>LR990528.1:11373717-12732435 GCA_905147745.2 Phlogophora meticulosa | reverse complement strand
GCAGTCGCTCCATGTTAAACACTGGTATTCAGTTGTCTGGTTAGACTGGAAGCCGACCCCAACATAGTTGGGAAAAGGCTAGGCAGATGATGAGTAGTCTTGAATCAAGACTCGTGTTGGACAACCTCAGAGCACGGTGACACCTCGATAGCATTGTCAACATTTACCATACAAGCGAAACTAGTCATGGTTTAGTCGCGGTATGGCACAAATAACGGCTTTAAAAGCGATCTGTGGTGAACTTGTGTATTTAAACGTACCTCAGGCAATATGTTTTTTTTCTATATGTTACATATATTCAATTTTTTGCATTTTCTGAGAACATTTAGTACAGTAATGTTTATTTTTTTTACACCATCAGAAAGTAGAGATTTCAACGAACAAACAACTTCCAGACTTTTTGGAAAAAGCTGATATTTAGACGCGAGAATTTTCGATTGAAAATTAGGGTGGCTTTTTGATATTAAGTTAAATTAAGGCCAAAAAATAAATATTTTCAATCAAATAAATTTATTTGATTGAAAATATTTACAGTGTATTTGGGATATAATAAGGTAAGTTCTCACCAAATAACGTAGAAAAAAATGTTTTGACAAAGATAAAAATAAAAAACCAAAAACTTGGTTATTTGAATTTTTCACCTAAATTTTGAGGTTATGTGAAAAAATTGTAAATGCAAAAGTTGTAGATCTTTTTATTACCTACAATAAACCATTACCACCCCAGATAAATCATTTTTTACCCTTAAAAGCTCACCCTCTCTCTCAAAAATTATCGACCCTGGTCTAATAGGGGTTGATCGTAGATGGGTGAAAATTAAGTTTTGTATGTAATTTTTTTGTTTTTATTTTTTTATGATACAACTATCAAAAAAAAAAAACTTTTTAAAAGATAAAAAATAGGGGTGGACCACACTTAACATTTAGGGGGATGAAAAATAGATGCAGTCCGATTCGCAGACCTAACCGATATACACACAAAATTTCCCAAAAATCGGTCGAGCCATTTCGGAGGAGTTTAATTGAAAACACTGTGACACGAGAATTTTATATATTAGAAAGCTATTCTGTTATACAGCCTCCTCTAGATTTTGCCGGCGGTACCATGTACTGTGTAAACAACAAAGTCATGGAGGTTTTAGTCATACCACACTGTAATCAACACACGAAACATAATTGTTTATGCGATATTTAATTGTTCTCAGTTTGAACCACGATCCTGACTCCGTGGATGTTGAAATATCAGGCTCATTCGTGGTCATCGGGACAAAAAAGATGTTCGACACGGGATACGAGAACTACTTGCCAATAGAGAGGATTATAACACATCCTCGGTACAAAGGGTGGACGGCAGACCTCGCCCTGGTGTTCACTTTCGCGGGGATGACCACAGATAAGCCGGGTAACATCATCCCCCTCATTGGAGAGAATGCACCAACACCGGTGGACTCCAATGTTACCATCCTCAGTTGGGGTAGTTGTGCGGATCTCAAGGAAACAGTGAGTGTTTTAGTGTTCCTTCTTTTTAATGAAAATAACAAATTGAAGCAATAAATAAATGGTTAAAGGTTTTAGGAAAAAAAGATCTATTGACATGGCCATCTACGATTTCTTACATATGGTTACCGGCAGAGTGGATAAGAGACTACCAACTCTTGCGCTTTATATGGACAAGTCAAAAGCTTTTGATCGCGTAGACCATAAAACACTAATAAGTAAACTTAATGCGTATGGCATAAGGGGAAATATATCAAATTTAATAGAATCTTATCTCTGTAATAGGCAGCAAATAACAAAAATCAGTAGAATTTCCAAAAAATCCTTAATTAACCATAAATCTAACTTGAGAACGATAAATTATGGAGTACCACAAGGTAGTGTACTGGGGCCACTCCTATTGATTATTTATATTAATGACTTTCCGACAGCATCATCATATCCTATGACAATGTTTGCAGATGACAGCACTTTACTTTTCAATTGTGACGACGTGAGTAAAATAGAGCCTGAGATTAATTCTACACTACTATCAGTTGTGAATTGGCTACAGAATAATAATTTGGTTGTAAATCTTGACAAAACAGTATTAATGAAGTTCCAACAGAGAGTTAATTACAATCTAGACTTAAATATTAAATACAAGGACAAAACTATTAATGAAACAAATGAGACTAAATTTCTTGGACTAAACATAGAAAACACTTTAAAATGGAATTCCCATATTGACAAAGTATGCAGTAAGCTTAACCAACAATCCTATGCTTTGCATATGTTAAGTAAAACGGCCAATCGAGCAACAGTTTTAACGGATTACCATGGTTTAGTAGCCTCAACATTGAGATACGGAATTATATTTTGGGGGAACGCCACGGGTAAAGAAATGGTATTTAAGTGCCAAAAGAGGTGCATTAGAGCTATCTACAATTTGAAGACAACAGAGAGCTGCAAACCGTTTTTTAAAAGCACAAAAATATTAACGATGCCCTCGCTGTACATATATGAAACGTCTATGTTCGTCAAAAATAATTTGCATAAATTTGCTCGAGTAACTAGTCAGCGCCGTTGTGATCGGTTACAGACAGTTGGGTCTAGAACTGCGCTATATGGAAATAGTATCTTTGTAATGGCACCAAGGGTCTATAATAAATTACCAAAATGTATAAGGAGTGAAGATATTATCCGCAAATTCAAAAGTAAATTGTATTTATTTTTGTTAGATAAGACGTACTACTCCATAGAAGAATTTTTAAATGATAAAATGTGACATTACTAACAATACAATTAACCTTTGACATGCATGTAAAAAATAAATTATAATTGATTAATTGATAAGTACCATTTATTCGAATTTTGATTTAATTGACATTATTAACTTGAACTTGACTTTTTACTGTATAAATTCAGACTTATTACTATATAAAACATGAATAGATTTGTACACCAATTTCATTGGTAGGACATAGAGATCGACTGAACTGTATTGTATACATAACACCTTTATTGTAATACCTATGTTCACAAATAAAGTTTGATTTGATTTGATTTGATTTGATTTAAATAAATAATGCTGGACAATCCACACAGCATCATCTAGCCCCAAGCAAAGCAGAGCTTGTGTTATGGGTACTAGATGACTGATATACTTAATAGAATACATTGCATAGATAGGTATTTTTTATTATACGGAACACCCGGAACAATTTTTGTAGGTCGTAGAATCATTTATTTTGTCCCAATGCGGGAATCGAACTCGCAACCTCCGCGCCACATCGGTCGTGAATGTACGATGGTCGGCAATAGTACGGTTGGCGCAGTTACTGACCGTTCGGCTGCTGCGTCGCGTGGCCTGGTTTCGATTCCCGCACGAAACAAATATTTGTATGGCCTACAGGTAGTTGTTCCGGGTCTGGCTGTTTGCGTATGTGAGTTTAAATGTTTGTGAACGCACCCACGTAACAGAATAAATTACTAATGTGAGGAAACTTTAAAAAAAATGTTTATTTTTTTTTTCTAATTATTAATTTTATTTATTTTTAATTTAAAAGGGTTAGGCAGCAGTGCACCTGCCGTATTCCCACATGTTACTAGTTGTCTTTAAATCACATGTAATAGGGAGTGAGCCTATTTCCATCAACTAGGCACACACCCAGACTCCGGGCTACTACTGAGAAATTCCCAATGAAAAATCCCAATATCTACTCGACCCGGGAATCGAACCCAGGCCCTCATCCTTAGCAGTCGCGTTTGCGACCACTAGACCAACGAGGCAGCCAAATTGTGTCGTCAAATCTCAAAAATGTAATAATGTATGTAACTTAATTTATTATCCCTTTTAAGTGGACGCGTTACCGTTTTTCACCCACTACCTTAGCACTGATACCGTTATTAATAATACTCTGATTACTTATTAAAGGCAACTGGGAGTGGATGGCCGAACGAAAAAAAACGACGATGCACATCTTCTGAAGAAGACCATGTGAGTTCTGAATTATTTTCATGTTATTTATTGAAAAAAAAATTCGTTCGTTTTTCGTTGAGACACGCCCAGAAAATATATTTAAACGACAGAAACTAAAACTAAAGTGTACGATTCCAAAAAGCCTCCTATCTCAGAATAATGATATGATATTTAAAAAAAATACGTAGCACTGTTAATGTGATAGGGCCCGCTGTGACGCCACGGACACACCTACGGACATACACTACAGCCCTCTAAATGGTCAATAATAAATACATAAAACACCAAAGAAACGATGGATGGATTGTGTGAATGATGATATGGCTAGGAATGAGGTGACATTTGACGGCAAATAGAGATGTATAGAAGAAGAAGGCATGCTGCGCCGACCCCAAGTAAATCGGGATAAGGGCTAAAGGATGATGGATGAATAAAAACACAACGTCAAACACACGTCCACGAATCAGCGATAGTTCAACGATTGAAACGAGCGAAGTACTAAGTTTGATTCCAATCTGTTTTTCTATTGACTCAGTAGATGGCAGAGGCTAAGTGCCCATACAACTTGAAAGCACAATTCTATCGCCATCGAAAAATGGCACAGTCAGTAACGTCTACTGAAGCCAAATAATAGGAAGTCATATAAAAAGGTACAGACGCCAGCACATCAAGCCATCCCAAACTGTCAAATTTTCTCAATTGAACATGAACCTTATTCTTTTGTATTCAAGTTGAAAAACAATCAAAGAAATTTGACAGATGAGGGTAGCTGAGTGTGCTGGCCTTTGTGCTTAATAAACCCTTACAGTCAAACAACTAAAACTATTACTGATTACTTATTAGTATTACTTATTACTTAAGTTATTTTTTCGTCGGCTTCCCTCTAACGAAGACGGACATCTCGACACTGGTAGACGGTGATGCTCAAGTATTTAAATGATCGTACTTTTCATAAATATAATTCTGTGTCTGTTGTTAGGATTCTTGCGAAATACCCCGTACCCGAAAGCCGCTTAGAACGGGTTCCGCTTCCTCGGAACAAGAGCCTGACAACGACGTAAGTTCCCTTTCTTAATGACACCAATCCATAGATCATGGATTTAAATGTGATGCGATGTAATTCGATGTGATTTGTCTCTCAAATTTTACATTTGTGTTATTTTGTAACTGAGAATTAGCATTCCTAATGTCAATACGGATTTCACATGTTCAATAAAGTAATTTCATAAAAAAAAAAGATGTAACATAATAATGCAAGTAACAGCCCGTACTACTCTCGTAATAGAGGCTAGGGAGAATAAAACATACGGACATTCCCTTTCTCCTTTATTCTTGTGCGTAGCACCGGAACCCAGTTTCTGTTATCTGGTGACACAAAGACTAGTTACTTCTTGGACGCCTGAAACAGTGATATCATTTTGATTTAACGAGAAGTAGGAGAAAAATAATTTAATTAATTTAAAAAAAATGAGCCCATGGGAAAATAAAAATTAACTTGTTAAATTATGTACAACCAAATTCACCATCGCGTTAAATATGATAAAACTCTTGCTTCACATAAGTCTCACAATCAGCAAAAGACGCTATTCTAGAGGTAGTTTTCTTATGTCCATAATTACAGCCAGGCAGCTCACAGCTGCATCGCGCGTTCCAGGGAGATAAGAAAGAGACAGAGCATGGGCTTACGGGGCCTTCCGCAAGAGCTACGACCGTGGGTTACTCTAACGAAGTCATGAAAGCTTTGAATGTGTTAAAATTGACGGTAAACCATGGTGAGCTCCAAGAGCCCGAAGAGTTCAAGGAGCCCAGTAATCCCATAGATCCTCTTGAGCCCAAACAGATCAATGCCTCAGTTAAAACCTCTGGACAGCCGAACCAGACCATTTCAAGGGTAAGTACCTATTTGCCAAGATAAAACAAAAGTTAAAGCAGGTGGTTCATTCGTTTTTATTTCCCAGGTTTTTAGTTATAATCCTATTGCACAGTACACACTGCCATACGATAATTTGGTGCTTGTCTAGCAACCTATGTGAAATTAAACAAATGAATAAAATTTGAGTGTTTATTTGTGATGTATAAATAACAGCTCTTTACTAAATGCATACCAAAAAGATATCAATTTAGTTTATTTTTTGTTTGTTTGTCACTTTTTGTTTCGGCCTCCGACGTACTGGCCGCTAGCTGATATTATAAGGAGCAACTTAGGCTACTTTTATTTAAGAAAGAGATTTTTGTACATTGTACGAGATACATTATTTCGCAAGCAATCTTTTTCTCAGCCCTGAGAGTAATCGAGTCCCGAAAACCCTGACCACAATTATTGATGTACCTACATAGTATATACCAGAAGTCTATGATATGATTTAAGTAATGCTGCTCTAACTAAGGGAATCGAGTTCGTTTCTTTCAGAGAAATGAAAAATTGACAAAAACATTAAGACGACATCGAAATGACCACCAAAAAGCTCATGGAAACGATTCCATCACAAACGTCAAGGTAAGTTCTGTTAAGTTAAGTTTTCACACCAACAATAAAAGTTGTTCAGGTACGTAACCGCAATTTATTCATAAATAAAAACATAATAAACTTCGTTTATTTCAGACATTTTTTTCCATATTTTATTAGTTTTCATTTGAAAGTCTGAACTAGGGTTACAGGAAAAAACTTCCCTTAAATTCAATCAGGAAGTCTAGTGCCCATTGGCCTATTTTAGGCTGCAGGCGCCATTTTTTCTTAATCCACATTCAACCCACCCTGCGAAGACATTCGATCCACCTACCCTGAGGGCGAACTATACTACACTTGCTTATTTTTCTCGCAAGATTTGTTTGTTTGTAATCGATACACTCTGTAACAACCGAATGATGTTAGTACTTCTTTCACCATTAAATACATATTTGTTCAGAAGTAACATAGGCTACTCTTTATCAACTGTGAAGCCTAAGCTACTTAATTAATAAAAAAGCAAATTTTATCGAAATATAAAAGTATAGTGTTGTATGAAAAGCTGTCATGCTCCAATTGGTTAAATAAATAAAAATCAGCCACAATGGCGTATGTTTTTCAATCACGACATAAAACTCGACGGGGCGTGATAAAAATTCATGACAATAAAACACTATACTAATTGGATCACACAGTTTTACGTCGGTATCGTTATTGCCAACAATTCATACTCTTTAAGGTTCCGTCTAAACTCGTAGTAAGAAGGTTTCAATTATTAAAAAATATATATATAAGTACTGTTCGTTGGTAAGAGTATCACATAAGAACGACTAGACAAACTACCTACCTACCTAGACGACTAGGTTTTTCAGTGCAAGGTCAGTAGAGCTAATTCTATATTTAAATTGAATTAATATTTAAACAACACACATTCATAGCACTTTTTTAACAGTTTTATACATGATGTTAAAAAAATGACTAACGATTTAATGTTGCTATAAAATGTGCTTTGTTCTTGCTAGTGCTGTCTATTTAATCCAGCCCGACCCTTTGCAGTCCTCTCCCAGCGACGCGACGTCATAAGCCGAGGCTCGTACCCCGCATGGGGTGCTCTTAGCGTGATTGCTTAGCTTTTAAGTTTTTTACGCCCTGGCTGGAGTCTTTAATTTCTAATTAAGTCCCCACAGGAAAGTTCGGTTAAGCAGTAGATATCCCTGAAGGATAAACTGCGAGATGCACATTCCAAAAAAAAAGCTATTGCTGTGATCTCCTGTAGGTAACAAATTCTCCATGCCTGAAATTCAATCATTAATTTCATTTTGTTTATGTTTTAGTCATAATAAGTCATAGAAGTTAGGCACATCAATAAATAAATGATTAAATACAATCCTCATAATTATACGAAATCAATTAGTTTGGATAATTAGTTTATTGAATATTTTTCAAACTGTAGATATTTTTTTACTACGGAACTCTACTCAGGGCGCGCAACGCAGGTTTATTTCAATTCTTTTTACTTAATTGCTATTTCAATTAGTATGTAGATACGACTATTGTTATTATTGTGCCGTTGCGTGTTATACTTATCACTTCACGTAAGTGTAAATAACAAAGCCTTTTTGTTTTTTTACTCCAATATAAATAAGAAAGAAGTACTTATTATTTCAAGAATAGAATACGCTTCATTATACATACTCGTAAGCCAACACATCTCAAACTCTTAAATTTTCCCAATCGAACATTAAGCTTATTCTTTTGTTATTAAGTTGAGCAACTATCAAAGAAATTTGACTTATTGGGGTAGCTTGATGTGCTGGCCTTTGTACATCATAAAGTTTTTCAATAAAATCTAACCTTAAGAGCTACATAGGGTGTTAGAAAGGGCGACCTTATAAGCGATCTCGGACAGATTACCTTTGAATGGTCATGAAAGAGAAGGAGAAAAGATATAGAGCTAGTAGTCCGTGGTTTACTATTTACTTATAAACCACGTGCCACATTGGTTCTGGCGGGTTCGTCAATGTTCTTTCCCCCTTCGACGGCCACAAGTCCATCCTAAGCCCGCATCGGAGTCTTTTCAGGCACGGTCTTCTCAGCTGGAGCAGTATGGCTCGCGACAACACTAGCAAAATATGCCTGAACATGTTCAGGCTTTACAGACACAGCAGAAACGGACAAAACCGTCCTGCACCTAGTCTAGTTAGTTACATCTCAATAAAAGCTTTAGTTTAGAGCTAGAGTTGTATCTTGTAAAAACTGACGACCGTCAATGATACAAATATAACAATACGGCTCTTTTCGTTGCAGGGTAAGGCAGAGCCTACCTACAGTACACCCACATTCCGTCAATTATGTTTAAGTCACAGGCAATAGCGGGTGAACCTATTAATAGGGATATCTATATATATAAATCACCAAACCATAAAGTAATATGCTCATTACTGTAAAACCCTCCAAAGTTCTACCGTGATAATGTATTGTCAAACTTACGCTACAATAACTGGTTCAAATTATGTAGTATCTATAGATACTAGCTATAGTATTTTTTTATTATAATTGTTTATTCCAATAAGAAAAGTAATTCATACCACTGTAATTTAATACATTATATTGCAGGAAGGCACGCAGGCGGATGCTATACAACACCCAAAAAACCAAACAAAATTCTCAGAAATTTCAATTCAATCCTACAACAAGAATCGGCGAAGGCAAGTTAAACCACCGCTTACTACTAAGGTAAAAATTGTGTACTATAACTGTATTATTAATAATAAAAAATAAATAATAATAATTTATTTGACACACAGAACATAGAACATAAAACAGATATACAGGACCAGTTTTAATTTTATGAATTTTAAAATGAAGGCATCTGTGTCTGAAATAGATAAATATATGGTTAAGAAGGAGGTGACTTTTGAGATGACAGTAAATAGACATGTATGGAAGAAGAAGATACGCTGCTCCGACCCCAAATAAATTGGGATAAGGGCAGCACTTAATAATTGATCGTATTTTTTGTTTGCAGGAACACAAACTAACAGTTGAACTCTTCGGTTTCGTGAATGTGCAAACTTGTAAGAAGCTAATTGATAAGGCATTGCCATCGATGTACGGAATAAGTAAGTGACTGCTGACAATATATTGCGAGTTAAACCCTGATTATATTCCAGTCATGTTAGTAAATTGTATAACCGCTTGAGTGATTAAAAGGAACATTAGACACTTGTAACAATTCTTTTTCTATTGTATCTGCTAATTCGTACTTGATTAGATAATCACCACACACATACACTACCGAACACTATCCATACGAATAAATAAAACTGAAGTGTCTGTTTATAATGTCAAAATAACAGCTTTTTATTCAATTATACGTATAAAAGATATACGGTAGTTCTACAAATAAACCACTTTTTTTTTTGTTTTTTGTCGAGCTGTCTGTTTGTTCCGGCTTATCTCCAAAACTGCTGATCTGATTGTTACGAGACTTAGCACTGGCAGATAGTTGATGTTATAAGGAGAAACTAAGGATAGTTTTTTTTTTAATAAGTAGGGTTCCTCGCAATAATATTGTAACACATGAACCTCCATGCGGACGAAGTCGCGGGTAACAGTTAGCTGTAAATATAATACATCTATCTCAACAACGAAAGTCATAAGCTGAAAATGCAAAGAAACAGGATATCCAGATGGCGGTCGATATCATACAAAAATCAAGGTTCATTTTGTACTAAAAGTAGAGCGAGTACTAAAGCAAAGGGTCAAACTAGTGAACTAAGAAGTTAACTCACTTTTGTTGGTTTTTTAACAGTTCCAAATGAAGTCGTCTGTTACGCAGCTGAGGAGCATTACATAAGCGATGTAAGTACCAGAGATAGAATCAATTATCGTTAAAAGAACCAGAATTACCAACACAGCTTTCAGAGTGGCCGGCCATTTTTATCGAAGGATCGATTAGTGGTTAAAGAAGGCAAGTGTTTGGGTGGAGTAAAGACCACAAAATAGCGATGAGAGTCATGTTGTTAAGTACTGCTAACTTTTATTTGTTTCATAATCATCCGGTGTTACGTTCAATGATAGATTGAGGAATGATGTTATAAAACCATTTTGTGGTTCAAAAGAAGATGTAGTGATGCTCGTACGGTTTAGACACGTTTGAGAGGATGAATGAAAGACGACAAAAAAAGGGTATTTATAAGGCATATGTAAGCAGTAAGTACTGACCTTATTGGTAATAAAACCTTATTGGTGATGTTCTTCAAAAAGGTCAGGTGCGTCGTACGCAACCGCAACCGTCGTGCGTGTATGACCAGATGTACGAAAGTGAGCGAAGCGAAAAGATCGTAGTGAATGCTTTTTGAAAAGCGAATGATTTTTTCGATGCCCTATGATTCTCTATATTTTTTTTTCTTATCAAACAGTTTTGTAAAAATTACAATAGGACGTTTGAAGAGAAGAAGTTTTGGCCCAAAAAAAATGATACCTACATTGCCGTCCTAGCAACATAAAGAACAAGAAAAATTAATGACTATAAATATTTGATACAGGACGACTCCGGGGCGCCGGCTATCCGTAAAGGACATTTGGTGGCTGTGACGGTAGGCGGGGTGGAAGGTGAAGGGGACCACGTGGCTCTCGGGATGAGGATGGACTGCTTCTGTTCATGGATCGCTGAGAACTTGCCGTGAGTACCTTATCGTTACATTATATTCAGAAGACTATCGTTTTATTCTCACTCACTCACTGATCACTGCAGAATCTACTATTGCTTAGGGAACTCTTAAATCATTGGCATTTGCCTTTTTTTTTTTAATGTTGCCCCGCACAGTAGGAATTTCTCCTGTATCGTGGGTACGTTAACCGACATTCAAACTACACAAACAGACAAATATTTGTTCCGGGCAGGAATCGAACCGGTGACACATAGCGCAGCAACCAATCGCTCAGCCACTGCGCCAACCATGCCTTCAAACGACTGATCGAACCATGCTACTTCGATCAATTTCACCCCAGTCAAAATTGTTATATATATATCTAAATAACAATTTTGACTGGAACCTATTTGGACCTATGCATATTCTCTGGTTCATGACTTTTTGTGTATGAATCACAATGAAGTTGTTCGCGTTTAATGTCGGAGTTAAATAAAAAATGTTTTTAAATTCAACATACAACACAAACAAACTTCATTTTCAATTTACCGGCTTACAAACATGAACAACTCGTTACACACACGTTTCAAAGCGGCATTCATTACATTTGAAACTACGTTTTCAAACACATAAAACTATACTAATAATAAGACTAGCAATTTTTGTTTGTACCTTTTAAAAGTAAGGTAGATAAAAGCCGGCTTCAAAGCGACTTGCTGTTTACCGTCATATAATTTTATTTCCGCACACTTTTCATGAAACATGTCGGATAGAAGCTTGGTAGTTACCGGTGAAGACTGTTTTAGCTCGTCACGGGTGGATAGATAGATCGCTTCGCCAGGAGTGAGTGACGTCGATCGACATCGGCTTCTGATGGAATATTGAACTGGGGCTATTTCGATATACGAATAGGAACAGCGATTTCAAACAGATCCTGTCTTTTGATTTTGTAAGGCTTAGGTTGTTTTCTTGGTAGGATATGAGGTGTTTTATTTAGATATGGGTGTGGATCTTTCGCGATGTATGTACTCGTATCTATTTTACTGACGGTGTTGTAGTATTTAGTTTGCTTCTCCTCAGTTCTTGTCAATAGTGGGAATCATGTATTTTTCTAACTCCTCTTTTCTGATTAATTTCGTTGCGGGATCCAAGACTGTTGAATCGTTTCTCCGGCACTCGTCGAGCTTCATTGTCTCGACGCTTTTCTGGTGGTCGCTACTATTGTTTCTGGTTTTCAGGAGTTGCAGTGGTTTTTGGAATAGTGTGGCGGGCTTATCCCGTATAATAAAACGTCAACAGCAGTTTTTCAAATTCAAAATGTCGCCTACAAGGCTCTATCATGGACTTCTTTTGACAATATTATTACCTCAACAAACTCACCAACATTTTCCAACGTTATCATAACCTTGTCAAGAATACTTTCGATACCATCAAAGCTTGAAGCTTGAGTTTCAAGCTTACAATACCTTCCTTCAGCTGTTGAAAGTAAAGTAAAATATGAGCGCTGCTTATCACCGTGACGCTGTCAATTACGTACTGTTTTGTTCCCGGCGCTCTCGTTTCACTTGCTATTATGTTTTAAAATTCGCTTCCAAGTCACTCTGCATAATTTCAAAATGAAAGGTGATATGGCAGCTTCTTTAAGGTTTGCTGATTTTTGTTTATGTATTTTAAAATTTGCTCATAGTTTTTGTAATTTATGAGAGGTCGGAAATTAGGTCGGTAAATTTTAAGGTGAGTAGTAGAAAGTTGACAGTTTGCAATTTTTGAACCGCATTGCGTAAAACGAGTTCTTATGGCATAATCATACGGCGTATTTTACATGCGCTAAGGACGCGCTTCTATGCCACTGTAAACGCAACTTGAGCTGCGTTTTCAAGGCAAAAGGCGCGCTTACGACGCTCTGACGTCTCACGGAACACGCGTTTAATAAGCGCTCTGTGCATGGGCCCTCAACAATTGAAACATGCAGTCGTTTTACAAATTCAAACGGTAATCTACAGTCAATTGTTATCCTTGTTTCCAATATTGTTTTTTCCACTTCAAAGAACATCAAACTAGTAGGTTTTATTTAAATAGTTATAAAAAATTTAGAAATTGTAGCGCAAAATGACCTTTATGTCTTTAACAAAAGAAAAAGATATTTGTTTAATCGTTTCGACAGTAAATCGCGAATGTAGTATACAACAAAATAATTTTATCCTTCCAGGGGAAAGGGTGTAGATTGGCATTGCTGTAAAAATTGCTGCAACGGCGAAGATTCAAAAAAACTACGACGGAAACCAAATAAGAGATATTAATGTATACATTAATAAAAGTTTACCACAATTTGCGTATTCTCATTTTCGAAGTAGCCCACATAAGTCCTTAGATAATTTGAAATACGTACCTACCTACAACAAAGATACACAGACTTGTTAGGATCTCACCAATATTCTACATCAGAATTATTGTCCAGTACATATTTTGAAGTTTATTGACGCAGATCTTTTTAACAACTAAATATAAACATGAATGCAATAAGGAGATTTGATTTGATTTGAAACTTCCAAGGAAAGTTACGGAGTATAGTTAATTTATGCCACTACGTGTGCGCACTTATTATACTCGAAGAAAAAATAAACATGTTTAAAGTCAGCCAGTATATTGATAGTGTGGCTTCTGCCCAGGGTGTGGCGGACATACGCTTTGTAGATAACGCCAATCATAAACGCTCTTTGCAATTACCTGACCTCTGATTGGCAGACAGATAGTTTAGTGGTCGCAGAAGCTTTGTTTACTCGTGTACTCCAGAACACAGCAGCTGCTCTATTCTACAGGCAGGCTGGACTCTTTCCACCTCATATCAAAACCAAGGTTTATTCTTCATAGCCAGGTTAAAACCAAGGAGCCATTTTTGAATTTTGAACAGAATCCCGACAGCGGTAAAGTTCTTAATATAAAACTGGCCACTTAGTACCGGACTAAGTTGTAATTTTTTTTTTCAACTGTATTTCAATCACAGCTACGTTCGTATTTCAATTTTAAAAAGATTAAAAATAGTAATGAAAATTTATAACTTTTACAAAGGAATAATCTGTGTAGACATCATAGTCCCTGAGTTAGTTTTTAATATTTCTGAACTATGTATCGAGAAGAGCAAGCTTAAAATACCTCTTGCTACTCCTAGACTTGAAATATTGATAATAATACATTCTTTGACTAACATACAAATAAATAGTTTACGTAAAAGAATATACAGAGTGGAAGATGTGAAGTGGAGATCGGCGCACAATCTGATACCATGAGTTCAGAACATGAACGTAGACCCCCAGCGTTAAAATTTTTGTTAGTTTTTCCTAATTTCTACGCTTTTTTCCGATGTTATTTTTTTGTAATTAAAACTGTTAAAACCACACTGTCTACCTAATTCAACAAGATTTTTAATGAGAGACGTAAAGTTTGATCAAAAATCTCAGTGGGTTAAATAGAACTGACTTTTTACTGTTTTAACTAAAATAACGTATCGGAAAAAAAACTGACGAAAAATGTCATTTCTGGGGGGTCCAGATTCATGTAATAAACTCATGATATCCGTTTGTGGTTCGAAGAGCACACAGTATACTTAAAATTCTGGTTCATCTCACTTGCAGCAAATTAAAGTAAACTTTCCTCTTGCAGGGCCGGTGACACGATAATGCACTGCTGTACAGATTGCTGCGGTGACCACACAGACCACACATACAAGAGGTACAAGAGATTCAATAAAGAAATCGATAATTTCCACTCAAAAACATGAAGAATAAATATCCGCAATTCTTCGATAGAAGTAAAGATACGAAACTTTAAAATCCCACAATAAATTTTATGAGACGCAACCTACCATTATTATATATCGCCGAGGAGACGTTTCAGCCGAATTGACAGGGCTTACTAGGGGGTTGAAGCCTGCCAGGGTTGAGGGATGTTTGAAAGAGTTACCGTCACCCTGCGACGTTAAGGGGCAAGGATGGAACATGGATGGGTCAGTAGATTAGTCAGTAAAAGTCTGACACGCCCTCAAAAAAAAAGGCATCACTAACATTGATAAAGGCAAATTTCGTGAAGAAACCGGGATATTTAGTTAGTAGAAGTCTTAAAACAACAACCTTGAGTGCAAGTGTGGTGATCAATGCTCATGCCTTCTCTGTATGAGAAAAGAAAAGAAAAGACCTTTTTTTTTACTTAGATAACGTTGCCCTACACTAGGAATTTCTCCTGTATCGTGGGTGCGTACACAAACATTTAAACTCACATACACAAACAGCCAGACCCGGAACAACTACCTGTAGGTCATACAAGTATTTGTTCCGTGTGGGGATCGAACCCACAACACGCGGCGCAGCAGCCGATGGCTCAACCACCGCGCGAACCGTGTCGTCAACAGCAACTTTGCCCTTCATTGGGATTTTGGGGGCATGAGGAACAGGTTGTGAAGTTCCTCATCCACCATTGAAAAGGGAGGATCCTCCGACCAGACGGGTGTTGGTCTGGTGAGCTACTGCCCGACGGTAGTTGTCGGGTTCTTGTATATAATTATGTTCAATCGTGTGGATAACTTTAATATCTCGATGTAGGATACGTCAGATTTAGTTCGTATGTGGCAAGATATATGTCGCTAGAGGACAGTAACTAGTTGGAATTATTATAAGTCTCATAAGCCAAGCTTGAAGATAATTAGTTCATTCCCAAATGAACACAAAGTTGGGACAGATAATACTTTCTAGGCGGCTCAGCTACTTTCAGCATTAGTAACCTTATTCTAATGTCATTAATGCCTTATTGCAATAACTAATTCAGGATATGTAAACCCACAATATACAGTAAATAAATCCATATTTTGTTCGTAGAAATTAAACATTACCTACATAATACCACACCGAGGTTCCCTGAACGGTAAAAGTGTAGTCTATTTTTGGGACAAGCCCACCACACTATTCCCAAGCACTACAACTCCAGAGAGCCAGAACCAACAGTGGTGAACAAGAGAAAAGCGACGACGCATTGAAGCTCGACGACTCCTGGAGAAACGATTCAACTGTCTTGGATCCCGCAACGAAATTAATCAGAAAATAACAGCGGATTAGTTAGAAAAATACATCATTTCCACTTCTCTCTATATCAAGCAGGTGATAGAACAGAGCTAGGCCAATAGACATAAAGAGATGGTTACAACTGTGTTAAACTCAGTTCCCTAGAACCACGGAGTAGAATTAGCACGGATGTAAATAAAATAAATAAATAAATAAATAAATCAATATTGCTGGACAATCCACACAGCATCATCTAGCCCCAAGCTAAGCAGAGCTTGTGTTATGGGTACTAGATGACTGATATACTTAATACAGTACATTACATAGATATATATTTTTATTATCTATATAGAAAATACCCAGAACACCCGGAACAAATATTTGTAGATCGTACAAACATTTGTCCCAAGGCGGGAATCGAACCCGCAACCTCTTGCGTCGCAGGTGGACCTTCGCCCGCCGCACCACATCGGTCGTCAAACATAAAAACATAAAATCACGCCTGTATTCTCAAAAGGGTTAGGACGAGGTGTAATCTGTAGTATACCCAAATTTTGGTAGATATGTTTAAAGCCCATGTGTAGTGGGCGAGTCTATTGCCAACCAGGCATAAATCCAGACTCCGAGTTGCCACTGAGACATTCCAGATATAAAAACCCCAATAGCACTTTACCCGTCACAGGAATTTAAATCAGTACCCATACAGCTCAGCAGTAGTGCCACTAGATCAACGAGGAAGCCTACAAATTAACATGATTGAAATAACAAAAGTAGGTACCTATTCATCATAGCCAACTTATTCGAAGTGCTCATTACTCATTCCACTACTTCTACCCGAATTTAAACCATGCAAATAAGCTTACAGGGTCCCGTAATAAGATTTATAGCGACAAGCTAATCCATTCGTAATCCGATTTTGTCTGTTTAACACCGAATGAAAGCGTTTTTATAAGAAACTAGCGGCCCGCCCTTGCTTCGCACGATTTGACAAAACATCGAGATTTTTATAACACGTAAGTTTAGTATACATGTATGGTATAGTGGCCAGCACTTCAAGCTACCCCAATCAGTCAAATGTCTTTGATAGTTTTTGACTTTATTACAAAAGAATAATGTTCATGTTCAATTGGGAAATCTTAGTAGTTTGTTGACATAAACATTACAGAACGAATTCTATAAACTATGGAGAAAACCGCATTAAAATCCGCTGCGCAGGTTATATAAACAACGCGTACAAACAGACAGACATGAACAGTGACTTTGCATTGTACTATTTCATAAAGATGAGTCACGAGAATATTTCGATGGGTACCGGATTAGGCTTTCAGTTTAGGATAAAATAAAATTGCTCACAGATTTATGAAAAAGAAAATATTAATTTGCAAAGGTTTTTTATTTTGTTTGCTAATCCGGTATTTACATTCAGTGAATGTTTAATTTTCTGCAGAATCTTCAGCAATTTTACAACGAAATTTTTAAACCCACCACATTTATCGCTGCTTAATGTCAGCTAATGAATACATCGTACTATGTCGTCGGTCAAATCCACGCAATTTTACGCATGATATGTATTGAATCCTACCTTTGCACACAAAGATAACATCAGTCTTGTAATTTCCAAAAGGTTAGGCAGAGGCGTACCTAAAGGACACCCACATTCCACTAGTTATGCTATGATTAAGGTCCTTGTAATACGAGGTGCACGAGGTTGTGGGTTCAAACCTGGGCAAGTACCAATGTGAGTTTTTCAATTCATATGTACTTTCTAAGTTTATCTTGGAGATCACTGTCATCGGTGAAGGAAAAACATCGTGAGGAAACCTGGACTTATATATAATTAATATAAGTCTGAAATCGCCAACCCGTCTTGAGCAAGCGTGGTGATTAATGCTCATGCCTTCTCTGTATGAGAAGAGGCCTTTGCCCTGCAGTGGGACAGTAATAGGCTGGTACTATACTATACTATACTATAATACGAGGTGAGCCTGTTGTCATAAACTGGACATAAATTCAGACTCCGAGCTGCTACTTAGAAATTCCAGATAGTAAAACCAAATAACACTTTGTACCCAGGAACTGAATATAAGATCGCGAGGTCCTGGTTTCCTGGTCCTGGACCTACGAGGCAGTTAAACATAACGTAAAATGACAAAAATGAACAACAGGAATCGCGCAATCTTACAGGAACTACGTCACGTTGTTCAACGTACGTGCTGTGCAAAACTGCACGTACGGTCGCGAAACTGCGAGTTCGTAACAATTCAGCGCAGCGAAAAATTCTGGATCATAGCTTGCTGAAGAAGAGATTAAAAATCATGATAACAAGCTGATTTGGATTATATTTTTACAGCTTTAACTCATGAACCGCCCACGTCGTTTAGCATAAAAATATTTTGACAATTTTTTTTTGTCCTTTCCGCCTGTGTCGTATTTATACGTCAACAAAAAAATCTATTTGATTTCTTCATTCGAATTTACATTCTACCCAAAAATAGCTTATTTCAGGATAGATGGTAAATGTATTGACAATTATGAATTATAATCTGGACGCTGGAGTCACGTCAACTGATATACGAGTACAATCAGGTGGTTTTAAAGTTACTTAGACCCATTAATCCACATAATATTTAAAAGTTATGAGTAGAGAGAAAAGCACAAAAAATCAAACATTAAAACGCTGAGCCAAACTCCGAAAGAAAACCATAAATAATTTTTAAATTAAAAACCCATCAATGTTCGAAACTGGGCAATTTTACACACAATTCGCTGTTCAAAAGCACGTGTAAAAGTTCGCTGTGTCGATAACAATATCACGTTCGTACGAGACGATCGATGCCAACATGCTACGGTGAGAGTAGACGCGACGTCGGCATCGCGAGTAAATGAGAAACGGGCGGGTACGAGACATTTCACATCATGATTGCTCAATACAGCCGGTCTATTCTGCAACGTTCTCTTCACATATCTTTTCGCGGGGTGATCCCGCGAAAAGATATGTGTAGAGAGCGTGAAGAGAGCTGTCAATCCCTGGCATTATTATGAAATGACGGCTCATTCCCATTCACTTCACCCAGATTTTCACAGAATTGCACTGTTGTTCTAGGTATTCTACGACCACTATCGATTGTAGGTATTGTGTCTTATTTCATTTTGTGTTTGAAGTGTAATGGATTGACTTTGCAGACTTTTGAATTTTTTGCAAGTACTGGAACTATGTTTTCAATAGTCTGGTGTCTTTTGACAACCAAATATCAGTCTTCTGTTCACGGAATATTAAAAAAAAGATCCGGTTATTTCACTTCAGGTCATCATCATCATCTGCCTAGCCATTTCCTTACTATGTTGGGGTCGGTTTCCTGTCTAACCTGATACAGCTGAATACCAGTATTTTACATGGAGCGACTGCCTATCTGACCAACACAACCCAGTTACTGGGCAACACGAGACCCCTTGGTAAGACTGGTTGTCAGGCTTTCCGGCTTCTGACTACCCGTAACGACTCTAAAAGATCACCTACAGACTAGATTAATTCTTAACTATGTATTTCACTTCTGACACATTATTGTTGGTACGAAAAAAATGAAAAATAAACCACAAATAGCGAACAGCTAAGACTGGTTGTCAGAGTTCGGGCACGGAGGAGTCTCGATATGTTACGAACGGTCACCTATCCACAGACTGTCCTCGGCAAAAGTAGCTTAACCTTCGAACTCCACGTATTAATACAATAATATGCTAGTGGTCGCTCAGTGAACCGTTTTAAATTTCTGAACTCCTTCTCCATATAAACTTTAACTAAGCCAAATCTCACACTCCTAAGAGCGCGCAATAATCTTAAAAAGGGATCCCAAGTTTTCGCTTCACGTATTAAATAATTAGGCCGTTTTCAGCACGTTTCAAAAATTACCGCGGAATATTACTTATATAACAGAAATGGAAATGTGTATTAGTGACTCAGGAATTTCATTTGTCTTTATAATGATATTCTTATGAAATATAACGATTTAACAAACTGTTTCAAATAGAATGTTACATAAACTTAGTTATGTATCTTAGACCTATAATAGAGTAAATGTTAATAATACCTTTTACTGTTGATTTTTCTTTACCATGCATTATTCTTTAGCCAAGAACAATATTAATACCCATAAAAAAGTATCAAAACTCCTATGCATCACGTCTACGCCGTGGCGTCAAGGGAGCTATTTCAAATTGGTCCTCTCTATCATTTCCTGTCTAGACCGATACATGACAGATCAATACTACTACCTGCCATACTGCGAGACTTTTCTTTGACAACTAGTCGAAGAAAAGGCGAAATCAAAAACTAGTCCACAAAATCTAATTTGATTGGCGTCATAAAGTTTCACTTCCAAAAATGAGTTGTTATGACGTCATTCCTAGTTACTTATTTAAATTGATGTGATTAAACTGATTGGCCCAGTCTACGTTAGCGGAATTTTCATTTGTCTAGCAACTGTAGTGACGTCATACGTTCCTTATTTAAATAGATGTAATGGAACTAATAGCCCCAGTCTATCTATTAGCAAAATTTTCATTTTGTAATTAATTGTAAACACAAGGAACGTATGACGTCACACACGTTCTTTGTTTGAATTGAAATGACCGAACTGATTGCCCCAGTCGTAGGTACTTAGGGTAAGTTCATCATTTTTTTTCAAATTTTATGAATATCATAAAATAAATACAGACCAGTTTTACGAAACAGGTCTATCAGTCTTTATAAAATAGCGTGGCGTTATGGCTTTAGCCAACCGTGCCTGTTACTATGCATATGATTATGTGTTTATTGAATGACCACGTATGAACATTGCATGCATACTGATCCAGAAATAGACCATTGAAACTTTAGTAACTGGTATTTTGAAGGAATAGTATGTGCAGTACGGCGATAATAGTTTATTGAATCAGGTTTAAGACCTATTCAGATATTCCTGCCCTTTGAAATTACTGGAACTTGAATAGGTTGTACTATAAAGAAAATTCATAGCGTAGTAAATATATAACAATGAATAACTAGAGCTTAGTCCCATGCATGATGATACTAAGATTCAATACGATCTATGGCCCAATCATCTTGGTCGGGGTTTTAGCAGATAGATATCCATTCTAGACCCAAAACGGCCCATTGAAAAACATCCGACTCATTGATCACCATGAGAAATTACTCCATTACAGTACGTCAAACGCCCACAAGATACCCACATAACTTTACCTGCCCCAATAAAATCCTATATGTAAGAAACGAAAACACAAGGAAAAGAACAAGCGGAAAACAGCAATAAAATGTAACGGCCACGCCAAATCACCCTCATTAATACGTGCAGATATCTATAATCCCGGCTAGCTGTGCTGAATTGGTTTATTCTCTACATCAATCTATTTTCAGGTAATCAGGTCGGACCCAGTCCACTAATTATACTGTAAATACCCGTATATTAGGTGTATCTCTCACGATCACAGCTTAACAGATTAGTGGACCGGCATCAATAAAGGACGATGTACGTACATGTACACATTGGGGCTGTTCGAAGAGTTGAGCCTCGACGCTGAGTCCCGGCAATTGCCCTGGTAATCCGAGACCATTGCCCAGCTTGCGACAATGCAGCGATTATTATCCGACCACAATGCTCTGGTATTAGTGATAGTACCTATTACTCTCTCAGTTTCGGATCTAAACGATCGATTTATCGTACATTTGCTAAGCGCCACAATGTGTTTAGCAATAAGAATGTGGACGGCAATGAGCGTTATGAGAAGTTATTGCTTTGTTTGTGAGCCGACATTATTGTGAATTCCATCGAGAAAAAGATACGAGTTTAGAACTGGAACTATCTTTTCCATTTCCACTAAGTGAATTTCAACTTTATTTTTAACTATTTACAGGTTATATTTCAACTGAACTAGAAATATATGAAAATAAGTATCTGGCACAAAAATGGATTCAATTGAAAATATCTTGTAGATAAGGAAACTTTCAACTGGACCATTTGTATCGTTATGTTGGTTTGGTTGTAGTTAGAAACTGGATATTCTACTGGTAAAGACAGTTGTTGTAACATAAAAGTAAAGTATTAGGTGATTGCCTAGCGAGGTCCTGTTTAAGTGGAAACCATAGTACCAATATGAATGCGCCATGTACTTGTAAATAATAACTGTTTATTTCTATGATGAGTGAGGAACTATCTGTAGAAATATTGTCAAAGAGACTAGCTGAATAAATGTGTACGTAATCATTAGCCACATAACGTTATAACATACTTACAAAAACGAGTCCAGGTATATAGATAGTTTAGTTATAGATAGTTTGATGGCACGGTTGGCGAAACGGCTGAGCGATTGACTGCTGCGCAGCGCGACGTGGGTTGACCTCCCGTACGGAACAAATGCTTGCATGGCCCACAGGTAGTTGTTGCGGGTCTGAATGTTTGTAAACGCACCCAAGATACAGGAGAAATTTCTAATGAGGGGCAATGTTAATAAAAAAACTTCTAAAAGAGAGTGAACGCCGCGGAACTCTGAACTATATTATTATAAAAAAGAAGGATTTGATTGTTTCAATTAAAAAATGATTAACCAATAAAATATAGAAAGCTACGTTATCAGTGAGTAACATATGTTAAATTTTATTTCAAAACTATGATTTAAATGAGGTGGAGTGTATGTTAAAGTTTGAAAGGCAAGTGCGAAATTCACGTGGACGTGTCGTTGGCAAATTGAATCTATTTATATAAAAATGAATCCCTATTTCCATTGGTCACGGCATGACGCGTTATCGGCTTGACCAAATTCGCTAATTATTTTCATTTGTGTTTCTTATTGTAAGGTATGTTCTAATAAAAGAAAAAAACTAAGAAAGTAGCGCGGAACATTAGAACATTACGGAAAACTTAAGGACTGTTTTAAACTCGCGCGTTTGATGAATGTGAATTTTAACCGCACGTGACATCTCTAGGCGCAGCTAGTATTTACATAAATAAAAAATACAACAACTATTCAGTTGCCACTGCAGCAGATATATAAGAAATAAATACACCTAAGCTCCATCCAAACCACGCCACGTACCTACACAAAAAAACGACCTCAATATTGATACTTTTATCTTATATATTTACGAACAAAATGTAGGCTTGTACTCAATACCGGCAAATAACTTGTCCAGCCTAAAGCGGTATCTACTTAAGGCGTGTTCGCAAAGCCTTCAGCTACAGGTCCTTGGAAAAATATTCAGAAGCAGGAGTGTGGCACCTTCCGTACCTTTACTTTGAGTCTGAAAGGATGGTTCTGGAAAAATTGTTGAATATTTCGTTAAGCATGTGCATCTTCACGTTTACTGAAAAATGTTTGTAGTTTGAGTGATTTTTGTTTATTATAACGTTTAGTTTAGTATGACTCGTACTGCGGGATGTATAGCTATGCTAATTTAGAAGTAAAACGTGTGGAATAATTAAAGTGAATATAGTAGGTATGTGTGAGTGAGCGGGTGTGTGTGTAGGTGTGTAAGTATTAGTTTTTTTTTCCTAAGTTAATTAGTGTTACTGGCTGGCAAGAGAGTACCAGTGCTAAGCCGATGCTATTGCAATTTAATGCTTGTGCTTTCTCTCCATGACAATAAGCCTTGTAGTGGGCAGTAACTGAAAGAAAGAAAGAAAAAACATTTATTCCGCACAGGTTAAGGCACACAACAACAATACTAAACATAGAAAAACATAAAAAAACGAGTAACAAGAAATACATTAAAAACATATATAAGTATATATTATTAAGTATGTGCCTTCAGCTGCGCTAAAAGGGTCCAGATCAGCAAAAAATGCCAGACAACTAGTGCCTGACGCTGGTTTTCAACTGGACCTGAGATTGTGAGATGTCACGGACGTAAAACAGTTCTATAGTATGGTATGATTATGTGAAGTAATTTATGATGTAATTTACATAGGTACAGCGTGATGTCTGTGAAAATGTGAAGTGTATGTATGTGATCTGTTGTATTGTGTAACTGGTTATATTTGCAAATACCTACGCCGACTATTGATATATCAAAACAGTAGTAAGTTAAGAAAAATAATGCACAATTTTACTAATGTAGTCCTTCCTACACTTGATCTAATCGATACTACATTATTTTATGAACAAAGTTCCTCAGGTCAGAGGATGAACTTTCTAAAACCTGGTGTTCCAAGCGAATACTATTTCAAAGCACGCTTTTAGCGCCCAGCGAGCCGATATTACAAAAAGTTTGGGATTATTTCTACTAAATAGGAAACCCAGGGTAGTTTTAGTTTAAATTACGAGGTAAGACATAATAACTGCAAATAGCTAGGTAGCTATGTGTAATTGGCATTCAGATGCTGTTAACGTACATCATAACATCACGCCTGTATCCCCAGAAGGGTTGGGCAGAAATGCACCTATAGTCACACCCACATAACATGAACACAGCCTACCAATCAAGTACCGTCGCTACATGCATTGTTCATTATTAGATATAGATAGATTAGTTATAAGTATGAATAATTATGTTAAGGCGCATTTATCGCTCTGGGTTAGCCTGTAATGGTAAATGTTTGAAGATAAATAAATAAATAAAAATATTATTATGTGTACCAAGCGCACCAAACTATTTTATACTCTATTTGTATTACGAAATGGTTTAACATTGTTTGTGAGATTATAATATTCGATGGCTTTAAGGTAGTTAAGTAATAAATTTTAAAATGGACAACAACGATAATAGCTGTCTTGTTTACACTCATTTATAGGACGATACTCAAATATTGACTGGAAACACAAACAAATGTTGGAATTTGATATGGTACAACAAGGTTTTAAAGATATCTTTTCCCTTTTTATGAAACGAAGCAATAATAACTTCAACATATATAACACTCTTTTCTTCTGGGTTTGATTCCCGTGTCGGGAAAAGTGTTGTTGAGTTTTTTCAATAGGAATGTTCTCATTAGCAGCCCTAAATTTGTGCACGATTGATGGCAATAGACTCGCCCCTATTACATGGGACCAAATAAACATAACTAGCGATATGTGAGTGTTACTGTAGGTGCACCTCTGCCCATCCCTTAAGGGAGGACAGGCGTGATGTTAGCTTTAGTTTTTACAATTTTTTAGCTTATCCCAAAACATGGCATAATCCGATCTCTAGAGGCTTTATTGCACATATTATGCCCAATATACCAAATTCTTTTTGTGTAAACAGAGACAAAAGAAGATTTCGATGGTCGTCCATTCTACAATGCCGAGAATATCAAGAATAATGCTCTTGCTATAGTGCTGGTTCTGTTCGCTTGGTCTAAATCCACCTTAATTGGTGGGAAGTCTTGTAGGCCGTCGGTATAGTGACGTCACTTGACTGTGAATATGTTTGCTCTGTTGCGTTGTGTAATAGGTTAAAGACGTCGTTAGAAGACTAGTGCTCTTCTCGGAAACACCTGGTTTTGGACTAGCTTCACGAAAAGGCATATACTATTGTTTACTAGCGGTTACTAATTTAACAAAAAGTTGGTTGTAATATTTGTAAGTGGAACCCTATTTCTTTTTCGAAAAAATAAATTAGCCTTTACCGGTAGATAGGTAATGTTGTCTACATTACCTATGTACCGGTAAAGGCCCCGTCGAAATCAGTCCAGCCATTTCGGAGATTACCTTAAATAAACAGACAGACAGACCATTTTTTTATTGTTTTTTTTTGTTATGCCATCGTATAAACTTTTATAAAAAGCATTTAGTAAAAAGCTGTTATTTCGACATTACAAACAGACAATTTTATTTTATTTATTAGTATAGATATGGAAATAGATGAAAATGGTAAGCCTTTTTCGTTTTGCCCTAAATTGGTTAGTATCCCTGAAAACATCACGCAAATAATAAGGAGTCATATTTGACATCTACCAATAATTCATCTACAATCATGAAACCACAATTATTATTGCCAACAAATTACATGCAAAATTAATTAAGTTCAACAGCGTATTGTTTGATTTATCTGAAACGCATACCGAAGTACGGTTTTATTGTCTGCAATGAATAGGCATTATTAACAATCACAGTACTCACAGAATTCTCATGAAACTTTAATCTCACTTTAATTAAATACTTAAAAGCCAATGAAATGCAAGCTTCACGAAAAATTCACATATTGTTTTCAATTAATTAATTTATGAACATCATTATGCCTGCGGTTGAGAACTTAAAACCAGTCGCTGTACATGATTCGATTGTTTCATTATGTATCGTTCAAAATATTATTATATCAGCTTGTTACTATCCTATATATCACCACACTTACTCAAGGCGGGTTGGCGATTTCAGACGTATATCAGCATTTGCCCAGCCTTTTCCCAACTATGTTGGGGTCGGCTTCCAGTCTAACCGGATGCAGCTGAATACCAGTATTTTACATGGAGTGACTGCCTATCTGACCTCCACATTCCAGTTATACCCCTTGGTAAAACTGGTTGTCAGACTTTCGGGCTTCTTCCCGTAACGACTGTCAAAGATCTACAAATGACAGCCGGGACCAACGGCTTAAGGTGCTTTCCTAGGCACGGAGGAGTCTCGATATGTTACGAACGGTCACCCATCCTCAGACTGACCTCGGCAAGCGTAGCTTAACCTTCGATCAACCCTTGCTGCCGTTTTTATTTGGCCACGAGCTCCTCCACGATTTCAGACGTATATAAATTATAAAACCGGATTGGTGTAACAGTGGTTTCTTTCACAACTGTCTGATAAACAAAGGAAATTGTCAAGCACGCTTACCATTACTTACAAGCTTTAACTTAGCATCCAATTTGCGTTTTTATGTTTTTCCATTCCAAATTTAAAATTTGTGGTTGTCATGTCAATCTGATTCTTTTGAGACTTCTTGTCAATAGTTATCAGTTATAGAATGTCAGTATCTCTTGGCTGTCCGGTATCATTTCAGCTAAAAGTCATCTATTACTGGACATACGCCCCCTTCAAAGGTTTCCACAACGATCGGTCCTGCGCTGCCCTCATCCATCGGCTTCCTGCGGTTACCGACGATCTGGTGAAGCAGATCGTCGGTCCATCTTGTGGGGGGTTACCCACTCTGTGTCTACTGGTACATGGTCGCCGCTTTAGAACCTTTGTGCCCGGTGTGCCCCGCCCACTGCCACTTAAGTTTAACAATTCGTCGGGCTTTGTCGGCTACTATAGTGCAGATCTCTTGCGGATTTCTTCATTTCTGATTTGATCCCGCAGTGTAACTCCAAGTGATAAATGTTGATAAATTATATTAATTTCTGGAAATAGGTTTTTACAAACATTTTCAACGTCACACGTCAAAAAGTAAAATATTTTTTTTAAATTAGGTTGGTGTTTCGCTATCTGACCACTCTGAGAAGAAACACCGAAACAAACTCAGAGATCACAGTCCTTTTTAAAGTCCAGACAATATCTTGGTTAGATCATGGGAGAACCATACAGATTAGTGTCCGAGCGGTATTTTGAGGAAAGAACCAAATAGATATGAGTGGACCTGTTCAGTCAGTGCAAGCATTTGTCAGAAATTGTAGAGCTTAACTCAGAACCAAAGAGCTCAATGGGTGGAAGAAAAATACCAAAGAAAATACATTTAAATGCAAGCTTAGCCTTTTCCAGTGCCCTCTCTGGTATAAAACAATGCTCTATGCCTGTTCGGGATATATGGGGTAATACCTCATAGATCATGCGAACCGTCTACTAGCGACACAATTTATGCGTTCTGCCCCCATAGATCAAAAACAAAGTATAAAAAGACTTCTTGATACTACAATGTAACCGATGAACGATACCGTATTTTCCTTAAGAAAAACAACACATAAAGAATGTCTAAGCACAATGCTATTTAAATAAATAAATGAACACCCCCTCGTAAGGTTATGGCGCTCAGTTACGGAACTTCTGGTCGTGCAAATATTGCGCGGAACCAACTTCGTCCAATATCTTTTTGTTCTGAACCTCACGATTAACTTTGTTGCGTCGTTCGCCTGCTTTATTTCTTGCTACGTACGAGGATGAGGCTGTTTTGTTTATTTTTCTTGGTTAAAAAGTTGTGAGGTTGATACGGCGTTTTTATCGTGAAAGTTTTTTTTAGATGTAAAAATGCAGTGTCTTTGTGGTGTTGGTAATAATGTGATCACATGTGTTTGTGTATGTGTGTGTGTTTATGTACTCGACAACTTCTGCAGCAGCGTCATCCTCTTTTATTACAAACTCTTTTACAGCACTTCGCCCGCGACTTCATCCGCGTGGATTTCATACTTTTTCCTTTGAACTTTAACATCCATTCCACCCCCTATAAAGCATAGTTTTGGAAATAATAATAGCCTATAGCACTCAAAAATAACGTAGCTTTCTAACAGTACAAAATAGAGTTACTTTATTGGTTACGGAGATTATCCCCTCCATACAAAGTCACAAAAAAAATTTGCTTCTTTATAATACAATCATCTAGTTAGTATAGATTTAATAAATAACATAGTATTGCTTCTGGAAATTTAAGAGCACCATGTTAAAATAAGTACCTAACATACATTTCTCAAGCCAATCAAATATAAGAATCATGCTACTGTGTGTGCTGCACGACACGTTTATTTTATCCTTGGTGATACAAGGATAAAAAAACCCTCCCACAAAATACTTAATTTACTTACCAAAAGCAGCCAACAAAAATGCTAACCAAAATTGAAAAATTGTTCATAAAATCTACACGAACGTATAATTATTTTAATACGGCAAAGTTGCAAACTTTCCTATCCAAATATATTGCGTGCAGATAAGCGGTATTACGGTAATTTATGAATAGATTTACTGAGCGGCTTCGGCGTGCATTGAACGTGCTATTCCAGAGCGCTTTGCTTTGCCAATTTACATTTTTATTATCCACCCCGTGTGAGCTGTTTGCACTGTGACAGTACAAACATTTTCCAAAGCTTGTGTTGCTCCAATTTGCGACACACCAAAGGTTTCAAGCCCCTGCTAACCAAACTAGTGTGTTTTTAATTTGGCAGCGTTTTTGCTGTCCTGGGTGGAAGAATTAGAAAAACTAAAAGATTTCTGTTTGTTAAGCTCCCCATTTCTATATCGGAAAAATGTTGTTGCTTTGTTCCGTTCTGTAGTTTTTATTAAGCTATCGTTGCCAGCTTGTGAAACAGACACTGTGTCTTTTTTCGGTTTCAATATTGGATAAATATGAACTTGATTTTAGATACAGCTTTGAATTTGAAAACATAGCTAGATGTAAATTAATTTATTGGAGATTGTTAACTGGCTGGAATAAAACCATTTAACACCTATTATGTTTAATTTACGAGTAAAATGGAATTTCTATTCCTCTTTGAAATCAAATAACATGCCTCATACACCTCATTTCCTATAAATATCCTGCTAACTGACACAGAAGTAGATAGACATTCCTAGTACGCAATGCATGTGGCTGAAAATCCCCAGTATCCTTCAGATATAGCGACGTGAGTGGTTCAATATCCGGTCATGCACCGATTGCTTTAGCCTCGTATTACATGTAAAGGTGTCCATCAAATTTGTATCCATCTGGACCAGGATTCCTGGATACAGACGGTCTTGGTACCGATATATTGATTAACTGTTGAGGTGAGATTGGTTAGAAAAATGTTCTCTGCCTACGCTTGTAGACGTGTTATTATATCCAAATATCACTTACAGTACCATTTAAAGATGCTGGTATATGCCTGTAGTATTGTTTGCTGTCAAGACCTGTAATATTTTAATAATATACCAGCTTACTATTGTCCCATTCTATTCTTATACCAAGAGATTAATCACCACGCTTTCTCTAGTTGGATAGGTGACTTATAATAATTAATTATTAGTCCAGGTTTTCGATCGATGTTCTGCATCACCGATGCCAGTGGTGTCCAAGATAAACTAAGAAACTATAGAGGACATTAAAAAATCACATTTGTAGTTTCCCGGATTTCAACCCATAATCTCATGCCTGAAGGCATACCCTTAAGCACTACGTGATTTCGTCACGACAACGTTGACGTCACAACGACCGGACAGTAAAATCTACAATCATCTGCCTAACCTTTTCCCAACTAACTAGTCTTGCCGGATACAATTGAAAGTATTTTTTTGTTTTTTCTTAAAAAAACGTTGCCCCAAACTAGGAATTTCTCCTATATCGTGGGTGCGTTTACAAACATTTAAACTCACATACACAAACAACCAGACCCGGAACAATTATCTGTAGGCCATACAAATATTTGTTCCGTGCGGGGATCGAACCCGCGACACGCAGCGCAACAGCCAATCGCTTAACTACTGCGCCAACCGTGTCGTCGTTTTACATGGAATGACTGCACAACCCAGTTACCAGGTAGCACGATACCAAATAGTTGGGTTAATGACAAAACATACAGTCAACTACTACTAACGTTGTGTCAACTACATAATGTAATGTGCACCAGTTTTCGGAAATCCATGATTGAGATCCCATTCAGGGAATTCTTAACAGCCAATACAGTTCAAATAAATCTAGTTCGCAGGGAACTTTTCGATTTCTGAATCCAGTCAATTTTCAGAAAAGCAAAATAAGCATTGGATTTTTTTGCAATGGCAATGCATCGGGGACTGATTAACCAGCGCGCGTCGCGTTTCGAGACTCCTGACGTTATAAATGCTGCTCTCGTTTGCCGCGTGACTGAGAATACGCGCCACGTTTTGATTTTACCTTCCCTCTTTTGTTTTGCCTTCTCCTCTTTTGGTTTTGTGCTGCGGTAGGTATTTGTTTCCGCATCTAGAGATTTTGTATGCTTACCGTGTAGTGACACACTTTCGTTACTTAGTACGGTTTTAAAAATGTTTTACAGCGTTTGATTTGTGTTTGTACATTCTAAATTTTTCGTTTTTCGCTGTTTTAATTAAAGTTTGATCTCCCGGTGTGGGATACCATGCTTAAGGTTATACTAGTAAATATGTTTCTACACAAATTTCGAGGGGCATTATTCCACAGTTTGACATTATACATCCAAAGTTAAACCTGGTATCGTTTTGTCTCATTAATAATTTGTCCATGATTTACGGTTTGAGTGTGAGTAAAAAGTTATGAGTTAACAAAGATTCGTTTTCTTCCTAATCCTAACGCAAATTTAAACTAATAAAAGTAGTGTAAAATCTCAAATACAAAGTCCGTACCAACGGTCTTAAAGCTCAATTATAGAAGAGTTTAATACATTTTATTTGTAAAAAATTGATTACTGCTGTGGTTTTTTCATGAAACTCGATTTTCCAAAGAGCATTTTCGTAATTTTTTTACTTGCTGATTTTACGTCTTATTTCGTAACGGTGTATGAATGCGTGCAAAATAGACGTTTGCATGTAGACTAGCGTCTAACTGCTCATATCTCCGTCTGATACGATGCGAGATGAGACAGCGGGCTTTTAGGCCATGCCAAGTTCAACATTGAAGACGATATCCATATAATGTTACCGACTAATTAAATATGTAATTGTATCCACGTCAAGATATAGGTACTCATTATCTGTCTGCTAATGCGTCAGGTGATGTAGGTGGTGGTGTGGTGGTTGGCACAGTGGCTGAGCGTTTGGCTGCTGCACCGCGTGTGGTGGGTTCGATTTCCGCACGGAACAAATGGTATGGCCTACAGGTAGTTGTTCCGGGTCTGTTTGTTTATAAACGCACCCACGACACAAAGTAACTAGCACTAAGCTTAAAATTTAAAAAAAAAATGTAAAGTTGGCAAGGTCTCACATTTTATAAGAACAAAATGCACTGAAATAATGTCCAATGATAAGAAACTCATTAAAATGTATCAATTAAGTACTATAATACTGTACAACAGATCTTTCATAAATAAAAATTGAATGTTACTTATAATTTAATTGAATTAAATGAAATTGAATGATTATGAGTAATGGTTGATTGAATGATTTATTAATTTTTGATTGATTTCTTTTTTTCTTTAATTGATTGCATTATTATTATGTATTTTAAGTATGTATTAGTTGTTTTCTTAATTGCTCATAATGATGTGCTTAATAATAAGGAATGGGGCGCTTAGACTTAAGTTTGCAAGGTATTATTTGATTTGTAAGTCTATTTAATCAAAATTAAAAAATAAAACAATGTAAATAAAACCTAAAGAGGAGATCTGGTACTGCAATACGAGCCACTAGCCTTTTTTTTTTTGGTGTCGGGTTGGAAAATCCTCATGGAGTCCCTCCGCCCTCGGGGAAGGCGAAGGGGACTGTCAGACTCTTACTGACTAAAAACCAACCCGTGTTCCTCATGTACCCGTGTGTCGGAGGGGCGGGTATCGCCGAAGCATTCGTCGCTACCCCCCGACGGGCATTGGCCCGCCAGGTGGTCAAACGGGCCCCGTCACCCACTGCGGCCGTCACCCCGGCCGCAGGACTCCACTTGAGGCGAGGCGAGACGAGCCACTAGCCTGGTTTAGACACCAGTGTCCCAGAATATGCCAATAGTATCTACCTAAATAGAATACTCTTCACTCTCTTTTTTTCATGAACCTAAATAAATAAAATATTATATATGACGGCGCGACACATGACATTTGACGTTTGCTGTCGACGACGTCGGAATAGAATGGATAACAGGTCTTGGTCACTTTTGAATGGAGAACCGCCAACGCACCACGCGCTTGACGAATCGCTTATTTCCGACGCCATCTTTAACTGTTTCTGATTTGATTTGTTGAAGTATCTTTATTTATGCCTAATTTAAGTGTTGTTGTTTTAGTTTTAGTGATAGAATAAATCATTTGGAGAATTATTACTTACTTTGTTTGAGTTTCGGACCCACGTGAAACATGGAAGATTCTGATATAGGCACAGAACAATTTTATTGTTCTGTGGATATAGGCCATGCTGAGTCTATATGTATATATATTCGTAATCGTATATTTATAGGACAGTTATATCATGCACTCTTTAATAAAGTTAACTTAATATAATGTAATGTTAATAAAACAAAGAAAAGGTAGTTATTTTTCAAATAAATAAATATTATCATAAAATGAAATTGCAGCATTCTTTATTAACGAACGATAATGGAATGAAAAACATACTACTTACCGTGATTGAGCCGCACCGAATTATGTGCCTTCATTAAATTGAACTCGATAACACTCTACGAGGACCACAAAGAGTATCGGAGCGTAAAATCGAAGCGATCACAGTTTACCAATTATTAATGACAAGCTTCGTTGGACCAGAATGGAATTCCGCCCAGAATGGAATTCTACCCAGAATGGTATTCTGACCAGAATGGCCAGGGAGTAACGAATGGAGTCGAATGCGCAGACATGCCAATTGAATTAAATAGAAAAGTAATTAAGCTGATCTTTAAAGCGGTGGTCAATTTATTTTATCGGGCAGCGGGACGAGATGGGAAATGAACGTGTCCGCCGCGGGTATTGCTGGGTTAACTATTTGGTTCTAACTTTACTTTTAACTGGCAGAGACAGATTAGCCCCGATGCAGACCAAGATAAAGGGGATTGTTTTTAATCGAAATTGAATCTATGAAAACTGAAGCTTTACTAAACTTTTTTAATAGAATCTTTATTAAAAGTGTCAATATTATGCTTATCTAGCTTTTAACTACGTCATATTCCTTAGCCAGGTAAAAATACGTTTATCCAGACTTAAATAGAAAATATTATCGTTCAACTTTAAAAGGTATGAAAAAGGAATTTTACCGTTTCGTAAATCCTCTGTTTAGTGCTTGGCTAATAACTTACAGGATTCTGTTTTTACGAAAAGGGTATAAAAAGACGGCTTAAAAGTTTTCCGCGAATTTGCCAAAGTAAGATTTATCCGATAGATGGTAAGTCGCAAGTGGCTTGTTTGTATCTTCCGTAGTAGCGTGGCAACCCCGTCTTCCTATAATTGACTTTCCTTGTATTCCTTCAAAAGTTATTCTAACACCCGAGGCGAGTGCTGAAAGTCTAGTAAAATGTTAGATAAGAACTCTTTGGTAAGCTAGAATGGAAGTTTTAAGAAATAAGTACGTAATAGGCAATCGTTTCATGGAAGTAGGATTTAAGCTTAAGTTTTGACATAAAAGTTCTGAATGTTTTATGAAGGAATAACATTTTTATTTACGAGTTCAGCAGAACGTGTGAGAGCAGTCTACCACATGCTATAATTCTTTAACGTGCTCAAACAAATATGGCCGTCCGTTTATGGAAGACAGAGAATAATTTCAAAATGCTACCGTTTTAGACGACACAGTGAGCTTATCATTCACACAAAGGCTCACAATTTGCCTATGGCATTTGTACACAAATTATCTTCTGCGTCAGCTGCCTAGCCTTTTCCCAACTAAATTCAGGGTCGTATTCCCGCCTAACTAAATGCAGCTTATTATTTTCCTAACCCAGTTACCGGGTGACACGATAGCCCTTGGTCATAAGACTAGTTGTGAGACTTTCGGGCTCGTTAAGACTGCCAAAACCTACGAATAACAGCTGGGTCCAACGGGATTTTAGAGGCATAAACGGGTCTAATCACCCATCCACTGACCGACCTCGAGGAGTAGCTACACCATCGATTGGCCCATGCACTTATTATTAATTAGCCACAAGCGATACATTATTGGCAGGTTAAGATGATCAAATCTGACTGAACCTTTATTAATACTACATGCTGCATTTGGTGAAAACGCTGAAAAATAGTAAATTCATGCATCACTGTACCTTTTCCATATTTTTATTTAGAAAGAAGAAAGAAAGAAAGGAGGAAAGTATAATATTTATTTGGGGACACGCCACGGGAAGCAAGTAAACTACAACTACAACAAGATAAAATTCTGCGCCGGTGTTATTCTGATAGGGCCCGTTGTGAAGCCATGGACACACTTATGGACATACACCATAGCCTGTGTCGGGAAAAAGAAGTACAAAAAATCTAACAAATCAAAAAAATAAAATTAAAACATCAAGACTAAAACTAAAATACAATAAGATCTACCGCCATGGACGATCAAACATCAGTAATAATTCATAATCATACGAAGCATCTACTAATCTACCACCATAGAAGAAGCTAATCTTCAAGGCGGTCGACGAACGTTTGCCAGAGATGTTTAAATAAAACTTCCACCATATACCGAAGTATAGTCTCACGAATGGTAATACAAGCGGGAGTAAATGGCAAGAGTTCCCAACTCTCCCCGAGGCTGTGCTGAGGGAAAGTTTGTGTTAATATGAGATATTTTTATACTGCCATGTCGCTTTAGTGTCGGAAGAGACCGTTACGACGGAAATATCGTATTATCTTAATAGTTTTTTAAGTGGGAATCGTGGGGATTTTTTTTCATCTATTCTTTCTTCTCTCTAATATATAAAATTCTCGTGTCAAGGTGTTTGTAATTACCGACTTTACGATTACTCGACCGATTTTCGTGAAATTTTATGTGCATATCGGTTAGGTCTGCGAATTGGACAACATTTATTTTTCATCCCCCTAAATGTTAATGGTGGTCCACCCCATTTTTTTTTGGCTCAAATTGGCAAAACAACGGTTGCTGGGTCAGCTAGTATCCATATAAAAGTAAGGCTGACAATCTTTTCTAAGTACCAAGATGAACCGACCATCAAATATAAAACACTAGACAAGTCCCAAGCTGCAATAAACAAAGGTAAAGAAAAAACAAACGGAATTTAAATCACGCATTAAAAATAACATCGCAAGATCTCGTTACAGTCAACTGAATGCGGTCCAAGGCGCAGAGCTCACAAATTATGAGGCTCTCCCTGCGGCCGTTTAAATAATCTTGGGGTGCAATAAAAGCCGTCCAGGGTATATATTGCAAGTATACTGAACCCATTAGAGGGCGCAGTGCAAACAGCCTCGCAAACTAATGGCCGGGCCATGGGTAAACTATGCCGTGACGTGCCAAGGAACACCGTGTAAGAGCCTTCAACTGTGTGCAATGCACTCGATTATTCGCGGCCGATTAGAACTAGTTGGTAAACATCACTGGTTAAGTTGTTTAATCAACTAGTTGTGTTATAGTGAAACTGTGGTAGTCCGTTTACGTAAAGGAGATTAAATAAGTTGCCTCAACTTTTTCGTTTGATCCCTTTTTAGTTAACATACGGATTTAGTTCATGGACGATGTAGTTGTAGTAGTTTCTGTGTATTTCGTGAAAAAGGAAAATAGAAACAGTATTTTGCGCTTAGCAACAAAATCCTGTATCTATTTTAGTACCACACTTATTCTATATTTGGATTCTATATTATATTATTCTTTTGTTTTTTTTCTAGAACATAAAATAGAACCACGCCTAGTTTTCGCGAAGGATTAGGCGGAGGTGTACCGATAGAACACCTATAATTATACAGTGAAGTTTAAATTTCATGCAATACTGGCGGACCGAACAGACGTCGTCCTGCCCGTACAGCGCCACCTATCGGGTCCAATTGTGAATCTAAACCATCCAAGGCGCCACTCAAACGCATACAAAAAAAATCATTCAAATCGGTCAAGCCGTTTAGGAGGAGTTCGGTGACATACACACGTTCAGTAGAATCAACCGGGCACAAATCTAAATTCCAGGCTATTACTGAGAAATTCCAGATGTCAAAACAGAAACAGAATGAATACTATCAAACAGCTTTTAAATCCATTTAGAACAATTTAGAATGTCTCGAATTAAGGTAAATTACTCATTGCCCACTAGAGTCAAGTTTAAAATTAAAACAAATATTTTTTGACTCTGCTTAATTAAATGCCACGCCACTAAAATGCAAATTTCTAAAGTCACTTATTACGCCTTTGAAATGAATTCGTTCAAAAATACCGCTTTATTTTCCCCACACTTGGCTGGTCAGATACACAGTGCATATTTCTATAGCAAATAGCTGTCTAGTCGGCTGGCTTATCTCGTCGTGTCGTACACTTAGATGTTTACAGCTACCCCAGGTCACTTGATAATAATTTTGCATACAACCCGCTGGGATTAAGCTGTGAAAACAATATTATAAAATAAGTAATCTTTAAAGGGATGGTGTAACTATGTAATTGAGACTTGGTACAAAGCACCGTACACTATCTAAATAACAATAATAATAGCAGCCTTTTATTGTCTCACTGTTAAAACCAACTCAGCATATTTTCTTCTTCCATACATCTCTCTATTTGCCTTCATCTCAAAAGTCACTTCCTTTCTAGCCATATCATCGTATACACAATCTATCCGTTTTTTCTTTGGTACTCAGTTCTTGTAACCCTCCACATTCATACTCAAAACAACACACAATCTCATCCCATCAAAATTAATTTTCGTTGCAAAATTACTTAGTCTCAGCTAATCAAAGTCATATTAAAACCAAAGTATAATTTGGAAAACGTTTAGGGGTTTTACCGTTCCCCGTGCGCTCGTTAAAACTAATTGCTCAAAAATAACCGTTTCATATTATATTCTGGAATGGATTTTTGTTTACGTACCTTGACGAATTGTGAAGCTTTAACTGGGTTAGGCAGACTGACATTAATTAAACCAATTTGCATTGATGTGGGGGTTTTATTCATGAATCATATTTTGAGTGTCTAGTTGGGCTAGTGGTGGCAACCGCGCTTCCTAAGCATGAGATCCAGGGTTTGATTTCAGAGTCGAGCAAACTTTTATGGGGTTTATCCATCTGGAACTTTTCTGTCTAGAGTATGGATTGGTAACCTATCGGTGTTACATAGGATTTAAACGTAACAGGTTAAATTAGGTACAATAGGGATGTGTCCTAGGTAAAAATATATTAAGTCTAACTAAGGTAAAAATATATTAAGTGGTAAACTTACTGACGGACTCAAAAATATTGGGCACGTATGTTTGCTTACTCAAATCAATAAAAAGTGACAATGATATAGCACATCAAAGTTCAGGAGAAGGGGCTTGTGACGTCACTGTTACGTTAAAAGTGTAGCACGGCGTCACGTCACGCGCAATTTCAACGCATTATATCGTCGACATTTTTGGTTTACGTGACAAAAAAAAATATGTGTCCATTATTTTTGAGTAATCCAACTTTCGGACCAATTAGATTTTTTAAGGACCCTATTGGTACCGCTTTGCCAAACCTGTCAGGGAGTACTGGCGTGGTATTAAGAGTCATATTTATGTGTTTTTTGTGTTGACAGTTCCGGGTTGTCTAAAAGTTTGACGTTTACCGTGTTTTGTGTGTGTGACGACCGATGTGGCGCGGCGGGCGAAGGTCCGCCTGCGACGCAAAAGGTTGCGGGTTCGATTCCCGCCTTGGGACAAATGTTTGTACGATCTACAAATATTTGTTCCGGGTGTTCTGGGTATTTGCTATATATAATAAAAATATCTATCTATGTAATGTATTGTATTAAGTATATCAGTCATCTAGTACCCATAACACAAGCTCTGCTTAGCTTGGGGCTAGATGATGCTGTGTGGATTGTCCAGCAATATTTATTATTATTATTATTATTTGTAATAAACGTTTTTGCTTTTATACGAGTACATCGTCTTGGGTCGTGTTTGACCTCTATTTCTCATGATTTTAAGCGAGGTGGCGGGCTTCGACCTTGGTTTTTATAATTAAACCATAGGTACCGTTTCAACGGAAAAAAGGTCTTATTCCAATTAAAATCTTTTGTCTATGCTATTAAATAAGTAAACTCTAAATCAAAACTGCGCATTGTATTTCTCAAAGTGAAAATTGAAACTACCTACCCGTTATTCAAAACTGCCATTTGCAGGCGCAAAATATAATTGTATAAATTAATTTCCACAGTAGCCAAAGAAAACAGCGAAAACGGAATTCGCTGAACTGGGCCAAGAGCCGTCATAACCAAATGCGCTTCTGGTGGAAACAAGTTTATCCAATTCACGAGATCTTGCTCTTTGCTAAGATCTGCATTGTAGTGTTAATTTTGAGCCAGTCTTAGGAAATATCTTAGTATATTATATATATTATATATATTCACGTTATTTCAATGTTATTTGTTACTCATAACATAAATACATAAACTCAAGCCTTTATCCCATGGGCGTAGCCAGATACTTTTTGGTTCTAGGACATGCCCGTTTCATCGCGACGTTTCCCTTCATAGTTTTGTGTGCAGCAGTAATCAAATAAATTACAAAAAATTAAGTGCCTGCTTGGGTTTGAACCCATGCCCTACAACTCGGACAAATCTATGCTAATTTATTTATTTATTTATAGTTAGTCAAAACGGTATTAACACCAATTACAATAATTAACATAGAAACATAATATAAAACAAAACAAAAGCAAAACATACAGTCGACAGCGTTCAATGGTTAATTGAACTAACAGCTAACACAGAACAGTGGACACTCTTGCATACTTTCTCAGACAGAACACCAGACATATACACATTAATTTAATCCATTCATCCGCAAACACATCACATTCAGGGTTGGCAATCAGAAGGGCATTGAGCATCTTAAGGTTAAGGCTATTATAATAACGCTGATCACTGGAACTTTTAGGCGGATTTCAATTGTTAAGAAAGGTTAAAGGCTACTCAACAACAACACCCTTTAGGACCGGGTGCAGCCGAGGGGCGCAGGAATCATTATTATGTATAAAAAGCTTTTCTAGCCGGCCTACCTGTTATTTCGCCAACACAGACCGCCGTCATTCCGTCCTCGCCACCGAGGCCCGTCGCGACAAACCTGACAATGTCCTCCTTGGTTGATTAAATTAGTCCATAAATAATATATCTATTAGATACAGCCCGTCCCTAACTGTCCTCTCCCAGCGACGTCCAAGAGATTTGTCAGGGTGTAGATAGATAATTTTAGAAGTGATGATTGCTTTTCAGGGAACGGGTGTGATTACTCTCATAATATCCAACACATACCTAAAAATAGATACAACTAGATATAGAGACATAGTTAGTGACTGTTATCAAGATGGATGAGTCCGGCAGCTGTCAATTTGGCAGCTAAACGTCAATCTGACAGCGGAGAAAAGACTGGCCAGCGATCCCTTTTCAATTACTCGCACAAACTCGCCTTTTACCGAGGGTGGGTATTGACAGCTATCTGGAGCTTGCTGAGAGCCGAACTACCGAAGAGATAGTTGGAATTTTCGTAACATTATATTGTAGGGCAGCTATTTTATTGGCTGTTAATAAAATGGATGTTTGGTGGAATTTATTTCCTTTTTTGCAAGACTAAATTGGCCACTGTTGTTTCTGGATTTCAGGAGTTCTAGTGGTTTGGGAATAGTGTGGCGGGCTTGTCCCATAAAAAAACTTACGTGGGAAATACTAGTACTTAGTAGAAACTTCCTGTTTCAATGTATTTTCCACACGTCTTTCACTTAAAATAATCCTAGTGCATTATTGACTCACGGCACGGTAATGCAAGTCAGTCCAAAGTATTGCACAAAGGGTTAAGCAAAGGTGTCCCCAAAGTAGATGCACCTACATATTGTCACTTATATTGAAGTCTGATGTAATAAAGGCTGAGCCTTCAACCGGTGACAGCTGCTTAGAAATCAGAAATGGATAAACCCAATATCACTTTGCCCAATCCGGGAATCGAACCCTGGACCTTCTTATACGACCAACGAGATTGGTTATGACCAACTTATAATGACATTATTGATCGTCTGGGATATCTCAGTAGCAGTACGGAGTCTGTATTCGTGACTGGTTGATGGCAATAGGCTCGCCCCCTATTACATGGGACATAAACATAATTGGCGAAATGTGGGTGTACTATTAGTATATTACATACACATACATACATTATAGTAGGTACGCCTCTGTCTATACCTTCAGGGATTATTATTAATACTCTGTGTACCTTGAATCTCTATAAATGTTGTAACTCGTACATTCGTATCCTTCAGAGATGCTTTACAGTTTCAAATCCACAGATATTCTACACATAAGTATGATTGGAATCTCCACTCAAAACAGTTCGGACTGAAATACCAGCCTTTGAGCTGGATTCAATAGATTCCATCAACGTACACAAACAGACCGCAAACAATTGCATTTTCGTTTTTTATTAATGCAACAATATAAAATAAACCTTCCCGTTACGTTGTTATTTTACCGCCAGCGAGGTTCCCTCTCATTTTTCCCCTTTTTGTAAAGCCACTCCGAACATCGCCCGCTCCCCTGCATCACAACAGTTTAACTTCATTTCCTTAGAATAACGAATGAACATTTTGACATAAATCACGTTTAAAAAAAAAGGTAAAAGTCTTTGTTCGCACACAAAAAAATATAACTCCGGTAACTTTGTATGCGGATAACTGAATAAAAAGAAGCAAATTAAATAATTATTATTTTGTGCGCCGGAGATAAAAGCATCTTTTTCAGGATTGTGTAATATGCGATGTTTTCGCTTCAACAGAAAGTTATGAGCAAAAGAATTACTAATGTAGAAATGACAGTGAACCATGTTCTTATAGTCATAAGTCTCTATGTTGTACAAAAGCACCAATTAATTGAATTTATAAATCTAGTGTATATATAATAGTAAAGAATAGAATAGTCTAGTAAAATATAGTGAATGGATTGTGTGAATGATGATAATGGCTAGAAAAGAGGTGACTAGAGAAGACGGAAAATAGACATAAATGGAACGAGAAGACGGCTGCGCCGACTCTTAATAAATTGGCATGGGCAAAAGGGCATGATGATGGTAATGACGAATGATGTAAATTCCATATCAAGTTATATGGAGATTTACAAACTAGGCATTGTCCTGTATCTGGGGTGTCACGGATACGACATTTTTGTCTCTTTTGGTACAAATACAAGAATTTCGCACACAGTATACAGTGATTATAACAAAAAGGAGAGTATAACTAAATAAAACAAAACAAAACACTTAATAAAATTAATATACCGGAGAAGTGGTACTTCAAGTAAATACTGTAGCTTAGATACACGCGTAGCAGCTTAATATACAGGGTGATGGATTATGTACGCGTATACAAAATACAATTCCCTACGTTTGCAATATAACAATGCGTGTAGGGTGATCAGGCTGCCCCGATTCTGTGGTGTATCAATGATGTTAGCTGGGTCACAAAACTGCGAAAACGGTGCACAAACCTAATGCGCAGGATTTGAGTCAGCTCCAACGGCATCCTAGAGCCATTTGCGATGTGTTTTGGCGGTCGGTACTTGAATCATTAACTGTATGGTCCATGTACTGAGCTATAGAAGTTTGTAACATTGTATGTGAGGCCTATGATAGTCTGAGAGTTTTTTTTCGGTCTAATTGTATTATTGTATACTTATATGATACTATTGCTTGAAGTTAACGTTCCTTTATTTTATTAAAGTAAATACCTGCTTCTGTACTTAATTGAACCGACAATTTCTCTCTCGCTCACTTACGTACCGCTGTGAAGACAGGAGATTGAGGACATTCCTTTATAATATCATAATTATCGTGTTCTTTGAAGTATTGATAATATTATTGGTATTTCATACGGAAAATTCCCTGTAAATGTTTATTGATACTTAAACATTATAAGAAGATAATAATTCAAACTAAATATGAAATTATTTTACCTCAGTAAGCTCTGATGGTTCTCAGAGTTTTGACGAGCTGTAAAAGTTCAAATGAACTGAGATATTGGAATTGAAACTCATGAAAGTTTTTAGACAGTTATTTAAAACACATTATTATTTTAAACATAAATATTATTATTCTACATTGTTTTCCTTTGAATTCAAGCAAGAGAGTATTAATTTTCATAATAAAGAAACTTGAGAACTATGAGCAAGATTATCTTGCTGGGCACAATTTTATATTTTCTCATTTCATTTCTTTGAAGTATTTTCTTACAGGTAACGTAAATCAATCTCCTAGAAATTGTTAATCATAATATTATGTTTCGGCGCCACATGATACGATACTAACGTGAGTTGGAGAAACATTTTTATGGTTACCAAGTTAAATATTAAATTTGATTCATGAAATGTACTTTCGACTATTGTGCAAGAAGTGGAAAATGGCGGCGTGTTGCCATTAGTTTCATATAGGGCGCGTTTGTGTGTAAATCTAGGTAATATACATGTAAATCCAGTAAGATGTAAACGCAGTTGAAGTGCCAATTGTGCAGGCAACTTGCAATTTCGACGACACGGTTGGCGCAGTGGTTGAGCCATCGGCTGCTGCGCCGCGTGTTGTGGGTTCGATCCCCGCACGTAACAAATATTTGTATGACCTACAGGTAGTAGTTCCGGGTCTGGCTGTTTGTGTATGTGAGAGAGTACAGGAGAAATTCCTAGTGTGGGGCAAGGTTTAAAAAAAAAAAAAAAATTGCACGAAAGTATATCGTTTTCAATACGAACCTTACCGTCACCTCTACCATAGCAAATACTGATGGACATGTCTACTCAAATCTATGTGTACCTGTTCCTCTTTCCTCAAGAGCCCATTTCAGACACTAATCTGGTTCCCCTATGTTTAATCTGATCAAGATTATATCTGAACTTTTTAATAGACTGTCACCTTGAGTTCATTTAGGGTGTTTCTTCACAGAGTAGTCAGCTAAAAGCACCGACCGTTTTGTTAACTTTAAGCGTCAGAAAACAAGACACAATAGAAAATGTATTGTTTGTCGGTCACTTTGACGTTTAACGTATTAAACCATAATTTATTATTTATTCAAGAATACAAAATAAAAAACACAAAAACAACTAACGAAATGTGGGTTTACTATAGCTACGCCGACATAGCTCAAAGAATTAACAAGTTGAAGTGGCAGTGGGCTGGCCATATCTCGTGAAGAACCGACAACCGCTGGGGTAAACGTGTTCTTGGGTGGAGACCGCGACTCGGCAAACGTAGTGTAGGACGCCCTCTGACTAGGTGGGATGACGATCTGCGAAAGACTGCAGGCAGATGCTGGATGCGGCAAGCTGAAGACAGGGCGCTATGGCGCTCATTAGGAGAGGGATATGTCCAGCAGTGGACTAATATAGCCTGATGATGATGATGATAGGTACGCCTCTGCCTATTTTGAGATTGGAAGCGTGATGTAAAGTTATGAAAACAAAATAGAACTTTGGGAAACTCCTTAGCCTGATCAAAAACCCCTCATGCCAAAGCGATAATCTGAGTGAGGTTCCCACTTAAGGTTTGTTAGAAAGGTTCTGTACATTTTAAGCTCTGAACCATCCTAATCCTATGAAGTGTCTTAAAATATTGTTCCATTATTTCCGTCTTTACATAGAATAAAACAAAGTCTATTTGTGTGTCTGTCTGTGTGACTGCATACATCTTTTAATCAGCGGGATTGGTTCTAATGTGGTTGTTATGATTTAAAATATTTATTCTGGAAGTTATAAGAGCATAAAAAAACACGTACCTGAGATCCTAGGTTCTATTCCCGGGTCGGATTAATTGTTATTTTAATTCTTCTTCTTCTTCTGCCTCTGCCAGTGTCTGCTTTATGTCGGCTTTTTTTTCAAATGTTTTTTTAATGCATTTGTAATATGGGCGTAATGTTATATTATAATTAAGATATCGATGTTTTGCCAAGTCGTACAGACGTTGGGAAGCAGGGGTGGGTCACTAGTAATAATTTTAGAAATTTTAATAATCAAAATATCGAGTAAAGAAATAAAGTTACAAAATAAAATAAGACGGACATGACGGTGTCAAAGCAGGAAAGAAAATTGAATAAAAGCCGTTACCTTCACAGATTTGAGTAAAAGTACCCGCCATAATTTGAATTTGGAACAAAAACAACGCTGGGAGAAAGCTATTGCTTAAGACTGGGATCCATTTATGAGGGCGTATAACGATTCTGTGCTATTTCCTCGCTGATGGTAATGAAATAAAAACAAAGAGATCGTCTACAGCTACTCGTTGCACACAAGCAGCTGGTGAACTTTTATTTTTCTACATAATTTAGGAATTTCTAGACAAATTTTGGAATAATAATCATTTGTACCTACATTCATATAGCCACGCCCTTGTCCTATGGGGGTTGGCGGATACTACAGAACGCTACCTGCTACTATCCTGACATACATTTCATTTTTCTACGTTTACATTCACGACGATCGATGTAGCGCGGCGGGCGAAGGCCCACCTGCGATGCGGAGGTTGCGGGTTCGATTCCCGCCTTGGGACAAATTTTTGTACGATCTACAAAGATTTGTTCCGGGTGTACTGGGTATTTGCTATGTATGACCAAAAATATCAATCTATATAATGTATTGTATTAAGTATATCAGTCAGCTAGTACCCATAACACAAGCTCTGCTTAGCTTGGGGTTGGATGATGCTGTGTGGATTATCCAGCACTATTTATTTATTTATTCATACATTTGGTCAAACAAGTATTTTGAAGAACATCACCAATAAGGTGAAATGTTCATCCGGGCGTTCCTTTCCGGCGTTTCCAGTTACATCTGCTTTATAAATCCCTTTTGTTAATCGCCTTTGCTTAATTCCAAACCATCTACGCTTACTCTTTTCATTTTATGTCAATACGTCTCTTTTCAATTGTATTTGCTGGATAAAATACCATTTCGTGAGAATATTACTATTTGCAGTAAATACTCGTATAATTTTGAAAGCCATATTTATATTTTGAATCATTATAATTTAGTCATTATTTCATAATAATAAATTGTTGTTCAGCACACAATGAAAACAGTGCTTTGATTTACAACGAGCGTTAGAAGAGTGTGTAAATGATTTTAATAATAGGTCTTTACCTATGAAATTGCCGTTTTGTATGAAAAAATTTAAATCAATTTTTTTCATGTATTTTTTATTTGTATTAATCGAAGTAATCACCCATGCAATCAATGCATCTTTGCCAACGCAGTGGCAGTTTATTGATGCCCTTCTTAAAGAAATCAGCTGGACGGGAGGCAACAAATTCTTCAAAGGCATTTTGTACTGCCTCTCGGGTATTGAATTTTTTTCCCGCCAAGAAGTTATCCAAATTCTGGAAAAAGTAGTAGTCTGTAGGCGCAAGGTCTGGTGAGTAGGGCGGATGACGGAGAGCTTCCAACCCCAGTTCTTGCAACTTGGAGACCGTCTGCTGTGCAGTATGAGGTCGCGCGTTGTCGTGCAGGAGCAGCGGAGACGAGCGATTGACCAATGCTGGTTGGAGATGTGCCAGCTTCTCCATCATTGTGTTCAATTCTTCACAGTACACATCTGCAGTAATGCTCACCCCGTTTGGTAAGAAGCTGTGTTGAATCACACCGGCGCTAGACCACCAAACAGTGACCATCACTTTTCTTGGGGTAAGTTTTCGTTTAGGGCATTGTTTAGGTGCTGAACCAGGATCCAACCAACTTGCTGAGCGCTTGCGGTTATCAAACAGAATCCATTTTTCATCGCAGGTAACAATGCGGTTCAAAATTCCTTCATTTGTGTGTCTGTTGAGCAGTGCAAGGCACGTCTCGACGCGTACTTCGCGCTGGCGATCATTGAGTTCGTGGGGCACCCATTTGTCAAGCTTTTTTACCTTGCCAATTTGACGCAAATGGACCAATATTGTTTTGACGCTAACGTCGAAAGCTGCTGCTAATTCAGCCGTAGATTGTGTATCATCAGCTTCCACAATCGCCTTTAATTCGTCATTGTCGACCAAAGTCTTCGGACGACCGCGAGGTTCATTTTTCAGGTCGAAATTTCCAGAACGGAAGCGAGCAAACCAATAACAGGTAGTGCGTTGGTTTGTAGTGTTAGCTCCGTAAACGTCGTTGATGTTGCGTGCCGCTTGTGCCGCGTTGCTGCCACGACGGTACTCATATTCCATAATTACTCGAATTTTTAACGTATCCATGATGACGAAAAAGATTTAAATGCGATGAAAATGTAACACTAATCAATAAACAAATGACTACTTTTGGAAAAAAAAATCCATGTTTTTAAAATAAAATTAATTTGAAATTAGAATTCTTAGCCAAACAAAAAATATTTTGATTTGAAATGGCCAGTACTGCAGAACGGCAATTTCATAGGTAAAGACCTAATATATACCCACCACAGTCGCCAAATATTTTTTTAGGCTTTGTACTGTGCTGACTACTTTGTTTTTATTGCAACATCGTTCCAGGTACATCTATTTAATTATTTTGTGTCAAGTAGATACTAAATTATTTTAAAAATCAAATCATATGTCAGATTTCGGTGAATTTCCACTCGCTTTCAGTATCAAAGCACCCATCACAGTCAGCTCTAAGAAAACCACATTTACTAAATTTATTCACTTCAACGATTAAAGCTAACACTCCACTTACGCAGATGTTTACCACAATATCAAATATTCATCGACTAGATAGATCACTTAACATCTCAATCTGCCTTTTTAACAACTTAATAGGTACTTGCTTAAAACTGAGTACTAAATGCACTTGAAACGGGTGTTATAATCCAAGTTAGCGACGTAAAGAAACGTGACTAAACGTGCGAAGGACCCTTATCTTGCCACCGGAGTTGTCTGAACAAGTCTTTAATTAAAACTACTAACAACTGTTTAAAAGTACCGGTTTTAGTGGGCTTGCAATCGGGATTCTTTTATAAAATATAGTAAGAATAAATAAGGTAATGCTCGAACGATCCCCATGCACAATTTCGATTTAAAACTCTAAAATCAATGGTTATGCCGTCTACCTCATCATCTGCCTAGGCTTTTCCCAACCATGGTGGGGGTCGGCTACCAGATTCAGCTGAATACCAGTATGTTATATGGAGCGACCACAACCCAGTTACTGGCAACACAATATCCCTTGGTAAGACTGGTAGTCAAACTTTCGAGCTGCTGACTACATGTAACAACTGTCAAAGATCTACAAATGACAGCCGAGACCAACGACTTAACGTGCTTTTCGAGGCACTTAGGAGTCGCGATATCTTACGAACGGCACAGACTGAACTCGGCAAGCGTAGCTTAACCTTCCTTCAACCCGTGCGGCTGTTTTTATTTAGCCATCTACTTGTCGCAATTCTTTGTTCAAGAGCAAGATCAAGAGAACCAGATTCAAGATCCTAAAAGCCCCCAGAACGTGATTTTTGAGTTTTTTTTTATTTTAATGGTCTACTATTTAGTTAAGTATAGATACTTTCTAACTTGAAAGCGGGGCCTTTTCACAGATAACAGGTTGTAAAGGGACAAAAAAGGTTTTCTAACCTACGGTGAAGTAAGTATCAAAGCTGGTTTTTTATAAAAACAAACATTCAGTATAACCGAACCCGTCCCACATTTCCGCCTCGAAAGGTCCCTTAAAAATCAGGTAAACTTTGTAATAGCAGCAAGTCTAATTTTTATATAAATATATTGTTTAGGATACTATTACAGGACCCTTTGTGAGCTGCCAGACTAGACTGCAAGTTAAATTGCAAATTTTTTTGTCAGCAGTTGCAGTACACTGCGATACTCTTCGGGTCAAGATGACAACAAGGATATCAGTTTTGTTAAATAAATAAAATAAATAAAATAAAATAAAATAAAAATATTTATTTGACACTTAAAAATACATGTTACAGGCCAGTAATAATAAAATAGCACATTAATGTATTGCCACAAAATAGATCCTAACCCCCAAACTAGGCCTAGGCCTGTATTTTGGGAGTCAGCATTCAGCCATTAGTTCTATTTACAATCGAACAGGATTATGTAGGAGTGTCGCTATAGAGTTGACAGCGAATGTTATTGCCATATGGTAACACATATAGGTAAAGTTACTTATTTATCGTACAGGGTGTTGGTAATTAATAAAAAAATTAAATTACAAAAGAAGTTAATAGTGATAAAGAGTTGTGTTTGTATGTGTGTGTGTGAAATTTTGAAAGTTGATATTTCTTATCAACTCTCATAATTGTGTAAATGTGCATGTGAAGGAAGTGTGTTGTGTGTGTGCAGATGGGTGTGAGTGAGTGTCTGGTCTGGTTCGCACCTTTGAATGTGTGTAAGGATGGGAAAATTACAATAGGTGACAGTGTGTATGGATTTTAAATCATATTATATTATATACGTAAACAAACTTTCACTTTCCTGATATTCCATGTTTTGGAGCCAGTCTGCTACCTTCTTTGTCATTTCTTGCCGACTCATTTTAGCAATGTTTATCTTTTTGTTTGCGAGATTGTAAAGTTTACTGCTTAAGCTATTAAATTGGTGTTTGGCAAATGAGGTACGGCAAGGTATGGTAGGGCATATGGAGGATTTAGCACGCTTATTTGGGTCGGGTAGGGGAACACTTCCCTGTTTTCTTTGTATGGATTTGAGCACATAGAGCTGACGGACGGTGAGGAGTTTAAATTCAGAGTACAGTTGTGAGGTGGGAAACCTGTACGGTTTATTGGCCATAACCTTGAGCACAACCCTCTGTGCTCGCTCCAACCCGAGCAGGTAGGTCTTGGCTGCGCCACCCCATACGGTAATGCAGTATTGGATAACGGACTGACACAAGGCCAGGTAGACTAGTTTTAGATTTTTCAGTGTTGCAGAATATCTCAGGGTCCTGAACACATTAATAAGCCTCCTAGTCTTTGTAATGACCGAGCCAATCTGCCTGTCCCATCTCAGTCCATCATCCATCAACACTCCCAAATATTTAGCCGTATCTACCCTAGAGATAACCTGGCAGGCGCATTTGTGTCTGTTCTCGCAGGTATGTGCTGTTATTGAAAAATCAGGTAAGGGTTTAGTGTTGGGTCTCAAAGAAAAGGGCAAGAAATGTGTTTTGTTAAGGTTCAGCGTGAGGAGATTTTGTCTTAGCCAGGTCATTATATTGGAGAGGGAACATTCGGCTCTATCCTTAACCATCTGCCAATTCCGTCCCCATACAAATACTGCTGTATCATCGGCATATGTAAAAATTTTGGTGTGTTGAAGTGGCATAGTGCAGAGATCATTTACATATACCAAAAATAACAGAGGGCCCAAGATACTCCCCTGTGGGATACCAAAGAGGGTTGTGCGTTCCCCGCTAAGACAATCGCCTATTTTGACATATTGCTTACGTTGCGAAAGATAGTCTTTAAATATACTTAAAACAGTGCCTCTCACTCCTATTCGTTCCAGCTTTGATAAGAGGATAGGAATAGAAACCGTATCAAACGCCCTGGAAAGATCTAGATATATACATAGGCATCTATTACTTTTGTCAAGGTTTTTCACTACTTTCTCCGTCAGGTCCAAGACTGCATCCTCAGTAGAGACACCAGATCTGAAGCCGTACTGGTTTTCGGCTAATATATTAAAGCGTTTCATAAAATTTTTGAGCGATTTATAGAGAATTTTTTCCAAGATTTTTGATAAGGCTGACAACACCGATATGGGCCTGTAATTATTGACGCAGTCTCTTTGCCCACCCTTGAAAATTGGGTGTATAATAGCTTTTTTCAAAGCATCAGGGAACACGCCAGTATTAATAGCACGATTACAGATGTGCTTTATGGGTGGAATCAATACTTGTCGGCACTCTCTGAGTACAGAAGATGGAATTCCATCCCATCCAGTAGCGCAATCTGGCCGCAGCTGTAGGATAGCGGTTTCAATGTCCACTTCATCTACTTCAAGAATAACGAGAGAGTTGGGTAGATAGTTTTCGGAACAGTCTACGGCAGGGGGTTGAGGGGGGACAGAGACAGCTGTAGATGAGGTCTGGGACAGGAGGATGTTATTGGCTAGGTTTTTACCGACATCAGTGAAAAAGTTACAGACTAGGTCTGCGGACGACTTAGGGCTATCTAATATTTGAAGTAGTTCGAAGGGGTAGTCTTTTACTTTTTGAATTTTGGTTATCTCTTTAACAGCCTTCCAAAGAGCTTTAGGGTCATTACCTGCTTTGTCCAGTTGACTTTTCTCATATGCAATTTTTAGTTTTCGTAGGAGTTGATTTGTAAAGTTCCTATATCTTGTATTTGTTACTTTAAGTGTCATGTTGTCTGGAGATGTTTTTGCTTTAATATGTAACCTATCCCGATTTTTAATACAGCGCAGGAGCCCCGGCGTGATCCACGGCTTTAGGATTTTTTGCTTACTAGGAACCATAACAGTTACCGTGTGTTTATTAATAATTGATGATATTGTCGAAATTAGGTAGTCCGTCGCGGTGTTAGCGTCATCCATTTCTAGGAGAGGTTTAAAGTTTGTACTTCCAATTTCCAATTTTATTGACGGATAATCAATACGGGTTTTAGCGTTAGTGTATTGTCGAGTAGGACACACGTTTGCTAAAAATAATACTACGGGCATGTGGTCGGTTATATGTGATTCTAGTACTAGTGTTGTAGAAGGATGAATAGATTTTAGTAGAATGTGGTAAAAAATCGAGAATTAACTTTTTTTGGTCCTCTTTTTACATTTTTGGCTATACTTCACCATCCAAAGGTAGGCAATGCATATTATGGCTTTGTGGTCGTCTCTATACATTTGAGTGCCTAAAGTATTAAATAAATAAATATATGCAAGCTCAGCATACTTCCCACTCTTCCTTTTTCGTCAGTCAGCTAAAAACGCAAACGTTAGGTATTTCGTTATGTTACGCACCCCAAGGCACCAAGACCAACATAATAGAAACAAGTTCATGACTAAACAGGACCGAAGGACCAAGTTTTATACTCAAACAGAAAGTATTCCTGAACATAGTGAAGTAATTAATTACGTCTCACGTATGACTGGTATTATTACAACGATTAATGGCCTTCATAACTCTTTTAATTATTTTCAGAATTCCTGTAAAACATTTAAGGGCACGTATAAACGAAAATTGCCAATGGTAAATTTGATTTTACAAGAAATAGGCAAAACACATGTATTAAGTTTTTTTGTATTTAAGTAACTATTTTGAGGGAATAATACGACAAACATACTCGTATAAAGTAATAAAAAATTATCGGTCCAAAATATTTATTTTATAAAAACGAAGTTACCTCTAATTTCAAACTATTTTCAATTTATATTTAATCCTTTTACGAATGATTTTGATCGGAATTAGGTAATATACCTAAAGTTTGGAAAAGAACACGAACAAAGTAAACGCCTTACGACACAATATTTTTCCGTGACTATGTCTCAGGTTTCGGAACATTACTTCAGTAACAAAATATATGATATATTATCGACTGGGAATTTTGACGAATTCCGTTTATTTTTGTATACTGTGATGATCGAACGATTCAGAACTTACTACGCTTTTATTCCGAGGAAGAAGTTATCTTAGGTTGCATGTTATGGAAACTACATGGACATTTTTATTTCCCGGATCAGACGGGGTAAAAAAATATTCTGTCTTTGTACGCACTCTTAAGGAATTTAGGTGCCATTTTACAGCACCGTCTCATGTGGAAAGAATTTTAATGTGAGCGAACAAGAAAATTCCCTGTTGTAATTTGAAGCTTTCGCGTCTTTTTATTTTTATGACTACTGCAGTGGAACCGTTTTAATTACAAATGTTAAATGGTACTGGCTTTCAAAGTGTTATAAAGGTTTAACTGTTGGTTTATTTTAGGTGAAGCTCATTCATGGACGTCATCACGTACAAGATATACATCTTTTGGGTGAGTGTACCTACCTACTCAAAAGATGTATGGTAGGTAGGTACACTAAGAGGTATCGTGTTGCCCAGTAACTGGGTTGTGGAGGTCAGATTGGCAGTCGCTCCATTTAAAATACTGGTATTCAGCTGCATCCGGTAAGACTGGAAACCGACCCCAACCTAGTTGGTAAAAGGCTAGGCGGATAATGATGGGTAGGTAGTTACACAATTTTTTTTATCTACACGAAATAAATGGCAAAAACACATCAAAATCAGGCCCACTACACAGTTATGACAACATTTTATAAACATACGATAAAAGTCTTTTTGACCGAGAGAGGACCACGTAAACAAAACCTTGAATCCGCAACCACTAAATAAGACTCTCTGGTCCTAACAGCGGCTTTGTTGGAGCCAGTCCAATAGGAACAGATAATACATTCAAATGAATACTCGATGCAATATAGTTCAGATTTATACATTTCCTAATAGATTAGAACCATCGTTAAGGAAATTAATATAGTATTTTGAATTGATTGGTCCTTTTGGCTCGGTGTTAAGCCTACTGCTTAGAGATATTTAGAGGCATGATATTTCACTACTCTTGTTGAATGGCTCCATTGTTCTCAGGTCAATCCCTGGGTATTCTATTGAGTTTACTTAATTAAATTATTTGTTTATGCTATTATCTCGGTGTTCCAAAGGTCGCAAGCGTTAAAGCTATTTAAGCAGCCTTATTGGTGATGTTCTTTAAAAAGATCAGGTGCGTAGTACTCGCAACCGGCGTGCGTTTATGAACGTAAAAAAAGCAAAAGGAGTATACAAGGATCGTATTAACTTACTGTAAGCAATAATATTTTTTCATGTAAGAGTGAAATCTCCTAATACAGGCATAGTTTGCTGAAAGAAGGCTCCAAAACCGTCAAAATCAAATAACTGTCATGCTAATTGTCACACTAAACAATTTGGTATTTTGTATCAAATAAAATCAAAAAAAGAAAACCAATTTACCAACAGATTCAAGTAAAAAAAGTTATTGAACAAGTTAAGCACAGAAGTGACGCTATCGCGACTCTCAAGTGTGTACCCGCACCCTCTATGTCCGTATTTAGGGCCATTTTATATTGCTCCGAAGACGAACGTGGGATTTGCCTATCGCACGCAATCGCGGACTGTAAGCCACTTTAAGTATTTCTCTAAATCCGACCTCCGGGAATCTGCAAAATCTTTGTCCGGATCTTTTCAATGAAATTCAATTTCGTTATATGTGAGCATTTGTTTTTTTCTGTGTTATCGCTTATTTGCTTCAGATATTTACCTAACAACAGGTTTTAGCTGGGTATTGTGTCTGGAATTTCTGTGTGATCTTCTATACAAATGAATAAAATTAAAGTGTTTGATTGTAATGTCAAAATAGCAGATTTTGACTTAATGGAAAAAAGCGTGGGGTGCATAGTGTTAATATTGAAGAATACACGCCGATACATGGAGCCCACTGTGAATGACAGTACCCATGGAAAAATAGAAAATGTTTATAACTATTGACACTATGCACCCCACGCTTTTTTCCATTAATATACATTTTTTTCTAATTTACACTTTTCATTTTCACATTTTAATTTCTATTTTTTAGTTGGATTTTCTATAAAAGCGTGTTTTTTTTAGTTTTTTTTAAACTATATTTTTTTAAGGAAAAGATCCGCGAAAAAAAAAATACCTATAAAATATAGTCAACTTTTACGTGGACGAAGTCGCGGGCACAACTAGTTTTATAATAAGATGCTCTTGTTCTAGAGTAACTAAAGTTGGTCGGTGGTTAGGTGTGTTGTCCAGCTGTAGTGTGAAATCGATAGAAAAGATAACAATAATTGTATTTCACTGAATGGAACTAATTCAATAATATCCTACACTTTCGAAGTTGATCTTTGATCTCACGGACATCGGAAGGAAAATACGTGAGAAAACCACCGAGAACCTATAGTCAATGTAAGACTGAAACCAACTCGGCTCTAGAAAGAGTGGTGATTGGTAATTAATGCTCGTACCTTCTCTTTATGAGAAGAGGCCTGTACACTGCCGTGGGACAGTAACGGGCTGGTATTATTTTTATTGTGACTTAAATGTCTTTTATTCAAATTTTATTTTAGTTTTTTCGAGATATTATTCCGTGTTAGTAGAGGTATATGCTAGCTACGTAACTTTGATATGTCCACTATTCTATATAAAAGTAACTGCCTCTTTGGGCTATTGGTCGCAACCACTACTGCTGTGAATGAGAACCTGGATTCAATTCCCAGGTCAGCCAAAGGTTATTGAGTTTTTCCATCTGGAATTTCTCAGTCTGCAGCAGCCTGGAGTCCGGCACCGTGCCTAGCAATGATAATAAGCGTGCCCCTTATTACATAGCACTTAAAAGAATACATACCTAAATCATACATACATAAATCTTAGGGCAACACATTATATGTCTTCAGACTTAAATAATATTTAAAATTAATTAGCTTTTTTATTCACAGCACAATCCTATTCGAACTTTTCCAGTCCCCTCTGGACTACCAGCCTCATTACCACTAAAGCATATATACATATCTATATATGTAAAGTACCAAAACAAACGACGTAAACCTAAAGTTTTACGGTCGGCCATTTTATTGTGGCCATAAACGACCAAGTCACTGCTACGCGAATAAACATGAAGCGTTCAACTGGTAATTGCATATGTGAGCAATATGCGCCGTAACAGTCCTTAGGGGAACATTACGCGATTAGTTGGGTGGAGTATTACAGCTATTGTAGTTCTTGGAATTGTTGTTAGTGATTTTCTGTTTGTTTATCGTTTTTGCTAAAGTTTTGTAATGGGACTCGAGTAGGTTCTGAAGGGGTTTATTCGCGTCATAACGTTAATGTTAGTTGGTGATATTTATGGTATACAGATATCTGATACTAGCTGTGCCCCGCGGTTTCACTCGATCCTAAGGTTCTTAGCGGGATATTAATAGCCTATTACTTTCTTCAAGAATTGGTAAACGCAATTTATATATTTATTCATTTATACAGTAAGTAATAATTTCAATAACGTAATTACATAAACTTACTTAAATGTGTGTAAGCTCAGGACGGCCTTCATCAGAATCCATCTTGCAACGTACCCACGTTGCAAGATGGATTCTACGATTCTACGATTCTAGTAGGTACTCCAAACACGGCAATTCAAATTGAACTTTGTCATCGAAACTTAACGATTTTACTTCCAAACATTAAAATAATTCTACAATTGTGTAAATGGTAATCATTAATATTCTGATTAACAACTTATCACTTTAAAATGCACTACTTTTAAGACGCTGGATAGCGATTTGTGGAAAACGTGCGCTGGCGACCGCTCTCCTAGAAGGGAATCCTAAGATGGCCGCCCCGCTGCCATCGACTCGACGCTCCGCTAGAGGGACGTTGACAACCTGTCACCCTTGATAATGCCACTCAAATGTGCACCGACATGTACATAAGTAAATTTAAAAAGAAAAAAATACATAGGAAAACAAAATCATCTGTGAGAAGTGCCCAAAAGGCTGGCAGCATTGCCACGTTGAATGACAATGGTGATTTTTTGGCCAAACCAAAGGACCAGCCCTCTGGCCACATGAAGAGTCGATCAACCGCTTGGCTATTTCCCGTAAAACTAGATCTGTGAAAATAATTCTAAAACTTGTATTTAAATGTGTAACATAACTGTCTTTTCCTAAGCTTACATGACATAACAAAAACTCCAAGATCGTCGTCCAATATTAATAATTTTCATGTCATGCTGCGTCACATTGTCATTTCTGCTGACGACTTCTACGTCACTATAGTATAGTCTGCTAAGGTGGCGATACATCAGCCGGCGTCCGGCGTCCGGCGTCGTCCGACGTTAGAGAGGTCGGTTAACTGCCGGACAGGGCGCACAGCACTCGACTACAAAACAGGACCCTTGTCAGAACTGATACATGGTCCCTAAAGATTAAAATGCTGTGTGCATTCGACAGCTCTGTTATTCTCGTGTCAACGGTGTGTAGCCCACTACAGTTTTGTAACAGAATCGCGTTATATTATACAGAGAGCAAGTATTATTTTCTTCTGCATTTTGTTTTTAACACATGATGTTTATATAATGTGATCTCACTTTTCTTTCAGTTGTGATACGAAATAGCCAAAGCTACGCCGAATGCTGCTTGCTGACACTATGGGGGTAGGCAGAAACTACAGAACGACACCTGTTACGACCCTGACATACTCCTTTTGCTTCGTTTGCGGTCATACATGTCGAGAGGGTCGAGTGGTAGATAAGGTCAGTGTATACGTACTTCTAGGGCCCTTCCCTTCCCAGCGTTTTGTTCTGTTTGTGTCTCATCCATCCTCTCAACGTGACCAATCTATGTATGTATAATTTTTCCTATGTCCTGTAATGTTTATTTATTAGCTAATATATGATTAATTTTATAAGTTCTTTTAACGTAACAGACAGCTGATGTGTTGCTTATTATTCCTAGCCTTTCGTAATTATCGACATTCAAAAATTGGTAATTCTCAGCTTGAATGATTTTGAAAGATTTGTCATACAGAATAATCTTTCAAGTCTACTCAAACCTATCTTAAATATTGGGCCACGTACTTACACATTCGGTACTAAAAACTTCACCTAAAAAACCTCTTCAGGATTCGGCAGAAACAAATCAAAATTCTACCTAGGCTTTTATTCGTCTTTTTACTTCCGAATAGTAAATATAAAACGGCATATGAGAGACGTAAAATAAAATGCTTTCAGTAAACTTTTGTGTTCAAATATACCTCTGTCATTTTAAATTTTATTGCTGAACGTTTGAATGAATTAAATTGTTTCAACGACAGTTTACGAACTTGTTTCACCAATGGGACTGGTACAATCGGCGAGATATTGTAAATTAAATAACCTTTTTGATTCTCCGATTAAATAACATAACATCAAGCCTGTGTTTACCAAAGGGTTAAGCAGAGGCGTGCCAATAGTAGGCACACCCACATTTTGCCATCGACCGTGCGCAAGACCAGACTCCAGGCTGCTTCTGAAAAATACCACTAGACCAACGGGTCAGTCAACGATTAAATAAGTGATACTATTTTTTTATTGAGTTAGGTACTTAATTGAGATTTTCTTCAAAAACCTTTTTAAACTGTCACACACTTTGACACACTAATCTACGAAATAAAATTTAAAAACTCTTTGACGTTTAAAATTGAATCTTTCCATTAAATCAACCTTTTATCTACTAGGTTGGGTAAGGCCTCTCAAGGGAATTTAAATTTCAAAATCGTTTATTAGAACTGAAATATGAAAGGTAATACATAGCGTTATTATAACAGAGACATACCTAAATGTCTTTGACGAATAGATCTTCTGTGGCTTTAAAAATCCTGACTAAAATATCACAATATAATGTCGAAAAGGGTCGCCTTTAAGATCGGTCCAGTAAACTACTAATATCATTATTCCTATATATTCGATGTCCTCATCCCACCAGCCCCCTTCTACCATCGGAGATCTAGTCGCACTGCAAGTTACCATTCTTACCTAGTTGCCATTCCACCAATTCGCACCAAGCGCTTCCTTCATGATGCGCAAAGCAAAAGAGTGGAACTCACTGCCAGCGTCTGTGTTTCCGAACGCATTCAACCTGAAACTCTTTAGCTAAAGTGGCTTCTTCTGGGTAAGCTCACTCCATCGTCGACATTGTCTCTGTCACTTCTGACCTAGAGTAGAGCCAGTGGGGTTCCGTACAAGTTACATATTATAAAAATATGGGTTTTATTTTGTATTCTTCGTCATGAATCGAAAACTATACATTATGAAAATAATTAAGAATCTAAATAAATAATAATTATTTATAAATAGTCCAGCAATATTTATTTATTTATTTATAATTAAGAATCTGTTTAAGCTTGTGCCATTGAAGCCCTTTCATACAATACCCCACATGATACGTTCCTTGCATAAAAACTCTGTTTATTATGATTTAATTACATATTTTTAGAAATTCTACCTATACATGTAGTATAATACGGTATTGTTTGCCAAATTTCATAGTTCTAGGTCAACGAAAAATACCTTTTACATTTTGATTCCCTTGAGAGTGTCGAAATATACTTTGCGGCAAAAACGGCCGTATCTGTTTGTTACGTCAACTTGGAAGTTTGATTTTTCACAGCTTCAAGAGACTGTACATGAGTATGTCGTTAATTTCAACTCGAGTGGAGGTATCCACACGTTCCCGAGATAAAACAGTCTCTTCAAAAGCCTCAATATCTCGTGAACATATAATGATGTAGCTAATTCTATTGTAGATGCGTGGATATGGTTCAATTGTTGGCCTGCCATTGTTATGAGTACAAATAACTGGGATGTGTTGTGTATAGCATAGTTCATAGAACCGTTTACAAACCTATAGCAGGTGAGTCCCCCAATATTAATTTTAGGTCAGTGAACATTGCGGGTGAACAACATTCGAATAATTACCGAGTTTATGCGAAATACAATGAAATCTACAGTTATTGCCATTTTAAAACAGCGTTTGCTGCTGTATTTATTGAAAAGTGCTCACATTAAAAAACAATAATTTGCATATTTTAAAATTGTAATCAATGAACTGGCCAGTGTTTATTTAAATAACACGAAAAGGTAAATAAGTATGCAAGTGTGCAAAAACGTTCAAAATTCTGAAAATATACTCATCATCAACCTAGCCTTTTTCCAACTATGTTGGAGTCGGCTTCCAGTCCAACCACCAGATGCAGCTACATACCAGTATTTAACTCGGAGCGACTGCCTAACTGACCTCCACAACCTAGTTTCTGGGCAACACGAAGCCCCTTGATAAGACTGGTTGTCAGACTTGCAGGCTTCTGACTACCCGTAACGACTGCCAAAGATCTACAAATGACAGCCGACAGCAACGTGCTTTCCGATTCACGGAGGAGACTCGATATAATAAATAATAAAAAATAATGCCGAACAACCCACACAACATCCTATAGCCCCAAGCAGATCTTGTGTTATGGGTACTACATGGCTGACATACTTAATCCAATACATTACATAGATAAATATTTTTTATTACCTATGTATAGCAAATATCCAGAACACCCGGAACAAACCTTTGTAGACCGTACAAACATTTGTCTCAAGGCGGGAATCAAACCCGCAACCTGCGTGACCTGCGTCGCAGACGGACCTTAGCCCGCCGCGCCAAATCGGTCGTCATAATGAACGGTCTCCCATCCACAGAATGACATGAGCCACCGTACTCGATCCGTGTGGTTGTTTTCATTTAGCCAGCGGCTCCTCAGTTCTAAAATATACTATGAAATAAAATGTTTGTGCTTAAATAGTTGTACCTAACTATTTTCATTCAAAAACACAAATTGTTACAAAATCAAATAACTGAATTTATCTTTCAATTTGAAACCTATAAAACAGTTGAACATCAAAACAATGTTTCAACGTATTGATAATGCTATTTGCATTTTTATACATTTCAGCTCGGCTGCAGTGGAATCGAAAATTACATTATGTACACGTTAGCTCAAATAAATACATACATAAACTCACGGCTTTTTCCCATGGGGGTAGACAGAAACTACAGAACGCTACCTGCTACAATGCTTTTGTTTCATTAACGTTTATACTCGTAGATCGGTTCACACACGCACGCCGGTTGTGAAAAAAGAAAAAAAAAATACCTACCATTGATAAATTTATATATATTTTTTTTATATTTTTTTTTAAACATTGCCCCACACTAGGAACCTCTTCTGTATCGTGGGTGCGTCCACAAACATTTAAACTCACATACACAAACAGCCAGACCCGGAACAACTACCTGTAGGTCATACAAATATCTGTTCCGTGCGGGGATCGAACCCACAACACGCGGCGCAGCAGCCGATGGCTCAACCACTGCGCCAACCGTGCCAATGATAAAAGATATTTACTTTTGTAAATAGGATTTTACAAACACGTCAACAAGTAAAATATTTTTTTAAACTAGGTTGGTGTTTCGCTATCTGAATACTCTGTGAAGAAACACTGAAAGAAACTCACAAATCAGTATTTTTTATAGTCCAGACATCCGCTAGTTGTCCTTCATTCAATCTCTCAACGTGACCAAACCATCTTAACATATCCTTTCAATTTATCATCATCCTCTTGCCCTTATCTCAAGTGGGTATTTGGGGTCAGCGCAGCATGTTTTCTTCTTCCATACATCTCTACTTGCCATCATCTCAATAATCACATCTTTTCTAGCCTTATCATCTTTCGCACAATCCATGCATCTTTTCTCCCCCCACTCTTGTAACCCTCCACATTCATACTCGAAATTTTCCTCACAACGTGGTCCTCATTCCTTCGTATTGCATGCCCATACCATGACAACCAATTTACACACAACTTCTCGATCACAGGCACCACTTTCAGACTTCCTCTTACATAATCATTTCTTATTCTATACAGTCGCGTAACACCACACATCCCTCTCAGCATTCTCACCTCAGCAGCATGTAGCCTCTTCAATTTATATCACCGCATTTTCTTACAAACATTATTCCTCAATCTGTCATTACTTCGTCATGTTTGCATTTCAACAGTAAATAAAATAAAAATGTCGGATGAAAAACACATCTTACAATAAATTGCCTGTCAACAGCTATTTGAGCTTATTAGAAGGTAAGCGCTGTACCAACAACTTTTTAAATTACTTTTCACGTGTTAAGATCTACCTCATCTATTGGCACACAGTGTAAATATTGATACGCGTATGTGCATACAAATACGGCAATCTACTTGAAGCTAATAATGTTCAAATATTGGCGAATAAAAGCGGAGTCTGACTTGACTTACGTCTGTTTTATTTTTATTCAATACATAACGCTTCTTAGTAAAAGTATGTACAGACGCCAGCACATCAAGCTACCCCAAAATGTCAAAGGAGACGGATACGCTTTCATACAATTTTGGGCCTGGATGTTAAAAGATGAAATTGGTGTCAATTGATAGCTACTATATTAACAAACAATCACTGAAAATTTTGCAGATTTTGGCAATCTGAGCCGAGATAAAAGAGATTTTGGAAAAGTGAGGTTACGTAACAATCTATACTTAACAGCCGTTTTTTGAAGTGCGATTGTCATTTTTTACCCGACTGCTGAAGGAGGGTAATGGGTTTATCACTATAAATATGTATATTTGTATGTAGCTACATATTAATGTTTGTTACTCTGTAGCGTTCTAGAAACCAAACGCGTAAGCCGATTTTGATGATTCTTATGTCAATCGATTCGTCTTAACCTTGCGAGCGTCAATTGCTAGGTACATAATATGACTGGCTACATGATTGTGGGGGGCCTAATTTTTATTCATCTTCAATTATAACAAGAATATCAACCAGAAATTGTGCAGGTGGTACTATATTTTCTTAGTACCTAGCCCAACTAAGGTACCATATTATTGACATAACATGGGCGCAGCAGCCTACAGTCCGTTTACCTACGATGCAGTTACAATAATATTTTAATATTGCTTCCCTACCTCTGCGAGAGCTGTCAACTAAAATATAAACAAAATACGTTTTTCGACTTATATGTCTTGATTGAATGCGGTCCCTAAGTAGCCATGAGGTATTTGAAGCTGACAGCTCACGAATATCAATAAAAGTATGGGAGGAAATTCTCAAAACGCACACGCACTAGACGATACGAAACGAGTGTCGCTGTCATGTCATGCATGTCAAGTCAGAGTTAGCACAGATTAAAAATACAATAATCGATTGGTAAACTTGAATCAATTTATCTTAATTATGTAGATATTTAATTAGTTTAAACTCTTAATACTTTAATCCTAATAGATTTAATTATTTTAAATGAATTAATCGTTTTGTAAAAGCATTTTCGTAAATAGTATGAACTCTGTAACGTTAATCGATTATAATTTAATCGATATTCCAATTACTTCGTAACCTAAACTTAATTATTGGATTTTTCATTTTTCAGATTGTAAATTGAGTTGATTTTCAATGCTTTGAAATAGAAAAATATAACCTTTTTTTTAAGCCATACCTCAACTTATTACAATCAGGCCCAGAAGTCCCCGTCACCTTTCCCCAATTGAACATGAACCTCAATTCTTTTGCGATAAAGTTTTGTCAAAGAAATTTGGCATATTGGGGTAGCTTAATGTGCTGGCCTCTGTACCTATCTATGTATTATATTTTCAATATAGTCATGCATTTTGCTTTTTAGTCTGAACCATTGTATAGGTAGGTATCTGTGTTACCAAACTACTTTTCTTTCATCGTCATCATCCCCCTGCCCCTATCCAAATTTATATGCTATCAGCGCAACATGTCTTCTTCTTCCATACATCTCTATTTGGCTTCATCTCCCTTCCAGCCGAATAATCTTTCACATAATCTTTTCATCGTGTCTTTGGTATTGCTCTACTTTTGTAACCCTCTACAGTCATACCGCATCACATGCCATGCCAACCGATTTCCACACAACTTCTCGATCACCGACACCACTTTTAGACTTCCTCTTACATACTCTTTTTTTATTCTATCCATTCGCATAACACCACACATCTTCCTTAGCATCAATTTTGTGGCCCCACATTTTGATCCATACTCGGTTCTCTCTCTTTCATATTTTGCTTAAACGCAATTAAATTTGATTAATTAGTAAAGTAAGACACTCAGTTTAATTCACAGTTTAATTATACAAGGCATTTATATCAAAAATGCAATCAAAATTAAGCCCGCCGTTTACGTAGAATACAACTGAAATAAATTATGTTTAAAATTACAACGTATTAAAACAATAACCCTGACTCCTACTAAATTGTGAAACAGTTTATTTTAAGTCTACAGCATTCAAAGAGCTGCAAAATTAATGTAGGGTCATTAAACTCCTGCCAAGACTTCTCCAGAGTGGTTGAGACCTCAAATATAAATAATGATTACCATTTATTTCTGGAGAGTGGAGAAAATTATTATTTACTAGCTTGACGTAAAACTCAAGTACAATTTAGAGTTCGTTCAAAGAGTAATCTCACGAAGGATCTAACTTAGTCATAGCATCAACATGGCATTCTTATATTCATAAAATCATTTCATCATCAAATATTTTCTGCTTAGGTACTAGAAATTATGTCTATCAAGCAAATTGACAAAAATTATCATAAGCTCCGATAGGAAACGTAAACTTAATTTATGTTTTTTTTCATATACGTTTATTTTAAAGAAAGCTTAAAGAACAACAATAAGTGAAATAAGCAGATAGGGATTTCTGCTAATTACAAGTCTCCGCATTTACTCACTTAGATTTAAATAAAGAAAGAAGTCGATTTGACATGGGAAATAAATAAGTAAAAAAATCGCTACATCGAGTCGTGAAGTATGATTAAAATTAACAAAAAAGGTGCGTGTAACTCAACTTTAAAGAAAGCACTAAAACTTATGTCAGAGCTACTAAAATAAACCTTAAAACTAAAAGCAACAACAGCGATTCAACAAAAGCTAATAACAAAGACACTACTAAAACTAAAACTTCAACACCTAAGGGTCAGACAAGTACAATAAATACTAAGTATGCAATTCCGTGCCCGGCGCCTTATTCCGTAGTGTGGAGTGTTCGAGCAAACGGCTTGATGTGCGCCAAATGTGTGCCACATTAGGGACATTAGATGCTCAGTGGGCAAATTAGCGGTCACACGAGACAGCTGCCAGCGACACGAGAAGCAATAATAGTGACGGCACGGAGGAGACTGGATAATTGCGACTATTGTGAGCTTGGATAAAATATTAATTAAGGAAAATCGTTGCTTTTTACCGGTTACCCAGCAGAACTTTCAAATCTTGTGTTGTTCGAGATTTTTGACTGAGTGTCATTCTAGTTCGATTTTGTTTCTTAGTAATTTACTTACAATTTGCGAATTCTTTAATGATATTAACTCAAATTAATGTTGACACCGGTCGGATATATTATAAATTTAACTGATACCGCACGTTTAACTGATTTTGAACTTTATGTGACTTATTTGAAATTGTTAATTGAACTTTATCTTGTGATGTTTTATAGGTAGGTACCTAACACAAAACACTTTAGGTTGTATAAAGATCAACATCGACCAACTAACATCTGTAGCATGTACCTACTCTCTACGCAAGTAAAGAAGTATTCTATTAAATTCTACTTTAAACTATATATTAATAAACGTTTTTCCTCATGACAGGCACACAAAAATTAGTTAATTTACACTAAATCGAATCATTTACAAACCTCAACTATTGATAAATACACAGAAAATGTGCAGATACTATTAAAAACTCAAAAATTCTTTTTTTTTATTTGTGTCAGTAACATTTGCAGTTTTCAAACAACCAAACAAAGACACTTGAACATTGATCCACAAAACAAAACAATAAACAAGACCAATTGTTATTTACTGCAGACGTGTTCTCACTAATTTGTGTACAAAGTAGGCAGTAACAAAAGACGGTGGTGAGTAGGCACAGTTGTGCAGTAACTGGCGCACAAGTAGAGCTAACGAGTAGAACAAATGCTGCTAATGAAGCGGGCTCCAGGGACGCACCAGTGCTAGTGACGTTATAACGTTTTGTCTAGAGGGCGAAGATAGTAATGATACAAAATATATTTTAAATGTATCGTATTATATCGTCTCGGAAAGCACGTTAAGCCATCGGTCCCGGCTGACATTTGTAGATCTTTGACAGTCTTTACGGATAATCAGAAGCTGGAAAGTCTAAAAACCGGTCATTCCGTTTTATTAACTTGAGTTGGTTTGAGTAATGTGAGATGGTGGTGTTATTAATAATGATATTATAATAGATCGTGGCTTAGTAAAAACTGCCGCATAGGTGGATCCAAGGTTAAGCTACGCTTGCCGAAATCAGTCTGGGGATGGGTGACCGTTCGTATCGAGACCCCTCAGTGCCTCGAAAAGCACGTTAAGCCGTTAGTCCCGGCTGTCATTTAATCATTTATTCATCTTCAATCATTTGATCTTTGACATTCGTTACGGGTAGTCAGAAGCCTGAGAGACTGACAACCAGTCTTACCTAGGGGTATCGTATTGCCCAGTAACCGTGTTGTGGAGGTCAGATAGGCAGTGCGCAGCTGCATTCGGTTAAACTGTAATCTGACCCCAAGATAATTGGGATAAGGCTAGGCAGATGATGATTGTATCGTATTATATTGTCTTGTTATAGTGACGCCTCTAATGTACAAGTTTGTGGGTTGAATTTTGGGCACTTAACAATTTGACTTTTACATTTTGAATTTGGTTTCTGAGCTTATCTTATATATATACATAATGTCTTTTTTTTAATCACCTACACTTCTTGAACGAAGTGATTAATGGGCCTGCCTTCTTTGTATGAGAAGAGACCTTTGCCCTGCAGTGGTACAGTAACAGGCTGGTATAACTATATTATTGTATCGTTTGTTCATTTAAACTTTAGATAGTTACACTCAAATGTTGATTAATATTTGCACACCGGAAACCAGGTGGAGTATCACAGAATCCTTAAATGTATGATATATTTGTCAAGTACTAAGTACTTCATTTACATTCCTGCGAATAAATTATTAAACTATCTCTTCTCCTTATTTCAATGGAATCAGAAGGATTTTAAATTACTGTTCGGGTGATTACCGATAAATATTTGAGATTTGATATGCCTATGATGTAAAATAAATATAAGTAATGATTGCTGTATTGGTATTAAATATGTACGCTTTACTGTGCCCCAAAACGTTATCTCCACAAGTAGGCATTTAAACTTTTCGCAACATGTTTTACAAATACGAAATTCTAGAAAGTTCTGACCAGTAGCGCAATGAAAGCTAAAATTATGAAAACGCAAACCCGCATCCAAATGAGATTTAATTTTAAAGCACTCAGTTGCTCTGTGTACGTTAATTTATCTCATAAACTTTGTATTATTTCATATATTTTTCATTAAAAGTTACCCTTCACTTTATAACTCGTTGCAACACTATTTATTTGAAAATATATTGTTCTTTTAACTATAAATACCAAAGAGAATTTGAAATGTTCTAGAATTAAAAGCAAGGAGGTATATCATGGAGGGATTTAAAAACGGAACAATTCAATACTGAACCAAATCCTTATCGAGCCCGTAATGGCAGCTAAATAATACAAAACAACATCTTTTATCTGGAATCTTAGACAATGTGAGCGTGGGAGCTCAGTAGGAAATGTATGGTAGCCACCTTTATCGATATTAGCAGACTTGTCCTGTTCATTAATTGTTCAATCGCGAGAAACGAAAGGTTTAAGGTGAATGGCTAGACAAAAAAAGTCATTCGCGACCGCCAGAAATGTGTATTTCACGAAGTATTAACAATTTAAATCATTAATATGAGTCTTTTTAAGTTCAAATTACACGATTGAATGGATATTGCAGAACATTAGAGCACGATTCTTCGATTTCGATTATGAGAATTGTAATGGTTATTTCAATGATTATTTCTAGAAATGTATGTTTCTTGTGGCCGTATTTTTTTTTAAATTATCGTATAACCTAATACTGAGCTGCAAATTTCAAAAGACCTATGAAAATTTGAATTTCGCGGGCTGCCTTTACGCATTCACCTTAACCAATTACTAAATATTTCTGTCACATTGAAGTAATAATTCTAATACTTTATGGGTTTCAAACTGACAGTACTACGCTGTCGAAAAAATGCTAGTAACATTATTAAGTGTCAACAAATAAATCAAAAATAGATCCTAGAGATAGATTGGCATTGCAATCAATCCAGTCTTCTGGGTACATTTCCAGATGACAGTGACGCGGAGGAGAACTTAGTAACTATTTATAAAATAAACATAAAGGTCTTTAAAACTTCCCATCATTTCAACAATATTTGTAAATTTTTAGGCGAGAGAATGATAGTAATAAATATATGTGTCTCACAAAAGTTAGACATAATACAAGACTGATAGTTACCATTAATATGAGGTAAAAACATTTTCTCGTCTGGCAATTTGACAAAGTAGGCTCTCAGCAACTGAAACGATGCCTAATGTACTTCCTTTGCGAACCCGGAGTCAAATGACGCGTAAAAAAATATCGAAAGCAAAATTGTAAGTAAAATATTTCAGGCCTGGAAACTGCCGACGTTTACTTTCACATAGAAACAGTCACTCGGCAACATCAAAAACCGATTGTCTCGTATTTATTTCTGTAAAAGTAATTAAACTGTGTACCTAGCATGAATGCTTGACGTAAAGGTTACGTCAATTCGAACGATCTTTAATTTAAAAATACAAATATTCTATAAAAATACGAAGAAGGCACGAGCATTAATCATCACGCTCAAGGCGGGTTTTCGGGGGTCAGTGTCATAAACTTAGAAAGTACATATGAATTCGAAAAGACACATTGGTACTTGCCCAGGTTTGAACCGATTATCTCTTGCACAAGAGGTGAGGCCTAAAACACTGGGCCATCATGACACAGATATTCTATTAGGTTTAAATTTTTATGAACACCCATAGCTAAAGAAATTATACTCGAAATGAGTATGTCTTATTGCCAATGTTTTTTTTTTTTTACCGACTAATGGTAGCCGGGACCAACTGCTTAACTTGCTTTTGGACGCTCGGACGGGTCGCGGTATGTAATAGATGGTCACCCATCCACAGAGAAACCTCGGCAAGCATTGCTTAACCCTTACTTTACAAAACGTAACATCATCATCATCCTCCTTCCCTTATCCCAATTTGTTTTGGGGTCGGCGCATGTTTTCTTCTTCCATACATCTCTATTTGCCGTCATCTCAAGAGTAACCTTGAGATGACATAACATAAAATAATACTTTACGAAACGTAACATTATGCATACATCCATGAACAAAAATAGTCCTGCAAGTTTCATACTGGAACATGAATTTAAACCGAAGTCTACATACTGGTGTCCCGGTCTCGCAGTAAAACATGGTGACCGCACCGTCGCCGCGTGCTCACTGCAGCCGTGAGATAATGGAATGAAACTACTTAGCCCCCTCATGCTCTTTCAAATTTCCGACGGTGTATAGAGTTTATGTCTTAACATGTGTGCAGGCGGCTCTTTCACCGGGAAATGTGGTGATACGTTTATTACCTGTTCATCTCCTCTGAACATCTTTACAGAGTTGCTGTTACAGTTTGTTTTATTTACTTGAGTTGGTTTGAGTAATGTAAGATAGTGGTGTTATTAATAATGGTATTAAACGAGGTCGTGGCTAAATAAAAACAGTCGCACAGGCAAAGCTACGCTTACCGAGATCAGTCTGTGGATGGGTGACTGTTCGTAACATATCGAGACTCCTCAGTACCTCGAAAAGCACGTTAAGCCGAAAGGTCTCGGCTGTCACTTGTAGATCTTTGACTGTCGTTACGGGTAATCAGAAGCCTGAAAGTCTGACAACCAGTCTTACCAAGAGGTCTGATAAGCAGTCGCTCCATATAAAATATTCAGCTGCATCCGGTTAGACTGGAAGCTGACCCGAACATATTTGAAAAACTGAAGCTGTCTAACTCCATAGTTAGACAGCTTCAGTTTTGAAACTAGGCTGAATCAGCGACAAAAATACAGAATTTATTAGCAACCGAAGCCGAATAAACTTTGCCTTGACCTTAGTATTGACTATTACTAACAACTTCGAAAGGACAATCGTCATAATGCAAAATACTTTTGCAGCAATACAATACAAACCAACTCTGGTCGGTCAATCAAGCCACAAAGCCTTAGTGCTCTCCTGGGCTATATATTATTCAGACAGAGTAGTTGCCGTGCGTCCTTAAGTAAAGGCTCGACACTCATGTTATTGAAATTTGACCTACTTACTTACTAACCCCTTTTAGCTCTAGAAACACAAAACAATATTAATTTTGATTCTGTTCTTTGGGACAATAGTTTGAAGGTGAGAGATTTTTATTTATTTTTTACTTTTCAAGGAAGGGCAGCAAATGATGCGTCAGCATCGCTGTCAATAGATAGAGATTTCTAAAAGGCTATCAGTATGTTTTAACACGTATGTTTTATTTTTATTAAAATGTCTTTGATTTAGTAAGTATATGTGTAGTGAATTTATAGCGACGGCCAAAGCCGCGGGGTACGGCTAATATTGATATTATAATTGTGTTACCCAATGAACGGTTCCAGTGGTTATTACTATTGATTTCTCACAATATATTATGTTTAGCCCGAAGTAGAGCACCTTATCTTGCGTCAGTACTAAGTCTCGCAGTAGTAATTTTTGGCCTGCCTTCTGAATCTAGCTTAAAAATGAATGTAGCTCATCCCATGCCTGTTTATAAAGCGGGTATCGGTAAACTTTGCCAGTCATAGGAAACATAGCGGTTCATTACTTAACTCAGCTTGTGAGATTCTCATACCTTCCTACATCCTCAGTGTGTTTTCAAATTAACCGTTAGGCCACTCGTTTGTCTAAAGAGCCAGTATTATTTATTTCATACGAACCGGGCACGGTGACATATGACTTTAATTAAAACTGTAAAGCAGCCATACAAGGAGAACAGTCTTCAGAACTCGTAATTACTTTTAAAATCTGGCAGCACCCGCTAGAGAAATGATAAGCAGGCCATTGCTCCCCGCCATTGTCCTGCCGCAGTGACTTCACGGCTCCCGCTTCGACGGTACAAAAGACCGCCAAACATAATAGTGCCTCAATTAAAATACGCCCGCATTACGCATACACATACCTACATAATATACACCCAGGGTTAGCAAAACAGACAAAAATACCATGGCTGAAAAAAGTGAGGTTCCGAATAAAAGAAAATGTCAGCTGTCCCAAACGTGCAATCGCAGTTCAATAATGCCTGGACCGAACTCATCAAAATTTTGAATTAAGGAAATCAACTGCCAAAACTCAAAGTGAAAAAGGAAGTCAAGCTTGCTTCGAAAATATTGCAATCAAGAGTTTTGTTCAACTTCAGTATTAAGTTAAAATTTGGTCCATTGAATCAGCAGCCCTACCTTTACCGCCGCAATTTAATGACAGGCAGTTTTATAAGCGTCGCATAATTCTAGGTCGTCTGTTCAGGTCTTAAAGTTGCGAAATCTCCGTAATAAAATCAGTAATGACGCGACATCAAACAAATCGTGGTCTCACCTAATCTTACGACCACTTTAGGACGTCTGAAAATTTCATTCTGGCGATGGCATTAAAATAGATAGGCATTTTTATACTTCGCAAGTTAAACGATCGTGTTTTTCTGTTCTTTATGAAAACTGTGGAATATTCCAAGAGGCACGATCTTGTAATACGAAATTCAATTCTCAATTTTATAAAGAGCACACGGCGGAACATGAATATAGAATATGTATTTCCTAAAACACAAACAAAGGTGGCCAAAATGCAGATAAGATATTTGAATAGCGTTCTCTACGACGTGAATTTTGTGACCACCGCTGTGAACTCTGTATAAAATAACATTTCATTTAACAAGAACTGCGTCGTGAAATAATAATTTATGAAAGCGGTCAACTCAGAATGGCGTGTGCTTTGTCGGGATCGTAAACTCACACTAACCACAACTGTCACGTTCAAAAAGCATTTTGAACGTCGAAAATAGAAATTAACTCGACGGTCATTCACATAAAGCTGGGCACGTATTCTGAAATCAATACGCGCCGTCGAGGCCCGTCGTGATTTCCCATTATTGGGCACATTCTTGAGAATATTGTCACGTTGTCGGCGCCGTACCAGCAAATGGCCTATTTCGTGCATTCCCTTGAGCGAGCGCGGACAACATTATCAGCGTTTGTTACTGCTTTTGCGCAGAATAGTGCTAAAGTTAAGGCATCCAGGGGTCGATTTTACAAACCGCGTAATACTTACAAGAACGAAAGACGTATTATGAGACTTTACGCGAAATTCCTTTTGTCTAAACTTACTTTGGCGCTTCAGAGCAATGAAATGAAACAGCTTCATTTCGTATCACCCGTCTGACTGTTATGTCAGCGGGGTTTTGTTTTATCTGCCACATTCAGAATATAACATTCCAAATCGATTTTAGTTTTCACTTCGGATGCTCTTAGCTCTTAGAACAACACCCTCGAGACGAGTTCATCTTTCAAATGTATTTTAGAAGCGCATTGAAATTGATGGCTTTGTGTAAACAAGATAATAATTTCATGGAACTTAAATAAACCTTATTGTCTTTTGTTTTCTAAACAAATGAGGGTTAAAGAAACTGTTAAATTATTATTCATAGATAAGTTTTTAAGCCTTGCCAAGGTTTTGAAACAGTATTAATGACTATACCACAAACCATGCCTTTTTATCATCCTCATTTGACTAGCATTATCACTTACCTAACCTTATCCTAAATATTTTAAGGTCGGCTTCCAGTCTAACCGGGTACAGGTGAATACCAGTATTTTACATGGAGCCAGTACCTATCTGACTTCCTCACCCTAGTTACTGGTTATGCTTATTCGACCAGCATCAGCTAGTATTTCCAGTGGTTTAAATACTCCGTTTGTAAAGTAATACACATGGTACTTTTACTGGCTTTTGCCAGGATTTAAAAATAATTTATTCAGGCTCTTTTGTAATGTTACACTTCAAAGTAGATAATGAAGTTTCCTGGAAATTGTTTTTATATATTACTTTTCAATTGTATTATTTTGATCCAATAATAGTGGAAAATTATGATCTGTAAATGTGTATATAGCCTTTTTTTTCAGTGAAGGTCATTTATATTCCTTGTTTTTTTTTCTAAAAGAAACAATATAAAAAATAATAAAAATATATTTTTGTTTGCTGGAATTTTAATTGTTGATGGAGTCATAATGGAAAATAGTTGTTAAGCAAAATATGTATATTCCTGGCATATTTTACCTAGAAAATCTTTTCTTTGATCCTGAAAATTATTAATTAGTGCAGCGACCGTGAGCTTGAGAGACTTTTAATAATCAATCACAACACTGAAAAATGCACTATGATAGTGAATTAATTAAATAGCCAAGGTACTGCACTAAACTGTACTGGAATCTACTTTGTAGGCTATTTTATTTACGACACACCAGTTTTTTTTTCATGATTTTGTATCTTAGGTGACATTAGAACCTGTCAAGTTACTTCATATAATTGACGGCGCGTTTGATTAATTAAGAGTGAATGTCAACCGGATATAGCCAACGCCATCTGTCGAAGTAATCGGTTGTCATTCGCTCTGACGCAACACCAAGAGCTAGTGTGGGGAGAACGAACGGGGCGACAAGTCAGTTCGAATCCGAGAGGCGACCTGTTCGCACCACGAATACGCGCTACGTTTTTGGTGGAGTGTCTAGTGATTTAGTGTTCCTAATAATAATTAATCATTGTAATAAGATCCTGATTATACTTTGTGTGAAACACGTCGTATTGATTCTCCTCGCCCGATTACCCACGTCCTAGTAAATTCGACCATGGATCCAAATGATATTGTGGACCGTCCTGACGTCCCTTTATCAGAAGTGGGATGCGAAGGGCATTCACCAGGAGAAGATATCGATGCGAACGTGGCATCGTCGCACAATTTACTACGCAACATGGAAGCCTTATTATCTCGCCTGTTGAAGACTCCGCCGCCTACTGAAGATTCAAACCGCATGACAATACAACTAGTGCGGTTTGACCCAGATGAAAAAGATGCAGACATAGAAGGTTGGTGCAGGATAACGGAAATAGTTGTGAATAGTAGGAAACTAGATGGTGCGGAACTTTTGCTAGCGCTTACACACGCTCTGAGAGGACGGGCGGCCACGTGTTTGACCAGATTACAAACTTCACAGTTAACATGGATTCAAATAAAAGAATTACTCCTGGCAAAATTTGGAAAACCAATGCTACCGCAAGATCACTTCGACGAGATATTAAGATTCCAACTGGGTGCGAAAGAAACCGCAAGTGAAGCTGCAACACGTGTCTGGAGCATGATAGAGCGCATCCCTCACACCAATATGTCAGAAGATGTCATCACGGGGTTTGTAGCTTCTGTGCTATGCCAAAAAGATGGTATTATACGCCGAGAGCTGCAGACTTGTAATGTATCTACCAGAGCTCAGTTGCTAAGGGTTCTCAACGGTGTTTCATCGAAACGAAAATATGAAGGACAAGAAAGTAACGAGACCGAACTCAAAAGAAGCCGCTACAACGAACCACGCTTTACTGGATCGTGTCATCGGTGTGGTATACCAGGCCACCGAGCCCTGGACTGTCGCAAACGCCGCGAAGAGCCTGTTTCTAAAGCAACTACGAATACAGCTGAGCGGCCCATGAAGACGCAAGTCCATCCACGTCCTGTTACCTGTTACGTTTGTGGTCAACAAGGGCACGTCGCATCAGCGTGTCCAGACCGCAAAGGGAGCAACGAGAAACCGGCCGCCAGGGAGGTCCACCTGTGCGAGCGAAGGCCGGCAACTGGCATCTTTACCACGTCCAAGGGTGAGCTCGTTTCTTTTCTTTTTGATAGCGGCTCCGCCTGTTCATTGGTGACTTCCGACATGGCTAGTAAGCTACCGGGTACAATATGTAACGAACTTGTTCATCTGACGGGTATTGGATATAATAATGTTGTGAAGTGTGACTTACAGATACTTAGCCCCATCAATGTTGAAGGCATACAATTAGACGTATTGTTTCATGTAGTTCCCAACGCTGCTATTAACGAACCAGTTATTCTAGGCAGGGATATTTTAGACAAGTGTGTTAATGTCGAAATTAGCAATGAGCGCATTCAATTCTCGTTACGTAAGGAGGTTAGCATTGTAGAGAAATCGAGTCAGTGTGATTTTACTAACATAGATTCAGATTGACAAGGTGAGCATAGAGTAGCCCTCATCAGATTATTACAAAAATACCGCGCGTTCTTCATAGAAGGCATACCGACACGTCGCGTCTCTACAGGTTTCATGCGAATAGAGTTAATTGACCCAAACAAAACTGTGCAGCGGCGTCCTTATAGGTTGTCACCGGTAGAAAAGGAAATAGTTAGGGATAAAATAAGGCATCTTTTAGAAGCGGGGGTTATTCGTGAGAGCACGTCACCCTTTGCCAGTCCGATATTACTCGTTAAAAAGAAAGACAACTCTGATAGAATGTGTGTAGACTATCGCGAGCTTAACGCTAATACCAAGCCAGAACATTACCCGTTACCAATAATTGATGAGCAGATAGATCGTCTTCATGGTGCATGTTATTTTTCCTCATTGGACATGGCATCAGGTTACCACCAAATTTTGATAGATCCTGAGGGCGACAGCACGGCTCGTACATCTTTCGTGACCCCGGAGGGTCAATATGAGTTCCTTGCCATGCCCTTTGGGTTACGAAATGCAGCGTCAGTGTATCAAAGGTGTATTAACAGAGCTCTAGGTACGCTTAAGGATACGGTGGCATTGGCTTATATGGATGACGTCCTCTGCTACTCTGATGACGTCACGCGCGGCCTTGAACGTTTAGACCTCACACTTAAAGCGCTATCTGAAGCGGGTTTTTCTCTAAATGTTCATAAATGTAAATTCATGAAAAATGAAGTAGATTTCCTCGGTTATGTCGTTAGATCAGGTCAAGTAACTCCTAATCCTAGGAAGGTACAAGCACTAACTGATGTACCTGCTCCGCGAACAGCCAGTCAAGTTCGTCAATTTTTAGGTCTCGCATCTTATTTTCGGCGTTTTATTCCAAATTATACCCGCTTAGTAGGTCCTTTATACCCCCTAACAAAACTAAAAGGTCCGATAACCTGGACGAGCCAACATAGTGAGATCCACAAAACAATAGTTAACATATTGACATCAGAGCCGGTCTTGACGATCTTTGACCCTAAATCTCCAGCAGAGCTTCATACAGACGCGAGCTCAGAAGGGTATGGTGCAATCCTTATTCAGCGACGTAATAATCTACCACATGTAATATCCTACTTTAGCCGTCGGACGGCCGACACGGAATCTCGTTACCATTCTTACGAACTTGAAACCTTGGCTGTGGTCCGAGCGGTCGAGCATTTCAGACATTATCTGTATGGACGGCACTTCACAGTTTTCACGGACTGTAATTCTCTTAAAGCATCAAAGTCTAAAACCGATCTTACACCCCGAGTCCATCGGTGGTGGGCCTTTCTCCAGGCCTATGACTTTGATATTGTCCACAAGCAAGGGAGTAGCATGGAACATGCCGATTTCCTCTCCAGAAATCCATTGAACGAACTTACTGCCAACCAGCCCGATACCGATCTGTCCAAGAGAAACAAGTCTGTCCAATTCGTTGAACTTCATCAGGGTTGGCTGACAGTTGAACAAAAGAGAGATAGTGAAATACAGGACTTAATTAGCAAGCACAACAACAAAGAACTCCCTGAAGCCATTGCCCATACCTACGATGTTCGAAAAGGGATACTTTATAGGAAAATTGAGCGTAACAAAAGTAGCTATTGGCTCCCCGTTGTACCACGCTCCCTCACTTGGACTTTAATCAACCATGTCCATGTAGAGATTAAGCACCTCGGCGCTGAAAAGACGCTAGACAAACTATACGAGCAGTACTGGTTCCCACAAATGTCAAAGTTAGTGCGCAAATTTGTAGATTCTTGTATAGTGTGCAAAGCTTCGAAGGGTCCGTCGGGTGCTACCCAGATAAGACTTCATCCGATTCCTAAAGTTTCTACTCCGTGGCATACCATACACATTGATATCACGGGTAAACTCAGTGGAAAAAGCGATCGCAAAGAATATTCATCGGTAATTATCGATTCCTTTACTAAATATGTTCTCCTTGAATATACCCCCTCGTTAGATTCAGCAAGTGCTATTAAAGCACTAAAAAAAGCGGTTTGCCTTTTTGGAGCACCTAAACGTGTTATAGCTGACCAAGGCAGATGCTATATAAGCGCCGAATTTAGAGAATTTTGTAGGGACCATTCCATAGACCTTCATCTCATCGCAACGGGATCTAGTAGAGCAAACGGACAGGTGGAACGCGTAATGCGCACCCTGAAAAGCATTCTCACTATAATTGAGAACGACCCGAACAAAACTTGGCGAGATGAACTTCTAGATGTGCAGTTAGCTATAAATAGTACGCGATCTAGGGTAACTGGATTTTCACCCACTGAACTAATGTTTGGAATTAAAGCTCAATCGTTAGGTATGTCAAAAATTGTATTTGGTTCCGAACCCCAGCCCCGATCAGACTTAGACACCATCAGACGGAACGCCTCTGATAACATTGCGAAAGCAGCTTCAGCAGAAGTAGAAAGATTCAATCGAGGCAAGGCAATCGTAAAGCCGTTCTCTATAGGCGAGTATGTTTTTATAAGGAACAACGAGCGTAATCAGACAAAACTTCACAAAAAATTCAAAGGTCCATTTTTAATTACCAAGGTGTTAGAAAATGATAGGTATGAGCTGAAAAACATTGATGGGTCTAATCGAACTTACAAATATGCACACGAAAATCTGCGTTTAGTACCCGGGGGCCATGACGGTTTGGTAGAGATAGCTACCTCATTGATGAACGATGATGAGGAGGAGGCCGAGACGGCGGAGCAGGGCCAGATCGATGGGACACTAACATTAGATGATGATAGTGACACACTATCGGTGTCCAGCGGTCATACTGAAACCGCAAGCTCGGTAACCCTCTCGGCGTCAGAGCGTGAGGAACTTCAAGGGTAGTAATGTCAGTTTTATGAGAATTAATCACTGCCACTAGAATGTCTAAGCGTGGTCATATGAGATGACAGGTAGAGAGCCAGTTGTCCGGTCCACGTTGTCATATGAGATGATGACTGGTCGAAGGGACGCTGTCACTCTCTGGGTTAAGTGTGGTCATATGAGATGACAGCTTGGGTTGAGAGCTAGGTTGTCCGGTCCACGTTATCATATGAGATGATGGCTGGTCGAAGGGACGCCTTGGCCAGAGTTGGCTTGCATGAGGTCAAACGTAATCCCTTGCGTTTATGTGTGCTTGTGTGTGGATCCCTAAATGTCCAAAGATAGAGACAGTGTACCTGTCAGGTCAGGATAGGACGAGCTAAATGAAAGTGGTAATCCCAGCGGGTTTTATTTTTCTATTGTTACAGAGTAACTCAGCGCTGAAAGAAACTGAGAAGCACGAGGACGTGCTAATGTCAGTCTGGCCGTGACGGCGCGTTTGATTAATTAAGAGTGAATGTCAACCGGATATAGCCAACGCCATCTGTCGAAGTAATCGGTTGTCATTCGCTCTGACGCAACACCAAGAGCTAGTGTGGGGAGAACGAACGGGGCGACAAGTCAGTTCGAATCCGAGAGGCGACCTGTTCGCACCACGAATACGCGCTACGTTTTTGGTGGAGTGTCTAGTGATTTAGTGTTCCTAATAATAATTAATCATTGTAATAAGATCCTGATTATACTTTGTGTGAAACACGTCGTATTGATTCTCCTCGCCCGATTACCCACGTCCTAGTAAATTCGACCATGGATCCAAATGATATTGTGGACCGTCCTGACGTCCCTTTATAATTAAAAACTTACTATTTGTATGTTCTTAATTAGTAGGTACCTACCTTCCACTTTTGTTTTGTTTTCGGATGGATTCCTTTAAGATGCGCCCGTACTGCTTGCTATTACGGGCTTTATTCGGGCTCAATTATAATTTATGATTGGGTATAAAGTGATCTCAATCATAAATATTATATGATTATATAATTTATTATCTAAATATATTTAATACCAATAACAATTGTTATGTTCTAAATGCTATGAAAACCTTAAACGGCGAAAATATAACAACCCAATTGGAAGTTATTATATTATTATATGTTTGAGCTGTTAGGGGTTGAAACACCAGGGCCATGGGTTCCGCGTGACCATTTAGTTTTTTGGGACGTCGCGTAGCGTTTGATCGACTCTTTACGTGACCAGAGGGCTGCCCTTGTTTTTGGCCAAAGAATCAGCATTGCCATTCAACGTAGCAATGCTGCCAGCCTTCTGGGCACTTTTCCCATTGACGGAGATGCGGATGAATTTATCGATGCCATATGATTCTTTAATTCATTCTTTTCATGTGTTAATATTTTTGTCAATTCTACAAAAATGGCTATAAGTAATAATAATGCTATCATTTAATATTAATGTTTAATTTTAATTTGATTATAATTTATATTTATAACTTATGTATTGTATGTGCCCTTGCAGCGTCTATAACTGTACCTTAGCTCTAAATCTATTTTGACGACCGTTGTGGCGCGGCGGGCGAAGGTCTGCCTGCGACGCAAGAGGTTGCGGGTTCGATTCCCGCCTTAGGACAAATGTTTGTACGATCTACAAATATTTGTTCCGGGTGTTCTGGGTATTTCCTATGTATAATAAAAATATCTATCTATGTAATGTATTGTATTAAGTATATCAGTCATCTAGTACCCATAACACAAGCTCTGCTTACCTTGGGGCTAGATGATTCTGTGTGGATTGTCCAGCATTATTTATTTATTATTTATTTATTGTAACACCTTTATTCACATTGTGGTATGCAAATAAATAAATATCATGATCTTACTAAAACCTGCTGCCGTCTGTAATGTACCGTACCCGTAAGGTATCCATTCTTAAGCAACAGTGAAGGACATTGGCACACGTAGTGACAACAATTTGAAGAACGTAGTTCCCGAACACCGCTACCATTGTGAATAGACCTGGCAAATCCGTTGTAAGGATTTGTCAAATAGTGATTCAGACTTGGTACTAGTTTCCCACTAAAACTGTCGAAGTGATGTTGAAGAGGGAATCTAGTTCTGCAGTAGCTTTAGAAAACATTCGGAGGTAGAATAGTATATATAACGGAACTGTATCACTTAAACACAGGCTACCCCGTAGCCTATCTAGGAGAGCAGTACTCCACCCAATAACTAGATTAAGAAATATGTATGTGTCTGCCTTTGCTACGTTCAATGTTATTCAACTTAATCTGGTCTAATTTAACAATAAGTCTTTATTATTTATTTATTTATATAATTATTAATATATGAAGAAATAAAATAAAATAAACAATCATAGGGCATCTTTATTTATATACAGCCGGTCGATTCTGTCAACAGGTTTTATTAATATTTTGGGTGAATGAGCGTTGAAGTGAGATCTCAGTTTCACACAGCTTAAGTAGTAGGTAATGTTTAGATACTTGATAACTTGCTTACAAATAATATAAAATCATCAACAGCATTAGAATAAAAATATTATAAGATAATCTCGACTGTCGATAATGATTTTACTGTCCAATTTTTTGCCAATCCCTATATGGGCGATACTGATAGCTCAATGCACCCATACTTTCACGGGGAGATGTTTAAAAAATGACTGTTTTTTTTAAAGTTTGATGATTGGAATTTTTCCATGGCCATGTCAATTTGTCCATGTTTAAGACATTTTATGTTACTATAAAATAACACCCACATTTCGCCAGTTATGATTAACTCCCATGTAATAGGGGACGAGCCTATTGCCATCGACTGGGCACAAATATAGACTCCGGGCTGGTGATGAGAAAATCACAATTGGAATTTACATTCGTTTCACCAAAACTGTCGAAGAAATCACAACTTGACAACAGGGTTGTCAAATACGAATGTAGAACTGCAACTTGCTTAAACCCGCTTAAAGCATAAAGCTTACACTAGGCTACGTACACAAAACATAGACACCACTTCTACAAATGAATTTACTAAACTAGAATCACGTCTCTTGCTTAACTCGCTGCAAAACTTAAGTAAAACAAAGTGTCTACGTCAGCACAAACACGTTTTAAGTGACACTTGGCCCTTGAGACTATCACGCGGAATTCAAACACGCTTTGTGCACTGAATTAAAGACAAAGCTTCGTCACACTACGAGACAGGAAACGTGTACCTATTGTACAAGGGAATCCTTGTCTTCCACACACATTTGTATGACTTTCTCCGTCAAAACATCCTAGACACGAGAAGGGGAAGAGTGAACACCCTCGTTGACATAAGGACAGAGTACCAGTATATCAAGCTACCCCAATCTGTCTAATTTCTTGAGAGTTTTTCTACTTTATTAGTTGTTCTACTTAACGACTGGTTCTACAGACGCCAACACGTCAAACTACCCCAAACTGTCAAATATTCCCAATTGAACATGAACCTTATTCTTTTGTATTAAAGTTGAAAACCTATCGAAGAAATTTGACAGATTGCGGTAGCTTCATGTGCTGGCGCGTGTACCTCTTTCCGATCGAACAGGGATTTTTTAGATATTGAAAAGAAGAATTTACATTCAGTTCACCCTACATTTTTTACATAACATTAATTATAAAGTAAAGTAAGTATTACAAGTACAGCCGCCTCGTTGGTGTACTGGTCGAAATCACTGATGTCGAGTATGAGGTATTGGGATCGATTTTCAGTCGGGAAAATGGTTATTGGGTTGGTTATAAATTATGCTGGACAATAAGTAAAATAAAATAAAGGTACACCTCTGCCCCATTCCCTTCCTTTCAGGAAATACAGGCTTGATGTTATGTGGTACGTATTAAGTTCTATCCACATACATTCATCTCTAACTAATAACTGCTAATTAATAATGTCCCAGAGCACCTATACTTAATAATGTCCCAGAGCACCTATACTTAATAATGTCCCAGAGCACCTATACTTAATAATGTCCCAGAGCACCTATACTTAATAATGTCCCAGAGCACCTATACTTAATAATGTCCCAGAGCACCTATACTTAATAATGTCCCAGAGCACCTATACTTAATAATGTCCCAGAGCACCTATACTTAATAATGTCCCAGAGCACCTATACTTAATAATGTCCCAGAGCACCTATACTTAATAATGTCCCAGAGCACCTATACTTAATAATGTCCCAGAGCACCTATACTTAATAATGTCCCAGAGCACCTATACTTAATAATGTCCCAGAGCACCTATACTTAATAATGTCCCAGAGCACCTATACTTAATAATGTCCCAGAGCACCTATACTTAATAATGTCCCAGAGCACCTATACTTAATAATGTCCCAGAGCACCTATACTTAATAATGTCCCAGAGCACCTATACTTAAATTATTCACTATTACTTGTATTAAAGTTCTTAAATCACGTCATAGCACGTAATGACGTACATTTTTTAAATGTCAAAATTCCTTGACGTCTCTGCAGTGTTTTAAAATTAACACCTTGAAAGGTCAAGGGATTATTGATATTGTATTAGGTATTATATATACTCTCTTCTTAAATTAGTACGGTGGAGAAACGTGGGGGTTAAGTTCAATTTTAGAAGTGGGCGTTAATAAAGGAGATAGCTAATTATAGAAACGTAACTGAAGAAGAACAGCCTCTTTTCCGTCAGAAATTAGAATAGGAATTATCTTCATTGTATCTGTTGATGATTCTTAGAGGTGTTATAAATAAAATGGCGGACTGTAATATGTATGGTTCGTATATGGAACATAAGGCCGCGTGCTTCTTAGTTCGGCTTTTTATTGGTGGTAGTGTCGGCGGTGCAGGTTCGCGGCTGCCGGCTCCTCGTCCCTATCTCCTCACTCACCGCTGTCCCGCTCCCGTAGTCGTAATGTCGGGCGGACTACTTTCATCTCCAACAGTGTCCAGCACATATACTAGACGTTAACGTTTCGTCAGTTTGAACAATTTCTGCGTGGCTTCTGCAGCACATCCACGACCGATGCGGCGCGGCGGGCGAAGATCCGCCTGCGACGCAAGAGGTTGCGGGTTCGATTCCCGCCTTGGGACAAATGTTTGTACGATCTACAAATATTTGTTCGGGGTTTTCTGGGTATTTCCTATGTATCATAAAAATATCTATCTATGTAATGTATTGTATTAAGTATATCAGTCATCTAGTACCCACAATGCAAGCTCTGCTTAGCTTGGGGCTATATGATGCTGTGTGGATTTTCCAGAAATATTTATTATTACTATTTTAACATATTCGCGAGGGTGCGTGTGGGCTGATTCTTCACCACCATGCAGAAGAGGGCGACTTTGAGAGTGAGTAGAATTAGAGGCAGCGGTAACAATCTCCTTGCTGGCATAGCTGACAGGTTAGACGTCTTACCTGCAGCATTGGCAGGCCCTGCATGCTACCCTGTATTTGGCAGATAAATGATTATGTACGTAGTGTCAGTTTTTATTTAAGGTCACTGATTATGTGTTTTCATTGTGTATTTAATTTTATGTGACGTGTTCAATTGTTTGTCTGAATTTTAATAAATTATTATTAATATTGTAGAATAGAATATAACACTCTGTATTGTTCACCAGGAAAACTTACAAATAATAAATGTAAGAGGTGGGCGGCCTATTGTTGTGATATTCAGTTTCGGAGTATTCAGGACAGGGATTGGCTCGTATTCACTTATACCAATATGAAAATTATTTTCCCAAGCTAAAAGTTCACATTTGAATGACAGGCTAACTTTACTTGACATAGTAAAGTCAAAAAGTCAAGATTTATGAATCTTGCCCTAAGATGTTATATAGAATGTGCTGACACAAATATCTATGTACTGTGAGGTTTGTACCTACTTGGTACCTAGGGAGCTTTAATCTAACACAGACTGGTTCTAGTCTTATTTAAAGTAGCTTGTGTACCTACACTTTATACATTTCACGGATATTGAGACACCACGTGTCGCTGTTTATCCGTCATCTGTTGGTCCTTCATTATGGGCGTGTACGTGCAGGTGGTTGAAAAATAATGCTCGCAAAATATATCACATAAATTAGCTTTTAATATTTCAACTAAATTTCACCAAAATAACTAAGGATTACAATAATAATTACTGATTTAAATCACCTAACAAAAATAATCAACTTTAGAGCCAATGGATTTGTGCGTGTGCTACGGCTGACGGTCGCATCAAAAGTGACCGTCACCGCCGCCATGACACTCACAACCCCATTCGGTGTTACACGCTTCAAATTAAAATTACAAATAAAGAACTAATTTTTTACATCGCAGAGTAAAAATAATCGATTACAACTTATATTTTTTTGTAAGTAAATTAACGAAATTATCGTGCGCCGTTATATGTACCTTTTAGAAAGAGAAAGCGCATGGTTTAATATGTTAAAATATCAAAAAATGGCATGTCTCACGGCTGCGCCAACAGGTCCATTTCAGCACGAATGCCAGACAGGTGCTGTCTGATGCTGGTATCAGATTCGTATCTACATAAAATTTGTCCTGTTGCATGTAGTTAGTTTAAGCAACAATAAAGTTATTTTATCTAACTCCAGTCAGAACCATTCCTACTTTAATGCAACAAGTAGTGTTACGATGTTTAACATGCATTTGTTAATTAAATCTCCAAAACTAAATACCCTTCAGTAGAGACCAAAGGAAAACGGTTTTTATTGGACCGAAAACAAAACCGAAAATTCGGATTCATTCGAATTTTTGGTTGAAATTTGAAAATCAAATTATGTTCCTTTGTTTATCAATAGATATGTTTTTTTTGTACCTAAAACAAGTATTAATATGCCAGAACTTGTTATTTTTTTTTTTGCTAATGCCGTAAATAATATTTTTTTTTGGCGGCCAATAGATTTTTTCTTAAAACGAAAACATAATTCGGTCAGCCATTACTAATAAATTTAGGCTGACAATCTGGCCTATTTATAAGCATTTTATCATTCTAATACTTAGCAACTTTCGCTGATATACAAATTAAAGCCTTACCTATTACATCCAACTTAATCTTGGTCTATCTCTCACAAGCATTCATCTTAGTAAATAATACAAACCAATATTTAACACAACTTGATTACAACCAGCATTCAAATTATAATGCCTTTGCAATTAATTATAATGAACAAGATAAACAAAATTGCAAATCATTTATTACAATACCCAAGTTGACGCGCGCTAACTAAACTAAAATGTTGTTTGTCAAAACTAATTCAATTCAAACTACGAACGCTTTTATTTTATCGTTATTTCGTGAAACATTTAGTCCCAAAGAGACTAAACTGAAACACAGTTGCCTGTAGAGAATAATTTTGTTTCAACCACTAACGAAATATTCCTTTTGAGACTAACTAGCCTAATATTGCTCGAGGCTGAATGCGGTGCGCAGCGGGTTGAATATCACAATCCTTGAATAAAAGAGATTTTGTGTTCATATTGATGCATAAAATGTGTGGCTTGAAATAATATCCTTTTGTCTCTGAATATTCTCGGCGAGTAAGGATTCTTTTTATATTGACACAATAAAAGACGGTCGGAATCCCTGCTGTTCTTGTTAATTAAAACAGATGTCAAGAAAGTAATTATGAATTTATATTGTTTAAGTTAATTTAATATTTTAGTTCGTCTCGTTGGTTTAATGGTCGAAAGTACTACTGCTGAGCTTAAGGTCTAGGGTTCGATTCCCGGGTCGGGCAGCGTTATTGGGTTTTCCGTCTAGAATTTCTCAGTAGCAGCCCGAAGTCTGGATTTGGTTGGTGGTAATCTACGCTGGCCCCCTATTGATTACATTGGACTTCAACTTTTTGTGGGGGTACTAAAAAGTACACCTCTTCCTAACCCTTTGGGGAATATAGGCGTGATGTTGTGTAAAATTTTAGTTTTACTCAGTTTATTTAAAAAATCTTTTCAACCATGGACTTTGCCCTCGATTTCGTTCAATCAAATGCAAACTTATTATCTAAACCTTATTGACTATTTCTAAACCTTTACTTAGTGCACCATTACAAATTATCAACGCATACGCGCCTCATCACATAAACTCACGCATTTTTCCCATAGAGTAAGGCAGGAACTACAGAACAGCACCTACGATGCTTTTGCTCCGTTCAAACAATCAAATACAAACACAAATAACAAAAAACACCAACAAATTTGTATCGAATTATTATCCAATTTTCTTATTTCCACCCCAAGTCATACATATTATGAGCTATACAAAGACGCACTTAAAATCGTCTAGTTTCCAAGTAACTTACGAAAGAATGTTCGTAAGATATTTCGTTACTTGGTAAATCGTTAACAAAATGCCTACTTATACAACACAAATCTCTCACCCAGCATTCCCGTGTTACAAGTAAACAGCGGTGGCCACTCAATAAATCAGATCAGTAAGTATTAGAAACTCGCTTTAGTCTAAAATCACCGATAGCAGCACAAAGCAACTATTTCGGAGTCCCGCAGTCCGGGAGTCCGGAGCCCGGGACTCTCCTCTTTATGTCCGGCGCGCATTGTTTCGCCACTCAAATCATTGTTAAGTAACTTCTATGCTTGAATACCGATTAAGTGAAGTTTGGTATATTTAGGTGGAGCGCTTTGCATTTGAAACTATTCTGTATTTGGGTCATTTTGGGTTATTATTTGGAAGTAGCAAGTGGGTTGATCAAGGGTTTACCTACGCTTGCCGAGGTCAGTCTGTGGATGGGTGACCGTTCGTAACATGTCGAGACTCCCTCCGTGCCTCGGAAAGCACGTTAAGCTGTTGGTCCTGGCTGTCATTTAAAAATCTTTGAAAGTCGTTACGGGTAGTCAGAAGCCCGGAAATTTGACAACCAGTCTTACCAAGGGGTATCGTGTTGCCCAGTAACTGAGTTGTGGAGATCAGATAGGTAGTCACCCCATGTAAAATACTGGTATTCAGCTGCATCCGGTTATACCGGAAGCCGATCCTTAAATACTTGGGAAAAGGCTAGGCAGATGATGATTTGGAAGTAGCAAGTAATAACAACCTCACGGGTCGATTGAAGGTGCAGCTACGCTTGGAGAGGTCGGTGTATGAATGGGTGACCATCCATTACATATCGAGGCCCCACCGTGCCTCGAGGAGCAAGTTAATGAGTTGGTTACGGCTGTCGTTTGTACAACTGTAATACGAAGAACTTTGACAGTCGGTACGGGTATTCAGACACAAGCCCAAAACTCTGACAAGCTATTCTTACCAAATGATATCGTGTTACTTATCCGCTGTGTTGTGGGGGTCAAATAGGCTGTTACTTCATGTAAAATACTGGTACTCAGCTGCGTTCAGTAACACTGTTGGGACAAGGCTAGGCAAATGATGATGATAGGGTTTTGTTTTTTTTTCCGGTTTGAAAATTATAGTACCTACAATGGATAATTATTAGTACTTATAGCTAGTATCAATACTAACTATAGATATCATGGAAGATAGCCTCGTCTTCTTCTAACTTTATACCAAAATAATACGATGTTTTTTAAGCTAAATAGTAAATAGAAATCATAAAATATTTAAATAATAACCTTTTACTTCGAAATAGATACTGCCTTTACATTTTTATCAAAACTAAACAATAACAGGAACACATTTAGTATTCACTGGAACATATTTTTTGTACTTTTATGACATTTTCATGTTTGCGTTCTAAAATAACAAAGGGATGGCGTTACGCTCATAAAAATGCATTTTACATTGTAATATCACCCGGGCTTGGCTGTTATTTTGCCTATCCAGAGCACGCGATTGGTGGAAAACTGGTGAAAAATTTGCTGACAGTTTCCCGAACGCGCAACATACGACAAAAAAGGTTTACGATACCAAAAAAGGTTTACGATATTATGTAAATACAATTATTTACATAGTAAAATAGTTATTTAAAAAAATAAATCTTACGTTACAAAGGTATCGTAAACCTTTTTTAAAATATCGTAAAGCTTTTACGTTAAAAGTTTCTTTAGCAATCTAAAGAAATTTTTAACGTAAAAACTGCAAAACTTCAAAATATGATTGAACTATGGATGAATTCGTCAAATTAATAAATAATGAGTAAGCTTCCGTAGATATACAAAATCCACAATTTTTATGTTTTTTAGCCTCAACCACCACCGTCATCAAAATAGCATAATTCATTGACACACTATAAAAGTAAAATATATTAATATTATAAAAGTAAAATATATATTATGAAAATGGCGCGCTAAATATGAAACTTTATTTAAACAATATTGACATTGGCTACATGATGTAGGTATCATATCACGCAACAAGTACGATTTACCAGTATTATATTATGCTTTGTGGTAGCGATACCACAGAACATAATATTGCACCTACCACTATTTGTCTCTGCATCGCCCAAAGGTTGACTGGTATAAAATGCCTATGGCATTATGTCCGCCTATGTACATTTGTGTGCTTAAAGTACTAAATAAATACTGGTAAAAATCTCTACAGTGATCAGTCTGTTGGAAACAAAAAGACCACGACAGTGAAAATGCGAGTTGTCTAAATGCCAATTTAAATAACGTATCTCAATCCACGATTTTAAACTACTGCTTCTGATTCGCCCTCTCAAGTTTACAGATTGCAAACTCGGCCATTGATGGTTACAAACAAAGATAGATCCCTAAATTTGAATTGACCAATTGAAAATTGGCATCGACATTCACACAAATGAAAAGCAGAGTTGTCTTTCTCTATTAAAAACAATAAAGTTTAGTTATAAGAGTATTCTATGTTACTAACTTAATGTGTCTGAATTGTAATAAAACTTTAAAATAAATTATACTTTTTCGTCTTGATATGAAACAGTTCACCAGTCTTACCAAAGGGTATCGTGTTGCCCCGTTACTGGGTTGTGGAGGTCAGATAGGCAGGGGCTCCATGTAAAGTACTGGTATTCAGCTGCATCCGGATAGACTGTAAGCCGACCCTAACACAGTTGGGAAAAGGCTAGGCAGATGATGATGATGATGATGAAACGAAAAGATTGCCATTTTTTGGGGTCTCATACCCTAAGACGGTCTATGTAAATGTCTTCAATGACCTTGCCATTGTTTTTTAAAGTATGTGATATTTATCCAACTCTTTTAATTACCTCGCACTGCTAAGGCTCATAGGGTAGCATAATAAATATTTACTTGATTTGTTAGGAAACACGTATGTCCCAATTAGCGGGCCTATAACGCTTCGTAGTATCAGACTATGACTAGATTTTGAACGTTTTTAATTACTGGAATAATTGGCCTTTAGTTGCCGCTCTACCAAAGCGCCAAACCTTATAAATCGTCAGTATAACTATTATTTTGCCTCAAATGAGCTATTTTTGTGTAAAATGTTACGTAGAACCAAGCGATCAAATTGGAGAAATAATGGTTATTGTCGTATAAATACAACTCAGGCGGAACGGACAAGAAAATATTTGTCGCATAAATCGATCGACTTGAGCGGTTAATGGGCTTAAGAAGATCACAATCGTCTTCCAACAGTTACACGGTTTATTAAAAAGTATTTTTGCAGGCAAAAAAATAAAAAGAAGGGCCGTGAACAACAACTGTCGTGAAAAAGTTTCAGGAAGTCAAGAGGGGCTGTTCGTCTTGTTTTAAACAACACCTAATAAATATTATTGTTGAGCTCGTTGAGAGAAGAAAGAATTTGTCAAGTGTTCACCTTCCTTGTTACCTCATTTAATTTAACAATTTCGGAGTAACGCCCCTTGCTTTATGTAGTCAAGCAAGAAACAAAAGAAAGAAAGAAAAACATTCAACTCACATACACAAATATTTGTTCCGTGCAAGAATCGAACCCACGACACGCGGTGCAGCAGCCAATCGCTCAGCCACTGCGCTAACACTAACGTCATCAATTATCAATGAATGCCGCAGTGCTGATATTCCGACAGGACCCGCTGTGATGCCACATCTCATCTCTACTCATCATATTTCTATGAAACACATCCTCTTATCCTTATCCCAATTTATTTGGGGTCGGCGCAGCATGTCTCCTTTTTCCATACATTTTGACGACACGGTTGGCGCAGTGGTTGAGCCATGGGCTGCTGCGCCGCGTGTTGTGGGTTCGATCCCCGCACGGAACAAATATTTGTATGATCTACAGGTAATTGTTCCGGGTCTGGCTGTTTGTGTATGTGAGTTTAAATGTTTGTAAACGCACCCACGATACAGGAGAAATTCCTAGTGTGGGGCAAAGTTTAAAAAAAATAAATATATATATATATTTGGCGTCATCTCAGAAGTCACCTCCTTCCTAGCCATATATATCATCTTTAATACAATCCATCCATCGTCTCCTAGTTCTCCCCCTACTATTGTAACCCTCTACATTCATACTCAAAACTTTCCTCACAACATGATCGTCATTCCTTCGCATCACATGTCCATACCATGACAGCCGATTTCCACACAGCTCTCTGTCACAGGCGCCACTTTCAGACTTCTATCACATATATCTATCTAACTACTTATTTGTTTTCCATGAATACTGTATAGTCGGTAGTACACTGTATGATGAAGCCCAGAACCTCATCCTAAACCCGAGCCCCTGACAGTCAGATTGGAAGACGATCCTAACATGGTTGGGAAAAGACTAGGCCCTTCATGATTACTAACTACCACATATATATATATATCTCATTTCCATAGTCACTAAATAAGAACCCTATATCGTAAATACGCGTCAAAATATACCGTAACCTTTGACATACTCATTTCTAATACCTAATACCATAATGAAAACTAGAAGAGGGTTTCACGGACACCGAACACATATTCCGAGGGTTATTTCCTTACCCTTTGGGACTTACGTCTAAAGCGAAACTTCTTTATGATTGCCTTTACAACTAGGTATTGAACTAGTTGCTTCATGTGACTTCGGCCGTTTTCTACTCACGGTCCATCCGTGACAAATACAACTGTGAACTTAAACAATTTAGATGAATCACGTTCATTGTTCCATTTGGCGCAGTGGGGGAGCAATTGGATGCTACGCTGCGTGTCGCAGGTTCGCTTCCCGCATGGATCAAATATTTGTATGGGTACGTATTACAATACCGACATTTCATAATAACTATGACTGAAATACCGACGTCCGAAACAACGAAGTTCAAAATACCGAAAGATTGAAATACCGATAGCCGTTATATCGAAACATGAAATACCGATGTCCAAATGCCCGAAAGGATGAAACCCCGAATGGACAAAATCCCGAATGGACGAAATACCGATGCATGAAATCCCGAAGAGCGAACTGAACTGAACTGAATTGAACTGGGTGAAATAGGTTAGGTTAGGTTAGAACAGTGACCAACCGCGCGTGAGCCGAGCGAGCGAAGCGAGCGGTGCCGCGGCAGCTGCCGGCGAACGCTACTTCCAAGTAGCTCGCAGATTTTTTTCACCATTTTCTAATTATCCGGGAATTATACCACTGGGGATTATACATGCCTGCAGCGTGCAAGCAGGCATGCAGCATGCAAGCAAGCATGCAGCATGCAAGCAAGCATGCAGCAGGCAGACAAGCATGCAACATGCAAGCAGGCATGCAACATGCAGCAAGCATTGTTCCTGTCAAGGCTCCGGTGCTGCGGGGTTTAGGCGGCCCCACGCGAGCTTATCGTCGCAGATGGTTTCAACGCTCAACACCGCAGCTTCGGCTTGCTGGCCGGCTGTGCCGGCCAGCCTCAGCCGCGGCGGCGGGCCTTCAAACCACCTGCTCCTCAGCTCGCGGACCGCCTTACCCCTCCGCGCCTACGCGGGTTTAAATTACACTCTAGAGGTAGGGCAGACAAGACTGCGTGAAGTCGGTTTTGCAGCGATTCGTTTTTGTCACTAAGTTTTGTAGCATAACATATTGATTTTGAACTTCAGGATAGGGATCTTCGGGATTTTAAGCTTCGGGCAAATGAACTTTCGTTATTTAAAACTTTCGAACAATCAATCATTCGGCGTTTAATTTTTCGGGATTTCGTCCATAGGTATTTTAAAATAGGTATTTTGAATTTCGGTATTGTAATACGTACCCATTTGTATGACCTACAGGTAGTTGTTCCGAGTCTGGCTGTTTATGTATGTGAGCTTAAATGTTTGTAAACGCACCCACGATACAGGAGAAAGTCATAGTGTGGGGCAACGGTTTTTATTAAAAAAATAAAATTTATAGGTATTACATATATCGGACCTTTTGCTTGATAGATATAAACATGGTATATTCAATTAAAAGAAAGAAGAAGCATTTATTCAGCACAGGTTCAGGCATACAACAAAAATATAAAGTTTTTAATAATTAAAAATAATAGAACTGTGCGTGTCAACTCAGACGCGCGTCGCGTCACGACGCACCAATATTGGCGTAAAACATATCGCTTTTGAGTTGACGTTTGTATCAATTCAATTCCTCATAAAATTACCATACCGTGGGCCTTATATGAAAATGGATTCTTAAGAAGTGAACTTCAAAAATTGAAATGCAGCCAAATAGAAAACGAAATCAAAATAACATTTAAAGAGCATCATCATCTAGTAAAGCTAATTAAAGTGCATTCGCATCTAAACTTCCTATTTTATTACTAATGTACAAAAGCTACATCCAATAATATTTGTGAATCACAATTTTATAATACCGAGACGGGAAGTTCTTGAGAGTATAAAGCGGGGCGGCCAGGGGCGAAGGGGCCAGCCTATTCAAATCCTCGCGGGTCGGCCATATGCTTCCGGATCCCCGGTTACTCCCGAAGACATCTGCGGCCATCCGCAAACCCAATTTAATGCCTCACGAAATCTTCACAAAATAAATGGAAAGAGTATCCTTCTCACAATACTCAAATGTAGGCACTCATAAAACGGACGGCGAAGTAATGTTTACGTTGGGAATGTTAAGTTTATACGAATTGTGGTTACATTAGACTTTTACGTTTGGGAGAATGGTTTGTTGCCTTGTTGTCTTTTCCCAGGAGTTTTAAAACAAATGCATGTTTGAAAAGTTGTAGAAAGTATCCATGCTTACTGGGAAAAACAGCAAGGTACATACCGCAATTTATCTGCAGAAATCTTCGCAATCGACACACTATTAAATGAACGATTAAATTAACGTTTCTTTTTTATTGCAAGAAACAGCAACATTATTATCTTTATTTTTATAGTCTACGATTAATGCTCGTGCCTTCTCTGTAAGAGAAGAGGTTTTTACCCTGCAGTGGGACAATAACAGGCTGGTATTATTATTTTTCTAAGGATTATTTTCTTCGGGTAACTCAAACTCAGTAACTTAATCTTTAAGGAAACGTAGAAACTAATTATTTGGTCAAAAAAAAAATGTTATTTAGTCAATAAATGATTAACAGTAAAAATATTTATATAGTACCAATCTAATCTGTTGTAAACTGTAAAAAATAAGATATGTTCAAAAATCAAGAAAAGCGACTTTTTGAAAGACCATATACATATAGCCAGTGTTAAAATCCATACAGCCGTTTGACGCCGAGACTGAGCGTGCCAAAGAATGAGACATACATACGAGTACATGCATATACTCGCCGTTGGTATTAATCTCTCTACGATCGTGGTGAATAAAATCATCGGACTAGGAGAGTGCGGGAAAGGAGAGTACACCTGTGATTGTGTACACACTGATGCACTATAATATGTCCTGCGTACTGGATTACTAGCTGTTGAGAAAATCTAAAGGTCGAGAGGATGTTACAACAGCATACACTCGAAAAACATTACCCTCCAACTGGAGCATTCAGGGAAGAACTGGGAAGTAAGTAAAAAAATAATGAAATTTCTGAAGCGCGGGAGCGTATCATGCAAGCGACCTGAGCGGAGCCCCAGCAAATCCATTCCGTGAGGATTTCCGGAGCGGCGGTACTCAGCGAGACTTATGTACGCGGAAAATTTAATTTAAAAAATAACTCCGACAGTGTTTGTTTCTTTATACATTATTCTTTGACTAAACAGACTTGAAAAATGCATTACTTTCTATCATAAACGAACTTAAACGTAACTACCGTAACTACTAACGTAACTATTACTACGAGTAATGTAGCTTTTGACGGTACGAATGGCGCAGTGGCTGAGCGATCGTGGCGCTGCATATCGTGGGTTCGATTCCCGCACGGAACAAATATTTGTATGGCCTACAGGTAGTTGTTCCGGGAATTTAGATGTTTGTAAACGCCCCTACAATACAGGACAAATTCCTGGTGAAGTAAACTTTTTTTTTTTTTATTCTACTAATTTTAAAGCACTTTTAAACATGGCTTCTTAATCAAAAACTTATCTCGACCTAATCTAGTTCTAATTTATTTACCATATTTATTTTTCAACAGAATGAAACATAATTTATCATTTATCAAAGTAAGTGATAATTCTTTTTCCGCTCCATAGTGATAGAAAAACGACGAAAATACGTACTCCAGATAAAACAAACGTATCAGCGACGAAAACGTAGAGGGAATTAGATGGCACATTGTTGCCAGTCTCCTCGAACACATTATGGAAGGGTATAATACGAAATGTGAGACGTCACCCTCATTAATATGATAACAACATGATAGGTAACACGCCCCTACGTACCCAAGACGTAACACAATAAGGGTATTTTCCACGCGAGATCTCTCCGAATTCTTCATTTGTCCCCAATACTCTGGACTAAATTGATAACGGTACTCCAACCTAACTAGCAATTGGATTAAGGTCTCAACAGACCTAGACCTTTAAAAAGACCTTTTTTATTTCTCTAAAATGAAGCACTGGCAATTTCAATAAGACTAGATAAATGATTCGCAGTAAAATAAATGAGAAAAACCTATTTTCCGATGTGGGTATCGTCCAAGATTTAGTGAGAACACATTTTCCAATTTCTAGATATCTTTTATTGTAGACAAAAAAATGGTGTGTTCTTTTCATAACTTTTCGGTATCTTTGCGGAGTTTCAGCCATTTCTATTAATTTTGAAAGTGGAAGCAAAGATAACCACCATCTCAGCTGGCCTACTGCAAACTTTACTTGATTGAATTGGTCCCCCTCTTCACCGCTGCCCCCTCTCAAATCAATCCGCCATAGAACGCTTGCGGCTTTTTAAATTATTTCAGTTTATCTAATTAATATGCTTTAGGAAATTGTAGAACTCCTTTAGATCTTGATAAACAATTATATTATTAGCTTAATCATAGAACAGTTGATTGATGATCTTAATGAAAGGATCGAATATTCTATAAGGTATAATTAGCTTAGTAGAAAACGAAATCATCTGCCTAGCCTTTTTCCAACTATGTTGGGGTCAGTTTTCATTCTAACCGGATCCAGATGAGTACCAGTATTTTACATGGAGAGACTGCCTATCCGACCTCCACAACCCAGTGACTGGGCAACACGATACTGCTTGGTAACACTGGTTGTCAGACTTATAACTACCCGTGACGACTGTCAAAGATCTACAAATGACAGCCGGGACAAACGGTTTAAAGTGTTTTCCGAAGCACGGAGAAGTCTCGTTATGTTACGAATGGTCACCCATCCACAGACTAACTTCAGCAAGCGAAGCTTAACTAGAATACGAAATGTCATCCAAAAAGACTATACCTAATTATAAGTCTCTCTCTCTCACTTAGTCCTCTTGTCAGCAACCCAGCTACATTTGTACCATCATAAAATATCTACAACACAGTTCAAATATCTCCCACGTATCCAATGAACGACTTTCTGGAAACTCATAACTTGTGTTAAGTTTATTTTGTGATACACTCAAAGTTGAGCAACACGTACAAGACTAGCGTTTTGTTGAACATCTCACGAGCTTTGCCGAAGTATTTCTAGTATGAGCTCTGTATGTCCTAATTATAGTTTGTAACAATTCTATACTGGTAACATTGTTGGTAACAGTGAAAAGATAAAGTTTTGATCAAAAGAGTGACATCACATCACACATCAATTGATAACATAACCTACATGGGCTATGTATCTTTTTTTTGTTAACGGGTGGAAACCTTCAAAAGGCGCCTGGACTTTTGGGGAAAAGACCAGGTAGTATGGGATTCTTACCTCACTAAAACCACCCCTTTGATCACCATCAGTACATGGAAGGGGACACGTTACCTCTTATGGGCTATGTACATACTAAAAATGCTTGAAATAAAAATTGCTAGATGGTCTTCAAACAACTAATAAAAGGCTTATTTAAATGCTTGTTCAATATCAAAAAGGAAATTACTTTTAACTTACATTATTGACATCGGTGAAGGAAAACATCGTGAGAGAACCTAGACGGAGCCTGTCAATGTAATTCGAAACCCGTTATCCGCCTTAAGCAAGCGTAATGATCAATGCTCATGCCTTATCTGTGCCCTGCAGTGACGGTAATAGGCTGCTATTATTATTTTTACCCCCAAATGCATTCCTATTTCAATTTCAACCCATAACCGCGATACATTTCAAACCCAACCCCGTAACACATTCCTATGCAAATAGAATTTCCTTTTTGACACAAGGAAACCACGTTATAAACACGGTGGCCGAGTATTTTCACACTGCGCGTCGCCATTTTTCTTTCTCCATAATACTTAGGATGATTTATTTTTCGTCCAGAAATTTATTATTCTCATTACAGTACCAAATTTTGTTGGAGCACGTGACGCTCGAGACGTGGGCCACACCGGCGGGAAATTAATTTTGAGCTTCTTTTTGATAACGCCCCTTGGGAATAAACAATTAAAGTAAATAATTTTAATAATTTCGTCCTTGGCACCATTGGTCTTTTTTCGTCGGCAGTGCCAAGCAGAGTTTCGGGGTATAGTGTCTGGGGGCCCAAGTGCTCGCCTCCTTTTCCAAGAAGAATATACGCTGTCTGGTAGACTTTTCGCGTGGCCATACATAGGTTGAACTCGTTCTTTTGGGCGAAAGTATTAGTACCTATTGCCATGAAACGTAGCGCTGCGGGGGGGAGTATTTTGACATTTCTTTTAGTATTCCTCCTTTTCTATTCTATTTGTGTTTACAGATTATTATTACACTGACAGGAGAAAAAGAAAGGTAATGTTCGATTTTATGTTTGTGTGTATGTTTATTTATTTAGCAAGCCCTGTAGTATAACAGGTTGATGGATTTTAGCAAAAGAGGTTTTGTTGGATTCGCCTTAACACACTAAGTGACACTGGACTCATTTGCATTTAATGTCAACATAGCCGCCATCAAGTATAGTCGAAATGTTTCGTGAAGGTGACACGAAATACGAGTCACGAACACGTAGAATTAAAAAAAAAAAAACTACTGCAGAAAAATAAATTTCAAAGTTTCAAACAATGTAAGTTTTCCATTAGTTGGTGCCTTGAAATCTAAAATTGATCTTAAACAAACAGCATCAAACTGCTTCTATATCTTAATATATATATTTCTTGTGTGCGTGTGTATGTGACTGAACTCCTCCTAAACGACTGGACCAATTTTGATGAAATTTTTTGTGTGTGTTCGTGGAGATTCGAGAATGGTTTAGATTTACAATTGGACCCGGTAGGTGGCGCTGTACGGGCAGGACGACGTCTGTTCGGTCCGCTAGTTATTTATAGTTATTTTAGTACATAAACTACTAACTTGTAAATTGTTCCCAGGTTAAGTGAAGATTCTTTAGATTTTCTGTAAAAGTTTAATTCATCGTAATACTCGTAGTCAATTAGGATCAAATAACGTCACTGCATAAAATCCTGTTCTACTCGTATTTTCGAAACGGAATCATCAAAACATTTTGTCAAATACAGAGATTATATACACAAATTAGTTATACCAACAGCTGCACCTTTCCATGTATCAATATTACATTATACATCTACAAAATGGTTGCTTACATTCTGATCCTAGCGGTCCAGGGGACCACTCAAAGCCGAGCCACTGAACAAACACAGATGTAGAAACGGGTAAAATGTGTTGGCTTTGAAACTACGTTATTTTCAGTGAAAGGACGAGATGAATCGGCAGCAAGCTGATGTGTGTACAGTCCATCATATTGACTTACTGTCTGTTGCATGAGGATATGGACGAACGCGGATGTTTAATTTTAAAAGCGAAAGTGGTATATGTATGGACTTGGAGAATAGAATGGAATCGTTATTTATAAAATAGCACTTGGCCTGCGACATCGTCCGCGTGGATTTCGTTCATTTCCCTTCGGACTTTAACATACCCACCATAGTTTTGACAATTCAATATAGCCCATGTTACTAACTTGCTGGTAACGTACCTTTCTATGAGTAAAATATTTTTCGAAATCGTTTACAAACAAACATACAAACGATCATCTTTGTTAGTCTAATACTAAAAAAGATGAATAAATTCATTAAAAATAGAAAGACACTTGAAGTTGAGTATTGCAAAGTTTATGGTAAGACAATAATTGCTTTAGTACTTTTTTAGGGTGTCGTACTCAAAGACTGCCAACTGGACCCTATCGGCTCGGATGTCACTTGACGACGCACTGTATCTCATAAACTGTAATAGGTAGACAGTTGATAATTTTACAGAGTGTGTATTTCAAATGTCATAATAACAAAGACAAAATAATAATAAAATTTAATTTAAAGGTCGACATAGTACGGAACCTGGTCAAGTGTGAGTCGAACGAGTTTTTTTATTTGACAGGTACGTATGGGCTAAAAAACTTCATAGTAACTTATTTTATTCTCACCCAGTCTAATACTCTCTTGACGTTTCAGTCGCCACTACATATATTTTTATTACCACAGCCTGCAGTACAAACTTTAATGAAAGTACAACACAGCTTATAATAAAACGTTGTTTTTATTCCGCAGACATGCAATAACGCGCAAAACTTTCCAAAATGAATAGAAACAGCTCGGCAACTCTGCGCAGTAAGATGAGCACTCGAGTACGGCGCACGTTTTCAAAAATGTAATTTTAAAATAGCTCATACAACGTTATACTGTGTAACACCGGCAAATTGTGAATTATTCGGTGTGTTTTGAATATTTCGACAATAACGTTGGCTGAATGTAATTTTTGGTCTACATTTAGGACGGAATAAGAGGAGCTGGTGGTTTAATAAAAACAACAACACGGATCGATTGATGGTAAAGCTAGGCTTGCGAGGTCAGTCTGTGGATCGGTGACCGTTCATTATGTACGTAACCTTCCTCCTGCCTGCCTTGGAAACCACGTTTATTTGTTAGTCCCACCTGTCATTGGTAGATCTTTGACAATGGTTACGGGCAGTAAGAAGCCCGAAAATCTGACAACCAGTCTTACCAAGGACTATCATTTTTCTGGGTAGTGGAGGTCAGATAGGAAGTCACTCCGCGTAAAATACTGGTATTCTGCTGCATCCAGTTGAACTGGATGTCGAAAGTCTGACAACCAGTCTTACTAAGGGGTGTCAGACAAATTGGTGATTACTGTTCTTACTATTGGGTGGAAGGGACATCGACGCACAACCTGACACTATGAGTTCAGTAAGAACATGATTCTGGACCCCCAGGGTCATCAGGTTTCCTCATTTTTACGATACTTTCCGGTGTTTTTTTTTAACTTTATACCCTAAAAAGTCATATCTTCTATTTAACCTAATGAGATTTTTGATACAAGAAGTGAATTATTTATTTTATAATTTATAACCTTATTGGGTTAGATATAAATCATGATTTTCCTTGACCGTTACTTGCCTACACACCCATTATGATGATAAAGGATGCTACAAACTTCACGAGCGGAGTACAGTTCCTAATTCTGAATTTTCAATACAATTAAGTATGTTAAGTCCATTCTCGTCAGTCCTGAAGACCACAGCTAGCTCACAGCTACGATAAACATTCATTAAGCTAAGAGTATATTCCAGAGTGAGTAATATTATACAGACCGTTCGACAATCCTTGAAGTCAGATTATACACGTAATACATCTGTATATTCCGAGGAGTTCTCAGGTATAATGCAGGCAGCGGTACACGTTCTGAAGTATATATTACGTGTCTGATGTTGGCAGCACTATTGTGTATATCTTGTACGGCAATGGAATGAAATTGTTATAGTATCTGTTAAATAGAATAGATATTTACTTACTGGTGCTTTATTTACGTACTCGTACATAGCAATTTTGTGTAATATGAGTAATAACGGCCGCACGAGGCGAGAATCGACAAATTTCGACATGTGACTTTTACAATTCGAATTTAATTTCTAAGTTTATCTTAGGCATCCTAACATCGGAGAAGGAAAACCTCGTGAGGAGACCTGGAGTTATGTCAAATGTCTAATCTAAAATCACTAAAGCGAATGCATCATCAGCGAAGTGACTAATGTGTAGGCCTTTGTGTGAGAGCCTTTGCCCTGCAGTGACGGTACGATTGGCGCAATGGCTGAGTAATCGACTGCTGTGCTGCATGTTGTAGGTACGATTTACGCGCGCAACTAATATTTGTATGGCCTACAAGTAGTTTTTCCGGTGCTGGCTGTTTGTGTGAGTTTGAATGTTTTTAAGCGCATCCACGACACTGAAGAAATTCCTTGTGTGGGGCAATGTATAGAGGGTAAAAAAAAAGAATAGAATAGAATACCAAGAATAGAATAGACTAGAATGGTAGGTAAGCTAAGAATAAAATAGAATACTAGGAATATAATAGAATGCAACCGAAAACTTAGAATAGAATACTAAGAATGGAATAGAATAGAACGGAATACATACAATAGAATATTATAGAATATTTCGAATAGAATACATTAATTTATTTCCGTCGAATGTGAATATGACTACTATGATCCGTGGTGGAAATGGTCACAATGCTTGGCTTAGATAAACCATCATAGTACCACTGTTACATAACATCACGCCTATAATCCCCGGAGGGTTGGGCAGAGGTGCACCTAAAGTAGTACCATTGTATGGTAAAAGCTTGGAAAACTTTGGCTTTTAATTTTAAGTACACAATCGCTCGTAACAATATTTTTAAAAGGAAGGGGCGTAGCCTAGCCACAGCACATAATCCACCTAGTGTTGCATGTTTAAACATAAAAAACACTGTTAAATTACATTCATACGAGCAGTATCCTAAGTATCTATTGTCTATGTTTACATTGTTCTAACCAACGACAATAGACTTTTTGTTTCAGTTTAAATAAATAAATAAATGCTGGACAATCCACACAGCATCATCTAGCCCCAAGCTAAGCAGATCTTGTGTTATGGGTGACTGATATGCTTAATACAATACATTACATGTATAAATATTTTTTATTATAAGTACATAGCAAATACCCAGAACACCCGGAACAAATATTTGTAGATCATACAAACATTTGTCCCAAGGCGGGAGTCGAACCCGCAACCTCCTGTGTCGCAGGCGGACCTTCGCCCGTCTCGCCACATAGGTCGTCAAACATGTTTATAACATGTCCTTGTAGTTCGATAAAATTTTACGAATTGAAAAGATAAATAAACATCAAAATTACAAATTCCGTAAAGTTTATATTTGAATGAAGATATTAAATTCCTGAAATACTGCATACCGCATATTTTTAACATACATTTCAATATTATGTTTACAAACGTTGACTGTCGCAATATTTGAGATTATTTTAAAAGCAAAATAATAACGTTTGCCTCAGGGTACCACTGTAGTAAGTAGTACCAGCCTATTACTGTCCCACTGCAGGGCAAAGGCCTCTTCTCATACAGAGAAGGCATGAGCATTAATCACCATGCTTGCTCAAGACAGGTTGGCGATTCCAGACTTATATTAATTAAATAAATCCAGGTTTCCTCACGATGTTTTCCTTCACCGATGTCAGTGATGTCCAAGATGAACTTAGAAAGTACATATGAATTGTAAAACTCACATTGGTACTTGCCCAGGTTTGAACCCACAACCTCGTGCAAAGGGTACCACTGTGTCATTCATTAAAGTATGATTCCGATGTGTGTGTGCATGTGGCAGCTGCAGCAGACGATTTGTCAATGAATTCGAGAATCCAAACCTGACTGCATACAATGCTGCTGACTGCTGCTAATGCGAGCAGCAGTCGGCAGCACTGTATTTCGTAAGATATGGGATGTGTGACAATCAGGTTTATCAATTTCTTTTCCTGGAAATCTGAGAAACTCATTATTACAGACAAACTCCACGTGTCGCCGCTTGGACGTCGGCGACACTACAGACTACTAGATCTGTGTCGCCTGCGTCTTGTCATCGCGGCCAAACTGCAAGCGACGCGGCGCTAGCTATGGAACGTATTTCACAGACATAAAGTTAAAACCAGTAATTTATTTATTTATTTATCCATTTATTTCAGGCATCTACGCCCATATAATCAAATACAATACTATATTAACAATATAAAACTTAAAAATACTATAAATATATACACTCGACAGCAATGCATCCGGGTCACTTAAAGAATCCTAAAAATCTCGGAAACTAAAAATGCTAGGTTAATGCAATAAATTGTATTTAATAGACAATGTAATACTCCTTAAATGAAAGTAAAAAAAATATGAGTCACCATACATTTTATTAACACAAAATTACATAAACAAAAAAACAGCTGATCTCTCCTTAAAACAAAAATAGGAAACATGAAATTTTTGAACTTTATTACGATTTTCTTGAATTTTAATACTTTGTATTGCCTCCTCGTGCTTCCATTACTGCGTTTACGCGGTTTGGCATGCTGTACACCAAGTTCCTTATACGATTTTGGGGAATATTCTCCCATTCCTCTGTGAGAGCAATTTTGAGCTCACAAAGCGTGATTGGGGGAGGGTTTCGTTGTTTTACGCATCTGCCTAGCTCGTCCCAAGCATGCTCGATCGGGTTGATATCCGGGCTGCGCGCTGGCCACTCCATACGAGTAATGTTCATCTCTTGAAGGTAGTCATTCACAATCCTACCTGTATGAGGTCGGGCATTGTCATGCATAAATATAGCATCCTCACCTAAATTGACCATAAATGGACCAACGTGATCATTGAGGGTTTCTTCCACATATCTTACGCTAGTTAAAGAGCCGTTTTCTATGATCACCAGCTCTGTGCGACTTTCAGAAGAAATTCCGGCCCACACAAGTACAGACCCACCACCGTAGGCTACTTTTTCTTCGATGCATGCTTGCTTGAATCTTTCCCCTGGTCTTCGATACACTCTGTGTCTTCCATCGTGCTTGTAGAGCATAAATTTTGATTCGTCGGAGAACATAACTTTTGACCAATCTTCAATACTCCAATTTACGTGGCTCTGGGCATATCTTAGTCTTGAAATACGATGCCCACGCTCCAGTTTAGGGCCGTTTGCAGGTCTAAGGGGTTTTAAGTTAGATTCAGCAAGCCGACGTCTTACTGTCCATGCACTTGGGTTACTTCCTCCGAGGCGTCGAAACTGATTTGTGAGTTCAGTTCCTGTGAGAAAGCGATTTCGAAGCATGGTGTTCACCAAGTATCGGTCTTCTCGTGCTGTGGTACACCTGGTTTTGCCCGTTCCTGGTCTGCGTAGGTTAGAACCAGTTTCTTCGTAACGTCGGAGAACTCTTTGTACTGTTGACAGCGACACACCGACAGTCCTGGCTGTATCGCGCTGACTCCGGCCGGTTTCCAGCATTGTAAGTATTCTGGTGCATTCTTCAGGCGTAAGCGACATAATTTCAGCTTGAATAATGAATATAGAGCACTATCAACATGGTTTATGTACCCACATAAATGACAGATTACAAACAAAAGTAAAACCAAATGCTGTAATTTCGTAGTTCCATCTTCGAAAGTGGCCCTTTTTCAAATTTGATTTTTTTATGATATAACTTTACAATAACTAAGAAGTTTTAATGCCTTCATTTAAGGAGTATTACATTGTCTATTAAATACAATTTATTGCATTAACCTAGCATTTTTAGTTTCCGAGATTTTTAGGATTCTTTAAGTGACCCGGATTCATTGCTCTCGAGTGTATTACATAATAACTACAACTAGTGCACACGAAGTGTCGGCGTCGTGTTTCGCTGACTAGTGTCATGTAGGCGGCCACGAAACCGATACAGAATACCTTTCGGCCAGAACTCTTCCTTGAGGAACTTCTCGAGATGGTGTGTCGGAACTCGCACCACGCACGCCTTGAAGTTCGTGTTATGACGCGGCTCCAACCTCTCGACCCTCAAAGTCCAGTTGGTCTTGACGCGCACGTACTCCACGATCTCCTCAACTGTAATGTCGCAGAGACATGTCGTATGCTGCTGCCGCCTGCGATCGCCCACGGAATCATACCTTTAGTAGAAAATATTAAAAGCCTAATTGAAAACGAATGTAGCTTATTATTCCTGTTAATGGAAACCAGAGGATCATTTGCTTTTGGTCAGATTAATTATGTACGTAATCCGTCGATGCTGACATAGAAAACTGATTTATTAACAACGATGTAAATGAAACGCTTTGGTTTGTTAGTTTCTGATTGGGTTGTGACCGACAAGCCTGTGTTGCATCGTTAAATTAATCTACCCACATTAAATAATTATTAACATTAATTGTGTTGTGTTCGAATATTTTGAAAATTACATGGAAACAAGGTCCGTTGTTGTGTAGTTTATGTAGCCAATTAACGGCTTTGTAGAATGTTACAATTATTTCATTATGAACTGCTTTCTTCCGTTCCCCTGAGGAAAGAATTTAATATGCTTAAAATATGAATATCCTCTTGCAAAAACAGAGACGACACAAATTTTCAAAGATTTTTTTTATGATACATAGACATATACATAAGTCGACTAGAAAAAATATTTTAACACATCACCACATCACTTCTGTTGGAACTTTAACATCCCCCCCAGCCCCTTAAAAGCGTCAATTGTGAAAATAAAATATAGTGTAATATGTTACTCGATGATAATATAGCTTTCGATAGGTGAAAGATTTTTTTTTTAATTGTTGTTTTACAAACAAATACACAAACAATCAAGTATGTACCTATTTTCGACCATTATCCTTTGATAATGGTAAAAAGGAGTTATTGGGTATCACGAAACTCTTTAGTTTCGTGATACCCAATAACTGGAATGAGGAGGTCAGGTAGGCAATCGCTTCATGTAAAACACTGTTACTCAGCTGCATCCGGATGAGATAAAAGCCAATTCCAACACAGTGGCAAAAGGCTATTCAGATGATGATGAAACAGATTGATTACAAATATTAGTGGGCACGAAGAACATACTAGCCTTTTCTGTATGCGAGGAGGCCTTTGCCCTGCAATAGTACTGTTACGGGATGTATTATTACTTATAGATAAGATACAAATGACTGGTACTGACAAGCAAATAAACAAAGGTCAAAGTCAAATAATTCATTTTAATTTGACCATTAAAAAGGAACTTTCAAACGTCAAATTAAAAATTAACATAATATACGAAAATTATTCTAGTTACCCCTTCTAGAAGGTTTGTTTCGTATGGAGAAGAATAGGCAAGAATATCCATACTAGGTAGATACGGAGATACTGCACTCACAGACCCAAACCAAACTCTCTATATACCAACACAAGTACATAAAAACACCAATTCAACCGAACGGTATGACGTCCCTGATTGCCAAACGAGACAAAGCCTGCAGTCGAAATCGGCGCATAACGCGTGGGCACGTAATGCAGAAATATGAGCTGTTTATGTGGCGATTGGATAGCCGCAAATTTCCCTCGAGGCTGGCTCAGTAACCGCTCGCACAGAATTTGCTTGCTCACTTATCTTAACTCGACAGTTTCCAGCTATTTATTGTTAGACTTTCCTTAGTTCTGAATTAACCTACACGATTACTGACATATACGTGCACTGACTTAACTGCTTCTTCTACAGTTCTTTCCTCAAAATACTATCTCAGACATCTGCGCAGTCCTCACATAATCTTACAAAGATAATGTCTGGACTTTAAAATACTTTGAGTTGGTTTCGGCGTTTCTTGTCAGAGTTGTCAGATTTAAAACACCAACCTAAACTTCGTTTTTTTTTTGCGTGTTTGACGTGTAAAAGTGTATGTAAAAATCGACTTAGAGAAACATGGAAATTTTTCGACGACTGATCGACACTTCGCGTGACCAGAGGGCTGGTTCATTATTTGAATTAGTATTGCTATCCAACGTGGCAATGCTGCCAGCCTTTTGGGCACGTTTCTAGATGACAGCGATGTGGAAGAGTACTTTGACGCCTAAGCGTCTTGGTTGGCTATTTTATTTTGTTTTAATGTATTTTATGTAACATAGTTAGTTGTATGTCATAGTTGTACTTAGAGAAATAAATGATAATTAATTTTGCTAAGAAAGTATTTCTGAAGAAATTATTATATTAATACTAGTGGTTGCTTAGTGGTTGAAACTCATCCGTTTAAGCTTTCTGCACTTCTTTTCCATATAAACTTTAACTATGCCAAATCTCGAACACCTCGGTGCGCGCAATATTCTCAAAAAGGGATCCGAAGTTTTCACTTGACGTTTAATACGGTAAGCAATAATGTACCTACATATAAATGTAAGCACAAAGATACACGGTGATATCTACATAGTATATGTGGGATACCTAAACTGTTAGTATAAGGGGCTCGTGGCTCGTGTCTCAATAATTATAGCCAACAGTACGGGACGACGGAAGGCTGAGCTATCTTAGGTCGGTCTGTGGAAAGGTGACCATTTTTTGCATACCAAGCCCCTCCGTGTCTCGGAAAGCACGTTAAAGCAAGCCGGTGGTCCCGGTTGTCATATATAGGTAGTAGTCAGAAGCCCGAAAGTCTTACAACCGGTCTTACCACGGGTATCCTGTTACCTAGAAACTGGGATGTTTATGTGTAGGTCAGACAGGCAGTTGCATAATGGAAACTACTGGTATTCAGCGGCTTCAGCTAGACTAGGAACCCAACCACAACATAGTTAATAAAAGGCTAGGTACAGATAACAGCACTCTATATAAATCGCTCTTTATGATTGATGAATTTTCAAAGCAATAAGACCAAACCTAACACAAAACCGTATTGACGTTTACGAAGCTTGAATTTCCACATTGGGGATTTCCACTACAGGAAAATCAAAACCAAATCCCACGCCATAGAGAACTTTAGCTTCACCTGGATTTACTGTCATAACAATATGGATGTTCTTTTGTTTATCTTCCTTGACGCACAATTTCATAAGAAAAATGTTAAAGGAGTATTTTCTCGAGCGTTTTCGAGCACAGTACGAGTATGAACCACTAATGACGTATTTCCGGGGTAGTTATGTTCATCCATTATTTTTTTTCCTGTTCGAATTGTCAGTGTTCAATTGACTTTTGTTCTAGTTCGTTAATTGGTTGTTTTTATTGGGACATGGAATTGTGGGCGTACCCAGGGTAATGCCGTGTTGAGACAATCCCTTTAAGGTAAAATTATTTAAGTAAATAAGTAACAATAAATATAGTAATATTTTCCCCAATAACATTATTTTTAATTACTAGCTGTGCCCCGCGGTTCCAGCCGTTCCGAATGTCGTAGCGTGATGTGGTTGTGATGTAGCCTATAAACTTAATCAAGGCATGAGCTATCAAATGCAAAAATAATTGTTCAAATCTAACTCCTATAGTTGCAGAGTAGTACGCTCAAAACAACACTTCAGTTTTATCGTTTTAACATAGATTTATTAATTAACTTTGATTATAAAACAAAGTGACTGCCTCGTTGGTCCAGAGGTCACAAACGCGACTGCTAAGCATGAGGTCCTGGGTTCGATTTCCGGGTCAAACAATGTGCTTTTGAGATTTTTCGTTAGGAATTTCTCAGTAACAGCCCTGAGTCGGGATGTGGGCTCGGTTGATGGCATTAGGCTCTCCGTCTGTTTCATGGGACTTAAACATAACTGGTGCGATGAGGGTGTACTTTAGGTACCTCTGCCAAGGCATTCGGGGATTACAGGCGTAATGTTATGATCATGTCAAATAAAACCAACTCATCAGCTACTGCCATAGCCTGTTTCGGTCCTAAGCATATTTCTCATAAAACTACTAACTATACATAAAAACCCGTTCACCATTCAATATAAACTTCTAAAGCTACAATCAAACAAAATATTAACTCAGCTAACTGTAACACTGAACCAGCATTTCGTTCATTAAAACGTCGAACGAATAGTTGATATTTGAAATAACACAGACGAATTACAGAGCAAATTCGAAGCAGAGCTGAATCCGCGATACTGTAGCGTTGCACGTTGGAGCAAAGAATTTAATAGTAATCGTTAGGAACTTCGTCAATACGGGCCAAAGTTGGCTGGCATCCACTTTCATACACATATAAATATATTAGTATTTTTCTTTGATTGATGAAGCGTTCCTCTAAATAAATCCAAGAGTGTATATATGTATTTTTTTACCCTCAATAATTGTACAAGATACACTTATCTAGACACCATGCAGCGTTACAACTAGAGAAAATAGTGTTTTCGATGAGCTCTGGCACCCAATGTAAGATTTAACTTGTTTATAAATCTGTGTGCTTCTTTCCCCAAAATACCATCTAAGACACTAATCTGCATGGTCCTCACATGATCTGACCAAAATAATGACTTTGAAAGAGACTGTGATCTCTGGGTTTATTTCGGTGTTTCTTCTCAGTGTATTCAGATAGGGAAACACCAACCTAGTTAAAAAAATATGTTACTTGTTGTCGTGTAAAAGTGTTTGTAAAACATATTAATAGAATTATTATATTAATATCATTTCTCATTTAGTGTGTTATTGATGCAACAAAAAGTTATTTCCGTCCTGTGATAAGTTGTTTTACGAAATTAGCAATGTAAATAAAAACACAATTTAATGATTTCAGACTATTCGCGAAGTAAATTCCAAAACTACGAACACAAACCGCTGTTTTTAATTAATTGCCAAAATGGCGGCCAGACAACGGGTCTCATTAAACGTGAGCGTTGATTTTAGTTCAATCCCACTACTCCGCTTTGCAGACGAGAACTCTTTACGGTGCAAAAATTTATTTTGTTACGGAAAGGAATTAAATGCATGTCTATGTAAAAAAGGTATAAGCTGGAGGAATTACGGCCAGGAAATTAGACTTGAGAAAGTCACGGCTTTTTCCCATGGGGGTAGGCACAAACTACAGAACGTCACCTGCTACAATACTTACTTACTCCTTTTGCTTCGTTTACGTACATATGTACATCAGGTCATACAAGCATGCTGATTGCAAGTATTGCTTACGCACTTGACCTTTCTGAAGAACTTCACCAATAAGTTCAGTACCTTGTCAGCGGGAGGCGACGCCGTAGAAGAAAATACACTGGTATTTCCTTCTAGGGCGTGCAAATGATACGAATAAAATGGTTCGTTTTTCTTTCTCTCTGTTTTGACAAAAGTTCCGTAATGATACAGCAGACAATTTGTGGATTAAGATCGCTTAAGAGATTTCCAGACTATTTTGTATTACTTAATAACTGCCTTGTAACTGCCTTGTTGCTCTAGTGGTCGCTACATGAGCATGGGGTCCGGGGTTTGATTCCCGGGTCGGGCAAAATGTTATTAAGTTTTTCTGTCGGGAATTTCTCAGAAACAGCCCGTTGTCTGGAAGCGGGCCCGCTCATTGGCAATTTCCTCGTCCCCTGTTACATGGAGCTTAAACGTGACTGTGGGAGTACGATTGGTACACCTCTGCCAAACCTATCAGAGTATACAGGCGTGATGTTTTGTTAAAATAGTCAATTTTAAATTCTCATTGTTTACTACCTAAAAATTACTTTACCGACGATAACAACTAGCTATAAAGTTGCAATCCCAACAGATCAAAAACCACCAATAAATCGCTGATAGCTGATGGCCTGTCAGTCACCAGGCGACATGCACGCGCAGGTTGACAGGTAATCACCGTGAAGGTAATACGGTAACAACCTGTCTATCCAATGCTTTTTAAAAATGGAAGCCCAAATCAAAAGGAAGACATTCGAAAAGGCGGTTTTATTTGTCAAATGTTTACTTGTAAAATTCTGTTATTTTAAATAATGTTATTATTTGGACTGCCTTGTTGGTCTAGTGGTTACAAGCGCGACTGCTGAGCGTGAGGTTCCGGGTTTTGATTCCCAGGTTGGACAAAGTGTTATTGAGTTTTCCAATTGGAATTTTCTCATTGCAGCCCGGAGGCTGGTTTTGTGCCCGTTTGATGGTTCGCCCCCTAGAATATGGGACTAAAACACAACTGGCGAAATGTGGGGGTTACTATAAATGGACCTCTGCTCCACCTCTCAGGGAGTACAGGCGTGATGTTATATTATTATTTGTGTAAAATAGGTGGAAAAATAAATACAACACTTAGGTTTAAGATTTAGGACGCTATGTTATACCAAGAGGCAAGGAAATGCTAGAAAAATACATGCATCAGCATGCGAGAAATACAATATTAATATCTTATTTTTGTATCAATAATTTTAATTCAAGTGAGAATTAAAATTAATGACACAAAAAATGTCAATTTTCAAAATGATAAATATATTCGTTGTAACAGAATGTAAATTTATGTTAATGGATAAGTTTAAGTCAGTGATTTATCATTAAAGAACTTATCAATTTTATAATAGCTTTTCATAAAAATAATTTAGTTAAGTGCTTTTTGAGCGGGTAACGAAGTGTTTTTCTTAAAGTTTTGTGATTCAAAAGTCACTGTTTGCAAAACTACAAGACTTTAAAATACCTAATACTCGTAAATCCATTGGTACATACATTCGAGAATAGTTCTAGTAGAATAGCACCGAGTATCTATAATTCCTAAATGATTGCTGATTTTGCTAATTGAAATACCAATCCCAACTATGACTAGGCTTATATTAATCAAATTCCTAACCACTCAAATGTCTCTTGGTATCTATTATGTTCTCAATATAATCCATTAGGTATAACAGAAATCACAGGGACTATACAAGAACGATTAATCACATTAAGGAACCGCCCTGTTCCACTCTAGCAGGCTCCTTCATGGTACCATTTAGTAACGCAAAACGCCAACTTTGTATTGTTAAGTTAAATTAATGCGAATAGCTCCAGAAAGCAATATTAATTGCCACCGCGTTTGGCCAAATATGCGCGTTTAGGTGGTGAACTGCAGCGCCATCTCGCGGTAATTACGACATTAATACTGAAAACTTTGCCGTGTGTAGAATGCGGAGAAAGGCTTCTTGATTAATTTTCACCTTGTGCACTACTTACGTATTAACGACTAGAAGTGGCCTGGGAGATTGATCGGTATCATTAGATATCGATTATTAAATAAGGTCCATGCCATTTTTTTCATCATTTTCATTCTCAAGGCGATTCAGTAAGTTTATTTTTAGCTTATGATTATTTTTGCTTGTAAAACTTTTTGCATTGTCGTTACTAAAATAGTTTTACAAGGCTGAAATCTATGAGGGGTAACCTATATTTATTTATTGTTCGTCATCTGCCTTCCTTTTTCCCAACTATGTCTGATCTGAATGAAGTTGAATAAAAGTATTTTATATGGAGCGACTACACATCTGACCACCACAACATATTTACTAGGTAACGCGATACTCCTTGGCTAGACTGGTTGTCGGACTTTCAAGCTTCTGACTGTCAAAGATCCACAAATTACAGCTAGGACCAATGGCTTAACGTACTTTCCGAGGCACGAATCGGTCTCGATATGTATTAGACGGGCACCTAACCTTACTAATTTTAATAGTTTAAGTTAGTAAACTTACTAATTAAAGCTTAATTACATCCCAACTCCATTTCTTCATGTTTATTCAAATTCAAGTTAAACTAAATAAATCTTCTTAGATTGCCGTAAATATTATTGACAGAAGTGTCTTTAAGCCGCAAGTCGTCCGCCATAATATTATTATCAAGATTCATGTTGATGTTTATAGCTTTGTCTTTGTGCTGGTGGCCATTTTCTTTGAATCATAGCTTCAAAAGTTAATATCAAGAGACTTGGAAGTTCTTATCTGTTCCTAGGTTAGAGCTCGTTTGTTCCAGGTTCAAGAATTCAAGATTATTATCGAAGAAAACTCGTCTTAACTTCAACCCTTTGTAAATTTTGTCCCTTTGTTCAATATTTATTGGAGTTCTTTCGCTCGTTTCTATAGACTTTCTTAAAATCAAATTGTTTTATTGAACGTTTTTCTGATTACACTATTATGTCGGTTTTGAGGGGCTCGTGGCTAAATAATAACAGCCACACAGGTTGACCGAAGGTTAAGCTATACTGCATGTCAAGCAATTGGTACAATTATAGATTGTCGCGAGTATTCAGAAGCTCGGCAGACTGACAGAACACCAAGGAGTATAATATGTATAAGGTACTAGCTGCACTCTACTGTGTTACCCGCGGTTAAAATTTACATTCATCAAATACACGAACTGTGATAACTGATACCTAACTGATAAAATGGTCGATAAGTTTTTTTTAATTTACCAATTTTCAGTTCAGTAGGGTAGTGTCCTTAAGAATTCTGATTGGCCCGAAACTTGGATTACTCAAAAATATTGGACACGTATTTTTTCTTTTCTTATGTCACGTAAACCAAAATTGACGACGATATAGTGCGTTGAAATTGCGCGTGAAGTCACGCCGTGCTACAATTTTAAAGTAACAGTGACGTCACAAGCCCCTTCTCCTGAATGTTGATGTGCTGTATCATTGTCACTTTTTATTGATTTGAGTAAGCAAAAGATACGTGTCCAATATTTTTTGGTAATCTTACTGACAGACAAAATAGACTTATATATTTTTACCTAAGACAATAGGAATGTGCCTATTGTCTTAACTATTTTCTTAAGTGGAAATCGGTAAAATCATTCTCAAGTTATGGCGTGACCAAGGAAAACACGATTTTATTATAATAATATTATAAATATAATATATATTATAATAATATATTAATACATATTAGCAGAATATATATTTCATATCTAATATATCATTTATATTGCAGAATATAGATTAGATACCCAGTAACCGGTACATAAAGGTCAAATAAGCAGTCGCTCCATGAAAAATACTGCAGGTATTCAGCTGCATCTGGTTGGACAGGAAACCGACCCTAACATAGTTGTAGCTAATAGCATACGCTAGGCAGATGATGACTGTCATATCGGTCTTCTTATGCCTATCAACAGTAAGTTTTTGATAAACACGCGTTCAGATTTGATATTCACTGCTTATTGGTAGGCGTAATGTAAAAACAATACAATCTCCCCATTACATATTCATGAAAACCAAAGCACCAGCAATGCTGTTCTCTGATTAGCCATGCTAAATGACAAACGCTAATGGCCATGTGTACCATTAAATTCAGAAATTTTCAATTTCCTAAATTAGCAATTTTGATGTAATTCCAATCGCCATCGCCTCTACAGTGTACATTAACTCACATAACTCCCATTAACAACACAAACGTACACAACTCAACGCTTAACTGTGCAATCGAACGAAATAACTCCGATACATTGATGTAATGAGCAACAAATCGTTCAGTAAAAGGCCCACCCTCCATTAGTGGTTACTAAATGGCGTACCGAAATTAATAAAACCTTAACAGATACCTCATTAGTTTAATTAAACGGCGATCATTGCCGTGGGGTAAAAGAATAAGGCTCTAATTTGGTCCGTGGCACACTATTGCCATCTCGAGCACGTCTCTACAAATTGATACAGACTACGTGAGCCACTCAATTCGATGACGCTCATTTTGGGTTCCGTACACAGAATGACTAAAGAGAATTTAAGAGGAAAGTGATAAAGAACTATTTTGTCAAACGACATTTGCCCTCATGTCCTCTGCTTATGATGCTGATGAGAATAATAAACAATGTTGAGTAGCTGCCGAGGGTACCTCACTATTTGGACGTCGGCAGTCTCCAAGTGAATCTACTAGTATCTTGTTTTCTTAATATTTTGCTGATACGATATTGGAAACCCTTTTTCCTGGAAAGCTTTCAGGCTCGGGTCTAAACAAACATTGGTTGTACCTAATTGCCTATCCAAACCTCAATTATGGCAAACTTGTATATAAAATTATTAATGATGATTCGTTATAAAGTGGGTTAAACAAAAGTTTGCAGAAGACAAGACCGATGAAATTAGCATTACAAGTAATGTGCGTAGCGCGGGGAGGCGTCGCCAGCGGGTGTGGTGCTGGGGGGTAGGCTCGTCGATCGTCAGACATCGTTAAAAGCCGCTTGTCCCGTCGTTTGTTGCGAGTTTTCACAAGTTCCACAGTAAATGGGCGCCGGCGCTCACACCAGCTTCACAATTTACTTTTTCATCTCTCACGAAGGGCTCTTGTTGTTATTTGACATTAGGTACGCTTTCACGAAACAAGCTTTTAACCCTGTCGCGTCTGAGGACGCTCAACGTCATTAAGTACACAACAGGCGGACTCCGAACACCCTCATCGGAATTTTTCACATTACACAAAATTGTTTCGGACGCTTCGTGTCTCCTAAAGGGGTCAGGTACCGCTGTTATTGTTACTTTATTGATTCCACTACGACGCTCCACTCGTATAATTTCAGTTCGAGACACTTAAACTGGACAGTGATTATGTAACTAGACCTTCGGAAAAAGGTCTTCAGGTCGGAAAACACCTTCTATTAGGTATAAGTGACCCAATCCACTTGAGTGGACGCAATTTTGCGGAACCTCTATCAAGTGTAGTGTGTACAGATTGCTTATGTGGGTCACGTATTATTCAATAAACCCAAAATTAATACTAAGTACGTGAGCTGCCTCGGCGAATGGCAGTTTTTCGTTATTTTGCTCTAATAAAGACAGTGGCCGAGCGCGCCCAACTATTAACTTAACTTTGGCGAAACTCGTCCCTGTCATTCGGGGGGGATAATTTATCGGAGTATAATTATTTCATTTCAACGAAGTCTTGCAATTTGGTAGGAAAGTTTCTCAGGCGGCACGTTATAATTATTTAACCGCTATAATTAATAAGGCGCTATAATTTGGGAACAGCCGGACGAATTGAGCGAGTCGTCATGGCTGCCGCCGCGACTTTGTACGCGACGCACGTCCTTTATTAATTTTCAACGAAATAGAATCAAATTAGAGAAATTGTTTGCCGAGACTAAGTTTCAATTATGGTTGGACCCAGTCTTTAATTTAAAAGTTGCTTCTTTTATTTGATTTGTGTGTTGATTTGGGATCTTGAAAGTATTCTGTGAGGATCTATCAACTATGGGAAAAGTGATATGCATTCCAACTTGTTCATCTAGATAATGATCATTAATCATTCCAAAGATGTTGGGTATCATTCTTATTGGCAACACTTTATCCTCGAGATAGCCTAGCATACTAAGGAGTTTGAATATAATAAGAGGCCTGCTTATACTGGTTTTGTTTCCACTGATGAGCGGCCTTCAGGATATATTTCCGTTCCAATAAAATGACTAAACAGTAATACAAAACTCAAACTTTAAGAACTTTCATCAAAACTATGAGCATTATTCTGCGAGTTTCAAACTAACTAACTAGATGATCCCTACTCCAATTTATTGGGAAACCAAAAAAGTGTATGTACCTACTGATAAGTGGATGGGGGAGGAAATCGATGCTGACAGCCTCTGGGTAATATCTCGGGGGATAGAATTACGGGGTCTGGTAGAATGCGAGTCTACTCTCGATATTATCCTACCCAAACTGATTGTGGCTTACAATCCCGTCTATTACTAGACAAGGAGGTGGTACGAGTATCTACCAACCTTTACCAAGGTTTCGGAGCAGAATTTCCGCTTATTGCTTGCCGCGAATTGAAAATATTTGAGAAAGTACACCAGACCGTGGAATAGAAAATGCGGAATAGAGAAATTTCACTGCTGGTTTAATCTAGGATATTTTATATCTAAATATTCCAGAATTTACATTTATCCCGCCATCTGAAAGTAATTCAGAATTCTCCAAATATTATATGTACGAGTATATTTTGGTCGAAAATTGTCTATTTACATAGACTATTTCATTACTGGTAGGTGCTTATTCTTTATGATTTTTAGCATCTAAGGAGTTACAGGTAGTCTTTACATAAAAAAAGAATTGTATTTATTCGTAAAGTAAACTAAGGCTGCAATTTATTGGTGCGCACTTAATTTTTTCAAATATTTAATTGGTTTCATTTCTTTTGTAATTTGTTCTTGGAACTTGATTGATTACCTTTTATAAATAGTAGTTAAAATGAAGTATGTGTGTGTGTATATGTATCGTACGGAATTACATTTTGAGTGAACTGTGTTGTCCAATATAAATATAATTTGTTTTTACTAATGTCTTATTTGGAGTTTTTTTTCTCAGTTTGTTACTTTTAAGCGACTAAACGACTGATTCGATCGTCATTAAATTTGGCAAGGAGATAGATTATATCCTGGGGGAGGACATAGGATAGAGTTAAATTCACTACTTGGTCTGCATCCTCGATAACCAATCATCGCGCAGACTAAGTCGCTGGCAAAAGGTAGACAATATTAATATTATTGAGAGGTATTTGTTTATAAGTTTGTATGTAGGGGGTATTCTCCAGAACTCATGGTAAAATCTAAAAATGTTTTCACAGTTAGAAAGCTACATTATTCCTGAGTGCTAATACGTTATCATTATTTTCAAAACTTCGCTTTCATGGCGGTGGAGGGGATGTTAAAGTTCGAAGGTAAAAATACGAAAGCCACGCGGACGATGTCAGGTGAATTGCTTATATTGTTAGGCCACTTGACACTAAAACATACTAAAACTGTGATATCTTATTGTCTGTGTACACAAATAAAAACATAAATGATTAATATTTTGAGCGCACACAATAGCCTCATCCGTAAACAAACACACAAGTATTTAGTCAGCCATCTTGTTTAAATCCATGCAAAGTACAGTCGCGAACAAAATTTTCAATTCCGCTCAAATCAAATAGTGCTCGCGTTCATTCCGCTTAACTCTGTGAAAGTGCTCAACGAGCTCTCTAAACTTTATAACATTGTCTTGAGAGTCTGAATGCATAAGCGAACAGTTCCGAATGCCCCGTGTACTAAACATAATTTTCTTTTATAGTACAACTTTGTGCATAAGTGTACGTACACAAAATAATGCCTGCAGTTGTTTTAGACGATCGTGCTTGTAAATACATTGTTATGACTTGGTGTAGATGTGCTTACAATGTTTCTTTAAGTTGAGTTTTATTACCAAGGAGGTTGTTATAGATTCCTGAATTTAAAGCGGCCTGCATCTGGGATTAAGTATCATAACATGACAAGTGTACTGTTAGTACACCCACATTTCTCCACTTATGTCCAAGACCCATGTAAAAGGGAGCGAGAATATTGTTATCAACCCGGCACATATCCAGACTCTAGTACTGAGAAGTTATAGATGAAAAAAACCAGTAACACTTTGCCCGACCTGGACATAGAACCGAGGACCTCATTTATACAGATTAAAGGTATCTAGATAGAACTGGAGGCCTTACTCTTATACCTTATTTAAATTCCAATCTAGAGCCAATACGATTTCAATATTAATTGCAGTCACGTGATTATATTATTTGGCGAAATACACAGCTGTCAAAATAAACTCCAATTTAAGAATACGAAACACCTAAATTCCAATGTCGATCGATCGGAATTAAAATCAAGAGGAAGCGCGATGGTTGCAATGAAACAATTACCGTTAAACGCTATAATTTTCACAATTTTATTCAATCCAACATTTTAAATTTTACAGTTATTTAAGTTCATACATTATTGAAATAATATTTAATTCACAAATAACACTGGCCAACAAAAATAGATCTTTTGTGTGTAACACGAAAACTTTAGACTAGTAATGTTTAGAACAAGAATAAAGATGACGGAAATTTTATTAGAATATATCAAATACAAATATTTCGATAGTAATAATTATGTATCAATTGGTTCATGACCAAAAGGAAGAGCCACCTTATGAAGCCCAAATGTAAATGTAGTTAAGACATGTTACAACATAAATCCTGATAAGCAGATAAGAGCTCCTCGACAATAGTAATATAGTCGTTTGATCAGAGATTTCCGAGAAAATTTGTAGTCACAATCAAGAAAGATTCAAGTTGATTTTACCAAATAACTGAACTAGTCAGAATTATTTTTACACTTTCTTTGTATTATTATGTAATCATTGAAACATAAAATACAGCCACGCCTTATAAGTAAAAAAAAATGTATTTAAGTCAAAGTGGCAAAAAATCAATTCTTCGCCTAGTAATCTAGCTGTAACACAAAAACTAGACCTTATCAAGTCAAAATAAATATGATGTAGTCATAAGGGTAGGTAGGTAATTCCGAATTAGTAAGCACCTTTCTTGTTACAAAATTTTGTTGACCAGTGTAATGTTCTATAACATAGCTATCTACTTTACATAATATATATATTGTATGACTAGTGAGATTATAACAGTTATAAGCAGTAGATACATAATATACTTTGTTTTATTCTACAGGCTCCATATTGTTGTCTCCCCGCGGACTTTCGGTACTGAAACAAATTTAAGTAATATGAAAACATTTTAAACTTGATGTACAAAGAGATGAATGTTTTGAAATATTTGACGTACATAAGCAGGTAGTAAGTACTCCTGCTTATAAAAAGTAGGTACTGTAAGCATTCGAACCTTCTTGAATATTAATAAGTTTATGGTATACCAATGAGATAAACACTGATTCATATTCTACCGTTATTAGAAGAGATTAGAGTATGCCCCGTTAAGGTTATGCAGGGTGGCGCTGCTTGTCAAAACAAATGCAACAAAGTGAAAAATTCGTTGCATTTTACTTTAGGTCTATGTTTTTCCGAATGCATAAATATGTTGGTCATACTGTAGACAGCCGTAGGCTGGCAGTTATGTCTTTCTACATGTTGATAAATTTAATATAAATAATCCTTGAAGTGTTAATCCTCCTCTAGATCCACTAAGGTTCTAATAATAACTCAATATACTTTAGAAAATTTCTGTATTTTAGAATTATTTAATAGACTGACTTCAGTGGTTACAAAACCAGCAAATGCCAGCCTCTTAAGGCTTTGTACTGACAGCCAACTCAAGTGTAAAATGCTACCACCAACGTGCGTGAGTCGACTGTACTTAGATATTCTTTTTATGTTTGTTTAAATTACTGTTTTATGTTTGTTTTATTCGTTTTAGGCAGGTACTCATAATTCCTGTCTTATTTAGTTTATCAACAATAATTGTTTCCTCAATTGTAACTAATATTTTACGTAACATTTAAGTGCAGCGATAACGGTGCTATTAGGTCCCAAACATAAGGTCAGAAGTCCTACGAATGAATACGTAAATTAAACGTAACGAAAGTACCTAAAATCCTACATTCTAACGATTTTCGAAAAGTATAATAGCAAAATGCTGTATCATGAGTAATTCAATAATTAGATATTAAAACAAAAACATGGAATTCTTAAGAGCCTTCTGGCATAACCATCTTCTATCGTCTCAAAATCTTTTATCGATTAAGTTCATTGAAAAGATACACAATACTTTTCAAATAAAAAATTGAAACTAATTTGCTACGCTAGATACTGCAAGCACTGTGTGATAACTCAACTCAAGACTAATTCTTAATTCATTCGATGAAAGCAGACTCACAAAAGCGCTCAACCAACATAGAAATTGAGGAAAAAAGTCGGAGTTACCTATCACCACCATCCTCTTTTGCCGTACGGACAATAGTGTCCCTCTTCCCTGCAATATACACGATAACATGAATTGAGTAAAACTCCTGAATTATATATAACTTCGGGAAAATCTTTTGCAACGTGAGGAAGTTTTACAATTTATCCTTAGCTTTCTTTGGCTCTATTCTTCACTTCCTTTGCCACCACAGAAAAAGGTTTTTGTTACACTGCTTTTTAAAAGTTTAAAATTAAGTCTTTAATTGCTGAGGTATAAAGCTTAGGTACGCTAAAAAATTCAATTGAACATCAAGAAGATTAAATATGTCGATGTTTAATTGTCATTGGTACGGAAATTGTTTATTTTGACAATTAAATTTCCAAGTCGGAATGAGGGAACAAACATCAATCAGATGACAAAATATTTGGAATTTTAACCAGGTCTGCAAGTTAACCCATTAACCGCACAAGTCAGATTTATCCCACAAAATGTTTGTCCAATTTAATTTCTTGATTCAAATTTGCATTCGAGCCTGAAATACCTCATTCCAGGCAGGACGATAAATGGTACTGACGACGAATAAAATAGGCGCTGGGGTTTTATAGATACAGAAACTGATATAATACCAGGTGGTTAAAAGAGTAATAAATCTTCTACGAATAAAACCTAAACTTAGTAAGAATACAAGATGCCATTAATAAAATCAATAATGCGAACGCATAGAGAGGCGGAAACTAATCGGATTTAGTAGCACTAAGTACTTATAAATAATTAAATATCCCAGCTAAGCATCATAAAGCTAGGTAGATAGTCAGCAGACAAAGCTAGCTGGCTTTGTAGTGACTTGTTGAGTACGATAACAATGCAGCGGAGTGTTCTGTCCGGAAGTTAGTCGGGCGACCGTGCAACAATGCCAGAATGTTACAAACATACGCAGTGGTATCTCAAAATGTGTTTTAGCTTGTACAGACTGCGTGTGTGTGAACAGTCAACGAGGTCTTTGGAGTACCACATGTTAAACGAAGGAAGACAACGGTAAGGTCTTGGTTTTGAGGGTTACGATTTAATATTCGATTGCGTGCACAGTGCATTGTTTTATGAGGATTAAGAATACCTAGTGTTGCTCGATTTCAAAAGGACCATGCCCATTAAAAGTAATGACTCTGTGAGAAAAATCAAACCCTAGCTCCTCACATTGCTAAAAATAACAAATAGTATGTGAAACCTAGAAGCTTGTCATTGTGAGGAGAAATAAAGAACTTATTATTATATTATAGTTACATACATACCGCAAAAAAAACATGGCACGACACAACTCGTTCTGGTTACTTGACTTAAATATCCATAGACAAGTGTGAAAAATGTAGAGTTTAAAGCTGATAAATTGCTTATGCTTGCATGTGATATGATTCAGTTAGATGTAGCTATGCCTAATATGGTGAAAATAGGCATTAGAATCGCTGAAAGTATGGTTACCTTACCTTTAAAATTATTGCGTCACAGAGTACAACGAATGAAAAGGTATAAAAATATAACATAACGGTTAGGCAGAGGTGTACCTAGAGTTAATCCACATTTCACCAGTTAATACTTAAATCCCTTGTAATAGGGAGCGAGCCTATTACCATCCACTAGGCACAAATTTGTATTCTGGGTAGCTAGCTACTGAGAAAGAAAAACAAGAACAAACAAAAAATGTATAGTTATCTAAATGAATGGTTGAAACTAGAAAAAAACCGTTATGATAAATAGATAGAGTGGGTGTAGTACAGTCAATATATTTATATCTTACGCATAGTACGGATGTTTGCCTTGCATAATGAGTGAGATAGCAGTTTTGGTGCCGCGCTTGCCCAGTGTGTCACCTGCCCACAGCTCCTTACTTAACATGTGATCTGAAAGTAACAGAAATATTCTTTTATTGACGACTGTAGGTAAAATGGCAGCTTTGATCGGTCAAGCTAGACTTTCGGTAATGGCCTGGCCTATAAAATAGTTGTCTTGCAAAAAATAATCGTTGAACAAATGAAAAACATACGAAGTATATTTTTTGAATAAAGTCCTTAGAGGCTTAGCTACTTATTATGCCTGTATTCACCGAAGATTTAGGCAGAGATGTAGCTATAGTACACCCACATTTCGTCAGTTATGGCTAAGTTCAGCGATTGGCTGCTGCGCTGCGTGTCATGGGTTCGATTCCCGCACGGAACAAATATTTGTATGGCCTACAGTTAGTTGTTCCGGGTCAGACTGTTTGTGTATGTCAGTTTGAATATTTGGAAGCGCACCCACGATACAGGAGAAGTTTTTAGTGTGGGGCAAAGTTTAAAAAAAAAGAGGGAGGGACTAATGAGAGGCTAATGAGAAATTTCTAATCGAACAACCTAATATTGCCCGACCCGGGCAGACCAGGGTCTCACGCTCAGCAGTCTAGCGCTAAATCAAATCAAATCAAATCGTTTATTGCAATCCATAATGTACACTTACAGGTGGTAAAAATTAAAATGCTAGCCACCACTTTACCAACGAGGTAGTTGTCTTACATTTTACTGCAAAAGTGCAGCTATGTAGGTAGATTGCCTGGTAATCTAAAGATTGCAAGCTAAACCAACCCCTAATAATGGAACCCACATCGCACTAAGGTGGAAAATGTTGAAAATAGCCAAGGTGGAAAAGAAACAGTTATGTGTACAAAAGAAATAAAACTCACGCGACCCTAAGCCAACACTTATAAATGGAGCAAATAAAAGCTGACTTGAGCTGCAGCGCTTTTCTAAAACATTTCAAATGAAACGGTTGTATAACGTTCAAATCGTTACCGTGAGATTATTGCACATTATTCTTCAAGCACCTGTGAAGGAAATATAATATGGTGGACGTGTTTTATATTTATTTTAGCACTAGGTGTCAAAATTTCGAATTTCCTCAGTGGTTTAGTACTCGCCGCTCATGCACGAGGAGGTGAGTTGAAATTCGGGGTAGTGTGAGTTTTTTAGATCACAAGTAGGTACTTGCCAGAGGAGCTCGTGGGTGACCGTTCGTAATTTATCGGGACTCCTCCGTGCCTCGGAAAGCACGTTAAACCGTTAAACTAGTCTTAACAATATGTATCCTTCTACCTATTGACTGGTTTATGGAGGTCATATTTATAGACAGTCGCTCTTTGTAAAATACTGCATGTATCGAATACTATGAATAGCAAAAATACCTAAAGTTGTCATAGACATACACTAGTCTGCTGACAATACATTAGTCTGCTGAATCGAGAACTGATGTTGATCGTGGATCGCGGTTGAACTCATAGTATTTTAGTTTTAGTATAATTTGTATTTTTTTTTTTTTTTATTTGTCAGATTTTGCTGAGATAAGACCCTAATGACATGACCTCGGCTTTGCATAGGTCGTGTGCGTGTCCCAAATATTTCTTTTTTTTTTTTAAGCGTTGCCCCACCCTAGGAATTTCTCGTCGTGGGTACGTTAACAAACATTTGGATCTAATAAATAGTAAAGGTGAAACAAGATCATCATCTGTCTAGTCTTTTCCCAACTATGTCGGGGTTGGCTTCCAGTCTCACTGCATGCAGTTGAATACCAGTATTTAACATGGAGCGACTGCCTATCTGACCTCCACAACCCAGTTACTGAGCAACACAATACCCCTTGGTAAGATTGGTTGTCAGATTTTTAGGGCTTCTGACTACCCTTAACAACTGTCAAATATGCTATAACTACAAATGACAGCCAAGACCAACGGCTTAACGTGCTTTCCGAGGCACGAAGGTGCTTCAATATGTAACGAACGGTCACCCATCCACAGACTGACCTCGGCAAGCGTAGTTTAACCTTCGATCAACCCGTGCGGCTGTTTGTATTTCGAGACGAACGAGATATGGATAAGAAAATGACATTAGGTATTTTATGAGCTTTGACCACATGAGTTTACACCACGCGTAAGTAGTCTAAAATAGTGTTTTTTATATTCAGAAATAAAAATACTCTTATATTATGTAGAACCGTAAGTATAGAAACATAGTTACCTTCTGTTCATGATAATTATGCTGTATCTGGCTGGGTTGGAAAAGACCCTGTAAGAAAATAATTACCTGGGTACTTCAAATAGGAAATAACTTACTCTTGAAGGCGTTCCCTGTTCTCTTTCTGTATTCTTGCTCCACTGCAGGCAGAAGACCAGGGTACAGTGACAGGGGAGTGCGGTAGAAGTCTGGAAATCAGAGAAGCCCATTTATGTACTGCGAATTTCCATTTCATTCCTTAGGGTGGATGAGCGGCAGTTTTATTCGATTTTTCCTAGTTTTCTCGATTCGGGCAGGCGTATACACGCATTTCTTACAAAGGTACATTGCGCATACTCATGTACCGTTCTTATATTTTCTGTGTGGAAACATTGATCATATTTCACACGTTCGAAAAGCAAATTCAAAAATAGAATCTGAAATCTGTGCGCACATACAATATTTTCAAATTCGATTTTCGAATTGGATCGGCCGAGCTATTCTTTTTTTTCGGTTACAAAATTGACAGTTATGAATTTTACTTCACGGAAACGCATATAAAATATTTAGTTTCGATTTGGACTAAAACCATATCCAGATCCTAATAAAATTGGCAATATTTTATGTTTACATTTAACACATATAATATAACGCCTGTATTCCCCGAAGGGAAGGGCAGAAGTGCACCTACATTTCGTCAGTTAGTAAGTTTAAGTTATACTCTTATCACTTAAATGTAAACAACCCTTTTACACTTATGTAAATAACCCTCTATACTAATTTAAAATACTTAGAGGTCCGTGGCGAACCACTTAAGTACCTAGGTAACATGTCGAAATATCCAATCGTATACACGATACCTTTATTTAAATTTACGACTTAGGTGGAGCACAGTAGGTAAGTTTTAACACAAATTATATTGGGATACATAATATTATGTTTTCATGAAACTGTGATGTACCCAACCTCAATTGCAAAAGCAAGAGCTTTTGCAATTGAGCTTGATCAAAAAAGAAGTTTTTGTTAAAAATATTCTAACACCAACACATAAAGTTCAGTTTACGCTATAGTCGTTGTAAAATCGACTTCACTTACACCAATTTTAAAATTGATATTTGTTTGAGCGGAGATAACATTATAAATTGGGAAATATGAATTTGAATATAGAATAGACTAGCAAGGTGTCAGCATGGCTATAGGCCTGATAGGCAGTTAGCTCGCTTTGTACCATTCCATTACCTATGACAATCTACAAGCATTTAACTGAAAACCCACAAAACGCCAAAATCCGAATTGTTATCATGTCTCTGTATATCTAATTATCTATGTTAACATCAACGAAATAGAGAGAGCTATTTGTACGTATGTACTTACGACATAAGTGCGATTAGTTTCCATAGTATGGACATGCCTGCGATTCCGGGATTCAAATTTGGAAATCAAAAATATATTTGAAGTTGAGAGTAATTTTGGTACTAGTATGTAAGCATCCATGCTTGAACACTAAGTACTATTAACGCTGACAAATACTAATATGTGAGAGTTCATATATGTATGTACTCGGATAAAACAAGTATTACTTGCATACAATTTGATTGTTCGTAAACTTGCGCGAAACAGGTCGGGTGGCTACGTAGAGTTGGGTAATGGGTTAAGTAAAACCATGTTGCTAATGTTTGGCAACGTCGCATAGAGTTAGCGCAAACCTATACCTATAGTTTCGAAAATTTTCTTTGAGTATGGAACAAGCTCCAACTTTGCTAATATTTGGAAACGTCGTACTTAAGCCGCGTAGCATTAATAATAATAATAATAATAATTTATTTATAAAAGTATTACAAAAATGTACATTTATGTGCAGTAGTGTTATTTCTAAAACAATGGTATAATTAACTAAAACTAAACTAAAACTAAAATATGTTTATTACAGGTGCAAGTCGGTAATGATGGTTCGAGATTACAATGTTAGATAGCGACCCGCCCGATCTAGGTTAATTCAAACCTGTGTTTCAGGCCATCACTTTACATTTAATTTAAAGAAAGCACTAAAATTTAAAGTTAAACTGAAATAAAATAATCTATAGAAAAAACTATGAGAAAAAACCTAATTATTAGTACATTAATATCTAAAACTAAACCTATGTAAATTTACAAAAGTAAAATACTTACGAGGGAATAATATATCATCATGACAAAATTTCTAGAAGTTTTTCTGTGTCTGTGTAATTGAGTATCGCTAAATATTCTGTTAACAATATACTACATTTCTTATAGCTTACACTATAGAAGCCTAGTAACTTGTTGAGCCTATTATACAGAAAAGGTCCTAAAAACACAAAAAATCGATTAGCAAACGCATGACTAGTTTGAGGATTTATGCAAACCAAGTCCTTCCTTCTCTTGTCGGTAGGTACTGGGTCAAAAGGAAGTGCCGTGTGCTGGTGTAGTACTGTACTTAGTATAAATAATTGCCGTACTGTTAGTACATTACATGATTGGTAGAGCTCGTGCGTAGGAAATCTAAAAGGGCGAAAGGTAGCAACCTTTAGAATTGCTCTTTGAGCACGCTCTAGAGGGAGTAGAATTGTTTTTGCAGCCCCACCCCAAGAAGTTATGCAATATGTAAGAATGGATTGACACAAAGCTAAATAAACCTGTTTAATGAGTTTATAGTCTGCTATGTTCCGTAAATTCTTAAAGACATATATTAATTTGCGCACTCTAGTACATAGTAACTCGATATGTTTACGGAAATTTAGATTAGTATCAATAGTGACACCTAGGTATTTTAAGTGGTCAGCTTTTGCTAAAGTGGAGCAGGAACATGCGGTGTCAGCGTACGTGCCGCAATTATGCGCGTAAATTTTTAGATTAGTAAGCGGTATGTTAGTATTTCTCATTGTAAATAAAATGTATTTTGTTTTATCTGCATTTAATGTCAGTAGATTATTATGAAGCCAATTAGACACAATGTTAAAACCATTCTGAGCATGTTCATAGACCTCAACTCTTGATTTAGCTGAAAACAATAGAGCGGTGTCATCCGCATAAGACATTATGACACCACTTTGGAGTGACAGGCGGCACAGTGCATCTATATAGATTAAAAATAACGTAGGGCCCAAAATGCTACCTTGTGGAATTCCAAAACCACTATTTTTAAGTTCAGAACTTGTATAATGATCTATTTTTACACATTGCTGACGATCGCTAAGATAATCAGATAATAGTTGAAGTTGGACTCCTCTTATCCCAAGTGTTTCAAGCTTGTGCAAAAGTAAAGTACATGAAATAGTGTCGAAGGCCTTGGCAAGATCTAGAAAGATCCCTATTGTGTGCATGCCCTTATCTAGATTGGTAGTAACATAGTTAGTCAATTTGTGTACCGCTTGGCTGGTTGATCTTTTGGGCCTAAAACCAAATTGACTATCTGAAAGTAGTTTGTTATCTTCCAGATATTTTATCAATCTGCTGTTAATGATTTTTTCTATAATTTTAGAGAGGCCTGTTAACACTGAAATAGGTCTATAGTTATTCACACAGCTTTTGTCTCCAGACTTGAAGACAGGTGTGACCACCGCTTTTTTAAGTAATTTGGGGAATACTCCTTTAGATAAACATAGCCGGAAAATATGTGTTAGTGGAGGTGCAAGTATGAATTTAAATCTTTTTAGTATATTATTAGGTATGTTATCCCACCCAGTAGCACAGACATCCTTTAACCCATTTATCATGCTTACTACCTCGTCAACGTCGGTATCTAATAAAACAAAAGAATTTAGTGCAGAGGATGACATAGTCGGGTTTTGACGGCAAAAATTACTAGAATTTAAAGATTTTTCAGCCAAGCTTTTACCAACGTTAGCAAAAAACTTGTTTACGTTATTCATTGCTTCGGATGGGTTTGATTCTGTTGATAGTAAATCATACGGAGGTTCGTGATTTTTTGATCTAAATGTATTAGTTTTGATAAATTTCCACACAAGTTTACTATTTTTCCCCGCCTTCTGTAATTCATTTTTATCATATTGATTTTTTAGTTTTTTCAAAAGATTATTACAGAAGTTTCGATACCTTTTATATATAACAGAAAGTATTTCATTATCAGGTGCGAGTTTCAATTTTAGGTGAAGTTTGTCTCTATGTCTTATGCAACGAACGAGTCCGGGTGTGATCCAGGGCTTAATACAACTATACTTTCTAGGTATTGTCTTAGTGAATGTGTTTTTCGATATTGCATATTGTAGAGAATCTATGAAATACTTCAAAGATATATTTGCATCGTTTGAATTATAAACCGGGTCAAAATTAATACCGCGTAAGTCATTTTCCAGGTTTGTCAAATTAACTTTAGTGTAGCTACGCATGCAGTTTTTTCTAGGTGAACGTATATTTTGTAATGTTAGTAAAACGGCTTGATGATCGGTAAGCGAAGAATTAGTAACCAATGTTTTGGATGGATTTTTTGATTTTAAAATAATATGGTCTAAACATGAGCCACTCTGATGCGTGGGGTGAAAGTGAGCTGGCAAAAGTCCATGAAATGAGCAAATATTCAGATAATTATGTACATGTGTATCGGTTTTTCCCGAAGCAATGTTAATATTTATATCGCCCAAAAGTATTATGTTTTTAAACGATGTTATGTTTTTTAGGTTAGTGTCAAGCGAGTCTAAAAATCTGTCCATATTTTGAGATGGAGGCCTGTAAATAGCCATGACTACCGAATCGGGGATAATTTTGATTATTAAGCAATTACTATCTTGGAATATAGGTTCTTCTTTTGTTGTCCGTAAATTATTTTTGATATAAACTACTAATCCATCGTTTTGGTTTATGTTTCTGTCAGTTTTATAAGAATAATAACCGTCAAGTGGTGGTAAATTGACTTTCTGTTTTGACAACCAACATTCTGTTAGGACGATAATATCACAGCTTATGTCAAGATTCTGTAGTAACACTTCAAATCCGTTCATGTTTCGATTTATGCTGCGGATATTCTGTGTGAGTACGGTTAACGTTTTTCCACCAGACGGAAGAAGGTGCTTACAGTCCTCAACATTACACATTTTAGATTCAGACACAGAAAAACAATCTAAATCACAAAAAAGCTGCTTTGTCATGGTAGTTACAAACTAAGTGGATATAAATAGAGTATAAACTACCTGTTTATGTGCTAGCTAAATAAAGAATTCGGTGGCGCTCTTAGACGCCGTCATAATCTATTGAGTTGATGTAGTTCATCTCTGCATATTTGCGCGCCGGGCAACTTACATCACCAGTTGGATGGTCACATTTCCTCTTGAAGCGATTGCACGTCGCACATTGAGCGGGAGAGGATTTGTTACTGCATTCCTTGAAGGAGTGTCCAGTCACTCCACAGTGGTTGCAAGTAGGACTAGTTTCTCGGCAAAACTTGGCTGCATGTCCGAACTGCTGGCAATTGAAGCACCTGGTGACTATCGTGAAATCTCTCACAGGGCATGATGTCCAATTTATAAAAATTCGGCTTTGATTTATCATAATTTTTCTTATGCTAGCAGGTAGTTCCAGGATGTAGTTACAGGTAGGAAGGTCTTTCTTACCCGATTTATGGCTTAATTTGATGCTCTCAAGGAAGGACTCACGAGTTACATTCGGCAACTTGTCTGAGAGGTTCTGCTCGTAAATACATTCAAATACCTCCTTCTCGGTAAGGGTGACGGGAACACCAATGATGGCGACCCTTGGGCGGCGTTTAGAAGGTTCTTCTATTGTAAGGCCCGATGACACTATTTTTTCCGAATTCATTAGCTTGTCAATATCGCCTTTGTTTTCGGTGCTAATCAGAACGCCCCCATTTTTTACTTTTCGCAGGCCACGAACATGAAGCTTAAGTTGTTCGGGGGAGATTATCTTTTGAACAAGCGACTTGGTGTCGTCACTCGTTCTGGTCTTATCGCTGGGATAGATGGCGACTGATCTCAAATTTGCAGGACGGACGAAGTTATCGGAACCTTTCTTCACCATGCTAGCATAAGAAGTATTGTCCGATGGATTCAGCTTTGATTCCACGACCTCTTTGAACTGCTGGAGAGAGTCCACAACGTTCCGGTGAACCTGTAAGTGCTGGATATTGGCATGGGCCTGGATTGTTTTCTGCTTCAACGATTGGTATAAAACGGCCATCTGAGAAGTCCCACTTGAAACCTTCCGGCAGAGATTGGAGACACGAAGCTTCTGGTCTGAGTTCATTTTCCCATCGCCGACAATAGTGCAGACTTCGTTCAAAATTGTATCAATAGATCCTAACCATTTCTGGATCTCCGGCGTACTGATAACTTCACTCGGCAATTCATTATCTTCGGGTACTGGTGGGTTTAGGCCACTAGGTAATGGTTCATTAGGCGTCGGTGGAGGACTTCGCCGTAGTAATTGGCTACGACCAAACGGGCTCGATCCTGGTTGAGACATACTCCAGAAACACTTATTTATTGTTTATAAAATTATTTAGTTCATCTTGCAACTTCGGTAAAAATAATCTACAAGTCGGTAATAACCTACAAGTCACACGCGACACACTTTACAATTATCCTGACTGCGCAAATAATTATATTTATTTCTCGTAATTGTTTATTTCATTATACGTAATAAATAAAACAAACACACGTCCGTTTAGTCTCGCGTCTCGTAACGTGATTTTAACGCATTAGAGCAACGCTACCATATTTTTCACAATTTTTGTTTCTATATCTAACAAGCTTTAACTAATCCGATTTTATAAAATAAAGATCTCGATAAATCTAAAATCCCGGGATCCCGGGGGCATGTCCATATTAATATAACTGTTCAAGGTCTGAAACAGCTATACCTGTCCGATCACTGATCATTTATACGTGGAAATAAAAGGTCTTCTTCTACTTAGCTTGTCGATAATGTCCATGGCAACAGTCGGCCAGAACATAGGTACTTCCGTTTTTTATTTTCTTTTAATCGTAGGTATTTCGACATAAAAAGCTAAAAAAAAATCAAAATACGGTAATTTTGTCTTTTATAAAAACTTCCTATAAATATAATGGGTATATACTTACATAGCATGCGTTCCCCAGCCGCTGGCCCTTCCGACATGACGTCATCAGTTCGTGCGCGCAAGTAATCTGAAAAATAGAAACATTTTTTTACCAATATAAGGAATGGGGTGGAGGACCAATGTCGTGATAGTCCAATCGTAATAGAATCAACTTCATATGTAGGTACTTTTTAAGTTTATCTTAGACATCACTGACATCGGTGAAGGAAGGCCTGTAATTCTATTTAAAATAAGTCTGAAATCGCCAACCCGCTTTGAGCTACCGTGGTCATTAATCGTGCCTTCTCTGTATTAGAAGCGGCCTAAATTTGCCGTGGGACATCAGCAGACTGATATTATTTTTATTATGTATACAGAGGAACATGAATTACCGAATTGTCATCGATGCTATAAAGTTTTTTGAATATAAAAGGCAAAGGAGGACCTACCCATATTATCTTAGTTACCAAACAAAATGTACAACAATTGTCTCGCTACTCCATCTCTTCTAAGTAGAGCAACACTAAGTATAAAATTGGTCTAGACGTTAACTCAGCGTTGGCCACACAGGAGCGAAACTCCGTGAATTCGACATTCAAAACTCTTAACTATTTTGGTCAGCCAGGTACAGCAACCCACACACTACCGTGGCACGTGTGTCTTGTTTACCGAGCCACAAGATAAGAAACAACGACCTACTTTAATTATGCCAGACACATCACAAAGGTATAAAACTTCAAATGGAACCCACATTCATAATGAGATGACGTTGGCGCAAAAATTAAATTAAATCGTACAAGTGCGAGTGGGACGTTCGCTCTGAGGGTTCCGTCTCGAAACGTGAGCGTGACTAAAGTGACACGGCCGATTAATGAATATCCATATACGGACTGAAGAACAAATTTAACTTTGCAGTTAAAAAAAAATGATTTTGTAGAGATTGTATTGATTGCAATCAAACTAAATCGTACAAGTGCGAGTGGGACGTTCGCTCTGAGGGTTCCGTCTCAAAACGGGAGCGTGACTAAAGTGACACGGCCGATTAATGAATATCCATATACGGACTGAAGGACAAACTTAACTTTGCAGTTAAAAAAACAATTGATATAGTGGAGATTGTACTGATTGCAGTGATATAAAAACTAAAGATAATATCCACAAGTTAAAATAAACGCATCTAAAGGCTCGACATAATAACGAGTAATATAGCTTGCATTTTTATACAAATTGTTCCGCGGATGCCTATAATACCGTGGCTTTGCCGTCACGCCTGTTTACAGGAGCTTTCAAGAGCTATCAGTGTCAATATTCCTCAACAATCATAACACTGACAGCTCTTGAATGGAGTTTAAACTCCCCGCAGACAGGCGGTTTAGATCTGATCGCATTCAGTTTCATTGTTGAATTTCACCCTAAATGTTACTTAATGGTACGGCCTATGCATTTCTAATTCCGAACTGTTTGACAAAAATAACTTTGTAGTTGAATAAAGAAATCCTGGATATCGTTCAACATCACGGTCGATGGTCCAACTGCAAATTAAAGTTTGTGATCGCATGAACTAAAAAAAATGTAATAACCCTGATACCAATTTTCGTATTTTTTCTACTTGCAAATTGGCAGGAAATAAGGACTCACAAGACCTTCTTTTCTTCAAAGTTTCAGCCTTCCAGGTAAGTGGGATCTTTATCCGATTTGAAAAAAGGAGGCAATCATCAAATTTCATCATCAGGCAATCATCATTTGACGACACGGTTGGCGCAGTGGTTGAGCCATCGGCTGCTGCGCCCCGTGTTGTGGGTTCGATCCCCGCACGGAACAAATATTTGTATGACCTACAGGTAGTTTTTCCGGGTCTGGCTGTTTGTGTTTGTGAGTTTAAATGTTTGTAAACGCACCCACGATACTGGAGAAATTACTAGGGTGGGGTAACGTTTAAAAAAAAAATATATAACTACGTGTGGAAACTTGTACTTGGCCATATTTTTTTTTTATATTTTTTGTAAACTAATACTCATTGTCTATTTAGCTAGTAAGTTTTCCTAAAAACATAATAAATATATAAATAATATTCTAACCGTATTTAACTTGAACGTTTCACCCGCCCGAGGGAGTACAGACTATAAAGTAATTATTTCATATTAATTTCCAACTTGACTCGGCTACCCATTTCCGAGAAGAAGGGTATCGACAGACGGACAGACTGACAAATAACAAAATGATCCAGGGTTCAGTTTACTTTCTTTTTGAGCTACGGAACCCGTAAAAAACCTTTCCACGCTTTACACGACCCAGAATGAAGATATCAAAAATAATTATATATTTTTTATTTCAAATTTATTTTCACATGACGAGCTGGAAGGCTGTCTTTGAATCATAATAAACCCTCCATCTTTTATTTTCACCGTCGAACGATGAAAGCGTAGAATGAAACGGAACATAAAGAGAATATGCTACGTTGTACATGATTAAAATACACAGGAAAAAAACTGTTACTAAAACTGAAAGACTGATTGTTACTGTTACTGTTAAACTGTTCTTAAACTGTAACAGTAAGGAACTAAGTCAGCAAATAAATTATTATTATTCTTTGTTAATTTTATGTCTCACAAGATTAAGAGTTGCTTTTTAAAAAGAAAAAGAACTTCAAGTTATACGCCCGTAACGTATTAACCCAATTCTCAATTCTTTTTCACCTAAGCAACTATCGTACGGAATACGACAAAAAACTCCACGACTTTTAACAAAATTTTATTAAAAGCGCCAAAAAATCCGCAAAAAAAAAAACAAGAGTAATGATAGAGAACGTACCTTTATAGAAATTGAACCCGTCTTTTCCGACATCTGAACATTTCGCGCAAGGAGCCACAGCAAGAAGAGCCAGAATGGATATAAATGTTTCTCGCATTTTTGTGGCCGTTTATTAAGACTAATAGGCAAGCTAGCAGGACATGGGATCGCGGACGGTGGGGATTTATAGACGGTGTAGCTGCCACTGCCGGGTTATGCCGCGCATCCCCTTTTTATAATTTCTATCCGCTATGGAAGGGGTTAGTATGCGTAGGTTGGCGGAGGAAGGAGGTTCGATTCCGTGTTGGACATAAATGTTTTAAATTGGAACGGGTTTCTGCGGTTACAGGAATATTTAGTAGATACTTAATTGGCAGCTTAAAGTTAGTTAGAATAATGCAACATGTTTTGCTAGCCAAAGGACATTTCTTTGCTGCCAAAGAAAAATATTTTCAGTATTCTAAGTAGGTACTACTAGAATAGACTATATTCAAACACAACAAAATTTATTTTTCAGGTCATGGTCATGATTTTTACTTCAATGCGATTTATCTTTTACTTTTACAGTAGATAATTCAATCAAGTGTTCCATTTACAAAAGTATAAGATATCAATATCAACTGAATACGAGAGCGAGCGAGTTGTCAAACAAAATGTCAACCGCCGGTAATTCACTATCGTCACCAGCGTCAACAGCTGTCAAGCTAGTGTTACTAGCCAGTAATAACACCACCAAGCGGCAGCGCTTTCAAGCGCTTTACTGTATTATCTTCTTGCTAACTAAAACCTAGTCCTTTTTAGATTTTAAGATTAGAAGAAATTTGACAGGTTGGGGTAGCTTGATATGCTGGCCTCTGTACATAGATGATAAACCTCAAACCCCAGTCACACATTACTGTAATTCAAAAGAAAATATTCAATATCACACAAAGGCGTTAACAGGTAGATATTATACATTCAATAAAAAAATGCTCAGTCGAAATAACTCTACGCTGAATAAAAATCAGAAACGGCAAAAAAGGTAAAACCTGAAAAAGTGAAGCTACTTGGGAAAAGGTCGGGATTGTATAAAACTGGCAATGAAGTGTCGTAAAAAGGGCCAGTCCCTGCCACATCATGCAGCCGGGATATCGCTGCCCACTGTCCCGGTTTCCCGGGACTTTTAGATACTTTCCTGACTTATGTAGCGGGATAAGTTTGCCCCGTGTGTGACACAGGTGTTTTGTAACAATCAAGATAGGTTGCGTCTGTATTTATCTTTATTCTTGGCTCAAGAAAAAAATACTTTTCAACGTTAGTAATAATAATCATTTATTTGTCCGAATATGGGACATAATTAAGGTCTTAGGATTATTCAGTGGTATCATCACATTATACCGATGTGGCGTGCAAATGTTTAGTACATACAAATAGTAAGGAATAAATTAAAATGAAAGAGTTGAATACAATCAAAGTAAGAATAGATGTCACAGTTAATATTACAATTGAATTAGGATGTCAAATTAGAGTTCTCCTTATTGAAAATATGTGACTGTCGCTAAATCCTTTACATTACTTTAAAAATAAAAGGATCTTTTTGCAACCGTGAATTGCCTCAGTGTGATTAATAGAAAGTTAAGATTTTCCATCGTTCCAAGCGTTCATGTACCTACGGGTAGTACAAATAAGTACCCACATAAATCCACAATTTCCCAGTCCTAAAATATTCACGTCCCGTTTTAGTCCCGGCCCCGGACCACTACAGTTAACAGCACTAGTCCCGCACGACGGGGCGCCCACCGCGGCCGCCACAACCTTATGCAAATGACGTCCCAGACAGACCCGAGATATTCTTATATAAACGTGATTGTTGCGATTCTAATGGCTTCCTCTGCAACTGATGGATACCAAAGCTTTATTTACGTAAAACGTTATGGATATAAATAGTTACCTAAGGTTTGTTTCTGAAATGTCAACTAGGTTGGGTTTTATTGTTTTCGATAGCACAGAAGGTATTATTTGCGAAGCGGAATGATTACGTTTAAATAAATAAATATTAAATATTGCTGGACAATACACACAGCATCATCTAGCCCCAAGCTAAGCAGAGCTTGTGTTATGGGTACTAGATGACTGATATACTTAATACATTACATAGAAAGATATTTTTTATTATACATAGCAAATACCCAGAACACTCGGAACAAATATTTGCAGATCGTACAAAAATTTGTCCCAAGGCGGGAATCGAACCCGCAACCTCTTGCGTTGCGGACCTTCGCCCGCCGCGCCACATCGGTCGTCTAGTATTAAGTAACGTACCAGCCTATTACTATCCCACTGCAGGGCAAAGACCTCTTCTCATACAGAGAAGGCACGAGCATTGCATAGCACCACGCTTGCTCAAGACGGGTTGGCGATTTCAGACTTATAGAGCTAGTTTTAAAAAGGTGTGTTTTTTCGAGTGTCATAAAGCCAGACAGTCATTGCTCAGAACAATCTGCTAAAGTGGATCTAGCGCCGTATACCTAATCATCTGACCGAGATCTTTTAGTGTCGCATTCTTGTTATCTAGAAACCTAGGAGTCCTTGCTAAATCGCACCACTGTCTTCGTTCCCCGCTAGCCTTGCAGGAATAAATGCGTGAATCGTGGCAAAGTTGGCACATCCTCTGCTAAGCTGACAAGTTATAAAATTGCATATTTTGAAATACCCCGACAAACGCAAGTTGCCATGCAATTTTTGACATGAAATTACCTTTTTTTGCTTACCACTATACTACGCACCGATATCAATTGAATCGGCCCAAACATGATAGCATGTCTGCTACAAGTGGTTGAGGAGTTGGCTCGTCCACAGATTATCCTGGCTGTAGCATCAGGTCAACGTTACCAGATTATGGGTTATTAGATTATCGTGTCAATAAATATGATTATACAGTGTACCAAATTCAAAGTTGTGTAAGAAAACTGAAATAAATTACCATTGTATGACAGGCATCCCTACACCAATCAGAAATGGGTGATTATCTTACAAATGGGTGAATAGATTTTCATGTTACGTAACTAATAGCCATGCCGATAACGCCATCCGTTTAGGAGCTACCACAGCTCTCTGTGGTAGCTCCTAAACGGATGGCGTTATCGTACCTGTGTGTATGTGTCTCTACACATACACACAGGTACACACAGAAAGGCATAGCCGTTACACTTGTAACACCTCACTTGATATGTCGGGGGTAAAAAGACACAGCGAAAAGAGTCACCTATACCAGGAGAGAGGTACCTGAGATTCTAGTTGAAGATTGTTGAGCGTTATACTCGCATTTATTGGAACGAAGTTCCTTATCGCGCGTTGCGAAAGGGGGCTAGACGGAAAAAAATATGACAAAAAGTTGTAACGAAACTAATAATTAATTATATTTTTATTTATTAATGGTTAAAATAAGATTGTATTACAATTCCTTCATTAATTAATCGAAAGGAACTTCGTTCCATCCGGGTGTCCCTTGACACCTCTCAAGTTTCTGTTGTAACCGCAGATAGTACCTTTTTCTACATAATGCTGATTTATCTTTGACGACCTATGTGGCGCAGCGGGTTGCGGGTTCGATTCCCGCCTTGGACAAATGTTTGTACGATCTATAAAGATTTGTTCCGGGTGTTCTGGGTATTTGCTATGTATAAAAAAAATATATCTATATAATTATGTAATGTATTGTATTAAGTATATCAGCCATCTAGTACCCATAACACAAGGCTTGGGGCTAGATGATGCTGTGTGTATTGTCCAGCATTATTTAGTTATTCATATTTATTATCTGAGGAAAACGAAAAAACAGCATTTGTAGGCATAACTTTGAACGCCACGCTTCAGCTTGTCAAAAACTGCTTAGCATATAATCTTAGCTTTGCAGCACACACCGATAGAGAAGCTGTCGTGATTTGATTCTAATTTGGAGGCAGCCCGCTACGTTACGTTAGTCATATCCATAGTAATATTGTCCGGCATGCTTCTGCTGGTAACGCCGCCGCTATTAAAAATATTATTTATTTTACAAAAAGGTATTGTTTATTTTTATGAAAATGATTTTTTTCACTTTAGGTTATTGAAGTTGATTTTTACTTTTTTTGAAGTTTATTGGTTTTTCCATTTTTAATTCAATATACAATTTACCTATACATATAAGCCCAAGACGAACGAAAAGAACAATAATCAAAATCCGCTTACAAATGCCGGAGAGTACATCACAGTTCATTCACGCATATAAATTCGTAGGTACAGACAGGCCAGCACATCAAGTTACCCCAGTATGTCAAATTTCTTTGATAGGTTTTCAACTTTAAAACAAAAGAATAAGGTTAATATCAATTGGGAGAATTTGACAGTTTGGGGTAGCTTGACTTATGTACAGACGCCAGCATGCGTCTGTACATAAGAATAATTACTTAATATATTATAAACCTTTTTATTTTATTAATATTGTATTTAAACCTTCTTGAAAGAATTTAGTGAAAAATAATTTTTGAGGACATCGCTGGATTCCTGTTTTGAAGTCAGTTAATAATGAATGCTATGTCGGTATATTTATGTAAAACTTGCGTAGGTACATAAAATAAAATTATATAATATTAGTTTAAAAATAGAGTGATTGCCATAATGTAAATATTAGGAACGACCACAAATGTTCTATTCTTTCAACCGGGCTCAAGTGAATAGGTGGCTGGTATATATGCCAATGCAAATTATGCTTCTGTAATAAACTTCCTAGAAAAGTATTATATATTACTAGCCGACCCAGCAAACGTTGTTTTGCCATATAAAATGTTTGAGGTGGACTACCCTTAACATTTAGGGGGATGAAAAATAGATGTTGTCCGATTCGCAGACCTAACCGATATGCACACAAAATTTCACGAAAATCGGTCGAACCATTTCGGAAGAGTTTAATTACAAAAACCACGACACGAGAATTTTATACATCAGAAATATTATAATGATATCTTTGTGAATGTGAGAACTTTATGGGTCATTATACATTAAAAAAAAAGATTTGATGCCGAAGTGTAGTCAGCCAGGTAACATTGTCCTCATCTAGTTAAAAATGACGTGGAAAAAAATCAAGACGTGTTAAAAATCAAGACGTAATTTTCAAAAAGTTTCATTTATTTCACAAATAAATATATTTACCGAGAAATGTTATTGCTGCAAATATCAGATGGAGTGGTTCGTGGCTTAATGGATTGATTGCTCGAGATTTGCCCACAAATTAAAGTAGCTCTCGACGCGCCAATTCCTGGAATGATGGATAACCGTTTTGTATACATCAAATGCAATGACGCGGGGACATTGACTTCGATATACAAGGTTTTCCAATAAGAGGTGTTATTTTGATATTCAAAGAAAACTGAAATTATTTAATGTAAATGATTGGATGTTTATTTCATTATAAAAAGGAAGGTATGCCGTTAATAGTGGAAAATAACATCAGGCAAATGACCACAACGACCTGAGGAGGTCTTGAATCGTCAGCCCAGCGTTGATTCGAGACCTCAGAGATGGAATTCTGTAGGCTATCGAGGACATAAGGCAGCCACTTTGCGATTTGGTTATGGAAAAATTCATAAAAAGGATATGGTTCTGTAAGCGTGGTCCTGGGGGTCATTAGCCTGATGTTATTTGCCACTATTAACGGCATACCTTCCTCTTTATAATGAAATAAACATCCGATCATTTATATTAAAAAATGGCATTTTTCTTTGAATATCAAAATTATAACTCTCATTGGAAAACCCTATATATAGATATATGAACACATGAAAACCTAGCACCTTGAGTTTTACACGAATTTCTATGACTAATCGTTTTAAAATAATAAAATAAAAAACAAATTTTCAAATTAAGAACTGGTCAAAAGTAAGCAATCTTTCTATGATCACCTTCCTCCTTCAGATTACCAAGTGCAACTAAGACCATCCAAGTCTCAAGACCTGAAACTTAGTCTCCTCACGGTGTCAGACCCAATTACGTTGAAATTGGATAATGCAAACTAATCTCCCAGTGACCCAGACTTTAGCAATCTCTTCGATCCACTTCGTAACCCGAGCTAAGTAAACTAGGTTTTTTTTCCAATTTTCCTTCTTTTCTGTTTCGTTGTAATCGAATTATTGAATTTTGTATTAGAAATCGAGAGTACGTACGACAGACGTCTACGTCGATATCTCGTTTGGCTAATGGCTGCATAGACCTCTATTAAATGAATACCTAAAGACTTTGTGCCAACAGCAGAGCGATTCAAAAGCCTTTCTTTCTAACATTTAGCTTCTGTTATCAAAAGCCCCTAAATAGAAATGGTATCTGTTAACAACCATCATTTTGACAAAAAATAGTATGAAGACGGCTTTTTTGAAATGCAAAACGAAACGAAAATGGCCGGATTTCTGACGACGCTTCAGGCGGGGGCTTTCAGCAAATGAGCGACGGCCTCTAGCACTCCGAGCAACGCGGACAAAGGAGCCCTTCTCGCGTCCTCAGGTCTACCCACCGACCAGCCAGCGTCGACCCGCCAAGTTACAAGAACTACTCATAAACAACAACTCACAAGCTAAAGGCCACGGCTCTATTTAAATAAGTCAGTGGCACGGTGAAATCTCTGGCGTTCCGTTGCACATTTCAGTTGGAAGCACTGTACCTTGTAATTGTACCTACCTATTTGCAGTTTCTTTTTTCAGTGCACAAAGTTTTGCCGCATTTTCTTTTACTGCTGTTGTTAGGTTTAGCCGTTTGCGTATTACCAACAGTAACACGCGACGTTGTATTTTTAAACGTTCCCGCGTGCGCGATAACAGAAGTTTACTTGTATTGAATTTTCTTAGTAGACATGCTATTCGACTATTTGGTGTAAAAATGTCGCAGAGTTACTGCATTGACCGTTGCCGTGGGTATCGTTAACGCGACTTGAGACATTATACTTAGGCGGTGGTTCGTACCAACAAATTGTACCCTAGATGCCTTGCGATGCGATGCGATTATACCTGAGGAGCTTTTAAACAAAGTTGAGAACTTCTCAATTGACAAACGGCCAAAATCTTCTGGTAGCCGAACAAGCTGGAAAAGTAATTTTAGTTAGTGAGTTTAAGACAGTTCTCAAAAGCTTCTAAGAACCAGCAATAAATTACCAATCCCGAACATTGTCCAACCCGTCGAGAAAATCATTTTATTTGTAGTTGTAGAGGCTCTTACATTTTGAGGTTTTTTTCTTATTTATAGTTCGCGTTGAAAGCTATCTCAATTATTGCCTTACCTAATCTTTACTAACCAAATATTTCAACACTCTTAGAAGAGCTTCAGAATACCTACCTATTTTAGCGAGTTTCTTCATCTACAGAGTAGACTTGTTTATGTGCTGATCGCGTTCAGTTTTAATGGTGAAAGTCGCGATTAATCCGCTGTCTTATCATAATGCATTGGTCTACGGGCTCTGAGTGTCGTCTTAGAGTCTGTTGTGATTTAGATCAAAGTAAGAATTTGCCCGTAGAGCATATCGGTTCTATCAGAATCAACAGTGGCAACCACCAGAAAAGAGTCTTTGTTGTCTCGGCGCTTTTCTGGTGATCGCCACTGTTAATTCTGGTTTCCAGGACTTGCAATGGTTTGTAAATGTATGGCGGACTTGTCCCAAAAAAAAGACCATATCGGTTGATTCGATATTTTTGCATGGCATGAGCTATTTTTCCAGTATATGTAATGGTAGATCCCTGCGTCTGATGATGACTCTGGCGATTCACCACTTGCCTAGCCGTTTCCCCGAAAATTCCAAATAGTATTTGTAGTCACGTAAACGCCAAAATTCGTTATGACAGAGGTACGACGACGGAGCCTTGGACTCGCGTTTACCGACAAACAAATTAATTTGTATCCAGATACTGTCGGCTTAATAGGTCGTTAGTCGTGACATCACTCATTGCGGAACAACAATGATTTATGTCCTCCCGACCAGCCGTCTGTGATCTGTCGGCCATTGTTACCCTTTGACGAGGCCGTGTCGTCACTTTGTACGCCAACTTTCTCTGAACAAATTATTACTTGATGATCGATTAGATTAGGGGTTCTTTTGAAATTGTTTTTCAATTTTGCCTAAATGACGTTCGTATTTTAAATGACGATGCAAGGCATTAAGACTGTGTCGAGCACAAGCTTTTAAAAACAAAAGATTGTAAAAATTGTTTCACATTATCCGTGGTAATAATGATGTAGATTTTAAAATAATAAAAAATGAAAAAAATGTACTGTGTCAATAAAATATTTTCGTTAATATCACCGTAACTGTCCTTCTTTTTCGCTTTACGCTTGGTGCGATCGTAATGCTTTGGACCGATAGGTATTGAGCTACAGAGCGATATTGTTTTGTTTCGTTATTGAGATTCGTGAATTCGTTTGTCATTGTGTGCCTGAGCAAATATCTTGGGTAGGAATGAGGGTGACTTTTCGCCTGACAAACACGCATGCACTCAATGAGATGCGGTAAGTTTTGTAACCACATAACCTAACTTTTTTTTTAATTAGCCAAGTATTCTTTCCCGCGCCACCTCGAGCCAGCCCTCAGAGTACGTGTCCAGGTCGTTTTGCCACCTCTTTCTGGGCCGGCCTCGGTGGCGCCGTCCATCTTCGGGCACCCATTGTGTAGAGACTTGGCCAACGGTCACAGTTAATGCGGCTCACATGACCCGCCCAATCTCATTTGAGCCTGGCAGCCTTCTGAACCACGTTGTGTTTCAAATTCTGTCTTGTTTACGCCTAGAATGCTGCGTTCCATCGCGCTATGGGATAATTCAAGCCGGAACTTTTGTGAATCGGTGAGCGACCATGTCTGAGTACCGTAATTAGGATGGGCAGAACACACATGTCGATGACTTTTCGCTTCAGGGTGATCGTCAAATCACCCTTCATTAGCGTCTTCATTACCTACGAGTACGTATTAAGTTATGTTTATTTGAGTCACTATTCTATAGTAGATAAAACTACCTCATTGGTCTATCTGTCGCTAGCGCTACTGCTGAGCATGAGGTCCTGGGTTCTATTCCCGGGTCGGGCAGTGTTATTGGATTTCCCATTTGGAATTTCTTAGTAACAGCCCGTAGTTGACATTTGTGCCTGGTCGAAGAGAATAGGCTCGCCTTGGGTTATAATGTGGGTGTCTTTTAGGTACCAACACGTCTGCCTAGGCCCTTAGAGGACTAGGTACGTTCGGCATCATGTTATGTTTCAGTAATAATAAAAGCACACACGACATGCAACGTTACAGCCACCTTAATTAAACCAGAACGCCATTGATTGCTACAAATAAAGCTTGTCTGTTTTATCGACACATTAACAAGTTTGAAAATCGCATGTCCTCCCGTTCCCATTTTTCGCCCAACTGTCCAACTATGCATTTATCGGCACGTACGTAATCTCGCATCGGGCAACACGCTTGTCGTGACAAATGACGCGCGTCGTGACGCCCACGGATCCGTTGTGACAGCGACGGTGACGTCACGCGAATCCGAAACGACGCGAGCGTAATCGAATTTCAGCTGAGTGAAATCTCTTATTTATTGCCAGTGCCTCTGTTGCCACCTATGAACATTTTTTCTAGAGATTTCGATCGCAATATTCATAATGGAATACTTTTTAGGGTCCTGTACCGTAAGAAGAAAAACGGAACCCTAATATAATCGCTTTGTTCATTGTTGTCCGTCTGTCTGTCACGACCTTTTTGTAAGAAATAGGTACAGGTATCAAGTTGATATTTAGTGTGGTAAGCTTCTAAGTCAACGCAATCAAAAGATACGGTCAATTGCACATTCACATTCGTCACGTGTAAAGTTGATTTTCTCGTTTTCCTAAACCTTTATGGACATAATTCTCATTTATCTAACGCATGACACGACAAAAAGTAAAGTCCCACATAATCAATAAATAAATTGATAATTTGTAGTTAAATTGCTTTTAAAAGTTTGTTATTGTGTTTGTAATCGACCTATGTACCTACATTTGCACAACTGCAAATGTAACTCAATTGTTAAAAAGTAACCAATAAGAACACAATAAAAGTAATCCACATTTCGGTAATATTCTAATCCAACAAGCATCGATAGAAATGTGGAAAAAAAATTGAACTTGTGTTAAGCTTGTCCTTTAATCTGAAATGCTTTCATAGACCGTGTCTTATGACAGAAGCCGCTGTCAGCCGGGCATAGCTTATAGACAGAGCCCCTTAAAGCGCGAGTCTTACTCGTACTTGTCCGGTTTTTTTATGTGCTATCGATGCATCAATCATGCATGGATGATAGATAGACACTATTCGATTATTATTCAAATGAAAAATATTGAAATGCACCTGAACTCACAAGTAGGTACTCAAAGGAATAATAGTTGAATTACAGACTTGCATTGTTCACGTAGACATTTTCGAAGAAACTGAATAGTTTCGATCACAACACATCATCTGCCTAGCCTTTTCCCAACTATGTTAGGGCCGGCTTCCAGCCTAACCAGATGCAGCTGAATACCCGTGCTTAGCATGGAGTGACTGCTTATCTGACCTCCTCAACCAAATTACTGGGCAACACGATACACCTTGGTAAGACTGGTTGCCAGACTTTCGGGCTTCTAACTACCCATAACGACTGTCAAAGATCTACAACTCAGATCATAAGAGTCAGACAGCTGGGACCAACGGCTTAACGTGCTTTCCAATGCACAAGCTTATACATACATAAGTTAGGGTAAGGAACATAGGTAGATATTCCTAGCTAATAAACAAGTGATAACTTTAATAACTTTTGCCGCATAGTAAAGTGAAGCTACAGAATCTCATATCATAACTCCAAACAGATACTGAACGCCCCATCCAATCCAAACGAGCATCACTTTTATAAAATCTAATAAAAAATGAATTGAATAGATACGATTAGAATTGAGCTGACATTCCCTAATTGGATGAAACGAAAGACCGAGTGCAAAATGATGCGGCTTTGCCTAACACAAAGCCGCATCATTTTGCACTCGGTCTTTCGTTTCCAACGATGTTTATATTGACAAAAAATATCATTGGGCTGTGGATGGGATAATTTGGGTTGGTTTTGAACGAGAAAACATTTTTGAAAAACAAAAAACAACCGATGTAAGTAACGGTCGAAAGGTGTAGAATACCTGTTTCGGAACATATTATGTGGCGTCACGTAGTAGTGTAGTCGTCGTGTAGTCCACACATCAAAAGTGTCTGTCAATCAAGTACTTTTTAGAGTATCGCAGCAACTGAGGATTATTATTTTAACTTTTTACGATTGTTATTGATTGCTTTTTAGTGAATTTCACTGTTTAAATAATTAATTTTCTTTAAATATTTATTATAAAATATAAATCTACGAGGATTACTATAAAAGTGTGTAATAGCGTTTTACAATAACATAACAATTTCCGCATCGGAACTGAAAAAATTGCATCGTTATGGAATGATGACATCATTTGACAGGAGAAAAGACGATGAGAGCCGTCAGAATATTACGTTACGTTAATGTCAGACAGTGCATTGTGTCTGTCGCTCTTGGCAACACACAGAGCGTCGTAAGCCGCCTCTAGATACGCTACCGTATTACAGGCAACTTGGCCGAGCGACATGGAGTACGATCTCGCATCACCACTCGCAGATAGGGCCGGTACATCCAAGAAACTTGAAGTTTTGCCAGGAAGCTTATTCATATGGAGGAAGAACAATAATGGTTTGGGCCGGTATTTGCTTCCGTGGACGAGCCAATCTCATTTGGATCAGGGGCAACCTCAATGCTCAGATTTATGCGGAGAGGATTGTTGCAGACGTGATCATCCCTTTGCGACGCTGGTTGGGCGAATCGTTTCTAATCGAAACGATTCACCCAACCAGCGTCGATGCACGACAATGCACGTCCACACATGGCTAGTCATAACACGCACTCCTGCGATGCTCGCAACAACGTTGTGCCGTGGCCTGCTCAATCACCAGACCTCAAACCAATTGAGCACCCATGCAATATGCTCCAAAGAAGAGCTCTGCCGAGTATGGCTGCCGTGCATACTCTAAAATAACTCTTTGACTTGATAGAAAGAATGTGGGCGGCCATTCGTCAAAGTGATTTTAATGTACTGATTTTACTTATGCCAATCGCTGTGTCAATGGGTGGACACACAGTTTTTTGATTTTTTATCATTGCTATATAAAATTAATGAAATCCTCATTTTTTTGCCTTTTTTGCCATTTAATTGACGACATTAACTTGGGCTAGTTTCCCATAATTGGCAAAAATTCCAATTTTACTTATTTTATACAAAATAAAGGGATAAGTTGTTAACTTAAACAAAGGAAATAAAGTAAGAAGCCAGTCTAGAATACCAGATTTGGTAAATATAAATAGGATATTTTTTTTAAGTAAAAATGTACTTGATCCGTAGACACTTTTGATATTTGTATATGTGGCGTCACGATCCAACATAGACCTTTCTACTTTTTTGAAGTCAGTCAAAAAACAGTAGCTTAACTTTGAAGATTCACGTTTATGGACTATTCAAGTTATTACTTGTTATAGAGTTATAACAAGTAATAACTTGAATCTACTAGTTCGTCTCATCTAAATGTAAACCCTCACCATGATGAATGCCGGTGAAAGGACGTAGTTGGGATACTTGTATGTCAGTTTCTATAAAAAGGACACCCAAAGGGCACTGATCGACGACAGCAATTTTGAAACCAAATATATTTAACTCCTAAGTCTCTAAGGAAAACTTAACAATAAACCAGCAACTTAATACCAAAGAAGACGCGTCGTCTGGCCTGGCCCTTACTTCGCTAAAATACAGTCACTTGCGGTCTGACCCGTCGTCATTCTTTATAGTTTCAATACAGTCCTCATTCCACCAATCAGTGTGTGTCCTAGCGTCTAAGTCACGATACGGTTTGTCCGAGTCCATTTGGACCGTCCTAACTGAAACTAATGCACCATATCTGTCCAACTTATTAAAGTTTATGCCCCCGAGACGTGGCCCACGTGTCGAACAACTAAGTCTGTTGTGTATTGCAAGCGGGGCCACTGGGGGTAATGTACGCTAACCTAAATGTGATTGTAAATCTTGTTTTAACGGTGGCAACATGGGTTCTTTGTAAGTAGGTACCAAGCCAGCATATCAAACTAACTCAAACCGTCAAATTTTCCCAGTTGAACATGAACGTTATTGTTTTGTAATAAAGTTGAAAAACTTTCAAAGAAATTTGACAGATTGGGGTAGCTTGATGTGCTGGCCTGTGTACCTAAGGGTAACAGCGTATTGATTTATTACTAAAACTTTTCAGTTTGGTTTAGTTTCTAATGGTTATGGCAAAGTATCGGCTGGACGTGTTTTTCCTAAAAATTGCTGACGATAATCTCAGCAATCGCTAAGATTAGAATGTTTATTCCTTGTTAGAATATTAAATGGCCTTGAGCAAGTGGTTTTAAATGCTCGGGCCACCTCGTATGAGCAGAAGCCTTTGCCCTGCAGTGGGACAGTAACAGGCTAGTTTTATTATAACCAGTTTGTTTGTTTAGGCAAACTTATTAGATGAAATCGAAAGCTACAACAAAATATTCGTGTGACTATCTCGAACGAGCATTAGCATAATCATGAATGATCAGCTAATAATGATGCCACTGACTGCTGGGACACTGCTGGACCTCCTCTCAGTGAGAGATAGTGGGCCAGCATCCAACACGCGGGCCCATTGGGATTGATGAAAGTCACGTGTCTTCGACCACTTGGTTTTAGGATAGCCTCCTTGGATCCTAGATCCTTACGCTGTTTTCCTTTCACCGTTTTAAGAACAATGGTGATGAAATAGTTTACATAAGGAAGAGTGCCTGGGTTTAGATCTACGGCATGCAAGACGTGACCTGTTATCACTGGACCACCACTGCTCTCCACTAGGCCGTCAATTGACAACATTCACTTTAAATACGAATATTATTCATCTTTGAATGAAACGCTACCGTACTTAGCTTGAGTAAAGTCTAAGTTCCCTTTTAAGATCTCAGCCTCAGATTTTATGATCATACAAAAATTAATCTTATTGGTATATATTTGAAGTCCATATTCCTATGAGCTTCTGTGATGAAGTGTTTCACAAGAATTTGAAAATTAAACTTATTCGAATTTGGAACGAAGGTACTTCTTAGCTTGGGTCCTTCAGTAGAAAACAATTATTACGGGAACGATGATAATAAATAAAAAAAAAAAAAAAAAAAAAAAAATTGTACATACTTATATTTCCATACAAAATATCGATAAAGTCATTTGAAAATTACATAAATACTACACCTACGTTATAAATACAAGGACATTTTATATCTGGCATCATAAAAGAATACCAGACTCATCAATACTTTACGTTGTAACACATTACGATGAAAAAAAAATACAATTTCAAAATTAAAAATAGAATGTAATTTCATTGAGATTATAAAAAAAATACTTTTCTGGTCAATCATTAAGATTGTTTTCTTAAAAAAGGGCGAGTATATTATAACATTTCTTTATCAAAGACTAGTTTTCTATACTGTAAACACATACCCAAACATATTTGAATAGTGGCAACTTAAGTATATAAATAAAATTCAGCACTTAAAAGAGTAATGTAAAATAACTTTAATTAAGATAACTTAAGTGTAGGGGAGACCTTTGCCCAGGAGTGGGACAATATAATTAGGTTAATAAAAAAAGATCATTAAAATAATTGATTACAGATTCAAAAAATAAACGTATTAAGTCTTAATCTATGCCGTTAAATACTTTCAAGCAGTTAGTAAAAATGCACCCGAAAACCTCTATCTAAATTGATTTTATTTTAATACAAATAAATACTTTTGTCGCAGTCAATAAGGCAGTGATGTTTATGTCTAATAAATATACATTTTATCAAACAATTCGAGATATATATCTATGTAGTTATAGGCACATAACACTTTAACGTGTCAATTGTAGAAACACAAGGAATGACGATTCTGAATGAGATTATACAGTATATAGTTACCTTCTAATGTCAGCGCAACGAGGAACACGTAGGTACTTAAACATCTATTAAACCAGCATTAATTCCTAACCTATAAAAAACAAGAACCATAATAAACATAGACTTTTTTAATACATAATGTCTAATTATAATTTGTGCACAAAACCTCAAAAGAAGTTTTTAACAAATACCAAAGCGATTTATACTTTTTTTTCAAAACATGCAATACTTTTGGACAATTGAATTAAGTAAATCATTTTGTAATGTATAATAATAATTTTGTTTTCTAAATGAGTATTACTTATCACTAATTTGAGTTAATAATAAAATATTTTATCTTAACACGTTACAATTTAGGATGAGTATCGACAGGCGGCGCACATAATATCGGTGGAAATGTACTAAACCGAATTACAGTATAAAAGTTGCCATGATAATATTATGCAAGTACATAGCATTAAATTACAAAAAAAGAACTATATTTACCGATATTATTGTTAAACAAAATAGAGAGAGAAAAATATACTAACTGCTGTCGCCTGTCGAATTGCTCTGTCCTAAAATATTGTCAGCCATTATTCTCCTGCTGCAAAACACACAACCCTAACACGGTGACTACAATGTCAAGCACACATTACCTACTTCAGTTACGAGCTGCAGCATGCATGTACTATGCAACAGGGTTGCCACGGATGACAGCACCATTACGTTTGAAAATGAACATTTTAATATGTGACCAGGATTACTTTGAACTATTATTTCCGAATTTTTCAGGCGATCAGCTAAAAATGCGCGAAATATCGTCGTTAGCTCCTGGCCACATTTGTGTAACAACCCTTAATATCTGTAAGGAATATAACAATAAAATAGCTTCACTTTCATGAACAAACTTGTAACAAACCTTCTAATACTTATATATTCCAATACTAAATTCATCTCACAGCTCCCGTTAAGGCTAATTGGCCAATTTGAACACATCACTTCAGAGTGGAGTTAGCTTCAAAAATACAATTATTCCTAAATTGGACGACCAATTATAATGTCATTGAGACATATGACACAGATGTTCAGAACATCTTTAAATATAAACTATGTTTACATAAGTTACACCTCTCAGTTGCCGTTAAACCTCGAACATTACAATGTTCCAAGTTAAATTTAACTTTAAACAAATACGTCATCGTCATCTGCCAAGCCCTTTTCCCAAGTATATTGGGATCGGCTTCCAGTCTAACCGGATGCAGCTGAATACCAGTATTTTACATAGAGCGACTCCACAACCCAGTTAATGGGCAACCCGATACCCGTTGGTAAGACTGGTTGTCAGACATTCGGGCTTCTGACTACCCGTAACGACTGTCAAAGATCTACAAATGACCGCCGGGACCAACGGCTTAACGTGCTTTCCGAGGCACGGAGGAGTCTCGATATGTCACGAACGGTCACCCATCCACAGACTGACCTCGGCAAGCGTAGCTTAACCTTCGATCAATTCGTGCGGCGGTTTTTTTATTTAGCTACGAGCTCAAATACGTATTGAGTGTAAATTAGTTTGAGGCGCGTGGTAACCATGTGCACCCACGGTACCTGAAAGGTGTGTCTATACTATAAGTAACATAATATAACAGCTGCCATTTCCCGAAGCTAACTTCACTTTACAAGGACATGCGCATTGGATAATTCTATCAACAAGTATCAACATGTTATAATGTTATTTACAAAGACAGAGATTCAAGAGTATCCAAGAATTATTGAAGGTAAAGATGACAGAGTGCCAGTGGGAGGAAACACGGAGTAGTAAGCAAATGGAGTGCTCGTGTGCATATAATTTCGTCACAGGTATTTACTCACACACACTGGAAACATTTCTTTGAAACATCGTTTATATTACTATCATTTTTAAGTACGCCTTGAGACACGATGAAATGCGGGAGAAAAACGTCAATATTTGAAAATTTCTTCGTCAATTCCTAAAGGAATTGCCATTGCCAATTGTTACGTCAATTTACGTGAAATATCCAAATATTACTTCCTGTATGATTTTTGGCAATAACTGTTACATGGGACTTAAAACATAAGTAACGAAATATGGGTGGAGGTGCACCTCTGCCCAACCATTCTGGGAATACAGGCGTGGTATTGTGTTATGTACTTGCTTGTTGTTATTATTTCTTTCTTTCTTTTCGATATTTAGTATTGTAGTGTGCTTACTTTTTTTTTCTATTTTGTTCTGTATTACTCCATTTACTTACTTCTCTTTGTTAAATAGTAGTTTTGAAAGTCATCCTCAGAAAGCCTAGGGACAGTAAGATGAGCACTTGTGGTGTATATAAATAATCTGCACGACATAAACATTAAACTATTATATGCATATTGTTGCATTTCATTTGTTATTTTTTTATTCTAGTTGATGTGCGGAAGTTTCAATATAAGAATGGGGAAGTACAGATTTTATTAAAAGATTATAATCACGGAACAATTTTAGGTCAAATAAAAGGTTAAGGGGTTTTACTAAATTTTGGGATCGCTAGTAATAGTTATATAATCTAGCAAGTATTTTCTTTACTATTTTGAAGTTAGCATCCTGTGTTACCAAATTCCATAGTTTGTTCGTCATTTACATGGAAATACCAACATCTATCCTCTATCATCAATCGAACAACGACGATATTGCTGTTTTTGACTTAATTTTTTGTAGTAAAATTACTCGCATAAAATTCGTTTACCGCGATGTATTATATTTTTTCAGTACGCGTACAAATAAAATTTTATTAATTTTCCCCATTCAAATAAAATAAACAGTTACAATTTTTTTTAGAAGGATAAAACAATCTGAGGAAGGATAAATGATTCTTTAAAGTATTGTCATAGTTCATGTCAGTTCAGCACATCAACTTGTGTATAGTCCGCTACAGTGGTACTGCGTGCGTGTGTGCGTGCGAGTGCGTGCGTGTGGGCGGGGTCGCGCGGCGCGGGCGCGTCACACGGCGGCAGGAGGCGCTGATTGTCAGTGCCACTTCGCCTTCTGCGCGAAGATGTCAGCGCGCAGGTTCTGGGCGAAGCAGATGCCTAGGATCTGTGGATCACAGGAATGTTGTATTGGGATGTGTCCTAGGTTAAAATATAATAAGTCTATTTGGTCTGTCAGTTAGATTACCAAAAAATATTGGACACGAATTTTTTGCTTACTCAAATCAATAAAAGGTGACAAAGATATAGCACATCCAAGTTCAGGAGAAGGGGGTTGTGACGTCACTGTTACATAAAAAGTGTCGCACGGCGTGACGTCACGCGAAATATCAACGAACTATATCGTCGTCATTTTTTGTTTACGCGACAAAAGAAAAAATACGTGTCCAGTATTTTTGAGTAATCCAACTTTCGGACCAAACAGAATTTTTAAGGCCACTACCCTATTATATATATGGTTTATAATATAACGATATATTTAAACAAATGTATAGTTAGCATGTTTACAGAATGATAAGAATGTTATTTGCAATGATGACAGGAGATAAGATTGACTAACTACTAACACTCAATCTAGAAAAATGGATGCCGTGATTAGTCGGAAAGTTTTTGCTTTTTTGAGAGTAGATAAGAACTAGTGGAATCATAAGGAATCGTCCATTAATTACGTGAGGATTTTTTATACTGACGTATAGTTTTGTCCGAAACATCTCATTGTTCACGAAATAGAATACAGACGCCAGCCCATCAAGCTAACCGAAACTGTCAATTTTCCCAATTGAACATGAACCTTATTTCTTTTGCGATAAAGTTGAAAAACTATCAAAGAAATTTGACAAATTGGGGTAGCTTGATGTGCTGGCCTCTGTACATATCTAAGGCATACTTTAAAAGCTCGATATAAAAGCACAATACATTGGCATACAACAAATACATACAAAAAGTGCATCTACAAACAAAAACTTACTTGTGCAAAAGCAGTACAAACAGCGGACGTGGCAACTATCAACAGGTTATGGTCGAACCACTCCTCAGCGGCCTCTAAACAGCCCTTGTCATATATTATCTTTGTTCTATCATAATTCTAGAACAAAAAGACACGAAAAACATCAAAGGAAGGCCACTACATGCTAGATACTGGTCAGAGTACATTCCTTGTTACTGACACACGAGATTTGCAACTTTGTGACACGGTGATAAAGTTCAAAATTGAAAAAAATTAATCATTTTGGCGGCTGTGTTTTGTTTCAATGTTATTAAATGAGTATAAAGTTTAGTAACTTAAACGTAGGTAATCCTATTTCTTGAGATTGATGGAATAAGTCTGTGTAGTGTCAAGGAATGTACTAGTTCAACATACGCAGGTATACACAAGTCTGAGCAAAAATTATAGTGTGCAGGTCTACTAGAATTACAAACAAATGATTGGAAAAATGTGAATAAGAATGTTAGACGGGCGTCAATTTTCACTTCGTTATTTCTAACTTAATATTTTACAAATTATTCATACCCATTCTATGGAGCAATTTATTCACATTTTCCCGACAAAATACGACTCAACAAAAAAAGTGCGAACGACGACCAAATGATTAATAAACCTTAAGCGCTAAGGGGCCGAGCAGCAAGGCTGCCACTGGCGCGAAGTGTCTCTGCAGCCAGTCCTCGCCCGCCGCCATACAGCCGCGCTCGTGTATCACTCGCTCGCTCAGTTGCTAGTACAAGTAGCAAGTCAACATGACAGCTAGAACACTTCCGATTTCTTCGAGTTACAATACCGAATAATGCGACAGATTCTGAACTAGAAAATCTGAAGTAACTTTTTGAATGTGTGTGATAATTGAAACGAGTGAGGCTTTTATTGAAGGTGAGCTGGTTATTCAGAGCGAGGTGGCTCTGCAGCCAGCTTAGACACTCTTGCTATGTTGCTAGGAATAGTACAGAGTGGAGGAGTATGTGCCTGTATGAATTTGTTCAAAATCAAAATTCATTTATTCAGATTAGGTTGAGAATCCGCACTTTTTGAACGTCAAAACGTTTACATAAGACAGTCCCCCAAAACGCCCACCCTTCACCACTTCCTAGTGTTTTTGCTGGGAAGAAGTAGTGTAGAACAAAACTCCCCATTGATCGGTATAAGTAAAACGGTTTGATCAGGCCAAATAGAAACAGGTCACTGTTCGTTTTTCCTCTGCACATATTTGTAGGGTCCTTACAGTACAAAGATAGATCCTGTTACTCGTGCAGAAACAAAAGTAAGTATAAAAAAAAACCTTATTTTGATAACACCAGAAAAAGGAAGCTGTACTCACATAAGTGGGTTTCCTAACATCGTATCCGCACTGTTTGTTCCTGATGATGTCCTGCGGCTTGTTCCTGCAGCAGCTGAAGGGCACGCCGCACGCCTCCCGCGACCCCACCGCGCCGCTCGAGCAGTTGAAGTACGCGTTGCGGTCCCAGTCCCGGGGGCCTTCCACGCCACAGCATTGTAACTGGAAATAGGAAAATTATCGAACATTACTCCAACCTCTAAGATTGGCGATACTTATACACGTTTTCAATAGCATCAAAGAATGCAACGTCTAGTTAGGTAATGGCGCCGATACGTTTATTTTATACACAAATTAAATAAAAATGAGAGAATTGATATCTCTCTCAGACAGAAAACTCCAGAAATGGGCGGTGATTGAAAAATACTTAGTTCGTCCAATTAATTTATACCTTGAATTCGCCGTGTTTATGGTCGATGCGATCTCAAGTGTGAACTTTGTTTGTACGAAAGCTTTAGTTCCACTAAATTGACAGCTCTCGTATATGTCCGTCCCTTTCTTGTTTTATAGGAAAGAGAAGGCTGGAATTAGCTAATTTAGTTTAGCTTTTCCTTGAGGGAATTGGTGCCAATGTCTCATGTTTGCAGGTTCCTAAGCACAATTTGTTTATCAGTAATCAACCGTAAGCTTTAAATTCTATATTTTTGTCATTTGTCTGTTGTCACTTCTCTGCTGTCTATGAAATCTGTTGCTAAGCCACCTGACGAGAGATGTCAAGGCATAACGAATCTTGCCTTGTGGTTGGAGACATGTTTTTTGCGCTGAGTAAGTAACTGCAGCTTAGGTGGAGCCTATGGCTTAGCAAAACAGACGCACGGGTGGATCGAAGGTTAAGTTACGCCTCCGTGCCACGGAAAGCGCGTTAAGCTGTTGGTCCCGGCTGTCATTAGATCTATGGCAGTCGTAGTCAGAAGCCTGAAAGTCTGACAATGGGTATCGTGTTGCCAATTAACTGGGTCCTGTATGTCAGATAGGCAGTCGCTCCATGTAAAATACAGGTATTCAGCTGCATCTGGTTAGACAGGAAGGCGACACCAACATAGATGGGTTTTCCCATCTTGCCTTTTGGCTAGGCAGATGATGATAATGAGCGGCAGATTAGGTATTGTTTATGCATTACATGTTTATAATAAACAGGTCAATCCGACGAAATATAGTACAGACGCCAGCACATCAAGCTACCCCAAACTGTCAGATTTTCCCAATCGAACTTGAACCTTATTCTTCTGTAATAAAGTTTAAAACCTCTCAAAGAAATTTGACACATTGGGGTAGCTAGATGTGCTGGCCTCTGTACCAATTCCTATAAAATATACAATTTACCTGTAAAACAATACCGACATACAATTATAATCTAAAAACGCACACATGAGGAAAACCAAACATACAGATATCATCATTAAAATAAACCGTAGCTCTGGGACTTCATAAAAGCAAATTTTAGAAGGATAACGTAGGCCACTGACATTTTAGTAATTATCTACCACAATAATCTATTATTTCCTCAATAAGTGGGTGTGATGAAGCTGGAATCAGCCGATTGTGACAATCATAAAATATGATTTATTTTTAAAATGATGTGTTTCCTGCTATACCATTGTTTGGTCGCGACAATTAAAATATGTGTTATCCTGTGAGGTAAATGTATGCATTTTTATAAAATCCTGGCATAAAATAAATTCATACTTAGGTACTTTAGAACAAACTAAGTTTCGTAATAAACCTGATACGACAAATCTATACCAATATTATAAAGAGGTAATTTTTTTTTGTAAGTTTGTATGTAGGGGATAATCTCCGGAAATAATGAAATAATGAAAATGAATATCACTCTTTGAAAGCTACACTATTCCTGAGTGCTATAGGCTATTATTATTTTCAAAACTACCTTTTAAATGAGGAGGCGATATTAAAGTACGAAGGGTAAAATAAGTTACGCGGACGAAGTCGCGGGCGAAGCACTAGTAAATAATATACACGTGAACTGTATTTACCCAGTCTTCTTGTATCCAGTCGATCAAGTTCTGTTGATCAGGGTCCTCTCTATAATGTGTGATGAATGTTTGGAAGCCAGTTGTTGCTTGTTGTTTAATCTGCAAAAAAATAACCTTTAAGATATATAGAATGGATACCACAAACATTCTGTTGGCCATACATCTAACTTTATTCACAAATATTCTTAACACTTTCACTTTTTTAGTGCCCAGCACCCGGCTCCCGGGTCGAAAAGAGTTTGTTCATGTACCCAGAACTCGCTTCCCGAGTCATACATGTAAAAAGCTATAGATGATATGTGGACATGCCCATTACCCCCTACAATATACCTACGCATTATGTAATTTGCCAAACATAAATCGTATTTTTGAACTGGGCAGCGAAAGGGTTAATAGATAGTAGACTAAACCTTTCACCGCGATGGCAAATATATGCGAAAACCACGAACTGTTAACTGCCATACAAAATAATATCTAGAATGTTCTAGACTTTATAAGGAGACTGTAACCTCTCGAGTTTGTTATGGTTTTTTCTACGTAAACACCAAACTCATCCAGCATTAAAAAAAAGTTTTGAAGTGAAAAAATGTTTGTTTATCCATTTCAAAGGTTCATTTGTCCGCGCCGACCGCAAGGCACGCCCGGTACGCAATGTATTGAACGAAATTGCCAGCAGTTTTCGTATCATACGGATTATATTTATTTATTTTTGGTTCTTTTCTGTCTTACCGTCTTGGATTTTGTTGAAGATATTATTATTACCAATTGCTTGTTGGCGGATGAAGAAGAACGTAAAACTAAACGGCGGACGCTACATTTGGCGAACTAATCCGTGTGTCGTCACCGGCACGCGACGTATTTCTTGGTCAGCCGGCGCTTAAACGCCTGCACGCCCACTGGCGGCACGGCACGTCAAGGGATTTTAGTGAGCGCAAATGATTTGAGATCTTATTTGATGAGGCTTAGCGTTCACATTTCGGTATGCCATGGCATGCCAGAACGTGCCGAAGGATGCCAAAGCAGGCTGTGACGTATCAATGAAATGTGAGCGTTAACAGTGTTAAATAAGATACGAAATCATCTGTATTACATGTCTTTCAGTCTTTAGCACCTGACTCAGGCTAAAACTAAAACTTACCCAATCTTTAAATACAAAGAAGAGTATTCCTGTCGTCATCTCCGCCAACAGTAATAACGCAAGGAAAACGGCGTACTGAAACAAAACCGGAAAATACATTCATTAACCAGATTAGATTTAGAATATAAAATACAATTTAAATATAAATGGGTTTTAGGTATCTGCCATGTTTTGTTTTCAACATTATACCTACTTTAGTTAGGTTGGTCACAGTTATCGAGTCAAAACTTCCGTTGTAGGGCGTTAATCTATGGTATAGATGTTTTATCGCACGTAGGCCCTTGAGTGTGAGTGTCTGCTGCACGTACGCAAAGATTCTACGTGCATAAACTCGGGTGCTCATTGGTCGAGCAGCCATCACGCACACAGAAGCAATGTGTACATGCATCTAAAATCCTACACACACCCAAAGACAACCGGCCTTCGTGAGAATGGACATCTATGTAGCTCTTAAAGTTATTATTTGTCATTTTTTAAGGTATATATTTTGTAATACTAAAACTATTCTATTCCATCTTATAACACGGGTTTCTTACTTAAGACTTTTTTTCGGGCTAATTTCTCTGTCCCATGTCTATCTGGATTGTTGGCCACCTGATGGCAATAGGCTCGCCCCTTATTATATGAGCCAACTGTGGGCACACCTCTGCCTTACCCCCCCTAGACTACAGACATGTTGTTATTTCTATAGCATTCTGAACCTGCTTTGCTCGACTTTGAAAACATCGAGATTTTTAATTCAATAAACTTACTTATAATACTAAAATATTTTAAAGATAAACCTTCCGGAATCAATTCTCTAAATTTTATTGAAAACCGTATCAAAAAGCTATTTTGTTATTCGCCCTCGACTTCTTCTAATAATAATATATAATATTAATATAGTTTAGATAGTCATAGATACTCATGTTCTCTGATAGTCAGCGAGTACTTCATAGGTAACAGGACACAGAATCGGGCAAGAAGTTTCACCCTTTAACGGTTTCAACAATGAAGGAGCTACCAAAAGGTTAAACTCCATTCAGAGAATCTAGCCATCTACTCTATTAAACTCGAAGCATATTATGTACACACATCGTAACGCTATTTGATCCCACGCTCATTACACTTGAGTATAATGTCGTAATTTTCAACAATACGTGGGGCAGACAGAAAGTTTTGCGACACTGCAAAAACATATACTACGGTTATTATATATATACTTCTGGACACATCTATTGGCCCACCTTGTATTTTCAGTTTCGTTTGGTCCTAGCTTAAATTTTATATTAGGTCGAGCAAAAAGTTTTTATGCAGTTTTGAACCTGGCACATTCACAATTTCATTCAATAGTCTTTTTTTGAATTTCGAACACAGAATTTGAAGAAACAAAAGACAATTTGGAGCCTGTTTGTTGATATCAAACAATCGAATACTAAGAAAACTTGGTTTTATTGGTTTACTTGGATTTAATTCTTGAAAAAGTGATTGATATCTTTGGTTTTGCAACAAACATTACTTATTCTTAACATTAAGGTGAGGTTCTATCAATAATCTATGGATACTTCACCTGAAGTCGCCGCCCAAGCTGTGGCACTTATTCAGGCCGGACACAGCCAAAGAAACGTGAGTGCTCAACTTAATTTAAGTCGATCTGCGGTCCGAAATGTTTATCGGAGGTACCTAGAGACTGGCGGCTTTGTTCGTCGCCAAGGAAGGCCACGATCTCGGGTCACAACTGAAAGGCAGGATCGATTCATCGTGACGACCAGCTTGAGAAATCGTCACCTTACCTCCATTGAGATACAAAACCAACTTCGCGACTTCCACGGAGTATCTGTGAGCGCTCGAACTGTTCGGAGAAGGTTAAAAGAACGCGATATGGTACCACACAAGCCAGCTAATGTGCCCAAACTAACGCGAGCCCACCGAACAGCGCGCCTTCATTTCGCACGCAGTCATTTAAATTGGTCACAGCAAGATTGGAGCCGTGTACTCTTTTCTGATGAGTCTAAAATTGTGTTACATGGCAATGATGGAAGGAAGAAGGTCTACCGACGTAAGGGAGAGCGTTTCGCACAATGCTGCTTTGAAGAGAGGGTTGCTTATGGCGGTGGCTCATGGACTGTCTGGGGCGGTATATCCGCGAGCGGCAAAACTCAACTTGAGGTTGTTACAGGACCACGGCTGCCAACATTAAATGCTGAAAGGTACATTCGTGAGTGCTTAGAACCTCACGTGATACCATACGCGGACTATGTGGGCCCAAATTTCCTTTTTATGCATGATAATGCAAGAGCCCATGCGGCCGGCATCGTCAGGGAATATCTTCGGGATGTGAACATCACAGTTATGGACTGGCCAGCCAGAAGCCCAGACATGAACCCCATTGAGCACATGTGGGACGAGCTAAAAAGACGTGTTAGGGCTCGTCAGCCAGTTGCCCAGACGATGCAGGAGTTGAAAACTGCCATAGAAGAGGAATGGGAGATGATCCCTCAAAATTTCATAGATCGGTTGATAAACTCTATGCCTAATCGTATGAGAGCTGTGGTAGATGCCCATGGAGGCAACACGCGTTATTAAATTAAACCTTTACTTCATAAAACATGTTTTTTATTCAAAAATCAATTGCCTTTAACAAGGCGCATATCCGACTTGTTAGGCGTAGCTCCATGTCGTATGGTATTCTGAATTCAAATTTAAAACAATACGATCGAAAAAGATGGTAAAATGTATCAGGTTTAAAACTGCATCAACAATTTTTGTTCAATCTAGCAATCATATTTCGGTAGGGGCCATCGAAACCTAAACTCTAAGGTGGGCCAATAGATGTGTCCAGAAGTGTATATACATATATTTTTCTTTATTAGTAAATATTTTAAAAGAACTCAATTGGTATTGGTACACAGTTTCATCCGTCTTAACCAATTTTTTAAAACACTTTTTTCAATCTTTATCAGACCCCTCTTCAGCCACCTAAGTGCATCTTCCGGTGATAATTTCCTTGAGTTGATTTTTTATTTTGGGGAATAAAAAAAAGTCACACGGTGCGAAACCGGGACTTTAAAGTGTAAGTTCAACTAGTGTGCTATCCAGAAAGTCCCTTGTTTTGAGCGCCAAGTGAGCGACGAAGCAGTCCCACGGAGGCCGCTGTCCGGTCGCTTGCCGCTCAAAACAGTAAAAACTTCTAGCAAACATTTGGTAACATATCTGCATTGATGCTCCTTTGAGTTCGTAAAGGTACCAGATAACCCATCAAAGAAAAACGATTCTTCTGGTTTTAGTCGACATTTGAAATCGTACAAAATCATCGTGCAGCTTTTCAGTGGGACAGAATATTTATACCTTGGTCGTAAAAAATGTGGTGGAAAATTTGAATATGGAAAGTAATTTTTTTTTTAAACAAATAAGTAGTCACACTTTCAATTGACATCAAAACCAGCCAGTGCCCCAAAGAAAAAAAAAATCTCGCAAATCTTTCTGAGTGCCCTATCGTATATCAGTAATCAAGATGGTAACAAATGCCTTTGTTCTGCAGTATAAGAGAAGGTTCATTAAATCTTAATAAGCCTCACATGCGAGCATAATGAAGGTAATCAAATTCCGATTCACTCCAAGACAGACTTGGAGTATTAAAAGAATGGAGTGCCGTAATCAGGTAAAACACAAAATAATGTTCATCACATTAATATTTCAAATGCGAAAGTTTCCCGGTATAGATGTGTGAGCTTGTGTGTGTGATGAAATTTGTTACGAAACTAGCTCATACCCTGGATTACCACATTAGGAACCTTTATGTCCCTAAAAAGTAAAGTAGCCTCATGGGACTTCGGCCAAACATAAGCTCCGAATGAGTTCAAAATCGCGCTTTAACTAGTTTCCGGGCGTATTTTACGCCCAGGTTCGTGGTTCGGTTATAACTGTGAACAGCGCAGTGAGTCTACGTAGAAATACATTACATTGTGACCTTGACTTATAATACAATATAACACGTGCTTTCACTGCGCGTCTTGTCGTCCATTAAAAATCAATATTGCATGGCTCACACACAACTGATTGGTGATTTGTGATAGAAAGATAAAATAAATATTTATTTGCCATAGGGGACGTGTATATTAGAGGTAAATAGACATGCAAAGGCATTTATTATGATAGTGTTACTGAAGAAAAATAATATTTGAAATAACCGTGTAAAGTAAAAATACTAAATAAGAATCCACCAAGCATTACTTTGGTTTGAACCAAAGTAATGCTTGTGCCTATAATGTCTATAACTCTAAACAAAAGTATCCCAATGTATTAATATACAACGTGGAGACAACAATAAGACAGTAAATGAAAAAACTGGCAACACTACAGGCATAAAAGTCATTTGATTAAAACATTTTAGAACAAACTAAACATTAGTGATGGGCATACTATGATTTTTGCGGATCTTCGACTAGCTATATTTAGTAACTAAACGATTGGATTGATTTGATCAAACTCTTGTATTGTTTGATTAAAAATGCCATTCATTTTTTATTTATGTACGGAGTTAAAATTATTGTCGTATCGTTCTCAACTCATTGAGTATACATAAAATGCCAGTACCTAAGAAGAAACAAGCCCTTGAAATTCCTTTTAGGTATTCACCCTTCATTTTACATATTCGCCCTTCATTCTGTAATTACTCTGCAATTACTGCACAAATATAACAATGGTAATACTCACGCATGCTAACAGGCACGTGTTCTCACGAAGTGCGCCGACGCAGCCCGTGAACCCGATTATGAACGTAATTGTGCCTGCAATCACATCATCAAACAATTAATACCACGTCACTGTAAAGCATAAATCAGTAGGTACAATTACACTAATGCCAGTTTCGGTAGACACACACCTCAGATGTATCTTTTAAAATAAACTGATAAAACTCATGATTTAGGCCTAACCCATTGATATAATTGATGAAAGACGTAAAGTTTCAATTTTGTAATTAATAATCCAATTGGGTTACATAGAAGTAATGCTTTTCTCATGACTTTTTACCGTTTTAAGTAAAAAACACATCAGATTTTTTATTACGAAAGAACGAAACTACCAACGATGGGGAGTCCAGAATAATGGTCTGAATTCATGGTATCAGTTTGTTCGTCGATGTAACTTTCACCCTGTATAATGTTTCACACATCCAAGACTTCTGCTTTATAACACATTAACTGTGAACAAGGCCCCTTTGTGTACCTAACCAACTCACATTGGACATCATAATACGCTGGTAACTATACCGCATCTGTCTGGCTGTTAGCAATTAAACTACATCATGTTTACATAGTCGTTTAAGAATTAATGTGGACACATTCAGTGCAGTTTCAAAGCCCAAAGTAAAACAGAATATTGCGGAGAAGCTTGGTATGAAAATATAGTAGATGGATAAAAATAAGTGAAGAGTTTTTGTAAAATATTTAAATATTGTCAATTATTGTACTGGTACATTTACACACTTTGCCATCCATTACTCTCATACATATTTGCCATTTATATGCCATCGAAATACATAGATGATATGCATGTATAACTTTGTTGTATACCGAAAAAAATAATGTTTTAGACTTTTATAACTTTTAATGTAAATTTGCGACCACTCATCATCCTTCTGACTTAATCCCAATTTATATGGGATCAGCGCAGCTTGTCTTCTTCTTTCAGTCATTGGCTTCAGCTTTCAGTCTTTGCTACCCTCGCAATAGTCACCTCCTTCCTCGCCATACACACAATGCATCCACCATTTCTTTGGTCTCCTCTATTCTAATAATCATCCACATTCATACTCAAAACTCACAACATGTTCCTCATTCCTATGCATCATATGCCCATACCATGACAGCCAAATTCCACACATCTTCTCTGTTACCAGCACCATGAACAGACCATTTCTAGTTTGATCCATTCATGTAACACCACTAGTCCCTCTTAGCCTACTTATCTCAAGCAACTGCCTTTATTCATCCCTTTTGCAGCCTTACCATTGTTTTATAATTCTTACCCTTAACGCCTTAAACGCCAGGTGACCAACAAACAATACATTTTGTATTCTGTCTCGTTGTCTAGCATGAAAGGTGTTAAGTTAGAGGTATATTACTCGTATATAAATTTGCTTCCAGTATTCAATGTTGTGTACTCACCCACACATATTAATATAAATGCTGGATCCAATGCAATGTTTGTGAGTCTTGACAAATTGTTGAATGTGTCCTTCTCTGTCCATGCCCACACTCCAACCGCTAGCACTATCAGACCAAGGAACTGAAATGGAAGAAAAGAGATAAAAAGAATGATAAGTAAGAAATATATGAGCCTTTCATGTCTTCAAAGGGTTCAAAACAGGACCCTATTATTACTAAAGCTTTGCCATCTGTCTATTACGAAGCCAACCTTAGTGCCCAAATCTGACCTTCAATTGGCAGATTATTTTTGTCTATAAAGTTATACTTATGTTATATTATGACTATGTCTTATATTATGACTGATACAATGACCATATTCATAAAATCCCAAATCACAAAAATTTGGATGTAATCTCAGTTTATCATTGAAATGCTACTTCCTTCCTCATAAGTTATTTATATATGTATAACATTCCATTTCACATTAGTCATATCAATACTGAGTATGTATATGTATTAATTTTATAAAGCAAGTTGCAATCACTATTGGTGAGCATGAGATACTGGATTCCATTGTGGGTCAGTCAAAGAGTTATTTGGTTGGTCCACCTGGAATTTCTCAATATGCATGAGCCATGGAGACTCAATATCATGGCATGGATTCCGGATTTGTGCCCGGTTGATGACACTAGGCTCACCCCTGAGGATTAAATGGGTCTTAAACCTAACTGGGCAAAATGTGGGTGTATTATAGGTGCATTTCTACCTGCCGTGCCGGGGAATAGAGGCATGATGTTGTGAAAAAGGTACAGTTTGTATGTTTGGATGTAGGAGGTAGTCCCCGAAACTACTCATTCACTCATTTTGTTAAAAAATATTTCACTAAAGGAAAGTTACACTTTTACAAGTGCCAAAGCATACCCTTCCATTGGAAATAGCTGCCTAGTGGACGCAACATTTGGGGCAAAGTGGTAACCCAGGTACTCTCACAAGAGATTGTCAGCAACGTCAGATTGCTGCTGGCATTTTTTAAATAAAGTATTATCCCATCCACACGCAAAACACATGCTTAGACGTGGATTTGAAGACACCAGAACTATAGTTCCCTATTCCATACATTTATCAACGCCATTTATAGGTATAAAGCTTATAACTTTGCATTATAAATAAATAAGTAATTAAAAGGCTAATTAAACATCTCTTGTGACTTTCCTTGTTTTGCCCCTGTACCTCGTATCCAGTTGTCATCATATTTAGATTTTCCTTTTGTTTGATGATTAAATGTATTGATTTCCCTGTCTGCATTTAATCATTTTTCCTGTTAAGCCAGATCCAGGTGATACAATGAAATATTCTTAACCTGTGCATTTTACTGATTAAAAATATTTCTGTGTCTTACCGGTATTAGAATATTAGAAGTGGACAGACATAGAGCCAATGACATGATTTTGGTGTAATTAATTATTTTTTCTATCTTCTGACATTTTTAATATAAAAATACAATGATATAGTTTCTATGACTTAGTGCATACAAATTTCTACACTCACTGTTACTGTGCTAATGACCTGGTGATCATGAAATACCTGAAGTGTTTAATAACAAACTTATAAAACATTTTTAATTAGGTAATCAAGCTACATAATGCAGCTATAGGTATTAATAATTGTGGCATTAGTAGGACCAAAAATAAAAATTTCATCCTCAGTTAAAAATACAATTCTCTACATATTGATAAGAAAGGAAACAATGTGTGCTCTTAAGAATGAGCAAATCACCTAATATTTTTTGTTGGTTCTTGTGTGCAAATTCAAGGCTACTGTAATCAAACAGTCTCTTAGAAAAAATCTTTACAGCATACTGGCAGGATGCAAACAGTTAAATAATATTACAGTTACAGCAATTACATGTGGGTGCCTCTAAACAAGTCTAAGGTGACCCCAATTGCATGGCAATTTGCACAGGTGAGATGAAATCAATACCCACTCAGACATTGCAGGTAATATGAGTACAATGCATCTCATTCTTATACTTTTACATCTATGAAACACCACACATTTTATGGCCCTATAAAAACCTTGACAAGCAAGATATTTGCAAATGTCAATTCCGTAATTAGTATGCGAATTATAAAACTAAATACAAAAAGGTCTCTACTTACCCAGAACAAAACATTCACACCAAAAATAACATATTTCAAACAACAGCTGACTTCGCTGGTGTCACGCCGATATTTCCTTATACCAGGCATTTTAACAATCACATAATCCTGTCACTGTATTAATAAAAGACGAAGTGAACACAACATTTAAGAAAATTAGAACTAAAATCTAATAAACTTAGCAACTAGGCCAAACATCGGCCAAATCAACGAGAGCGAGTAGATCAGTGAACTGGAGTGAACGACCGTCAAACAAAAGAAAGGAAGAACTATAAGGATAAATTGTAAAATCCTTTGCAGCCTTGTTGTAAACGTCAAAGTTATTGTAATATATATATGTTGGAGAGAGACAAAGGATGAAATGGATCAATGAGAATTGTTCTCTCTGTTTTGGTCGCATTTTAATACAGACGAACAACGTTCCAATACTCACAGAAATATCAACTTAAAATAAGGAAAGAAACAGAGATAAAAAAAAAATCCACGGGAATTGTGCCCAAAAGGCTGGCAGCAATGCCACGTTGAATGGCAATACTGATTTTTGGCCAAAAAGGCCAGCCGTCTAGTCACGTGAAGAGTCGACCAACCGCTTGGATGGAGACGTCCGAAAAACTATAGATACACGGACCCAGCGTTTGAACCCCAAACTGCTATAAAAGGTTGTTATATTTTCACCGTTTGAGATTTTCTTTTGAGGCACAGCCGACGGCGCCCAGTCCGCCGTGATAAGAAAAGGTATAGCGCAAGCGTTTCCCATTGACAGCGAAACGGATGAATTATTTGACGCTTTATGAGTAGGTACCTATTTCTTTTTTTACATTCTGAAACCTAATTAATTTAAATTGCTGTTCTGTAAGTGTTGATGAAAAATAAGAACTTACTTATCACGGTACTTAACCAAAATGGTAAAAAAGACTCTTTGTCTTTCCTTCTGTCACAGCTGGATATCTTAAGAATTACTAATACTTACTATCAACTTGACAGAAAAATCTGAAATTATTCTATGTTATAGAAGTTTATGTAAAGATTACAGGAAAATAAAACGATGTCTCTAAACAGCACACTTTTGTATCAATCATCACCAAGCTCCCTCCCCTCATCGTTCTTGGCAACCCTCCTAAAATAGACAATTTTTGATTTAATACATAAAAAATACATTTTCTGAAGTTCTGTGATAGTTTTTCATTTCCCAATTCATTTATTTGCAAAATTTTAAATTACTTTACTTATTCGGAATCTTGATTTGTGATCGGTTGGTGGCAATAGGATCGCTTTCTAAAACTTATCTTATCTATCTGTATTATAATAGGTCCACCTCTGCCTAGTGCATTGGCGAACACAAGCGTGGTGTTATATTTATTCAGATGTGTTTTTGACTTTAAATGAAAAAAACATAATTCCGATGACATTTTCAATTAAAATGTAAACAATTGACGTTTTTCTATAAAAACCCCAGAAGTTTAATGTTTTTTTATATATTAAAACATTTAAAAACGCAGAAACAAAGAAAAGCCGACGCACAGCAGCGAATCGCATCCACTCTACCAACCTATGATTACAACAGCGAATCGTACAGACTATCACAGTACCTATGCAAAGTAGTTCCATCGAAGCTTGGAGAAAGCAACTCAAGGCACGGAGATCTGATGGTGTGGGACCAACTATATAATCTACATTTATATAAACCACGTCACATCAGCATGAGCATATCACATCTTTTTCCCATCAGCGCTGCGTAGGAAGACACTGCAGAAGCGTTCTGTTACCTGCTATGAGCCTGACATACTCGTACCTACTCTTATTGCTTCATACAGACATTCCACATGTTAGTTCATACAGGTGTATGTACCAGACGGACATAAACACCGGTTGCAAGTCCTACGCACCAGGCCTTTCTGAAGGACATCAGTGGTGCAAATTCTTGATGTTTAAAGCGTTATAGAATACTCCTAAACAAAATTGTATTACGTGTTGTTATGCGCTATCATTATAACGCGTTGTAGGAAAGGATATATATTATAAAATGACATCGAACGGCCGCTGCGCCGCTTTGCTGTTGTGGTCCCACTGGTAGCTAGGCTGGAGAAATTAAACAAAGTAAGTTCCGCTTTTCCCAAATATGCCAGCATATCTCGGCTTCTATTCTAACCGGATGCAGCTGAACAGTAGCGGACTAAGGCCGTCAGTGGCCCGGGGCGGCAAGCTGAATGAGGCCCCCCAGCTTTTAAAAAAATGTAGTTTTACAAGCTTTTATTCAGTTCACATTTGTATGTAGTGTTTATGTTTATTTCGTTAATATCTGACAAGTTAAATTAATTTCAAAGTACCCGGGACAAAGACGGAAATTCCCCCAGCGTATCGGACGTTAAACAATAACATTGTTTTTGGCACAAAAAGCATAGGTATTATGGTTTTACAGAATTTATTATTATAAATAAATAATAAATAAAACTTCATATACATATTGTAGAAAATTAGTCATGCAGAGAAGTTAAACATACCTACCTACCACATAATTATATGATGAATGTTATTACGATTGAATGCTTATTAAAGTGGTGTAAATCATCATTGTGGTACCTAATAGTAATTTGTAATATTGGACAAGGAAAACAAATATTAAATAATTGGATAGTGTAAATGATTGAATATAAGAAAATTGTGTAACTATGACTGATATTTATCTAATGTATAAGTGTAAAATTTAAAAAGTATTGTTTGAATAATAATTAGATAATTGTACCTAAGATATTTGAAAGCCATGAGAAATGGCAGACATGTCGTCAGCCACTATTATTTATGATCTGGGTTTACGGAGGTCAGTCTGTGGTTGAGTGACCGTTCGTAGCATATCTAGACTTCTCCATACCTCGGAAAGTACGTTAAGAGCCCCCGCAGACCACAGACTATTTAGTCTACCGATAGTTTGATTGGGTTGGGCTGCTAGCGCGCACACTGGGCCAACTAAACAGTCGGGTTGGCGATGAGTGCGCAGACTAGAAGACGATCGGCCAACTGATCTCGAACGATTTTCTAGTTGGTAAGAGGTTTTTGAAGTGAACGGTCGGTCGGTCGGTGAATGAAAGTTAATCCGACTAAACGATCCGAGTCGGCCAGTATGCGCGCGTAGAAGGACGCCATACTGATTTAGCAGTTGGCCGATAGTTTAGTTTGAAGGCAGTCGGTTAGCCCATCAAACTTATTTATCGGCCGATACCGAACCGTTGTAATGTGCGCACTTGCATACATCTTCATACTGATTAAGAGCCTGACCAAACTGTCGGCTGACGGAAAGTCTGTGGTCTGCGGGGGGTCTAAGCCGTCGGTCTCGGCTGTCATTTGTAGTTCATGACAGTCGTTACAGGTAGACAGAAGACCGAAATTCTGACAACCAGTCTAGCTGCTAGACTGGAAGCTGACCCCAACATGGTTGGGAAATGGCTAGGCAGATGATGTATACATACGCATGTTTGAGCAAATAAAATTTCTTATTCTTATAACTCTGATAACAGAATAAAACTGCGAAAAAAATGTTTAGAATAATGAATTCTGATGGAAGTTTCATTATTTTGTTTTGTTTTTATGTGCCCGGTTGATAGCAATAGGCTCGCCTATTATGGAACTTATATCTAACTGGGGAAATGTGGGTGTAGGTACTGCAGGTATACCTCTGCCGTATCCGGGGTATTCCCCGGATACGGCATCCGATTTATTTAGGTACCTACTTATAATAAAACAGTAAAGTACCTATTCCAAATTCAAATTGATGGGGTTTTTACTTTCAGGCTAACTAGTAGCGGCATACCGCGAAATTCAAATCTTCTTCAAAAACTTGATAATATTGTTAAAATTATTCGCAATCCTAACAAACATACATTTCTCGAAAATTAATCAATAAAATCACCATTACAAAAAATTCACATACATTCTCTAAATTAGAATTGTGTTCAAAGTCATGATTTCATGAAATAGTCGTTCAATCACACAATTTTTCGTTTAAATTATTTCAATTATCAATAGGTAGGTGGTACTTCACCAAACACTCATTTGTTACGGTCGCGAATTACTTTTTTTAATAACATTCGACCTAATAGATCTGCAAATTACAAAAAACCTATCAAAATTTGAATTTCGCTCGCAGCCACCTCAAGCCAGTTTTCAACTTTATATCGATATTTCAATGACTAGAACCAACTATGGAATCGCTCAAGGTGATCCATTATCGCCTTTACTGTTTAATATAGCAACCTATAAAATTTGTCATTCTGTTAAAAATGTTTTTGTCTCCCAATATGCGGACGATTTTGTAATTTATTTGAGCCATAAGGATATTAATTTTTATCAAGAGAATCTGCAAGGTGCTCTCAATTCTATTGCAATTTTACTAGATAATTTAGGTCTAAAAATATCGGAATCTAAATCAAAAATTTTAGAAAATAACAATAAACTTATCTCTTCAGTAGAATGTGTTAAGTATCTAGGTTTATGGATTGACAGGTCATTGTTATGGAGTAAACATATAAATGAAATTATTGAAAAAGCTTCGAAATTCCTAAATTTATTAAAAGTACTGGCTGGTCCGGGTTGGGGAATTCACCCTAAAAATTTGAGGAAATTGTTCGTTTCATTGATAAGAAGCCGAATAGACTTTGGCAGCTTTTTGTATGACAGTTCAGCTAAAATCCATTTATCCAAACTCGATAAATTGCAAAACCGAGCATTAAGAATTATAGGTGGTTTTATCAAAAGCTCACCAATATATGTAATGGAGAGTGAGTTGTGTATTGTTCCACTTAATATAAGAAGATTATACCTAGCTTATAAGTATTGCATAAAATCAATGTCTTGGACAGATAACGTAACCGTTGAATTGTTAGATAAGTTAAGTGCTCCTAATCACGTCAGTTACTGGCGGACTAAAAATAAGTCATCGCTTTTTCTAGTTTACAGTGAATGTAAGTCATATACTATTCATTCATCCAACCCACTTGAAATGTTTACTCTTAATACTTGGGTAACCTATATACAAATGGATAAAGTCATTGTGGATAATTTAGATTGCATTAAAGGGCCTAAAAAGAAGGAAGATTTGGCTACTCTAAAATATAATGTAATTGAAGAACTACAACAGAAATATGTTAATTGGAGACGAATTTATACTGATGGGTCTAAAAGCAAGGAAGGTCGAGGAGCTGCTATTTTTGATCCTTCCACACAGTCTTCATGTTGTTTTAAAACCAACTCATATGTATCCATTACGACGTTGGAATCATTGCCATTTCAGAAGCTTTAATGAGTCTTTGCTTTAATACTGAGCAAGATATCGTGATAGTTACAGATAGTAAAAGTGCTCTCCAACACTTAGCTCGACGTGCTTCTGGGTGTAGAGGTACATCGATAGCTTACAAAATTTTAAAATTCATTTATGAATTAAATTTACGGTTGATAAATGTGAAGTTGCAATGGGTTCCATCGCACGTAGGATTAGCAGGTAACGAGGAGGCTGACAGATTAGCTAAATTAGCAATTACGGGAGGCACAGAAATGTCTATAGAACCTGATTACATGGAAATCCTTCCTAAATTCAAATATATTTGTTTTGAAAAATGGGATCAGACCTTTCAAGGCCTTGGTAAAATTAAGGGATTTTGGTACAGGGTCATTCAAAGTCAAACTCCTCGCATTCCGTGGTTTATAGACTCTAAAATGAGTAGAACGCACATGGTAGCGGCTTTTAGACTACGTTCTGGACACTATCCTACCAAAAGATTTAGCCATCTGATGAAAAATGATTCCCCGAATTGTGACGTGCGTGGAGTTATTGATGATGTCCAGCATCTTCTGGTGGAATGTGTCAAAAACCAGGCATTAAGGGAGTCATTGATAACATTACGCAAATTTAATAAATTTGATATGGGTACATTTCTTGAAATACTCGCAAGTCCAGAAAGTGACGCCGCGAAAATAATTTATGAGATGGCATTATGTCGTTGACTCCACTTTTTGTTTTATGTTAAATCTAGCATGTAGGTAATATGTAATGTTGTTTAAATTTAGGTCAGGTTATGATGGGGCTGACATGCCTTAAAAGGATAAAAGTCCCTAAAAACAATAAAGAGAAAAAAAAAAAAACTATGGAATCACACTTTTTACAGAATACACATTTATCTCCAAAATTGTTAAATTTTGTTATAGGTTAGGTAGGTTAGGTTACTATATACTTAGGTTAGATTTTCAAGATGAAGTAGATTCGATTTAGTATTATTTTATACTTTTTAGGGCTAATAGGGAGTTTTTGGAAGTTGGTTTTTTTTTTTGTTAAAAAGTTTTTTATTTTTGTATTTTTAGTTTTAAAATTTTATAAACAGGTATTATAAAATATGGGTAGACCTGAATACGAAATGATACGATTGCGTGGACTTACTTCATCATCCTTGTCCTCCTTGATCCTCCTCGGTCCTTCTCGAAGTCAATCAGCTGACCAATAAATCATCATCTGCCTTTTCCCAACTATATTGGGGTCGTTTTCTAGTCTCACTGGATGCAGCTGAGTACCAGTGTTATACATGGAGCGACTGCCTATCTGACCTCCTCAACCCAGTTATTCGGGCAACACGATACCGCTTGGTAAGACTGGTTGACAGATTTTGTAGCTTCTACCCGTAACGACTGCTAAAGATGTACAAATGACAGCCGGGACCAACAATTTACGTGCCTTCCGAAACACGGAGGAACTAGTTATAACATAGATGGTCAGTCATCTATAGACCGACCGCGCCAAGCGTAGCTTAACCTTTGATCGGTCGACCAGTGCGGCTTTTAATGAAATAATACATGTATGTAATCAAACTTGAATACGAGTACTTTGTGCTACAACTAGCTTCTAGTCGCGAAAAAATATGTAACTACTACTAACTTTGATAGGAAATGTGGTACCCTGATATACTGAAAGATTTTGCGTAACCCTTTCGAGTGTACCGACGTGATTGTTATTATGTGTGATTGCGTAAACCATGCATATTTATGCGAAAGCAGCGATTGCGTTTGATTTGCCGTCATTTTTTGAAGAGTTCCGTTGTCTGTCTCCGAAACCCATCATCAGATCTATATGAAATAGTAAATAATTTTGCATATCGGTATATATTTTACGGAGTTATGCCCGAACATACATAAAAAAAATACATACATCCGAATTGAGAACTTCCTCCTTTTTTGGAAGTCGGTCCAAAATGTTCAAATTTTTGGGAAGCTAAATTGCAAACACAGGTTATATAGATACTATGATAATTATTTATTTATTTGTAGGTATATACATATTTAATTTGAACTATCTAAAACACTTTTATTTAGTATTACATTTGATGCCATCTGCCGTGTGCGTAACGATCCAGTCGATGTAGTTACTGACCTTGGTGTAAACACCTGAAAGAAACAGTCGTATGAGTGACAGACATTTTCAGAGAATCATTACCTATCGTGCAAGATAACACACAGATGTGTGCCACCCATTTCATCTCCGAACTTAGTTTGACACATACATTTGTCTTGATTATTTTGTGACCTATCTTTGTTTTTATCATCATCATTATTATCATTGGCAATCTTCTTCCACCCACGTCTGGGTACAGACCTCCTTTGTGTATTTATTATTTTCCTGTGGCCAACTGAGTGTTAAGTTTTCCCGAACAATAAATGAAATCTGTGGTTTAAGACGCGACACCAATCAACAAGATGCTCTGATAACATGAACCTGACAGGTCTGATGGATGCACCATATCTCGCGCGTAAGAAATAAATATTCCAAGCTAGAGCCAAACAAAAATTTGAGGTCCAGCTACACCTATGGCTTTGGTAGTCTGATGATGAATACTTCTTAAAAGATAGGTCAAACAAATAGTCATCATAATTTGCTTGTACGCTGAATGTTGGTACAAGAAATCCCTAGATCTTATCTACTAAGCATGTTTACTACATATATATTTAGTATCTAACGCCAAATAACAAAAGGCGACGCAGTGGAAGACCCAAGCGGAGATGGCAAGACGAACTAGACTGCTTCGTGAGGGATTGAGCCTCAACAGCGAACAGCCGTGATAAGAGGAGAGGTTTTCGCCCGATAGTGTAAGCTGACATAATTAGTAATAACATCTACCTAGTGGGTTATTCGGTTCAACGTAAAATTAATTTCAGGTAGAGTTCAAACCTTAAATCTAAACAAGTTCTACAGTATTTTTGATTCTATAAAAAACTCATGAAAATCATCAGGCCAATCGTTTTCTCAGTTCGATTGTGTGACGAAGTTGGGAAAAAATGCGAAGACGTCATAATAGCGCATTACGTTCGCTTCAAATTCAACATGGCTAAAAAATATATAATTGGCAGATACAATATTGTTTGAATGCTGGCTTCAAGAATAAATTTCCCATTGCATAGTTCCTAAAATACCAACGGTATTGAAATACATTCGTGGGATCTTGTAGATTTATTTGAATCAAAAGGAGTATTCATAATGGCTGTAACATGTTACCATGACATAATTTAATGTGAATTGTTTGGGTGGTACAACCGTGACGCGACACACTGCACGCATGTGACCGAATAAATCCACATACAGCTGATAGGCGAAGCGCGACGCAAGCGCATAAAATATTTCAGTAAGTAGGTCTTGATTTGTAAAATATTCCTACTATTTTTGTTGTATCACAAGGCTATTGGCAGTTCGAGGAGGGGGCATGTAGGGGTCATGACCCCAATTGTGACGTCATATTGAAAACCTAAAAATATACAATTATTTAAAATTTAGACAAGTTCCTGCCTAAAATGTTCGAGACGAAACGAGGTTGACGTCAGAAATATTTGTGTTAGTCCCCTTTGGACTGTAACCCTTTGAGCGCCTACTCTACAATCTTACTGTTTGTTACGTAAAACTGTTGCATAAACCTACCAATAAAATCTGTCTACCTAGGTACCTACTCAGTATATTGTGCAATTGTTGCAACTAAGATGTTAGGTAACCACTAACATCTCCTTTTTTACATATTTAAAATGATAAACTAACTGACTGGAGACTTGAAACAGACGAAGCTGAAAAGGGCGAGGAGTGTGACCATTTATATAAGTGCACAGCCCGAACTCCTTTGAGTGAAAATAGAGAATACATTTTTTTTCGCACAAATACTTATCTAAGTAAATAACGAATATCGTAATGATTTGATTATCCTAAACTACTCTATAACGAAGGTAGAGAGGATGTTTGAAGTGAAGTTCGAAGGCAAAAGTACGAAATCCACGCGAAATAAGTCGCGGGCGAAGAGCGAACCTATTACATAAACGAATTTCTCAATATTACAAGCCAAGCAGTACCTCGTGTGATTGATGGATCATGGGTCGATCCTAACGATACCTATTTAATTAACTAATTTTTTTTTTTTTCTTTTTTTTTTTTTTTAACTCACACTAGGAACTTCTCCTGTATCGTGGGTGCGTTTACAAACATTTAAACTCACATACACAAACAGCCAGACCCGGAACAACTACCTGTAGGTCATACAAATATTTGTTCCGTGTGGGGATCGAACCCACAACACGCGGCGCAGCAGCCGATGGCTCAACCACCGCGCCAACCGTGTCGTCAAATTAGTAAAAACAAATAATACCAGCCTAATTTTCACTACGAATATTGGCACTGGAAGGAAAAAGAAAGGTGTGGTATTCTTAGTAGATTAGTAAAATCAAGACTTCATTCATCTCTCTTTAAGTCCTGCTACTACCAGTGAGTTCAAAACATGACTAGAAACTTACCCGGATACCTAGGATCCGCGCATCCGATGCCCCAAGATACGACACCTGCATACAAAACAGAAAATGCATTTAGTTAACAGGGTCAAGGTTCGATCAACTGTTGTTCCACGCCCGAGCATGCAAATTCATGAATTACGTCTCCTCAGTCTGCTCATTAATGACTTTCTTTTTATTATTTAGAAGCCAGACGGATGCAGCTGCAATTGACGTTTGGGTAAACAAATTTCTACCAATATATGTGTGTGTGTAAGTTAATCAACAAAGCCGTCGCTTATCAATTAAACGTCAAAGTCATAACTGTTATGCAGAAATGAACCAATTTACAACGGATTCTGAGAGAGGCGTGACAAAATTGTATCAAGAACAATCTGCAAGATGACCTCTTTAGCACATGACCTTGCAACCAATACTGAGCTGTGCGAAGCAAGCTCGAAACTTTTTACACTCCAACTCGTACAGGATGAGTTTGGTTTGGTCTATTCATAGAGTTAAATTCTCTTATTTATACGTTAGACCTACTAAGTAAGTCAATTTAGAAATTAAAAGCGAATTGAGCTCATAAATTTTACCACCCTGTATGAGAAGGGTTTCCTTTTGGCTATTTATATCGATTAACTTTGTCAAAATATGCGCATTTCCCTTAAGCGCCAAATCAGATCAATCCAAAGAATGCAAGAATGAGCAAACACGCTCTAGAAGATTACCTAAGTTACCTAAAGTTAGAATGATATAGGATGTAGTCCTCCTGCTTCAATAGAAATCTGATTTCTATAGAAGCTTGGAGAACAAAACCTCGCATCTTCTTAAATTTTGGTCTATAATCATTTAGATCCTGGGCTCGTGCTTCATCAGGAAAACATTATTTTCATAAATTACAGAGATTTTTTCATACCGCATCTACAATCTACATGCTCTAGATCTATAACTCAGTCCATTTTTTTAATTAAAGTAATTATAATGATTTCTTTATTTATACTTCACAGATAAACCAAAGAAAGAAATGAATGGCCGGAAATTTGTTTTGCTGTCAAAGTTGCAGCTACCAAATTTCTTGTGAGGTGTTTTGATTTCAGATAGTGAAATGACGTTTAACTAACAGTAAACAAGCAGTGGCAATGTTTATGAAGGTCCTGATTTACTTCTTGGACATACAGAAAACAATATGGTTTTATATATAATATAATATTAATGGTAACTGTAATGTCAAAATAAAACTGGCCATTTGAGTGCCACTTCCATGTAAGATTACAAAGTAGGTGGAGGTTTTATTACCTGCTTGAACATATTTCCCTTCAGGCTGAAATACTAGTAACGGTCCTCCGCTGTCACCCTGAAAATAAACAACTGTTTAGCTAAAAATATCAACCTAAAACCATTGAAAATGACGACCTATGTGGCGCAGCGGGCGAAGGTCCGCCTGTGACGCAGGAGGTTGCGGGTTCGATTCCCGCCTAGGGACAAATGTTTGTACGATCTACAAGTATTTGTTCTGGGTGTTCTGGGTATTTACTATGTATAATAAAAAATATCTAAATTAATTAATTTTAAGTATATCAGTCATCTAGTACCCATAACACATGCTCTGCTTAGCTTGGGGCTAGATGATGCTGTGTGGATTATCCAGCATTATTTATTTATTTATTATTTATTTATTGGAAAACATGTCTCAATAATTTTAAAAATTACTTTTCAAAACAAGCTTTTATCATTAAAATGGGCTATCGTAAAATATTAAAATGCGCATATATTGACTTTGTCTCTATCACCTCTGACGTAGACTAGAGTCAAGAGCAAACCAATCTCAAATAAAATAAAATATACAGGTATTTCGTGTCTGTGACCGTTGATGACTCCCTTCGTGGGTATTCAAACCCGGTCGCAGAATCAGGTCATGCTTACCATAAAATGTCATGTAAATCACGGTTATTGGAAATGAACCAACACACAACATTTCAGCTCAATCTAAATCTGGGGCGTTGGTCCTATTTAACTTGCAAAATTTGATCACAGACTGAAAGGCACTGGGACTGGTTAAACTAACTAAAAGCTTGTAAAAAGATGAATGTAGGTATAATCCATATACTACAGGTATATATAATATCTCCTACCTAGATCCACTAAACTGTTTATGTACAGACGCCAGTACATCAAGCTAACCCTAATTGACTTTCCCCATTGAACATGACCTTATTATTTTGTAATAAATTTGAAGAACTATCAAAGAAATTTGACAGATAAGGGTTGCTTGATGTACTGGATCTGTACACACTGACCGCACCGAATGTCGATATGGAATCCCGTATTCTGATCTGCTTTTGTTAGACTGAATCACTGAGTAAACGAATTTTCAGTAAGCTATAAATATTAGGTCTTTACCTATGAAATTGCCGTTCTGCAGTACTGGCCATTTCAAATCAAAATATTTTTTGTTTGGCTAAGAATTCTAATTTCAAATTAATTTTATTTTAAAAACATGGATTTTTTTTTCCAAAAGTAGTCATTTGTTTATTGATTAGTGTTACATTTTCATCGCATTTAAATCTTTTTCGTCATCATGGATACGTTAAAAATTCGAGTAATTATGGAATATGAGTACCGTCGTGGCAGCAACGCGGCACAAGCGGCACGCAACATCAACGACGTTTACGGAGCTAACACTACAAACCAACGCACTACCTGTTATTGGTTTGCTCGCTTCCGTTCTGGAAATTTCGACCTGAAAAATGAACCTCGCGGTCGTCCGAAGACTTTGGTCGACAATGACGAATTAAAGGCGATTGTGGAAGCTGATGATACACAATCTACGGCTGAATTAGCAGCAGCTTTCGAAGTTAGCGTCAAAACAATATTGGTCCATTTGCGTCAAATTGGCAAGGTAAAAAAGCTTGACAAATGGGTGCCCCACGAACTCAATGATCGCCAGCGCGAAGTACGCGTCGAGACGTGCCTTGCACTGCTCAACAGACACACAAATGAAGGAATTTTGAACCGCATTGTTACCTGATGAAAAATGGATTCTGTTTGATAACCGCAAGCGCTCAGCAAGTTGGTTGGATCCTGGTTCAGCACCTAAACAATGCCCTAAACGAAAACTTACCCCAAGAAAAGTGATGGTCACTGTTTGGTGGTCTAGCGCCGGTGTGATTCAACACAGCTTCTTACCAAACGGGGTGAGCATTACTGCAGATGTGTACTGTGAAGAATTGAACACAATGATGGAGAAGCTGGCACATCTCCAACCAGCATTGGTCAATCGCTCGTCTCCGCTGCTCCTGCACGACAACGCGCGACCTCATACTGCACAGCAGACGGTCTCCAAGTTGCAAGAACTGGGGTTGGAAGCTCTCCGTCATCCGCCCTACTCACCAGACCTTGCGCCTACAGACTACTACTTTTTCCAGAATTTGGATAACTTCTTGGCGGGAAAAAAATTCAATACCCGAGAGGCAGTACAAAATGCCTTTGAAGAATTTGTTGCCTCCCGTCCAGCTGATTTCTTTAAGAAGGGCATCAATAAACTGCCACTGCGTTGGCAAAGATGCATTGATTGCATGGGTGATTACTTCGATTAATACAAATAAAAAATACATGAAAAAAATTCATTTAAATTTTTTCATACAAAACGGCAATTTCATAGGTAAAGACCTATTATTACGTTGAAATACAAAATGAACGCAAAGAAAACTACTTATTAAGAAATGATATCAGGAAAGCGACAGATAAAAAATAAGTATTTCGTTGTAACTATAGAGCCACTGAGTGACGCCATTTCCAACGAATTAGAATATTACTAACACTTTTCTATATAATAAATATATTAGATACAATAGATTTTTTTTCAATTTTTTTTGACAGCTCGTTTGGCGCAGTGGCTGAGTGATTGGCTGCTGCGCTGTGCGTGGTGGGTTTAATTCACGTACGGAACAAATATTTCTATGGCCTACAGGTAGTTGTTTCGGGTCTGGCTGTTCGTGTATGTGACTTTAAATGTTTGTAAACGCACCCACGACACCGCAGAAATTCCTAATGTGGGGCAACGTTTAAAAGAAAAAAAAATACTAAGCACACGAGATTCGTAATTCCATCCAACTTACCTGGCAGCCATCCTTTCCTTTCGAGAAAGCGCACATCATTGTTGGCTTGAGGTGCTGTGCCAGCTCAGAATTCATGCAGTCTTCATCCGAAAGAATTCGCAGACTGGCTTTTAATAAAACTTTTGATGACGACCTTTCTACACCGACTCGTCCCCATCCAACAATAGTTCCTATTCTATTTGTAAAGTCTTCACCTGAAAGAGATTAAATACTTAGATCTTTATTTCAATTGGAAGATGATTATTAAGGAGCTTGTGGGTAAGTTATCCATCTAGGGTTACCTACAGTATTTGTCAAGACAAATATACCCAGCTCAAACACGGGACGTCGTGTGGCTCCTCTGCCTGCCTAATCAGACCAGCTCCATGATTATATAACTTTATCACTTAAGTGATATAAGTATGCCAAAGGGAAATGCCAGATCATGTTCCAGCCATTTACAAGTAAATTTTATGTATTTTTCTAACTACTCCGCTGTTCTTTTCTGAGTAATTTTGTTGCGGGATCCAAGACAGTTGAATCGTTTCTCCGGGACTCGTCGGGCTTCATTGTCTCGGCGCTTTTCTGGTGGCCGCTACTGTTGATTCTGGTTTTCAGGAGTTGCAGTGGTTTGGGAATAATGTGATGGGCTTGTCCCATTAAGAAGTAAATGCAGATTAATGAAAATAATTGTAATGATTAAATAGGACTTTTTCTTAAGTAATAAGTTGTTTATCTTGGGAACTAACTTTAAAACTACAAATCACTATAGGGATGTGTCCTAGGTAAAAATATAATAAGTCTATTGGTCCGTCAAGTTAGATTACCAAAAAATTTTGGACACGTATTTTTTGCTGTCTCAAATCAATAAAAGGTGACAAATATAAAGCACATCAAAGTTCAGGAGAAGGGGTCTGTGGTGTCACTTACATAAAAAGTGTAGCACGGCGTGACGTCACGCGAAATTTCAACGCACTATATCGTTGTAATTTTTGGTTTACGTGACAAATGAAAAAATACATGTCCAGTATTTTTGAGTAATCCTACTGTCGGACCAAATATAATTTTTTAAGGAGACTACCCTATTATGCAAAAAATTATGAAAATCAAATAATATGTTGTATAACAATCATAATGTCGCATATGTGGATTTTGGATAACGTAACGTTATTTACGCGCGTATGTCAAACTCAATATGTCAATGTCATTCATTCGCTCTCTGTGTAGGTACTTGCGCTCCCGCCTCCCTGTTTCACTGTGCTTTTTATTGTTTTTCCCTAGCGACGACTTTTAGTTTTTGCTACGTAACTTTATTCTCAATAACACACACAGAAACACAAAACATCAATAATTTGTTTAAACAATTATAATCTACACCTGAACTAAGTATATAATCAATGTTGTTATTGTTTTAACATATAAACAGAAACGGCCAGTTCTACAGGACAAATGTTTAGTTACCATTAACAAAAAAATTCATAAGATGCTGTATGTTGCATGCTTGTATACGTGATTTTGAAAGAATGAGGCAAAGTTGATAGAGTTTCTGGTCCTTTCAGTTTAAAACGGTAACAAGTGCATGAAAAATGGATTACTCCAACCAGAAACATACTTTAATATACCAAGTATAAAAATATTGTGTATTTCGCCTTACCTACGTCTGAACTCCGATTACACCAAATAATGTCTTTACATTATTTGGTACCTGTTATTTGGACTCTGTCGGAAAGCTGAGGATTCAAAAAAATACTAATTTGGGGTCATTTCTATCATTATGTTTATAGAGAGCAAAACTTTTGCCTTTGAGTTATGTTTTAGTCACTTTAAGTAATGATTAGAAAAACACAACAAAATGCGATACCGGCCTAAAAAGATTAAAACTAACTAAGCAGGCGAGTATTTAAACTATACCTCCTGATCTATAAACAATCGCTGAATATACAATGTGAGTGTGCACAAATCCAGAGTGATGAATCATTCCAGATGGAAAAACCCAATAACACTAGGGACTTGGGAGTCGAACCCAGCTTTTCACGCTCATGGCTAGTAAAAAAGCAGGCAATGCCAAAATATAGAAGCAAACCATTAGGTACTTGTTTTACCGACTACAGAAACGGTCATTAGCATTAAATACATTACAAACAATTGGAAAGCGTCTTTGGCAAAGAAAGCGTTCTGTGCCGAAGAAACCTTGCTATTTGGAAGGTTCAAGAAAAGAACTTTAGGTAAAAGTAAAAGATAGGCAGTCATGGGGTCTCGATAGAAGCGAAAACTTCAAAATTTTGGAAATACTGTCAGTATGGAGCAACATGTCACATAAGTACCCCACCGAAAATCGCTCACGCCTTTGTTCCCCGTAGTATTGGACAGAGGTGCACCTAAAGTCGCACCCACATTTTGTCAATTATGTTTAAGTCCCATGTAGGTCGCGAACTTATTGCCATAAACCGTGTACAAATCCTAAAGGGAACACTTAATACTGCGTTGCCTGACCTAGGAATCAAACCGAAGATCTCACGCTCAGCAGTTGCACTAACATACACTAACGACAAGGAGAACGAAGCAAGGTTATTCAAGGTTCCTATGGAATGCAAGTAATCCGTGTACCTACATATAATCTTATGTACAGCGTAGTTTCATTTAACATTATAAGGATAAAATTACTTCTAAGTTTGACATACCTGGCTTTGGCAAACAAATAGGCACAATGGTATCACTAAATGCAACTGGCTTGTTCAACGTTGCTATCGCAATATCATTTTCATCTCTAACCGCAGTCGAAGTAAACAACTCGTGAATAACAACGTTCGAAATATTTCGCTTCTCAACATTCTTCAAATCTTCCATATTGTCCAATCCTACTAACACTTCCATTGTTGCAAAATCATCCCTGAAATCAAAAATAAGTTAAAGCTATGTATCCATAATAAATATATACTCATATAATAAATCTGAAGGATTTGTTTTTTTTTTAACACTATATCTGGAGGTACTAGTTAGAAGATTTCTTTATGCATTTGATAACCCAATTCTTGAGGATGGTCAAAGGTTATAAAAGCGCTAGGCTATAGGCGCTAGCGAAAGGCTAGAGGTACGCTTGGACCTAGGAGCGGTTAAAAAGGCGAGGCACAGCTAGTGATATTGAAAATTAGTGATAAAAATCAAAATTCATTTATTCAAATTAGGCTGAGAATCAGCACTTTTTGAACGTCAAAACGTTTACAAAAGACAGTCCCCCAAAAACGCCCACCTTTCACTTCTTAAAACATTAGGTGATTTTTGTTGGTATAACAAGCAAAAGAACCTCATAAGTAAAGTTATTTTTTTCCTTATCTACTAGAATGGGTAAAATTGAAGCAAACTCAACCATGGACGTTCCAATGAACGCGATAATCTAGAATAGGTAGGCAATCAATTGCAACAAACACTTCAATTCATAGTCTGATTGCCGGTTTATTTACGCACACGTATCGAATAGTTACTGTGTGTTACTCATTTGTTGGAATTGTTAATGTCAGTCTCTCGCAACAACCATTTAAGTATGTGTAGATAAATGCCTATCATCCGAATCTCCGAAAATCTGAACTTTCCGAAAGTTCAATTTGATTTCTTACTGGCGCACTTTGTCCTATTCCGTTTTGTCAAACGATTCCCACAGAACGTATTCGCACCTTCAGACTTTCTTGTGTAAGCTCCTTTGAACTATCCATTATATTGACAGAATATATATCTAGAAGTAGTACTATTAAGCCCTACAGTACTTGAGGTATGTCATTAGTTCCCGTAACAGACTAAGCTCACCATTTGAAGCAATGTCCAGCACTTAGTACGTGCTTGTTAGTGATCATCGCTCCTCCACAATGCATACGGTCATTCTTCAGGATAGCCACAGTCCATGGGAATGAATGCGGGGCTGCTCTCCTCCCTCCAACTATCCTCATTGATACCACATTGTCTGCAGGCTTGCCACATTCTGCTCCGATTACAAAAACATTATGCCTGAAGATTACATTACTTACTAATATTATACTACATTACTCTTTTGTATGTTTTAAATGTGATAGCATAGTGTTCAGTTTTATTTTCCAGCCTACTTTTAATTAATCAAGGGTTGATATTTCAATAGTCTCTACTATCCTATTTATTGTACTTTTTTATGGGAATAAAAGTTATCTGTCTATTAAAAAATCAGCCCTTCATATGTTTCTCCGTAAGATAAAGATGGCTAAAGTGCCTAAATTTAGTTACTGAAATAGTGTTTAACTGAATGAAACTCAGAATAATAAAGAGGTGGTTAAATCTCCTGCAATTATCCCAATTTATTTATGTTATGTACAATAATAAAATTTTGTTTTTTTATTGTGCCTGAAGTATCACATTGACAGTGACAGTTCTTTGTTTACTTTTAAGATCATCGACTAAGATTTGGAGAATACCAACTCAAAAATAAACAAATTTGCACCTACCATTACATCGCGTTGCATTTGTTTATTTTTGACTCGGTAGGTACATAATTTGGTGACACATTTTTATTGGATATTTCTTGTTTTTCAAATAATAACGAAATTGAATTGAAATATGATGAAGAAAAGCGAATGTGGGGCAAAATAAAACGTCAGAGAACAATGAAACGCAGTCTCAAGTAGGACCATATTATTATGTTAGGTGCCTATTTATAATATGGAAACGCACTTTAATACTCGTTGCCTGAAAACAAACCACGAAAATTGAAATCTGCGTTACACCAATTTGAGAAAAGAAGAACCACTCTGTAAATGAATTTGGTGATCCCCATACAGACGGTAATTCAAAAGCATTGGTGTATGTAGTGTATTTGAAATATTGCGATTTTTAAATGCTCTGGAAGCTGAAGCGAGAATTTGGGTGAGAGAAAGTCCATAAGACCATTCGGACGGGTGTAACTGTTTCTTCACAATCAGAACGGGTTCGAGTCGCACGTTTGTCGGACGTCGCCGTTGCTCCTGTGAATAGCAACAGTGAGCAACGCGTGCGCTGCACATGCAAGTGAGCCCACTGCATCGAACACGTGCACGTTGTACCCACATCCACACATCAATCCCTATGTAGTATTACATACGAATTGCGAACAGTAGCATAAGTTTGAAAACACGTTCCAAAAAATAAACCAAGCAAAAATGTGTCTCCAATACCTACCAAACATATTTGAACAACACAAAATCGATTCCGGTAATTTAATTTAAGGCTGCACTAATTACAGATTTCGTTTCAGTTTTACATATTAGTTCCGATGATATCGACGTTAATGTTTTTCCACTCATTATGGTCCAACGAAAGTATTTATTTTTAATTTCGCTTAGTCTTTTATATGGGTATAATAAAATGGCTATCAATTCACTTACGACAATCTGAGCTGCACACCAGCACCACCTAAAACATGATCACTTTGTAAACATATCCCGTGTACAGTAATAACGTCGATAATTTTGAATAATTATACAGACCTGACCGAGCCCGATTAACAAGTAAATAGTGCTTAGTATTGTGAACATTTCAGTATGTATGTTGGACACTGCACTCACTCATAGCCCCTACCACCGCACTGCTCTCTGCAACCGATGCTTGCTTATTTACGCTCTACACGGATTTAAAACGCAGAAATTATCCACGCGATAATATCCTTGTAAATTTAACACGCTGAAGGTTATAAATTTTATCGTGAACATTAGAACTATAATTTCCAAATGTCATAATTAAATTAAATCGCTACCCATTAGAAGTCTTTACTTTAGCCCACAATAATGTATTATAATTTCAACAAAGCGTTCTACTCCCCTCTTCAGTATTTCGGTAAAAATGTTTCATAGGTAGTAAACTTGTCAAATCGTATTCACGATTCAATTTGTTTCCGTGGCCAATTTACCTATTTCTTATCGCCAAACGATACGTTCTCTCAGAACTAACAACGAGAAAAAATAATTCATAATAAAACTTTATGCATCAAAAACGAATATAAACTAAATCGTGTTAAATTATTGCAACAACAAATTAGGCAAGGATTATTATTTCTTGGTCAATGATTAACTATATTTTTTTCATTTTTATTGTCCATATGTTACAAAATGGTGACTGCTTATGACTATGCGCAGTACGTCCCCTTCGACGTCATCTGCTTGATCCAGGAAACATACTTTCCCACGATTGTGTAGACGCCTGAATAAGTAATTTAAGAGAATTAAAAAAACATAATACTCATTTTTTTAAATTAAGCCTACATTTTTAATAGTTTTACCTGGATAATCTGGCATGGCGCAATCTATGCCCCAAGACACAATACCTAAAACAGAAAGATGCATATGATTTTAATGTCTTAACCTGCACAAAAAATCAAATGCAAAATCTCCACGTATTAAAACCAAATCTCAAAACTCACCAACTTGATACCATTTTTTGTTTTCTGTTTTTTTATGAGTAGCAAACAATGGCCCACCGCTGTCTCCCTAGAATAGGTATAAAGTAAGTTAGTTGACAGTGCGGCCTCCAAGTTCCTCAAAGTGACGGTCTTGAACTCTTTACTCGTAAAGTGTGGAAAACCAAATGATTACCTGACAAGCGTCTTTTCCAAGACTGTAGGCGCACATCATAGAGTCACTGACCAGATTCTGCTTATAAATATTAGATTTTCTACATTTGTCGCTCTCCACAATTTGTACTTTGGTTTCAAGCAAATATCTTGATGATGTCAATGCTCCTTGTCTCGTTTTTCCCCAGCCAGCCACGGTCAGAGGCACATGTTTAAAGTCCATTGCTGGAAACAAAAGCAAATAGTTCCAAATCAGCCTCAGTCTATATTATCAGTTATAGCTTTTCCGTAAAGAAGTAAAAAAAGTCAGAGATTAAATTCCGATTGAATTTGAAAGTTGATTAAGTAGTTGTTAGTTCTAATACAGTATCAAAATTCTTAATCAGTGAACTTATTGGAAAAATCACTCAGTATTATAACTTACTTGGCTCGGGCAAGCATATTGGCAAAATCTTTCCAGAGAACTGGAGTTTCTTGTCGAGAGTCAAGACTGCGATGTCGTTGATGTCTCGAACGGCGTTGGACGTGAATTCGGGGTGTTTGACGGCGTTCGTAATACGCAGCGTCGTGTATAACGTGTCCAAGCGATCGTGCATGCCCACGTACACAGTCAAGTCATGGTAGTGGACGCTGGAAATATATAGGAACAAGTGACACCACGAAAAAAAAAGTGTCGGTTAGGGAAAATTTCAGCAATGAATCTGAACACGGTCACACACATCACGTTAATACTAAACAGAGGGTAGTTATTGTTGTGTATAATTGACACTGACAGCTGTTGCACGCTGTTCAGCTGTGCTGCTCGCATTAAGTTTCATTAGGGAAATTAGTCCCTCTGGAAATCTTAAACGAAGCTTTAAAAATGTCTAACCCGAAAGTAATGCAATGTCCCGCAGAGAGTACGTGTATGTCGGTGATGATGGCTCCCCCGCAGTGCAGCTTGGGTCCCAGCATGAGGGCGACTAGCCAGGGGTATGCATGGGGCTGGACTGTGGTGCCACCTACGATTCGCCGGTTAGTTCCGGCCACACCGCACGCTAGGAAAAGAAATACATTAAGAAAAGTACGACTAATTAAAGACAAAAAGTTTTAAAACTTACCACATGACGAATTGACGTTGCCTGCGTGTGCCTTAAAACAAAAAAAAATGCAGGATATAATGGAACAATACTAAGATTTACTTGAAACACCATACTTCCGTTTGTGTAATGAGTATCATTTGAGCGTGTCACTTAGGAAAACTAGTAATATTGAGCTTTAGGCAAGCTCTTAGGTTATGAAATTCTGTTGTACTTGTATTAAGCTAAAGAGGTTTTACGTATTCTTTAATATAGATATGTAGATAATTAAAAATTATAAATTAAAGATAAAGTACTCACCCAACTGATTGCAAGAGAAAGCACGGACAATGTCTGTATCATTTTATGGGCGTACTTAATCCCAGGTAAACAGTCGTCAAGAATTCCGTCATCTTCGGCATCGCTGGAAAGAAATCATTCTTAGCCAATAAATTGTAATAAGAGTACATAAGAATTTAATTAAATTTCTGTTTGGGTATCGAAGCTTAATCGTGCGTAGATTACGGTCGGGATTTGATTAAGTTTTCCTTTATTTTTAATTATTTATACGAGAGCTTAGTGTTGCAGAATAATTGATAGTAGTATAAAAATCCCCGATTTAATAATAATGAGACCCAGCCTTTTTGAATTGCTGTCCCCTCAACGACGCCCTAAGCCGAGGTTCGAGCCCCACAGGGGGCGCCCTTAGCGAGCGGTCGTTTAAATGTAACTTCCTAGTTAGCCCTGGCTGGGGGCCTTCTTGTAAGGTCACCACAGGATGGTCCGGTTGAGCAGTAAATACCCGTCTAGTGCTGAACTGCGAGTGGGCCTAACTAAAAAGAAATGCAGAATAATTTAACGTTGGTATGATTTACATTACAATTAAATGCAGTCAATGACATTAATTTGGTTAATTTTATTCTGTTCCGAATTATAAAGTACTCAATTAAGTTAACAATAAAGGGCAATAATAAACACTGACCCTAGCTTTTTCTTTATGATGTCCACGTTCCACTAAAGAAAATAAGGATACCTTTATAAGTAAATCTAAACAACTAACTACCGCGTTTGCTGAGCGTTGGGTTCTGAAGTTGAGTCCCAGGTCTGGTAAAGTGACACTGAGTTTTTCCATTGGGAATTTCTCAGTAGTAGCCCGGAGGTAGAATGTTGAGGATTTGACATCTGCGTACTACGGAGAACACGTAGGTAAAGCGGTTGGTCCTATACCTGATGTCTCCCTGGTCTTGTAGGATTGCCGTCCCATTTGCCTATAGAAGTATAGGAACAGTGAATGCACCTCAATTTGCGTACATAGTGTGCACTATTATATCTTCTGCACTTGGGTAATCGCTCTTAAGATTTGCCGCTGGGGCCTAAATTCAGACAGGAGCATATTTTTGTTAGCCTAGTGTTGGATTGCTCCTGGGCAGCTGTGCTACTATAACCTCGCCAGCAACATTTTAACCAACAGGGTCTTGTGCAGCGATAGACTGCTGCATTCCTTTCCCATTTCCTCATAAGAGCCAGCAAGATGATTATAAGATATACTCTATGAAAACCTTCTTTGTTATTTAGTTGTCCATTTTACTTTTCTGACTGACGTTTATTATCTTTCTCTGTGACAGGTTCCTTGACATCTGTTCATAAGTATTTCTTACCAAGTAAAGAGTGCAGAAAAAGTATTTTTTATAAGTTTTAATCTTACTCGATTTTAACAAATATTTAGTCCGACTTGGTTGCTGTCATAAGAGGGCGATATAGTCTAACTTTGGGCTTAATATATTACTACTCTTTTTTACAAGGTCAAGTTACGAAGTGAGATACGTTAGTAAATTATCTGGACAAAGATAGTGATAGGTATTTCCGATTATTATGATTTTATGTCTCGAAAAACCTTTGGTACATTCACGAACATAAATAATACACATACACACTTCAGGGGCGGTACGACCTAAATTGCTTCAAAGTCAGCGTTTAGCTTGTGATATTTTTATGCAAAGCATATAGGACGGTTAATACTGAAGTCCTACCGGTTCTTGTAGGTGTACTCCCAGACGACCTTCAGGTGCAATGACGTGCTGCAATGTACTACTCCGCACGGCAGTCCATGGACGCAGACTTTCTATTGCATCGTGACCGCGCTAAGATCTCAATTATTTAAACCTTTAACCGAATGACAATTTAGGTGGGAAAGTTCTATCAAAGGCCGACACCTCCACCAGTTCTTTCCTTCCATTTGTGAGCGGCTGGATAAAACATGGCTGCAGATGAATCACTGTGTTGCCCAATTTCTCACAGGCCATGGCAACTTTAAAAGTAAATTATTTTCTTTCAAGCTTATTCCATCATCTTCGTGTCAATGTTCTGCGTGAGTAAGAACAATCTGATCATCGTGTCATACGGTAGTGTATTATTTGGCAGAATGATCGTAATACAATGTTAGATGGTGTGCAGGTTGCATCCAGAGTTGTTTACTGTACGGACTTTGTAGGAACTACTCGTAGATCAAATTTCCGTGCGTTCAAGCGTTTTTGCCACACCAACTATTGGAATCAAATGTAACAGCTCATAATTTAGGACCCATTTATATCAGTGTTAATTTTAATCGTTGGTAATAATAATAAAATAAATTGTTTGGACTAACACACCAATCAACTAGCTAGGCAACTGGGCTTAACCCAATTGTAAACGTCCCTTTGTGCCTACTGGCCTAGCTCTGTTCTATCTCCTGCTTGTAATGGAAGTGTGTTGTTGTGGGAAGTGTGTATTTTTGTACAACTCTGCTGTTCTTTTCTGATTAATTTCGTGGCGGGATCCAAGACAGTTGAATCTTTTCTGCGGGACTTGTCAGGCTTTATTGCCTCGATGCTTTTCTGGTGGTCGCCACTGTTGATTCTAGTTTTTGGGAGTTCCAGTGGTTTGGAAATACTACAAACTTACGCAAAAATAATAAGCGATTTTCTTGTGAAATGGTTTTAGCAATTTTCGAAACGAATTCCGAAACGCTATAAAATTCCTAACAATAAGGTACTAAGGGGGTTTGGCCCACTACTTTTTCTTCGTGAATGTCGGTAAACTATCTCCATACCAAATTTCATATGAAACGGTTCAGCGGATTAAGCGTGTAAAGTAATAGACAGACAGACAGAGTGACCTTCACATTTATAATATTAGTATAGATTTATGCTCGTGAATGTACTGCTTTTCACAATAAATACTAAAGACAGTAATGACGATGATTTTCTTTTATTAACCCGGAATCAAACAATCCAGGTTAATTTAAAAAGCGTGGCCACCGTGTCTCTGATAAAGGGATAAAATCATAATAATAAATGTTCATTATTTTTTTAAACAATGCACTTATTAAAATACAAAAAGCCCTTGAGCAAACCGCTTATAAATGTAGGCTCTTCATAATATTCCATTAGTGAAAATACTAACCGAGTTGAGTCAAGTAAATAAAAAATGACTGCCAGTGATGATAATCCTCGGAAGAAATTAAAAGGAAATAACATAAAGGACGATCATAATAAAAAAGCGGATAACACACTGGTGACAAAGTTCATTGGAACAGATTACACATACAAGCACCAAATAGTAATAAGAAATGCGATAGGATTTGTTATCCTACACGTGTTTGCACTGTGGGGACTCGCTCTCATATTCACGGGGGTAGCTTCATGGAAAACCAGTTTATGGGGTAAGTGTTGTTTTGTTTGCCTTTTTGGTCATTTTTATTTTAAACTTTTGTTTTTTTTTCGTTTTTAGTTATTTTTTTCTTTTCTTTCTTTCTTTCTTTCTTTAATGTGAACCTAATTGAAACCTGATGAATCCTCTGTGGACTTATTTTCATTTTGTATATTTCAGCTCTGTGTGTGTTATACGTTGGTTCGGAAGGTGTTACTATTGGAGCTCACAGATATTACACTCATCGATCGTTCAAAGCCACGCCCCTTTTGAGAGCGGTACTGGTAGCTACACAGACTCTTGCTGGACAGGTATTCCATATTCAAATCTATATTTCCAATTGATGTTAGTCCGCTTAAACAAATATCAACTTTATTTTGTTGTGAATTATGTCGGTTTCACAAGTTTTAGTAGGTACTACTGAGAAAGTCATAAAACTTGTTGAAGGTGTATGCCAAACTGAAATTTATGTGCGGGTGTAAAGTTAGATTTTCAAATACACATGTATTTACATTTTTGGAACCTAAACTGAAAACGTCGGATAGATAAACTGTTGGTTTGAACAAGTCTTTCATAGAGGATCATATTGTGTGTCTTGGTATTGACGGCACGGTTGGTGCAGTGGCTGAGCAATTGGTTACTGCGCTGTGTGTCGCGGGTTCGATTCCCGGACGGAACAAATATTTAAATGGGTACAGGTACCTGTACCGTGTCTGGCTGGTAGTGTATGTGAGTTTAAATGTATGTACCGCACAAGAGAAATGCCTAGTGACGGGCAAAAATAAACGTTCAGATCAGATATTAAAGAAGAATCTCTGGGTTCTGGTTAAATTTAATCCAATAATCTATCTAGTTAGGGTCAGAAGCTGCCAAACTAGGTTTAAAAAAACCTTATTTGATTTTGGTTAATTTCCTTCCATCAACAGAAGCCAGGCAGTAAGTCACACTTTGCGGTTTCATAAAACTGAGATAATTAGGAGCCTGCGGTTAATCCTCTACAGAAGTGATGTTTTGTAATCTGTAATTTCATTGTTGTAATTCATGGTACTTACGTAATAACAAAGAAAACCTAGGGATTAAATTCATAATCTCAGGTAGTGGGGTCTTGTAAAATGGTATTCGTCGCAATCTACTTAGTGTATGACCTACGCACATCTTCTTTTGATATCCTAGGCATAGAGAAACCTCCGACAGTTTCGTAATATCTACCAAAACGTGGAAGGATAAGTATTCCATTTTTTTTTCCGACATAACATCACGCTTTATTCTCTGAAGTTTTGGGCAGAGGTGCATTTATAGTAACGCCCATATTTCGCCTTTTATTTTATTTATTTTAAGAAGGCTTACAGACTAATAACATGATAGGTAACAAAAATATATAATTAGTTGCTAATAACAAGCCTCCACAGATATATAATAATTACGATTAAGTAATGCTTGAAAGTTGAAGTTATGGTTTTATTTTTTTATATTTAATTTTACATTTTCCGTTGCTACATGACGTGTGCTTGAGTACCACCAGCCGGTGCTTCGTTCGCAAAAAATGATTTGGCTAATAGTTTTCTTGCCACTTTCGTCTTAATACAAAACAAGTCAATATCAATATCATGCTCACGAGATAATCCATTAAAGCAACGGGAGCTTCTAATAAGATAAGCATTACGCCTATAATTAGTGGATGTAGAAGGCACAGGTTTTATGCTTAAGTCCTATGTATAGGGGGCGAACATATTGCCATCTCGGGTACAAATACAGACTCCGGTCTGCTAACAAGAAAACTCAATAACACTTTTCCCGTCCTGGGAATCGAACCCAGGACATCACGCTTAGCATTTGCACTTGGGACCACTAGACCAGCGAGACAGTTCATCGTTCCTTGCCGTTATTATTTAGTCCTGAGCGTATGTACATTTGACTTTCGGTTTTCCGTGTTGCCACGAGGAGTACAGAATTTTGTTTTCAGAGGTTAATGCACTTAAAAAAGCGTAACGCGTATGTCTCCCCTTTGCGGACGTGCTATAACACGGAAAACCGAATAGTCTTGAGTCCCGACAAGTTCTTATAGGCATTACTCTCTTTAAATAATTTCTCAGAATTCCATGTTCATCTGGTGTCGCGACCACCGGCTGCATCATCGCTACTCGGATACTGATGCTGACCCTCACAACTCGAAGCGTGGCTTCTTCTTCTGCCACATGGGGTGGCTCATGCACAAGAAGCACCCCTATGTCATCGAACTTGGCAGACGGATCGACTTGAGCGACTTGCAGGCCGACTGGATGGTCATGTTTCAGAAAAAGTAATATTTTTTTGGTATTATTTATGTGTTTCATTCCACAAGTTTTCACAGTAAGATGATTAGGACTAAGTATATAAGAGATCTCGAGTAATATGATATATTGTGACTAACCCGATGCAGATACGTAGTGTCAATACTAAAGTCCTCTCCTCTCGTGTTAACAAACCTGTCTTATTGTTAGTAAAGTAGTACTTTTTTTCTGAAGTAACTTTGACAAGCATGTTAGGGTGAAGTTTTACATCTATCATTTACTTATGTTGAAGACTTTAAGGGCACAAATGAACAGAGTGTGACTAAATGCTATAGGCTTTTTCTACCAATGAATCTTCGGGTGATGCAGAGACAGTGGTAGGTGCAATAAAGCCATTAGTATCCACTATTTCATCCAAAATTGCTTATAACGTTGTTTTTCTAGATTTTATGGAGGATCCCATTGCGAACAGTTCATTCAAAGCCCTGACAAGTACCAAACTAAAGGTTCCTTTTTGTTTCAGACACTACTACGTTTTATATCTGATACTGGCGATATTCCTGCCAGTTTGGGTGCCAATACATTATTACGGAGAAACTTGGTGGAACTCCTTGCTAGTGAGTTACTTCGCTCGGTACGTGTGTGAGCTACACGGCACGTGGCTTGTCAACAGCATTGCACACCTTTATGGAACAAGGCCTTATGATCAGTAAGTGAAGGGGTGACATAAAAATATTAAAAAAAAAAATTGTCATCATTAACTGCATAAAGGGCCTCATTCAAGGAATCCCACTATATCCTTATCACAACATTCTGTGGGTGGTCAGTCAACTAGCTTGCTAGCACGTCTACCTAAGTATTCAATAACTCATCTGCCTCATCGCGACCTACCGATCTTAAATAGACATGCCATTCAGTACAATTCTTTACGTTCCACAGAAACCTGCAACCTGTGGAATCTTGGTTTGTATCCTTGTTGAGTCTGGGCGAAGGCTGGCACAACTACCACCACGCGTTCCCTTGGGATTACAAGGCTGCTGAGCTGACCATGCATTTTAACCTGTCTGCAAGTATCATTCGGTTCTTCGAGATGATGGGTCTAGCTTATGATTTGAAATCTGCTTCTTCAGAAATGGTGAGATGAACACAGAGCTTTCACGCGGATTTCTATTGAGCTGTTAACGTAGTGTTTTCAATTTACATAATTATGTCTTTCTCCAAATAGGTGGCAAATAGGATAAAAAGGGTAGGTGATGGCAGTCACTACAAGCTGGGCACCGATGAAGCGCGTGCGGCGGTGTCCGCGTGGGGACCACTGCATCCACTAAACCCTACTTACAACACCACGCTCAAAGCACCAGATACCATACTCAAACCTGAAGGACTACCACTGTATCATGAAAATGACGTTCTTATAAGCGATACAAAAACTAGAACTAAAAATGTTGTATAAGCTATATATGTTGCTGTACAGGTGAATTTTAGTTACTTATATTGTTTATTTTTAGTTCATATTGTATTATTTATAAGGTTTTTAAACAATTAAACACAATTGATAGTAATTTATTTCACCAGACTTCAACCAAAGCAGCCTGCTAACTTATCAACTTAGTAAATATTGCTGTACAGGTGAATTTTAGTTATATTGTTTATTTTTAGTTCATATTGTATTATTTATAAGGTTTTTAAACATTTAAAAATAATTGATACTAATTTATTTCACCAGACTTTAATAAAAGCAGCCTACTAACTTATATACTTAGTAAATATTGCTGTACAGGTGAATTTTAGTCATATTGTTTATTTTATAGTTCATACTGTATTATTTATAAGGTGTTTTAAACAATAAAGAACCATTCAAACTAATATTTTTCACCAGACTTTGATGAAGGCAGCCTACTTACTAATATACTTGGTAAATATTGCTGTACATGTGAATTTTAGTCATATTGTTTATTTTTAGTTCATACTGTATTATTTATAAGGTTTTCAAACAATAAAAACAATTGAAACTTATTTACTTCACCAGATTTTAACTTATAAATAATTTATTTTATATAATTATTATTTATTATTCTAGAATATAATAATTATACTATAATTATTATACTCTAGAAGCACTACCTCCCTCCTAAGATGTCATATTAAAACAATTCGTTGCTTTTCAAAATAATAAGTATTAATGTAATAAATTATTTTTAGTATTATAATGTATGTATTCAAATAGATACTTATGGTATAATAGTTACTCCCTGCGGTGTTACTGACGATTAAAATTCCCATTCAACAAACATAGGAACTATCAAGTGCGTAAAGTTAAAATAATCTTTGTTTTCAGAAATTTTCCAATATTCTGCGCAATTGTCTTAATTTTTGTTTGCGTAAGAACCTCCTTCAAATCATTAGAAAACTCAAAAAACAAAATAGATTGAATCGGTGAAGTCGTTCTCAAGTTATGGTTATGGGTGTGACCAAGGGAATATTTATAAGTACACCACAAACTACCAACATATCTCTTTCCTTCTCTATCAAGTCCATCCAAAGGTTTCCTATAAGATATCGCTTGTAGCGATAAGGCCGCCTATTTCAACACCCTTTGTAACTCTTAAAGTTATTTTTTGTCTCTCTCTGTCTCTCTCTTAAAGTTAAGTTTTTATGGTGTCCAATTGTATTCTGAAGTCCAATCATCCATAAATTTCACTGTTTCTATTGAAATGTAGCTGAAGCCCTCACCTAGTTAGCTCCAATTATAGGTATTAAAATAGTGATTCAAAAGAATAAATGTGAATAATTAAACTACGATGAAATCAATGTAAACGAAGCAATGTCAAACACACTATAGTAAGCAATTAGCATACAAGAACAAAAGTTCAAGTTCTATCAATTGCGACACTTGAGTACAATGCGTATATAAAATAATGCCTAAGGTTTGATCGACTTTGTTTAAATGGGCCTGTTTTTTAGCGGAGTAACAATAGAGATATTATCAGGGAAATAAGCAGGATATTGAGAATTGGGAATCACTGATATAAGAAAAATTGCTAACTAAAACGAGATGGAGGGTGTACAGGAAAGAAATAAAAATACACACCATGTACCTCTAATTGCTAAAAATATAGGAACAGATTATTCTTACAAACACCAGGTAGTGTGGCCCAATGCAATAGGATTTCTTATATTGCATTTACTTGGATTATGGGGATTGAAAGTGCTACTGACCGGTGGGATCGGAATAAAAACGTTATTATGGAGTAAGTACATCACCGATTTCCTATAAGCCTTACTAATTTATTTATTTATTTGATACTTTAATCACACAAATGTATAGAGGCGGACTTAATGCCATAGCAATATTGCTTAGCATGCAATGTCATATTGTAAATGCGAAAGTAAGTTTGTTTGTTACCTTTTCATGCGTATACCACTGATTCGATCGGGTATTTCCCATTGGTCAGATTGATGGTCAGACTAGACATCCTGAAATACTGCATATACGTGGTCAGGTGTACAGAAACGAACATAGGGTACCTTTCATTCCGAAAAAAAGTACTGTTCTCGAGGGAAACTGCAATAACGGTAATTGATGGCGCCACGTTTCGAATCACGATTGCATTTTATAATTACAAGCAGAGAACAACTAGAATTGATTGACAAATTCTAAATTAACGCGAGTGAAGTCGCGAGCAAAAGCTAGTTTATGAGAAGAATGCTGAAGTAATACTTGTTATCTTTTCAGCTATGTTTGTAACTTACATTGCGGCAGAAGGTATTACTACTGGAGCTCATAGATACTACACACATAGAACATTTAAAGCTACAGCACTCTGTAAAGCCATTCTTCTAACTCTGCAGACTCTAGCTGGACAGGTATTACTTTATGCTTTATGATTTAATAAGAAGGTCTTGGTTTTAATAAGATTTGTTTTAAGACGGCCTCGAGATCGCATGAGGTCCTGGGATCGATTCCGGGGTCGGGAAAGATGTATGTATGTTTAATGTTTTGGGTTTTTCTATTTGGAATTCTTTAGTAACAGCCCGCGAGTCTCGATTTTTTCCCCGTAAGTGGCAATAGGCTCGCCCCATATCACATAGGACTTTAACATAACTGGAAACATGTGGGTGTACTATAGGTCCTCTGCCTAACACATCAGGGAATTAAGGCGTGATGTTATGTGTACAATTTTAAATCGTAGTCCCAGGTAGCATGAAACCAGTAATAGTGACACGTCGTTAATGTTACCCTCTGCGAATCAATACTGCTTAAATATTTTTCAATGCTTACCTATCCCCTCGCTTTACTTGATGACTGGTGTAGACCTTTGAATTCTAAGCCATCGTGTTATTTTACAGAACTGTATGTTCATCTGGTGTCGTGATCACCGGCTTCATCACCGTTATTCAGATACTGATGGAGATCCTCACAACTCCAAGCGTGGCTTCTTCTTCTGCCACATCGGCTGGCTCATGCACAAGAAGCACCCCTACGTCATCGAGCTCGGCAGGAAGATAGACATGAGTGACATGCAGGCCGACTGGATGGTCATGTTCCAAAAGAAGTAAATCAACACAATATGTGTTCCTAATATTAATAATATTGAGCTAACTGATCAGAATATCGGGACTTCTGCAATGTTTTGTTTCTCAAGAATTATCGGTATTGTTGTTCTTCATTCTTATGATGTCTATTTGGTTTCAGATACTACTACCCTTTGTATCTCCTACTTGCAATATTTATCCCGGTGTGGGTCCCAGTGCATTTCTTCGGAGAACATTGGTGGGACTCATTGTTTGTTTGTTATTTCTTCCGATACGTCTATTCACTTAACGGAACGTGGCTTGTGAACAGCGCAGCACATCTTTATGGAACTAGACCTTATGATCAGTAAGTACCTAGTTATTTCTAGCTTTATCAGTGGGTCCACACAGTCACTTACAATAGTCATAATAATAGATTTTTGAAGTGTGTCCCCACTCACAGATGAACGCTATGAAGAGAGACTCAATCTTTGTTAAGATAGTGCTTCCCTACCCACCCTATTCGGTCCACCTCCTAAACATCTCCTCCTTGGTCATTAGTTGGCCATTGGTTAACCTGAAAGCCTTCAGCCTGGTGTGCTAGTACTCCACAAACGATGGGACACCTGATAACGTATAATGCATGACCTGACACCTGCACGCTGCAGGATTTGATGAACGCTACTAATGGTGCCAAACTCGTAGTTAATTTCTGGGCCGATTCTATACAGATAACCATCCAACGACGCTAAGAAGAGAAGAAGAATAGTCATAAATATATTTTTATTTTACAGAAACCTGCAACCAGTGGAATCATGGTTCGTGTCTTTTATAACACTGGGTGAAGGCTGGCACAACTACCACCATGCGTTCCCCTGGGACTACAAGGCTGCGGAACTGAGTGACCTCATTAACCATTCGGCCACTTTCATCAAATTCCTCGAAAGGATTGGACTAGCATATGACTTGAAAACTGCTTCACCAGAAATGGTAAGTTCTACAAATCACATGGTGTGGCCACTTTAAAAAAAACGTTGTCCTCACTAGGAATTTCTCCTGTATCGTGGGTGCGTTTGCAAGCGTTTTTACGCATACATAAAGAACCTGTGGGCCCATACAAATATTTTTTCCGGGTTTGAATCGAACGACACGCAGCGAAGTCAATCGCTCAGACAAGTCAGCCACTGCGCCAACCGTGCCGTCAACTTGATGGGACAGCTATAATATAGATTTTTTTTGTACAATTCACAGGTAGCCAACAGGGTAATAAGGACAGGTGATGGTAGTCACTACAAGCTGGGCACTGAGGATGCGCGTGCGGCGGTGACCGCGTGGGGGCCGCTGCACCCGCTAAACCCTACCTACAACACCACGCTCAAGACACCTGATGCTATACTCAGACCTGGAGGTCTACCATTGTTCCATGAAGAGGATGTTCTTAATCCTAATGTATTGCGGAAAACTGCTTGAACTTTTATAAATATCATTCATGTCTTCGAATATCTTGCTCGTGCCAAATCTTAAAGGCGAATGTCCTAATACAAGGACAAGTAAGCCGCGCGTCAGTGGTACAAAACCAGTATAAGTTGGCCCCTACTTCTATTGGAATTCCGTACCACGCTAGGCCAGCTAAATATCGAAGTCGAATATAAAATATTGAAATCGAAGTATATTACCACCGACGTCTACTGTACAAGTTAATAATAATTAAGAAATAAAATAAATTGCTAGTTTTAGATATTATTAATTTGATACTACTTTATAAGACATACTTACTAAATATTTTTACATGAAACCATTTTTAATTAATCATTATTTATTTAACAATAGAACCCCAATAGTAATTAGTTTTTATAGGTCACTATCACGGCCATTGATTAGTAACTCCGGGACTGTTTGCATTCGTTAATTTATTATTCAAGGTTTCGAACGTGTATTATTTATGTTTACTAATCATTTAACTATACTTAAATAAAATAATATCACGCCTGTATGCCCCGAAGGGTTGGGCATGTACATCTTTACCCAACCCTTCGGGGACAGCACGGATGGCGCAGTGGCTGAGCAATTGACTGCTGCGCCGCGTGTCGTGGGTTCGATTCCCGCACGCAACAAATATTTGTATGTCCTACAGTTAGTTGTTACAGGTCTGGCTGTTTGTGTATTAACTTACTGTGAATTTGAATGTATGTAAACGCACCCACTATACAGGAGAAATTCCTAGTGCGGGACAAAGTTTAAAAAAAAAACAGGTATACGACATTGGAGGCGAACCGCCAACCGGGCACAAATCCAGACTCCGGGCGATTCAGAAGATACCTAATGGAAACACTCGATAGCAATTCGCAGAACCCCAGACCCACGTTCGGGATTTACAGTTACGATCACTTGACCAAGGAGACAACCATTAATGTACAATAATGGACAAATAAGGGATCAGGAAACAAAGCAAAGCGATGCTCATATCAATCGGAATTCATTCCAATGTAGACATAGGCCAGCTCATCATGCTAACCCTGCAATCTGTCAAATTTATTTCATAGTTTTTCTACTTTATTACAAAAGAATAAGGTTCATGTTCAACTGAGAAAAATTGACAGTATCAGATAGCTTGATGTGCTGGCGTCTGTACATAAGAGAAATAGTATATACACGTACCAGAGCTCGTACTTTGACGATATAAAATAGACCACAGTTAAATCTTTATGTTTAAGCCAACAACTGCATCAGAATGCTAACAAGGTGGTTCCGATGCTTTCAGGTTTATATATTTCAGAATACGGGGTCAAATTAAATTAGCTGGTGAAACATTTTGCATCAATTTTTTGATTATTCAAAGTTTCAGAGGGTTGATTACCTGATCTCAGCTTATCAATCTGGACATAGGCTGCTAGTGGCACCTAAAATATACTTCCAAAGTCACTATTGGTTTGGAATGATCATAAGCTGTATTTCTAGGTACAGCTATGATACTCATCAATCTTAATTGCGGTATTATCCTCAATTCTAGAGATGTTCTATTTTGTTCCAAAGAATCCCTTCTTTGGAACAAAACAGAACATCTCAACACTACAATCATAAAATATTTTTCTTCTGCATATTTCCTGTAACACCCATCATGGCCTTTTGACTCCCAAAAAGCCTGATGCCTATGAGGAACAGGGTGTAAAGTTCCTCATCCACCATTAAAAAGGGACGTCCCGACCAGGCAGCTGTTGTATCTTGTGGGCTACTGCCTGAAAGTTGTTGTCAGGTTCTTGTATATCTGGTCAATCGCTGGGATAACTTTAATATCGCGATGTAGGATACGTCAAATTTAGTTCGAATGTGGTGAGATAGATGTCGCTACAGCCTCATCATGTGGGTTTACCTACACAGCGACCGTTTCTACAGCCAGCCGCACTTTGGTGTTATCACATGGACCTATAGCTCGCCTTTTCAAAGTAATAAGAAACCAGCTTAGTAATACTGTTTCTGTTTACTCTGACGTCTCACTTACCATCGACTTACTAACCACAAAAGGAAAAGCCACAAATATCTGAATAAAGTACAGTCACGGCTTCATGAGCAATGAAATGTATTCACGGATGCTGACAAATGAAATACATATATGCATATACAGAGGCTAGCACATCAAGCTACCCCAATGTGTCAGATTTTCCCAATAGATCATGAACCTTATTTCTATTACATAAAGTTGAAAAACTATCAAATAAATCTGACACATTGGGGTAGCTTGATGTGCTGGCCACTGTTCCTAAACATTCGATATTTGAAAAATAAGTGCCCCATGTTGTATTCTAAGAATGGGTTACAATTAGAAATATATATTATCCTAAGTAAAGTAACACAATCACTGAGTACTCGACATTATCATCACCTACCTAGTCTTTTTTAAACATGTTGGGGTCGGCTTCCAGTCTAACCAAATGCAGCAGATGACCAGCATTTTGATTGGAGCGAAACCCTTTGGTTAGACTAGTTGTCAGACATTAGAGCTTCTGACTACCCGTAACGACTATCAAAGATCTACAAAATACAGTTGAGATCACAACTTAGTGTGCTTTCCAAAGCACGCAGGGGTCCCTATGTATAATGGATGGTCATCTATTTCCGGACCGAAACGCTTTCTACTTAAAAAAAATTCTTGAGTTAACTGACAGACTACGCACGCCTGAACCCCAAGGGCTATGCTATTTATTTATGTTTATCACGCATAAACAAATGACAGCAAGCAGAGAAACATCAAACAAAACTTTCAATAAAAATAAAAATGGCTGATTATTTCCTTCATTTAATTTGTTCCTTGTTCCATACATTTTTAAATATTTGAATTTAAAAAAGTACCGCTTTCTGAGTTTAGCCCTTGATTCCAGCTGGCTAACTAGACCCTCCTTAATTATTGGTTGAGGCTTAGCTATTAAGCCATTGGCTGACACGACTATCGGTAGAACGATTGCTGAGTCCACATCACACATGTCGACAACCTCGCAAGCCAACTCAAGATACTTGATTTGCTTATTTTTACAGCTATACCAACAATCGTTGCGCGCCCATCAATTCGATCCATCACCACTACATTAGGCTTATTGGCAACAATAGTCCTGTCTGTGATGATAGATCGGTCCCAGTACAACGTGACATGCTCTATTTCGCAAATAATATCTGTATTCTTCTCTGCCTCTAAACATGAAGGCAGCTGAGTAGATTACCATTGGTTCACAGTTGCTTTTGTTTTTGTTTGTTCAGTTTGTTTGGCTTACAGCTAAATGTCTCCCCTAAATTAGATAAATAAATAAACAAATGACCAATCACGATGTATTATTGAAATAATGACATCAGCATGGTAATTCACAACCACTCAATACGATATCGGATCAGCCTAGGGTTTAGGGGAATATTTATATATTTTTATTTTATTTTTATTTTGCTGGACAATCCACACAGCATCATCTAGCTCCAAGCTAAGCAGAGCTTGTGTTATGGGTACTAGATGACTGATATACTTAATACAATACATTACATAGATAGATATTTTTTATTATACATAGCAAATACCCAGAACACCCGGAACAAATATTTGTAGATCGTACAAACATTTGTCCCAAGGCGGGAATCGAACCCGCAACCTCTTGCGTTGCAGGCGGACCTTCGCCCACCGCGCCACATCGGTCGTCAAAACTAAACTCTACAGGTCGTAAATAAATTATTATTATTAAGTATTTCGCAACATAAGTTAAGTGACGCTATAAAATATACATTGGGTAATTAATTTAAAAAAGGAAACAATAGGTTAAGTTTTATAAAATAATATGTAATGTTGTTCTTGATTTACGTGCAACTGCGTTACCTACAAACGTCAGGCTGCTACTGAAAACTTCCTATTGGTAAAACCCAGTATTGCTTGGCCTGACATGGTAATACACAATGAACAGATGTAAGACAATGTACAGAGAACCAACGGGTACTTAAAAACCAATACAAAATGTATGATTATTCAGCAAGTTGCTTTACTTTTTGTTTAAACATAACATATAAAAAAAAAATGGAATAAATATTTCGATTTCAAGTAATACCGTATTCCGACTTTGTTACATTAAGATAACAACAGTCTTCACTATAATTAACCGTGAACATTTATTTATGGTGTTTTGAGGAGTTTTAAGTAAGTGTTTCTGCACAAACTAGAACTTACATCTAACTTCTGATAGACAGCACTAATCAATGAAATCTAACCCAACTCATCACCACAATGTACAAACGAGACAACATGTGCAATACACATAATGTTGTAAATTCCCTATTTTGCATACAAAGCCGAGTTCAAGTTCGTTAAGTTGCTCAAACATTCATTATTTTATCAGTGGACAAGGTTTTAACTATTCCTTTTATAAGTAGGCACATACTCTCGGTAGACCAGTTGTGAGTTGATGAGCTAGAAGCGTGTGTGTAGCAAACAATCGAAATGACTGCACAAAACATGGAGACCAAAGCTTCAAATACAATCGACGTGGCTAGCTCAAATACTGGAAACAATAGCACAACTAAATTAGAATCAATTTCTATACCTAAAGTAATTGGTACAGATTATTCTTACAAGCATAAAATTGTATGGAAAAATGCCATCGGGTTCCTGATAATGCATATTCTTGCTGTTTGGGGAGTAGGTCTTCTTTTATTGGGATATGTTAAATGGCAGACTATTTTATGGAGTAAGTTACAAATTGCTTTCATGATATGTTTACGTCTTGTGCATAATTTCTATATTGTAATACGAATTATTATTAATACTACTTGTTCTATTTCAGATGTCGTCGTTACATTCCTGGCCACTGAAGGAGTCACAATCGGGGCTCATCGTTTTTACACTCATAAATCTTTTAAAGCAACTACTTTTCTGAGGGCCATGTTTTTAATTTTCCAAACCATCGCTGGACAGGTTACCAACTTTACTTCAATATTCATAGAATATACAAATAACATCGCCCTTGATTCAGCATCTAAGACATCATTAATTTACAGAATTCTATGTTCATCTGGTGTCGAGACCACCGACTTCATCACCGCTACTCAGATACTGATGGTGATCCTCACAACTCGAAGCGTGGCTTCTTCTTCTGTCACATCGGCTGGCTCATGCACAAGAAGCACCCCTACGTCATCGAGCTCGGCAGGAAGATAGACATGAGTGACATGCAGGCCGACTGGATGGTCATGTTCCAAAAGAAGTAAGTCAACACAATATGTGTTCCTAATATTAATAATATTGAGCTAACTGATCAGAATATCGGGACTTCTGCAATGTTTTGTTTCTCAAGAATTATCGGTATTGTTGTTCTTCATTCTTATGATGTCTATTTGGTTTCAGATACTACTACCCTTTGTATCTCCTACTTGCAATATTGCGTAGAGTGTGAAGGTCTGCCTGTGACGCAGGAGGTTGCGGGTTCGATTCCCGACTTGGGACAAATGTTTGTCGATCAACAAAGATTTGTTCTGGGTGTTCTGGGTATTTGCTGTGTTTAATAAAAAATAACTATCCATGTAATGTATTGTATTAAGTATATCAGCCTTCTAGTGCCCATAACACAAGCTCTGCTCAGCTTGGGGCTAGATGATGCTGTGTGGATTGTTTGGCATTTTTATTTTTACATGTTATCGTGTCTTCTTTTGGCTTGTCTGATATTCAGATAATATATTTATGATTTTGTTTTCAGGTATTATTATCATTTATACTTTATATTAGCGTTTGTAATGCCTGTGGGGGTGGCAGTGCACTTCTTCGACGAGCCTCTTCTTCAAGCTATCTTAGTCTGCTACTTCGCTCGCTACATGCTTAATCTTAATGGGACGTGGCTCGTCAATAGTGCTGCTCATCTGTATGGAACACGGCCCTACGACCAGTAAGTATTCCTTCGTTGGTTGGTTTAACATACATAAATCCGTGAATGTATGTTTGTATATTTACTATTTTCGTTATAATTTTACAGAAAATTGCAGCCAGTGGAGTCATGGTTTGTGTCTATGATCAGTTTGGGTGAAGGCTGGCACAACTACCACCACGCGTTCCCCTGGGACTACAAGGCAGCCGAACTGACCATGCATTTCAACCAGTCCGCGAGTTTCATCCGATTCTTTGAGAGGATCGGACTTGCTTATGACTTGAAAACTGCTTCACCTGAAGTGGTAAGCTAAATTTAACAGTTTGTTACTTATTATTTGACGACCTATGTGGCGCAGCGGGCAAAGGTCCGTCTGCGAAGCAGGAGGTTGCGGGTTCGATTCCCGTCTTGGGACAACTGTTTGTCGATCTACAAACATTTTTTCCGAGTGTTCTGGGTATTTACTATGTATAATAAAAATATCTATCTATGTAATATATCGTATTAAGTATATCAGTCATCTGGTACCCATAACACAAGCTCTGCTTAGCTTGGGCCTAGATGATGCTGCGTGGATTGTCCAGCATTATTTATTTATTAACAGTTGCATTCAAAGATGTTTTTTAAATTATTATTTTTGTAATACACAGGTAGGGAATAGAATAATCAGGACTGGCGACGGCACTCACTTCAAGCTGGGCAATGAGGAGGCGCGTACGGCGGTGACCGCGTGGGGGCCGGTGCATCCACTGAACCCGAGCTACAACACCACGCTCAAGGCACCAGATGCTATACTGAAACCTGAAGGACTACCACTGAACCATGAAAAAGATGTCCTTAACTTCAATGTCATGCAGGCGAACTCAAGACGTGGTTAAATCGATTTGGTATTTTTTATGCCAATGGAATTTTGTAGTCAATTTAGAATAATGATTATATTGTACTATTAGGTATTTAATAATTCACAAGATATTAGACAACATTTATTTTAATTACATTTAGAACTATTATAATTAGAACAAAATAAAGATTGAATAAATAAAAGTAGTTTTATAAAGTATGCCTTTTGTTACTTCTTATCAAGGTCATGAACTTAGTTATTAATTTGTTTCTGGTTTTCTACCGAGAATTTTCAGATACTAGATTTTAATACACTGAAAAAGAGAACTAGAGCCTACCAACATTTACATATATGATTTATTATGTTCCCTATTGGACTAATCAGGCAAAAAAAAACTGCTAAATTTTAGAAATATATTTGAATGGCTTGAGGTAGATGTCCACACTTTAATATTTAGTGCACTCAATTAAAATAAAAGACAGTTCATTGACTTACTACGACAATGGAATGAGTACTTATCAATAAGCATAAGAATATTAAAAAAAGGTCACCAACAAAGTAATTTAAACAATTTAAATTTATTGTTCATAAAAAGATATTGTGACAAATGTTACAATAGGTATCATATATTACATATATTAAGCAATAACCTGTGTTAAGGAATGTCAGGCTTAAATTATGTATGCAATTCTTTTGTTTCTATTTCTATTTGTTGGTATATTCTTATACTTAATTTGTCTCACATTAAGTGCGACTTAAGCTGCCAATTAATTTAAATTGCCTCTTATTGCCAATTACTTAGAATTTACTTTGCGCTCTATTATTTATACAAACCTTTTAATTGGAGTATCGAAAGCCCTAGAGTTTGTGAAACAGCCAACACGAGGATATAATTATGTACAGTTTGCGTCACGTTTAAGTTTGCAATTCTGAAAGTAGAATCAGAATCAGAATTATTAATTAGATATTTGTTAAACAAGTAGCCGGTCGATTCTGTCAAAATCTCCCCGTAAATACGTAATTGACCACTAAATTGAGCTGTCAGTGTCACCCATCATAAAGAGTAATGTTTAGACACGTAAATACAGCCAGTATATAAAATTTTCTAGTAGCATTAGCGTTTAAAAGGCTGTCATGGTATGGACACGTGATGCGAAGGAGTGAGGCTCATGTTGTGAGGAAAGTTTTTAGTATAAATGTGAGGGTTATGATAGTAGAGGGAGGTTAAAGAAACGGTGGATGGATTGTGTGAAAAATTATATGGCTAAATGAAGGAGATGACGGCAAATACAGATTTATGGAAAAAATAACATGAAAACCAAAATCAAAATCAAAATTCATTTATTTTAAATTAGGCTGAGAATCAGCACTTTTTGAACGTCAAAATGCATGCTGCGCCGACCCCAAAATAAATTATATTAAAAAAGGTAGGAGGATGAATTCTGGTCAGGAATATTTATTAATGGTTTACCCACAGTTCGCTTTAATTCCATTTTATGGCGATGATAGAGATGTATGGAAGAAAAAAACATGCAGCGCCGACCCCAAATAAATTGGGATAAGGGCAAGAGAAAGATGAATGATGTTAAGCGTTCAAAAGATTGTTGGGTAATCTCGATTATCGATTATGATTGTACTAGTGTTATTCTTTGCCAATCCCAATAATCAGGTGGCATGTAATAGGTAACAGGCATGTTTTAGGATGAGATTTACTTCTGCGCACTCTATTGTAGGCTTCTTCAGAACTTGCAACTTATTAAGCTGCGTGTAACTTACATTTTGCGAATTGTAATGAGCTATTCCCTGTCTGATCTGTCAAAACTTGTTTATTACGAAAGGCCAAAAAATAAAGAAAATGCTTTTTTTTAAGAAACAAAAAATATATTTTGCTATCCTTAATAGTCTATTATATTAATTCACAATAAATAGTAAATACAAAACGCTCTTAAAATAATTGCCGGTTGTAAAAATATGCTTATTCAGTCAATACAAGAGCAGCCAGAGTTCGCGATGTTTCTTATCCAGTCCAAGTATTTGGTGACCCGGGTGTACACCCCGGGGTAGCCGGGACGACCACAACCGATGCCCCAGGACACAACGCCTGCAAAATTGAAAAATACATACTTAATCATTTGTCAACCTATCAAGTCACATAAAACAGAAATATAGAAAACGAAACAAATAAAAACTTATTACTTTATGCTGATGTAATTGGCAAACACAATTTGAGTTTGACATATGTATACATAATGAAGTAATTAATTCAGCCTTTTAACTAATACCAGGAAACACCTAATTGAACTCTTTAATATTATTGCACTACTGTTTGATTGGTTGGATTTTCAACTCTCAGCGCTGAGCTGTGCGTTAAAAGTCCGGGTATGGTAAAAACGGCTGCAAACCTTTTTTGAAAATCGAAGCGAAAATTTGCAAGGGCCCGCATTACACTACGGCCAGCTATTAAAAAAAAAAGAAACCGTCGTGTATGACGTCTAAACAGAATGATTACGATTTACGCTTAACGAAAGACCTAGCTATGAAATGTTGTGAATATTACAATTACGCTTTGACATTAAAACATGGTCGAGATACTAACCTAGTTGCTCGTGTCGTTTGTCACTCCTCTCAGCTGAAAGAGGGCCACCACTGTCACCCTATAATGAATGCAGAAAAATTAGACCTGATACCTTTACCCTAAGCTCGGGTACAGATTGGTGAAACGTAACGCGACCAGGTGTCACACGTTGAAGCAAATTGCCTTGTTGTTCTGTCAAATTTCATGTGTATTAATTACATTTTGAATGGCAAAAGGTGTGGTATGATATATTTTTTTAAACGTTTCCCCACCCTCGGATTTTTTCCTGTATCGTGGGTGCGTTTACAAATATTCAAATGCACAAACACAACCGGCCAGACCCGGAACAATTATCTGTAAGCCATAAAAATATTTGTTCCGTGCGGGAATCGAACCAACGACACGCAGCGCAGCAGCCAATACCTCAGCCACTGCGCCAACCGTACCGTCAAATGGTAGATAATTTACCCCAATATAATTAGAAAATAAATGTTTTATGAATACTCATGTGTGATATTTATTTAATTGTAATCCGGATAAAATCCCACCTGACAAGTATCCTTGTTTCCTGTATCGGGGTATCCAGCGCAGAGCATGCCGTCGCCAATCATATTGGGTGAGTACTTGGCCTTCTTACACACCTCGTTGCTCAAGATCGGCAGTTCGACTTCCTGAAGATAGCATGAGTGATTCTTACCCTCTGCTACGGTGCCCCAACCAGCGGCTATTGCCTTGACGCCAATGTATACCTTATCTGCAAAATATTGAAACCATTATAACAGTGACTCCTATAACGACGACCGATGTGGCGCGGCGGGCGAAGGTCCGCCTGCGACGCAAGAGGTTGCGGGTTCGATTCCCGCCTTGGGACAAATGTTTGTACGATCTACAAATATTTGTTCCAGGTGTTCTGGGTATTTGCTATATATAATAAAAATATCTATCTATGTAATGTATTGTATTAAGTATATCAGTCATCTAGTACCCATAACACAAGCTCTGCTTAGCTTGGGGCTAGATGATGCTGTGTGGATTGTCCAGCAATATTTATTATTTATTATTATTATTATAACCCTAGCACGAATTTCTTGTGAAAAGTTTACCAACCAAAAACGTCAACAATTAATAGGTATACGAGTACTAAGATTGAAGCAACGCCTCTGCATTACGTCCGTGAAACTAATTTCGTTTAACTTATAACTAGGTACTTTGATGTTTTCGGTTGGTAAACTTCTCGCAAGAATTAGACTATCAAATGCAAAAATATTTTTTCTTATCCGACTGGGAGCTCTAAAGATAAGCGCGTTCAACCAAACAAAAGCTTATATATAAAAAGTAAAAAATTGATGATAACAATGTATCTAACAGTTATGTGGCTTGAAAGTCAAATTAGCATGGCTCATCTATTCAAACAAATATTGTATGCCTAAGGTGAGAAGTCAATGTAATTCCCAGATATATTTTAAGAACGCTAAAGACGTGGATTTCAAAGCAATTAACAACAAAAGTTCAATGAACATGATCAAAAATCAGTGGCATTTGGGAATCCCAATTCCCAAACCCTGCACTCTGCTTCGGTATGATGACATATGGCAGTAGCTTTTGGTACACGAATACTCTTTAAATGCACCTACTGAGAGTTATTTTTAGGCGCTAGAAGAGCAATTACGAACATCATCAACATCATTCAGCCAAAAGACGTTCAGTACTGGACATATAGCCTCCTCCAATTGTTACACAAGGACCGAGCCTATGCCTCCCGCATCCAGCAAATCCTCACCAGTCTACCCAGATCAGAAAAGCAAAACAGTGTTATATCGAAATATCAAAATATAAGGTTGTATTTTTCAGTGCTTACTTTTGGCCGGACGGACTTGTATTTAGACGTTATAGAGAAGCACGACCAAAACTAAGTTCCAAGTTTAGTGAAGTTTAATGTTATATAATTCTTTACAAAGCCGACCAAGACACTCAGGCGTCAAAGTACGAGGAGTACTTTGCCGCATCGCTGTCATATGGATACGTTCCCAAAAGACTGGCAGCATGGCCACGTTGGATGGCAATACTAATTATTTGGGCAGGTATATATTACTCTTAAAGGTATTGACGACTCCCACATTCCTTTTAAACTTAAGGGGAAAGACTTTCACTAGCACTTCGCCCGCGAGTTCGTGTGCGTGGATTTCGTACTTTTCCCTTCGAACTTTTACATCCCCTCCAACCCCATTAAAGAGTAGTTTTGAAAATAGAATATAGCTTAGTTATTTACTGATAATGTAGCTTTGAAAACGTGCAAGAATGTTTTGAATCAGTTCAGTAATTTTTAAGTTTATCTATTACAAACAAACGCAGCAACACAAACAATTAAAGGTTTCCTCTTTTGTTTATAGTTTAGATATCTACCATCATTTTTCGGCAAACACACGGGTTTCACACTGTCGGTCACCCGCACTGCCTTATTCAGTTTCAGCACCGCAATATCGTCTCTAAAGTTGGTGAAGGTGAAGTTATGGGCGACCAGCTGGACCACGTGGCGGGTCACCGGCCTGTGCGTGGTGTTGCAGCGGTTATGCTCGCCCAAGGTCACTTTGATCATGAACCACATAAACCTGCAACATGATTGGAACCTGGTTAATTTAATACAAACTAACGCATCGGAACTGGATACTGGACACCCTGTGTTTTTTTATAAGAATAAGGAAAATACACAACCTCAACCATTCTGATATGTCCCAGTTTAATCTCAATCTAAAAATATAGGTAGATATAAAGATACCTATAGTATAGGTACACATGATTTGTCCTGTGCGATCCGACACATTATGATGTCTGAGATATGTAATAATTATTATTATTATTAATTTAATTAACATAGAAAGTATAAACTCCATTTCTGTTACGTACGTCTTAACACAATGAGCAGCCGTGAGAACATATCTGTCGTTAATGAGTGAGCCCCCGCAGTAGAATTTGTTATGGTAGGACAGACGAGCTACCCAGGGGAACTCGTTGACGGCCGTCTCCACACCACCAACTATTCGGGAAGCTTCGTTGCGCTCCCCACAACCTGCAAGAATGAAAGTAGCAAGCCGAATATCCATCGCGGAGAATATAGGGGAAATTAAGAATAAAAATGGCACCTCTGCAGAAAATACGTTCTCGGTTTGATTCAGATACAGCATTCTGAGTACTGCCATTATTCTTCTTGGTCCATAAGAATTAAAAATGTAAGTAAACCATGACATGACTTTATAGATTTACCTGGTTTTTATATGCTTTGAGTGGAGACAGTCAAAAAGTCAAGTTTATTGCCCCAGTCGAGTCATAAGTGTTGAAACCAGTAACGTCTCAGTCTTGTGACTCAAAACTTGTTAAGATAACAAATCTCGAAATATTGCAGGAAACTTTTGTGATAAAAGTCACACTTAGTAATGACGGTGACGTTATGCAGGTTGAATCAAACATTATACCAAATGCAAAACGCATTCTTAGTTGTCTGTGTTTCAGTAATAGAGTTTCCATTAGGCAAAGAGCTACCTATGTCTAATGCTGACTTTTAATGAAAAAAAGAAAAAAAAAAGTACTTACGACAGTTACATTTTCGTCCAAAATCATCAGCATGCGGTACGGGTTCCGTTGTAGTTACAGTGTCGTTTTCTGATCCCACCTTGAATTTTTTTTTAATTTATTGATTTGATATATCTTGCCACCATTGAAGATTTTGTTATGTTTATTTATTTTATTTACATATATTAATTATGAACTCTTTAAACACTATATTTTATAAAGTATTTGGTGCATCGGAACCGTTAGAATACTATCAGGTTTTACAAGTTTTTAAGCCTTGTTATGACCTACTAAGATTTCCTTAAACAAAAATGATCGTTTCTGACTTACCACATACGTCGTGCTCACACAAATTAATATCACTGATAAAATCTTCCACATATCGGCAATGTTTCTAATTTGTATTCCGCACAGGTACGTCTTAAACCAGGCTAGACGTGCAGATCCCACAACGGGATGCTGTAGACAGGAATGGGAACGTTGCACTCCATCGAACCAGCGCCATAAACTTGAACTTGTACCATTCAGTGTATACTAAGACATCTACGTCATACAGGTATAGAGATATAATCTAAAGAAACTGTTTCAATACATTGAACTTTCACATCAAGATCATCCACACAGCAGCTTGAACAAGATGCAATGGATTCGAAAAGAGCCAACATTTTCAAAAATACAGGTATCGTTGATCCTGTTATTACTAATACTTCCCTATAAAAGTTGTATTGATAGTGCTAAGGAAAAGATCAATAAACCGTTACTTGCGCACACGCATTGTACCAAGAGATGATGTCATTAAGACATTACCGCGCCTCTAATAAAAAGAAAGAAAAAAAAACGGATTCAATGAACCGTTACCATAACAACAAAAGTAATAATTAAGTATGCAAATAACCATTCTAATAGTAATATTAAACAATCATATGCGAATATTTGATGAAGTGGATAAAGCTAATTTACAACCGTAACGGTTTTTGGATAATCTATAAATATGTAGGTTAGGTAGATCAAGTCGTTTCTCGTGTCTGCTGTGTGACTGCTTGTTTCCCCATACTACGCAATTGATTTAGATGCAGATGTCTCCTTCACATAGAGAATTCATTTCTGATCATCATTCAGGCTTATGAGTAGGTATATACCTATAATACGTTTGTATTAATCTTCTAGAAATCTCGAAGAATATTATTTATAAGAAGGAAAATAATAAATGAAACTAACAGTGCTAAAAAATAAATTTTATTGCGTTTGTCTGTCATAATCGTTGACAGTAACTAATAGCGAGGTTGAAGAAGTACGGTGATACCCGGAATTACGCATTTTCACAATAACGCAGAAATTCTTTAGCCTTTGGCCAAGATTTAAGTTTTCTCTTGTCTCCTAAAAAACTTTTAACTAGGTAGTTACAAAGTCATTATGAGTGTATACAGAGTCACAAAACATTTTAAATTTTCTGCTCTTTTATACACCTTAACTGCCAGAAAACGAGACACAATAGAAAATGTATTGTTTGTCGGTTAATTGGCGTTTAAGGTTTTAATAAAATTTTACTTATCTAAAACTTTTTACTTTATTTAACTTACAATGTTTGCATTTCTAAATTTGAAATATAGGTATTATATTTTTTTTTCCTTTTTGAATTTAGCTTTAGCTTTTGTTTTCTGTTTCGTGAATTCTATATTATGACTGTATTTTTGCGTAACTGCAAGGTATGACTGTTCGAAATAAAACGACTTTCATGGCACTTTGGGAAAGCACCTTAACCTTTGTGCTCTATCGTGGGATCGATCCCGGTGTTAATACAAAACATCGCATGATCTTCTGATGTTATTAAAAGTCTGGACTTTGAATAACATATGTTTTTGTAGCACCGGTTGGTACGTTTGTGTGTAAAGCATTAAATTATCTCAGTATTTGCAGTAACACCCTTCTTGAGTATTATCTCTGATCCAGTCTAAGTACTTCGTTACTCTTGTGTAAACTCCTGGGTAACCTTTTCTCGCGCATCCGTATCCCCATGAAACTACACCTAAAAATTAAAATATATCGTATAGTTTTAAAACGAAGCCTCAGATTGAGTTAAGAAATTATCGTGTAAATCGCTGTCAACCATTACACGCCTTGTGTTTCAATATTTCTTATTTGATATTCAATTATTTACCTATGAGATCATACATATGGTCTTCATTTTCTGCAATCAATGGACCTCCACTGTCACCCTGAAACAAATAAAAAAATTCCTGATAAATCAAGTTTAAAAATTGTGCATATTACAATTGCAAACGCGTACGACCAGATGTATAGCAGGTAGCGTTATGTAGTTTCTACCAATCTCCATGGGCAAAAGGCGTGAGTTTATGAATTTATGTTGTAATAAAGTATAGTATGTGTAACACCAATCCTTTATGTATAAATGCCCCGGCACGGATCAGTAGTGTGGGTAGTAGTAGTACTGCACAACTCATGGTCAACGCTCAAGATCTGTACCGGTAACTGTAACAACAGCTGAAACGGTCACACGCAGGTTTTAGTCAGTAAAAGTCTGACACGCCCTCCCGTTCCACCCAGAACTGGAGAAGTCATTGGATGATTTCCCATCCTTAAAATAAAAAAAGAGCATCATGGTGGACCTATTGAGGAATCCACCATCACCATCAAACTTACAGTACAACCGTCCTTATGAGCCGTCTCAGGGAATCCAGCGCACATCATGGCATCCTTGATCTTTGAGGCATTGTAGTTGGTGTTGCGACAGGCCTCGTTGCTCAATACCGGCAGCTCGGCCTCCAGGACGGAACACGACCACTGGCCGGTCTCGTTCACTGCTCCCCAACCAGCTACTACTGCTGTTGTACCCGTGTAGAGTTTATCTAAAAGCAAACGGGTAACCAATAGAAAAGTAATCATAACATCTGACATATCACACACAACGAACATTCACCACACACCGCACATTCACCACACACACACATAAACATGATACTCATCACACAACACATACATTGTCACAATGTTTCACTCACTCTTTCACTCTTCATTTATACACTTGATACTGAAAACTTTCATGTCGGGGTCCTGGTGTCATAAAATTCAGGCTCCGGTTTAGTTTAGGCACCAGTCTCCCACATTTTTTTTTTTTTTTTAAGAATGGAGCAGTTTTTCAAGAAACTTTGAATTTTATAAACTTAGACTTTAGAATTTCTCTGTAAATCTAAGGAGTATCCAAGGGAACTGCTGGAATGAAGGTCAAAATCAATATATTGCAATATTAAACAGATAATAATTAGAATTAGTATTGACATCCAACGTGGCAATGCTGCCAGTATTTTGGCCACGTTTCCAGATGACAGCGATGCGGAGTACTTTGACGCCAGAGTGTCTTGGTTGGTTTTTTATTTTATTTTGTTTTTGTATATCTGTATATTTTTAGTTTTATATAATACCTAGCTGACCCAGCGAACTTCGTACCGCCTCAAAAGTTAAGTACACTGCCATCTGTTAGAAATGTTTATAACTTATTATAGGAAAACATTTAATTTGCAATAAAAAAAATATTGAGGTCAAAAATCGAAATAAAAACTGTCCTATCTTTTGAGTTTGACCAAAACACACACAGTAAACCAAATTTTATTACAATCGGTTCAGTATTTTAGGAGTCCATAGCGGACAAACAACGTAACGTATACTTACGTACACGTAATTTATATATATTAAGATTGTATAGAGAAAGGTTAAATAAACTTTAAAGAGTAGTTTTAACAAACTTATGGATAAGTCAGTTGCTACTGTTAATTTGCTGCCTCGTATGAAGGCATTGGAGGTACACAACGGAAAAATTACGACCAATATTTTTGCACTAAAACAGAGAAGTAAAATATTCAAAGTAAACTCGGCCATTTCTGTCAAAATTTTATATCATCTCTAATTTATTTTTACCCTTAGTCATCGTCCAACATCGTTGTTATAAAAGTGGACTCCATAATGATGATGCGAAATCGTAAAAATCTCCGAAAAAGAAGTTATAAAATGAGGAAAAGCTTTCATGGAAATAAACATGCCTTTAAATGTAACATACAGTATTAAGCTATAAATGTACAGATTCTGGACCTTTAAATTATTTGCAATAAAACAGGGCTCGTGAAACACACCGGTTTCTTCAGATTTATTAGAATCTGACAAAGAGTTGAAGCCCGTAGCGATCATTATCTTTGTTTTTTCGCACGAACCACGTCCCCTCCGATTAGCCGGTATTCACTTTATGATATTTAATACAGGTTAGGGACCTTAATGGAGGCAAGTATTATTTTTTTCTGTTCTGGTATCAGTTCCAAAAACAGTAGCATGTTTGTAATTTGTTTTCTGCTGATGCTTGTTATCCACCTTCATCTTTTCCTAATTGACGAAACAACATTCTTCTTAGTAATAATATGTATAGTTTAAATCCCAATATGTATCTGGCTGTATCCCTACACCATATTCTACACTTACCATCACTCTTTGGCAGACACACAGGTTTGATGATAGGTGTGTACTCAATAGGCTTGTTGAGCATCAACAACGAGATGTCGTTACTAAGGTCACTCAGTGAGAAGTCATGAACGATCATCTTTATCACGAAGCGAGTCTCCGGAGCCCGTTTTTTCTCGCACCGGTTATGTTCGCCGAATTTAACTCGGAAATTGGACCACAGGAATCTGAAAGCATGAAGATTATAAAGTTAAGAATCTAAGAAATCTTGCAAGAGTGGTGCAGGATACCAACTATGTATAACGACGACCACTTTCATTGTCAAAGAATTATTTGATTGTGAAGAAACCTTACATATATTTGAGTGAGTTGCCTGATTCTTTTTCTTTTAACAAACATTTTCAAGGTCACATTGAGAGGATAAATGAAAGATGACTAACAAAAGGTATTTATATGGCAGATGTGAAAACTCCGGGAATACACTAACCTCATTGGTGATGTTCTTTAGAAAGGTAATTTGTGCGTGTATGACCAGATCCATGAACAAGGCAAAAGTATTATGTAAGGATCATAGCAGGTGGCGTTCTGTAGTTTTTGTCTACCCCGATGAGAAAAAGGCGTCGGCTTATGACGTATGTCAAGGACAAAATAAAATTAGACTAACCTGGAGTCAAAAATTGTAAGCGAGCTGACGGCTCAAGTGTGGCGGATTTACTAAACCTCCTTAGTGTTCATTAAAGTAAGTTGAATTGAAAACTGGAGACTTGACAGTTATGGGGAAAACAATACCTATGTAGCTGGAAGCTTTTGAAAATATCTCAAAGATAGAAGCAGATATATTTCTATTTCTAAAGCCTTACCCTTTTGTACAGTGCGCAGCAGAGATGACGAATTTATCATTGATGAGCGAGGCAGCACAGCCGAAGGCCTTCTCATAGACCAGGCGACCCAGCCAGGGAAACGCGTTCGCCAGGGAGTTGGTACCGCCCACCACCCGCGACTCCTCGTTGCGTTCGCCACAACCTCAGGAGGAAACATCACTTAGTAGTAGTACCAGCCTATTACTGTCCCACTGCACGGCGAAGACTTCTTCTCATACAGAGAAGGCACGAGCATTAATCACCACGCTTGCTCAAGATGGGTTGGCGATTTCAGACTTATATTGATTATGTAAGTACAGGTTTCCTCACGATGTTTTCCTTCACCGATGTCAGTGATGTCCAAGATAAACTTAGAAAGTACATATGAATTGAAAAACTCACACTGGTACTTCCCAGGCTTGAACCCACAACCTCGTGCACAAGCACAACATCACTTATTATGGCATTATTACAAGGCCCTGCTTTGGTATACCAGTCCTAGTTGGTACTAGGACTGGTATACCAAAGCAGGGCCTTGCTAAAGTAAACATTTACTACAGTATACTGGACTAGGACACCAGTCCAGTTGTACAGTTGGACTGGTGAAGTGCTGAACTTTATCATTATATGGATATTATATTAGAGTTTCAACCTTACAGTACAATTGACGGCACGGTTGGCGCAGGGACTGAGCAATCGAATGCTGCACCGCGTGGCGTGGGTTCGATTCCCGCATGGATCAAATATTTTTATGGGTAGTTGTCCTGGATCTGGCTGTTCGTGTATTTGACTTTAAATGTTTGTAAACGCACCCACGACACAGGAGAAATTCCTAGTGTGATGCAAAGTTTCAAAAAACAATCCACTGATGCTCGTTATCACTTACTCTTTAGCCGGACCCAAATGACTTAGTATATTTGCACGGTTGTGCAATGCAAAAATAATGAGTTGGCATTTAAAATTGCCTTTTCAATGGTCTAATTGAAATAAATTATATGGTTTTGACTTTGAATTAAGACTCGATTTCGTTTCCACGTCATACTGTATCACTAGATATTGATACTGGTGCTTAAAATGTATGCCTTAGAATTTTTGCAGTCGTTCGGATGCGATTGCGAATATTAGAAATTCTATTATTAATAAGAAACAGTTTCAAGACGGAAGGCAGTGTACCCGGTACGCACAGAAATACCGTGAAATAAGAGATTTTCTTTTATGAATATGACCGGCCCCTGTAGATGTTCTAAATGAAATAATAAAACAATAGCGCGGGAATGGAGCGAATTGGCTCCAGTTTCCAAGCGCAAAATCTTGGCTTGTGGTGTATGAGTTTCAGGTAGTACCTCCATATTTGATTAAGTAAAACCTTTTTTTTTTCAAATGACAAGAATACGTGGAGTTTTCGTGGTCACTTTTTGAACAATGGTGACGCTATGACGCTCATTATAAAAGGCTCTGTTGTAATTAAAAGAAAATTGATGACAATTTATGAATTTGGTTCCGGGAATCTAAATAATGATGATAAAAAAATAATGCACGGATTTCTGAATCGAGACGTAGTTTTCACACATCCGCAATATTTTTGAACGACATATCCAACGACATCCCACACCATAAGTGTACGAGAAAATTAAACAATTTAATTTAAGTAATTTACATGCGACTTTCTTTACTTCAAACATTAAAGAGATACGCTGCTTAGGCTGCAACTGAAGAGCATAAGTTTGTTCTTCACAGTCTCTATTAGAAATACTATGAAATACAACCTCAGTCTTGCAGTCGGTAAAATGAATACCCTCCACTGACCGTCCAACACATACTTGACTGGCTACAACAAACAACTATCAGACGACATACGAATTTAAAACTTACCACAATCTTCACAGGGTAGTAAATCTCTTGCAACACGGCGTGCTGGTCCTTGAAAAGATTCTTCAGTAATCCTTAAGTCATCCTATCGACACAAAAAAAATTGAATTACATAAAAGAACAAGGAAGAGGAGAAACTAAACCCAATATCCTTCTGTTGGGTAGAAAATTATTTTTGTAATCGGTAGAGTCAAAGAAGACGGACAGAAGTATCCTCCTTAAGTCATTTTAATTTTTAACCCCAGACGCAAAAACGACGATAAGTTTGATGACTGTGTGTGTCTGTCTGTGGCATCGTAGCTCCCGAACGGTTGAACCGATTTTGATTTTGTTTTTTTTTTTGTTTAAAAGGTGAATTATAACTATGGTAGCCAGTAAACTTGACTGTCTGTACATGAATCCTTAATAAATGTTAAATTCATTTGAGTATTAATACCTCTATTCATGGGTCAGGCAGGGGGCGAGTAGATTAAGCTTTTATTTATTAACACAAGTTATAAGTTTTTATACCAACAAATTGGATCCTTGTTGTCTTATCGTATTTTGAGCTGTTCGTCTATGTTTGTATGTGTTTAGATATTTTGGGTATTTTTAATCATCGCTATTAAAATAGGAGAAATGGTCTCTGGTTTATCCATTCTGCGTCAATAAATTTATGATCTTGGTCTTGATTTAGTTTCCCGGGTCAGGTTAAGTGTTATTGGTTTTCCCATCTGGTATTTCTCAGTAGCCGTTTGGAGTCTGGATTTGTGCCCGATTGATGTCAATAGGCCTCAGTCACCCCCTATCAATGACACGGAAATGTGGGTAGGTCTAACCCTTCGAGAAATACAGGAGAGACATGATGTTCTGTTATGTTAAACAAGGTAACTTTTTAAATGAACCTATTAAATACTAACTGAACAGTAAGTTCTGATCCTTCCCCAATAAACTATACATATTTATACGAATATTATAGAGAATGAATAACTTTATTACTACTAAGCATGCGTAACCACGCATGATAGCAGGTACATTATGTAAATCCAGCCACTAAAGACATCAGTCTCTTACCTATTTACAAAAAAGTCGCTTACTAATGCGTGGGAGGTGACACCGTTTGGAAATTGAAGATAAATATTGTCAACTACTGTTATCCACCTTACCTTATTAAGACTGAATGGAGAGCTGCTGGACAACGCACTTAGAAAACAGAACACGTAACACCACCACATTGTTGTTCTTATTTTAATTAATTTAAATAAAACAACACACTGTCCAACTTAATTCCGTAACTTAAATATTTAACTCTCTTTAGAAAGTAGCATGTGCTAAAGGTTCAATGTTTTTGATACACTAAGTCATGTATTCGATCTCGACGCACTTTATGGGTACAGAGACTCTAAAATGTTGCAACGACGCATTCGAAATGAAATTAAGAACTAATTTTTTCAAGCTCGTGCGTATGTTTTAGACAGTTGTCCGTTACTCCCCGCTAGCCATGTTGGAGTAGCGAGTCTTCCGTAAAACAATTATAATACATTTGACTTTCTGGTCAATATTCTAATGACGACATGCGTCATTTTAGCGTTCCGAGGGCTGTGCGAATGAGCGCTTTATTTGGCAATGACCTCCGCGGTCATTCACACCGTGGGGCGGGAGACGTTAAACATGTGATCATTTTGAGTCTTATTGACTGCACGACAAAGGCGTTTCTGCACATTTTTTTAAAGCAATTATGTCGCAATACAAACCAATCAATATCTGCTTGCGTCCCTTCGCATCGATGTTATTGCTTTCGATTATGTGAACCTTTAAAGAGTGCCGAATCTTAATTACGGCGACGAAACTAAATGACCCCCGAATAAATGATGTTGCCTGATTACGTGTTTAAAATATTAATGTTGCAAGCCTGCTGTGTGGTTGACACAAAGCAATAAGGTCTTGCATCTTACACCAGTACTGAAACTGATCTTATGTACTTCTGCAGTCCAGACAAACTCTGACATTTACACAGATGCTCGTTAAGTAAAATATCAAAGAGCGAAACATCATTGTTTCTTTAAAAAGAACTCAGATTTTTGTACAGACGCCAGCACATCAAGCTACCCCAAACTGTGAAATTTTCTCAATTAAACATGAACCTTATTCGTTTATAACAAAGTTGATACACTATCAAAGAAATTTGACACAAAATAGCGTAACCCTAGAGAAATAGACAATCACAATTTTTTTCAAGCAAAAGACATCAACGCTTCAAACCCTTATTATTTTTACGACTGACAGTTAAGATGGAGCATTAGCATTGTAGCATTTAAGTCACCTTTATAAATGAATAAAATGGAATATCATAATAACAGCTTTTTATGCATATTATTATTATGAAAGTTTGTACGGTAATTATACTTACTAAAAAACAATTCTGAACACTTTTGTGTGTACATCTGTCTGTCTGTTTGTTTGAGGTAAACACCGAAACGATTTTGACGGTCACTGGCAGAAGGCTGGTATTCTGAAGAGTAACTTAAGCTACTTTCATTTTAAGAATTCCGCAAAAATAATAACAACCCATGAATTTCCACGCGGAAGTAGTTTTCAATTTAGCGAAGACGTTTCTTAAAATATGTTTTGAGTGGAACTTCCTCGAGTGAAGTTTTGGGCAAACATAACAGCTTTAAACAAATACTCGAAGATGGTCGTATCTATTTTACTATTGGTATAGCTACGTTAGGATAACTCAGCGTCCTCCTAACCCGGTGCTCCCAACTCCTAATAGGTAGACTTGAGTGAAAGTCATTTGGCCGAGTAACCCGTGGCTTCAAAAAGGTTTCTTTGTCAGAATACCGAAGTGTGTTTATCTGATTGATAAGTGGCCGAAAATCCTGCCATTAAAAAACTAAAAACCGCCGAACGATGGCATTCTCAAATTTAACAATCTTAAATATAATAGGTCTTTACCTATGAAATTGCCGTTTTGTATGAAAAAATTTAAATGAATTTTTTTCATGTATTTTTTATTTGTATTAATCGAAGTAATCACCCATGCAATCAATGCATCTTTGCCAACGCAGTGGCAGTTTATTGATGCCCTTCTTAAAGAAATCAGCTGGACGGGAGGCAACAAATTCTTCAAAGGCATTTTGTACTGCCTCTCGGGTATTGAATTTTTTTCCCGCCAAGAAGTTATCCAAATTCTGGAAAAAGTAGTAGTCTGTAGGCGCAAGGTCTGGTGAGTGGGGCGGATGACGGAGAGCTTCCAACCCCAGTTCTTGCAACTTGGAGACCGTCTGCTGTGCAGTATGAGGTCGCGCGTTGTCGTGCAGGAGCAGCGGAGACGAGCGATTGACCAATGCTGGTTGGAGATGTGCCAGCTTCTCCATCATTGTGTTCAATTCTTCACAGTACACATCTGCAGTAATGCTCACCCCGTTTGGTAAGAAGCTGTGTTGAATCACACCGGCGCTAGACCACCAAACAGTGACCATCACTTTTCTTGGGGTAAGTTTTCGTTTAGGGCATTGTTTAGGTGCTGAACCAGGATCCAACCAACTTGCTGAGCGCTTGCGGTTATCAAACAGAATCCATTTTTCATCGCAGGTAACAATGTGGTTCAAAATTCCTTCATTTGTGTGTCTGTTGAGCAGTGCAAGGCACGTCTCGAAGCGTACTTCGCGCTGGCGATCATTGAGTTCGTGGGGCACCCATTTGTCAAGCTTTTTTACCTTGCCAATTTGACGCAAATGGACCAATATTGTTTTGAGGCTAACGTCGAAAGCTGCTGCTAATTCAGCCGTAGATTGTGTATCATCAGCTTCCACAATCGCCTTTAATTCGTCATTGTCGACCAAAGTCTTCGGACGACCGCGAGGTTCATTTTTCAGGTCGAAATTTCCAGAACGGAAGCGAGCAAACCAATAACAGCTAGTGCGTTGGTTTGTAGTGTTAGCTCCGTAAACGTCGTTGATGTTGCGTGCCGCTTGTGCCGCGTTGCTGCCACGACGGTACTCATATTCCATAATTACTCGAATTTTTAACGTATCCATGATGACGAAAAAGATTTAAATGCGATGAAAATGTAACACTAATCAATAAACAAATGACTACTTTTGGAAAAAAAAACCCATGTTTTTAAAATAAAATTAATTTGAAATTAGAATTCTTAGCCAAACAAAAAATATTTTGATTTGAAATGGCCAGTACTGCAGAACGGCAATTTCATAGGTAAAGACCTAATATAAGGAACTTATTACATGTGTTTTTATAAAGGTACCGCTGTCTTCTGTGACAAATAAACTTTTTTTCCCCTCTCTCTACACTCTTCCTTATGCAACTTTATGCTATGCCAAATAGTCTGTTGAATATTATTTCATGGGTCTAATGCATTACACACCACTTTACACTTGTTAATTTGGTGATTTTCCGTATCAAGAGTCGTATCATCAGAGCCGAATGGGTTATTAATCTACGGACAGTTCGGCAATCAGATTTCATTATTGATTCATTAATTTATATGCTCAATATAACATCAAATACGTGACCGATTGTGCTGGGTATACTATTATGTATAAATAGCATCACAAATATGTGACATCGAAGGAATACCAAAACTCTCTGACGAGACAGCCAACGCAAAAATAAAAATAACAGTTGGCTTCTAAAAATTGTGATACGTCTTAAAATGTAAAACTGGACATGTTTTGCGTCATATTTATCTATGTATATAAAATAATACATTTCAATATTTGTCGTGATGCCCCAATGGTTACATTTTATAATTCATACGAACTTTCTGAGTCTATCTTAGACATCCCTGAAATTGGTGAAGCTGTGAAGGAAAACATCGTGAGAAAACCTGGACATATAAATATCATAAGTCTCATGCACTAAACCGCCTTGAGCAAGGTGTTAATATAGTTATGTATTATAACTATACGACTCAACATATACTTAGTTTAATTTTAAAGAGTGTGATAAAATTTCTTAAAATTCCTTTTTCTAATAAAATCTATGTGACATCCTAGCTCCTCAAATTAAAAGTTGCGCTACATGATAACTGACAAAATAGATGTGTGCACTGAGGGTTCTGTCCTCGAAAGACCATCTCAGATACTAAAGCATGCATAGTCTTCATATTATAATGTGACGAAGATGGTCAATCAAGGGTGGACCGAGTAAAGGACGTCTGAGTTTCGGTGTTTCTTCGCAAAGTAGTCAGTTATTCGATGACGAATTACCACTATCTTCTGTCTAAAAAACTGCAACTTTAGAGGAGACGAAAAAAATACTTTTTTTTTTATGGTAGTTGGAAGTATACCGTACCGTATTAGTGTTTTATGGGATAAATAGTTTAATATCGTGTTAGGAGGTTCTGCCAGTCTACACGAAATAGCATTTTACGTCGATTGGCATTAAAAACTAAATATTGATAGTTTTAGGAGGTATTGGTACTCCGTCATCGTCGTGAAACCGATGTTTTCTGACCTTCATGACCTCATCTATGTAGTTCTAATTTATTTATTTTTATTTTGTAACGTGTAAAGTGTTTTTAAATCCCTTTTACAGAAATCAATGCACGTTAAGTCTTTGGTCCCTGCTGTCATTTATAGATCTTTGGCAGTCGTTACGGGTAGCCAAAAACTCGAAAGGCTGACATATCGTGATGCCCTGTAACTGGGTTAAGGAGGTCTGATAGATCAGGTTAGACCGGTAGCCGACCCCAACACAGTTGGAAAAAGGCTATCCAGATGATGATGACTCGCGCACGAAGGGTTCCGTACCATTATCTATAAAAACGGTAAAAAAATCACGTTTGTAGTATGGGAGCCCCCTAAAATATATTTTATTTTATTTTTAGTAGTTTTTGTTATAGCGGCAACAGAAATCCGTCATCTGTGAAAATTTCAATTGTCTTACTATCACGGTTCATGAGATACAGTGGTGACAGACGGACGGACAGCGGAGTCTTAGTAATAGTGTCCCATTTTACCCTTTGGGTACGGAACCCTAAAAATGACTTATTTGACGTTCAAACAGTTTACAAATAATAAATATCATCTATTACTTATGAAAAAATAAAGGACTCACAAAATATTCGGGAAATGGAGGCTTTTTCAACAAACGCGAACGTAGGCATATTAATACAAGGGGAATGCTACCGGCACCAACCTTCAGAAGCGCTCTTATAAAACGGTAAACCCAAAAAAAAAAGATCATGACCTAGTTTTGCCCGTTTATTACGTTAGTTAGTTAGTTTGTACATGTAGTTAGTGAAAACGGGCACCTAACACAAATAAAATACAGCACTAATTGTAGATACATAATTATCTGGTGCTTATAGTAAGTAATTATCTTCGTGAATGGTTTCGCCCCCTGAAAGATTTTACTGCTGAGCTCAAAGGCAGTTTATATTCGACGGCGAAGTTTACGAGTCATTAATGATATTCAATACCTATACAATATCATGGTACTCGACTCGTCTGATAATTATTATCTATTCATTGATTGAGATTTAGAATTACAGCGAATTTTTCTCAACCACTAAGTACACTAGGGATGTCAAAAATGTTAAAAGAATCGATATAGATATAGTATCGCATCCGATACCTATATTCCAAAAGGAATATTGATGGTTTATATTGATAGTTTTATATAAACCTTATAATAAAAATTAAATGTACTTCTCCAATAAATATCGATATATCTACAAACCTATACTACACGTACACGTAGTGGGTAGAACCTATACTATCGTCTCTTGGAACTAGCGCCTGGACATTTGTTTAACTTATTAGTTAAACAATTTTCCAGGCGCTAGTTATGTTGCGCATGAGTTCATGCGCAACTTAAGTAGCTCGTGCGCTGGTCATGATCCAATCAGTTGCAATTAGCAACACAGTTCTATTGTTATTCGGAAAGGTTGAGGCCGGCCTAAAATCCTGGTTATTCAATAACAAAAATCAATTATTTTAAACTTATGTGAAATAAAACTCTGACTAATATTTAATCGAGGTACTTTATTGGATCAAAATTCGTACAAAATTATAAAATAAGACAATTATTGATAACTTTTAACTGTGTAATTATGTTTATGGCAATACTCTTAGGATATGATCCCAGTTTATTATACCTACTTTCCTAGACATAATACCCTAAATTTACAGATATATTTTTTGTACATTTCAAAAGATGTTATCGACATAATAATTTAAAATAAATACTGTAACACACCATCTATCGTGTTTATTAGATATTATAAGTAACAGAAGTTTACTGATCCAGTTGTCAATAAAAACGTTCCACCGCTCACCACTAGATGGCGCTGTGCCTATGACGCGCATTTCTGAATCGCGGTGTTAAGATTCTCCGTGACTTAATGACCCTCGCTGGATCAATTAATTTCTTTAGTTCACAGCTACCTAGAGTGCATTCTGGAATCTCGTCCTACTTGGAAAGGTTACCAGGGACACCTCTGATAGTCGTTGCTAAAACATTATCCGTAAGGAATTTTTGGATAGAGGGACCTCATTTCCCGACCTTCGTCCTAAGGTCTTGGTCGCGGAATACCCTATATTTACATCCAAAAACATCATCATCATCGCTTGTAAATTCTCATCATCTCATCACCTCATCACCTTTTCACCTGTAACTGTTATTGCTGAATACATCTCCTGAAAACGTCGTGTGTGTTTCCTTCGAGTGTGAAACCCCTACCTACACCTCCTACAATACTTATTTTTTCGTAAACTTATTTTTTTTCTTCAATAAATACGAGTCTAAATAGTTTTCGTGTAATTTCCTCCAAATATTTGGTTATAAATTACTACTATAAAATTACAATCTAAAGTCAAATAAGGCTACACGATAACACTGTATTATATACTAAAATAAAACGCCATCTACCGTGATACGATAAAAACATAAGTTCATCGAATTCAATGTAGATAGCGCTACAAATCCTATTCTAAAATCGCAGGAAATAAATGCATATAATTTTTACATCAGTGATGACACTGATGGATCTCTTAAGTTCTAATCGGTGCAGTAACAGCCGTCTTGCGTGTTCTCACGTATCCAGTCAATGTAGTTAGTAACGCGAGTGTACACGCCTGGGTACCCCACTCTTGCGCAACCATTGCCCCATGACACAACGCCTGCAAAAAAAAATGTTGCTATTAGAAAGCGTACTCTGAACTATGCTAAAATTAAAATACATAAAACATTAGGCCGCTAAAATATTAACATCTTTGTTCTAATGTGTTTTCCAAAATATCACTAAGTACCGCTGCTGGTTTCTGAGCATTTTCTCTACTTTCAATTCATTGTCCAGTTTTGCAAATACATATTGTTTCTATATACTAACTGCAAAAAAATATTACACGATTTGAATCCTGCTGATAATCATCAAGGATTTGCCGACCAGCAGATATTGGAATAGCGGGTCATCAGAGTAAACATAAAAAGACCCTTCTAGGCAGCATCCAGGTTAGCAGCACCACTAATCTACGGTCACAAACGAATACCCTACTATATGCGGAGCCGTCCAAAACAATTTCAGCGCAAATCTGAGGTCTTAATAAAAACCGACAGGCGACAGGTAGGCGTCAGTGCCACTACGTAGTGGTTCTAGGTTTACTGTACATCATCAGAAGTTTACCACCGGACATACATAGGTACCTGCTGATCTTCTATGACGTCAGACCGTTACATCACAACACTGTCTTTAAAGCTAGGCTGGTCCAACGGGACAACACATTAGGCATACATTAGAATATATCTATAGTCATTACCGATCAGTTCGTAGCGCTTGTCGTTCTTTCTCTCAGCTATAAGTGGACCACCGCTGTCGCCCTGAAACATAAAGATTTGGTCAAACGTTTTTCTTCACACGTTTCAAGGTAAAATTGTAATGATGTTGTTTCCAGGATCTTATTGGACCCTAAATATATTTTCGCCACTCTATTAGACTGAGCCATACCCTGTCTTCTCTACTTTCTACTGCTCCTGGCGTGTATACAGCCTGTAAGGAGTTGCAAGTGTTGCTAAGAGGATAGTTCACATTCTCATGCGTGTGAGTGTAAACGCTCTCTTTCCTTGCCGTAACACCAATATTATCGACATTTTCATCCAGCAATAGCATAAGTTTAGCCAGGACTCTATCGTGAATATTATTATAGAAAAAAGTGAAAGTGCTTTAAAAATCATCACGTTTTCTTGAAACAGGTGAATCCCAAACTATCTGTTAACAGTTGACACGCAATACCCAGCACCAGTCACAACGTTTTGTTCAATTTTCTGTGATAGTACTCGTAAAAAGCATTGATCCGAAAGTGATGACAAATAGTCGGATGCATTAGCAAAACAAATTAAGGCATCCAAGAAGCTGCCTAAAGAAGCCGCTATGGCTAAGAAGTTTCTCTTAGATGACTTTTTTATTTTCCACACGCAAAGTGTTAATGGAAATGAAATCTGTTTTCTTCTATGAAGTAAAAGTGCCGCTCCACAACAGCCCACACCGCCATACTACGTATAAACGTGTAGCTAGCAAACAAACGAACCGCGGAGCTAACGTGGCAGACTAATCCTTGCACATCCTGCTTCGATCAATAATTATTATTGATCGAAGACATCCTGCGTAGCAGTTGCACGCTCATCACCAGCCCAATTTACACACGTGTAGCTTAACTTTGTATGAACATGTAAGTATGATCGTCCATTTTTACAACACACTATCGCATTAAGAGCTAATGTGAAGCCGTCAAACAAATGAACCGCGCCGTTAACGTAGCAAACCTTGACCTTATAGTTTTATCAAAGGATTTAAAAAAAATACTGCACAAAACAGAAGCCATGACTACTATACCTACACCTCTGTCTGTCCATAAAGGCGTACTGTTTTATTGTTATGGTATGTCAAAATTTTCGCACCTGACAAGAATCCTTTTGCCCTGTTTTTGGGTATCCAGCGCACAGCATGTTATCTGTGATCATTGACGCGGTATACTTGGTGTTGCGGCACTCCTGATTGCTGAGAACTGGTACTTCCACCTCCTGCAGTGTGCACGATACCTTGCCTTCCTCCGTGAGGGTTCCCCAACCTGATGCTACTGCCTTCACTCCAACGTATAAGTTCTCTGTTGAAAGAAATGAGCAAATTAGGGTTAGAAGTAAGAATAAACTAAAACCGCACGCGTTTTTAGGCAATAAATAACATTTAGGGATAACCATCAGTCAGTAGATATTTAGTGTTAGAAATTCCCACCAAAAAAAACTTTTTATTGGACATTAAAATCAATCAACTACTAATGACATTGGTTCACATAATATTTCTGTAAGCAAAGAGAATTTCTCTAGGGATACCCTCGCCTTTACATATCAATAACAGGCACTTTCAGCTGGCTGCTAATGAGCCCCGATTAGTACTCCGGCTACGAATACCTACTGAGTGTACTTACTATCATTTGTTGGCAAACAGATAGGCTTGATGGTCTCTGAGATGGGCGCTCTCTCGTTCAACCGGAGCAGAGCTATGTCATTGTCAAAGTTGGTGAGCGTGAACTTGTTGGCAATAGCGCGCAGCACAAAGCGAGTCTCCGGTCGCACGGTGGCGTTGCAGCGGTTGTGCTCCCCGAATGTCACTTTGATCATGAACCACATGAACCTGGAACATTAGGATAAAATCTTGTAAAGCCGAAGAGTTTATTTGTTTTTTTTTTTTTGCTTGAAGGCACTAATCTCTGGAAGTTCCAGTCGGAATTGTTTTTTTTTGCCTTTGATAGCCTAATCCTTGAGGAACGCTAAGACCCTCAGCAGTGGGTGAAACCGCGGCCCACAGCTAGTGTATAGATAATTGTCATTGGTAACTGCAAAATAGTAAGTAAAATGAATTGGTCCGGACGCAAGGAGCAGCGGGTCATGTAGAGTAGCATTTCCGAAGTAGGCAAGTGCTCTTAAAACCACCAGAATTTGCTGAGAAATGGCGTTTCGGCCGTTTGACCTCGATCGAAAACCTCAACGAAAAAAAAATGAATCAAATCAAGATAATCGCATCTGCAGCTCACAAAAACAAACTCATAAATTGGTACTAAATGACGATACTAAGCTTTTAATCGAAACACAACCTGAGGATGACTCATTAAACCCCAAGACTAAAAACCTCATTCGTGCAAATGTTTTATGATGAGGCATTCTGATTGTTTGCATATCATAAGCCTCGGCGATCTTATTATTGATCTTTGTGCAACACTAACTTATATTTTGTGGCAAATAATAATTGTTTTCTTTCAAACTTTTATCTAACTTAACATCACGCCTGTATTCCCCAAAGACCTAGGCAGAAGTGTAGCTGTAGTTCCTTCACTCACGTTTTGTCAGTTATTCTCAACTCGTATGTAGCGCCCCAACGGGGGCGACTCTACCTTTTTTCACAAATTCAGACTCCAGGCTGCTACTGAGAAGTATTGTATACAGATCGAATATCCTAATATAACTTAGTCGGTACTGGGAAGCGAGCCCAGGACCTAGCAGGATTAGCATTAGCGTTTGCAACTACAAGACCAAGTACGTTTCTCTAAATTATTAATTTATTGACTCTTAAAACTTTCTTGCCAAAAATTATCATGTTTCATCCCATTAACTAGGTTGAGGAGCTGCATCCGGTTAGACTGTCTCGGTTAGAAAAGTCTAGAGGTAGATGCGGAGGATGATGATGAACTCTTCAGGCTCTTTCTGAAGCCTGTCCATCACGAATTCATGGCAACCTCTTCAACTTACCTGCCAGACAACGAGACACAATACATATGTATTGTTTATCGGTCACCTGGCGTTTCAGGTGTTAACAACATTTAAAAATCTTTTTCTTTAACTTTCCCGACGGATTGGAAATTCCACATTACAACACTAGCTTCTGTTACCGCGACATACATAATAAATTCACTCGGTGATCATCTATTGTGTAATTGATTGTTTATTTTCCATGTCAATTGTTCCTCGCGACACTAACCAAGTCAAGTTTGTGTCGACACTGAGCGAAAGTGGCGCTCAGTGTTTTGGCGGGCCACGGTCATGAATACTATTAATGACCCTCATTTACGCTTTCACTTGCGTGCATTAAGTCCCCGCTACTGTCAAACAATACATTCATGAGCCGAGACGTATGGAACTGGACACCTTTTGAACCCTCCGGTATTGCGCATTTACGATTGTCTCACAGCGTTGTCTTTTCTTTACAGTATGTTGTAATGTCATGAAAATAATAATTTCTTTTTGTATAATCGAGGTGAAAAGTCATAGTATAAAATTAAGTTGAACAAGAAAATTCTGGAACTGCTTGAATTTACTTTCCATTGGAATCTGCGATGAAGTTTTAGCATTTTATCGTAGATTACGTTAAAGTAAAGAATACTTAAATAAATAGGTAAAAATGAACTTGAAAGGGTCTGAACAGAAAAACTGAAAATCTTATCTGACAAGAATTGGTCATTAAAAATACAAACTGTCCGCAGACATGAAAGTATCAACTAAATAGAAATATTGCTTTTTTTTATTAAATTTAAACATTTCCCTATTTTAAATTAAGAACATAATGTATTTCTCATTATAATTAATCAAAAAGAAAAACCTCAAATATAATTGGGACAGTTTATGTGACGCACATATAATATATACAAATATTTCGGTTCGTAGCTACCTGAGATTAAGCTGTCGACCAAAACAAAAAGCGATCACAAAGCGCCTAAAATGGTCATTTGTTGGGGATAATGAACTTTAAGTTCGAAGCCTGCTCCCGGGCCGGTTTGAAGGTGAACGTACTTATCGATACTGATTGGTATTCACAATATTTTGTACCACGAATTTATTTTGGACTTGTTTGCCAATTCTTAGGTTATCGGACTCGTATACTGATGATTAACGATGTCATCTGCAGTTTGATCTGTTGGTAAAGTGTAGTCGTAAAACATATTGAGAGCAATTTGAATTTCGGAAATAAATTAGAAAAAAAAACATTTAAAAATTCAGTGTAGTGAGTGCTAATGTGATGTTTTCAATTCATATGTACTTCTAAGTTTATCTTAGTCGTGACTGACAATGGTGAAGGAAAACGTCGTAAGGAAACCTGGACTTATATTAACACATATGTATTAGTCTGGAATCGCCAACCCGACTTAAGTAAGCGTGGTGATTATTGCTCGTGCCTTCTTTGTGTGAGAAGAGCCCTTTCCCCTGCAGTGTGACAGTAGGCTGGTATGGCTATTATTATTCATTAGTGAATATGCATGTTTATAAATACTAAACTTATTTTTGTACAGCTATCCTAGTTTAGCTAGTTTGTGTAGCAATCACAGAACGTCAAAAAAATGTTGTGGTTAGTAGGTAAGTATCTCCTGTATAATTTAATAGTGATTTTTTCCTAGTAAGTATCATTCATCATCGTTATATTGTCATTAACCTACTAGTAAATATGCCAATAGCCGTTCAAATAATTATTTTGTTGATTTGTAACAAATATTTACGTCACCTTAAATTTTCGATTAGCCTTAATTATAGAGTAGCCGCAGCCTGCAGATACGTACCAAATTTGATATTTTGTATAGGCCACGAGATACTCTATTGTTCTATCTAACACGATAGGACGATAGTGAATCTCGTGGCTAAATAAAAACAGCCGCACGGGTTGATCGAAGGTCAGTTTGTGGATGTGTGACTGTTCGTATTATATCGAGACTTCTCCGTGCCTGGCTAAAGCACGTTAAGCCGTAGGTCGCGGCTGTCATTGGTCAGAGATTGACAGACGTAACGGGTGGTCAGAAGCCTGAAAGTGTGACAACCTGTCTTACCAAGGCGTACCGCGCGTACGCTCCATGTACCCCAATATAGTTGGAAAAAGGCTAGGCAGACGATGATGAGATAGAACGATAGACTAACTTTATGGGAGTATAGTACTCATAAAGATGAACAACTTTGACTAAGAGGAAAACAGTAATAAATACGCGAATGTAAGAACCTGGACTATATATTAATGCTCGCATAAGTTAACTTGTAAGGCACTGCTGTCTTTTTTTCATGTTTTCAGGGCATGCCCAATAGTAAAAGTTGATTTACGGTTTCATGAGAACTACGCTCTCTTAAATATCCTGTATACATACGTATGAAGATATGAAGTAGTTTGTGTTTTGAGCATTTGCAGAGTCAACACCCTGTCAAGTGCTTCGTTGAACAAACACTTAAAACACAAACATGTTCACGCTTCTGTGCCATCTTAGGACACATCTCACATAAAAATGACTTATTTCTATAAACAGCTAGCATATACAAAAGTAGGATTATGGAAAAATACCCATTATTTAAAAAATAACGATACCGAAGATCTGAATAATAATTCCATTTAAATTTCCTTTTTAGGACACGCACGATTTATTTCAAAAATTGATGATAACTACTTTACGAAGTATTAAATTCGCCACAAAACTGTGATTGTTTTGTGTTTGTTTGCATAAGAATATGGCCAACCCACTTATATTCGTACATGGCGTGTAGCCTATTCGTTGAACTGTAAAAATCCAATCATTTTTAAATAACTGTATTTTTAAGAATATCCTTATTTTTCTTGAATTTTTGTAAATAATAAAATCTTGATCTTTGCCAATCCTGCAGTAAGAGCGCAGGTCGTATAGCCCGTCACGCTAGTATTAATGACATCATCCGTCGTGCTCTTGCCAGCTATTTTAGAACCCAAGCTTAGTTGCGGGTTAAATATTTGAGCCGTTTGGGGTTGAAACACTAGGGCCATGTGCCCATCTAGTTTTTCGGAACACCGTGAAGCGTTTGGTCGACTCTTCACGTGACCCTCTGGCTGGCCTTTTTTTGGCCAAAGAATCAGCATTGCTATTCAACGTGGAAAGTCCTATGTGGTAAGGGCGAGCCCATTGCCCCTAGACATACAACTTTGAATAAAATCTTCTTACCCTTTAACACAATGTGCAGCAGTGAGCACATATTTATCATTGATGAGCATGCCTCCGCAGTAGAACCGCTTGAAGTAGGAGAGGCGAGCCATCCAGGGGAACTCGCCGGCCTCATCACCACCCACAATGCGAGACTTCTCGTTCCTTTCTCCGCATTCTGGAATCATGATAAAGGGAAAATAAGGGCTCAGGTACATTGATAGTTCAAAGTCTAAATCTAATAAGTATCTGGCTTCAATAAAACCACTTTTGAATGCCAAACTTTAATTGCTCCAACGAAAATGTTCGCATAAATAAGAATGGTCAAAAAACCTCATACTGACTCTTTTAAAATTATCTATGTAAACTAAAAAGAGAAATAGACTTAATACCTAACCGGGGAACGCCCACCGACTCTATTGAGTGTATGACGTTAACCTGACCTTGAACCTGTCTGTCTTCGTGAATCAAGAGCTGTATGTCTGATCCCATTCAGTTTCAATAGAAGTTCCTCATGGTTTGTGTAATCGAACGCCTTCCAGTGATCGAAATATTCTATTAGCTCTTGTGCTTCTCTTGGCATTCAAAATTTCTTCATTAGGTTTTTCCTCTCTATTGTACAAGGCCCTGTGGCAAAACCAAACTGCTACTCGAGAAAGACGGAATTTCGAAGTGACGTAATAGAAAAATTTGACCCAATGGCCTATATTTTTTGGGTTGGATCTGAACAATAGAACTACTTTACCGTACCTACTGCTATACTGTACTGGTTATAAATATGAAAGATAAATCAGGCGCAAACGTTTTTATGAGAAATCTATACTTGTCTTCTCCACATTCCCCGAAGAACTTCTGAAATTAGGTGTTCAAATGAAAAAAGAACTCGGCGTAGAACAAATTTTTCTAATACACATACATATAATTAACCGTAATTTACTGGCCAAGTAATTATTTCTACAAATGTTCAAAAATGTAAGTGACCTAAACCTTTTTTGTATTGATTAATTTATTTACTCCTGCAAATAATCACAATCACAGAAAATACTATCCATACAAGTGGCTGAAGAAACTATCTTTAGAGTTATTGTCTACAAAGTTAATTAAAATTACCACGTAATGATGGTTGATTTACTTCTAGTGCTATTTCTATTTCCTGTAATATGGAAGAGTAACCATGTATTGCCTTTTTATTATCCACTATTAGATAATTATTGGTTATTTGAAGGGACAGCTGCTGTTATCTTACAGCCTATGTTCCAAGTATGATCCGGAGTGACCTGCACAACTACAATTGAATAGTTAAAAGTGCCGGTGCACACAGGCACTTCCAGCAGGTTGTTGGTATCATAGAGGACCCTCTTTTGTACAAGGATCCAGCCTTACCTTCCGGATTTGGGACACCTCGTTCCTTTCGCCACCTTCTCGCTTCCGGCTTCATAGTTAGGGAAAGAACAAAGTGTCTTTCTATTTTTTTTTTGTTTTATAAATCCTTGCCCCACACTAGGAATTTCTCCTGTGTCGAGGGTGCGTTTACAAACATTTAAAGTCACATACACAAACAGCCAGACCCGGAACAATTACCTGTAGGCCATACACATATTTGTTCCGTGTGGGAATCGAACCCACGACACGCGGCGCAACAGTCATTCGCTCAACCACTGCGCCAACCGTGCCGACAGTAATGGAAGTCATCATCTGCCTTGCCTTTTCCCTAGGAAGTATAGGAGTAAAACTCTAAAGAGGGACCTTCCTAGATTAATAAAGTATGCATATCTTTATCAATCTCATTATACCTCTTGAATGACTTAAACATACACTATTGCAGGCAGTTTACAAAGCCTTTCTCATAGTAGAGGACACTCTCTCCTTTATGGTCACAAAACTTTGTCGTAGTTCGCGAATAGCTGCTAATTGTACCTTATTTATTTTGTACGGAAGGTAAAGTTTACAATGTGCAAATAACAAACTTTTCAGGTTTTTGAATACCTACTGCATACATTGAACATAATTTTCGATGGCACGAGACTCGAGAAAAAAAATGGAAAAATGTTTTTCCTTTCTATCAGGGAACTGAAAACTTTGTAGCCATATTTACAACCATAGAATCACAATGTATTTCCAACGCTTTGATTGTATGCGTTTTAATTGATTCCCTATCTGTTTTTTCCCCTTTAAAATACATACAACTACTTTATTAAGTCTTTGTATTTTAGCCCTATGAATCAAGATACATTTTATGGGCAAGACTTCTGGGTGAGGTAAATGAAATTCTGTCGTCTACCAGCGAATACAGAAAATAAAGAGACGTGTCCTCTTTGCTGTAAGATTTGACCAAATTTGATTTAAATTTATTTATTTATTTATGTCTTACCCTAAAAAGTATCATGATTCATACCGATATATTTTTTGATTTGTACATAAATAGTGGCACGTCCAAGGATGGAAAATCATCCAATGAGTTCTCCTATTCTGGGTGGGACAGACTTTTACTGACTAAAACCCATCCGTGTTCCGTCCTTGCCTTTTACGTTCTGGGGTCACGGTAACTCTTTTATCGTTAACTAAACAGAAGGATACATCAAACGGTGTTTTTGAGCTACCAGGAACTCATTATAAGGAACTCATACTAACTGCAAGAGCATGTGGTCCTCGGCTGGTTGGCTTCCATCAGCGGCGGCCGGTTGCCCCACACGCCACCGAAGATGTTCTTTCCGTACATTTCTCTTGCATCCCGGACCACATCGCCCTGAGACAAACATACAACTTTAAAAATGGGTTAGGCTACGTTCACACGGAGACCACCGTTCCATTCGGTACCAACGATAAAATTAACTATCATTAAATTTGTAACTCCAGCATTCCCAATAAAGGGCCTGCTGCCTTGTACGGATAAGAATGTTAGGGCACAAACGGGATCATCAAAAGGCTAGGAAGGATGTATGGTGTTACGCGACTGGATATAATAAGAAATGAGTATGTAAAAGGAAGTTGGAAAATGGCGCCTGTGACCCTGAAGTTGTGTGGAAATCAATTGTGATGACATGGGTATGTAAGGCGGAGGATTGAGGAAAGTTTTTGGTATGATTGTGTTCGGTTATAGTAATAGAGAAAGACCAAAGAAACGATTGATGGTGTAAAAGATGTAATGGTTAGAAAGGATATGTTTTTAATTGAGATGGCGAAAAATAGATTTATGGATGAAGACGATTCATGCTGCAGTACTGAACCCAAATTAAGTCGGGCAGGAGGATAATGATTTTCACGCTTTCATTTTTTGTACTCTTTTCCCGAATAAGATACAGCTGTTTTGACGGCCATTTCTTGCCACGTTATTATATATTTCTCGTACCGAACCAAAGCAGCCAGTCTTTCGACTTGACACTTGTCCACTTGGCACATATCGATGACATTTCTAGGTAAATAATTTTGTACAGTACCATCACACCAAGCTACCCCAATGTGTCAAATTTCTATGATAGTTTTTCAACTTTGTCGCTATAGAAACAAGATTCATGTTCAATTGTGAAAATTTGCCAGTTTGGGGTACCTTGATGTGCTAGCGTCTGTACCATATCATATGAATAAAATTCAGTGCATAAATAAATCATGATGGCTGTTTCTTCATAATTTTTTTGATTGAAGTTAATTGTTATTGACATTTTCGGCTACAATCCGTAAAAATAACTTGGTACTTTAAGGGTTTTTTGAGAAATGCTTAGGAAAATAATCTTATTTTTGCTGTTGATATTGTGCATGCGTATAATATACAGAACTCCCTTCAGACAGCGGGAACCATCACTGTGCATTGGTCCGTTACGCGCTTGGCTGGTTCTTACAAAGGTGCTATGTACCATGGTTTTCAGGAATACAGATATTTTTTGTTTAGCATAGGTATCTACTGTCGTTATAACAGTAGTTTACGAATATCGAATATCTATAAACCAGCCCAGCACACCTTCGACCATGAGTTTTACAGTTGTAAACAAACAAATTCGCAACAGGTTTGGACATAAAATAATATTGGTGTCGCGTCTAGTATGGCCAAAATCTTGCTCATCTTGTAGTTATAAATAAATATGTGAGAAAGCGTGTGAATTAATTAATATTCGCCACGAACTGGTCCAACAAGATGGTTTTATAGAACATTACTTTTGCCGCTAATTGGTCGCTCTCTGATATCAAAGTATTAAACACGGCACAGGACATTTTATGAACAAGATCCAAACGAAAGTAAAAAATGCTACCAACCTCAGAGCAAGTGAAAGTCAACGTCACAATCACTAAAATAAATAAACACTTCCACATTCTGATTCTGGTTTCAAAAAAATAAACAAATAATGAAAAAAAAAAAGAAAAAAATCTAAATTTGAATTCAGATTTTGGCGCTCGGCAGGCGCATGGTACTGGTAGGTGAACTTGTCGCGCGCGCTCACTACGGACACACACTGAGATGCGCTGCGTCCACAACCGTGTTCAAACAACGGACGTGTTTCAGATACGTCAATTCGTACCCCACTAGTCCAATAGCATTTTATGCTCATTTTACACGATAGGAAACAAATCAGGCGCAATGTCAGAACGATAATTAAAAAACGTCAACATATCGAACAACTTAAACAGCCTGGCGGGTCTAACTTAAGAGTGCCTAAGTTATTTGTGAAAAATATGCGTAGTATTTTAAAACATTGCTATAAAGATATCGAACATAATAATTGTCCTGGCCATTTGGGTCAGTCACCTTTTAATAGTTTCGTCACGAGGTGCCTTGATAGATCTTATTTAAAGTCCAAATTGAATTTATTATCCACAAAAAAAAAATCTCTCATCTATTATAAGGATGCTTGACGCAATATACCTACGGACTACATGACGATACCATGTAATCTGCCAAAGCGACTGTGAAGTTACGTTGTACGAATATAATAAGGCCTTAGCTTTAAAAATTACATGCACAAAGCTTTTCAATTAGACCACGGTATACGGTTCGCCATGGACTTTTTTTACATTTTTTTTTTCATTGCTTTGAACAGACCAGTGTACGATATATATAATGGCTCCTTGTAGTTTAGCAGGGACGAGTATACCTGTGTATGCACAAAACTGATTTTATCGACAGTACGTACGACATATAATTTTGTATTTCATAGTATTTCTCGATGAAGTTGTAAAAAACATACAAATTGTTGCAGTCATATCTGAAAATATCTCATTTCTCATCAACTATTGACTTAAAGATAAATCTTTACTTAGACACATAATGTTTTTTTACTTATGCGATTTTGCCTATGAATTTTGTCTATGGAACCCTAAAATATTAATTTGACCAACACATGCAGCAGAACTTTGGTCGAAACTGCAGCAACTTGGGGATCTTTCTTGAGAATGTAAATAAGTTCTTGTTTTCAATTCAAGTTGGAATGAATTCTGGTTGTGAAACAGGATCAAGAAACCACTGCCAAAAAAATGTATGTTCAACTAATACGCATTTAAATATTCTACACTTGAAATCGCGTAGATAGCTGATCAATTACTTATTCACAGCATAACGGTACCAATATTTATTACTGCAGCTACTTTTAGCATATTGAGTGACTTAAGAAAGAAAGAACATTAAAACAACAACGGTGTATAAAAGAGGTTCCGGGAAATTAGTGGTGAAAGAGCAGTGGTTTAAGAATCCGTATGAACAATAATACCAACTTTTTTGCTTATCTGACTGAAATACTGGATGACTGCATTAGGTAGTGCAGTATGCATTAGGTAGTAGCTCTAAACGTAAACAAATGCCACTTTTTTTCAAATGCATATTTGTACTTTGCATGTATGAAAAGTGATGTCCGCATAGCTATACTCACTTCCCTATAATATTCTAGCTTACCGTTCTTCTGACCAGCAGTACCGACCGCAGTGCACTCCATTTAATCAGTATAGTTATGTTAGTATATCGGCTATCAAAAGGGGCATTCGTTAGAGATAAAGGAGATGGAGTGATGTGCGATCGTTTCGGTGGCGACCGGTTGTCGTCGCGGCGAAAGTGTTACTTTCCAACCACGTCACAATGGCTCGCTGTCTTTTTGCACATTCACTGGCACTGCGTACATCTAAAGAGCCTTAATTATGTCAATGAGTGTGGTTTTACCCAGTTCGATAAGGTCATGTCTACTTCAAGAACACTAAGCACGTAGACTTCTAGGAAATATTTTTGAACGTATTTTTAAGTACGTCTAATTGGTAAGTTTTAATGGCATCTCTCTGCAGTATGTCTCTTGTCTCTTAGACACTAACTAAGTACTTACTAATCATTGTGTGGTGGACTTGTTAAAAAGAATACCGCTAAAAAATCGCTGCAAAAAAAGCTATTACTAATCAATATCGTACAGTTTGATCGGAAACCAAAAAATATCTTAAAATCACCGCTGAGTGCATAACGCACCGGATTCTTGTCAAATCAAATGAATAAAATAATCTGTGAAATTGGAAATGCGCAGATACCTACATAACTTTATGCGTCTTAACTGCTACCATGCTCCGAGGTACAAGTCCCCAAAAAGCTTGTGGTTTTCCTTGATACACCTTTTACAACTCGATCCCATCACATAAATATCACGACTTAGTAATAAAATCTCGAACCCTACACTTAAAAGGATGATGATAAAAATAAAGTCATAAAGAATATTTTTTTAGTGTTTATTTATAAGATCACCTCCATAACAATTTAAGGGTAGTTAAACTCTTTGAAGAAACAAAAATTATATTATAACAAAGTTAATTTAATTAGTAATTAGAGATAATTTGTTTTTTAAACTTAATTATTTATTTTTAAAAATTGCCTCGCACAATAACGTATTAAATTAATTTAACAATAAATAACTATCGTTATGATGATAATAATTTCATCGTGATAAGGATCACAGACGTAGCCTAAAGAGCATTGATTACTAAGCTATCGTTAAGTCTAAAACGTGCTACATCTACATCGCTAATCCCGAGTTACAACGGCTAAGTTAAAGTTAAGTTAAAGGATAGTTCTACAAAGTTACAATAGATGGCGTTGTTGGAAACTATATCGTTGATAAGTTTATAATCATAGAAAATATTTTTTTACACATTTCTTCGAAAAGTATATAAGTACTAGACAGTTTTCTTTTTAATCTCAACAATGAGCCTGTATACTTTTATTACTTTAAATTTAAAATTTAAACTGATTAAATAAATTGATTAGAAAACATATAGTTATATTTCATCAAATTATTTATGTATGTCAACAAAATAACAGTTATTTTCATCATACTTAGATAAAAATGTTCAGTTTTTAATTTATGTAGGCAGTTTGGCATCTCCTTAAAAACACAGCGAACAAAACAATACTTTGGTAAGTACACATTTGCACGAAAATGTAAAAAAATTGTTATATTCATTTCATAAAACAATAGGTTTTATGAAATTAATATAACAAAAATTTTGTGATGTGAATGATTAAAACTTCGCGGAAAACTTAAAAAAAAAAAAAAAAACTAAAAGGCAAACGGGATTTGGCGCCACGCCGAAAGCAAAGGCAGCGGAACACGTCGTGAATACACAACTAAATAAATTCTTTTGCGAACAAAATATATTCATCTCCTTCGACATTAATCCTTTCACTGTAGTCTTGGCATATTTTACGTTACGTCACAGATTCGACGTTTACACGTCCATGCGAAAGTTAGGCACAAGCTAAACAGATATTGCATAAAACGAAACGAAATAATTTGTTCGAAAAGGCTATGTTACCTAACGAATAAATTAAAATGATACCTATACATAAAAACGTTATGACCACTTAGGCAGTTAAATACGTCTTAAATTCTAATGGTAATCTGCACCACCGGCCTGTCCGAAGTCATTTAACTTATGATTAGTTAAACGAGATTTAAAAGTAATTAAAAATAACAGTAGGTATTAAAACTTAATTGTCATGACTTAGCCACACAAAACGACTTTTTAAAAATCCATCGAGCGGCACGCTATGATAAGACTATATATATACTTACTAATTTAATTTAAAAGTAACGAATTATGCATAGTTTAACAAAAACAGAAAGTTACCTACACATTACTATAAATAACGAAGAATGTCAAGTCATTTATGATGTTAATATATTATAAAGAAAATATTGTACAGTAAAACGCACGTCAGTAATAACAGTGTGAATATTAGCCTCGCATTTCATTAAAAATCTGTTCAGTACTACGCTAGGAAACGAAATTAATCAAAAAAGAACAGCGGAAAAGTTAGAAAAATACTTCATTACAGACCTACCACTTCCCTCCATATCAAGTAGGTAGGCTATCTCCTAAACTTGGGATCCTTACACTATTTAAACTCTGCAGTACCGTTAGTAATATGTTAGGCCAGCTCAAAGTCAGTGTTACCACAGACATGCGGTGTTCTGTACCTAAGAAAATAATAAAGCTAGCATTAAAAGAAATCCAAATTATTACGAGAGGCCTTAAAATCCCGTAGGGAATTTTCGGTTTAGATTTATTTTGTTCTAACCACTAAATAATCATAACTGATGAAGTTTCAAGAAATCTAGATGAAGTTGAAAAAAATTGCTCTATTTTGAAGGTCTTGAAATTGGTTGAAATTCTTTAACTGGCCATGTAAACTTCGCCTGTCTGTCAATCTTATAACAATTTTGACATTTAATTCTCATCATCATCATGATAATTCAATTTTATTACAATTTATCTTATTAGAAGTTAGAAGGTCCTATATGCTTTTTTTAAATCACAATAGCATCTATGATGTCAATTTCATCTTAGATTTTTCAAGCATTTAGCACTTACAAAATATTTTTCAACTATGTAACTAGAATAATTTCGGTTACCCGTTCAAACGGTTTATAATAGGGTTCTCTTCCAGGGGTTTTTTTACGAAACTCTTACGATAACCGTTACATTGTGAAAAACTTATGTAATATACAAACCGGTTACACTTTAACCCAATTATACATCGTGAACGTGTTAGCTAACTCATAATCAAACAGTTATTGCAAAGAAGGTAACCCTTAATCGATGAACGGATAACTTTAGATAAGGGTTAACTCGCTAGGGTCATAGTGGGTAAGCCGTTCAATCAAATGATACGGCTAACCTGATCCAATTTAGTTTTCCGCTTCATAGGGTTTAAAAGCACTCCAAGATGTAACATGGTCGATAAGGGTAACCATAATTAGCGGGTTACCGTTTAAATGACTTACTCATGGTGAAAGGGGTTGTATGGATCCTGCTTTGTAAGCTCTATCGTATTTCACAAATCGTACTAAGAACTGGATCATCTAAACTACGAGTATTATTTCAGATTTGGCTCTTGACACTAAAACATATGAAATGTAGGATACTCATTACATTTGAACATTTTTTTTTAACTTGGCACTATAATTATTACATTGAAATATGTATATTTACATTATACATATATCTACCTAGTTAATAAAGTTAATGTAACTACAGAGACTTAATCATAATACATATTCGATTAAAATTTATTCTAGAATCTTTGTTCAGTTTCCTCGACTTTTATATACAAAAATATACGATATAATAGTATCTACCAAGAACCTTAACTAAATCCAATTTAAATTTAAACCTACAACTTTAAGATAAATAACCGTATAGTTTGGAAACGTTACCAAAAGTCTGTCATTTAGTCTAGAAATCTAGGTAACATAAATTAGTTCCCGCAAAGGCAGGTATCCCTCAAGTTAGCTCTTAGCCATGGTAGATATCGTGTGATTCTTGTGTAGACGCCTGGGTAGCCTGGTCGACCGCATCCCACACCCCACGAAACGATTCCTGGAAGCAAACACATTTTACTTTAATAAGAAAAGAGCTTGAATAAGGACATTGATGATCACCATATAAATTATAGGAATACTAGCGCCACCTATATGGCTTGCGACTCTTAGATGCATCTTTTTCCAATGGCGTTGTGTAGAAACTATGCCGAAGATGGCACCACTACGGCAAAATCTTAGCCCATGCACTTATAAGTGCATGGGCTAAGATTTTAACATGGATATAGATTTTTTTGCATGGGTAATTTTTTTTTTTTTTTTGATTTTAAGAATTTTTTTTATTTTATAACTATAATTATAATTCAATTACTCATTAAAGTAACATAACTCATAGTAATACTTATTAAAACAAACTTTTATAAATATTGTTTGTTCTCCAGTGGAGGGAGTTAACTTATCCGTTATGGTGTCACTTTTAGCAGTTAAATGAGACAGTAGTCCTCCGTTACCACCACCACATGACATAGATCTGTAAAACTGTGCTATAACATACTAATTAACTTTTTAGTAACTTTCTGAAGACTCACCAACGATTTGGAATTTATCTCCCTGTTGTAAGAGGAGAGGACCACCGCTGTCGCCCTGACACGAATCCGTTGACGCTCTGCCAGCACATAACTGGAAACAAAAAAGATCATTGATCAGACAATTTCGACGGCACGGTTGGCGCAGTGGCTGAGCGATTGACTGCTGCGCTGTGTGTCGTGGGTTCGATTCCCACACGGAACAAATATTTGAATTGCCTACAGTGTGTTGTTCCGGGTCTGGCTGTTTGTGTATGTGAGTTTAAATGTTTGTGAACGCACCCACGATACAGGAGAAATTCCTAGCGTGTGGCAACGTTTATTTAAAAAAAAAGAAAAAGAAAGAAATAATGCTTTATTCACGTAGTAACGTCGTTTTATTTCCTTTTTATCAGCAGTAGCAGCAGCAGAAAAAAAGCCATTGGGGACACTTTAAACTCACCATGTTGTTGGTGATTCGCGAAGCCCTGTACTTCAGCCCTCGGCACTGGTTCAGCGAGAGGATGGGCACTTTCACTTCCTGCACGATAGCAGGCAGCTGTCCTCCCTCGGATGTTCGGCCCCAGCCCACCACAACACCTTCTTTACCAGATGGATCTATACCTGGAATATGACAACTTTTATATGAGAAATGGGTAACTGGAAACAGCCATGCATATTTACAAGACAAGAAGTCAAGAAAAATGGATTCAACGTAGCTCAAATACACTTTCATCCCCAAGGAGAATATTCTTCTTTTCACACCTGCTGTGATATAAAAACCTCTTTTAGGTAAAGTTCCAAATTCAAAAACACCTTATCGACCAAAGAGCTTTAATGTATTTTCATTTAATTACTTGCTTTAGAGCAGGTGCTGTGATAAAATAATAATCCTTCATAGAATCTAAAAGCATATTTTTTACGCATCCTATAGACCCATCAGGTGTCACATATTTAAATATTGCAGATGAATAACTTACTGGATGGCGGCAAACAGACAGGTTTGATGATTCTGGAGAAGTTGACAGGCTTGCGCAGTTTGAGGAGTGCGATGTCATTGTTATAGGAATCAGGGTCGAAGCTGCGATGACGGACGATGGCGGTGACGGCACGCATGATGGCCGCGCTCTCAGTCGTGATGGTCTGGTCGTGGTCGCCCAAAATAATGCGGATCTTTGAACGCTTCAGTCTGTAACATGAAAAAAGATTGTTACCTTCATGGTTCGAACAATCATTTTGATTGAGGGAGCCAAAGGGATGGAAGTTATAAGAAACGAAGTTTTTTCCCAACCTCCAGATAGACAGCGGGTAAACAGAAAGCAATTTATAAAAATGGATCTGGATACGAATGAAATCTTCTGCAGGTTAACTTAACCGGGACATATCCGGGTGTGGTTCAGATACCTAGGATCGTTAGATTTGAAGCTAAATCGTTAGTTAATATTATTCTGCTCTCTTAACTTTCATGATTTTACTGTTAAATACTACTATAAAGTTAAATCAATATTTTTATTGGCATTTTATAGTCTATCCGTTGCACATTCATATTATATTACGACTTCCCTCATTTGACATTTAACAAAAGACGTAAGACAATATACCACTAATTTATGAATTTGTAAATGTCGTGCTTGAAAATGATGTTAACCTTTTTTCGCATGATTATGACATGTAAATCAGGTAGAAAATCATACCACAAACGAATTAATATTGCTTTCATGAATGACTGCATTATTTTACATATAACTATATAACATCGTATGAAAATGTGTCGTAAATTATCGTACTTCACATTTTACAAGAAAGATTTATGAAAAAGAAATCAATTATTAGTTTTTCAGGAGCAGTATTTGATCTAACGTAGATAACCCACGTTACATATTAAATGAACGACAATCAAGTGGAAGAATAATTCAGTATCGTAGCACGAATATGCGAAATATCAGCCGGAAAAACATGAGCCTGGTATTTGAATATTAAATAGGCCTAACATTTAACGCAATGCAACATCGCGTGTAGCTATGCGCACGCGCTGTTCCACCTAGCAACGATATAACAGCTTTGCATAACAATAATTTATAAGTTGCATGGTGGCATCTCATTTACTGTTTCCTATTGAAGCTTGGAGAATAATGATGCTATAACTAAGAACTAGGAGAACCATTAAAATAAATGGAAATAAAGTCGGTGATTAAGGCGAAAGATTAGAGACTCCAACTTGGAGGAGGAAATGCAAAAAACGAACAGAGACTGCCAAAAGAAGATGAGGTTACATAACGAATGATGTGTTATGCGAACAATGCGCTGTCGGTTATTACCTGGACAGATATTTGCACTATTGCTTAAATTATAGTGACACGCAATTGTTACACCATAACCTAATGAGCATTTTATAGCAAGTGCACCTAACGTAGGTACAATCAGGCGTAAACGAATATTGAATTGATACAATGCATTTAAATAATACAATTTAGCAATTAAGTGTGTATGGATGGAGAGGAATGAAATGCAAAAGAGAGAAATTCCATAGAAAAGAGATGACGAAAGTTGTAACGACCGGCACATTTTGCCATTTAAATTCTTTTCGTACAAATTCTTCTGTTTACTGCTGTTAAGTTACTCTAAATTTAAAATCTAATCTCCAAGATGGTCATTCACCCATCCATGAAACATATAACGATAAAACAACAAAGTTTCTCCCTTCAATATACATACATATAACATGAACGTTTCGATTTCTAAACAGTAATTGGCTGCAACGAACCTATCATTTCGATTGCATATCTGTTAGCTTCCTGGTTAAACTGGAAGCCGACCTCAAGAAGTCTGCAATAAATATAGTGTAAGTTGCATACCTTGTTGCAAAAGGAAATAGCTTTGGCAGTACAATAGATTTTGTTAAAAGAAGTTTATTTCAGAGAAAGGGCCTTTTTTGTGTATTAGTAAAATCTTGTCGTCGTGGGTCTGTTGCATAAGCAACACTAAGTAACTAAGAAAGTTTATTTTATATTTTCGATGATTTGGCATCTCTGCATTTTGCAAGTAACTAGTGAACCAACATTACTCTTGACTATCATAAATCTAGAAAACATATTGGTGTCTATTTCTACAACTTGCAGGTGAATAAAAGCTTTCATCTTCTAAGGAATTTTAAAAACTTAGGAAGGTAAAAACCAATCCAAACCCATTTATAGTAATAAGAGCATGCCTTGTTGCTTAAAATGGAACTATTGCAAAAAATAATAACACTTAAACTTACTTCCTGACACAATGAGCAGCTGTGAGCACATACTCCTTAGTAAGAAGTGAGGCACCACAGTGGAATTGTCCATCGTACACGATCCTCGCCATCCAAGGGTACCGGTTGGTGCCTGCCGGTATCCCACCAACGATGCGGTTCTCCTGATTCGGCCCGCCGCACTCTAGAAAGTGAACGCAGTTTGTTGAACCAACGTGATTGCTAGTACTTGCTACAGATTTCCTGTTAGCTGTGCGCCTGTATCATTGTCGACTGATGGTTTATATATTTTTTGTGGATAGTTTGAGAACATTTACGATTTTTTGCTTTTGAACAGGAGACATTTACTTGTAATATACAAAACTATTTGTCTCAAATTTTAATTCATTGTATAAAATTACTTTACATTAAATTTGGGGTTTATACAGTATTTTTAAACGCTAACATTAATTCTAGTCTACTTACAAAATTAGTACCAGTTTACAAGGGACAATGTAGTACAGAAATTTACTATTAGTTAACAACCAATACATCGATCGGGTTCATAAATCATTAGTGCTTCATTATGGTTGATCAGTATAACCAAGTGTGAATGAGACAAGCGTGAAGTTAATGCTACGTGGTTCAATTAAGTTAATTACAACAAGCGCTACTTAAATATAATTTACGACTACAGATTATCTAGTGATTAAACTTACATATGTTCCGAGGAAATTACTTAAAAGAAACTTATAGCTTTCGTATCGTAGCATTTTCATGAAAAACTGTTACGTCTTTGGAAAAGTAAGAATGATAACATATGGTAATCAAACTTGATTAAAAATTGTATGATTTAGTAGGATCGAGAGAATGAATGGGTCCAAAATGTTGAAATCCCCATCGAGATTGTTAGATATGAAGCTATGGAGGTATACGACCTGCTATATTCCGATTTCAACATTCAGCCATTTGTCTTTAAAAGCAATTTTGTTCCCGTCTGTACGTTGACAGGAACGGGAAATAATAGTGTAGATATAAATAACGAGTTATAGCAGGTTGGTCGCAATCCGGCGCAGCGCGGGCGCAGATCGAGTCCATTACACTTTCACTGTGATGAACGGCAGTTCAACGCTCAGACCTACTCACTACTTGCACAGAACAGCTGTTTACGTGTAAACACTAACACTAATGCCTCTTATTAAACTTTATTTATCTTTGTGCACTTGCAGCTACAGGAAGTTATGTATTTGAGGTCTTAGTAATTGCTTGTATTACGTATTTGTTAATGATTATTCTTAACTATTTAGTGTTCACAAAACATATATTTTATACACTGATTCTTAGAGTCCATGTACAAAGGTGAGCATTGATTGATAGGTGGACTCTACATATAGTGCCAAACTAAGTTCTGGGCAGAGTCTATTACAGATTGCCACCGAACGACAAGAAGATGGGCGAGCTGAACTCAAAGTTGAATTGAGATGAGTGAGAATTGATGATGTAACTATGTGTCTTTTAATACCCACAAATATTATATTTTATCGAACCCTTTATTGCCTTATCGAATATGGAATCGCATACTTCTCCATCTTGTTTTATGTATTTAGATATGAGTTTGAACCAAATAGTTTTAATAAAAAAAGAATAAGAAAAAAAGAAGAAAGGAACAAAAGAATTGATGAAATGGAATGTTCCAAGGTTCTATTTTCTAATTACAAAACAAAATATCAGCTACTTAGCACCTGCGTCGGTTTTGCCAATTCATTATCATTAGATAGCAGTTTAGTTTAGACTGGACTTAACAAGACCTGATACCATTGTCTGCAAACATTTATCAATTTCAATAGATCTCTTATCGAACCAGATTTTTTCTCCGTTGAATAGATAGATAAATGCTTTATCGTTAAAATTGAATGTACATATTACATTACTCAATGCTAATGAAAGATATTTTCAAATACTTGCTAACGACTTGACACTTTTACTTTTTAAAATGTGCGATGCATGGCTGGATTAAAATACAGTCACCCACATAGTAATTAATGAATAATCGGGTACTGCTCTTATTTGAGAGTATAATTAAGGTGATAGTGTTTCACATTTTATCTTGAGCTAGCTGTACCCCGCAGTTTCAACCGCTCCTCAGAGTATTAGCGTCATGCCAAAGTTTGGGTTACCAGATTAAAAAGTAAACTGTCAAATCCTACTGGCAGTTTTAGAGATAAGCCCGTTCAAACAAACCAACTCTTCAGGTTTATTATAATAAAAGTATAGATGAAGCATGGGAGGTAATAGTCCCTGACACAATTACTAAGTTAATTAAGTTGTTGGTTCATATAACACAAATTAAAAGAGACATCGACAGATACAATAACGGTGACCGCTAGCTTCAGTTGGGTTATAGGAAGTGAATAAACAAAAATAAAATCAGTGGTGGCTCTTACTTAGAACTAGTTTTAACCAATCTAAAGGCTCTAAGCGAGTTTTAAGTACCTACCTAGTGCTGGAATCTTGAGTGGCTACTGTAATAGCTTCTGTAATTATCGCATGTTTTTACTTAAGTTAATTTTGCGACGCGCCAATATTTTTTATCAATAAACCGGGTGTTAGTCTTACAAAAACATAATAAAGAGGTAACTGCAAACCAAAAATACAAAGGTAAACTAAATTAAACGGTTATAACGTTCACAGGAAGTTATAATACAATAAACATCACATACAGTTTCTAAAAGATACACTACAGGTATTGTTATTAGGAGTAACTACGAGAATATTCGAAGAACACTAAACGATACACATCTTCACCAACTTTGAAAACCACAATTTTTTTATCGTTATACCTGATAAACTGGAATACTTCCTGATATGGGTAGACTAGAAGCTGAAACTTTGATTAATTCAGAAATAGGAGAAGTTTGAAAGAAGTACATTGATCGCCAACATACAAACTACAGGGTAGATACAAGGGTGCTGTCTACTTCTACAGGTGAACATATACATACAAATCACGTGCTGTACACAGACACAACTTACCCATCTTTCTAGGGAGTGGGTTTGCCCTGCCGCACTCTAAAATGTGAACGTGGATGAAGATCATTAGAATTGCTTGAAATTGTAAGGGCACACGCTCACGATCGAATTTTGGACAGGCATTTGTTGTTATAAAAGTTGTACAAACATCGACTCAGATGAAGCAATGATTTCAAATATCTGATGGGTTATTATCACGTACCAATTTTATTCGATCGTCAGCTCGGGCCCTTATAGTGGCTAATAGGAATTGCAGTGCTAACTAAAAGACTAAAATTGGAAAACTAGAAATTGCGGTTGCTAACTAGTGTGCATAATTATTCTAATTAATTAGGTTTGCCTGCTTTACATCTGGTGTATGCATAAACGTCAGAAATTAACAAGTTGACTTGTTACATGCAGTATATTATGAAGTTTCTCTCGTAAAAAGTTTAAATGATGTTATGGTCATTTTCTGAGATTTTAAACGTTATTCGTCCCAAAATGATGTCAAATCTGATAACGGTAGATAATTATGAATCTGTTAGCCTAGCACGAATGCTTGACGTAAACCTAACGTAAATACGAACGATTTTGAAATTGGAAACACTCGTTTCGATTTTTTTTATTTTTTTTAGACTTCATTCATATCTATGCGTGATACAAATCGAGCTTGCTTCATAAATTTAAACCTAAATGCTGCAAGATAGTTGAATTTATTAACCCATGTTTGCAAAGAAATAAATGATTTGAATTGATTTACAATTTTAAAATCGTTCGAATAGAAGTTACATCAAGCATTCATGTTAGGCGCACTGATGAAACCTTTCAAAATGATGTATGGTAATGATGATGAAGTTACATAAAAATAAACTCCTATGTATCAAAATAAAGATTCGATTAAATAATCGAATCGATTCTAATCTTAAGACAGGCTTTGCACTAGAATATTTACATATCTATATATACATATCTTTGTACATACCACAAGAGCACTGCTTGATCTGATTATCCTCTTCGTCATCATCATCGTCTTCGACGCTCTGTTCCTCCAGGATCGGAACTTCGAGCCCGAATATAGAATCGAACAGGAACCTCTGACTTCTGTTACCTGATGACACCTGAAAACATTATAGGAAAAGTTCAAAACCAATATTTTGGAATATGAGTAGGGTTTTGGTACACAATCTTTGTAAGGCTCATTAATTCAAGTTGGCTGATTATTTGAGCATTAGATAATCGAAGACTTAAATTAATGAGCCTAGGACATAAGATTCTAATGATGAGCCTAAGAAATAGCACTATGTGCCTATCGTCAGAATTCCAATGTAAAATTATCTATAGAAGTAACGAAAATTTCAATAATTGCATCTGCAGTGCTATTCTGTAAAAATATCCCCGTGAAAAGGTAGATGAAGTGAAGGTGTAATCCCATACTAATGATAGGGATTGACAGTTCACTTCATGCTCACTTCACCTAACATTTCACAGGGTGATTTTACAGAATCGACCGGCTGTATTCTTTAATCTGCCGTATCTATTAAACATTTGAGGATAGTTATCTTTTTAATATGTGTAAAACGATGTTGGTTTTTCGGGACATCGCGAAGCATTTGGTCGACTCTACACGTGACCAGGGGGTTGGCTTTTTTTGGCCAATTAATCAGCATTGCCATTCAACGTGGCAAAAAATGCCTTTTAGCACTTTTCCCGTTGACAGCGATGCAGATGCATTTTTTAATGTCCTGTGATACTATTTTTTTCTTTTCATGTACTAGTTTTATTGCTTTATTTAATAAATTGTTTGGTAATAATAATAAAAAAGTCCCTGTTGGTATGTATATATATGTATTCTACTCGACCAATCACGTTCTTATCAAGCATGTTGTTACATCACATGTAGCTTTTAAATCGCCAATCACCATTGTATATTCGCTACAATCGGAAGTAGGCGATCGTGCTAAATTTCGTAAAAGTTCATGTAAATCGCTGTGTTGAACTGTTGACTTTTATGCATATTACATAATATCAGAACTGGTATCTGATGGTTCCGTCGGAAATGCACTTACATAAGTTTTGTTTACCATTTTAATGTTGGCAGCGCGGTTTACTTTCGCGGGTATCGCGCACGCCATAGTTACGCAATGCCTGATGTTAATTGGCGCCTAATGTCAATGTTGCTTTCACAATCTTAACAGCCGTGTTCCGGTACGTTATTATCCTTTTTTATTCCATTTTAATTTCAGTCGCACTTAAACTTTCGCTGATCTCACGACTGACGATGACGGGTAATTTGTGGTAGGTACCCACATTAGGAAATCGTTAGTTCAGACGAATGTAAGTATTTGAATGCAGCACTGAACGCTTAATGTCTTACAATTTGATTTCGAAAAAAAAGCTTGGCCAACGTTACTTTTTGTTTAAAGAAATCCATTAGCGAAAAAATCTACGACTCAACTTCGTTGGTTCGGTCTTGACGTAGAAAATCCGTTTCGACAAAAGTCTCATCAAAGAGAAAAGCTGATTCGCAAAAGATCGGGTTTTCTTTTATTGCTTCGAAATTTGAAATAATTTAAAATGTAATATTCGATCATCGCTCCATACCTCGGCGCTATTAAATGTAGTTCCAACATCCACCATTGAATACAAATATGTACCAGGTATTTTTTTTTTATATAACCCGATATTCAACATGTATTTTATTGTGTAGGTAAGTACAGTATAATATAAATACATAATGACTGTGAACATGCGTTACAATAATAACCTACATTCCGGTTTGTAATCAGACATTCTGCGAAACAGACCTTTTGCCATTCAGTCGTTCTCCGCCAAGACCTTTACGTAATTCTACGAAAATGGAAATGAATTTGGTTTCAACAAAGTACCATACCGGGAATCCCGACTGCCATATACAGCATCCGACTTATTCAACAAATCTGTGTCATTTGCGAAACAAAGCTCAGACGAACCAGTACGAATAGCAGACGACTGCACGTCGCCAACTGACGGACGCGCAATGATGCTTACTTTCCCTCTGGTGACCCAGTCATGTAATGTTGTGACGAAACTGATACCGCATGTTATTTGTCGCTAGTTAGCTAACAATATATCGTGACATAATAACCACTTATCAGGCTAAGGTTGTACAAGTGTCATGTGGTCACTTTACCACTTATACGGCCGTCTGTGCCACTGGGAAGGTAGTTACATAATGTTTGTATTGAATATCGAGTGCTGTGATTGATTTTAAATAGATCAAAGTCACTACAAGGATTTCTTACCATGTAGAGCGGGTAAATGAGGCCAGATACTTTATATAGCAATTCTCAGATAGGTAATAAATACCTATTTAGTAAGGAAAACGTTGAACATAACCCAATATAAATCAGAGTTCTGGCTATATTCAATATATTCATTTTAGTTAGTTAAGAATATTACTTTTTTATTTCATTAGTGGATCTATAGTGAGCTAGTAGGTAAGTAGTTTTTAAACTACATAGTTTAAAAACTACTTAGGCAATGTTTTAAAATAACTATGAAATAACAGTGCAAAGAGCAGTATTTTTGTCAATTTAAACAATTTTCATCCATGTCTATAAACATTGTCGATTTATAAACAAGAATGTTTTTATTTCATTTCATATCTGATCGTATTTGTTCAGGTATTAAATAAACAGTAGGTACTCAGGATGCTGGAGTTTTTGCAATTATTGTCCGTAACATTTTTTACGTGAAAATAAACCGTAAAAATTACAAAAGCAAGGTCAACAGCGTTATGCAGGCTCTTAAATAATCGAATAATGTCAAGGTTCCAATTTAAAATGAATAACATCTAGAAATCACTACACATTCGCCTGAAAGACTGTTCCGTGACCCTATTAGTGATGAATAAGTGTTGTAATTGGCCATGGCAGCGATTACTGGTCCAGTTGACGTCTGAAGTTCAATGTCGGGTAGCGAGGACCGCGGACAATGGAGCTGAGACAATGACACGTTGCCTAACGCTGCACGCCAAATTAAACAAGATACTGATAGCAGACAACAAGTTATCAAAGTGCAGGTGGACGGTACCTTATACACACTGCTAGCTGACTTTGAACGGTTTGGTACAAAAGACATAATGATACCAAAGAAGCAGTAGGTACGCAGTAGGGATTTAAATCTTAAGTTGGGTTAGAATCGTCGTTCCAACATAGTTGGAATATGTAATAAAACTGGCTATAAAATAGAATAGTAGGTAGGTAGGTACTCTTTACTCTACACCGTGAAACCTTACAAATAGTAAGTTTAATTTTATATGGAGTTGTAATAGGCAACCAAAGTTAACAATCCTCAACCCTATGAAAGGTTTCAGCTGTACAATATCTTAGGACACAAAATATCTTCCGCAGTTCTTTCTGTCAGAAACATACATTTGTGTCATGGACTAGATACAATAATTTGGTTGGCTTGGAATAGTTTGTAAATATATCTTTGGACTTTGGACCTCCATGGACATTTAATAAGTTTATGGCATGTTATGAGATTGACACTTAACACAGCAACATCTGCTCGTCATCTGCGTGTGTATCTATCATATTATATTATAGCATTATGTGTTATTCTGAAGCATATGATATTACCTATAATAGGTTTTGTCAAGTTTCATCAAAATCCGTTCAGTAATTTATTTTGTAGTTACAAACTTTCACATGTATTATATTATCAGGAAGTAGGAAGTAAGATAAGAAGAGATTAGTTCTATAGACCTCCGATGTCTAAGTAGCAGTTTGGATGTGATTAAATAAAGTCATTAATTATAAATAAGAATAAATGCTACATTAAATACCACTTTTATTGCAAACCCGGACCTAAAGAACGTTAGATTTCTATATCAACTAGGTAGGTAGGTACTTAAGTTAGCTAATTAATGAGTTCACAATCAATTGCTTTACGGGATTGACAATTTATATTTCTAGCGAATCTATTCAATTCCATGTTCTTTTACCATACCCATCGAATTAAATGCCTTTCCATTTTGCGTAAGAATTGCCGTTCAAAGCCCTCAGAGCTATTATGTTTAGAGAGGCTGCACTAACGTAAGGTCGATGTACATCTTGAAGGCACGACAATTTGAATTCAAAGGTCTCAACGTCATGTATAGTGATGATATCAAAGAGCGCCATAATAAAAGGTTTTCCCTCGCTCATTATGTGAAGTAACGCTTTGATAAACCAGTTTAAGAGCTGAGGACCTAGCACAAACGCTTAACGTAAACGTCACGTCAATTCGAACGATTTTTAAATTGAAGTTACTCGTTGAAAAAAGAATTAATACTTTATGTTTAAGACCTTGTCTATATCTATGGGTAGGTAGTAGGTATAGTAATCTATGGGTGATACTAAGTTCATAAAATAATGTCATTGCCTTATACATTTTAACCTAAATGCTACAGATAGTTTTCACAAATTTTGAAACTGTTCGAATTGACGTTTTATTTAACGTCAACGATTCGTGCTAGGCACAATGTTATTTTCGAACCAATGTGAAATGCAACAAAAGGTGAATCGCAAAAACTCTTTCAAAAACATTGAAAAAAAAATGGAGCATAGAATGTTGTTTTTTAACCAAAACAACTGACTCTTGACACAATCAAAGTCAACGAAGTAGGTGGTTACGGCTGATTGGCGTCATTTTCACCGCGTTCGCTTTTATTGTGTTATACCCGTGAATTCGTAAGGTCGGCAAGCGAACTACTACTTTCCAAAGTATGATTGCGAGGCGCCTTTCACGAGGTAATTGTTGTGGTGCTCTCGTTTTTGTTATCCGGAGCCGTTTATCAAATGTAAGAAAGTAAGTAGCCACGGCGATTTATTTCGAGCAAGCTGGATTTATAAGCTGGCGGGAAATAATACCTAAGGAAAATAGAAATGGCACATTTACGCGTTTCATCGGTATTAGTAACTGTAGCTCAGACAATGCGTGGTACGATTTATGGTTATACAAAGCTATTAAATTGAGCACACTTAAAGCTTACTTTGGGTGTGCTAATCAACGTCCACAAATATTATAGGTACCTACTTAAATGGGTAGGTAAGTAGCATAAGGTATATTTATAACAAGCTATATCCGCGAGGATTTTAACTAAACATGTTTTTATTTTTTTTGCGCGGAACCCTTATTCTTTTCAAAAACCAAAATAGTCTAAGTTACTCCATATCACATTAGCTATCTTTCAGAGAAAGTCCCGTCAAAATCGGTCCAGCTGTTTCGGAGATCACCTCATACAGACAGATAGACAGACGGACAAAAAATTAAATAGATTTTTGGTATGTCTACCGTATAAAGTTTCATATGCAAAACTTTTATTTGGACATTACAAATGGATACTTTAATTTTATATTTGTATATACATACAGAGGAGATCTTCATGCAATCGCTTCAAATTCCAGAATCCTTCTACTAGACAATGGACACATTCTATTTTCTAAACAAATCTGATAAATCTTGAGTGATTGTAACCACCTCTTTTACAATAAGTTCCGTTATTGCATACAACCTTTACAATACCTTAATAACAAAGTGCCTATGCCTGTGCTTCTATCTACCTACAGCATTACACAGATTTCGGGAAAAGGTGTAAACCGCGGAAAACGTACCATTTTTTAAATCAGGTTATCTAGTCGGGTCTGAACTCAGAAACCCAAAATTCTAACAACCAGTCTTACCTAGGACCACCTAATAAGACGGACTGCCGTTTTTTAAAAGTGCTGTATTACCCAGTACCTAGATTGTAGAGATTGTAGACCTGGATTGTAGAGTTCTTATTTGACGTTTCGTGGGAAAAGGCTGGGAAAGGGCTAGGCAGACGATAAGTTGGGCTTTTAGGTATTAATTAAAACATACATACCTACCTAACCTCATATTCTGAAAATTATGCAAAACTATTTACATATTTATATAGCATTAACTTAGAAAATACAATGATATGTCACAACGTATGTTATGTAGGTATATGCTAGACTAACCCTTGTTATGCACCTATTAACATCAAAATCTTCGTGTACCTCATAAAATTCACATAGTTATGTTAAGTTATCTACTATCTAGGTACCGCACCAATAATATTAAGATGAGTATCAAAAAAAGGACTGTTTGACATTTGAATTATGTGATTCCTAGCATTCCTTAAATGGTTGGTTTCAGATTACACATCGCATCCAGTCTCTTCGGGGCCAAAGTTAAAACACTGCATTAGTCATACTTACTCATAGCAACGCAATCGATTTTGAAACCAACATAACTGGAAAGGTCACCTTTGTCTTTCATGGGTATTAGGATATTACATGTGAATTTTGGTTTAGGTGTTTCCCAAAATCCGAAAGAGATCAACAGAAGTAGCTTAGATGAAATCTAGCGTTTTCTATCGCAGCTTAAGAATATATGGTACCTCTTATACTGGATAAAGCTTGAGCTGTCAAAACTCTCTCTCTCTCCACTTAAGTCGGCAATTATTATTTAATTAGATATGCCTAGTTGGCATTGTTTCCTATAAGAGTTGAAAATGGATAAACGAATTATGGAATTATTACTATACCCAAAGACAGAGATTTTGGTAATCAGCGAAAGTTGTGTTTCCGCGTCATCAGATCATTTAATTATTCATCTACCTATATAGATGCTTACTATATTTATTTACTACCTATGTACGTCTCCCGAATAGCATATTTTATATCTTACATAATCACAACGCACCTGATTTACAACTTCAACCCTATTAAATTCATGACTATTATTTAGTTATTTATTTCGTCCGCTAATAATCGAGAATAATTACTTCGTACTACATTTCGATACATGTGTATGATAGAAATTTGACAGATAGGGGTAGCTTGGTTGGTCGCCTCTGTACTTAGATACATTATTATCTAAGTAGAATTTTATTCTAAGCCTATTGTTATGTTGTGGCTAACAGAGACGCCTCAAATTGAGCGAGCGTTTTGATCATTTTGGTCAAAAGACGGATGTCTAAAGTGAGATACTAGAAAAACTTGAAGTCCCCATCAGACGGACATATTTTATGTCAGGCTTCTTTTGTTTAACCCATGTTATTATGGGTAGGTATTGATCGACTTAAAACTGTGTCAGTCGGTCGGCAATGACAGCGATTATGCATTCTCATGCTGACCATGTCTTTATCATCTATTTTATAGCCTTGCATGAAGAAAGACTCATAAATTACAAGAAATAAGAAAGACAGAAAGTATTCCGCACAAAATATACATACAGAAAGTCCAATATTCGACAAAAATATTATCTAAAGGTTCACAATGTTTAAGTATTGAATACTTAGAACTAAGTAAATACCTAAACAAATGTATGTATGAGCCTGTGTAAAAAAAGTAGTTTTAAGAATGTTGTACACCATCGATATAACAACAATAAAAAATAAACAACTTAGGTAACTCCAAAAATAATAGGTACCTACTATAGATAAATATAGATGATACCTTGATCGCTTTTCTCGGTTAATTATTTGAATGTAACGCTTGTAGTTTGCGGATGAACTAGTTAGAAAATACTCGAAATATCCGGAAAGGAATTTTTAATAAACCGTGAAAAACACGGTAAAAGTAACACAGTAAGAGCTTCAGGTAAATGCTTGTTTTTGAGCAGATTATGTATATTGATTTCTTGGTTAATTCAGCTGGCTGTAAGTATATTCGGTAGTAGCCTACCTGCTAATAAAGACACATAAACATTACACTTACTAACATGCATAATAAATGCATCTTAGAACTTACTACCTATTTATGAAGTAAAGGCCATTTCGACAAAAAAATAATTATAAAAAAATAACTTCGGGGTAAAACTTCGTTGAATTGTCTATTATTGCCCTTCCAAGGTTACCTCCATGTTTTGTAGGAAAATAACTAAGATTCCTCACCCATGCCATTTAAATTTTAGCTTAGGAAAAAGAGCCTGTTCGATTCACTGATGTATCAGGAAAATTCAAATAAACGAATATTTCACTCTTAATTTCAGAAACAAGATTGTTTACAGATACATATTGTATGTCAATACACGCTATGATCAAATTATCGACTGTTGATAAACAGCAAGCACTAAATGCAAGAAGCAGACGACTTAATGAAAGTAAAAGTGTAGGTATGTTCAAAGTCAATGCGCCGAAGCACACACAGCGCGACCGATACCTCGTACACGGTCTGATAGTGACATTATCTATGTTAATCAGTCTCGTACTCACATGGTTGTCAAGGGTAGCAGCATCCGGCGAACTAATCTCCCTGGCATCGTACGAGTTAAATACAAGGACCACGTAAATTATAGTCACAATACTCCATTGGCACATTGTAGTGGGTATCCGGGGTCGAGAGCTCTTTATCATTGGTGCGCACCACTATTTATTTGCGCGTCATCTCCGCGCTCAGCGCGTTCACTGGCAAATTCGGCGTCAGCGATTCAGTGGCATTATTTCGCAAACGGATTGCCCATGAAACGCCGGCCGAGTGTCGGCCGCGGCCGCGCGGAGTCCACCGAGTGCCTCGAGCAGGGGTCTTCGGCCACCACCAATCGCACTTTCTCTCCGCGCCAAAAACCTATTGCCGAGATCCAGCCCCCACTTGCGCCCTCGCCGAGCTGCACCGATGCTACAACGCACGTGCACTTTGCAGTCTTCTCAACAGCATGTAGATGGTAGGTACTACGTATTTTTATTGAGGTTTTAATAACTAATATTATTATATGATATTAGGTAAGTATCAAGTACAGTTACCGGCACGGATCTTGAGCGCTAACATTGAGTTGCGCATTAGTCGATTTTAGTAGGAAGTGCTTATGCGCAAACTTACCCCCACTACTATATCCAGCGCTCAAGATCCGTGCCGTCAGATAAATCTACTACATATATGTATATTTCTTTTAAAAATGAAAGTACTATTTTATAAGCTGGGTATTGTATAACCTATTTTATTAATAAATATATGACGGAATAAATCCTATTATTAATATCTAAATACGAATTTAATTGGAAACCTATCTACCTCAGGGTTAAGGAAAATGAGATTCCTATAGTGCCTACTGGAAGGAGAAAATCTGTACCCCTACTTTTCCTCAATCATCATCTTTACCTACGCAACAGCAAAAAGCGCGAGATAGTTATAAAAAAAAAGTTACGTCTGTGGGAATCGGCGGCGGATAATGCTGGATTTTCCACACTGATAAAATGAAAGTGAAATCAACGGTCGCGCCGTTTCCGCACCGCGAGCGTGCCTTCCACAGACACGTAATCGTGACGTTTATACAACCACACAACCACTAGAAGACTACGGGACGTCGCAACGTGAACTGTGTCCAGTTCGACCGCGCGGCCATAGCGTTTTTTTTTAAAAAAAACCATGTCAATTTTTTGTAAAAATTTGTCAAAGTTGATTCCCAAAACCATAAATTTGTCAAAGATACGGTTAAAAAGTTATAAGGGTTTGAACATGGCCGCGCCATTGAAACGCGGCGAACCGCGCGGCCACTGAGATCTTTAAAACTAAGCCTTGTAGAGACCTGAAATTTACGCAAATGCAAGATTTAATTTGTAAAAAATTTGTAAAAATATAAAAAAAATACTCAGGTTTATAGTTTAAGAGCTATAACACTAAAACCGAATGGCCGCGCCATTGAAACGGTGGAGAAAACGCTATCGCCTGTATCTCGCTGAAAAAAAATCGCAGAGGTGTGTAGTTTATTGTAATTACCCAGATTTGAATTTGTCGAAACTAGGAAAAATACAACAAAAATTCCTAGGTTTATATTTCAGGAGCTATAAGACTAAAACGATATGGCCACGCCATCGAAACGGTGAATAAAACGTTATTTCGCCTGTATCTCGCTGAAAAAGCATCGCCGAGGTCTGGAGTTTTTTGTAATAAAATAGATTTTAATTTGTCAAAACTAGTAAAAATACAATAAAAATTCTTAAGGTTATATTTCAGAAGCTGTAGAACATTATCAGTATGTGGTGCGATAGGGTGACCATGTCTTATTGTTTACAGAATACTTTCTACTTATTGTTACAGAAATTATAATTCAAGGATTCTAAATAAAATTAAAATGAAACCATAAATATAAAAACAATTATGTTTATTGCTTGAAAATCCTTGAGATTTAAGTATGAATTGAGCGATATTATTTTATTTGATCTCAACGGCACAGACAAAATTAAGCTCGAAGAAATACCACAATATATACAATTAAGGCAAAAAAAATATCGATTCATAGGTGCCGTGGAATATGTTCCCCCGGTTGTAGGTATTATTGGGCATTACAAGTGTCATTGTCTAATAAATAATTCTAAATTTATTTGCTACGACGACAATAAAACTGAAACACATGAAAGTTCTGCACAACCTCTTACAATTCATAATTTAATGTATGGTTTAATAGATGATGACTAAAACACTTTATATTTAATGATAGCGCAACTAAATTATAGGTAAATTATGTTTATATTTTTTCTATTTTTCATTTTATATCTGACTTAGTGTAAGTAAACAATCTGTGATTTTTGATTATATCTTAGTGTAGAATAGAATAGAATAGAATAGAATTTTATTTTGCAAATATGGGTAGTACATAGTTCTTAGGATTACATTACAGCTCAGCCACATTTTACCGTTCAGCATGCAAATATTTAAAAATTATTATCTGATTATTAAACTTAAATTTTTTCTTCAAATTACTAGATAAATTTACACATTATTATTATTCAATTTTTGTTACTTCATATTGTTACTTACTATATTTAACTTTACTACATATTTTTACATAGATTTTTATATCTCGCACTATTTCAAATGTCATACCATTATCATAAATTTTATAATATATCATTACTATTACAAATATAACATGTTTTTACTATTTAATTTAAAATATCATTATTATTACAATTATCAAAGAATAGATGTCACAAATATAAATAATTATTTAAATAAAAAATAAAAAAATATATATATAACATGTCATTACTGTTTAAAATGTCATTATTATTAAAATTGTCAAAGAATAGATAAGAATGTCACAAATATAAATGATTATTAATAAAAACAAAAATATTTAAAATAACATTATTATTATAATTATCATTGAATAGATTAAAATGTCAAAATGTTATCCATTAACAAATATTTTTCTCCGATATGAACTCAGTTACACTGTAGTATGTTTTGTCTATCAAAAACTTCCGTAATCTACTCTTAAACAGTGCTGTATTCAAAGCTTTCCAACTGCTTGGTAACTTATTGTAAATAATTGGGGCCATGCAAAAAACGCTCTTGCGCATTAAAGCGGTTTGACATGAAACTTGACATAATTTACTGTTGTCACGCCTATTTCTTGGGAATACGTCAGCCAGGCGTTCAAAACGAGACGGATTCTGCCTAACAAACATAGCTACTTCAAAAATATAAATACTAGGAAGTGTCAACATATTGTGTTGCTTAAAATAGGGCGCGCAACTGTCTGTAGATTTAAGTTTAAACAATGATCGAACACATCTTTTTTGGGCCTTAAAAGCTGTATCTCGATCAGTTGAGTTTCCCCAGAAAATGATACCATACCGCAAGTGAGATTCAACTATTCCGTAGTAAGCCGCAAGAAGTGTTTTGACATCTACTATTGAGGATAATTTATATAGTACGTATGCGGATGAACTTAATTTTTTACATAAAATATCTATATGTGCTTTCCAATTTAAATTACAGTCTATTTGTAACCCTAGAAATTTGGTATCATCTGCTTCTTCTATTTTATGATTTTTGTAATTAACGTTAAGATTAGTTGCGCCGAAAGTACGCTGTCTAAAGTACATTATCTTTGTCTTACCTAAATTTATATTTAAATTATTGTCATCTAGCCATTTAATTAGCGAGTCAAGGGAATTATTAATGTCATCTTGGTAATTATTAGAATTTATACAAGGTATTGTTAATGTGCTGTCGTCTGCGAACATAGTTATAGGATGTTCAAGGGACAGAGGCATATCATTAACGTAAGTTATAAATAAAAACGGGCCCAGAACGGTTCCTTGTGGTACACCGTATGAGATTTTACGTTCTCCTGATCTTGTTATCTCTTCATGTTTACTAACTACGTTAATGCGGCTAACCTCTGTTATTTGCGTTCTGTCTTCTAGATAAGATTTTATAAGTTCAAGCACGTTCCCTCTAATGCCATAGACTTCCAATTTACCTAGCAATGTATTATAATGGACATAATCGAAGGCCTGGGTCATATCGCAAAAAATAGCGCATATGGGAGATCGTTTATCCATGTTTCTAATTATCGTATACAAAAAGTCATATATTGCCATATTAATGGTTCTATGCTGTCTAAATCCTTTTTGTTCTTCACAAAGTATATTAAATTTTTCCATGTAATTATATAATGCCCTGCAAATATATTTCTCGAATATCTTTGAAATAACTGGTATCAGTGAAATGGGTCTATAATTTTCCATCAACTCCTTATCTTCTTTTTTAAGTAAGGGTTTTATTATAGATGTTTTTAAGGCATCTGGATATATACCCGCAGAAATAATAAGGTTGAGTATGTGACTTAAATGTTCGCATATCTCAGTCGACACAGACTTCAGTATCTTTGTGGCGATTCCATCAAAACCAACACTGTTAGTGTTTTTTAACGACACTATTATTTTATATAAATCTTGTGGTGTGCTAGGAGCCATAAACATTGAATTATGTTTCATGGATGACATGCATGTTTGCGGCTTACATTCAGCGTCTATTTTTGGGCGTATTTTATCTATGAAATAGTCATTAAAAGAACCAGCAATATCCAAAGGTTTGTATAAAATTTGATTACCAACTTTAAGTTTCTCGATTTGTTGTTTAGGCATATTGTATTTTGTCTGATTAATTACCTGCCATGTGGTCTTTGATTTATTTTTTGATTGCTGTATTTTGTGATTATTTTGAGCTTTTTGTGTTAAATTGATTATTTTATTATAAAGTCTAGAATAAGTACTGAATTTCTTTTTGTTTACTTGAGTAGGTTTCAACCTTGATTGCCATAAAAGTTCTCGTTTTTTCCTACTGCATAATTTAACGCCTCGTGAAAGCCATTTTGGTTTATTAATTAAGTTTATTTTTACTTCTTTATACGGAAAACATAAATCATAAAATAATTTAAATGTGTTGATAAATTCATTATAAGCTACGTTGGGATTATCAGTAAAATAGATCTCAGAAAATTTGAGACTACTTATGCTATTTTTAAATTTCACTATATTTTCGTTACTGTAATCTCTTCTAGTTATATACCAGGATTTTATATTGCATACATTGGGAACCGGGCATTGCAGTACTTGTGCTGTATGGTCTGACAATGCAAATTCTAGTACATCCGTCTTACAACTCTTTTTAAAATTATGCGCAAAATTGTCTATGCATGTCCCGCTAGCCAAGTGTAAGTAAATCTGTGATTTTTGATTATATCTTAGTGTAAGTAAACAATCTGTGATTTCTGATTATATCTTGGTGTAAGTAAACAATCTGTGATTTTTGATTATATTTTAGTGTAAGTAAATAATCTGTGATTTTTGATTATATCTTAGTGTAAGTAAAATATCTGTGATTTTTTATTATATTTTAGTGTAAGTAAACAATTTGTGATTTTTGATTATATCTTAGTGTAAGTAAACAATTTGTGATTTTTGAGTTTTTTTTTTTAATTTGTAACATTCTGTGATTTATGTGACTTTTAAACCAATAAACATAATTGTTTTTATATTTATGGTTTCATTTTAATTTTATTTAGAATCCTTGAATTATAATTTCTGTAACAATAAGTAGAAAGTATTCTGTAAACAATAAGACATGGTCACCCTATCGCACCACATACTGATAATGTTCTACAGCTTCTGAAATATAACCTTAAGAATTTTTATTGTATTTTTACTAGTTTTGACAAATTAAAATCTAGGTATTACAAAAAACTCCAGACCTCTGCGATGCTTTTTCAGCGAGATACAGGCGAAATAACGTTTTATTCACCGTTTCGATGGCGTGGCCATATCGTTTTAGTCTTATAGCTCCTGAAATATAAACCTAGGAATTTTTGTTGTATTTTTCCTAGTTTCGACAAATTCAAATCTGGGTAATTACAATAAACTACACACCTCTGCGATTTTTTTTCAGCGAGATACAGGCGATAGCGTTTTCTCCACCGTTTCAATGGCGCGGCCATTCGGTTTTAGTGTTATAGCTCTTAAACTATAAACCTGAGTATTTTTTTTATATTTTTACAAATTTTTTACAAATTAAATCTTGCATTTGCGTAAATTTCAGGTCTCTACAAGGCTTAGTTTTAAAGATCTCAGTGGCCGCGCGGTTCGCCGCGTTTCAATGGCGCGGTCATGTTCAAACCCTTATAACTTTTTAACCGTATCTTTGACAAATTTATGGTTTTGGGAATCAACTTTGACAAATTTTTACAAAAAATTGACATGGTTTTTTTTAAAAAAAAACGCTATGGCCGCGCGGTCGAACTGGACACCGTGAACTTTCAATCCGTAGGTATCTACACAAAGCGCTTAAATTTTTCAACTAGGTGCTTGAAAAACCATTACTACACTTTAGTTGTACCGCCTGAGTAATTTCCCTTTTGCTGTCTATGACATCATTAGAGCTTTTCATGGTTTCTCCAAACCTAGCAAGCCCTAAAAAATCTTTCGAAAAATCTATTTCGTCGTCGTCTCGAGAGCCAGAATTAGTGAACGTCAGAATGGCTGGTAGCTCTTAAAAATGGCTACTGTTTGTGACGTCAGGATGGCTTAGATAGCTGTTCACCTGTGTGGTTTACAGGTACAATCTACAGGAAATTTAAAAAAAATGTTCTTCGATCAAAAATTGTTACCTACCGTTCTATCAATCTGAAATCCCGGAACCTCAAAGAATAAAAATTAGCGAAACTTTGATGACCCCTGTGGAACTTAAATAGCAAATAATGCGTACTATCAACATTTTTAGTGATAGTGATATACAGCAGGCGTACTGCAGACATTTTCTATGGACAGGTTCTATGGAAAATCATATCATAAGTAGGTAGATACTTTATCAAAAATAAATATCTGGGTGGGAGATTCCCCACCCCTAGGGTTGAAGTTTGTTATAGATTTTTCCTAATTTTAACATGGTTCCTGGCTTTTATTAAATTTAAACATCATAAAGTCTAGTCTTTCATAAAGATATAAGTGAATTATTTTTACTTCTAATTAATCAGTCGTGTAATTGATGCCCTAGGTTACATGGAGCTAGTGCAGTGAGTTTAACGTTACTCGGTTTGTTTAAGCGCTATACATTTTAGTTCTTGGTTTTCCGACATGCAATTAGTTACTTTAAAAATATTTTTGAAAACCTATTTATTTATGCCAAAACTCGCACGCATAGAGCTACCAAAACCTATTCATTCCGTTTGAAACATGAACCCCGAACATAACCTGATCTAGTCCCAGGTCATTAGATGTAGATAATTGTCAATTGTATCTTTCGTGTCTCAATCCGGGGGGGTTTGCTGTATCCAGCTCACTATATTTAGTACATAGGATGATCAGATGGCAACTAGTATCCTGTCCCAGTCTAGTAAAGTCTCTTTGGAGATCAGCTTTTAATTAAAAAGTTAAGATTCTTTTTACCAAGTACAATAGTTTATTTTGGTTATCTCGGCAAATCACAGGTAACTTGGTGAGAATCTGGAGTTCAATGTGTTTGAAAACCTGTATCACAGATCTACAGTGATTTTCTAGGTAACTCTCCCGCACCATGTCATCTCAGTGAGAAGTCATTGCAAGGTGGCAGCTTGACAAATAAAGGAGGGTGATGCAGACGGGTGTACGATTGGATATACCGTCTAGCAGCTGTCGGCTTAGTATACCTAGTGACAAACTTAAGGACGAATTCACTTAGGTTGCCATTCGAAAGAAAAGAAAAACAAACAGGTCAATTTCATTATAAATCTTTATTTTTTAACATGATAATGCAATAACCGTCGGTAAATAATTAAAATGTTTGCCAACTTTTCAAACAACTTACCTGCGAGGAAAGGAACTTCGCAGATCGTTTAGACCCCGATGCCCCCGAAGTTTATCATGGAAATAAAATAAACAGATTAGAAATGAAAAGTAAATAAGGAATACCTATCTCAAAATGAACAAAATCATAAAAAGAATAAAATAATAATAACTGATCACAGGTAACTGAAGTAAAAACAACATTGATCACAGGAAACAGAAATAAGACTCAAGAGCTACTGTAGGTTGAAATAAGACAGTTGAAAATATACTTTGCAATTCTTTTGTGCTAATCTAAGTTGTGGGAGCAAAGCAGACAGAGCTTCGATAATTGTGGTTTGTTCCATCATGAAACTAAGAAGTGAACTTACAGTACCATTCTCTGAACTTCTGAAATCTTACTAAATATAATCTTACCACACATTATTAATTCCAATATCGCCGTGTCGAAAACAGCGATATACGCGAGACGATTGGATTGAGTTAGTAGTAGGTACGTGTAAAAACCATAGTGGGCAGGTAGGTAATAACAACACTACAAAATGATCCGACCAAGCGTCATTAGATTTCTAAAAAGCTACCTATGCAATTATAAGGTGTACAATTTGTTGACTGAGACACCTAAGCTCAATTTGACAATTTCCTTTAATATACAACTGTTATGCTGATAAGTACTGCAATGTATATAATCACGAATATATAAATAATTACTCATAAATAAATACCTACCTATTTAAAATAAATAATACGAAAATGGACACCTATATAAAACTACATACCTTTCTAAATACATTACCTACTCGTGCTTAGTTTGATCTTGCTCGTAAATATCCGTATCATTGACTTCTACCACGTTCAATGTCTGTACACTGGTGTACAAGGTCTACTTCTACATACCATTGGGTAACAGTATTACCGTAACACACATAAAACCACACAAAATATTTGTAACTATTTGAAGAAGCATAAGTTTCAATGACATCTTCCCCCTTTCGAAAGCAGAAGACAGTAACCTAATTATGTCAAGTTCTAGGGTCTAAATAAGTAGGTAAAATGTACAACAAGAACTATTTAGACATAAAATTGTTTATTTATTAATCTACATCATCATCTATAATTAAGCAAGTCAGCATAACTATCTTAGTAAGATTACTCACTTTATAGTAATTGCACAACTTGTGTAGTGCTGACGAAAAAAATAAAATAAAAAAAAGAGGAATATGTACAGATCTAAAGAAACAACCCTACTATTTTTGTATTAAAGTTTATTTTTACATTATATTAGCCTAAAAGTCCATAATTCTAAGCCTAATAATCATATAACAGCTATTTGAGAACTTAATACTGAGTAAGGTCAGGAAATTAAAATAATCATGATTCTTCATAATCTATGTCAACTAAACTCTGATCTCGTTCACCTAGCGTCTATATGAGGGATTCTTACAGAATTATCCTAAATTGTACTTAATTCGTAAAAAACGTAAATAATTCTCATTTTTACATTTCTATATCCTTAAAAGTATGTCACGATAAGTACCTAGGTACTACAATAAATAGAAGACCATCTTACAATTCAGTACACATATAAAAGTTTTCTAATCATATTCTTCTAAAAGATAAAAAGAGTCAAGAGCTCCAGCTACAATTCTATTGGTTTTCCTGACGCCTTCTCCTAGGTGGTCTCGCGCGGACCATGAGGTGTGTATCTAGTGCTCCGGAGCGTACTGCCTACACTAGCGGTTAACACTGCTTTACTAGTGTACTTAGCACGAAACCTAGAGATTGAAAAAACCTTTAATAAGACATGTAACAGTTACAAACTAACATTACAGGCTACCTTCATAGCATTAATCATTGGAACTAACAGTACTATTCATTGCTAAATATCTGTAGCTATCATTTCCTATGCTTAATTAATGCTATGTAGTGTGCTCAATCACAATAACCTAAGGTAATTACAGTATTCAACACAAATCCACACAACTTCCTAAAGGTGGTAATCGGAATAGTCACTAAGAATAGTCAATGAATTCTTGTGGTGTGAGAAAATAGTGAATGTTACCATACGAAATCTTTACTTACATGGTTTAGAAACGCCCACCTCTGCCCTGGCCCCCGCCGTAGTTGCCGCCGCCGCCGCCACCGCCGCCACCACCACCGCCGCTGTAGCCACCACCACCGCCGCCGCCCTGGTTCATGTTATAGGGCGTGGCGCGGTTGTTACCACCGTATTGTTGGTTTCTGGTGGGGCCTCCACTGTAGGCCTGCTGGCTATAATTGCCGAAGTCTTGGTTTCCCCAGCCCCCGCGGCCATTACCACCGCCCCCATAGCCACCACCGCCGCCGCCACCCTGGTTGCCCCCCCAACCCCCTCCTTGATTGTTATCCCATGGATTGGAATTGTTCCATCCACCTTGGTTACCACCGCCATAGCCACCTGTAAATAAAAATTAAATACCATGTTGAAGTTAATTGCACAAACATGCTTCAATGAACAGAATATGTCAAATCAAATAATACATACCACCGTTACCCCAGCTGTCATTCCTACCACCTGGGCCTTGTCTACCTCCACCTCTTTGTTCAGCTCCATCTTTAGGGAGGGCTTTCTTGACATCCAGTTGTTTCCCATTGATTTTATGTGGGCCATTCACTATAAACAAATTAATGTGTTGTGAGCAATCATGTTTTTAATAAAAAGAAAGCATGTGTCATTAATTTCAAGAGATAATGTATTTTGACTTGCGTACCATGATCTACCACTAAAATGGAAGTCAGGTATAGCTAAAATCAATACTTTAATATCCACAATTAGAGAAGCCAAACTCTGTCACTAACAAGTACAGATCTGGGGCAAAATTGTGGCAACAATTTACCATACTAAGAAAACAATCTATACTTACAGCATACTTTATCAACAGGGTCATAGTCATCAAATTCTACGAAACCAAAGCCGCGCTTCTTTCCTGTACTCTTATCAGTGACAATGCTGACATTCTGAACATTGCCATAGCTTGAGAAGTACTCTCGGAGTTGGTCATCATCATGGTCATCTTTGATACCACCAATGAATAGTTTCTTCACTGTAGCACCCGCTTCAGGATTTTTAATGTCTTGCCTTGCTACAGCACGCTTGGTTTCCACGACACTGTCAATAAAAAATACGTACTTAGAAACAACAAGTAATTAGTTGTAAGCTAAAAGTTAGTTTATAGGATTGATCAATTATAGACCCCACAGAAAATGCCATGTGAACAAAATCGCACGCGACATTCACCAAGCGTCATTTGCTATCTACAGCATAAAAATTAAAACGATATTAAAGAGAAGTTTCAAGCTTTCATATAGCTGGGCTGCAGTGATAAGGATGTAGAATGCTGTTAATAACTTACCGGCCATCAATGCGATGCGGCCTATTGTTTTGCGCATCATCAACCATGTGCGCTTTAGAGTAAGTGATGAAACCGAAGCCACGCGACCTCTTGGTTTTAGGATCTTTCATGACGACGACATCGACAATTTCGCCCCATTTCTCGAAGTGTGACTTGAGCGACTCATCAGTGGTTCTGTAGTTGAGACCACCGATGAAGATCTTCCGGTGCACCTCGGGCTCTTCCTGAAAGTAGGACGCGGCGTCAACAAAATGGCGGACGGCGTGATGAGGGGAACAACTTGGAATTTATCGATTTTTGCCAAGAACTTGACCAAGGTTAATTAAATGGGAACCTGAATATCATTTCATAGTTTGAAAAGAGGCAAAAAGATAAAAAATAGAATAGGACATAACGGTAAAATACTATGGAATACGAATCGATAAAATACTTACAAAACCGTCGTCACCACCGTTTTGCTGCGGCCTCATGTTGATTTAATCTTCTTTACACACAATTATATCAATCAATAAATAACTTGAACTACAATACAATAACTTCCTAAATGAACGCAAAATTAGACCGGTAATGCAACACAAGCACAACCGTTCTCTACCGAAGCCACGCCAAGAAGGAGGAAAAGGAAGCAACGACAAGCTAGCTTGGCGACTACGACGTAAAGCGGCAACGTCACATCGGTGACAGTTTGAATCTCAGTCTTTTGAGGCATTTTCCATGAATACTCAACTAAAGACTTATAAGGGTGTAACCAAACCAACGCATTCCACGTAGTGTCTACGATGGCGTGCAATATGCGTTCCTTGAATTTGATTTTTAAGTAAGTGGCTGCCGGCTACGGTTAAGTTTTCTTTTGTCACTAAATAAACGCAAGTCACGTAATACGATTGGCTGTTGAACATTCATTTTACAATTGACAATTAGCACATTAATTTTGCAATAAATTTTCTTGCAAATACTTTTTATTTTTAAACAGTCATTAAAACTAAGTTACATTGTTTATAACTTAAGCCATATGATATAATATATGTAAATCTTTGTAACTTACTATTTCTCCCATTTCCGAAACAAAAGAGCCCAAAATGTTGGAACAAATACCTGCTAAAAGTATATGGAATTATGGATTCAAAACATACAAACTTCCGTTTGCTTTTAGAATGTATGGGAGAAACAATTTTTTAACAAGGTGACAGGGATTTCTACCTATTCTTTGAAAGGGTTAATACTAGAGGACATCAGCATCAAATTAAATTCAGTTAACTAAGTGTCAAAACTGGATACTTACCGAGCCGTATCGGTTCTTTGATTTTTTAAGGATTTTTTATTTTGTTTCCAATAACATTTAATTATGAAAAACTCCTAATTGAATTGATACTTTTCTGAAAGCTGAACAACGTATGATCGTTACATAAATAGTTTGCTCGAAACTTACATACCTTATCTCAGAAAAAAAACTCTTAAACTTTAAACTATAAATACTTTAAACTATTTTCTCAAAAATCGACGTCTAGTCGACTGGATTTAAAAATTGGTCAAAAATTGGTAAATTGGGCCAACCTGGTCAACATTTGCAGTTAAGATAAAATATAGCAATAACTCAAACCTGCTTATACTTGATACCTCCCATTGAATTAGAAAGATAAAATTTGGCAAGAAGTAAGGTCTAACAGTATTATAAGGAAGAAGTTTAAAAATCATTAATGTATAGTTCGTCGCATGAAAAATATGTTCATTCGGTTACAAACTTACATTTGCATTAGTGAATTCTCGTCTCGGAGAACATATTTTCATCTACAATGTTAAGTTTGTTTTTCCTTCAATCCTACTTATTATTTCGTCAGAATAATGTGCAGTTCTAATCGCATGCGTGCACATCTAATTATTTCGTGTAAGTAGTTGTACAATTATCTAACGTTTACGATGAGGAACCCTCGGTGCGCGAGTCAGACTCGCACTAGTTTAGTTTTTGCACTCTACCTTGGATTTAGATTAATAAAGGTTACGTTCTCTTCTCTATTATTATGTAGGTTTCGTCTCAATGTATTAGTATATTTTGTTTCAAGCCATGTAGCTTTATTTACGGTAAATATATTGTTAAATTAAATACATTGTAAATAAATTGTTTGTGGTATTTTTGTAGGAATAGTTGAAATAATAATAGAGGTAGTAGTTGGGTGATGAAAAAAATACAAATAAATTAAATAATTTAAGAATAAACTCATTAAAGATGTTGAGCAATAAGGTATACCATTATTGCTAAACAGAAGATGCATCGTATGTTCTGTTTAGCAACCAAGTAATTATTATTTTATTAAGCAATTAACCTTATTTATGTTATGATTTTAATTTTAATAGTTACGGAAAAAGTTTGAAGAAGTAATGATACATTTTTAAAGGATTCAAATTTTTGGAGCGAAGGGAAATTCAAAATCGGAGAGGGTGGCAACTAGTGGCAACTATGGTGCCATGGTGGCATTTGGCAACATTCCATTCGTGATTTTAAGTAGTCTGTGATTCAGCATTTCAGTTTTGTTTAGTGCATTTTGATTTTGCGGTATTCTAGATTTCTGTATTTACGAGTAATTGGCATGCAAATACATACTGAAACTTAAGATTATCGAATACTCTTTAATTTTCTTTGAAAAACTAGCAGGTCTCCATTGTGGCAGAAGAAATGAAACCTAGCGGGGGTGGTGATGACTACGTAAGTATTATTTAATTTTGAGAAAGGAATTTTATTTGTTTGTGAGCTTTTATCTTTAGTATATTTATTTAAGAAATATAGGAGGCTCAGTTTTAGGAAAAGTTTTATACATTTGGCTAAGTTTTTGTAACTTTAGATGTCACGTTAAAAAATGCAATTATAAAATTCAGTCTGACGCGAACACCGTGGCACGGCTTCGGTTATTAACTGTTTCTTTCTTTGTGTAGTCGTTTCTACCAAAACTAGAACATTCTATTTCTAATCGGCCCTGTATTTTGTGAAAGTTCAAGTAACAAGTCACTAATACTGAACCAGATGATTCATCTAAGAATTTAATTGTTCATATTCTTAAAAACAACGTTATGATAAGATTAGTAAAACCCTTTTTAGGACGTATACAGATTCCTCTGTATGTGTGTGTCGTTTACTGTTTGTAAGAGAATGTAAGATTCCAAAGTTCACCCAATTTAGTGGTCTTATTTAGTTGAAACTTTGCAAATATGCTTACTTCAGCCGCGGACAATACAATTTTATGGTACCATATGATAATACTGGCATACATGCTGAGAATGAAGCTGGAAGAAGGGTAGCAAAACACTTGACTGGCTTCTAGTAAACCCCAGTGGGTTTACTAGAAGCCAGTCAAGTGTTTTGATTCAGTAATCATAAAGTCATATTCATTTTATGTGGATGTCAAGGACTTGGATAGATTCACTGCATTTATAGAGTACCTTTTTAATGTTGTTAATGCCATTCCGATTATTGAAAATATGAATTATGGCACTAATGAGTGCATTGTTGGTCTAGTGGTCAAAAGCTCTACTGATGAGCACAAAGGCCTGGGTATGATTCCTGAGTCAGACAAAGTGTCTTATGAGTTTTCCATCTGAAATTTCTCAGTAGCAGTCCGGAGTTATGATTTGTGCCCTGTTGATGGCAATGGGCTCGCCCTATTACATGGAACTTAAACACAACTGGTGAAATGTGGGTGTACTACTAAAGGTAGGCTTCTGCCTTACCCTTCAACAGGCATCATGCCTGTAATCCTTGTAAGGATTAGGCATTATTTCTTTATGTTTATTGAGCCAGTCTGACTATGGAGCAGGGTGATGGGTTATTGTATGATTTTATGGATACTAGTATATCTATTGAGTGTGTTGTGAATTGATTTGACCTTATGTATCTTATTCATTTTACATAATGGTTGATGTGAATGGTAAATAACCCCTAAATGGCTGGTATAGTCACCAGCACGTAAGTTGGCAAGGTTTTGGCGTAGCGGGGGTAAGTTCGCTCATCGTGCACTTAGTGGAACAAAAAAGTGGTGACTTTTATTGATCGTCATTATTTTATGGTTATTTCCATCATTCACCATCACATATTTAATAATATCTGATTAGAAGAAAGTTGAAGAAGGGAGTGGAATTCGTAAAGTTTATTGGGAGTTATAAATAATATGCATACGAGGAAAGTATGCTCAAAAAGTATGCGAAAAAAGGCATACCTTTTTTTGCCTTAATTTTTTAATTTAAAACAACAACAATAATATCAACTCGTAACAAAAACTAATTTTAAAAACAATAACAATAACTCTTTAACATAAACACAACAAAAGCAAAGGGTACAATTTTCGTGCACGCAAGTGTAATCGGGAGTTCGGGAGGCAACTGTCGACTGTTGCACCAATCGCGCGCTCGGATTGACGTACCTCATACCCCGCGTCCCGCTTGACTACCAAAGAGACCTAAAAAACGACTTGCGCGCATCTAACGACTCTTGCCAAGTTACTTGCCGATAATTATAACTTGGTTTATTTGATGTGTCTTAACAAATCCAATTATTTGACCAGATTCGATTTGCTCTGATGATTAGTAAATCATCAGGGCAAATCGAATCTCTATGTCCTAGATATGGGCAATTTGGAAAAATACCAAATGATAGACCAAAATACGTCGTTTTGAATTCTAACTTTCAGTCGTATATTTAATATGTTATAAAAAATATAGGTAAGATTAATTTTTTGAGATTAGTCTTAATTGGCCACAACGTGTTTCATAGGTTAGAAACTTCAAAACTAAGAAACAAGCTCATCAGTTTTTACAAGTGATTACAAATAATATAAAGTAGGTATGATGCATTGACAAAAAATCTTTAACAAAACAGTTTCAACAACAATATGTAGTAGCTACTTATAGAACAATGACGTTTTTGTCTGCGTGACCGCTTTGTTCTTCATAACGTAATTATGAACTTTCTCTATGGTGGCACGCCATGCCGTCTCCTGACGAACTACAGTTACTCAGGTCAATTCACCTTTTGTCCATAGAAAACACCAGTTTCGCATGATATGCGTACCTACGCGTCATTTCTTTTCCTTTATTATTATTATTAGTAGACATCCCCTTTCTAACTATAATTATCATCTTTCACACAATTCAACCATCTTTTATTTGGCTTATGTTCAATTTTTTTCCTATGCCTATGTTTTAAATTTGCCAACCAGAAGATTGCACTCGTGCAAAGCATGGATGGGTAGCTACTTTAACATTAAAATACATCCATTCTTATGAATGGACGCAGTTCAATGTTTATTCAACTACAGACAAGCAACTGCAGGACAAAACAAAATATTACTTCAAGAACGCTACTGTACTAAGCGATTAGTCCATGATTCTTTTGTAAATCTGCCACTTTAGATTTTTCTTTGTAGGAAGAACCGGAGCATTTGCGGAAGCTATTCATTGGTGGCCTTGACTTCAGAACTAATGATTCCTCGTTGAAGGAATTCTATGAACAATGGGGCGAAATTGTAGATGTTGTAGTTATGAAAGACCCTCAGACCAAACGGTCAAGGGGCTTTGGATTTATCACTTATTCTCGGGCACACATGGTTGATGACGCACAGAAAAATAGACCACATAAAATAGATGGAAGGTAATATAACAACTTAGATAATAAGTGTGCTAGTTTTGATTTAATTTAATTTATTTAATTTTTTGGCAGGCAAGCTGTTAATATCTTTTTTTTAATTTATTACTTGTAAAACCATTTTGTTTCTCAAATGTCATACATTAGTTAAGTTAAAACTGTGATACATTATCAAAACAATTCTTACAGAGTGGTTGAACCAAAAAGAGCAGTGCCTAGAGAAGAAATTAAGAGACCAGATGCTGCTGCTACAGTTAAGAAACTCTTTGTTGGAGGACTAAAACAAGATATAGAGGAAGAAGATTTAAAGGAGTATTTTAGCTCTTACGGAAGCATTGTGTCTGTGAGCTTAGTGACTGAAAAGGATACAGGGAAAAAGAGGGGCTTTGGATTTATTGAATTTGATGACTATGACCCTGTGGACAGGATATGCTGTGAGTTTATACATCATTATGAAACTTATTTACCTAAATGAATGACAAACATCTGAATAAAACACTTTTAAATATATTCTTGTGCTATTTTAGACTTCATGTTAATAATTATCTATAAAATAATACTGATTGAATGAATGTTTGTTCCAAGTGCATCCAAACCATAAGGTCAAAGGGTATCGCTTAGACGTTAAGAAAGCCCTATCTAAGTCTGAGATGGCGGCCGGTGGACCCGGTGGCGGCAGTGGTGGGGGTGGCGGAGGCCGGCGGGGAGGTGGCCGCGGCGGGGGCGGCGGTGGCAGTTGGGGAAATCGCCAGAACCAGGATTGGGGTAACTCAGGTAAAGTATACTTGTCCAAAAAAACTAAGCACACTACTTGAAAATTCCAAACAGCCCTAAGCTGATTGAAGCATGTCAACAGTTTCCATAACAACACTTGCTTATTGATTCCCCCTTTTATTTATTCCCGCTTTCATTGTATAAAACAATAATGTCTGCTCTGTATTGTATCTACTATAACTTCATTTTTGTTGTCTGATAATGATGTTGGATAATGGTGACATTAATTTGACATTTATGAAATTAATCACTTTATATAAATTAAATTATTTGTTTTGAAAACCAGATGGCGGTGGTTACAATTCAGGATATGGTGGACAAGGTGGATGGGGCAACCAAAATCCATGGGACTCAAACAATGCTGGTGGAAATTGGGGCAACCAAGGATATGGGGACCAAGGAGGCTGGTCAGGCCAGAATAATAGCAATTTTGGTAATGAATACCAGCAGGGATATGGCGGTGGTCCGATGAGACCAAACTACAATACGTCCAGACCTCAGCCTTATAATAACTCAGGTTAGTACACTTTTCGAATGAATAAGGGTTTTTGTCAGTGCTTTCTTCAATAAAAAGCCTCAAAATCGCCTGAAAAACAGATAATACCATCCTATACTGCCTCAGAAATACGTATAGGCTGTTGTGTCTACCCATGTAATTTGGTGTCACCATGCATGTCAGTTAAAAAATATAGCCCAACATTAAACTGGTACCTATATGCTACTTACTATATACCAGTTTTTAGAAGTTTTATTCTTGAACAATAAAAGCTCCCCTACTTGTTAACCACTATGCACTAAATGCTTAAGTAAGATCATAATGTATGCTTTTTGGCTTTGTGTCAATTGTTTTGAAACTTCAAAGATATTAAAGTATTGAGAAGCCGATGGGTTCGAAGGTGGTGGTGGCGGCGGAGGCTACGGCACCGCGGGTGGCGGTAACGGCGGCGCCAGCGCAGGCACCGGCTATAACAACATGGGCAACCAGGCGCAAGCCACCAACCAGCGCCGGTTCTAGGCCACAGCAGTCCTCTTGTGAGTATATTCCCATATTATTATTACATACAGTGTGATATTTATATTACTCTTGCATTTCTTAGTACTTGTTCCGAATGTTTTGATTATTATCTAATTATCTTATTACCCAAAGAACAATGGTCATTTTGGACTGGGAAAAAACTGAATTTGTGTGCACGCACTGTAGCCGCAACGGCTATTAACAAATGAGGTGTCATAAGATTCGTTTTTACGCCCTAATTGACTTTTATGCTGTCACGTGTATAGATTAAAAAAAAAAATGCTTTCGGCCGCCATTAAATGAACAACCTGTGCAAACTTGTGTTGTATCGCACTTCTTATTATTTTGTGTTTATGAAATGTAAAAAAAAAACAATTTAAAATGCACAGATAAAAAATTTACCAGGCTTCGTTACTTTGTTCTCCGTAGTTTAAAAAATATATTGCGTGCCGTTTCAAGAAATAACGACGTAAAATGTACTATTATCAACTTTTTTTTTTCTAGTCCAAGCATGCGGCCATTGTTCTTTAATGAAATATTTGGCAAAAACGACTTAGGGCTCGTCTATGTCATGCATGCTTCTGATCGCTTCGTACATGTTTCATTGCATGCACATAATTTTGGTCTCATCCAGCGTGCAAAACATGCGTGACTTGATAAGACCCTTAAGGTGTCCCTATATTAATCGACGCAGAATCTTCTAACTACGTCTGCCTGTCCAAAGATGCGTTGCGAGACGGCGAGCGGAGAAACGGACAAATATTATCCAATAATCCCTGTCCACCTGAAATTGTATGCAATGCTATTGGTTAATATTTCTCCGTTTCTCCGCCCCGCTGCCTCGCTCCGCTTCAATGGACAGGCAGCCATATGCTAACCATTGGAAATAATTAGTTCAGGCAAAACGATGCGGCGATTAGGAGGGACACCTTTATTCAAAATTTAAACATTCCATATCCCATTTGTTACATTAACTAATTTAATTCAATATTTATTACTATTACAACAGTGTCTTATTGCATTTTCTTTTGTTATATAATCTCAGTGCCAATTTCATGGATTTGACATTTTGAATGTGTATGTGGTGTACTTACGAACCTATTTTTTAACACGTAGGTCTCAAGTTCCGCTTAGTTGAAGCTAGGCAGGCAGACGGTAGAGTAGTGACGGGAGGTAGGCCAGGAGGTCAGCTAGCTAGTGAGGGACAAGCGGACTTAGTGAAGCGACTGCATTATATAGTCATTTTACAATTTTATTTTTCCTCCTTCTATTAAGGTTTGTTCACTTTCAATAAGGTACTGTGTAGGCACTAGATTCATTTTTTTTCTATTATTGTTAGTCGTTTAGCACGTAATCACAGTTTTTACATTTCAAATACCACTTTTTAATTACTTTCCGCACGGCTATGTGTTTAGTCAGGTAATGCAATTTTAAATTGAAATCTGTCCATTTCTAATCGGATGATACTGTAAAAGCTGTGGAATAAGATTAAATATTTGCGTTTTTAGTCATTAAGTGAGGAGATTTATATTATTTCTGTTAATAATTTAATGTTTTATTGTAGATTATAATTTTATTTTTCAATGATATCGTCCACGATTAGATAGAGATAGCTATAACATTCCAAAATAATGAAATATATTATTGAATGACAGTGTTGTATACTTGAGAGCACCAGTTGAGTTAAAAACTATATTGCAAATCGAAAAGATTTAAGAAAGAATTATTTTGATGTAGAAATAGGAAATTAAAATAATGAATTTAAGTAATAAAAAGCATTTCAAAAATGTTTGTCAGTTTACATTGTAGCGTGAACAATAAAATTGAATATTTGACACTACAAAAAATAAAATTATAGGTATTCTATCTAATTCAACAATATGAATTGTATTAGCATTATAAGTAATATAATCATTTATGTGTCTTAAAGATATCTGTTATCTTTTTAATGTTAAGTTGTTTTAATGTAGAGTTAAGGTTGTTTTTATTTGTGTGCAAACAATTAAATAAACACTATTTTCCATGGATTGTTCTACACGTGCGCGAGCCTTCCACCGTGGAATAGGCCATGGTAAGTCGACTCTATCCAAATAAAACTACTGAAAATCTAACTCATCGTTTTATTTCAACATTCTTAACCTTTATTTTATTCTAGATAAGTTTATGTACACTACTCTAATTACATGTTGATTAAGGAATATATTGTTTCAACTAATTAGGAACTTTTTACGAAAATATTTCGTAATTTCCGACTAATTTTATCCCTCAATACATTGTACAGACGCCAGCACATCAACTTATCGAACGTCAAATTTTCCCAATTGAACATGAACTTCTTTTATAGTATAGTTGAAAACGTATCAAAGAAATTTGAGTTTGTGGTAGCTTGATGTGCTGACTAGAGGTACTTATTTTTTCCTCAATCATAACATAAAAACGAAAGTACCTTAAACATTATACATTTATTCACATTTAATTCAGCGTAAATGGTAAAGATATTTTTGGTATGTTTGTGGATGATATCAAAAGCAATCTCACTAGAATAACAATATAATGACCTGTAAGTAGGTCGTTCACATAAAACTGTTGGGCCGCGGCCAGATTTGGCTTACAGTTATATTGGTAACTGTTTTTTAGTGTTCCGTACCAAAAAGGCGCCAACGAGACTAGCCTCCGCTGTCAGCGAGCTTTATCCCATGAACCAATGGTAGACAGTTGAAATTTTCAGTGTGTAAGTGTTTCTATTGCCGCTATTACAACGAATATAAAATTAAGGGAAAAAATAACTGCCCAAACGATCAAGTTGCTTATACAAGCAACTTGATCCTTTGGGTATTTATTTTTTCCAACCACGAAACGTTACTTTTTTGGCGTATTTTGCTGGACATGGTACGGAACTTTTCTTGTGCGAGTTCGACTCGCACATGGCTGGTTATTGTAAATTATACTTTTTATTTTCTTTGCATGAGTAGGTACTGTAGCTACACTAGCGAGTGGAAATTAATACAACGGCCATTCATACCAGCAAAGTTCGGCTTTTCTTTAAACACCATTAAGATTCCATGCAGTTCTATTTCAACAAATTAACCCTTGGCCTATGTAACAAAACTATGTTTCGCATCTGTGGGAAAGTTCAATAACCTTAAGTTCAATTTCGTTGTAAGATCCAGAGACTTCTGCTTAGAACGGATACCTGTGATTTGAACCATATATAAAGGCCTTAATTAGGTATATAATACTTATAACTAAGTAGGTCTAGGTACATATTTATTTGTCATTTATTGGTGGTGGGTGCTGCACTGGCAGGCACGGGCACGGAGGTGGGGCGCAGTATGCAGGAGACAGCACGGTCGGGAACAAACCTGATGCAGCCGCCAGGTGTCTATAAAAAGAGAACAACATTCATAAGTATAACCCCTTTCTTTCCACTTGAAGTCTGTTTTTCCATTTTAGTTCCTCGTATAACATCCCATCCACATCCATTTTGCGAACGTATGGCGACTAATGCGATCGCTCTATTGTACCTACCTATTGAACTACTTAGACCGTGCTATAATGCACGTACACACTGTTTCTACGTGCGTACGTTTGCACACAGAAATAATGTACCTACGGCCTGCATGCATCTAGAATCCTACACACACAGTAAAGGGCAATATGCCTTCGTGAGGTAAAATATTGATACCTACCTACTCGTAACTGGCGCATGTGTATGGATACGTCATGGGGACCGTTAATCGTCATGGGCGAAGCAAAAGAACGTCATGTAGCACGTGGCGTTCTGCTTATCCCCATGGTAGAAAGGCATAAAAGAAGCAATTCATAATTTCAGAGCAAGTCCATCGACATCTTGAGTATTATTAGCTTTTAACGGTCCACTTTTTTTTTCTACTTATTAATGTTAATTTTTCCATGTAATTTCAGATACAATGTACTTATTGTTAATGCATAAATGATAACTGATAACTGAATGATAACAACAACAAAAAGTTGCAAGTTGCTTGGTCATTGGACTGTAGATAGGTACAGTCAAATGACGGCAACGTGAACTGTTTTAATGACTGCTAGTAGGCTAAATTGCAAGTTGCCTATACTGGGTCCCCAATGTTGACCTAGTATTGACGGTGAATGGTGACTCGCCATTCACCGTGGTCTTACCCATTCGTCATTTTAGCAAGTCATAGTTGAAACTCAAAGGTTAAAACACTGCTATTGTAACGGTAGTAACAAAACCAAGTGACTCAAAGAAAATCGTACAAAGTGAAAAATAAGTTTTAAGTAGTTACGGAAGTAGGTATTTAACTGTCCCTGTTCTTAGTTCTGTTTTGTTTGCTGTGTGTTTTGCTGAAATAAGTTGCTTTTATTTTTCTAAAATGTTTTGCCCACTATTTAATTCGCGAATACTATAACATCAACATACTTATATCAATTTAATTAAAAATTGAAGATAACTCAAAAACTACTCGAACAAAGTTAGTAAAATTAGTATGGGACCACATGGCAATTTTCCTCTATCGAGCGAAAGATAATAATCACGTAAATCGGCCCATTATTCACGGAGAAATCGGGTTACCAAAGCAAAATCGCCGAATGGAAAACCTCCTCGTTGTTTTGAAATAGGTTTACTTTAATACCTGGGTTAGGTAGGAAATTACAGGAACCTATAGACTATCCAAATTATGGTTAGTGGATAAATATCAGACTGAGGGAGTTCTCACGTTCCAATAAAATTAAAAGCCAAGGATAAATAGGTAATAAGGTCGTGGGGCCTTGTCCATCTGTGTCCTTGCCCACACTGGTGTTTTATGTGGCAATTACCTACTTATAATGCATTTTTATCGTATTTTATGTAGATCAGCTGGAAGACTCCGGACGGCTTCGAACCTTCACTTCGAACATGGGTACCTACATGGATACCAAGTGCTAGATTTCAGTCAGTGGTGAGGCTCACGCACTTTAGGTATGTACATAGGTTTTATTATACCCAATAAAATTGTAACAGGCCGATGTCTGTAGGTACATTATAGGTATTGAAGAAAAACTAATATTCTAAGAGGTCTTAGCGCAGCAGAAGCCAAAACAACAGTTTTTTTTAATTTTCGTCTCTCTGTCTGTATATTTGAACACGTATCACTCAAAAACTACTGCATGAAATTGAATTGAACGCAGTTTTCGCCGATATTTTGCTAGAGGTGTAACTTAAAACATAGGCTCCAATTTACCGTAGGAAAATGGCCAGGTCTCACGTTATATACAACAATCTCATGTCACGACGATGCTATCGGGAACTACTTACTTAACCATTTTTTTATGAAATTTGGCCTAGGGTGTGTAATTTGGTCAAAGATGTAATAGATTTTGTCTCTCTTTATAGGTAAATTAATAATTTCCTATACCTACTAAGTTGTTATTTAAATAAATAAAATAAAAAGTTACAGCAATACGTGGCTGGGTCAGCTATTATATCGGCGGATCGTCCCAATAGAATCCACATTCTATTTGGACAATCCGCCGAGATGAATGTAAGCAAAGTAGACAATAAAGCATTCCTAGGTCATGCGTAGTACGATTGCAGAAATATGCACCCTTGTAGTAAGGTGGGTACCACGCATCTACTTCAGAAATACGTATATCTAAATAGGTAGGTACTTCTTTAGTAGGTTCTGTCAGCTCGTAGTAAGATAGGAATACACAACATTAAAAAGTCATTTGGTGTAGGTTATACCTGTATTGTTGATCAAGTTGTGCTTTTTCAATCCTTTTGTCTTTAGCTCTTCGATTTTGAAACCATATCTTGACCTGAGTTTCGCTGAGCGAAAGAGCAGATGCTAATTCACACCTGAAAAAAGAAACTACAGTAAATATTAAAAACATAACATCACGCCTGTTTTCCCCTAAGGGTTAGGCAGAGGTAAACCTGTAAGTACACCAACATTTCGCTGGCTATTTTAAGTCGTGGGGACTTAAAATAGCGAGAGAGATAGACGAGCCTGTAGTCATCAACCGGTCACAAAACCAGACTTCGTGCTGCTACTGAGAAATTTCAGATGGAATAACCCAATGTCACTGACTGACCCGGGAATCGAACCCAGGACCTCACACTCAGCTGAGCGCTTGCGACCACTAGACCAACGAGGTAATCCAAATTATGGGTAGGTACCAGTATCTTATTGTACTTAGGTGTCAAAAATACAAACTAAAGGCTGACCATTGATGGTTCATCATGCTGCCAAAATTGTGATAAATTATTATTATTGTCTTTATTCGTTAAATATATATACATATTATTATAATTATTATGGTTCTAAGACAGCACTACGCTTAACCCATTGCCAGCTTCTCACACCTCTGACCAACCTTGCATTACATACCTTCTGGCCCTAGCCACGTACTCTCCCCTCGCATACTCCAACTCTAGTCGAAGAGTCTGATGTGCAGAGAAGGTGGTGCGCTGTCGACGTGGTCGGCTCTCCTTGCGGCGTCTGCGAGCCACTGCCATAGGTTAACAAAAACAAATGAGCCGTCGTTAATATAGTCGTAGTTAATCTATAGTTTAACAAGACAGTAATGAGTAGGTACAGAGCACATCAGGCAAGCACCCTAACTCTCAAATTTTCCCAATTGAACATGAACCTTATGATTTTGTGTTAAAGTTGAAAATGTATCAAAGAAATTTGACAGATTGGGGTAGCTTGATGTGCTGGTCTCTGTACCTATACCTTTTATTTAGAGACTTGGGATAATCATACGGCCAATTTCAATAACGTATCTAAATCCGCGATCTAAAACTGCCAAGCTGCTTTTGATTCGCCTTCTGAAGGTTACAGATTGCAAACTCAGCCATTGATTGGCAACAGACAAAGATCGATCTCTAGATTGGGTTTGAGATACATTATTGAAATCAGCTATTATTCTACCTATGTATGTACTCAGAAGAAATGAACCGAAGGACTGGTTAAAATTTTAAAGTATGGTAATTAGGTCTTATCTAAAAATCTGTAATAAATCTAGCTAGGTAATAGAGATTTGTCTACCAATGTAAAACTTAAATGTTCTAATATGAATGCAAGTACAAGACAAATAGAACTATATCTTTAACATAGTTTTTTTTTGCAATCGGTGTAAACGAGACTACAAACAAGTTATTGTACGGCTGAAATAAAATATATCTTATTAAGGTACTTAGCCCTCGATGGGCGAGACCGACTTGATCCTTGCCGGGTTTTTTTTACCTAGGTACGTCGTTTAGGTAACACAACGTCGGAAGCAACCAAAACCACTAAACCGTATCGCAGAAACTCATGTTTCCCACGCGAATACTAAAGACCTAACAAAAAACCCGCCAACGAAGTAAGGATTCTTCGCAATTCCCGTGTAGCAAGCGCCGGTACCTACCCAAGTAAGTGTATGAGAATACTACGCTTGTAAGAGCTCCGATTCCGCACCATATTGTCCCGGAAGTGTCTCGCAGTGAAACCCTGTCCGCGCCACAAGGGTGAATCACGATTATTTAATCGTTCATAATTTTGCTATCCGATATTGTTAACAAATTATGCCGACACTGATATAGTAGGGGTTCCGCATGTTATATTTTTAATTAAAGCAGGTTTATGAAGCCTTTATTTTACATAAAAAGGAACTTTGAAAGCCTTTCAATGATCCATTCAACGGCACGCAGTAGGTACAAACTATCGTTTTCGTAGTTAAGGATGAACAAGTCGCGGACTCAATCAATTCCAAATAAAGTTTATTGGACTCATCGATAGTTGACATTTACCGGTACGGGATAACTTTTTGAGGATTTTACACAAATGTTATTAGTTATTTACGCTCAAAGTTGCATAAAATTTAGCAAATAAAACGAACCTTTGTTGGCTCATAAGTTTTTAATGGCTACTTATTTTACGATTCGGCTTCCGTACCGACACAATTAATAATGATCATGTTTAAGTTTGGATGTGGTAATGTTTTGTTTGTTTGTTTTGAGTTTACTCCACAGTTTGCTGTGGAGTAAAACCCTCTCGAAATGTGTATGGAGAAAATATTGGCTAGTTTCACCTTAAGTAACTTTATTCTTAATCTATAATGTATCTAAGTAGTTTTTAACCACGGATCGATCGTAACAGTCTATATTTTTTATACGAATCTGTTTAAATTCACTAAAGGTTCATCTACATGAAGACAGAACCAGAACCCTTGTGTTCAAATAGAGCGTGCGACATCGTCGGGATTGAAGCGGTCGCAACTCGCAGGCGAGAGTCGACATATGGCGGCGGATTGGTGTCCGTTACGATAATGTCCGGTCAATTAGTGATTGATTCACGAGCCGACGCTCCCCGCCTTCCGTATCCTGTGATTTGAAATTAAGTAACTACCTATAGTAATAAATTATGATGAAGCGAACTAACTTTGTTTTTAAGATGTTGTTGACCTTTAATTAATACTTTAATTATTTTACAATTTTATGTAGGTAGGTATTTAGAATGTATAAGCTGTTGGTGTACCTATTATTAAATAAATAACTAAAATACTTACGCAAGAGGTACTTAACGAAGGTAGGTACCTACTTAACTTAGTAGGAATTAGAATTCGAATGCCCTTAAAAACCTACCTAAAATGTATTCACAGCGTACCTACCTGTATACCACAAAGTCTATTATCTACGTTGTCGAATTTTTGATCAGAAAGATAAGGAAATCAATTAAATTAGCTGGTTAGGTACGCGTCCTCAGTTGCATGATCTTATATAAGATGGTTGCATGAATCGGCTAGATAGCTACTTATCCTCGACACTCACCAAGTGCCTACACTAGGTTATAATGATAACTACGACATGGTGACTGACTGACTGTGGTTGTGTGGTGATGACTATACCTAATTAAGGAGGTATGCATCAAACCAAGTAAGAATTTAATGTACTTAAGTTAATGTAGATGTTATGTTAATGAAGGTAGTTGGTGTTACATGTATGTGTATTTGTTAGAAATACATCTTAGGTTAGGTAGGTTACATTCTACCTAGTAGGGTAGCTGGTGCACAGATGAACGAATTTAATTATGTGGGTATTGGTCGTGCCGTCTTTATTCCCCCAACCACGTCTTAACCTTTACAACATAACTAAACAATCTGTTAGCGAAAATAGCCACATTATTATTTCTATAAAGGAGAAATAAAAGTTCGCATGCTCCGTCTCGTTAGGCGTGTTCCGTGTATGCGTGCCAGATTGTTCTGTGGGTCTATTGAAGTTACCTACTATTGTGTGAATTGAATCATTATTGTAGTAGATACGTAGGGATGTACGACCTAATGAGAGATATTAAATACAGTTTTGGATAAAAAAAAAGGTTGAGCACCGTTAATCAGAAGACAAAGAACTTCGATGTGTTACAGTCCGCAACAACATAATTCTGTACTAAATTTGAACATGATTAAAAAGAAATGGAACGGGTGTCTATATCAGATAATACAGACTCTTAACGAAATGCGAGAAAGTAGTGTATCTTATAATTTTAGGTATATGAAGTTAGATCGTATGTAAAAATAACAGTCATAATCCACTTGTGTAACTTAAAACTGGGCGGTAGGTAGATATGGTGAAGAGAATCATAACTAATCATAACGGCGCCAATCCCCTGAGAAAAATGAAAAAGCAACGTGTTGCACTGATGTTCAAATAATGCAGAACAATTCCAACTTGGCCCATAGGCGTCGCTAAGGGTGATTGTGGAAAAGGCAATGGGCATGGGTGTCTTCCTGTCTGGCAATGACAGTAGGTAGACTCTAATGCTATACCTTTACTAATCCGTCAGCTAACCGCGCTAGGTAGTAATCATGTCAGATCTAGGCAACTAGAAGTGTCAAATACGTCATCTCCCGCGGCAGACGTTTACCCAAGAGCTGATTGAAAACCAATAATCCGCTTCAGAATCAAGTGCAAACGATCTACTATTGACAAGATTGGTACAATTCGATAGTGCGAGAAAAAAGGATGGGTATCTCTGAGAGTTGTCAGCTGTGGTCCCTCGTTGTAAGCACCGTATGTATGTAATTGGGCCACAATGGAGGTATTATCTGACTGAGCGTTGTCACATTAAATCGTCATGCGCTTAATCGAGTCGAAAGTGAGTGTTGTTAGTGGGATGTGGGGAGCTTAGCTTGATTTGTGTTGAGTTTTTTTTATTTGGGTGAACTTAAATCATGAACTGTACAGGATCAAATTAAATTAAAATTAACACGAACCTGATGATGGTAAAAATATTTGTCTAAATATATTTCCGTTGCTATAGTTAATGATTAGAGTTATGGCTGCTAATAACTGTAGTTACTTTGAAATCATCATATAAACATAACATCACGCCTATATTCCCCAAAGGGTTAGGCACCTAGATATCATACCCACACATTTCGCCTTTATGTTGGTATCCCATGTAATAATACACGCCTATTGCCAATTACCGTGCACAAATCTAAATTCCAGGCTGCTACTGACCAATCCCAGATGGAAAAACCAAACTACACTCTACCCTACCTGGGCATCGAACCCAGAATATCACGCACAGTAGTAACGATTGCGACCACTAGATCAACGTGAATAAACTCTCTATTCCAATAAAAGACAAAACACCCAGATATTGATCATACATAGATCTCTCTCTGATCTTAACTACAAAAATACCATTGTTGTTAGCGATTAAAAAAAATGATTGTGTTTAATCAGCTAACAATAGAAGCTGGCTATGTTAGGGTTGCGCCCCTTAATATTCATTACGAAAGATCCCCTAATTACAGCTTCATTCGACCATTTACGAGAGGGCATTTAGAGATAGAAGTGCCACACCTGACTTGTTCGTGTTTTGTTTTCCATGCCTCTTGCCAGATATTGATATTGCGAAATCTACGCTTCACTGCATTTCAATTGAGCACAATACCCGTAGATACAGAAAACTCGTAGTGAAATCGTCTTCTTATTATTGCCAACCGGCTCTTTCCCGCTTCGTAGAAGTAGTGATGTGGAAGAGAAATACTCAGTCTGTTGGATTTTTAATATTATAATAATGGCTGTACCTACTTTAAATATAGGCACACCAAAAACTTATGTAGATACATAACTAGTTTTTGTAGAGGGGCTTAATAGTTTAGCCTGTATAAGTATGTAAGTGGCATAAGACACCTTCCTGACACTAAAACAGAATTCAACAATCTAGTCAGGACGAAATTGCCTTATACTATGGATCCTCCAAAATGAGTCCTATCTGGCTATGGCTACGAGACGCAGAACATTTCAGGCAAACAGCTACGCGTCGTAGCACACGTAACGTGGTATCATGTGCCTACGTAGGCACATGATACCATCATCAGGTATCTAATTATGCCTAGCACTAATGCGTAACTTAAACGTAACGTAAATTGGAACGTTTTTAAATTAAAAATACTCGTTTCGCACTTAGTGTTACTTTCTTCATATCTATGGGTGATACTAGTTGTGCTTGCATCAAACAATTTAAACCAAAATGCAATAAAATAGTTCTATTTTCGATCCAAAAACCGCTCGAGTTTACGTTACGTTTTCGTCAACCATTCTGTTTCTCATTACAATAAGAAGCATTACAATTGAAATTTAAACAGAGCCGTGTTTATCCAACAATCGACTGTCGAATTTGTGACAGGCTGTTGGGCACTGCTTAACCAAATCCTCGCCGAAACCGTACTTCAGTCAAATGCGATGTGAAACGAGTACGATATAAATTGCGACTAATACAAATCGAAATGCTATGTTGTCGGGGAACGCAAGCCGTGCACGTGTTAGCTCCCACGAGTCCATCGATGTACGCTAAACACTACACAATGAAGATTTGAGTGTGTCCATGGGTAATAAAAATGGGTTGGTTTTACCATAGTGTGTGGGGTCCGCATATAATGGGACAACTATAGATTCGATAACTTATTTTTTTCTAAAATTATGTATTATGCAGCTCGGAGGAGGTAGGTGCTCTTGTTCAAGTAGGTGATAAAGATTCGATAGATCGGTACAGAGATGGTTGCCCATTCAATGTCTGTAAGAGAGACCCTTCATTCTTCAGATACCAAACGGGCAAGCTGTTAAAAAGTAATGCCAACACGTCCAACGCGTTTCAGCCACGGGAATGGAAACCCACGCACGATACATTGCTTCGATACCAGCTCGACTGTCACCTTATTGCGGTATCCTTTTTGCTATAGTCACGACGCGCAACTGTTTCTGTCTTATACCGTTTTGTTTTCAGTAACTTAATTTAAGAAAAATATTTACTAACACTGCCATTATTATCACTCTTATGCCCTAGAAGGACAAACACTGACGCGTCACTGTGCGTAGTACTCGCAACCGGCGGGCGTGCGCGTAGGTATGACCAGATGTTTGAACATAAACGAAGCAAAAGGAGTATCTAAGGATTGTAGCAAGTGGCGTTCTGTATTTCCTGCTTACCCACGGGAAAAAGGCGTGAGATTATGTATATATGTATCATTAGGATTTTTTTTTCTTCGTACCGTACTCGTGTGTATGCATGTACATAATAAATGTACTCTATGACAAATAAACATGTTTTATTTATATCTTGATATTTTCGACTAATCGATCTAAGCTTAACTAGACTTGGTAAACTTCGATGCATTGATTATAAAAGCAGCAAAGACCTAGTTATCAGTGACTATTCAAAATCTCGTATTGCATGCCTGAAAAACAGATGAACATAGATCCGTGTTCATCAAACTTAAATCATATTCGCATTCATGAAAGTTCATGAGTTACTTCCCAGAACAAGCATTGTTAACGAGATTTTCATTAATAATAATAATATATTTTTATTTTAACAATATATTTTAACAATATTATGATTGTATTCTCCTTTTAGGCAGGTAATGCCTGTGTTAGGAGAATCCGCTCTTTCGCAACAACACGTGTATGAAGATAAACAGGATATATGTATATACATTTTTAACACTAAGACTTAATGACTTAAATTAAAATAAATCTAGGGTCTGTGATGAGTGCTGTGTGAGTGTATGTGAGTGAGTGAGTGGGAGTATAGTGTGTAGGGTGTAAGTGTAAGTGAGATTGGATGAGTGTCAGGGAGTATACGAGTGAGTACCTATTCTAAAAGTGTTTCCGTGTCAATATAGGTAAGTGTTTTTATCCATTCCATTATATTTTTTTTACTGTCATGATAGTTGTAGTTGTAGGATGAATGTAAATATATTTATTAATCTTATTATAAAGCGCAGCAGATCGTTTACTAAATTGCATGCTGGCAAGTAAGGTCTTAGTTCTAGGGATATTTAAGATCATGTCTTTCCTTCTTTTTGACAGTATGCTTGGGTCATAGGAAAGAGACTTATGTTTTTTTAATATAATTTGTATAATAATAAAGTTTTCTGACTGAGTGAGAAGCTGAAACATAATACAAACCTAAACATAAACAAATTACAACATTTGTATAATCAGTTTCATGGACTGTTATTTCGCAATAGTTATTATAGTTGAACAATGGATTTTATGGCGTAGCGGAACAGTGCCGACAATTTTAACGAGAGAGCGAGTTCGAATGGATGCCGGCACGCCTCTATTGGGGGGTAGCGAGACGTGGTGTGGTAATCGCATCATGGCTGTACCGAGAACCGAGCCGTCACTACACCCCCCCCCCCTCCCCAGGCCTCCCCCCACAGAACCTTCACCAAAGCTTTTTCAGCGACGCGACAAACCATTATGATTCTATTTTCATGGCAATAAGACTCCCCACAGTAAAAGATTTTCATACTAAATAAGCTTAACTGGAAATTATAACAGCCATTGTTGTGGAGGTATCTAAATGGAGATTGTATTGTAGCTGTATCTGACGTCATTGTGAGGTGTTTATGATATTTTGTGAATCGGTATTTTAGGTAGGGATGCTTGCAGTTGCGATAAGTTTCTTAATATTAGGGAAAATCTAGCTGCCTGAGATCAAGACGTAGCATCATCTGTTTAGTTATCGTTATCGACCGGGTAGGAAGCTTAGGTAATAACTTAATTTATTATATTACGCTGCATTCCCGAAGGGTTAGACAGCGGAGTAGCTACCTACTAAGCTAAGTGCTGCTATCTTTAAGCCGTGAGTCCTGAGCGTGTTTGTTCGGAACATTACGTTCTAAACAAAAATAAGCCAAGCGGGAGTCGAACTCGCTTATGAAGGGTTTGCTCATTGAGCAAAAATTGCCGAATAAATCAAGTGCCAAAACATCATGATCAATTCACTTCAAATGTAAGTTTATAATCACGAAACAAAAAATGTCTACTCACTAACAATTTCCGAACTTGTACCAACTATGAGACCATGCTTCTTCTCCAAATTTCACGATTCTAGGTCAACGTTAAGTACCATATAGGTTTTGATTTGCTTGTGAGTATCAAAATATTAGTATGTCGCATAAAGAGTTCCAAGGGGCCGTAGATTTGCGTTTTTATTATTAATTTAAAATTGATACCGAAATAAAATAAAATTATACTTATTTAGGTATGCGATCTTGAATAAAGGATCTTGACAGACAGACAGACTCAGTCAGACAACGAAATGGTACACAAGCAATAATGTTTTCATAAAACAATATTAATGTGTAAATTTTTAAATGCTCTAAGATCTGGCTAGCCTTTTCCCAACTATATCGGGGTCAGCTTCCAGTCTAACCGGATGCTGCTGAATACCAGCATTTTACATGAAGCAACTGCCTATCTAAACTCCACAACCCTACTTGGCAACACTAATCCTACTGCCCAGTTTAAAATTTAATGTTTCTAAAAACACGAGGAAATTCAGCTTGTGAAATAGAACGATATTTTGGCAGTCTACTTATACCTAAGTACCTCCATGAAATCATCCTGAAACTAAAATCTCATCTGAGGATATTAGTAGGTTTAGACGGGACTGAAATACCTAGTAGTAGGTACCTACCTGGTAGTTAGGTAGTGTTTGTGTAAACTAAATAAAACTTCAAGACAAATTGAACCAATTGCTGAATTTTCACGCCGCCGCGCCGGTGAATGAGGGAGCAATGATTAGGACCTAACCGGGTGCATTGGGTCTAGGGTCAACTCATCTAATTCTGTGACAAAACAGAATGTGGAAAAAAAACAGGTTAACCTTTATAAATTTTATTTTTATTTTTAATAGGAACATTAATCAGTCTTCTATTTATCATATGAGCAAGTGTAATCTTAACACATATGAATTAACTCAGCGTAAAATGAGCTTAATCAAACCGCGATGACTTGTCTAATTCTGCGACAAACACCATAATTCGGTGATAGTACTTCTCTAATTCTGTTATAACCGAATTAAGCGAGTATTTATTATTTTTTTAACACAAAAGAAACCTAAAATAAAATTAATAAAAAATATACCTACCTATAAAAACCTACTTACCTAAGTGAAATGTCCACATCTGTAGATATAAGTTAAGTACTTCCATACATATGTGTGGACTATGAATATACATATGTACCTACCTCATCATTCTCTATTTTCATTTAGAGACGATCTGTATTTAATTTCATGATGTTTGTACCTATGTATATAGGTAATCGATAGGTAGGAATTGTTCGTTTGTTTCATCCGATCAAAAATAGGTAAGTACTTACCTACATAAAAGAATTGATAGGTAAATTGATCTAACTGAAAGAGATTTTTATAACTACCTACAGCTGATCAACACGATACGCGAATAGAAAGAAAGTCTTTCAGAACTTTGAAAAAACATGTTTCCATAGAATCCATAAAGAGATGTCCGGCAAAGAGTTGTGTGAAAGGATTAGGAAAGGAGGTTCTACTTCGCAAAAGGCTTATCTATGGACACCCTCCATTATATTCAAATATTTATCTAGTGATATTTTATTTTTACGAGTAAGCTCTGGACGCAAAAAATATATCTTTGATCTCTGTTTTTCTGAAGACACGGTTTTATGAAATACATTTTGCGCTATTTATTTTTATTTAATCTTATGATATTTTGCTGAAAGATATTGTAAATTAACTGAAAAAAGGGTATCTAAGTAGATTATCAGAAAATTAATGTTTAAATAGGTATTATTATGAATTGAAAATATACTTAACATGGTGGATCTTGTAACGACGGCAAATAGACCTCTATTTGCCGTCGTATCGTTGTATATTTAGGGAGAAGATATTTTGCGCTGACTCCTATTAAATTGGGATTAGGGCAGGAGGATAATGTTGATCTTATAACGCTGTTGGTTGATATGGCAGGTATATCGACCAACAGCGTTAACGTTGTTTAACAGGAGCCAACATTTTTTTTGTATTACCTACAAGAACACTGAATTATACCAATATCTAATACTTTTTAACAAGCAATTGTTGTGTAAATGTATGTGTGTATGTAAAAAATCTGAATCTTGGAAACGGCTCCAACGATTTTCATGAAGTGTAAGTATGCAGGGGGTTTCGGGGGTGATAAATCGTTCTAGCTAAGTTTCATTTTTAGAAAACGTCATTTTGTAGCAGAGATCTCATAGCTTCGTAGTACCTAAGTACGCCTCTTCCGTAGACTCCGTAGACCATGCTACGAATCTGGATTAGTTTGGGAATAACGATTTCAATTTACCTGAACTATTTATTATAATAGGTAACATAGGTAACATCACGCCTGTATTTCCCAAAGGTTTAGACAGAGGTCGCATTTCGCCAGTTACGGTTAAGTCCTATGTATTAGGGGGCGAGTCTATAACCATCAACCGGGTACAAACCTTGCTAACTAGTAGGTATGGTTTGCCCCCACCATATCAATTTAAATGTTGGTTCTACACCTCCTTGGTACCGTAAAACGAGGTTTGCTTGATTATTTTTTTTAATAAAAAACCGCTTTTCTTATTTTACAGTTGTAAAATTAAAATGAGAAAAATATTGCTTTTAACGACTCTTTTGTAAAATGAAATAACGATACTTGAATACAAACAAATATTGGCATTTCCAGAGTTCAAACGGAAATATATTTAAAACCCTTTCAATAAATTGATTATGAAAATGAGTGTGCTTTGCCAATAATTTGCCAAATTGGTAAAGAAAGACAGAAAGAAAAAAACATTTATTCAGCACAGGCTCAAGCACACAACGACACAATACTAAACATAAAATAAAAACAAAATTGTAATAGTATTATAAAACATAAGTCAAAAAATTAAAATAAATAGTTATTATCAACCATGTGCCTTACGGCTGCGCTAAATGGGTCCAGTTGAGCAAAAATGCCAGACAGCTAGAGTCGAGATAGAGGTCGAGAGATTACCAGATTGGTATCTCTGCTACGGAGTTCAAATTCAATTACCACATCCAGTTGGTCCCGGTTGTCATTTGTAGATATTTGACAGTCGTTACACCTACAACGACTACATAGACTTTTGGGCTTCTGACTACCCAGTCAGAAGTTCGAAAGTCTGACTACCAATCTTGCCAAAGGGTATCGCGTTACTCAGTTACTGGGTTGTGGAGGTCAGATAGGCAAACCCTTCATTGGAAACACAGGTATTCAACTGGTTAGGGCTAACTGGAAGCCGACCCCAACATAGTTGGGAAAAGGCTAGGCAGATGATGATATAGTTAAAGTAGTAATAGTTCTATCAGTTTGACTGATCGACACTTCGCGTGACCAGAAGGCTGGGTCATTCTTTGCCTAAAGAATTAGTATTGCCATCCAACATAGCAATTCTGCCAGTATTTTGGGCACGTTTCCAGTTGACAGCGATGTGGAGGAGTACTTTGACGGCTGAGTGTCTTGGTCGGCATTTTATTTTATTTTGTTTTTGTATATATTATTATGTAATATGTAGTTAGTTTTATATTCTATCTAGAAATAAAGATTTAATAGACATAAATAAAAATTGATCAATCTTTCAGATAAGACAAAGCATAAAAATCTTTTATGAGGTACTGTATTAAATGTTAAAATAAAATACCATAAGCCATATTAACACTGAATGAAAGTAAACTTTCATCAAAAGAACACTTTGTAAACTAGCATATTATAAATTACTGGATTAAATTCAAGATAAGAATGCTTGGAAACATGCTGGTCCTGCTCCATTGACAATCTTGCCAATGGACAAAATCGAGCTGGTTCCTAATGTAACTAGAGGTGACAGAAAATTGAATTAAGTATTCCTTGAAATGAGTTGTAAGTACTTCTAAGGGAACTAGAGGTCAAAAGTGGATGGTTACCAAGCCGTGACGGTTCTTCAATTTTAACTGTTACCAAAGACAAATAATTATGAAAACTACTCCACTCTAAACATTTAATTGATATTATGCAATATTTATATGAATGCTTTTCACTTTCCCAGCGGTTTTTTGAAAATCAGCTGTCAAACTTTTAAATTTAATTTGTAAATGTAGAAATACCTAACTAATACATGAGATACATACATTGTAATAATCTGTGAGTACCTATTTTGGTATTGATAGTGGTTTCTATTCTCGGTAGATAGACACATCGTCTTCACATATAATTATCTGATTGATTTACCTAAAAATACCAAATACTTATTGTAAAAATGTATTTAAAAGAGTAAGTGTGAACTTTCTAACTCATTCGTCTCCACACAAACTACCTATTGGAAGGGACAAAGAAAAAATAAATATATAATAAAAACTTATAGAATAATTATAGCATTACATTTTAAATTTTAATTTGACGTTCAAAACTGTTCAAAACTTTTTAATGGTCCAATTGTGATTGTGAAATGAGTATTCTTCAAATCGAATCTACCTACGTACTAGAGATTGGGTACCTCTAACAATAAACATTTTTATCTCCTTAAATTGTAAAGTAAGTATTAGCTTTTCCCGCGGCTTCGCTTCCGTGGCCCATCCCATAGGAACCGTGTATTTTCTAGGGATAAGTAAAAGTTAGCTTTCTATCAGGGAAAAAAAATTGGATCAGTGCTTCTAGAATTAACTTTCTACAAAGAAAAAAAACTATCAATTTGACATCTTCACAATATTTCTAGTGTTCGAAATCTACCGATTTAGCTTTCTGCATTCATCATCATCCTCCTGCCCTTATTATTTGACCCCAATATATTTAAGATCGGCGTAGCATGTATTCTTCTTCCATACATCTCTATGTATTTGCCGTCATCTCAAAAATCACCTCCGAAAGGAAGTTGATATGGCAAGCAATAGCCATATCTATCATCTTTCACGCAATCCATCCATCCTTTCTTTAGTCTCCCTCTACTCTTGTAACCCTCCAAATTCATACTCAAAACTTTCCTTGCAACATGGTCCTCATTCCCTCGCATCACATGCTGACACACTTTCAGACTTCTTTTAACATAAGTACTCATTTATTTTCCATCCATTCGCGTAACACCACGTAGTGGTGAAAAAATGTATATGAAGAAGGAGTGCAGTAAGCTCCCCCAGCTTTCTCCTGTACTCCTTCATCATCTAAACTTTAACACCGTAAGTGTTAAAGTTTATATGAAGAACCAAATATCACACTCCTTCGTGCGCGCAATAGGTACTTATTCTTACAAAGTGATAAATAGTTAAGTACTTAGAAATTACTTTCGAAGATTACCTATTCTCATATTAGTTTCGAAGTTTATCTGTATGCCTACTTAGGTAATAATGACAATTCATACCTTCCTCAAACTTTGATGGCCAAAAATAACGTTTGTAGGTATCATATTATATGACTATCATTTATTATGTGATAAAATTAACCAAGACATCGCAATTCGCACCTGTTCTGTCACCCAAAGGATTGGGTAGAGGCGATACAGGCAAACGCACGTCAGTGGTAAAAAAAACCCAGTATAACCCTCGTATTGTATTTGAAACTCCGTAAGCCGGCCAGCTCAAGGTCAATGTTAAGACTGACGATGACGTGCGGTAGGCTTTATCTGTAGGCAAGCCTCTATACCTACTTGTTAAACATGTTACATGTAGTAACTTCGAGTAAGTTCGATTTCGCGTGTATTGTAGGTATCTAGTAGGTACTACTTACATTCAGAATAGGAAGAAGACGTTGATTTCACTATGAACGGTAGAAATATTTAAAGGGCAATATTAACTCACAAAATGCAGCAAGACCAGCTCCAAAAGCCAGCTGTTGGTGCGGCAGCAGCATCGGGCGAGGGCACAAAGGCAGCGGCGGTGGCGGCTGCCACAGCGCCGGTTCTCTGGCCTGCGCGTCCGGGAAACCCTCACTCTCGCCTATCTCCACGTCCGAAGACGAGTCGCTCTCGAACCCCGCCACGTTCTCCACCACACTCGGCCTCTTAGGCTCCTCCAGATGGCCGTAGATCCGGGCAAAGAATTTCCGCGGTGAAGACGGCCGCGGTGCCTGAAGCGTTTGCACCGGTTTCGCGTTCGTCTGACCATTCTCCTCGCCTTCCTCACTCATCGTGTTAATTACAGTGAGGCACACGTGTTGTCGGATTACGGGAGATTGGTCAATTGAGAACGTCAGGTGCATACTGGCATCCCCGAGGAACTCCGCCCCGCCCCCTACTCGATCCCTCTTCATCCCGGTCGGGAATACCGGGGAAAGGGTGAGTTACGACCAATGGGGACGCTCCATTTTTATAAACCCAACCCTCTAGGCGGGATCACAAGTGAGACAAAGTTATTCCTTATCCCAACTTGTTGTAAACAAATAAGTTATTAAAGAGCTTTAACACAAAATCGAATCGCTCAATTTCAGTAAAATTAAACGGCGCGTGGCTTCACGAAATTATGAGTTTTAAAAGTCACATTGGTTGCCTGGATTTGAACCCACAACGTTGTGTAAATGTGGCTTTTAACTACTCTATTACATCAAGTTGAGTTAGATAAGTTGCTAAATTACATAAGGTACTTAATCATAATGTAACATAACATAACATCGCGCCTGTAATCCCCGAAGGGTTGGGCAGAGGTGTAACATCAGTTAAGTATGTTTTAAAGTCCCATGTAATAGGGGTTATGCCTATTGCCATCAACTGGGCACACGTCCAGCTCCGGAAATTGAAATTGTGAAATTCCTAATGAAAAATCCCAATAACACATTGCTCGACCCGGAAATAGAACCCAGGACCTCATGCTTAGCAGTCATGTTTGCCACCACTACACCAACGAGGCAGTCAAAAACATTATGTTTCATCTAAATGTTCAGTTCAATGTTGGGCTCTTCGACAGCTCGGTGTCTTCCTTCTTCAAAAAATAAAAAATGCGGAGGCACGGAAGGCAAACCTACCTAGAGTTAAAATATTAGGATTTTGAAATATTATTTCTGATGTACACAGGCCAGCACATCAAGCTACCCCAATCTGTCAAATTTGTTTATTCGTTTTTCAACTGCACTGCAAAGAAATAAAGTTCCTATTCAACTGGGAAAATTTGACACTTTAAGATAATTTGATGTGCTGGCGTCTGTCCTTAGATCCTACATTTTTTTTTCTCCACACTCTGTGATTTGACGAGGTCTTAGAGTTTGTGGGGTAGGTACCAAATCCATATTACACCTCTTGAGCTGATCGAAAGACCAGATAGGGGGCCCAACTATCTATAATAAAAATAGTCATTAATATGCAGAAGTGTATCTATCTAGTATCTATACTAGATGTTCTGTTACTAAATAAGTAGAATAATCGGAAGGGTAGCTAGCAAGCTAATAGGTAGTACCTACCTGTCCACATCATGCTTGATTTAATACTTTATCTTTAAAAAGAACACGTCTAACATGAACATAAGACTACAACTACATATAGTCATGCTACCAAACTTTTTACATGCGAGTGACATTTGAAAAAATCAAATGTTCCCGTCACAAGTAATGTACGAAGTCGATTCGGCATTCTCATTGATTCTCATTCAATGTATAAATATTTAGTGAACTGCGGCATAATGCAACGAAATGCCGCTGTTTTAACCATCTTGTGCATATTGCTGTGCCTTACTTTCAACTACACTTTTCCTCTGCACAGGGAGGGCTCAAAGTTGTTCATAGATGTTTACGGTAATCGTAAGTATTTTCTATTACATTTTTAGCATCAGAGTTTACGACCAATGCTATAAACCATTGCAATATCGGCTCAAGGTTCAAGTTGCAATTCCTAAGAAGGTTATCCTATTGTTATGATCCAATTCCTTGCTTTATTAAGTTTGTAGATGTGTAGATAATAAAATAGGTATTTAAGTATATGTGAAATGACTCCAGCATCTAAACCTGGGGATTATACTTAATTATAATCAGCTCTTGTTTATGGGCACTGTGCCTAGGTTCTACTACCTACCTACTTCCTATGAAAATACTTATAGAAATTCTATTATAGGCTCACGGATTTGTGCCAGAATTGATCATCACGACATTCATAAGAAGATGACCAAAGATCAATTCAAAAGATCAGATTCTAAACAAGCCATTTCTAAAAATGCTGAGGTACACTTTAATGATAAGAATTATCTAAGTGAAGAAGACCTCCGTCAGTATGAGCAACTCGTCATAATGAAAAAATATCCCTATTTAGATCTTAAGGAGATAGAATTAAAGTATAATAGTCCTTCTGACAAAAATACCAGACAAAGTGGTAAGTATGACGCTGGAAGTTCCTACGTTGGTGATCCAAGTTTTTGCGAACCCTTTGAAGATGCACCAAATGTTGAAATTATTAACAGGGGTCTCACTGGATTTGCAATACCAGCTAAAATAATTAAAAGTTCTAAATTGTTGGAGACCAAGTTAAAACCTTACAATTTGAAGGGTCTTGTTGACAATGAATCTAAGCATAAAATAGAATTTTCTGCGACTTCGACTCCTCATGTGCCAGAAACCCTTCGTAATGACATTGTGGATTATGATGAAAAAAAATAGAATAAACTTTATTTGTTTCTGTGTAACATGGCTCTAAATGAATGAAGATGTGTGCGGCCCTCGGTCAAGCAAGATGTTGAAATATGCAAATACGACATATTTCGTGTTTTCTCGCTACGTTCATTTAGATTCATGTTGCACTGTAGCTACTGTCTTTAATGATTTTGTTTTATTTCTGCGGCTTCTGCTAAGAAATGGTAAAATAACAAAGGTAGGCGGTTCCTGCGGGGTGCAACAAAAGTAAACTCCGCTCTAAAGAAGTAATTTTTGGAGCATGCCTATAGGACAGGCGGTGATGCATATCTTTAACACCTAGATCTTATTATCCTTAGGACCTTCTAAGGATAATAAGATCTAGGTGTTAAAGATACAGTAATTAGGTAGTAATCATAATCAATTAGATCCCTGGTCCCAAGTCCATAAATGATCATGTCATTGGCACTTCAGAATGTCATTTCATTTAAGAACTGAAGTATTGGTGAATTGGAAAACACACAATGTCAATAGAGGAAGGGCCCCTATTGAGATTGTTCTTAATCAAAGCTGGTTTTATCACTACCGGCGCCAGAGCGCCCTGGGCGAGATTTCTTTTGCGTCACTCCGTGCTCTTGGAGCGCAAAGAAGAGCAACGTGTGGCGTAAGTGCCAGGCCCTGATACGACAATTAAATTAGTGTCCCGTCATCTCAAATACTTAAATCGAAATTGCATTCTTCGGTTAATGCATTATATGCATCCCTGACGCTAGCCCCTTCAGAGCCCACACCCAAAACTGAAGATGTCAGCACTCCAAACCCTCCAAATCTGTAAGCGATGTTTCATACGAAATAGTTATTTTTTTAGGCTTACTACCGAATCAGACTTAGAGATAGGTCTCTAAGTCTGATTCGGTAGTAAGCCTAAAGGGATAGGATAGGTCCTTCTTTACATCCCTCACTTTCTTTTCCGAGCGACTTTGGCAGCATGGCGCTGTCAGGGTTATTTTTAGAGAAGTGCAGACACGTTGTCATTTCCAATCGCTTTTACCAAGGGAACCTACAAATTAAGAGTAAGTGAAGCGAGCTTAAAAACATTGCAGCACCTAGCATTACTTAGATTTACTGATGACATTTCATACAAAAGTATGTAGGAGTTGCTTTAATGGTTTATACAGAAAAGTTCAAGAATTAATAATAATATACAATGCAATATATATAAGTATAATGTACGCTACAAGACAGAGCGAAGCCAGCTTTAAAATTTTAGCAGCCTGTGCACAGACAGCACGGTCCGCTAAGACAAAGTCTATACTCTGCAGGCGAAAGTCTCCCTTAAAGTATGGCTCCTGGGCCCAAACGCCACTACTGATTAAATATCCCTCCCATGCTGCCAGAAAACTAATGAAGGTAGTTCAAGAAACTTATCCATGGAATTTCTTGCCTATTCCTTGTAAGTTTTGAAACGGAAAATGACCTGGTTGTGGTAAATGCTTTTGGAAAAGTTTTGTTATTTAAGAAAATATTTAAAAAAATAAGTTTATGGTTTCTGAACGAAAAACTAAGTGCTAGTTCTACTACTGTCAGTGTCAAAATTCTACGTGTTTACAAATGTCATATGAATGTCGGTCGGCGGCTGGTCGGCGATTTGACGTTTGGTTGTTGTCTTTCAGAAGTTCAATTCTAATTTCTTATTGTTGAACCAATTATTATTTTCAATTCCATGTCGTCATAGAACAGACATGTCGTTCAATAGAATCAATTCGACGAATGGACAGTGATAACGTGGACAATTGATTGTTTGTGTTATGCATACTTATCAATGGTATACATCATATAATTAGAGGCTGATAAGTGTTTCTATTTCTCTAATATCAAGCGTTATATAAAGAAAGTAAGTACCTTACACGATGCAATATACTACTTATAAATAACTAAGTAAAACTGTTTTAAAAACTTAGTAAATTGTTATTGCACCAATATTGAATAAGTCATTCAAAATTTTACACTGTAGTAATATATTGTTCCTTTCAGAGCAATGGAGTTACAGTGCAAAGTCCAAAATTATGACTGGGGCAAACTGGGCCTGGATAGCACAGTGGCTAAACTACTATCAAGTGCTCACCCAGACATAGCCATTGACCAATCAAAGCCATATGCAGAGCTGTGGATGGGCACCCATCCCAACGGACCTTCAATCATCATTGATAGGGATGTACTGCTCTCTGAGTATATCAAAGACAATCTGGATGCCATAGGACCTGAAGTGAAGAAGAAGTTTGGTGTTGGTGTACCTTTCCTGTTCAAGATTCTGTCTATAAGAAAGGCCTTGTCTATACAGGCTCATCCTAAGAAGGTAATATTGATGTATTGCTAATAGAAATGGTTTAAACTGATTTTTTAATTCTACTTGCCTTGGTAAAGTCATAAAACTTGCAGTTGTAGATAATGAAAAATACTGTCCATACATACATTGTATATACTTTTGTTATAGACTGTAAAACATTTGTCTAAACAATGATAAAGTAATATTTTATATAGTTTTATTATCAACTACAAATTAACCATAGTGTGGCCTTCATTTGTAACCACTATGTGATAATAATAACTATTTACTATGTTGTACTTATTTAAAGTTATTTTAAATAGATTAATAGATAATAATATAGAAGATAAATAGAATAGAAAGTGGAAAAAAAAGGAATATTATTAAAAAAAATCAATATATATGATTACAGGAACATGCAGAAGAACTTCATAAGAGTTTTCCAGATATGTACAAGGACCCAAACCATAAGCCGGAACTTGCCATTGCACTAACACCGTTTCAGGCTCTCTGTGGCTTCAGGCCACTTGGGGAGATCCAGAACTTCCTAAAAAGTATGTTCATTTTATTTTATTTTATAGGAATAACAAACAGCAATATAATATATAGTAGTCACACAATATAAAGACTTATAATAAAAATAACAAATATACTACTCAAGACATTATTGTTTGTATATATTGAACAGTGACTCAACATGCAATAACAGATTGTGTCAGCAGACTCGAAAGCCCCAACAACCTATCACTAGATATCTTTTACTTAACTGCTTTATTGTCATGAGAGTTGCTCCTGATTAGGAATACCTCTTTCCTGACTGATCTTCCTACAACTTATCTGCTTGAACAGTGTTTTTAACTCCTCATGCAAACAGGGGGGCATTATAAGTTTAACTTGTGCATCTAATGTGGCATTGTATCTGCCAAACGGATGAATCAACTTTGACTTTAAGTTTTATTTAGAAACAGAAAATTTTAGCTTATCAGTTGAATGGGCCTTTGTCATTTCATTGTAATAAAACTCGCATACAAATGCCCACAGTATCGCAATTTAAACAATGTTTTCTTTAATTTTTTTCAGAATTGCCAGAACTATCCAGTTTCTTATCTAAGGAGAGTGTAGACAATCTATTATCTCATGAGGAACAAGGTGACAGCAACACAGTTCTAAAGCCAGTTTTCCACTCTCTGATGACCAGTGACAAGGCTGTGGTGGCTAGCAGCTTGAAAAACTTGCTGGAAAGACTGGAAAAAGAAGGTAATGGTTACAGTTTCTTATAAATTATTGTTCTCATAATCTTTTGTGTCATTGTATACCTTTCTAAATGGTTTACTTTTGTTATTACTCAATCTTGTCATGAATAGCTACAAGAAATGCATTTAGAACGGTATACATGTATTCATAGTCACGTGTCATTGGTATGGAACGGACATTATCTGTCATCTGGATGCAATGTTCAGACACAGGGCAAAGTACCACAAAATCGATGCTGTGCTTCCTTAAGGAGTTGGCCCAATTTTCCCAACCACACTTGACATACTTGGACATGGAGACAATGTTCTGAAATTAGACTAAATTACTACACATTACAAGGCAATCAGTAACATGATTCCTTACATAAGTTCCTGTGATCATCATCATCTGCCTAGCCTTTTCCCAACTATGTTGGGGGCGGGTTCCAGTCTAACCAGATTCAACTGAATACCAGTATTTTACATGGAGCAACTGCCTATCTGACCTCCACAACCCAGTTACTGGGCAACACGATACCCCTTGGTGAGACTGGTTGTCAGTTTTTGGGCTTCTACTAACCGTAATGACTGTCAAAGTTAAGTTCCTGTGATATATACCAAAATTTACATAATGTGCTAAATGAACTTTTCCTTATTCAGATGGACCGACACAGGCATCCCTACTCTACCCACTGCTACAACGGCTGCATGCAGACTTCCCTGGTGACGTGGGCTGCTTGTCACCTTACTTCATGAACTACATGCTGCTCAGACCTGGACAAGCCATCTTCCTCAAGCCTAACTTGCCACATGCTTACTTGAGCGGAGGTATGTAAACAGTACTAAGACTGGATTTAGTTAGGACAATCCTATTAATATTATAAATTAGAAAGTCTGGCTTAAATTTGGCACACATATGGACCATGACCTTTTATATCAGTATTACAGGATAATTTACGACACTACTTTTCACTAGGGTGAAGCCGCTGGCTGAGGTAGTTTTAATATATTTAATTTATGCAGATTACTCTATAAATTGACGACACGGTTGGCGCGGTGGTTGAGCCATCGGCTGCTGCGCCGCGTGTTGTGGGTTCGATCCCCGCACGGAACAAATATTTGTATGACCTACTGGTAGTTGTTCCGGGTCTGGCTGTTTGTGTATGTGAGTTTAAATGTTTGTAAACGCACCCACGATACAGGAGAAATTCCTAGTGTGGGGCAACGTTTTTTTCAAAAAAAAAAAGTAATAATAGAGTAATCTAAATAAAAATAATAAATTGAGTACCTAATAGTAAACGTAACTAATGTTTCATCAAACTGAACAGTATTGAAAAAAAAGGTTTTACTTAGTCTCTGAAATCAATGTTAAGTTGTGGTCTGTGGTTTAAAAAAATAGTGTAATTTAACTCTCTACTCAGTTATTAATATGATATTGGTTTTACCCCTCACATGATGTGTTATGTAAGTCTATTAAAGCTTTAAATAGTAAATATCTTTATTGGTATAGTATCAACGATAATGACAACAAACATACTCATTGACGTGAATACCATTTCAATTGGTGTTTGTTTAAAGTACACTTATCCATGGATTAATGAAACGTACAGACGCCAGCACATCAAGCTAACCCAAACTGTCAAATTCTCCCAATCGAATATGAACCTTATGCTATTATATATTAATTTGACATATTGGGATAAGTTGGTGTTGCTGGCGTCTGTACTTCACGGCATCTGTACCTTACGGCACCATATTATCAGCTTGTTATGCTTATCATCTTTGAGAGATTAATATTATTATGTCGTAACATTATGTAGATATTCCACATACTTATTAGCTATTTACTTAATGTAACGAAAATGGTTGTGCTATGTTAAAGCTTCAGTTCAAGTCAACTCTGAGCAATTTAAGTTAGTCAGTTTCAATTAGTAACTTTAGCTATAAGTATTTTATCAGGCGTTAACCTTGGTGTCCTTGGTTTTCGTTTGAATGTGACCAGTCATTATTAAAAGGGTTCTCTGCGTGCTACGTCCTGAGTTTATTTTTAATTCCCAATTTCCTAAGAGGTTCCTTCAGTTTTTGTACATGCTACTACTAATTATCCGAACCTAAATACAGATAAATCTAGGAACAAAGTATTATTAGCATCACCATTAAAATTGTTTTCTAATTGGCAGATGTTTCTTAAGCGCTTTCTAAGATAATATGATTGATATATGGATATATATTAAAGGAACTGTTGTTAAGGAAGGAATATATTGTTTATAATACGTTATAGATGTTAGTATAGATTAAGTTAGTATAGGTGCATTGGGATTTTTCTCTAAAGGTGATGTAAGTAGAAAAGTAAATAATAAATGAACTGTACCCCGTGAATTCGACCGTGCGTAAGGGTTGTACTTTCCTCAAGAATTGGGCAATCAATTACAAAAATAAAATTAAAATCCGACTGGACCAGTCTGGAACTATTCAGAGATTATTTATTTATTTAATACTTTAAGCTCACAATGTACAGATGCGGACTTAATACCATAGACATTTTCTATCAGTCAACCTTTGAGTGATGCAGAAACAAACAGTGGTAGGTGCTAATTCTTAAAAGAAAAGGGAAAAAAACTATAAATATAATACCTACATATAATATATACACAAATAAGTTTACATATACGACTATACATAAATAATTAAAACAGTCAATGGAAAAACATTAGCGCTGTGAAGACACTATTGCCAATTTCTTACGATTAGTGCATTAAAAAAAATACAAACAAACTCTTATCTTTATTATATTAGTATGGATTCAATTTGGATGATGATGTTAACTGAAATCTACTATCCTCCATCCAGACTGCGTGGAATGCATGGCCTGTTCCGACAACGTAGTGCGCGCTGGCCTGACGCCCAAGCACATCGACGTACCTACCCTGGTCGACATGCTGGACTACAGCAGCTACGCACAAGACCAACTGCTGTTCAACCCTAAGCTTGAAGACGGCAACGCTTGTATTTGGAGACCACCTGTACCAGATTTTGCTGTTGTTAAGATAAAGGTAAGATGAGAAAATGATAAATTTGCTTTCGATCAGTAGTTCCTTTTAGTCCTCCTTTGCAGTATCCCTTTTTAAACAAAATGCTAAATATGAAAGCTTGAAAATCATTAATACTTGCAACAAGTACACTACTATGTCGTACGTGTAGTACGACTACCACGTACGTGGACTACGTGGTACGTTCCCTCGTTGGTTTTGTGGTCGCAGGCACTACTGTTGAGCTTCTGGGTCAGATTCTGGGGTCGGGTAAAGTTTTTTTAGGTTTTTCATGTCATTTCTTAGTAACTGCTGTATATGCCCAGTTGATGGCAGTATTGTCCCTAATAGGGACATGGGACTCAAACACTTCTGCCTTACCATTCGGGAAACGTGATAATGTTAAGTTATTATACTCAGTAGTTATTTAAAAAATGTTAACTCGAGTATTGTTTTATGCGAAAATAATTTATAGTTTACAATCGCAACTTTGCCTCCTTTTATAGCTTAAAAAAATCCTCGCTACACAAGTCTCACGGTTATTAGAATATAGAACATAGACCACATAATAAAGTACACCTGCACAGATTAAAGAGAACATTGACGTTTGAGAAAAAGATAAGTAACCTCAACCTTTTAGGTGGAAAGCGGAGACTCGTACAACACACAGAACCGGCCCAGCCCAAGCCTGATCATCATCACGTCGGGAGAAGGCGAGGCCTGTGATACGGAGCCCATATCTGCCAAGCCTGGAACCGTCATATTCCTAAAAGCTAGCAGACAGCTGACCCTTACTCCGGCTGAGGGGAACCATCTTGAAGTATATCAAGCTATTTGCAATGTATGATAGTTTTAAGTGGAGTTTAGTTTCATTAAACCTTCAAGGCTAGTTTACACGTTGCCAGTGTTTAGTACAATTTTGCCCGCTAACGTGTGGTTTTTGACAAAGTTTATATGTTACCAGTATTGAATTCGAACTAGTTTTAGTCTACCCAATTTGCATTTTGTTTTTTTTTTGTCTTTTGACAGCAGGCAGCTAACTAACCACTGGACACGTTTAAATGAAGCCTATTTATTTACATTTAGTGTTTCTAGTTTTTCTACTTATGAAATATCAATAGAGTTCCTTAGCTACTTTTGTTATTTTTATAGTAATTGCTTATTAATTATATTACAGCAATTTGTGTTAAAGAATTTATTTGTGTTTATGCTTACTATTGGATTTTATTATAATATTTTATTAGAGTAAAGAAATAATACAGGAAAGAGATGTTTTGAAGTATAGTTTATTCAAAAGTATTAATTAAATGTTGGCTGTAAAAATAATGTTAGATATTATTGTTTTTAAATCGGATTGTTAATTTTTAAAGTGTGCTAACTTTCCTACAAAACACGTCATCATCATGATCATCATCAGGCTATATTAGTCCACTGCTGGACATAGCCCTCTCCTAATGAGCGCCATTATACAAAACACGTGCCTTTTGCCGTGTCAATTAAAATAATGTTTTTAAAATACTTTTATATTTTTTACCCAAATTCCTGAAGTGTAATAAAAACAAAATATAAAATAAAAAGTTTTAATTTCCCACCACAAGCCAAAAAATACAAACAATAATTACACACAAGCAGTAGCCAACTATTTTGTACTTATGGTCGAAAGTATATTTTTAAATAAATAATAAATAAATAATGCTGGACAATCCACACAGCATCATCTAGCCCCAAGCTAAGCAGAGCTTGTGTTATGGGTACTAGATGACTGATATACTTAATACAATACATTACATAGATAGATATTTTTATTATACATAGCAAATACCCAGAACACCCGGAACAAATATTTGTAGATCGTACAAACATTTGTCCCAAGGCGGGAATCGAACCCGCAACCTCCTGCGTCGCAGGCGGACACTCGCCCGCTGCGCCACATCGGTCGTCATTGATCTACTGAACTCTGATGTTATAAACTGCTCCGTTGGTCTCCTAGTGGCAAGCGTCACTGGTGAGCGTGGAATCCTGGGTTCAAATTCTCAGGTCAAGCAAAGTGTAACTGGGGTTTTCCATTTAAAAAAACTCAGTAGCAGCTCGCACTTTAGAAGTTTATGGTCTAACACAGTGGCGGACTAAGCCCGTCAGAGGCCCGGGGCGGTCTAGATGGCTGTAGTGTTTTGATCTTGATGAAATTATGTAGCTTAGGTACTTAGCACATTTTTAAAGTCTTGTTTAGGATTTGATCAGGGGAATGCGGAGGCATTTGGGGGCTCCCCAACACCGGAGGCCAGGGGCGGGCCGCCCATTCCGCCCCCCTGTTAGCCCGCCACTGGTCTAACATCCCCCATGCCTCCTGATCTTCCCCGTGGGTATCCTATTCCCATTAGACTATGAGAGTGAGGAAAGAAGGATGTGCATTTGTTTTTGCGCACACAATAATGGTGCATTATAATATCTCCTGCGTACTTGCCGTAGATACTCTGTTGAGACCGGCCGCCGTGGGTCCGTGATCGAAATTCGGCTTTAGGATATTGTTATTATTGACTACCTGTGCCTCGCGGTTCCACTCACTCTAAGGGTCGTACCGTGATATTTAATAGCCTGTTAAATTCCTCACGAATTGGGCTGTAAAAGGAAAAATATATTTTAATCTGACTGGTACTTCTAGAGATTGCGCGTTCTAACAAACAGACTCTCCACCTTTTTATAATAGTATAGATGTATTGCTCTTAGTGTGTCTCGTTTTCATAGGCGCCATTATTTCTTCATTAATTAATTAGGTCTTTACGGCCAGCCCTAGCCCTTATTCAAGGTTTTATTACGCACTTTGGTCGACGCTTTCACTCCATACATTGTATTATTAAAAATATGTAAATAATGTAAGTGAGCAAAATGTAAATAATAGTTAAATATTGTTAATTATTTTCTTGAATTCAATTTTCATTTGGGCCAGGCCTGCGCATCTTAAAAAGGCGCCATCAAAATTATATTTTGCGCTCGAAATGGTTTTTGACATTTGTCATTTTGGCGCGTTGTTTTTTTGTTGTTAAAATGGGTGGGAAATCCTCATAGTTGTCCATGATTGAGGGGTCTGTCCGACTCTTACTGTCTTAAAACCACGCTGATGTTCCAGCTCACACCAACACCGGGGGTCGCGGGAATATCGTACGTTCCGCAACTACCTACAGTGAGGTGTTGCTACCTGTCACCTAGAGCAACCGCACCTCTCGCTCTACCATAGAGCCGCTGCTGTATACGAAAACCTCTATGCTTTAAGTTTGCTGTCTTATTACTTAACTGCGAATGAACCAGCTGAAACTTGAAATGAACCAATAATTATTACGATTTCAACTAGAAAAAATACTAAACAACCGATTAGGACAATTGATTTTGTAGCAGGGCCTAGTTTTAATGGGTAATTGGCCCATAGTCGGTAGTCAATGAAATAGTGAACTCATTTCACGGTGTCCAACCTTCTGTCAACCGTTACCCAATGCACGATGATGCTGTACCTATTGATAAATCATTGCGAATTATTATCGATAGGTAAGGAAACTGGTAAGTACTTACCTACTTTCTACTGAAAGTTACGTACCTATTTCATATCAAAGTATACAGGCTGGTTTTTAATATAACCAGTAGGTATTAGTAAGTTCTTATCTACAGGTCATAAAAGAAAACGCTAAAAGAAATCATGAGCTCAATTTAAAAGAACATAAAAGTGACATAAAAAATTATTTCAAACTAGCTAGTTTTGTTGCGTGCCCCGCGACTTACTTCGCGTGGAATGCAACAAAACATGGGTTTTCATTGTGCGGAATCCTAATTCTTTTTCTAAAACAAAAGTAGCTAAATTACTCCCTAGAATATTAGCTATCTGTCAGAGAAAGTCCCGTCAAAATTACCTCAAACAGACAGACAAACATTTTAAGAATAGATTTTTGGTATAACAACCGTATATACCTACTTTCATAAGCATTAAGTAAGAAGGCTGTTATTTTTATATTGCAAACAGACACTTAAATTTAATTTATTTGTATAGAAAAGGTAGGTACTTATGTAAAAATCTCCTTTTAGGTCGGGTCGCCGTTATCGAAATCGATAAGGAGGACTATCCTTATACATAGATTTTTAAAACGGCGACCCGTTATAAAATTAAATCATTAATTTAATATATACATGTACCAACAGGTTAAAGTCGTCGCAAAGTATAATTATGTAAAATAAGCTTTTGTCCTACGAATCTCTTTCGGTTTAAGACACGGCCTTAGTGTTCATTTCAAAAATGGAAGTGCATTTATCAGCCTATGTCGCCGTTTCGACAGAGGTATTTATCGACACACCGTTAGCGTACAAGTAGCTATATTAAAACGTTCGGTCTAGTTCTAATCGCTCGACTGGAATTCCTTCGACGGAAATATCTGTCAGACACAGGTGTCGTTCTAACATGTCTGCCGCAGTCTGGAACTGTGGACATGTCATTATAAAGGATCTTGCAACAACGCTTATATCGCCACTTGTATGGTTAGAGAATGCGATTAACGGATAGCAGACGTATAAGGCATAGCTGGTAAATTGATGATATAGTATGTGATAAACGATTTAATTTACTATGTGGCGGGGAATAGAAAGGTGTGGCTTAGCCTAAACTGCAGAGACGCTTGTAGGAAACTAAGAATGGTTTTCGTAATAATTCGAGTTAATATCTTGCCGAAATCCTTGTCTATTAAGAGTGATTGGATTCTTGAATGTCAATTGTCTCATCTAGAGTCAATTCATAATATTTTAACATACAAGCTAACACTGAGCTGCGAATCGCAAAAAAAATATAAATATTTGGATTTGGCGGGCTGCCACTACGCATTCAGCTTAAGTCGTATGATTAAGAAAATCTCTTAGTTTTCAATAATTCCTTTGCAAAAATCGTCGGTCATTTGTGAAATTATTCTGCGAAGTGATATAAGTAAGTACCTACGTAAATGACAAGTTGCGATATTGGAGGGGTAACGTGATTTGGATGACAGAATCAATTTACTGTTATTTGTAACAATGAACAACTTTGCAACAGTTTCTTAAGCGCTGGGCACCGACTTGTTAAGCAAAATCTAAACGTGTCCTAAGGCCTACATTATGTCATAAAATGAACTTGCTACCGCTTTATGTCCATAACGGGGCTGTACCTACGTCTAAAAGTAGGTATTAACCCTTTACCTGAAATAATAAACCTACTCTAATCTAAAAAGCCTGTATTGACCGCAGTGGCGGACGAAGCCCGTCAGAGGCCCGGGGCGGCCAAGATGAATGAGGCCCCCCAGCTTTAAAAAAAATGTAGTTTTACATGCTTTTTATTCAGTTCACATTTGTTTGTAGTGTTTATGTTTATTTTGTTAAAATCTGGCAAGTGAAAATTAATTTCAAAGTACCCGTTACAAAGAGGGGAATTCCCCCAGCGTATTGGACGCGTTCAGCAAAATTAAAAGAATATTAGTACTGTGTAAAAAGGCTAGATGGCTGTAGTTGATCTTGATGAAATTATGTAGGTGCTAAGGACATTTTTAAAGTCTTGTTTAGGATTTGATCAGGGGAACGCGGAGGCATTTGGGGGCCCTCCAAGACCTGAGGCCCGGGGCGGGCCGCCCTTTCCGCCCCCCTGTTAGTCCGCCACTGATTGACCGACTGCTGAGCAAAGGCCTCCCTTTCCCAATACGTCCGTGCTGCATCGTGGGCCAGTCTTTTCGTTATGAGTTCATCCCACCACCTTCGTCTTGACCTGTTAGGATGTTTTCCAATCAGTGGCTTTTTTTAGCCCACAACTTATACGGCAGACATGCCCGACCGAAGCCTTGTCCTATCTTTTATATGCACAGTATATCTTTGGTGGCATTTTTTTATTAATAGTGCCTATAAGAATACAAGCTACAATTGAGTAACTGCTTATCATCTAGATACATATCTGTCTTAGATACTCAAGCATCTGATTAGTCAACAATTTACCTCGCTAGCCTTTATCTATTTATTATCATTGCGGAAAATTCGCATTCGTTTCGACCAAGTAGGCCGGGCCACCATAATTAATAAGACAGTTTCATAAGATCTTTCTTCATTGTAATTCGCATAGATTGTGTCGGACATAACGTAATGTTGCTTGAGACATCTCAGTTGTTGAACTTTTAGCTAATTTGTAGTCTAGCGTTTTGATACTATGTAATTTGTGAGTATTTATGCATGATAATATCTAGCTTGTGATATTTGACTGTCATTTTGGTTAGTGAGGCACCTACCTACTGTCTCGTATGGTTTGCTTCATTGGTGTAATTTAGACCCTAGTCACCGAGTTTCTGACGGCTTTGCGTGGAGTCTTTTCTCAAATCAGTGTATAGGGTTTTCCTCTAGTAATTTATTAGTAGTATCCAAGAGTCTGGGTTTTGCCCGGGGAATGTAAATAAGCTCGCCATCTGATGAACTCTGGCCCCACCGGGGCAAATCCCGCGCGGGAAGTGACTGCGTGTGTCGATTGTTTTGATGAGTAATTAAAATCACTTCACTATTCGTGCGAATATGGACACCTCCATACAAGTTAGTCGACAAAATCGGCGAGCTGATTTTTACCCGCATCCTGCGCGTGATTCGGTTTAGTTAGGTAGGCCAGGTTTGAAGTGCATTGCATGACACTTAAGAAAACTGGGATGGGTAATATTGTTGGTGTACAGACGCCAGCTCATCAAAGTTTTCCAAACTGACAAATTTTCTCAACTGAACATGAACCTTATTCTTTGGTAATAAAGTTGGAAAACTATCGAATAAATTTGACAGACATTGGGGTAGCTTGCTGTGCTGGCATCTGTACCTACACTACAGTTACACTTGTGCCTACCCCATCATGAACGCGGATAATGCTGAAAAGTATGTATGTTATTAATCAATCTGCATATACTTAAGTGTGGTTCTTCAAAGCAAAAAGTTCTTCCTCTCATTACCTTTAGTATTAATCTGACTGTCTTAATTATTTTAAAGAACACGAATGTCACAACTATTTAGTGTAAGGACTGCAATGTATAAAGACGTGTTTACTTACTTGTTATGATGAAGCAATCAATCTGTATAGTGACTTGCGTCATGAACGCACCTGCGGAATCGATGCGAGCGGTCCGGTTGACCCCCGGTTTATGCTGCTGGGTTAATTGCAATATTATAATTTGTACTTTGTAACCTGAAGACTGTTCGCCAAGGTCGGCCTGTGGATGGGTGGTCCATATATATAGCGAGGCCCCTCCGTACCTCTAAAATTACGTTAAGCTGATGGTTTGGATTCTTCAGGTTGTCATTTGTCGATCTTTGACAGTCGTTACGGAATGCCCAAAAGATTAACAACCTGTCTAACCTAGAGTTATCGTATTACGTAGTAACTGAGTTGTGAAGGTCAGATAGGTTGTCACTCCATGTAAAGCACAGGTAAGAGTTGCTATAGCTGTTTTGACAAGGAATATAGTAAGAAGTCCACTTCTTACTATATTCCTTGCTTGTATTAGGTACCTACTGTCGACCCATTGGGCAATTACCTACAGTGGGTACTGATCTGGATGAGGGCTCATGAGGGTCTGAAAACTCCATTGACTACTTCTGTTACTTTTATCCAGCATAACAGTTTGATTAGATGTGCGTAGGTAGTCGAATTTTGAAAGCTTTAGCGGTTGAATAACATAAAATACTGTGAGGAAAGTTTTGAGTATGAATGTAGAGGGTTACAAGTGTAGAGGGACACCTAGGAAACGATGGATGGATTGTGTGAAAGATGATATGGCTAGGAAGGAGGTGATTTCTGAGATGATGGCAAATATAAATTTATGGAAGAAGAAGACATGCTGCGCCGTCTCCAAATAAATTGGGATAAGGGCAAGAAGATGATGATGGGTGCAGCAATTCATGTCAGAAAATATAAAAATACATATTTAAAACTTGAAACATCCACTCATCAGATAGATCAGATATATTTCATTGCTTAGTAATAAGCGATTAAATATCTGATCAGACTTATTTGTACAAAGTTATTTGTAAATCTATCGAGATTAGATTTATAGACATCGCCAAATTAGGTATCATTCATTATGAGCTATTGTATTGGTTTGCATTGATTCAATCCACTTACCATTATTTGTAGTTCAACGGGGTCAAATTGATTTTGGCGATGCCATTGAGTAACTGTTACAAAATTAAGTTGTGGAAGTTTCACAGTTTTATTTAACTGAGCTGACGGATTGTGTCATTAGTACCTACCTATATATAGTGATCTATTAGATTTTATAATATAAAAAATTGCAACTTCACGTATGTTGATATAGCACAAGTATGACTATTCATATAGGTACTGCGTTTGAAATTTATCTTCCAAAACAGTAAACAATTGTCTTTGGAAAAATTACTATAAAAGCCCACACATAAAGTGCAGTAGGTATGCTTTACAACTTCAACAATTGATAATGACATTTTAATTAATACTAGTTGCAAAATCATCTTAATCGACATGACGATAAAGTTGATATTTGTTTAAGTCAAAATAACTTCTATTGGAAATGTGGTTTTGAAAATGGAATAAGTGTGTGCATTGTTAATATTGTGGTAGACTTTCCCTTGGTGTCTTAACTAATTAGCTACCTACAAACATTGTCAAAAGTAGATAGTTTAGAAACTAACTCAACGCCGCTATAAGGAACAATGTTAACAGGTAACCGTAAACCCCATATGTTAAATGAGAACGTTAAATTAACTGCGGCATGTGCGGTTATTTAGCGCTGACACTATTTACGAGAAGCACACACGAGAGCAATGTGGGCGAGGCGCGCGCCTGCGTGTACGCATAGAATACACGTAGATCAATTTAGAAGTTCCGTCTATTCGTTTGATCGAAACTATAGCTTTATTGCCACTATGGCTATGTTATGTAGAATCCGTGCCTCGGAAAGCACGTTAAGCCGTCGGTCCCGGCTGTCATTTGTAGATTTTTGACAGTCGTTACGGGTAGTCAGAAGCCCGAAACTCTGACAACCAGTCTTGCCAAGGGGTATCGTATTGCCCAGTAACTGGGTTGTGGAGGTCAGATAGGCAGTCGCTCCATGTAAAATACTGGTATTCAGCCGCATCCGGTTCGACTGGAAGCCGACCCCAGCATAGTTGGGAAAAGGCTAGGCAGATGATGATGATGATGGCTATGTTAGAATGGCTAAGAAACTTGAATTGGTTACAATATCCGGAGGTAAGTGATCACACTAGTAAACAGGCAAGAGCCGGATACCTGATGATGAACGAGGGCGTTGTTAGTTCTCCCAGCATTGATGTGCCCTTCAACTTGACGTCGATGTTGACAGATAGCAGAGTTACCCAAATGGGAACTTCAAGTTCAACAACTACGTACTAGGCTCAGCCCAGCTTCATACTACCCATCTTTTAGGGCATTCGTCTCCTCGTTTTAAGTAGGCCTGTTCAAAAGTTAACCAGGTACCTTGTTGTATAAATATGGGTCTTCCGGTACTGCTCAGCGTGAGGTCCTAGGCTGGATTCCCAAATCGGGAAAAGTGTTATTGAATTGTTCCATTTAGGATCTTCTCAACAGCAATCAGGATTTGTGCCCAGTTTGTGGTAATAGACTCGCCTCTATTACATGGACTTTGAACATATCTAGTGAAATAAGGGTGTTACTATAGTTGCCCCTGTGCCCAACCCTTCAGGGAATACAGGAGTGATATCATTACCATTGGTAGTAAGGAATGGGCCTTCTGGCTGTCCTGCAGTACCGTACACACATCCGGCCAACCTGTCTCAAATGTCGTAAGCTTAAATAGAGTTTAATGCCTGTACGTATAATTATCTAATTGATTATCTGTTTTCAAACCGCGACCAATCAGTGTCTTTAACTTTGATAATCGCAATCAGTTTATAAACATGTTTATCTCTGTAGAAAACATGTTATTATGAAATTTTGAATTGATATATCAATGAGACGCTAGAGTCGCAACTGGCGTAAGGTGTAAAAAGAGCTTGCCAATGCCACCATGCTTGCTCACGAAGACATCCTTCACCGATGTCGGAAGAAATCTTATTAGTACATACCCGGATTTTAACCCACAACCTCGTGTATGGACGGCAAGGTCTTAACCACTGTGCCATAAAATAATAATAATAAATAAATAATAAATATTTATTGTTGAATTAGACCAGATTACATTGAATAAAATTGAATGTATCACAGGCAGACACATACCTACATTATTCTTAATCAAGTATCTTAATTACAAATTCAATGTTCTCATGTTTTATCTTGGTTTTTTTTTATCATCGAGCATCTCCCCAGCAGAGTTCATCGATGTTATCTTCAGAGCTTTCCAAAGAGGTTTAAATTGTGACCATCACTACATTTCTACAAGTTTTCCTGTTACTTATACCTATCTGTCAATATTCCTAGAAGTGTACAGTAATGCCTGTCCCCAGTACAAGGTGTTACCGCGGAATGCGGCCGGCCCATCAATCAATGGAGTCCGGCCTTAGGGAACAATCCACGACTCTCGTTATCTCTCATTACGATCATTACATTTGCGACATACATAGCTACGTGTTGACGAGCCTTATCCGATCTCACTTTATTATTGCACACGATATTTGCAGGCAAACAATCAGGTAATGGTTTGATCTCATTTGAATTTATATTATCTGATCTTTTTGGCTGTCATTACTTGGAAGTATTGGTTGGAATTGGAACGTACGTGGAAGGCAGACACTCACCCTCACCACTCAGTCGTATTTTATGTAAATTGCACACCGGTGTTTCTTAAGCCGTAGATTTCCGAAACACATCATTTTCTTGCACAGATGTTTGACTTGCTACGGTAGATATTCATATGCAAAATCTTGAACGCCTGTCGTACATTAATCAATACTACTCATTTCCAAATTAAGTAAAACGCAGCCACGATTGGTGATGTGGCGTAGACAGTAGTGCAACTGGGTTATGAGCCGAGCGCTGCCATAATATAATCATAGTTTTGAGAGACACTAATGCTTGCCTGCACCTACCACCACCATCATACTACCTAGTTGTAGTTCTAGGAAAATTTGCGTCCGTAATCGTAAAAATACGAACAGTTCGGCTTTTAGGCATCAAAGCAATCCAAAATCCAAAATTGGAATGTATGTGGAACTACCTACTCTACTCACCACTCAGACTGCAATGCTATTCTGTAAAAATCTCCACGGTAAAATGTAGGTGAAGAGAAGTTGAAGTGAGCTGCCATACTAATCCTCAGGACTGACAAATTAATTTTACGCTCACTTCACCAAAAAATTTCGGAGAGATATGAACAGAATAAACTGGCAGATCATTAAAAGATTTAGTTTACTGTCTGAAACGGTTACAGAATTTGAGGGAAAGAATACAACGTCCACCTTTCTTGTATTCTAAAAGTGATGCCTCTTTCGTACCTACTTCCTGCCAAGGGTTATCAGATTATTATTTAACGGATGGTTTTATAACCCAACAGCTTTTGAACATAACGAATAAGCTATGCTATGCTGGCTAAGCTATGCTATGAACTACGTAAACCAGAAGTGGATTACGTACTATTACGTTTACGCATTGGCTAGCTAGACAACTTACCTACTTCTTTTGGTATCACACTGTGTTGGTCTGCTGTGCAGTGTTTCAGATGGGAACAGAAAATACAGAAGATAATTTAATGTTAAACTCGGAAAGATTAGAAACAACTAATCTTATGAAAATATGATGTCGACAGTGACTAAAACTGATCAAAACATAAAATAGTTTACCTCGAGAACCTTACCTTTGGACGCTGTACATTCTCTTTGCTTTGAATTAATGATACATAAGCCACACGTATTACATCAGATGTTTTTGAGGCAGAAACTGTACTATTCCGGCTTATGAGCCGCGTGACTTGAAATTAACCTTATTGACGTACTGTCTAATGATTAATTGCAGCTTCAAGTAGTATAATAATGGCGCGTACGCATTTGAATGTCGTGACGTACTTTCTGTGTCTGTGGACCTGTCCAAGGGCTGATGACTTCCTGGTTGCATACCATTCACTGGAAAGTTATGATTTCCCATACATCTCGTACGGGCTTTGGTCATATTGTAGGTCACTAATAAATATCAAACATTGTTTAGCCTATTAACGATTCCGCCTACTTAATGGTTTTGAAAGCTGTAAAGCAATATCTACCTACGGAGAAGCTTATCTGATCGCGATAGTTATTTTCTCCATCTAATATGTAGGTCGGTAAAAACTAAATTCTAGATTTAAAATGTAGATAACTATTGGTTTGCTTACTTACTTAGATACTTACTTAGATTTCGATCCTCTACCACTGTAGAGGATCGAAATCAAAATTCATTTATTCAAATCAGACTGATAATCAGCACTTTTTGAACGTCAAAACGTTTACAAAAGACAGTCCCCCAAAACGCCCACCCTTCACCACTTGCTAGTGTTTTGCTGGGAAGAAGAAGTGGCGGAACAAACTCCCCAGCAACACGTCTGTCTGATAGGTTTGAGGAAGTTGAATCTATGCAACATAATATGTCAAAAAAATAATAATCGGGAAATAGAAGACGCTTAAGTATGTCAAGACATTAGACTGTTATAGGACTGTTGACGATGATGGACAGACGCCCGCACATCAAGCTATCCCAAACTGTCTAATTTTCCCAATTGAACATGAACCTGTAGGTTTCCGAAACCTTTTGTTATAAGGTTGAAAAACTATCAAAGTAATTTGACAGATTATGTGCTGCCCTCTGTACTTCACAAGTTTTGCTATCCGCCACTTATATTGTAAACTATATAGCCTGGTGATAGTAATGAGTGTCTGATACGGTTTTACAAAGTCATTTTATCACAGCCTGTTAAAAACGATCGTAAGGCACACTAGTTGTCTGGTACTTTAGCTAAACTGGACCTATTTGGCGCAGCCGCAAGGCACATTAAATAAATAAAATAAAAAATAAAAATAATATTCATTTATTTTTATTTTTTATTTTGTTTACATTATTATTGATTTTTTTTTATTGTGTGCCTTGTCTAAAAAAGTACTCTGTCTTTCTTTTCTTTTATAAAGAAATTAGCGTCAGCTGGTTCTGGTTCTGGCAGATACTGTATAGCTGATCTAGTTACCAGAGACAAGAGCAATGCGTGAAGATCATTATCACAGATTGCTTAACCCCAAGGACTTGAAATAACTAATTAAATCGAACCGTCTCGTGTGGACAGTTGTAAACTTGACACAGTGTTATGACGACATAGTCTCGGGCCGGTTGAGTACCATGTCAAACTACATCACCGGTTCTGATCCGTGACGCAATGTAATTGAAGGCTTTACTGATATGTAAGTCATGATATTACATATTGTAATGCCCAGTCGACATGTCTAATCCTATTATATACTGTAGGTAAAAACGATTCTAGTGATCCACGATCAATGGGCCAAACTCGAAACTTAATAGGTCCTTACACATAAGGTAAGCGATATAGTGTCAGGCTCAGGCCAAGATGACGAGATGAGCTAGACTCCTTCGATGAATACTGGTCCCAAATAATCTTAAATTGATAAGTAGGGAGTCGGAGAGCTTTTGTCCGAAAAGTTTAAATTACGTGCCGAATCGTGTTGCACGTATTTTTCAATAGGTAATAAATATATACTTAACTGCAAGTAACTTGGCAACTAACTAACTGATACTCAAACTAAGTTACTGAAGATAGTCCACACATACAGAGTGTACTTAGAGGTTAATGAAACGACCTACTAAAACCCCAACTCCAAGCTGATCGCTGGTAAAATAGTGTACGTAAAATTTGAAATGTCGATGCTATTAGACCGACCGAAATAAATTACTATACGAATTTCACTTTAATTAAACAAGTCGATATTTCCAAAACAAGTCGTAATCAAATTGCTCGGTGCTTAGAACGGGTTTAACCAAAAGCTGGTAAACATAAAATACGTTTCCCATGTCGTATTTTATGTAATTTGCACACCGGTGTTTCTCAAGCTGTAGGTTTCCGAAACACTTTATTTGCTTGCACAAATGTTTGACGTGCTACGGTAAATACTCATATGGAAATAAATCTTTCACGCCTGTCATAGATTAATCAATACCACACATTTCTAAACCAAGAAAAACGCAACCATGATTAGTGATGGGACAAAGAGCAACTGGGTTGAGAGTCGAGCAATTATCATAGCTTTGAGAAACCCGAAGGCTTGGGGGTCGTAACCCTCCCCCAATATCGTCACTTTCAATGGAAAAACCTCCTTCAAATATTTTTATTTTAAATGAGAGTTCGTGCTTAAAACGAGATGAATGGAGACTGACTTCTATTTCTTTTATGATTTCTTGAGTCAACTTATTTTGCCCAACTGTGACCCTTCCCCAAAGTCTTAGGTTGCAACCGCGCCTGCTAACGCTTCATAAGTTTTGAAGTGGGTCCATCACCTACCACTACCGTCATACGACCTAGTATAGTGCCACGAAAATGTTTGTGTCCGAAATGGCAAAAAATACGAACGCTTCGGCAGGTATCAGCAATCCAAAATTTTCTTAGAACAACTTTATAGTAAATTATAGACATTTATTACTGGAAATCGTAAATAAGCAGTATATTACGTACATAACTCGCAATGATTCTCCGATATAAGCGCCGAATACGTTTATAGAACTTGTAAGATACGGCTTAAAATCTTTTAGGTCAGCACTAAGGAGGCTGCGTATCGTTACTTTTCGATTGCTCAACACACGTCTAGACCAAGTTAGTTATTGTCGCCCAGTCGCTAGTCGCTCGCTTTAGAAACATTATTTTTTGATTTATGAAGCTGCACACTGTGAATGTGCTTTTAGACAAACGAAAAACAATCTAGCTAATCGCATTAGCTTAGGCACCGACAGGTTTATGTTTAGATCCAAAAAGTGTCTTCTGATCAACAAAGTGAGGTCGGATTGGTTAGGTTTTCTTACACACATTTCCCATGGGGTCTTCCCATGCAAGCAGAGACTACAGAAAGCCACCAGCTACGATCCTTACATAATCCTTTTGCTTCGTTTAAGTTTATAGGTACACCTAGTCATATACGCACGCCGGTCGCGTGTACTACGCACCTACCGTTTTGAAGAGCTTAATCAAAAACTGTTCATTAATTCAGAAATTACTCCACCTTCATCCCCTCTTGGCGCTCATTAGCAGTGGTAATTATTTTTAAGACTTTTAGAAGTAAATACTATTATTTAAATTTGCTCTTGCAACTTATTCTGACGCCATTCATCAGTTGTGCTATTTATGTACTAGACCATATCACCAAAGTTGGAAATCAAAATAAAACTAAATAAACACAAAAATCTACTCAAGGTTGTTGCTTTGATGTATAGCAGTAGATTTTATCCCTTAGGCTTGTGTTATATGGCATTTATCAAATGAACGTATCAGCCATGGCCGGACCGTAATTTTGACAGATGCGATTATGAACCACTCATGCGCCGATCGTATCAAGATGGCCGACCCTAAAGGGAATATTATAATTCAAATAATACTAGTCACCACGCACGAACATGGTCCAATTACCTGTTATAGTTTATTATAACTTGCAAATATTAATAAATATTAGAATTTAAACAACCATTATAACTTCAAGTTATAATGGTTGTTTAAATTCTAAGAAAATTCTGCGCTACTTTGTTTAATTAGTAGCTTGTCTGGATAATATTTAGATAGGATAATTTTGATATTTTATAATTACTATTGACAACCGCTGGGATAAATGTGTTCTTGAGTGGAGACCACGACTCGGCAAACGTAGTGTAGGACGCCCTCTTACCAGGTGGGATGACGATCTGCGAAAGACTGCAGGCAGATGCTGGATGCGGCAAGCTGAAGACAGGGCGCTATGGCGCTCATTAGGAGAGGGCTATGTCCAGCAGTGGAGTAGTATAGCCTGATGATGATGATGATTGACATGAATATTTACTTTTTAATGTATTATATTATTATTAATTTAATTATTGTGAATTTTAGGACTATGTCGATCCTTTTAATTTCTTAATATAGTTTTTGTTCTATTCTGAATTGTAGTCTGGCATTTTGAGTACTTAATGCGGCCTACCCAAATGTTCTTTCTTTGGTATTGTTCGTCGACCCGTTGAGCTCCTTGGTTCTGAGTTGAGCTCTACGATTTCCGATAAATGCTTGCACTGACTGAACTGGCCCACTCATATCTGTGTGGTTCTTTCCTCAAAAGACCATCTCGGACACTAATCTGCATGGTCCTCACATGATCTAAACAAGAACATCATCTTGGCAAGATCATGTATGTCTGGACTTTAAAAAACACTGTGATATCTGATTTTCATTCAGTGTTTCTTCTCAGAGTAGTCAGATAGCGAAACACTAACCAAGTTAAACACCTTAACTGCCAGAAAACGAGAAACAATAGAATATGTAATGTTCGTTCGTCACTTGGCGTTTAAGGTATTCCAAAAATATTTTACTTGTTGACGTGTTAAAGTGTTTGTAAAAACCTATTTACAGAAATCAATATCATTTATATTAAATTCGCAGTTCTTTATTTCTTGTTCGCAGCAAAACGCCAATTATTGGGAGAAAGAGCCCGTAACACACGTTGTACAGTTATACCTACATACGAGTACGTGGAAATTCAACGAACATTAGACAGGGACATTGGACACGCAGACATGAACTTGTCTCACGAATAAACTATCTATTATGTTCGATTTTAATCGCACTTTGCTTTAAGGATAATTAAAAGTAAACCTTTGACAAATGTGCACCAATTAATAGTTTCTGTTGCAAAGTTTTTGTATAAGCAGGTAGACCAGGATACGTCTGACGATTAAGATAAATAAGATAAAGATTTTAGTAGACAGTATACGGTGGCCAACACCTCTCGAGGTCAAAGCAGCGTGGCCACTGATTTGTCTAATATATATCTCCTACAATTAATCATCTTTTAAACGAGAACAACAAACAATAATACCCAAATACATTAATAATAACCATACGTGAGGGTCAAAGAACAATCAATCAATACATTGTCAAAGCTCGCTAGAACAATTTTTCAAAGCCCGCACATTATTATTGAAGTTGGTCATTAATATGGTAGGATGTATTGTCTTATTAGGCAATTAGTCAGGCTAAGGCCATGCGCCTGGGCATACCGTGACCCGACCACTTACGAAATGCACCGGCCGCCTACGAGCCGCGCCCGCGCGCCCTCGGTGACAATCCAGCACACACACGTGCAGCCACCGCCAGTGATCTGTATGAACTAATTATTTATAAGTGTATTAGTAATGTACCTAACTAGCTGTCGGTATATTATCTATTAGAAATTTATATCTAAGTCATTGGCGGGACAAGTCTGTCTACAAAGTCTGGTTGTCTGTAGGGGCGGAATTTGTGCTGAGACCAGAATCACAAACTACATAAAATAGCGATAGTTCTTGAAGAAATTTAGGGATAATATGTATGAGAATAGTTATTATATATTAGAATAAGAAAAGTCGGAGGTCATTTTCCTTAATTTTTATGTTTATTCTTCATTAAAGAACGCCTACAAGTTTAATAAAAACCTTCTGCGTTCGTAACCTGCCAAGGAAAACCGCACCACAAAAAGAAAACACAAATTACGATTAGCCTCCGATAATTCGGAAATGGTTTATTTTAGTCATCAGACAATATAAGGACAATTAAGAGTGAACCGCATTCTTAATTTGTCACCAGCAGTAGTTCCGGGAAGAGGTCTTAAACATTACTCAATGTGCCTACTCCAAAGGAGCTGTTTACCAATAAAATAAATAAATAAATAATGCTGGACAATCCACACAGCATCATCTAGCCCCAAGCTAAGCAAGCTAAGCTTGTGTTATGGGTACTAGATGACTGATATACTTAATACAATACATTACATAGATAGATATTTTTTATTATACACAGCAAATACCCAGAACACCCGGAACAAATCTTTTTAGATCGTACAAACATTTGTCCCAGGGCGGGAATCGAACCCGCAACCTCCTGCATCGCAGGCGGACCTTTGCCCGTCGCGCCACAACGGTCAAGATCAATAACCACATCAAACGACCATAAAGTTTATAATTAAACATACTTTGATGCTGTTATGATGACCTTTTAAGTTTTTTGTAAGGTCTATACCGCAAAACCTTTTTTGGTGTAATCAATAAAAACGTGTGACAGCTATGCGGAAATTAAAAAAAAAAATGACCCAGTTTAAGGATATGAAACACTGCACTGAGTTGTGTATAATACTTATAAATACATTACGGATACGTAAGAATTAAGGCAAGGTTATTCATGTTATCTTGATTCGTAAATCTTAAGCTTATACCATCCAATGATGGACTGAGAATCAAATTGCGTAAATGTAGGTCACAATTAATTGACATAACATGATGTACGTATTAAAGGTATTATATTCTTCATGTGCTTAAGTTACACAATAAACCTCTTCGTTATTATGTTACAAAAAAAAAAAACTTTGATTTAGTGCGTAACGCTGAGACGAAAGTTTCACGAAGGCTTGTTACTTTGGTTTGGTTTTGTTTTGCAATTGTTGCGGAATTTGTGGAAAATGTGGAAAGGAGGATTGTTTCTCAATGACATCGGTCAAATTTAATGTTTAATCGACAAATTATAGCGGAGCGTAGATTCGCAATTGGAAAGGCTGGTCGATGGCATCCCCCCTCGGCGCTCATCGCGGGTGCGCACGCGCCGACCTTCGCAGTCATATGACTATGGAGCTTCATATTGATCTACTTTTCACGTGCTATTCACAGACAGTACGCAATTATATGCCCTTCAACGGGCACTCTAATCACGGTGAGGAATCTCTCTCCGGCGGTCGTTGCAGATAAGAATTTACCTACACGAAACTAGAGATTCCGTGGTTAGTCAATGATATTTATTTGTTACTGCAAGAGTCGCTGCGTTCTTTTTTATTTTGTAACGTTATGAAATGGACCGTTTCACGGTTAGGTAAAAGACATCTTTTGCATGACCGCCCGTCATAATTTGTCCATAATGTTGGCATTTAGATAAGAGATGTCCGGTGAGCTAAAGAGCTTTTGATTTTTCTAACTCCTCCGCTGTTTCATTTCTGATTAATTTCGTTGCGGGATCCAAGACAGTTGAATCTTTTCTCCGGGACTCGTCGGGCTTCATTGTCTCGACGCTTTTCTGGTGGTGGCCACTTTTGATTTTGGTTTACAGGAGTTGCAGTGGTTTAGGAATAGGGTTGCGGGCTTGTCCCAAAAATAAAAAATGCTAAAGAGCTATAATTGCTTACTTGCTGACAAGTTCTGACATTTATTAAACTGGCATTGAACACACTTTCATAACCTTTATTATAATTTTAATTTATCATATTTTAGAAGCAATAAGACGAGATATGATCTTAAACAGAGTCTTTGGATCATACTACACTATACAGCTGTGTACGTAGAAGATACTTATCTAGCGAACTTTGTTAATATATTTGGATAATTGGAACATTTAACATTTCGTTAGTTTTGACGGCTACGTTGCATTACCAAATAAATCATTTGTTTAACAAGTCTGCTCACCTATGTAAATGTCATGAGGTGTGGGTGTGAATAATATGCATGAGAATGGAGATCGTAGATAGTCAAACTGTGACTACTTCATTACGATTGTAAGTTCTTTCTTTATTAGCATACAATAAGCGCAAGGTGGTCCCACCTTGCGCTTATATTCACAAGTCCATCGTTATGTTTCTTAATTATCACTTTCTAACATCTAGCAATCTTTTCAGTACCTGATGCTGATAAAATGGTACTCATTAATTAATACCCACTTACATTATATAACGACCTGAACTTGTGCTAAGAACATTCATAAACTAGAACCTTCGTGCAGCGATTTCAGGGTTTGCATTAGATTAAGAAACTGTCAAAAGCAGTGATAGATTGCTTACCAACTAACCATTTTGTGTCCATTCAAAGATTGGCATGAAAATAGCAGTTCATTCTTACAAATTGCCAACAATCAGTGTTACATTAGATCAGAACAAATCTAGCTAGTTCAAACAAATAAATTTATACAATTCGCAATAGATCGTGAGGTTTTAAAATTATTATATCACTGTTTTTTGCACAATGATTTACTTTCCATTTCACGGTTGTATGACTGTTTGCACCTAAGTAAAGATACCTAAGTCATTGTTTTTTTGTTCTTATTTGGTTCGTTCAGGTCAGTAAACTGAGCGTAATGTTTGTTTGAATATTTTTCCTCGTACAGGAACTACTCATCTACTTCAGATGTGATAATAATAGAATGAATGCGGGTAAAGTGAACTCAGTCCTCTAGTTCCAGACAGCGTTCCTTGTCTTGCAACAGACGCCTAAGACAAAAAGACCGCAATCTATTTTTAAGGCATCCTTGGAGTATGTTCATAAATAAACTGAGAAAATATTTATTTTATATTGTGCATAAGTACCTCGGAAAAATCTGGCGCATCCATTAAGATTTTGCACATGTGATAGTTGGATGCCGAAGAATCGTGCTGCTTTTGATCTTTGCCTACTGACTGAAAATGTCATGATGGCCCAGTGGTTTAGGCCTCGCCTCTTGTGCACGAGGTTGTGGGTTCAAGCCTGGGCAAGTACCAATGTGAGTTTTTCAATTCTTATGTACTTTCTAAGTCTATCTTGGACATCACTGACATCGGTGATGTGAAACAACTGACATCGGTGATGTGAAGACTTATATTCATCATATAAGTCCAGGTTGCCTCACGGGCAACCTGGACTTATATGATGAATATAAGTCTGAAATCGCCAACCCGTCTGGAGCAAGCGTGGTGATTAATAATTGCTCGTGCCTTCTCTGTATGAGAAGAGGCCTTTGCCCTGTAGTGGGACAGTAATAGGCTGGTTCTATACTTTTTTTACCGACTGTAGTACACGGGAAGATAGATAACACAACTGACATTTTATTAATAATATGTTCAAAAATATATATTTTAAGTCCCTACATTTAATAACGCTGGTTACGAAATTGATGACGCCATAAATAGAAACGAAACGGTTAATTTTAAACACCTGGGAGGCCGGATTTTGCCTTGGCCTTCGATAAATGAGATCATACTTACTGTCATTAAACTCTTTACAGATTTCAAGAAGTTATAACTATAAATCGAAACTTATTCCAACACCAAGGAACTCAGTATGATTGTGAAAATAAAATTAAGCTCAATTTACTTAATTTTTCTGTTCAAATGGTGCAACAGCTGTGGTCTATTTTATGCTGATTTAGTTACGGAAGTATGGGTCGGTTGCACTTCGTTTGCATAGTTTGGTATGTGCATTACTCAGCTTTTGATGAAATGCTGATTCTCGTCAAATTGCCTGTGATCGACTCTATTGTTGAAGTCTATTGACCTGTGTGTCTGCTACAACATCGCAATAATCAAAGACAGGAAGTGATTTTGTAAAATACATTTTCCAATTTTAAACAACTTGTGGGTTGTGGACAGCTGTTTTGAGGTTTCTATTACGTAGGTAATTTTAGGTACAGAGATCGATGTAGAGTGGATTCTCGATCTAAAAAGGATATGTAGTTCATACTGCATGTCTTTATATCGATTGATCGGTTTATGCAAAGTGCTATAATTGGGAATGTGTGTGCTGGAGTTTCTCGGTTGCAGCCCAGAGTTTCGACTTTTGGTATCTGGCATCGGTTACGTGGGTCTTACACCAACCCTTGTAAAAAAACTGATTCAGTGTTCTGTGTTAGGTTAGGTATATGAATAAAGAAAAATCATCATTACTGACAATGTAAGAATATTAAAATTATTCGATAATTCATCACGACTTTATCCAGGAACAGCTTCTTTAAATACTAATGAACTCATAAGAACTTTATTAGGTAATATACCTATTATAAACGAGTAATTACGCACCTTTTAAACGGGTTTATTAATATTTAGAATCATCCCACGATCTAATAAATCCTTGTCGGCCTTGGATGCAGGCTGGACAAATCGTTAATGTGATGATCACGACTATTCTGATTACATCCATTTTAATTTACGTTTGGGCATTCAGCCAACTTAATATCAAGTGGACACAACAGGCAAATATTTATCTGCGCATCCTTTGAACTCTAAATAGATTGGGACGATTTTGCACTACCTAAGGTAGTCGCGAAATTTTTTCATTTACTTATTATGGAAATGAGTATGTAAGAGGAAGTCTGAAAGTGGCGCCTGATGCGCAGGAATGAGGACCATGTTGAGAGGAAAGTTTTGGGTATGAATGTGGAGGGTTACAAGAGTAGACCAAAGAAAAGATGGATAAGGTGACTTTTGAGATGACGGCAAATAGATAGTATGGAAGACGGAGAAATGCTGCGCCGACCCCAAATAAATTGGGATAACGGCAGGAGGATGACGATGATATTGAAAACCAACAGTTTTACATAAAGTGAATAAAAAAATGTATGTTACATTAAATTCTATTACAGGTTCTTACTGCTAGAAACATGATAGTTTTATACAGATCTTAAGGATCAGTAAAAGCAATGAAAAGAAATTTGAAAATTTAAGAAAATAATAAGTACTAATGCTAACGTAAAGTTAAAACTATCCCTTTTTAAACATTCAATGTTTTTAACACTGGTAGAACTCCCTACATAATAAGTTGAGGTTCTGTTAAGTATATAGGGAGGTTTTTATTTTTTCTTCCGCATATCTACTTGTCTACAAAAAATACTTAAACACGAGTACCTTTGCTTAATTTCCTATATATTTATCCTAACATCAAGGCCTACCACAAACAGATACAAAATTATAAACAGTTTATGCATTCAGAATTTCTCGCTCCCATTCCACCAACATTTACATATAAACAAAAGTAATCTACGTACCTACGTACTTATCCGCAAGATATATTACAAACAGCATGTTAACTAAATTGTATCAGCCATTGGGACACGCCTTAGTTATAACTCACAGAAGTAGGTAACGAATGTCTGAGCCGAGCACCATATGTAAGGAATTGCACGTAACTTAAAATACACGTACACTTTTGATCAACGAAACTGGTTCGAAGTTTGTATGTACCGTAAAACGGGGTTAAAAGAAACGCGGGGGTGAATAGAAACACTTTGAAGGGGACACGGACTCTTATTTTTTTCAAGGAGAATTGAAATGGATCATTTCGACACCTTGGTAGTAATAAATAATATTGAATCGATTTTAATCTCATTTAAAGTTTTATTTCTATTGCGCCGGCGCGCGGCGTTTCGATTCACCCAGTTTATCTTAAACTCACCAAACACCGGTATCTTACATTAATCTGTTTCGGATTGGGCCTTTACATTACAATAAAAAATTATAGGACAAGTAATTAGGCAATTATAAATAACGCAAAAGTGAAAAATGTTAGCACCGGGAGCAACCATTGGTAAATCAGTTCAAGTTTTTATTCGTCCTAAAAATATACAATAAGTTGGCCGTTACAGGACGCTCGGGAGATGTGAAATATCGAAATTTAAGGGTTATTAAAAGACTTTTTTATTGAAGGAACCTAATAAATAAATGTGGATTAAAATTAGTTGTTATTAGTAGTCGTAGTCAGTATATGTAGAAGTAGTGGAATGGAGTGGAGTCGATGGAGTATGCGCGTGCACACACGAGGGAGTTGAGGGCGATGGCTTAGAAGGGGCATAACGTCACGATTGCCGTGACGGCACGAGGCGCGCCTTTAGATGTTTCACATTAAAAGGCCTTTTCATATTTTTCATAGTACTGAGAACCGTAGACTGCTTAGGTAGTTATTTCCGTAACTTAGGTATTTCCAAGATGACCCAATTTATTTCAGGACTAATTTAATTGCAAACATTACAAAAGCACCAACAACATGCCCATATTCCCGGATGGGCTAGGCAGAAGTGCACCTATAATATTCCCTATATTATTCTATATAATACCCACATTTCCTAGTTATGGTTAAGTCCAAAGGAGCAAGCCTTTTGTCATCAACTGGGCACAAATCCAGACTGAGATAAACTGATAAATGTATTGCAAACATTGTATAAAACCTGACTTGGAGATGTCCAAACAACGGCTGCGAAATATGTCGTACAATATCATATACGATTATTTCGAAGTACCGACATTCGCGCGTAGGCCGCATTCAGAATGCGAGTAAACTTGTCTTAGAAAAACCAATCGTATCGAGACATAATTTCGCAATTAACTTAATCAGGTGTACCGATAAATTATTAGTAGACATGAATTTATAGACACTGTCGCAATACTGTATTTTCATTTACTAATACATTATTATTGATCTTACATGAAGGCCGCATACCAACCGACTATTAATAGTGTATGTACATACTACATAGTTCATATCCGAAACGGATGTAATGACAACGGATAAAACAAGACCTCTGTGTCATCTACTTGAACATTTACATATGCCACTCACGAATGTATCCCATTTATTCAGGCATTTGTGCATTAGTTTGTGGGACGCCATATTGCGAAAGACGTCTTGACGACGGCACAGGTAGTACGCGCATGCTCTACGCGTCTAGCTTCAGTAACATTCATAAATTACGTGAGCTCGAAATGGGTGGAAAGAGTATCAGCAAAATCTACTCAAAAATCAAAATCAAAATTCATTTATTCAAATTGGGCTGAGAATTAGCACTTTTCGAACGTCAAAATTTACACAAGACAGTCCCCCAAATCGTCCACTCTTCCTACTGTTTTTGCTGGGAAGAAGAAGTGGCGGAACAAACTCCCCAGCAATTTAAGTCCCCCAGTAATTATAAGGTAGCGGTGGGTCATTTAATCACGTCTCACGTCAATTTTATTATTCAAAGAATATTCATCGCAATAAAAATAAACAATAAAAGTTTCTTTTACTTTTTTTTGGCGATCACATTTTGCACACAAAACCATAATGGCTGCTGAAAATTGGGAAGAGGAAAAGGAGAAAATCAAATCAAAATCAAATCAAATCAAATCATTTATTAAGTGTGTTTTTTGGTGAGGTTACATGGTCTTATAAAATACAAACATTGTGCTCAAAAAACTACCCATTGGGCTTACACTTTTTAAAGAAAATTCGTTCATTATTACTGAAGTATATTATATTATTATGCAAGGTACATGAAGCTATATAAAGTAATGTCAGATAAGTAAATAATCAAATTGTCAATTAAATATTTTTGTCATAAAGAAATTCAGTAATTGAATAATAGCATTTTTGGATTAATAAATTATATAATTTTCGTTTAAACTGCAATAAATTATAATATAAATATAAAACTTTTATAATATAAAACTTGCGTGAGTTTAGTTTAGTTTTTAAGAGGAGCACCACGTGTCAAGAAATCTCACTAAGAGTGAGAGAGAGGTCCAAATTAAAAGAAGAACACCTCGCGAATCGAATGGACGTTTGGTGCTTATTTTGTGTGAAATTAGTGGTTTAAACAAAGGGACAATAGACGTGAAGCGGCGCGGGCGCAGTACCCGGTGGCTCTTCGATCATCTTGCATAACGCCCATCCGTCTCGCGAGCCAGTATTTGTTCACCACGCGATTTCGCCACTCGGACATGCTCTCACCCAAACCGATTGCGGAAAATGATCCAATAAAGGCAAAACGGAAAAAAGAGATCGTGTTACCGCATGTTATTACTTCAATGATTCCTTTCTATGATGTGAGAAATTAAATTTATGAGGCCACATAAAATGTGATTCTGTTATTCTGCTCTTACCTGATATTACTACTTGTTATCTAATACCGTGGGTGCAGCTCATCCGGTTGCAGTCAAATTTATTACCGATTTCGAGAGGATGCATAAATATTGATAGACTAGTTTTGCTCCGCGGTTTTACCCGCTGTCATGGGTCGTAGCAAGAATTAGCAATATCGAATACAAAAGGATTTTTCAAATCCAACCGGTGGTTCCGATATTGTCGCGTTCAAAGAAGGACCTCATCAGCTTTACTTAATCAGTATGTCTTAAGTTAGATATAAAGTATTGGTTGTTTAAAAAACATTATCGAAGTCCTTTTAAAAAAGTAACACCAACTATATTTAAATAGGCAATGCATCTTTTTTTTTTTCTATAAGTATTACACACGCCTGCTGGCATATATTACGCATTATATTTATATGTATATATATATATTATACACACAGTAAACCTGAAATGGTGTCTAATGCCATATCGATTTTATTACCGATATAATATTCGCACTTGACACCACCAATCCAACAAGGTGACACACATATCGACAAACTTAATTGGTTTACAACGAAACATTAATTAAACACATTAAAGGCATCGGATTGACGAAATTGCGCAATCACTAAACAACATGTCTTGGCTTTGAAAACTATTAGACCATGTGCACACTTGAAACAAAACAGTTTTGTCCAGACCGAACAGTTGCCTTGTGTCAAAATTGTTTTTTTCAGTGTATTCAATACTTTACAGTATAACGAGACTGTTGGTATGCGAGTGTGGGCGCCATCATTTAAAGTCTGCCTTACAACCGTGACGCAGTCTGCTCACAGCTCCAGACGTTTACATACTCGTAAATTAACTATACATATTTGCCTTCGTAAATGTAGATTATGTAATAAATATTTACAAACCGTTCTAAAACATAATCGTGATTAGCTTGTAAGGAGATCTAATTATCCAGTTGATCTCGTCGACACATGTTTGTCATATGTCATAAAACACACATTCTGTTGTACTTATTTGTCGTCGGCAGGACTATACTTGACGATAATTAATTGTTTTTTAATTGATTACAGTTAGAAGATTGTTGATAGCATCGATTATTCAGCAATTGGTTTTATTCACACTTACTGTAACCATAGTGGGGTTTCTAGAATAAATTATATCTAAGAGCAATCTCTGAGGGGATTAGAACGTGTAAATCTTATTAACTAATTCGTCCTACGAAATTGAACGACAGTTTAATATAGTTTCTAAGATTTGTACCACGCAAAAAAATCTAATGACACAGATAAATTAGTAAGATTTCCTTATTTGACCCGAGAATTTGTACCTACAAGTAAATTATTATTTCTAAATATCTTTAGAGCCAGAAGGTCAGTTTAGCTGCGATTGAATTCTAAGTATAGCACTGCACTAATATAAAGTGGAGCTCATGTACATTGAATTGAAGTACGCAATAAATGGACCCAGCAAGAATCGTAAAAAGTAAAAGATTTTACTGAGGTTGCAACAATTAACGCTCTGATGCAATGTAAATGTTACTTTTCACACTGCGAACACCCAAAAAGACTTTAAAAAAAAATCCATTATGATATTTTGAATAATAAAAAACACATAATTAAAAGTGTATATGAATATTCAATATTGGCGTATAAAATATTAAAAAGGTTATGCTACAAGCGTGGCTGAATAAATAATAAACAAGAAATATGTGTTGAGCCTATACATACCTTATTTAGTGCTTATTTCTGCCTAGATATTCAGGTCACATGAATTTTTATCTGCCTATGACACCTTATAGGCTATAAAATTTAGTGAAGTTTGACATGAACCATGTAACGATACATTTATAATGGTAATAGGCGGTAAAGGTGGAAACTAATTGGCTTAAAATAGTTTGGAAGAAGGCCAATGTCAACGACAGTTGATCACAAACTACCACTTGCAACGTATTGAAGCCGCACCCATATGATTTAGATGTAATCAATTTTACGACAAGTAATCGACAGGATGTCTTAATAGGACGCTAAATACGTTTAATTTTTGTGTTAACCTCACGATTTTAAATCGATTACGTCCTTTTTTGTCCATTTCGATCATCTTGAACTTATATGGCTATAGCGAGAATGTAAATTGAAATAACGTCTTCATCAATCAAGACACAGAGATAGTCGCTTTAGTAAGAGAAGTCTCATCATCAGTCCTTATACGATTCAATGAACTTAGCAACACTATATGAAGCTTTAGAGAACGTTTAACTCTAATTGACAATATGTAGGTATGAGCTTATTCTGCTCTTTTGAATATAATTTCAGGTTGAAAAGAGAGAACATGAGATCAGGTATTAGTATTCTATACGAGTCTCCAAATGAGAGGTAAGTAAGCTGTTTAGCATTCAGTGCAAGCAGTTCAAGTCAACTAATACTGCAGCCTTGCACTGCAGACTTAATAACAATATATCGGTTGTACACGTGACTTAAACTTGTTTTAGTAAAGCTTAAGAAATGGGCAACGATTGTGAAACATTACTGAAAAAGTACACTGGACCTAGGTGTGTTCCTAGCGGGGCGCCTCTGTTGCTGCAGGCAAATCTTCCTGTGTCCTTATCTTATCTAAAATAAAGCTTTGTCTGTATTGTTTATTGGTAAAGACGCTACATGAGTTTAATGTTTATTCTAAAGACATACATACTCCCAGGAGATTTGATTTTTCTCATTTCAAAAACTCCTGAAAATACGGAGTTAGTCTGCGGACCGACGAACATCTATCAGGATTACTATCTTGATTTATTAAGAGCTTTCGCCAAACATTACTTAGCTGACAACATGCAACGCTGATGATTCATTATCGAAATTAGCAGTCTGATTAAACGATTGATTAATGATACCTGGGAGACTCGCGGGCTGTCCCGGGGCGGGATTGCGACACCAATACCACAGATCAACTCGACACTCTAATAAGAGATCGACCTCGAACTACATTGCCGATTTGAGTCGTGTGTGAGCTATTTGAATTACACATGCGAGCTTTCAATGAAGGTTGTAGAATTGTAGTACTTACATAGATGTGGGGGGCGGACGAACACGTCACAAACCTCATATTACACGATGCGGTCGATAAGCAGTCGTGACCGGGAGTGGCTATCATCAAAATTTTATTGCAAACATTTTATTATACCACGATATATCGATAGCAAATCGAATATTTCGTAATACATAGTAACAAACTACATATATTGGAAAACAATGGAATGCAACCCTGATGAAGACGTCAATGCATTGGAACACATCTCTGATACAATGTCTGCTATTGTCCTCACAATGCTTGTTTTAAGTTGTCAAGGTTGTTACAGCAGTGTCTCGGGCTTGTGATACATGACAGCAGTCTGATCTGTCGCCGTTGACGAATTGATCAAATGAGTTACACACTACTTACAGAATAGACCAATATCTCAGAGAACATTAAGTACAACATGCCCAGTTTAATTGTACAGTTCAGGGTGGCGTAGCTTGTCAGAGAAAAATGCAACATAGTGAAAAAATCGGCGTATTTTATTTTAGGTCTAAGTTTTCCCGCATGCAAGCGAAGTACCTACGACCAATATATCTGATATTGGTCATAGGTACTTTACGTCAATCAATGTAACATTTATATTGATGCAGGCTACTTAACCAAAACAAATTTGACAAGACTTATATGACAAAACCCCATAGATCACTAAAGTAGTCGCTTGTAAAAACCACAAAGGTCGATTAATTCTTAGAACAATTTACATTTATGTTCTGATAAATATTTATTTATTGTTACAACTTTAAACCGTGAACCTTTTCACGTCCGAACAGCTCATGAATGAAATGATTGATGATGATGATGACAGTTCCATTGTTTGTCAAATTACGATGCGTTGACTTCTGTATTACTCAAAAGAGCGTTTTGTTGGTGTAGTAACATTTAGGTGCTGTTGCCCAGCAATCTGTCCAAGCAAGTATTGTGTTAAACGTTAACGTCATCGCCATCAAATGATGACAGACTTTCGTTTTCGTTTATTTCGTGTTTCGATGTCAACTGAAGCTTGAGTTTTAATTAGCCCTTTCAACAAAATCTAGCCAATTAATTGGTCAATTCGTGGTGGCCGAGTGGTTAAGGCCTCGCTTCTCATATGATTTGAAAAAGTTACATTGATACGCTTCTCGTAAGTATCAATACAACTTTACTGACATCGATGAAGCAATAAAATCGTGGGGAATCCTAGAACTATTTTAGCTATAAGTATGTATTCGTTAATCCGCATAGCAAGCGTGATGATTAATACTCTTGCCTTCTCTTTTTGAAAAGAGGCCTTTGCCTGACAGTGGGGCTGTTATTTTATTATTATAAAACCAGACCCAGTTTAATGAAACTTTATGCGAAAGATGCAGTAATTTGTGAAACACTAATAACGTTCATGATTGTGTGAATAACTGATGTTCTCATGACGTATTTCCTACGAGCTGGAGTCACATGATACGATGCAATGCAACCCATTCGTTACGACAAGGCCTTTCCTTTGTGAATGGAGGCTCGCTCCTTTCTCTCGCGAGTGCTCTTCAACTCGTAGCAATGGAGCGTTGTTATCGAGTTTGAAATCATTCGATAACTGACACGCCTATTACAGGTGAGGGGAATTTGGTACTGGCACGTGATGATTGTCGGGGAATGTAAACAACATGGTGAAATGTTATATACGAAGAGGTTAGAGGCCTATGGCGTACGCCATTAGAAAATTATCATCATCTAGCTTTTTCTCAACTATGTTGGGGTCGGCTTCCATTCGAACAGGATGCGGTTGAATACAAGTATTTTACAAGGAGTCACTGCTTATATGACCTCCACAATCCAGTAACTGACTAATATTGTACCCCTTATTAAGACTGATTGGCAGAATTCAGACTACACCATTACATAAATTAATTTGAAATGATAACACAACAGCTAACACAGACACAAACAGCTTCTTTCAATTTAGTAAAATGCCCTTCAGTAATTTCAGACAACGGAGATTTTGTTTTAAATTTAGAACTGGTTCTAAGCTCATTGATTGACGGCCTACTTAATGTCGGTACAGCCAGATAAAATCTAGTAGGCATTAATTGATATTAAAGCAATATGCGCATGAGTCAGATGCTCCTGATGAAACAATGATTGGTTGCATAATTTAATAAATGGAGTGTAACGAAACTGGCTTCTAAACACGTAATACCTAGGTGTTACCAAAGCAAAAAAAAAATAAGATGACAGTTATCAAGTACGTACTTTGAGACGAGTAATAGAGCTCATATTTTATAATATAAACTGCATTGTGATATGGCTTGCAAAATATCCGAATAATTGCAATTTTTATGTGCAACAAGGTTATGACAATAAATAAATAAAGTAAGTAAGTATGGTGATGCAATGAAGTTGCATATTTTTTTTAGACATTTAGTAGGTACATGGTAAGACCTAACATTCTTTAGTAAAGATACAAGTGTATCTATTAAATTATAAATAAATCTTTGTTGTCAACAAGCGTTTAACGTAACGACTAGTGTAATCAAAGATGCTTTTAAAATATTTATGCAACAATTAATTTACATGCAGATTCATGTTAATTATGTTTTAATTAGCTGCTATAACATTTAAAAGGAAAACGTTTTATGCAAATTTTAATCACATACAAGACAAAAACGGATGGAAATAAAAAGCTATGTAAATAAATATAATGCTTGCTTAAATGCGTCTTTCTAATTTCATTTATATTTCAGAAATACTTAAATATTGGTTTTAATTGTGGTTAATTTCCATAGCTTTTAACGAATAAAACAGTTGCCAAGCGAGAAAAGTCACACCTAAGGCGGGCAACACATTTTCCGAATGTCATAATTCGATTTCCGAACTCTCGTGAAATACGATCCCTGTTTCCAAACGGAAAATATAAGAGCGCATGAGCGGCTATATTTCACAACGGGGAAAGTCTGTCCAGTATAGTTCTAGAATTACATAAGACTCTCTTCTCATCATCTGTCTAGCCTTTTCCTACTATATTGGGGTCGGCTTCCAGTCTAATTGGATGCAGGTAAGTTGCTGGCACCAGTATCTTATAGAGCAACTGCCTGTCTGACCTCCACAACCCAGTTACTGGGCAACACGATACGCCTTGGTAAGACTGGTTGTTAAACTTTCGGGCTTCTGACTACCCGTAACGACAGTCGAATATGTACAAGTCCCCGCGTCACCTGACATTTAATACAGTCACCCACTCATCTAATTATTCTCATTGTCATTTTATACTCGTAGTTGTGCAGACGGTGGCTATTTTTGCACAGGCCGAAGAGACTTCCCCTCTAAGACTGCGTAACAAAGAACCAGTTATCCAGTTACTAACAGTTACTAACTATGCTTATGTGTAGTCGTGTTTAATTTGTTTGTGGACTTTATGTCAATGCTAAATTTTGATTTTTATAAGGTACAGAGGCCAGCACATAAAGTTACCTCAATCTTTCAAATTTCTTTGATAGTCTCTCAACTTTATTGGTTCATGTTCAGTTGGACTTTGAAAGTTTGGAATAGCTTAATGTGCTGGCGTCTGCACGTTTTTAATTAAACAAGCCCGCAAACCACTGCAAATTCTGAAAGCCAGAATAAAAAGTGGCTTCCTGTAAATTTCGCTCGATTCACCTGTCTTGGATCCCGCAACGAAGTAATCAGAAAGTACTTTATAACTTGACTTATGTCTCTTCTCAAATCGGACAACAACAACCTAATTTAAAAGTAGGTAAGTGATTTTGTGACCGTAGGAGACCATATATCTGACCAACCACCAATATAAAGTCGCAGATTTCATAATCTTGTGGCTGAGCAATAAGAATCGAATGGGATGACCGACGGTTAAGCTACTCTTGAAGAGGTTCGTGTTTCATCCGTGACCATCCATTAAATAACGACATCTTTGACACTAGTTACGAGTATACCCTTGTCAGAAACCCGAAAGTCTGACAACCAGTCTCGGGTTTCGGGATACCCAGTACTTACTCGATTTGTGGAGCTATGATAGGAAGTCGCTGCATGTCAAATACTGGTATTCAACTGCATCTGGTTAGAATGGAAGCCGAATTCAACATAGTTAGGAAAAGCCTAGGTAGCCTAGGCAGAACCTACTGTTGCTCATTTTTCTCGTCTACTATTTCTATATTTCCTATAAGAGTTCATGATTTAGGAGTTCAGGCTTGTATTTATCAGGTGCTTCAATCAATTTGGTTTTTCATACTCCCATATATAGCGACATCGATACTGGTATATATTACAGACTGTTACAAATCTTGTTAGATACTTCGTTAATTTCCATATATCTCAACAAAGGATATAATTGCCCTAGATCTACAAGGGCTAATAATGTGAGACAGTGCTTGTAACATAATAATATGCATAATGAGCACGCGAGCATGTCGATGTGAGCATGTCAAATGTGAGCCGTAATTACTAAAGCATTGTTTGAATTGTGACCGATTTTATCTGGCTGGTAACATGCATACTTGGTTTGTCTATGACTTGGGCCTTCAAATTGTACTTTCAGAACAATCTGTATGTGGCTATGCCAAAATGTTTTATGGCTATTGACTTTATGGGCATTGTTGTCTGTGTAACATTTCGGTTTCATAAGATTAGTATTGTGTTTGAGACACAAACAAATGAGTGTTTAATAAAAAAATATTTACAGATCATTTTTGTTCATTCAAATGTCGGTTCGTTTATTGCAGACAAAATCCAATTAGTTATTCCATTTAGCAATATTTTTATCATCAAGTCGCGACCAATTAGTGATGTTCTAAAAATAAAAATTACGTAACAATAGTTTTTCGAAACAAGTTTTAACATGAACTCACCTAAACGACCGAAGAAAGTGTGAACTTGTAACAATAGCAACAATTGATTTAGAAGAATGAAAGCTTTTTGTATGCGTGATATAATAGACTGAAGAGCGGATGTAGTAAGTGGTTGTGAATCTTCATTTTTCATACAATCACCGCGCCCGCGCTGTCTTGCGCCGGCGCATCTTTGGCGATCACATGACTTGACGTAACATAACATTTGCACAAGTCTACTACAAATTCGTTTAGTTAGAATAAGTCGGGCAAACAAGCAATAAAACGAAATCCGTAACTTTTGTGAGTTATAACATAATTAAAAAAAATACATTGGATTATTTACAAAATGCTTTTTTATTTTTATTTGCTCTTAGGTGTTGATGCAAGCAAGCCAACTTGAGGATATAATGATTAGTTTTCAAATAAGCATGACACGTGTTAGAACTACTGAACTGTGTAGGTATGTAAGTTGGTTATTTAAAAATAATTTAATAGATTACCAAAACTAGATCTTACACTTTGATACAAGTGTGCAAAGATACTCACAAAATATTTAGCCTAAAAATGCATGAGGCTCTTTGCTGTGAATAAAAAAAGCCTCATGTGTACTTGTAGGTATCGGGCAACAGATCATCATAAGTTCACGCCTATATTTCAAGAAGGGTTACACAGAGGTGTATTGGCGTACTATGCTCTATAGATAAGTATAGTTATCTGTGCCTACATCATTACGCAAAATCTGCACGCGTGTGAAATATACTGCATTGTGAATCTAAATCCCAAACCAAGTGCAATTACTTAAATTTAATAACTCAGACAATCATCAATTACGATAAATTAAGTAGGTAATATGGAAAATGTTGAAGATTCTAGTACCACAGTTTAGTTTTCGCATGCGTGTATGTGACAGTTAAGAACACAACACGAACTAGTCGAGGTCAAGAACCGCAAAAAAACATACCTACACAGGTACCTAGATACCACCACTAGATAGATACCTACAGACAGGCTGCGCAGGTGTTCTAAAATGAAGGCAGTAGTAAATAAAACCCTCAGAGGTATATAGAAATACTATACATAATTATGAACATGTTACCTAATGAATACAGACTTCCAGTATAATTATGCTAAGGAATCATCTGCCTATCTTTTTCCCATCTATATTGGGGTCGGCTTCCAGTGTAACCCGATGCAGCTCAATACTAGGATTTTACTTAGAGTATATGACCTCCACAACTCAGTTACTGGGCAACACGATACCCCTTAGTAAGACTAGTTGTCAGACTTTCGGGCTTCTGTCTACCCGTAACCACTGTAAAAGATCTGTAAATGACAGCCGCAGTAGCAGCAACGGCTTAACGTGTTTTCTAAGGCACGGGGGAGTCTCGATACGATACAATCGGTCACCCATCCACCTACTGCCCTCGGCAAGCGTAGCTTAAGATTCGATCAAGCCGTGCGGCTGTTTTTATTTTCCCATGACCTCCTCCCAGACATCCAGTAAATCATTCATGGCAAATCATCGATCAATTATCGATGGATTTCAATAGGCTCGCCCCCTATTACATGGGACTTAAAACATAATTGGCTTAATGTGGGTGTTGCTATAGGTGTAACTCTGCCCAACCCTTCCGGGAATAGACGTGATTTTACGTAAAAACCACTCCCATACCCGACCCGGGGTTTGAACCACCACTACTATCGATCACTAGACCAATTTTGAATAAGAGGATGTAGTTAGTTACGCTTCTCAAAATGCTTTTAAACTTTCACGAAACAAATATACTTTTAGCAATATCTAAGTAAGTAAGAAGTAGATCTTGTTAGCAATATACATATAATAATTGTTGTTGTGTATACAAAAACAGTTAAAGGTGTAAAATAACTTTAATTTCGGAAGTGGCTTTGGTATTGTCTGGTCTATTTTTGGCCACTGGCTTGCAAAATCCTTTCTTTCACCCTTTTTATATATTTTTAAGTGGGTTGAATCCTTTTGTAAAAAAAGGTTTTTGTTTCTCACTATCAGTGGGTCGGTTTATAATTTTTATAAGATACAATAAGCCTATTGTCAACTTCTCGTTACCTTTTACAAAATTCAAATAGTGAAAAGTCAACTCCCTATTTTCTGCACTCAATGAAAGATGTTTGTATTTCAAACGCAAGTTAGTCCAATTTTGACCCAATCCAATAAAAAAAGAATCATCGAAATCGAACTGCACTCTAAAAAGTTAAACTAGGTAAAACAAAAATAAAATACGTTTCGAATTTAGAACTTCCAACATTTTATATTCGTCGGTAAAAAACTAGGCTGTCTATCTGTCCATCGTCTAGTCGTTCCGAAACACCACTGCTTCTACAGTCTACACCACAACATTGCGCTTGGCACTGAAACAAGATTAAGTGTGGCATAAATTCACTTCACAAACATACGTAAACACATGCCTTTTTCCCATGGGGATAGGCTACAACTAAAGAACGCCAACTGCTACGTTCCTTAAATACTCCTTTTGCTTCGTTTACATTTGCTCAAACATCTGGCCATAGACGCGCGCCGGTCGCGAGTACTACGCACCTAACCTTTTTGAAGACCGTCACCCATAAGGTCAGTGTATGTCCTAGGGCGTCCTCTCCTGACGTTTCCACTCACTCACTCATTCACTTCGTTTATTAAGAAGGGGGTTATAGACTAAAGTCCTAGATAAATAGTACAACGTTGAATAGATTTACGTTAACATCTCTACCGTTCAGTTGACCGGATAGCGCCCGCGCCGGCGCCGATAAGACAAGCCCGACATTATAGCTTTCTAACATCCTACATCAATATAATATTATCACACACTTATTGTAACATAATATTATATATCCATATGCGGCCGCTAACGCATCTACATACTAGATTATATATGTATTGATGATAGAGAGGGCGTTTGGCGAAGCACGTGATTTCGTGAAAGTCACAAATTCGCATACATAACAGAGAAATCTCTTAATGCACACTATTTAGTATAGAAATGACAGAATGTGTATCTATGATTGCATATTCTTTTGGTACTGCGAAGGTTAAGCTACGCTTGCCGAGGACAGTTTGTGGATGGGTGATCGTTCATTACATATCGAGACTCCTTCGTGCCTCGGAGAGCACGTTAAACCGTTGATCCCGCCTGTCCTTTGTAGATCTTTGACAGGTGTTACGGGTAGTCAGAAGCCAGAAAGTCTAACAACCAGTCTAACCCAGGGGTATCGTGTTGCCCAGTAACTGGGTTGTGGAGGTCAGATAGGCAGTCGCTCCATGTAAACACTGGTATTCAGCTGCATCCGGTTAGACTGGAAGCCGACCCCAACATAGCCGGGAAAAGGCTACTTATAATCCTTCACAGATTAAAATTTAAAGACCCATCATTTCCATCATCCGTGACTCAATTAACGCCATACGATAATTAGATTAATTACATAACATCACGCCTGTTTTCCCCGAAGGGAAAGGCAGAGGTGTACCTAAAGCAGACCAACATTTCGACAGTAGTTATGTTGAAATCCCACGTAAAAGTGAACTCTGAGTTCCTTTCAGTGTATCTTCTCAGAACAGTCAGATAGGGAAACACCGATCTAGTTAGAAAAATATTTTACTTGTTGACTTGTAAAAGCGGTTGACCCATTTACAGAAATGTATATCATTTAACATCAAAAAGACGAGCATGTTTCCATAAACCGGGCACAAATCTAGAATTCGGGCAACTAATGAGTTATCCCAGATGGAGATACCCGACAGCACTTTAAATAAATAAATAAATAATGCTGGACAATCCACACAGCATCATCTAGCCCCAAGCTAAGCAGAGCTTGTGTTATGGGTACTAGATGACCGATATACTTAATACAATACATTACACAGATAGATATTTTTTATTATACCTAGCAAAAACCCAGAACACCCGGAACAAATATTTGTAGCTCGTACAAACATTTGTCCCAAGGCGGGAATCGAACCCGCAACCTCCTGCGTCGCAGGCGGACCTTCGCCCGCCGCGCCACATCGGTCGTCACATTTCCCGACCTGAGAACCAAAACACTCGAAACTTATGCTTAGAAGGAGCGCTACTAACACTACGGACATACTCATAGCTAGCTATTACTATTTTATGTATAATGTGTCCTTATGGACCCAGTATAAATAAAATAATAAAATATTACATAAAATTGTAAGTCGTCGTCTAGATAACTAGACGACGATATATTTCTGTTAAATTAATCTCATATACTTATACTTACTTGAGTGAATGAGGTAGACGAATTCAAAGGTGGGAAGATGTAATAAAGGCCATAGCTGGAAGGACATGGACCAGGAAAGCGATAATCACAACAGAGTGGAAAGAAAATGAACGGAAGAGGCCTTTGCTAAATAGGCAAACATACCAAGTTGTTGGTGTCATCGACTCACCGAGTTGTCAATACAAGATTTTAAATTAATGTAATAATTCTGTCTGAATAAAGGCATATATTATTATTTTTATAAGTGAACTTGCAGTCTTAACGATCTTATGATTCTTTAAATCTAACAAGGCAGGTCTGCGGATGAACGTTAGGCATTTCGTAAGTGACACAAATAACAGTGAACTGATTATTTTGGCGCAACTGTTAAGGACTCGAGTTGAATAAAAACCGTTTGTGAGCACAGTTGCATCTGCGCTTACGAAAACATCGGGCGCTGCATGCTCGATTCTCGTTGTATAAATAAATCGAGTCACTGATTCTGGTGGCGTAATCGATTCCATGGTAAGAGACAAATTATTCGATCCGCTCACATAACTGTCGTCTCATTGTTATCCGCTTAACAAGATTATGGATGTGTTGAGAAACTGTGTGCATTGATCCATAGTTTAAGGCTACGTGCACAACAGACGGACGAGTTACAGAATCCTTAACATGGCATGAAATTAATTTAAATAGGATATCGATTTGAAAATGATTACTAAGTTTATAGTCCTCGTAATCAAATGTTTGGCAATCGTTCCGGCACTTTATGGCAATCATCGCATTTTTTAAATGAAATAATGTCGGATACACGACGAATATTTCAGATCATTACACAAGTTGTAGTTCTGCTCGTGATTCAGTGGGGTTGTTTCGAAGTCACGATTTTTCAATCAATCTAGATTTTGCCAATGTAATTGTTGGTGGAATTGGAATTTTGTCTTTTCTTAATTGCAAACATGTTTGAGTGGGTATGGAGAAAAACAACCTTCATTTATTTATTTATTTAATCTTCATCTACAATTGTGGTGCGCATCGCATTTTACTGAAAACCTGTTCTACCTACGCTAGTAAAGTAGTACCAGCCTATTACTGTCCCACTGCAGGGCAAAGGCCTCTTCTCATTCAGAGAAAGCACGAGCATTAATCACCACGCTTGCTCAAGACGGGTTGGCGATTTCAGACTTATATTAATTATATAAGTGCAGGTTTCCTCACGATGTTTTCCTTCATCGATGTCAGTGATGTCCGAGATAAACTTAGAAAGTAGATATGAATTGAAAAACTCACATTGGTACTTGCCCAGGTTTGAACCCACAACCTCATGCACAAGAGGCGAGGCCTAAACCATTGGGCCATCATGACACCTACGCTAGGCCAGCTCAATATAGGTATCCTAGATACATAACAGTCAAGCACAACACCACATACACTGCGGGTCGCCTTTTTGGTTTAAAGGACTATCACCATTTAGTAGGCGTACAACATAACAATAACAAACGAATGATTAAAACATTGTAGATGTTTAATCAGTATTTAAAAAGTGCGGATCCCTGGACGGGTATTTTCGGCCGTGGATTCATTATTTTTTAGGATGACTCTACTTTGTTTCATTGAACACCTCTGCTCCCCTCCCTCTCGGAGAGGCGTGATGTTGTACTACATAAAGCAAATAAAACATAATAAGTATTTTAACATTTTTTATCCTTGAATATCTAATAGTTATAAAGTTTAAATTTTAGCTTATTTTTTCTGTAATTTGCATGCCGTATACATAATACACATAGCACATATGGTGATAACAAAAGTATACAGTTGGATTTCATTTTTTTTTGTAAACATTTTTGAACTTATATTTTCAAAAAATATTTTTTTATAATATTATAGTTTCATTTTAATATAGTACAATTTACGTGTAAAAAAGAAAGAGAAAGAATCATAGGGCATCAAAAAATTCATCGCATCGCTGTCAACGGGAAAACTGCCCAAAAGGCTGATTCATCATGATCATTGCCACGCTGAATGGCAATGCTGATTCTTTGATTCTTTATTTTTACCTCTACCTACCATGTGTTGTTAACAACAGTGGGTACAATCACGACCATAAATCCCTTCTAGGTAGGCAGATACTCGTTAAGATAACCGCAATGGTGCTGCGGTTTCAAAATATAGACCGTAGGTGTGTGAGATGTAAAATTATATGTTCGTTCTCGTAGGTGTAACGTAATTTGGTAATACAGTGTACCTACGGATAATTGATAGAAATCTATAACACTGCAGGCTTTAGTATTAGCTGCAGGCTAAGGTCTGCCGCCAAACACGGACAATATCTAAAAAATCCAAAGATTAGTAACAGTCTTTGGGACATTGATTCTTCTAAATACATTTTGGGTAGTTGCCTACCCAAAATTCTGAATTCAAGCTTATGAATATCTCTTTGGGATAGTGGTTAGAAGCGCTATTGCTGAGCATGAGGCGCTGGGCTGGATTGCCAAGTCGCACAAAGTGTTTTTGGGGCGTTTCTGTCTGGAATTACTCAGTACCAGTCCAGAATCTGGATAAGTGCCCGATTGCGGGAAATAATCTTCTTTTTACATGAGACGATGGTGGGTGTACAGTAGGTTCACCCTGCTTAAACCTTCAGGGAAACCAAGCCTGTGTTAAATTCAGATTCTATTTTTAATACAAAAGAAAATCAATTTGCCAATCTATGCTAGTACATGCTTCTAGATTATGAGAATTACACGTTTAAGTCACGATTTACAACATTTGATATACAAGTAAGTATATAATTCGCATCGAAATGTCCTGAGAGCGATTGTATCTGAGAAGTTTCATAAAATTCATATAATAAACTCACACAATCTTCTTCAACATCTGCTGTTAACCTGGTCTATTGTTTTGATTCGTTTTATCACGAGAAAGTATTCTAAGTACCTAAAATCTTACATAAGCACGCGTTCTTTCCATGGCGGCAGGCCGAAACTACAGAACGCCACCTGCTACGATCCTTACATACTCCTCTTGCTTCGTTTATAAATCTGGTCATACACGCACGCCACGCATAGTACCACGCACCTGGCCTTTCTGAAGAACATCACCAATTGGGTACGTATAATTATGAGCAAACTGACAGCAAGTTCACATGGTACTTCTTGCTTCATGACTGAACTTCCTTTGGTAGGCTTAAGAAAGTTTTGACATGATTGCAGCATCACACTAACTGCTAATTTCAATAACGTATCTCAATCCAAATCTAGTGATCGATATTTGTTTGTAACCAATCAAAGGCCGAGTTTGCAATCTGTTACCTTGAGAGGGCGAACCAGAAGCAGCAGTCTAAGATTGCGGATTGAGATTAGTATTGAGATACCTTATTGAAATTAGCAGTAAAACGAAACTACAAATTATATAAACGAGATTCTAGCATCCAAATTTAACGAAAAATATAGTATAATGAAATTAATAAATTGAGCAGTAAGAAAATTTTCTTGTTTATGTGTGCCTCTCTCAAGTTGTTACACAATATTTTATTTATTACAACTACACTTTTATTTTCGTAATGGCCTCAGTGCTTAAGGCCTTGTCTCTAATGCATGAGGCCATTTTCTTTTGTGCTTTCCAAGTTTACCTTATACGTCACTTACATCGGTAAGAGAAAACATCGTGAGGATACCTGGTCTTATGATAAATATATAAGTTATGAATTCGCATTAGGCAAGCGTTTTGATTAATGCTAGTGCCTTCTCTGTATGAAAAGAGGTCTTTGCCCTGCAGTGGGACAGTAAATCAGGCTTAATTTATTTATTTATTATTATTATTACACTTTTATTAAACTATCTTCAGTAAAAGTAAATAACGCTTACGAGTTTAAACGTTAACAATCATAATCATTGAAACTTATTTACACATCAACAAACTCGCATTAGCATTCATATTACGGTAACGTCGGTAACTACCCACCTGAGTCCCATAAACATTTATTTACCGACCACTTATAAGCAGCCTCGCTTATTAACATCACTTATGAACAAATTACTCAATGAACTAAACTGGTTTTTAACTGAATGCATCTTAAACTTATTCAATAACGCGGCTTTATTTAGAAAACAAACTGCGAGACATGATAAAAATTATTTATTTTTTCGATGAACTTTTAAGACATTTTTTAATGATTTAAAAAAGTTAATCGAAAAATCTGCCAGCAAAATCTGCCGAATTTATATGCTTGTCTTGCCAGTAAGTTTTTTTGAACATAGACCAGAGAAACAAGACCAGAGTACTAGAAGCAGTTAGCAAAATAATCATGTGACAGCAAGAATAATATTTATAATATTTAACATAATATAATAATTATGTTATATGACTAGAAGATTTAGTAGAACTTTGAAATTCTAAAAAATATTTCGAAAAACTGTATAATCACCATGATTGATGAGTGATGAGTCAATGTTACGGGTAATTATGTAGGTGTACACATAATACGTACGTAGACGTGTAGCATCTCATGTAAAACCACTTTCGTTGGATCACGTGAACTGGTTGCCTCATCTGACACACCCTCCTAATATCCATAACTATGACTATTAGCTACATATAACGACTACTCATCTAACTATTAGTTAAGACAGACGCTTCGAAAAAAACGTTTAAAAAGTCTTCTGCAATAAAATTAAGACATAATATAATTATCATAATCAGTCTGCTTTTTGGCTTCAAACATTTATTTCAAAATGCATTTTTGTTGCATTTCATGAGTCGTATTATTTTTCTTATTGACTTATACAATTCTAAAAATGCGTTGGTGGTAAGTGATTAACTGGTGATAATCTGAATTTACATAAGTCCCCATTAAACTAAATTCTTACATTCCGACCCCGTTGACCCCGAAGCTTAAGGTGACTGAAATCAGTCGATTAATTCTATAAACACTTTGGTTAAATTAGCAGTGAGGTGAACTGTCAGTCTTAATTAAGCTGGGTGACACTGGGAGCTCACATCACCCAAACTTTTACTAGGAGATTTTTTTCAGAATAGTACTGCAAAAGTAGAACCAGTACAGCTGAAGAATGTGCCAGGGATCTGCATTCGGCGGTATCATTCATAAAGGTTGCATTGCTCCACAAAACAGATTGAATCCTCACCATCCTATATTTTCAATTTATAGAATTGCGTCCCAGGTTGAACGAAAGGTGACTAACTAAAGGTTAGAAGGCAGATGAAACTGGAAATGCCGGGAGAGATTACCGAGTCCCGGAGAAACGATTGATCTGACTTGAATCCCGCAATGGAATTAATCAGAAAAAACAGTGGAGGGAAAAAAAAGTATAACTTATGCCCGGATCCTCAAAACTTCAGATGAAACTGTAAATTCAATAAAGAAACCTATTTAACTAAGCTAATTTCTTTCTCAACTAAGGGCCTTACTCTCCAAAATAATTTTAAACATAATACGATTCCAATGTTAATTATGCAGTCAAATGATTATATTAATTTGGCGAAATACACATCTGTCAAAATAAACTCGAGTCAACTCGAGCGATTAGAGCGCGCCAAGCCCGATCCCGAAATTGGCGCTTGCGAAACGAGACTTCTTGCGAACAAGAGTACGAAACTAAATTCCAATATCGATGGACCGGTATTAAAATCAAGAGGAAGCGCGCTGATCTCAAGTTCAACCAATAGATTGATCGAATATACAAAATCCGCTAGAAATTATTCATAAACTGAACAAAAGAGCAACGACTTAATACCGAAGCGAAAGCTTATTGGGATATTATTAAACGCGGTTTCACACAGCAGTGTAAATTGATGTTGGTCATATCTACTCAGTAGTCTGAGTTTACAAAACGGTAAAGGTTACATTACTAGACCCGCGGATAAGAACTCAACATGAGACGATTCGAAATTCCCCGGGAATACTTTACTTTTTCGGGATAAAAATCCTATGTGTTAATCCAGGGTATGAGCTTTCTCATAACAAATTCCGTAAAAATCCGTTAAGCTGTTTAAGCTCGAAGGAGGAACAAACATACACTCACATACAAACTTTCGCGTTTACAACGTTAGTATGACAGTGTGGAATGTAAATTATAATTGCTATTAATGTTCACAAGTCAGGAGCAGGTTGTCGTTGCCTAGACAGTCCAAACACAGTATTTTAATGTAACTACATGTTGTTAGTACATTGCTTTGAGACTAAAACGAATTTCCCAATAATTAATTATCGATTGATAAATATCCTGCCTAGTCTTGTGATCCTGGGTACATTTCCTAAGACGGGCAGTGTTATTGACTATTTTCATCTGGAATTTCTCAGTCAGCAGCCCGGAGACTGCACTTACGAGTAATGGCAATAAGGTAGCGAGCTTACAACGAGTTATATTTAAGTCCTATTGGACTTAAATATAACTGGCAACATACACTGGGAAGTGTACCTTGTAGTATACCCAAACTACAAGGTACACCTCCCGGTATTATGTAATCAATTGATAAATGCAAAATAAAGATGAAGATTACCAGTAGTTATGATCACCATTGCAAAAGCAAAAATGGCACAATAATCCAAATAAGACCTCAAATCAGAGTTTACCTAAAACCAATTCGCCAAGTACTATAACAGATTCACCGTGAAGTCTCACTATATTTAGCATAAAGTCTTACTATCAATAAACTTAGTCTACCATCGTCCTTCTGGCCGGCGCGAGTGCCAAGCGACTTTCATTCCGACAGGCTTCGACGCGGCGACGGAGGCACACGACTTCAGTGTCGAACACGCCGCACCGACGCAAGCACGCGTACCAAACTACTACTCTTAAAAAAATATATCTACCCTTAACAAGTTTGAAGTTATGAACATAACTTAAACTGGACTTAGTGCTCGTCTTTGTGCCTAATGGTATAAGTGTTAAGTGTCGGACTATTATTTGGACAGTGAGGGGACAAGATGATAATAACGAGGTAATTTTCTTTTTCATACTTTCATAAATACTTTTCTGAAAATATTTTTGGGCATTTGAATTCTTTGTTTATTTGATTTTAATAATTGTCCATAAATGTTTTTCTTATATGTTGAGAATCAAATACACCTTCTTGTATATTGTTGTAATCTTCACCCTGAACAAAATTTGATATAATTACTTTAAGGATATTACGGTGTCCTGAAAATTTTCAACTGCACCTTATCGTTGATGTCTTTTGTATGGATCGTAGCGGCTACGAACCGGTGCGCTACGGACAATGGCGTAGCGCGTAATTGTAGAGCTTTTTAGCATACAACTAATGAATGTATGTTAATTCGTAGACTTGTAAGTGTTTGACAAAGCTGTATCCCGTAAATAATGTTTTTATTAATATTAGGCTCCTAGAAAAAAAAATAAGTCATGGGTTTCTTAAAACTTGTATTTGGGGTTTCGTCTACCTAGCATAGCAGTAATTTATCTAAATTTACTCGATATTCAGTATTATAGATTTATGAAAAATTAAATGAAAAGGGTTATAATAAATGAGCTTCGTACCTACTGCCACGACGGACCAACCCATGAAAGAATAAAATAAATTATCACAGGGCATCGAAAAATTCATCCGCATCACTGTCAAATTAATTGCTTTGAACGTAGTAATTTGAACTAAAATGAACCAACTGAAGTTGGTTCATTTTGGCCAATTTTTATGAGGAGGGGTTTTATTACAAAATTCAATTAATATGAGGTTAATAATGACCGTCTAAGATTTTATTTTATTTTCTTTAATCATGTAGGTATTCCACTTTTGATATATTGACTCAATCTTAAACAGTATCCTAAAAATTTTGCTTTTTAACAGTAAAAATATCTTAAATAAAGGGCAAACATGTTGTCAAGATTAAATTTAACAAAATTTAAAATTTAGCAAACTTTAGTTGCTTGACCTCTTGACATCGTTTTCAAAAAGGTTCGATATCTTTGTATTCTAAACTACGTTACGGTACGTTTGCATATATCTACATAGCTAGACATAATTTTTCCTACGAGGAGACGTAAATTAACATGAATTCATTATAAAAACAATTTTAATTACTAAAGACGTTGAGTCCTTTATACATTTAAAGTAGTTAAAATTATAATAAAATAGTAAAAGTTGGGTAACTGTAAATAATTATCTATAGGTACTTAAAATAACTTAAGTGAAAATAACCAAAAACAAGGAACTTACACAGTAGATTCAAGTTCTCCTAAGTTATCAGACAGATGTGTGACGGGGCTTTTTGCGCTACGTCTTCTTCCCAATAAAAACACTAGGTATTGGTGAAGGGGGGCCGTTTTGGGGGACAGTTTTATGACAATTATCACGTTAAAAAAGTACTGTGGCTCAGCCTAATTTGATCTAAATTTTATACACAGAAAATCTTCAAAAAATGTCAGTACCTAAATAAATACTGATTTTTTATATATTTTTGTTTATGATTTAATGATAGTCCTAATATCTTAAATGAAAAAGTTTCACCACATCAATTGCAACCTTCATTTATCTTAAATAAAACGCCTTGAAACATGAATCAATGAAAAAAATATTCCACTAAGAGTGATAATTGCACCACATCGTGCAATTATCACTGTATATTATGCTGTTGGTACAGCGTAATATTTCATCATTAATCCCCAATCCCATATCAACTGGCCTAACCTTTATTACCTTTTTAAGGCATTATTACCAACTTGTTGTATCTGGCTAACAGTAACTAGTATATATAGTAAATATTAGCGGTAACTAAGAAATCCATATGGTCGTATATCATTGCAACTGTCACTTAATTCAGTGAGGCACCTTAATCCTGATGATGTAATTTACGGTTGGTGCAATAAAAAGTGCGGTATTGGTTCATTTTATTGGAGCAGAGATTTTGAATTAAATGCACTAACTACGGCATAAAAAAGTGATAAAAGGCACGAGCTCTACTCACTGCGCTTGCTCAAGGCGGGTTGCCAATCTAAACTTACTAATTGTCGCTTTTGACCGTTCGAAATTCGAACTCCATATGAACTTTAATTGCGCCAAATCTCAGTCCGTGCGCGCACTATTATCAAAAAAGGATCCGAAGTTTTCCTTGACCGATGTCAGTGAAGTCTAAGATTAACTTAGTAAGTGTTACCTACATATTAATTGAAAATTTCACATTATAACTTACCTGAATCTGAATCACAACATACGATTAAAGAATAATTTTTTCTCAAAAGAACATGAAACAGTTCACTTATATGAGATTTAACTTTTAACATACAACAACATGAGAGACGATATAATCCTGCTTGTAGACCAAACGTCAGTGGCGAAAAAACCAGTCTAAGCTGGCCCCTGATTATATTGTAACTCCTGTGCTAGGACAGCTCAAGGTCGAAATGTTACCAAGGACGTGCAGCCCAATGTAATGCTACTGTGTTGTTAAATAAAGATATCAACTATTTTTTTGTAAAGCACGCATATTAATAAGAGAATACCTAATACAAGAGACTTAGTAGTTATCTCTTAAATATAAATAAGTCTATCCCAGCAATCAACGCTCGCTTAAACTCGGCTAAACATAAACCTACCTACGGCTAAGCAGGTAAAACCGGCACGTGCGTGAACTGGCCTCATCAATTACAAGATTAGCTTGTTGTACCGTTACCGTCTCTACGGTACGCCATTATAGACGGTGAACCATGGTCCATGGGAAAATGAAAGTGCTCGAGACTTGTAAGGATAAGGAGACGGCAGTCACACGAAATCAATAGCTCTCGGTTCAATTACTTTTACTTTCCGGGATGTTAAGTGACACACACATTCATAATGTCTAAAATTATTTTAGAATCACTGTTTTTGTATAAATAAGTCGTTGAAGGGTAATATGTTTAAATGAACAATTAATGACCAACAGATATTTTGTAACATCAGCATCAGAATATTCAGGTGTCGCCAAATAATGGGTTCGCATTTGGCAATCGGTCATTTATAGAATTAGATCCGTACCGGCAAGGCATTGACACCGGCACATCAAGCTTCTGTAAAATTTTCGTAATTGAACATGAACTTTATTCTTGTGTAATAAAATTGAAAAACTATCAAAGAAATTTGCCAGATAGGGGTAGTTAGATGTGTTGACTGTGTAGGGTAAGGTAATTAACAAATTAATAAATAAAAATAAATAAAAAATATTTCGTTCAAAACATAACTGGTGAATCGTAGATGTACTAACACATAATATCACGCCTATATTACCCGAAGGGTTTTGGCAGATTTGTACCTACAGTACACCCACATTTCACCAGTTATGTATTTTATTTGTTTATGTTATTTTCGGGAATACTACGAGTATAAGTGATTAATTATATTTATTTCTGTAAATCGGTTTTTAGAAACACATTCACAGGCAAATAAATGTAATATTTAAAATAGGAACATCTCTCGCTAATACTTCGGGTAACACAGGTGTGAGGTTGTGACGAAAATCATCCAAATCGGTAGTTTAACTGTAATGGTTAATGATATATATAAATAAAATATAAAATAAATATTGCTGGACAATCCACACAGCATCATCTAGCCCCAAGCTAAGCAGAGCTTGTGTTATGGGTACTAGATGACTGATATACTTAATACAATACATTACATAGATAGATATTTTTATTATATATAGCAAATACCCAGAACACCCGGAACAAATATTTGTAGATCGTACAAACATTTGTCCCAAGGCGGGAATCGAACCCGCAACCTCTTGCGTCGCAGGCGGACCTTCGCCCGCCGCGCCACATCGGTCGTCATATCATGTTATTATGACTATTCAGTAAGAACTTAATAGTTCTTAAAAGTACAAGTAAAAAATAATAAGCCAGTTTACTAAAAAAAATAACTTTCAATTTAGTTCCTAAGTGAAAAGGAAGTCAAACGAATAAATCACACAAATACAATACTCCTTAGAAAATGAAAGCAGAATAACACAGACTGTATGACACATGAAACGACACAAAAAAAAAACAATTTAAACCAACCAGAGTGACATATGAATTTGCGACCATTAATAATAAAACAATGCTCTTTATAATAACTGTAATTATGTTTTCAATGATAAATGCCTTGCCGTATGATGGAGAGGTCGACGTCGTCAACGAACTGCGCTTCGTAACTATAACGGTCGGTTCACACTACGGTCGAAAGCGAAAGCTCCGCCAAGATTTGATAGATTACATTATACTCGTTACGTTTAGTACTGTATGAGTAATGATAGTGAGCTGTTTTCGTTTATTATATTGTGTAGGTTATGGAGTGTTATTTAACTCGACATTTGAACTGCACTTGTTAGGTTATGTCAAAATTTAACGAGAGGTTTTATTATTGGTTGCATTATGGTCGAAGTTTAACCATTTTAGCTTTCTTTTTATAATAAATACACTAGCTACGGCATAAAAAATGTGATATAAGGCACGAGCTATAGTCACTGCGCTTACTCAAGGGGGGTTGCCAAATTTAAACTTACTAGTTGTCGTTTTTGACCGCATCAGCTTTAATTATACCAAATGTCACACTCCCCCGTGCACGCAATATTCCTAAAAAGGGATCCGAAATTTTCGCTTCTCGTATTAATAAAAAGATACTTTAAGTCACCTGAACTCACGGCTAAATAAAAACAGCCGCACGAGACGATCGAAGGTTAATCTACGCTGGCCGAGGTCAGTCTGTGGATGGGTGACCGTTCGTAACATATGGTGAGTACTCGGTGCCTCGGAAAGTATGTTAAGCCATTGGTCCCGGCTGCCATTTGTAGATCTTTGACAGTCGTTAAGCAGTCAGAAATTCTGACAACTAGTCTTACCTACTAACTGCATTCTGAAGGTCAGATAGGCAGTTGCTCCATGTAAATACTGGTATTCAGCTGCATCCGGTTAGACTAGAAGCCGAATCCAACATAGTTGGAAAACAGCTAGGCAGGTGATGATGATGGCTTTAGGTCAACCGAGTTGTCAGAGAAATTACCGTAGAGTTATAATTTGAAAACGCGCTTTTATCAATTTTGTGCTGAATGCCTATTGACGAAAAACCTCACACCTAATTAGAAGGAGAACTATACGTTTTATCAATTAACGTATATTCAAAGTTTTTCGCAACAAAAAGTAAAAAAAAACACAAATTTCGAATATTTATTTGTTTTCTTAGTAAGATAAAGTTTTGCATAATCGTTGACTCCAAGGTCAAGGTCTTATAAAACAGAAGCGCATCACATTAATTTTGTAAAGAATTCCATAATGTATTTTCAAATATTATCGAAGCTTCATCATGGTTAGAATAAACCTACTTGTTTTTGTAGAAACTTGTTCTTGATGAAGTTGGGAAACAGCATTGTGCCAGAAGTTGTCCCTAACTGTAAATAAACCGTTCCTATACTGTAACAGAATACGATTATTTTAACAATAAATATACCGTTTGGAACAAACATAGGCAGACATATGAATCACGTCATTTACGTCCGAGACACCTCAGGTCCAGTTGATACTCAGAGTAAGGTACAAGTTGTCTAACATTTTTTAACCAGACCTATTTGCTGCAGCCGCAATGCACATATAAATAAATATTTTGTAACTTTTGGAGTTATAGCCTGTAAGTTCTAAACAAACGTTTTATCTTTCTGTTCTTCTTTTTAATCGGAGTAAGCAATTTGAAGGACTATGAACTTAACTGACTGCCGCCGATGTGGCACGGCGGGCAAAGGTCCCCCTGCGACGCAGGTGGTTGCGGGTTCGTGTGTGTTGTACGATCTACAAAGATTTGTTTCGGGTGTTCTGAGTATTTGCTATGTGTAATAAAAAATATCTATCTATGTAATGTATTGTATTAAGTATATCAGTCATCTAGTACCCATAACATAAACTCTGCTTACTTTGGGGCTAGATGATGCTGTGTGGATTGTCGAGCATTATTTATTTTATTTATTTATAACTATGATATGACATTGAGAAATAGGTGATAAGCTTTTCCGAAACAATACGTTATTAGTTTTTCTGTATCGATAAGTAACATTTTAATTGGCTTAGGCTTAATTTTATAAATAGGGAAAATACTTATTAAAATTACATATGTATGTAGATATGCACATAAATCTTCAACCATACGTAAGTGATGTAACAGACTGGGTTCAAGTAATATATAATTGGACGATCGGAAGAGTGACCGGTTCTATCGCGAATTCGTTACTTTCTAATGAACTAGAATCTACAGCATCTTCTCTGATGGTTTGCAAAAAAAAGTATGTTTTAATATAACGTAATAAATAAGTCTTCTCACAAATCTCGTTAAATTAGATGAACTGTTATTAGAACGCTGGTTTTTTTTTAACTTTTGATTATTGGAGTTATAAATAATGAGTGTGGTCAGTCATGGTCGTTATTGTTTGAGTAAGTATAACAGTGTAGTGATTATTTATATTGGAAAAAGTGATAATCATGTCCGTCTGACTATTTTATAATATTGCTTCTTAACTAGCCTTGCGTTCATTGGGATATCCTATCGGTATTAAATGTCAAACATGTATCCCCGGCCCTATTTAAAAACTTTAGGGGATGTATTTTCAAAGTCGTTCTCCGAACTCCTGTGAAAAGTTTCATGCATGCACGCCGACCTTTCGGTTTAGACTGTGTTCTATCGCTTTGAATGAATTACTTTGACTGCCACAGCGCCGGCGTTAATGTAAGAATTTAGCTCTTAACGTGATAAATGATATTAATTAAGTTGATAGTGATGAAAAAGTGTTGGACCCTTATGAAAAATTAACAATTTTAAAAGTAGCTTTATTTAAGTGGAAAGGCAAAAGGGCTAGAGATATAGGAAAGTCTTTTCACACATCTAACGCGACTCAGCAGTGGTGAAGGGTGAGGGGTCGATGACGTAAGCCGCGCATCGCGATGACCGTCACTTGCGCAACTTGGGAACTGCAACACGCGGAGAAAAGTGCGCGATTTATATTCGACTTTTTTCACATTCATGACTTGTGTCTTGTGTGTGACTTGGAATTCACTCCTAACGACATGAAATATAAAACAAGTATCTTGTTTACCGACTTATGTAAGGTTTCAGGAAGTATTTGTTGTTATTAGATTCAATGGCGTGAATTGGCTTTTTAATTTTCAACGTCTACAAATCATCTACCATTTCGATTAAATGCCATAGGCAATACGCGATTCAAACTGTTCGTAGCACAGTATTGAGTATAGGATCCCGATAACAGATATTTTTTCTGAGGTAGATGGGGAATACCTACGTGAATTGACTAGTTACTTTGCTCGCTCGAATTGAACCTTATAGCAACGAAGACCGGGTGAAGCCGAGGATGATAAAATATATTGCAAAGAATTCAATATGGGCAAAGTTGGCACTCTTTTTACCTCTTTGGAAAACAGACCGTGATGTTTAGTAATAGTAGTAGAGCAGATACAGTTCTTAGATATTTTTCTGTATTTTTCCAGTAAGTGCTTCATAACATATCTTTTCTGTATGTAACATTGTGTAGTTAAATAAGAAAGTTAGCCCGACAGTACCGAGTCACAGTAATATGCAGGTCACGTAACCGTGCCCATAAACTTCAATGGAGTATTCTTAAATTGTTTGTTTTCTATAAATGTTTGCGCATTGCTTGCAAGCCACTCGTCATGTCAGTCACGCAAGATGTGCGGGCGCCGATGCGGTCACTGGGGCAGCCATGTTGTGTAACAGTTCTGAGACGAAAAAACAATAACAGTGTTCCGCCTTTTATTTTATTAGGTTCAATGGTTTTGTTGCAAAAACTATAATGCAAAACATTAACTAAATGTTTAAGAATTTTCAAATATTTCTAAATACTGTTTAGGTCTATTAACTTGCGCTCCACTATGCTGCTATCTTAGATTTACAACGGAATGTGTATTGTAACGTAGCTATGTAATTATTCCTGTATTTTACCTATGTCTATTTTCAAGTTATATTTTACCACGTGGTACCTTGTTTTGTCTCTAAGGAAGACTGGTAGTAAATGTCGGTCTGCTTTTGTACGGTTTTTTTTAAGATTATGATATTTTATTCAATTAAATGCTATTGCTATATGCAATTAATAACTACACATAAAATAAATTACATTAAAAAAAAAACTATGAACTATATCATAACTTAATAAACCTTTACTTGTGCAAGTTTAAATAAATGAATAAACACCTCTGGGAATACACTCGTGATTTATTTATGATGAGTTCATAAATGTGAGTTATTTAATGTAAAATCATCAACCCTACAAGGGTTGATGATTTTACATTAAATTAATAAAAATTAAGGCTTTCAGGAAACTCACTGATCATTTCTGCTCCATTCTCTTTCGTAAACGCTTTAAAATTGTATTTATAATGCCGTATTATTCAATCATAATGTCGGCAACGCGTAGTTTGTAATTGCAAGCAAATAAAGAACTAAAGGTGCTCAACCTTCTCTTTCTTTGACTGTACATTTGCCTTTCTAGCTAACAATAACACATGGTTTGTGTTCAAACGTCATTATGAACGCTTTGTAAATTGTCCTATTAGGTCTAATAAACAACATAATTTGTCAGACGTCTCAATTGCGCGCAGTTCATACAATCATCTATGTAAAATAGAGCAATCAAGTACCTCAATCAAGGACGAAGTACCTTATAATTATCAATATTCCCGGTGAACGGATTACTTACTGATGGCATTTAGTGAGACGAGGCCGTCGGGTAATCCGCGTCACGACGGACATGACAAACGGAAACGATCCGTTTTTGTTTCAAACGGGTGCACATTAACTGTGTCCTGTAACTAATGATCAATTTATATTGTTATTTCTTTGTTGTGTTGTTTGTTATCGATTCAACTTAGGGTTATGTTAGTATGTGTTGAAATCGTCATTCTTGAGCCTCTAGCTGAAATAGTTGGAAAGTGAAGTAAGTGTAACCGGAAGCCTGAAAGTGACGTCGGTGACCGAGAAGTTGTGTGGAAATCGGCAGTCATGGTATGGGCATGTGATCAGGATGAATGAGGATGATGTTTAGGATACAAGAGTAGAGGATAGCAAAGAACAGATAAATGGATTGTGTGAAAGACGATCAATGCAAGGCTGAATAAGATGATGGCAAATACAGATGTGTGGAAGAAGAAGACAAGCTGCACCACTCACGCCGGTAGGGGACTGTAGATGTTACGCTACTTGGGACCATATTAACGAATCAAATGTTTTTAAATTACTTCGAATCTATTTCCGTCTAAAACGATTAGCTATTTTTGTATCAACTATAAACATGAATAAACATTAACATTTTCCATTACCAATGAGATGGATCAATTAACATGTACAGTTAAGATAAAATAAACATAAACGTCTATAATAATAAATATGACCGCGAGGCAGAAAGCCGATAGAAAGTTGTGGATCACTTCAATAAATATCGATATCCTCAAATAATTGGCCACGTTTGTGAATACACGTGATTAAATGAATGGGCGTAGATATTACATTTATTCTACGGAAAGTTGTGTGCGAAACGTTATGTAATGTCCGATAGGTGATGAATAGTTCTCACTTCTTGATGTTGTTGATTGAAGGCGATTACAGATGTTAAGGAAAAGCGAAGTGCTTCATTATAACTATTATGGCAAAGAAGTATAACTGGTGCGTCTTGCTTGCGGTATACTGGCTTCTTGATTAAACTTGTTGGAGCTTATGTCAAAATCAGGTATGCTCCGTTTGAGTTAAAAACCTTACGGAACCTTTTATCGGTCTCTTTTTCAAATTTCGTGGGATCAATTGCAGGCTGATTTTAATTTTTGATCTTGTATGATCATTAAAGTTTATTTTTACTACTTTTTTTTACTAATGATCATAAATAAATGTTAAGGTAGATCACTAGTCGTAGATCAATCTGTGGATTGGGGATAAGCCATAACATTAAGAGACATTTCTGTGTCTCGGAAAGTACGTTGTGCCCGGCTTCCCAGCTGTCATTAGTAGATCTTTAAAATTCGTTATGGGTAGACAGAATCCCGTAAGTCTGACAACTAGTCTTACTATGCGGTAAGCCCGGAAGTCTGACTTACCAAGAGGTATTGGTATCACCTATTTAATGTAATGTGGAGATCAGCTAGACAGTCGCTCCATCTAAAATACAGCTAATCAGCTGTGTCTCGTTAGACCTGAAATCGACCCCAACATAGTTGGTAAAAGTCTTGGCAGATGATTTTTTTACAATACAGATGTTAGAATACACACATAACAGTAATCACTCAATTTAGCGTAAGTATAGCTCATAAATAATTATGACAGTCATATTACAACTGCAATGCTTGGCATCTACTTTGAGAGGATATAAAAACAAGAGCACTAAAACAATGGTGTCGTAAAATGAGATACAATATTATATACACTTCTTTAGCGGTTGTACATACATAAAACATCAAACATAGCTATTGAACCTCAAGGTAGTGCCACGCTTGCTTTATAAATATGTTTTCTCGCGTCAATTCAATCGCCATATAATAAATATTTCCAGCCCGATTCGTGATTGCAGAATTTTAATTTAATAAACCTTTTAATTACTCGCCTCTTTGAGGGAATTCTATTCATATCTGTGTCAGGAATTCATTGCATTTCGTAATTACGTGGCATTCAGTTTCGGATAAATATTTTAACTAGTTTTTGGCGTCAGCTAAAGTTTTACTGCGAGCTTGTTAGACTAGATCTATTAATTATTTCTATATTGCTTCATGTTAACATAAACCGTCTTTATTGCCAAATGTACATACAGCCTAGAATTCAAGCAATGCTCTAGTTATACCTACTTGCAAAATAATAACTAAAATTTTGAAACGCATTACATTTGCTTCTTCGGCAAACGAATACTCGTTGGATCACTTTGCAAAATCGCTGCGTCACGGTCAAATCAAACACTTTCAATCATAATTAACAAATAAGAAGCACTTAAATGTAACATTATGATGACATGAGTTATCAAGATCTATCATAACTATTTTGTAACGTAATAATTGGATCTAGACAAACAGCTCATGCTCGCAGAATAGAACAAAACTCATTTCCCAGTGTGATGTTGGATCGTATATTGAAGTATCATGCAGTCATCCCTATTCCAGTTCGATTGAGAAATGGTGATTTCTCTTAGCTCCGTCTCTCTCTCTCTTTCTCTCACACACAGGACAACAACGTAATTCGGCATTTGGACTTACTTATATGTCGTCACCTTCAGGGCTCTTTGAAAACCATCATGATGTTTTGAACCCATGGGAACCCACGGGATGTATTGCACCATCGGGATGTATTCAGCAAGAAACCGAGCGTTACTTGTATTTTGGCAAAACTTCATTCACAGCCGGCCTTTCCCCTATGGGGGGGGATGACTTCACCAAAGTGAAGCCGAAGTGTGTTGTCATCCCATAATAATACTAGATTGACAGTTAATTTCACGCTCACTTAGAGCGGGGAGATTTTTAGAGAAAAGTACTAGCAGTGCATTTCTTACTTCTTGCAACATTTGTGCATTAAATTCTTAATAAGGCACAACCCTAATGTATTTAATTTAGTAGAGGTGTCAAGTAGAAGCATTAGTCACATCGTAGCAACTACCGGCACATCGATACATTGGGTGGTCACCTCGTCAGCGCACGAGCTTTCACTACACACCATGGCTGACACACCATTACTGTGTAACAAGTTACTAAGAGGTAATAGAGTAGACATATTAATGGACTTTGACAAGTCCATATAAATGTCTACTTCATTGCGACAAAAACTATTTGTACCCATAGATTTCGTGTAATTTATCTTGAAAGATATTTTCTTAACACATCCAATGTCCGCCAAGCACACAGATTGTGGTTTATACAACAGGGAAATGGTTTCTGAAGCTTATTAAATATCCGTGAAGAAACCCCCAAAAATCTTTTTTCTTTTTTTTAATTTATAGCACTGTTTTGCTTTGGATATTGCTCAAATATAAAGCGATTTCGTGAAAATATGACTGAACTTAAGATAAATAAAATTTCGAGCGTTAAGGATGTCTTATTAGAACAGCGCTGCAATTTGAAAAAACGTAAGGAGTTTTTGACATCACTGGTTAAATTGAAGAAATCACCTTAAGTGCATACACTTTTTTTTTTGAACAAACCACTGCTACTCCTGAATACCATAATCAATAGTGGCGACCACCAGAAAATCGTCGAGACAATGAAGCCCGACGAGTCCCGGAGAAACGATTCAACTGTCTTGGATCCCGCAACGAAATAAGTGCATACACATAATATTTATCACCCTGTGGTAACGTCACGTGATCAAATCTGCAAACACCCGAATATTTATAGTCCTACCAGGATAAAATTAAGAACCCACAACTAGCATTTTGTTTTATGCAGAATTGAATACTGAGTACCAGTAAACTTTTAGTGCGTAAGGCGTTCGTTAAACTATACATAGTATTTATAATGACTGTGTTCTAACAGCCGAGAAAATCTTTCATCACATAATTGGAATTTTTCTAAGAAATATTCAATGTGATATTTTGTACGTGTTTCGGTGTTGTAACCTGGTTGGCACAAGGACGTACACTATGTCTCATTGTAGACAGATCGTTATAGAGTCATTATCAATATGCGCTGTCATATTCTTTTGCTGTATGAACTATCGATATGAGTAAAGCGAATGAAAGAACATTATCTATATATAATTAAATTTAGTATCATTGTGAATCACGGACAAGGTAAACCCTTCAACTTCGAGTGTCTGAACTTTTCAATAAAAAAACAAAAATATGATTTTTACGATTTGCCTATAATACGAACTCAAATTGTAGGTATGTGTGTAGGTTTGCTGATTAAAAGACTTCCTTTACCTAAATCTTCCACTCCTTGGTACAGGACGATGATCTTTCCATTAGTTCAAATACCTTTATCTACGTTCCACACTATGAACAGTCAAAGAATGATAAGGTTTAATACCTTAAGTTCTTTATGAGTTTGTATTTTTTACAGAGTACGCTATGCCCGTATTACGAATGAAAAATATGTTCTGAAGGTTTTTTTTAATGAGAATAGCGTGCATTATTCGTCAAAGATATGAAGAAAGAAGCAATACTTATTAAAAGGTACTGAAGTACGTTTTATGGCAAACTAATGCCACTGATCATTATAATTATTGCATCACACGTCATAGGAGTAAAAGGCGTGCAATACTGATCTTAGTATCAATAGACATAAATATGAATTCTCCTTGATCGGAGTTCTAAAAGTAGCCGTGATGAAGGAGTCGAAAGTGTTTGAAAATTTGTCGACCTGTTAGTACCTTCACTGCACCAACTCCCTACTTAGTTAAGTACCGTAGCTTAGATTATAGTGAATCATCTTAAATAAATCACACAAGGTGCGATGCGGTTTAAAGCACTCGGAGACGGTTGTATTGACCCAGTTCCAGGTGACGGTGCAAGCGCCAGGCGCCTTCTACAAATACGATGCAACTATAAATAAAATGTAAAGTGAAACCGATGAACCGATTCTATTCAATTACGTTTTCAAAACTAGGTTTTCATAAGAACGAAATCGATTTTAATTTCAATTGATTCTGTGCTAGCGGTGAATACGAACCAAAATCGATTACCGATAAAAAAGCAAAGAAATCGCCAAGAAATCAATGTGATCGCTGAATTTCAATGGCAGCTACCAGCTAGATTATAACTTAAAGATTTCCTCTTACATAACTACTGTGAAAAATTAAGTTGATCTCTCAAAAGTATGTCGGTCAATTATTTTGGCCCAGCATGCTCATACGTAAAATAAGCCTGGCTGCAAGAATTTCGCTCAACAATTCTCCACCATCTCCATATATTTCCAGAACCTAACAATTCAATATTTTCTTCCAGGACGTTAATAGCGGCGTTATGCTGCGCGTACGCAACAGCGCTGACACCTCTGGGTCCCGCGCACGCCGGCCCGGGTGACAACAGTGACTGCGCCCTCTATCTCAACGGACCAGGCCGCTCGTCGGCCTACGACTATCGCATCAACCTGCTCAAGGGCAACTTGTGAGTACTCTGGATTACTGCAACATTTTAATACTTTTCAATTAGGAATGTAACGCAATACTTGTTTTTTTTAATCAGCTGTTAATGTATTGCAAGTCGTCCGGTGAGTGTTGTTAAACGCGACGCCGTCGGGTAGATCCAACCACTTGTATAAATAAATTGAGGAAAGTTTGCTGTGACTAAGGGGTTTATGTTTTGGATAGATTATGATACAGTCAGTAACCAGCCAAATCCAGGTCTTTATGGAGCCATATAAAAAGAATCGTGATTATTTTTTTCATTTGGCATTTTGGCGCTTCTTGCTACCTGGCGCCTTGAGCGACCACACCTCTCGCACTACCCTAAAGCCGCCGCTGGAGATCGCAAATAAGATCAGGTATAATGAGTGGTTATAGAGAGATTGAACAAGGCTGTGACTGAGGGGTTCATGTCTAGACATGAACCCCTGAACCAACCCATGAACCCATGAACCATGAGAAACTATCTAAAAGGGACAGTAAGTATCCAGCACTAGTGCTGGATACTTACTGTCCCTTTTAGATAGTTTCTGATTGTTATGTAGAGTAGATACGGGAGGGCTTTGCAAAACAGATCTTCAAAAACAGCGTATCAATTTAAGACAAAATGTTTCCGTAGCCTTAGGTAAAGAAATGTTCTACTCTTTTGTTATTGCAACAACAATCATACAATCAAGTTGGATCATTAATTCGTGGCCTACATATGTTCCATAATAATTCAATTCCGTATTTAACAGTATATTTCTCAATGCATATTAACATTAACGATGATAAATAGCTCTATTGCATGCCTATTAGACCATTTAAGTAAGCGGCTGTGTGTATAGAATCATTTACTTATACAGACATATACGGGGACAGGTTAAATTGGTCTAAAATTACAATTCCCGCCATTAATAATGTATTGGCTTAAGTTAAACGACAACTTAAGCGTATTTCAATCAGACTCTGAAATGTTCTTGTCAGTAAAATTGCGTGGCGTGCAATTTATTTCCTGTTTATGTTAAATTCACTTGATATTAACGAAATGAATTGCAAAACTTGTTTAACAATAATTGTCACATATGGCGTGGGACCTTTATAAGGGTCATGAAAGAGTATTGCAAAAATGTAATGTTTGTACATTGCCAAATCTTGAAAAAAATCGATATGGTTTCTTCTTCTTTCGTATGGGTCCGAGCTATACGGGATCTGTTCCTATCTTGGGTTCAAATCTAAGCAGGCTATTGCATTGAGTAATTTCTTTCTACGCCACTGCTCTTGTTAGTATTATCAAGGGGTACCGTGTTGCCCAGTAATTGGGTTGTGGAGTTCAGATAGGCAGTCGCTCCATGTAAAATACTGATATTAAGTTGTATCTGGTTGGACTGGAAGCCGACCCCAACATTGTTGGGAAAAGGCTAGGCAGATAGGCAGATCATACTCTCAAAACTGTAAAGGAAAACATCGTGAGATGAACTACTTTGTGATAAAACCAGAAATTCGAATATATGTGACATAGATAAAACTGTCTCGGAGACGAGGACAGTATCCAAGCTGTGGGAACGGTTTAGGCTGAGTATGTTAATGCAGTGATCCAAACGGACATTTATAAGCAAGATCACCAGTAATAATATGTACATAAAATCACGCCTCTTTCCCATGGAGGTAGGCAGAAAGTACAGAACGCCACCTGCTACGATCATTAAATACTCCTTTTCGTTAACGTTCATACATCCGGTTATACACGCACGCGAGTTACGAGTACTATGCACTAGACCTATCTGAAGAACATCACCAATAATAAGGTCAGCTTGTGTCCTTCCAGGGCGTCCCTTACCCGGCCTTTTTACTTACATCTGCCTCATGAATACCTTCTGTTAGTCGCCTTTCATTCATCCTCTCAGCAATACTATTACAGCAGTAATACTACCTTCTTGTAACACCTTAACTGCCAAATTACGAGACACAATAGAAAATGTATTGTTTGTCGGTCATTTGGCGTTCAACGTGTTAATAGTGTCGATGGTATATTTCTAAAATAAAGTTTCCCACTAGGTGACAATACCAATCTCGTTGATAGTGTCGTAGATAAATCGTATCACACTATCTTGATCGATCGATCGGCACAAGCCTTTAGATTTCCATCTGTATCAAATGACGTTGAGAATGTTCAATTTCACTGTCACTCGTCCCATTGAACAAGCTTCGAATTTCACGCTTTCGCAACCGTATGTACTTGTAAAGATAAGGAAGACAGAAAGAGAATAAGACGAGAGAAGATATTTTTTTATCAACATGAATCATAAAACAAAAAAACAAGGGTAGATTTTCGTCACATCCGCGCAAAACGGCCATCGTTCAGTATAATGGCAGCATTATGCAGCGCGGTAGTGCAGTATTGTGCATTACAGAGCCACAGCGTTTAGCTAGTACTTAACCGCTGTTGGTTTGTGAATACATTTCTATTTGTATTATCAGTATTTGGTATTGATTGACGTAACATATGGTTGCATTTGTATATAAAAAGACCTCGATGCATGAGTACCTATATGCAGATATACCTATATCTCACAAAAGTGGGGTAGATAAAATTAAGCACGTTACAGGAATTAAAATTAATGTAACTTTAGTAGTTTTTATCTTATTGGGACAAATGTTTATACGATGTACAAAGATTTGTTCCGGGTGTATAATAAAAAATATCTATCTATGTATGTATTGTAATAAGTATATCGGTCATCTAGTACCTAACACAAGCTCTGCTTAAGCTTAGCTTGGGGCTAGATGATGCTGTGTGGTCCAGCATTATTTATTTATCTTCATCAGCAATTTCCGTTTATGGTTATCCTATAACCAGCAGCACTTCCTATTAGGTATGTCATCATCAAAATCATTCGATGACCGATTTCCAACCTTCCCAAAAACCATTCCTCTCTTTCTTTTTCTTTCCTACACAAAAAAGTTTCGCCAGCCCTACATTGAGCCCGACATTGTGCCGGCCGGTCGCTGCGACCGGCCGGCACAATGTCACCTGCGCGGGAGTCTCTTTACTGTCGCCGTTACGTCACGCGCCGGCACAAACTTGACACACTTCCGCGACACACTTGACACTCACTTATCTTTCTCTGCGATACGTGATAAATGATCCGGCTAACATTGTTCGATAAACTGAAGACATTTTCAGTGTCAATGACCTGCGCGTGAGTTAATTTTTGAGTGGAACTAAAACTGCCTCACCACTAATTACACCATTTGTTCAATGGTTAAGCAATGAAATGATAACAAACAAACAGACCGGCGCTCTTATGTATTTTGTTTTAATAGCATGGAAGACTACTCAAACAAAAATATTAGCGACTGCTTTCATGTTTAGTAATATAGTAGAATTTGGCATGTGAGCAAACGGCTAAAAGAAACTAGAATAAAAACATAATAAGCTAGATACCTAACACCCGTCGAGTATGTTTAACACCTTCAAACTGTAGAAAAACTAAAACCTCTTTGCCTTTTGACATCACCAAAACAAAACAAAACAATAGAACAGCTGCTTTCTAGTTCTACCGTACCACACTACACTTCCGAACAATAAATTACATAGAAGAACTAGCAGCTGTATAATTATACCACAACGCTTTTGTTCTCCGTATACCACGCTCGCTCCGAACTGACCTCTGATGTAACACAACATTATAACATAGGTCTCAATCTTAATGCTTTTGAATGCTTTCATCTCCACCAAGCGTGGCATTAGCTAACTGACAGATCACATTCACTTTCAAAATCCTTTCGCTGTACCTTAAGTACGATTACGCCGTAAAACCGACAATGTAAACTCGATTATTCTCGTCTTGATTCGTAGCGAAGTAATCTTGATACGTCACGGAGTAAATAAATTATGGCGAAAAAACTTCACAATAAGACAATGACCCTGCCTGCCTTCAAGAGTCTTTTGTATGGAAATAAATTATGTCTGTATGAAATAAAAGGTTTAATTTGTTTACTTTGAATCTGCATTCGTTCGCTTTGAATAACTTCATCAGTTTTCATGTCCAAACATGGTTGTATGAAATTAAATGACTCAATGTCAATGTGTGATAGCCTTCACTTGATTGTTTTGTTCGGCATAATATAACAATTCGGAGAATGACTTAATTTAATTAAAGAACATAAATATTTTTGAATCTTCGTAAATATCTCTTTTTAGAATTTTAATCTCGTAACTATAAATTTTAAAATACATATATCTTCAATAACCAGTTTTAGGAACAAAGCCCAAATAAAGTGACGCGATTACTATTTATAATTCTTCAACCAATCACAGTAGGTAACAATAACAATTTCTCTCTAAATGTTAGTGTTGATTTTTGTTTCAAAAACTGGCAGTTAGTCTATGCAGATCTCGTCAATCAGGCGCAAGCGCAGTGATCACTAACAAACATTGTCCGAGAGTTGTGTGTCCGTATAACGGTCCGGCCTGTTCCCGGTACCGTCCGATTCTATGCCGGTACCCTCTCGTTTGTCTAGCACTCGGTCACGCCTCTCCTCCTATTGACAATATCGAGGCAAAACGGTAAACTCATCACTCGCGAACTCATCATAATTACAGCTAAATGAAACGGCAATCAAAATACCGATGATATTTACGCGTACATTCTTTTGTATTTTATGGATTCTTAAAACTGTGTCTTAGAAATGTCATGATGGCCCAGTGGTATAACCTCGCCTCTCAGGTTCAGATCCGGGCAAGTGTCAATGTGACTTTTTCAATTCACATCTTCTTACTTAAGTTTCTCTTACATCGGTGAAGGAAAACTTCGTGAGGAATCCTCGACTTATCATAATATAAGTATGAAATCGCCAACACGTTTTGAGCAAGCGTGGTGATTCATGCTCTTACCTTCTCTGTTTGAGAAGAAGCCTTTGCCTTGCAGTTAGACATTAACAGGTTGGTATTATTGTCAGAACCCTGTGAGTAATGTACCTTACTTCAGGCTTGACTACAATGCTAAGAAAAAAAGACAGTATCGATTTTCGACATTATCGACAGGTCTTTTTGAAATTTAGAGATAAAGATGAGTGGGTTTACAATAAGGTGAATAGTCTAGACATTATAGCAATAGCCCGAGGCTAGTCACAAATTGAATGATCCTAGACGTTTTGGTGCCAATTAAATCGCCTTTAAGAGCTAGTTGTTTCGAATTTTATCTACTTTCTACGAGTAGAATTATGCGTTGATAAAGTCAAAGTCAAATAATTTATTTCAATAAAACCATTAAAAAGAAATAAAAGTAAAGCACTTGTGAAAGTCAAATATATATTTTAAAAAAAGCTTAAATGATTCTAGTTGCCTATTCCAAAAGGTAGTTCCGTGTGGAGTAGAATGGGCAAGAGAGAAAAGAGTAAGTGTGGGCACTTACTCTTTCAAAATAGTTTTTACAATATTTTGTAAACATTAATCAAATAAAATTATACCCCTTGGTAAGACTGCAATGGTAGTTTAGTTAAATTTTTCATAATATTACACATATAATGTCGAAAACCATTTGAGGGTAGATGTAAGGGTGTCAACGTACAAAATATTTGTTATTTAAACAAATAATGTTCCGTCTTACACAAGCAAATATTTTCATCACATTATTACAAAAATACACAGTACAAGCAAATGCCTAGTCATTTACCTATCAGGTCAAGAAAACACATTAAGATCAGGTACACAGACGTTAAACAACCGCTACGTAAACATCTTTTATTTTCGCATATCACGCAAATGCGGCGTAAGCGCAGACAGAAGCCTGTCGCAACATCTAACGCTTAGTAGACACGTAGAAAGGCTTGATGGTGGGAATCGAAGACGCTCGGTAAACTGTATCGTGGACGTGGACGTGGGAAGACGGTTAGTAATCCGTAACCGCCGTCAATACGTGTCCACATGTCGTTATTGCTACAAGTTGTAAAACAACATTGTAACTTACCGATTGTCGAGATTTGGAGATTATGATTATATGATGTGTGGTCTTCAAGATTAGGGGATTAGGGCCATACATTTTAAACTCGGCTACACGATTACTGACAACTACGTGCACTCACCAGATATCTATGGTTCTTTCCTCGAAAGACCATCTCAGACACCAATCTATATAGTCTTCATATGATCTGACCAAGATAATGTCTGGATTTGAAAAGAAACTATGTGTGAAGAAACTGAGTTTGTTATAGTGTTTCTTCTCAGAGTAGTCAGATTGACTTGAACGTCCAATATGGTAGTTAAGTTTATCAAGTCTTGCCCTATTCCTGCATTCAAACTGATCAAACCCCTCTACAAAACAATCGAGTTATTTTTTTATCTGTGTGCCTAGTACGAATGCTTGACGTTAACTTAACGTCAATTCGAACAATATTTTAAATTGGAAATACGTTTTATATTAAACATTAGTTTATTTTAAAGGCTTTATTAATTTTAATAATTTATTTATAGTGTGTTTGCCTCATTGGAGATAATCTCCGAAACCGCTCCTCCGATTTCAATAAATCTTTTACTTATGGAAAGCTCCATTACCGACGTGTTTTTATTAATTGTGAAAATTATTAAGGCTGGTGTCCTAATGAACTAGAAACTTTTCCAATCACGTGACCAAAAACACAATGAAAGTTATTTTCTAATAAATACAAGAACATTAAGTAAGTTGTAACAGTTTTGGAAATATCGCATATTTATGTAAAAATATTCGGTTATTGACTCCAAACCGGAACAAATTTCAAACGATCATAAAAATTTAGGACTACCTACGATTTGTATTTATAACTATGATAAGAATAGAATGGTTCCGTATTATTAAATAAATTTATTATTCATGTAATCAATACTGCCGGCAGTTGAAAGTATTGTAGGAGAAATAAAAAGAAAACGATTTATGATTCATGGATCTGAGGCATTGCAGTGAACATTTTACAAGAAGAGCAATAATTCGCAATTGATTGAACAAATTTTTTCTTACTACTATTTAAATATGTGTATGATAGTTTAACTGCAAGTGTGGAAATCGGTTGTCATGGTATTGGCATGTGATGCGTAGGAATGAGGATCATGTTACGAAGAAAGTTTTCAGTATGAATGTGGAGGGTTACAAGACTAGAGGATGACCAACGATAGATCCATCGTCGAGTTTGTCTCTATCACCTTTGACCTAGACTAGAGTCAAGTGCAAAGCCATTTAAATAAAATAAAAAAAAACAAAGGAAAAGGATGAATGGTTTGAGTAAAAGATTATATGGCAAGAAAGGAGGTGACTATTGAGATGACGGAAATTAGAGACGTGTGAAGACGTGCTGTGCCAAACCCAAATAAATTGGGATAGGGGCAGGACGATGATGGAATTTCACCGCATGTTTTCAGAACGGAACCCAAAAAGTTGAAACAAAAACGTGCAAAGTTTGGAAGCGTCAACAATAATATAATTAATTATATGGGTTTCATTTCCATATATTGTTTTTGCTTGCGCCACTTCCGTATGTTCCGCATATAATTACGAAAATGCGATTAGAGTTTAGAAACTTAAAAAAGCTTTGAAAGCACATTATGTACAATCCAATTCACATTGTTCTAGAGACATACTTAATAATAAGTTTATGTACATAGTAGGTGTAAATAATATCAGCCTGTAACTGTCCCACTGGAAGGAGAGTTGGCGATTTCAGACTTTTATCAATCTAAATTATAAGTCCAGGTTTTCTCACGATGTTTTTCTTCACAAAGCCCAGCGATGTCTAAGAGAAGCTTAGAAAGTATCAGACTGGTTATTGCCCGGATATGAACTCACAACTTTGTGCATGAAAGGCGAAGCTTTAACCACTGGGCAATCAGGACCTTAACCTTATACTTAATTGCCGATAGATTGTTTGAATTCATTTTATTGTTTTGGCAACAGATCCTTTCAATTCAATTCACAACTTATATCTCACTCTTTCTATACCTACAATTTGAAGTTTCCATTCTGATAAATAATTTATTCTTAAAATACCTCGAACGAAAACTAATGTGAAATAAATTATTGTATGAACTAATTGTTGACAGCCAATCGCATCACTAGACTTGTGTTTAATTTCTGACGCGTACATAATTTCGTTACACAAACCGGGTGTTCATTTCCCACAAACTTGTTCACGTAACTCGCCATTTGTTTCAATGTCTAGAAAGGTAATGAGTGCTACGGTATCAGTCGTGCCATCTCCTAGAGATGTTACCAAATTTTAGAATCACGTGAAAACACTTAAATCATGTTGAATAACAGCGATTACTATTACGTTGGTAGTTAAGTAACCGACGGCCTTAGACGTTTAACTTGCCATAGAATGTAGGCTACGAGGCCAATTGCGAATAAATATGTAACTTAGTTCTCATATTGGGTGAGATATTGCTGTTAATATGGTGGAATATGCTTTTGGAAAATAAAAATGAAAAATAAAAAGATGTTCCAAGTTTTTGAAGGGTTAAATTTAAAAAGATTGCCATACTTGGACTATCTTTTTCAATTTAAGATACAGTGAAGTTTATATACCAAAGAAAATCTTACGGCATACAGGCTGGAAAAATATTAGTGCTGGCTGGTTTGAAACACTTCAGCGATGATAGAATGGTTACAAATATAGAACGTGCAATTGATTCAGGTCGAAGCAAATTTATTTTAGAGACGCGCTAATGTAAATAAAGACCCCAAAGCTCTGACAATTTTAGTAATAAGCTCTAGACCCGGTCCTCTGAGGCAGTGCTCCATAATAAACTGCCTTACAGTATAATACCTAAAGTTTGATAAGAGAATCCTAACTAACTTGCTATTGTTCATCTGTTCTTAAAGTCTTAAGAAATCTAATCTATTTTTATTAATTTTAACTTAATTTTGTGTGTTAAGTATCTAATTTAGATTTTATTTTTTGTAATCAATTCAGCTTTAATTTAACTTTTCTGCTAATGTATTATTTATTCAAAATCGATTAATTATTTTAATACCCGCGCATAATATTATAGTGCATGCTGTGCTTCTCTATAAGTAATGGGGCACTTAGAATTAAGTTTGAAATGTACAAATTATATAGTATAGTGTACTCATTGTTGAGAAGCCTATAATAAATAAATAAATAAATTACTGTTGACCAGCCCAAAAATATACAACACTGACCAGCAGGCTGTTCAGAAATACTTAAAATAAAACATACGTTCCAAAATTACATCAACGTTCGACAAATATGACCTGAACACTGCCAATAAATGCCACAAATGGTTATTTTATTCTTGCATTATTGAAACACTCGAGTGCACAGAGTAATAAACTTTACGACGCAAAGTAATTAAACCTGATTTGTTTGTTTCAGCGGATACGAAGGACAAGCCAGTTGCATCACATACGAAGCCATCAATCAAGCTTATCTTGAAGCCAGAAACAGAATCTGTAAGTATTTTAAACGTTGAAATCCATTAAAATGCTTCCTTTTTCGACAATCTACGAAATAATTTGTGAGATGTTGTTGGATAGCCAGTGGCCGAGCACGTTAGTAAACATTTTATTTTAATTTAACCATTCTTGGCTCTCAAAATGTATGTAATGTAAATATATGAAGTCACATGTGACATAAAAAGTAATAAAATGACTCGAGAACGCAAACACGCAAGTCACATTACGATGTCATCAAGTGCGTGAACCGGAAGACTTCGCCAGTTCGCGAGCCGCTGTGTTATTATCATCTTATACAGAACTTTCGATTCATTATAATAAAGCAACATTTTGTAGTAATACATAACATAACTATTTACATCATCACGTCAAATATTATATGCTAAATCATCCTTTGTCCGAAAGAGTTCTCAACTTTGGCAATTCTAATGTGGCAGGGGCAAACGTTTAACCTCACGTTAACGTTAGTATTAAGCAAGAACATACGAAGAAAAAATATCTTTTCTTCAACAAGTGCATACAAATATTTCATGGAGATTGATATTCAATTGTCTTTGCAGTGGTCTCGCAACCAAAAGGAGACTGGAAGGCTGAACACTTCGCGAGCGTCGGCGAGCTGATACTCGACATATCCATCAACTTGGCTCGAAGGTAAGCTAAAATTACACTGACATTAAGATTCATTTCAGTGATTATTCAAGCTCGAAACTACTTTCTACATCCGTCTCGACGACTCTTTAATGTCAACAAAGGTAAACTAGGCGGGATTTATTTCTTGTACGTCGACCTTTGAGATCATGCGCGCAAAGTCATGGATTGGATTTAATTACGTTTTGCAATGAACTTTCGTTCGACATTCACCTACTGAACTCTTATCATTACGAGAGATTACGACATCATCTCATTATCCTTACACGAGTTTTAATTGAAAACAATAAACATGAACATCCAAGGCTGGTCTTCTTTCAAATCCGTTCTTTTGTCTTCTCTGTCAATTTGTTCATGGTCAGCGTCCACTCACGACGCGGAAAGATACCGAAGTATCTATTGTGGCATACTGGCATGCTGCACTTAATCAAGTAACATTTATTCTTCAGCTGTCATGGACCTAATTCTAGCCGACCCCGTATCGAATCGCAAGCTTCTCGAGTGACATACGATCAAGGAGCCGTAAAATGATCGTTTAATTTGAAACCTCAACCGCAACAATATGTGCACTTGCAAAACGAATCGACTTTAGTTTGTCATTGAGTCATAGACACGAAATAGGCGTAAGGAAGTAAGAATTTAATTGAAGTCATTCCTTGATACCAAATATATCTTTATTGTGCATAAATGTCAAACTAGCTAATACACAATCAATGCTAAATATGCACGCACAAATCGATTCTTTAATAATTCGGCGAATATGTATGTAGATTGCATTCTGAAATGGTGTTAAACCTAAACCTTGATCTTACGGTTGTCGCCTACGAGGTTTACTTACTGACCTTTGTAGTGAATGTCCTGTGCAAATGTCATCTCAGCTCATTAGCGGTAACCGGAGCAATGGCTGAATCATCGCCAGCCGAGCATACGTCATCCTCGGCGCAGGCGCGGAAGCGAGGGAGAGTGGTCTGCGCCGGCGACGGCGACGGCGTTGCTCCTTTGTACGCCAATGTGCGATGGCCGTTCACTTCCTAGTATGATAGTAAAGGGCGATTATCGAAAAGAGATTGGTGATTGCAATCGATCATCATTACTCGTTTGAAAGGTGATTTGTATTGTAAAGCTCTCAATAGCTTTGGTGCTCGGCTAATTTATATTAATTGGTGACTCATTTTATCCATATTAGATAATAACAGACTACTTAGCTTCTGAACAGACGATGGACCGGGATTTGATTACAGCAAATTTCTTGAAAGCTCCGCCTTTCCTTTGGTAAAAGCTTTCTTTTCCTCTTCTATTGAGATAACGGCGTATTTTCAGTTTCAATTTATCGATTTTTGTTTTATCCATCGGCCTGTCGATCCTTTGGTGGATGTTTTCTAGGAGCTTTATTTACATACCGGTATGTGTAAATAAAGCTTTTATACGAGCAGTTCCAGCTTTTGCCATTAAATATATCACAACGAACTCACAGCAATCGTACCAAAGAATATGTATATGGACGGACGAGTGCATTTAAAAATAATAATTTTATAATTGACTGAATTAATAACTATAAAACCCACACTACCATAGTGAATTAGCAGGATTTTAGCATTTTGTCCATCTACATTAAAACTGAAATGTTACGTTTAAAGTATTGTTTTATTTGATGTAACACCAATTTATAATGCAAATCTTCTGTATAATTTGTTGTTACTAACGATTTTTATTTTATTTTACATGTTTTAATTGTTACTACATCCTCGATGTTTATATGCAAATGTAAATTAGTACAACTAATACGAGGTCGGAAGATTATGTACATACATACGTAGATAACTTAATAGTGAGTTTTGATTCGGTTGCGTGGTGTACGCATTTTGCAAATTTCTTAAGAAACCGGGCGGTCAAATCACCATTTTGAATAATGTTGTTCTCATATGAACACACGTCAAGGTCGCTTGTTTTAGTGGCAGGTAATACTGTAACAAATCATAGCTACTAAAATATTGCGTGTAAATGACCAAGTGTGTCGGGGATTTGCATAGACAAAAAGTCGTATTTCTGCTTGGTATATACACATATATATTTTCGTTTTAATATTGTACATTTTTTGGAAGAAAAATATCCAAACTTGTTTCATTTATTGGGTAGTTAAAAAGTCTTTTAAATATATCATTATATTCCAATTAAGCTTGTGTGGTACGTCACTACCTATGGTGTTTTTATATGCAGAAATTATTAATAGTAGACATGTAGGTACGTTCTATTCGGGAAAGCTGACTATATATGGACCCTTCTGCCTAACCCTTTTGGAATATAGGCGTGGTGTTATGTTACCAGCTTATTACTGTCCCACTGCAAGACAAGGCATGAACATTGGACACCTCGCTTGCTCGCGAATTGGCGATTTCTAATAAACTTGCAGATTTATAATAATTGTAAGTTCCCGTTTCTGGACGACATTTTCCTTCACCAATGCCAGTGATGTACAATATAACCTTTTTTTACATACAATACAAGTTACAACTTTTTTACAGCCGATTATGCTTTTTCGATAATTTAGATTATATTTTTTGTTATCGTTACGTATCATCGTGAAGGTCGCTGAACAAAGAATTTAATTTCACGTCTGTCTGTCTGTTTTGATTGACAGATCTAGGTCGATATTAGACACTCGCATTGTTTCAATGTAACTTGTCAAACAGCTACTGAATGAATGATCGATATAGGTTGATAAGTATTTAATTACTAATTCATTTCTGTATTACGTGAACAAGTTATTCTATAAATAGAAATTGGACATTCTTATTTTGTATCTGTACGCTTTTAAACCTTTCGTTTAGGAAGTGTTGTGACTTTTACTTTCTAGTGCTCAAATCATCAAATTCATTGTAAAGAACGAAAGTTACAATAAAACAAAAATAGGTTACAACTTTCTTAATTGTTACATCATTGTATCTGCACTTTATTTTAGCCTCATTAAACATAATACAACATTCTCTTGGCTATGAATAGAGCGGTTAAAAACAAAATAACAACAAAGTTTTGGACAGTTACCTCTTCACGAAATACAGGCGTGGCCTGTATTTCGTGAAGAGGTAACTGGGTTGTGGAGGTAGGATAGGCAGTCGGTCCATGTAAATACTGGTATTCAGCTGAATCTGGTTAGGCTGGAAGCCGACACCAACGTGGTTGGGATAAAGCTAGGTAGATGATGAGTCCATTTTAATGAAATCTTATTAGTTCGAGAAGTGTTTACCTTAGCGATAGTAGTATGTTGATTAGATCTTGAGAGAGTTGAAAAAATAATATAAAAGTTTAATCTGGTTAGGCTGGAATCTGACACCAACATGGTTGGGAAAAGCTAGGTAGATGATGAGTCCTTTTAATGAAAACTTATTAGCTCGAGGAGTGTTTACCTTAGCGATGGTAGTATGTTGATTAGATCTTGAGAGAGTTGAAAAAATAATATAAAAGTAGTAAAACAGCCCATCTAAACTTAACCAGGTGACAGGTCAGTCAGTGAGTACATATATTTATAACAGTATTCGTTTTTATGTTCTTATATACTATAGAGATGTTTAAGCGTCATGGTATGCATATTGCTATCATAAAAAATACATTAATGGGAAAATTACGTTCACAAATTCGATTATGTAATTTTATTAGGAGCGTTATTGTGATGAAACTTTCCATTAATGTTATGTAATATAATGGAAACATTTTATTATGTGCATCTTTATTTTACACATAGCATATAGAACCTAAGTACTGTACAGTGTACAGCCTTCCGAACTCCACGGGCATTTAATATGTTATTGGCAGGTTATGATATATAAACACTCATTCATAGAAAAAGACAAGTCAGACAGCCGTTACCTGACTGGCGGTTTGAATAAAATAAAATAGAGTTTCAAAATAAGAGAATAAATTAATTTATGAACTACTGAAAAGAAATACGCATTTCATTACGAACCCGGTATCCCAGCAACGTTAGGTTCCTGCATGACGAGTACCTACTACTCAGGAAAATAAAACATTATAAAATTGCTCTCCATTTACATTTAAGTTTGATCTAAATCGTGCAAGATCGCATATCTTTCGTGATTTGGAGGTCAATATCAATATCACAGTATGTGTTATTGCAAACTTTTGTTTTAAATGTACACCATTGAGAGCTGCCATTGACTTAATTGTACATTTTAATTTTCTGCAAATATCTCATAGGGGCTCGTGTTTAAGTAAGAACAGCCCGTCGCTTTTGCCGAGGTCGGTCCGTGGATGGGTGACCATCCATTACATATAAAGACCCTTCCGTGCCTAAAAAGCACGGTAAGCCATTGATCCCGGCTGTCATTTGTAGATCTTTACCAGTAGCTGCAGGTAGTTGAAAACTCGAAAGCCTAATAACCAGTATTACCAAGGAATATCGTGTTATATTGCGTGGAAGTGAGATAGGCGGTCACATATCTGACTTCCCCACAATATCTCGACATGATCGATTTACGACATAACACAATCAGGAGTAACCATATTCAGCTGCATCTAGTTGTGGAAAGACGAGGAAGATTGAATGATCTCGTAAAAAAAATGTTCAGCTTCTATGCAAATAAATCAAATTGAAGTGTCTGTTTATAATGTCTTACCAAAAAAAAAAACAATCTTTAAATTTTAAGTCTGTCAGTCTGTTTGTTGGACTCTCCGAAACGGCTGGACAGATTTTGACGGGACTTTCACTGGCAGCTGATTTGCTTAGGACTAACTAAGAATTATGGTTCCGCGCAAATCAATTAAAAAAAATGTTTTGTTAAATTCCACGCGGACAAAGTCGCGGGTACCGCTAGTCGTGAATTTAATTGATATTCGGGCAGTCGAATAAAATATCTAGTTTTTTGACCGATTGTGAAGATACTTTTTTGATAAATACAGCTTTTTTTGACTATACAAACATTAAATTGCGTCAAATAAAGTCTTTGTAACACCTCAACTGATACACCTACTCAATTTAAATTGATCGCTACGAAATCTTCGTGCAAAACTAACGTATCATGCTCGGTTGACCTAGAGCACATTGTCTTACATTAAATTGAATTAAATACTTGTACATGGGTGCCTTGAACTACATGTGGATTTTATTTCACCTTGATTCGTATGGTGTAACATGCAAGTTATACCTACATGTATCCTCTTGACCACTCCCATCTAAACTTTTTGATCAGCATTGTTATTCTATAGAAAACAAAATCAGAATGGACAGGCTGGTTTCATTTTGATCTCTTCATAAATCGCTGTAGCTGTTACATTTCTAACTTTATACAATATTGAATTGTTATATTTGTCATAAACAATTTTATTTTTTTGCTATTTCAATTAATAGTACTGAACAATTAAATATGCATTTTTTTTAAAGATTAGTTACTGTGGATTTTCTTGCCCATTCTTCTCCATACGATACTCCCTTTTGGAAGCGGCTACTTGAATCATTTTATTTATTTATTTTAATTGTAATTTTGACGTTCAAAAGTAAGATGGTTCCACTCGCATAAATACACATATCTACAACCCATTTTTCCATCACGGATTTTTCTGAACTGGGTAAGAATATTAAATGCATTGAATATTGTCAGCTAGCTCTCCTTCACTTACCTTAACAAATCGATACATTTAACATCAATAATAACCCAATTACACACTGCAATGCTATTCAAATGATCTCATACAATTTAAAATGCCAAATGTATGTCCCAATTAATCCTACAACCAACATCATAATTGGTGTTCTACAATAAATCTTTGAACAAACTCTCGTTAAGTTAGCAATAAACCTTGGCATTTAAATATCCGTTACCGAATCCATTGCAATAAAACGTTTGTGAAGTGTATCAATCAATTACTTTATCATTTTTTGTTATTTTGTTAGTAATAAACGCCTATTGCTTCCTATGGCGCTTTATGTTCGCTTCTAATCGGTATTGGACATGCTACATTATGGATTTTTGAAGATTCAACTGTTCTACTTACGTTTGTTTCCCTTTTTCCTGCTTTTGACAAACTGCCAAGATGGTTTATGGTTTTCGAGTATATTTATTCATGTTTTTCAAATATTCTTTAGATATTATATAAACTAAACGACTGGAGATATTTCTACAAATAAGCTATCGTTGAATGTATCTTAGTTACCCAAGTGTCCTAGGATAGGGGACGTCAAAAATTTTCAAGCAATCTGTTGCAATTGGTGGTATCAAATCTGAAATTGAACCAAAACAACTGCCACCAGCGGCAGCATAATGCTTAAAAAGTCAAATTGGTTTTTATTTTTTTTATAGGTTTTTGCAGTCTGTTTTTTTAAGACCTCTTTTTTACCACTTAACATCTCTGACCTTTACATTGATGAAGTTAAAGGAATTAAAAAATACTCATTCAATTTTAATTTCTTGAATGATAGTTTGAGTACTTACTTCATACGGCCTACCCAGATGCCATTTTATTTCTTTAACATTAAAAGTACGATTATAAGTTGGTCTCTTACTTAATAAGTTAGAATATCAAATAAGGGCAGTTCTACATAAGAAATTAATAAAGTTATAGATATACTGCCACATGCCTTCATCAGCTAGGGTCATAATATGAATGAATCTACTTATATAGACAGTCATAAGGAAATTGGCAAATAAAATACAAATTTTATGACTGGATTTAATTAATTCTTGGAATATTTAGTCTTAGTCAAATGATTTTCGAAATCACTATGAACTGAGTCCAATTTATCGTGATCGCATTACTGTAACCTAGTAGCACAATAAGGTTGTATAACAGCAGCAGCAGGTTATACCAAATCTGGATATCATTTCCCTATTAGAGCTGAATAGCTTTGCTAGCAAACATAACTCTGAAATGCCTATTACAGAGTTATGTTTTCTAGCAAAGCCAACTAACGCTTTTGTTCGGATTTTTTTTGAGTAGTCGGTAACAATAGCATATCATTATTAAGGATGAGTAGCGGAAAACAGCTCCTAAACTGGACACATGGTACGGCAATTGACTTAATAATAGTTCACACAAAACACTCTCTTAAACAGTTAGTTTAAATAGCGTTCACAAATACCGTCACCTAGCCTACATCGGTATTTTTCCCTTATTTAGCTAACAGCAGAAACTACTGATAGATGATGATGATATACGTTGATAGTACAGGCCCTAAACTCTATTGAGAGGTATAAGAACACGGTTACATAGTTTTACAACCAAAACCTCATCACATTTTTTTCGTAATACCACTATAGAACAAATTTGTTAAAAGTCTGTCCTTTTTCTCCAGGTACGGCCTAACGTATGAAGAGATCGAGAAGGGTTTACCACTCATCGACACGTCTCGCACCCTCATCCGTGAAGTATGTCCTCCTGTGTTCTCCCACGTGGAGTGCCGCGCCGGCAAGTACCGGAGGTTCGACGGACTTTGCAACAACTTGCAGAACCCGACATGGGGCGCAACCATGGCTCCATTCCAGAGGTAAATAACTAAAATCTTATCACGCCACATTAAGTTCTACCAGCGGAGCGAGCATGGCTTCAGTGACATGGGTTGAGTCACACATTTTATCACAGTTTGGGCGATAAAACCGTAGCATATCAACGCAATCATTTCTTGTCACAAACAGCTTGTACGTCTGTGCTCAACCCGCTGGTTATAAATTTGACACTGAGCATTCAAAAAATACAGGTATCAGTGGTCGAGACGGTGCCTAACAAAGCCAAGGATTTTCTTAAACTCCTCGTTCCAAATTTTGCCAGTTTATTACACTACGACCTATACGTATTCTATTCCCTCTTGCCTGCATGAGCATAATTATGGGAATACTTTCGTTCATGCTGCGGTAAAAGCTTAGTTATTCCGCAAGGTTGGTAGCGCAGCTGAGCGAAAAGGTTTTATACGTCGACATATTATGTTTTGCACCTTCACTCAAGCCTTTTATGGAACCAAGCGGTTCGATAGCCTCTGTATTGTATACATACAGCCTGAAATGGTCAGAAACCCAAGACAGGTTTTGAACAATAAGGAGCAATATTGTGCTGGATTTTGTACTGAATATAGCTCACACCAAAATCTGAACTGCGCTGTAACATATGAATAACGATAAGAATCTAAATTATTCCGTAAAACGTAAATGACAACTTTTAATTTAAACATTTACTGTCAAAGTTTCTAAAGTGGCGCCTTGTCTGATAAATTCTAGAATAAAACAAAATCAAGATTCAAGACATATTCACGTTTCTGGCTCGACGAGAAAGTGAAATTTGTAGTGCAAAGCCCCTTGCGAGCAGGTGTATAAAATACCCGCTTACATATGGAACTCGTGTGTCATATGTTTCCTCTTTCCAGATTAATAGGGCCGCTTTTCGCCGACGGTATCAACTCTCCGCGTATTGCTCATCATGGTAAGGACCTGCCACTTTCCCGTGTGGTGTCCCGCACCATGCACCCTGATGAAGGCTTCCACGACCACGCCGGTACCGTCATGGTCATCGCTTGGGGACAGTTCATGGATCACGATTATACGCTAACTGGAACTCCACTTGGTAAGTTCAATGGCAAAACCATTTTTATACAAATCTGGACTTTGATACAAAAAAATCAACCTTATATAGCCAATCTCCCATGCTTTCCATTTGGATATTCTAAATATGAGCCCAGTGCCAGACGCTAAGATTGCACGAAGTAAACTGTACAGTGCACATACCGCCTTTTTTATTGTTATTCTTCCCAATAGACCCTGTGAACCGTAACGACCCCGAGGAGTGCTGCAAGCGTCCCCCTCACCTGAAGCATCCTTACTGCAATGAGATCCGTATTCCTGATGATGATTACTTCTACCGTCTGTTCGGAGTGAAGTGCATCGACTTCGTACGAGGTTTCCCGTCGCCAAGGCCCGGCTGCCGTCTGGGTAAGATACTTGCATGTTTCGTATATGTATCTTTGTACGATATCTTATAAACATTGCACATTATTTCTTTTAAAAAGGTGAATTGAACGCCTTCGAAATTTTTGAAAGTCTGTAATTCTTCTGTTTTGAGTTTATTATAAATGGAAGGTCACAGTTCAAAAAATTTCAATTTCAATGCAGAAATGTCAGATTCACACGCAATTTGCATTTCCTTTTGAATTGCTCCCGTAATTTTGTCTCCGGCCATCAAATGCGTTAACAGGCAAATCCACTTAGTCTAAATCATGCATCGGGCCATTGTTCTGGAAATGCAAATCATATTTAATTTCATAAAACAACGAATGTAGGTACATATTATTATATGTTTCGCTCCCATTGCGGTTGTTTTGCGACTGCAGAAACTTGAAACTCTCCAACATTGTTCTACAATGCTACCTTAGGCTAATTTAAACGAAATCTAAATATATTTCCTCAGTTCCGGAAATAAAACGGAGGGTATTTCACTTTCATTTCACGATTGCGCTTAGTATTAAGGAAACCGCATACAAAGTGCGGTATTAAGGGGCACATTATGTCCGAACCGGTGTAGCACGTAGTAGACGGACGTTAAGTGACCTCAGTGGCCATTGTTGTTCGTGAACATTTATCGTTAGATCTTATGGTTATCTTGAAATCTCGTCATCTGCCTAAGGACAGGGAAAGTGTTGATCGTTACGTTGTTGTTATGTATATTGCGCAATGAAGTGCAAATCTTTATATGTCCGTGAGTGTTTGGCATTCACTGATAAGTAGGTATCGTAAAGCAGTTTATTGGGTCGAAAACCTACAACCTACAATACATAAAATGACACCGCTGATTCAAAAATATTTGCATTGGCGTGTTCCAAAAACAAATATGCGTGATTCTAAAAAAATAGGCACGTTCTATATTTCAAACCATTCTTAAATTGCTTGAGTGTATACAGTCAGCCATAACTAATATCCTTCCAGCCTGTATGGCATAAGGTTGCCTTTGGCATACGAACTTCAACGTATGTAGAGAGCTCCTGGAACTATCATTATGTTGCGTCCTATCAATGGATTCGGAACCGCGAAGCGAACGTTATAATAGCTTGTTGTTAAGTTGTGTTTCGAGTTTCACCATTAACTCGAAACAATAAAATAAACCTAATTGATATTCTAATAGAAACTATAAGAATGACTAATAAACCAGTTTGCTATCTAAAATCGATAGAGATCTTCGTAATTCATATCTTGCCAATACCCGGAATACATTTCGCGAGCATTGCGCCACGGGGAGCCGCTTTCACGATGACTAAAACAAATGAAGCTCAATAACCATGGTTTTTTGCAACACTAGGCTAAGCAGGCGGCTGGTTGTGATCGCGCACAGACTGCGATCTGGACACATGCCGTTCAATAAGTTTGGATTTTTAATGAAAAAAACGCATGCCCCAAACTGTGATGTGTGTGCAACGCCGGAAGATGTAGTATACTTATTAACGGTGTGTTCCAGATTTCAGTCTGACAGAGTAGCATTATTTAAAGATTTAAATTTAAATAAGTATGATGTGGGTGTATTCCATCATATACTTTGTACACCTAATTCAGAAGCAGCTTACAAAGTATTTAAGTTTTAGTTAAGAAATGTTTTGTTATAAGTTATGATGGGACTGACATACACGTCCGTGCAAAAGTCCCTAATAATAAATAAAGAGAGAAAAAACAACCATAGTTTCAAACTAAATAGTATTTAACTAAACGAGCTCTCCATTGCAAACATGTTATTATGAAATCGATTGGAGTACATTGCAACGTTAATTTTATGACAATATTATATGTTTAACGACTCCATGCTGTAAATTCGTTACTTACCGCATAATAAATAGACATTACGGGAGGCTGGGCATATCTGGGGCACAAGCTGAAGGTTGACCAGTTCACTTGATGGATAATAGACTCATTTAATAATTTGATTGTCCTTAATTGTATAGATAAAACCGTAGCCAATCACGACATAGTAGACATGTGACATGACACGTTCAAAATAATATTGGTACAGGTCCTATAACCACTTATGAATGTTAATGTTTCTGCTTTAGGATCAAGAGTTCCTTTCAACACTCTGACTGGAACCATAGATGGAAACACAGTGTATGGAGTGACTGAGAAATTCGCCAGGTAAAGTATTCTGCCATGTATAGTTATATCATTAAGCTGAAGAGTTAGTTGCTCTTTTTTGTTTTAACTCGCTAATCTCTGGAACTGCCAGTCGGATTTCAAATATGTTTGAAGAAGTTTATCGGTTATTTAATTTCAAGCTACGACCTTTAGGCGTGGGTGAAACCGGGGGGCAAAGCTAGTATTTAAGAAAAAAAGATTATGATTGTCACTTGGCTGTAATACCTATAACTATACTAAATTGCAAAATAATCTTGTATTAATTATAAATGTCCGATGTCTGCAATCTGTAAATATTCAAATACAAATGATATTAGAAGAGGAAATTCTTGACACATAGGCACAGATGACAGCACATGAAGCTATCCCAAACTGTATTTTTTTCTTAATTGAACATGAACCTTGTTCTTTTGTAATAAAGTTGAAAAAATATCAAAGAAACTTGACAAATTGGAGTAGCTTGATGTGCAGGCTTCTGTACTATTTGTACTGTTATATATTTTCAACATGTATTTAATGTGGTCATAAAAATATTGTAGAATTGCAACACTTTTTCATACCGTGGGAGACTGTTTTATGAATATTGGTATAATTTGATAAATTACAGGAAACTGCGTACTGGTTTCGGAGGACTATTGCGTATGAACCCAGTGTTCAAAGAGTATGGACTCAAGGATTTGCTGCCTCTCAAACTTGACATCCCCGATGAAGGATGCACTAGGCCTAACAAGAACATGTACTGCTTCGAAGCTGGTAAGCACCATACTGTATAAGGCTAGAGGTTCAACTTTTAGGTGGTCGCTTTAACATGTTTTTTTTTTTTTTTTTTTTTTTTTTTTTTTTTTTTTTTTTTTTTTTTTTTAAAAAAAAAACGTTGCCCCACACTAGGAATTTCTCCTGTATCGTGGGTGCGTTTACAAACATTTAAACTCACATACACAAACAGCCAGACCCGGAACAACTACCTGTAGGTCATACAAATATTTGTTCCGTGCGGGGATCGAACCCACAACACGCGGCGCAGCAGCCGATGGCTCAACCACTGCGCCAACCGTGTCGTCCGTTTTAGTATTCACTATCATCACGCTCCTGCTCTTATCTCAGTTCGTTTGCAGGCAGCGCAGCATTATCTTCCATACAGTATTAGTCGTCATTTCAGTGCTCTCTTTCTTCTAAGCCAGAGAATCTAGCCATTTTCCTTTGGTCTGTAATTCCTTTTCTTGTCACCATGCTCCTCTAATCTTGAAAAAAGTATTAGTGCTTTGTTTTTAATCCATCATCTAATCTTTTTTTTTTTGTTTAGGTGAAATCCGTGTCAACGAGCAGTTAGTTCTTACCGTGATGCACACTCTCATGGCCCGTGAACACAACAGAGTCGCAAACGGTCTGGCTGAGGTCAACCCACATTGGGACGACGAGACTCTCTTCCAAGAAGCAAGGCGCATCAACATTGCCGAGATCCAACACATTACTTACAACGAATTCTTGCCTATCCTTCTTGGAAAAGACGTTATGGAGAAGTTCGGTTTAGTGCTCGAGAAAGAGGTAAGAAATCACAATTAAAATGTCATAGAATGTCTTTATTTTCAAAACGCAGACGAATTACGACTATGAAAGGCGTTTTCTAAGTAAATTGAGCAAGATTTAAATTTAATGTTACCAATTTTGTATCCATCGATGGTAGTCATCGATCACAGTGATGTAACAACTTCACAGCTGGTTCGTTGAACTTGTGTCATCTTGCAATGCTCTACTTAACAATTGCAGAGATTGATCGGTTGATTTGTTTCAGGGTTACTGGGACGGATACGATCCAGAAGTCAATCCTGACGTCATTGCATCGTTCGCCTCTGCTGCTTACCGATTCGGACATTCACTGTTGCCTACTGCTGTTGAAAGATGGTCCAAAGCACATAAATTCATCGGTAAGTCAAAACTAATTCTGAAATCTCTGCAGGTAACAATTTTGATCGTATCATTGTCAAAATATCTAAAGCGAATCTAGACCGTTATAACATAAATACCGTTGTTTGCAGCATCCAAGAGACTTTCAGACCTCATTCGTAGACCATACGACTTATACAGAGCTGGGGTTCTCGACGAATACGTCATGGGTCTAATGAACCAGGTCGCCCAGGCTATGGACGACTCTATCACTCAGGAAGTCACGAACCATCTCTTCAAGAAGGTCGGTGCCCGCTTCGGAATGGACTTAGTATCATTCAACATGCAGAGAGGTCGTGAGTTCGGTATTCCCGGATACATGGAGTTCAGAAAATTCTGCGGTCTTCCTTCTGCTGATACTTTCCAAGACCTATTTGGTTCTATGCCTAACGCCACTGTCCAGAAATACGAGACTATCTTTGATCATCCCATCGATGTGGATCTTTGGTCCGGTGGTGTGTCTGAGCGACCTCTGCCTGGGTCTATGTTGGGGCCCACGTTTGCCTGCATCATTGCTACTCAGTTCTCTTATTCAAGACGAGGTGACAGATTCTGGTAAGTTTTTAAGTCTTTTAATAAATAATTGAATAAGTAGGGTTGAAGTCTCCAGGATTCAAATAATTTTCTTACTCAGGTTCGAGCTGCCCAACCAGCCCTCATCGTTGACACCGGAGCAGCTGGCTGAGGTCAAGAAGGCACGTCTAGCTCGTGTCATTTGTGATAACACGGATATCATCGATACTGTTCAACTGTACCCCATGGTCTTACCTGACCATGAATTGTAAGTATACTCTTAACTTTAAAGCAAAATTAAGCCCCCTTCTTTATTTTCGTATAAGTCAGTTTATAACGCTAGAACATTTTGAGTAAACCTTTCCCAAAAGAGTTACGAGCATAGTAGGTTCATCAGTCACATAGGGCCGTAAACTTTCCTAGAAATTAAACAATCTTAAGTTACTATTTATTGTTTCTCTTTTTTCAGAAACCCACGTGTCCCATGCAGAAGTGGAATCATTCCCTCAATGGACTTCAGCAAATGGGCTGAGCCCGCGCCCTTCCGTGGTGCCGCGAAACAATTCGTGAGTAGCTTTACTTACGACCCGTACACGGGCAAGAAGTAGTCGCACCAGCACATAGCTCCTAGAGTTTTCACATAGAGTAATGTTATAGTCAACGGTGTAACTGTACGTTGTTCAAGCTAAATGACCTTTGGTAGTATGTGACCCTCGTACTTACATACTAGCACATGAAAGAAATCTAACGTTGATGATATTCTTTATGGACTTTCCTTCAGAAAAAATATGGCATTTCATTGCACAAAGGTTACTTAACTTGAATTTTTAACATTGACCACATCGTAAATTTGTACTGTTTTCAGGTTTTGGTCTTTGCTGTATAATGTAGAGGTCTTTGTTAAAATGTATCCTAGACAGTTATAGTGTATCATAGAATTACACGAAGCACTACCATAGCTTCGGTTAGATAGCTACCAATGTATAAAATAAGATGTCTGATAGAATCGAAGCTATCTAATTTAAGTTATCGAAGTGTACTTTGAAGTCATCTGTTAAATATAAACCCTAATTACATTTGGTTGTTGACTTCCCCATCAAGAGATGAAGTTCGACTTATGCTAAATGTGCCAAAATAGTGTCGAAGTGCAATTAATCGATCAAGCATGTTAGTTCTAAGAATTATTTATAAATAGAATAGGAACTTTGTACAAAAACATAGAAGATGGCTTTGTCAAAGCAAAAGTGCTTTTAATTGCCATATATTTAAGTTAAGGTAGTTTTGATCTAAAATACCTATTCACATATTATGTTGTAGTTAATAAAGCACCTGTAGTAGTAGAAGTCAATTTTTGCCTGCTGGAAGGCTGGTAGTTTGGTACATTAAGTTTTGCCCCTGTTAAAGTGATTGTCCATAATAACCTTTATTGCAATGATATTCACCTTTATTAGCCGACTTAAACGATAGCATAGGAAAACTTAAGTAAATAATATTAACATTAATTAAACCTCATTTAACAAAAGAAATGTTTAAAAATAATATATTGTTTTCAATCGTTTCGACTATCAGTCGACCCAAAAAAATAAAACGAATATTAGAGAACTGACGCCTCTTTCAGGATGACAGAAATAAACAAAATTAGGTATGTGAAATAAGTTTACCTATGCTCTGAACCTCACCATGTGTTTAGCCCTTTCGTGTACCTACACATGTCAACGCTTTACTTCTTAGTACTGAAATTGAGAGCTCTCATGTATGTATGTCCGTTTTGTTCTGTAAGAGAGCAAAAGATGCAAATAACCTTAATTAAGTTTAGCTTGTCAACAAAGCAATCGGCACCATTATCTTTTTAGTGAACTCTCGAGCAAGTTAGCCTTAAATTCATTCTCATTATTCAGTGTAATTGTACCAAATGCCTTATTTAGACATATGAATCCTCCAGTATCGGTAGTATCATCAGATCATCACCGTAGTTAGTAAGTAAATCAACTTAAAAGTATAGTAGTAGTAAGTAGACTTGATTTATGCTTAGGTCTTTGATCAGAGTCTTAGTTTTTATGTTCAGTTCTAGGTCATCAGATTTGATATGATTGTCAAAAAAAATAGAAATGTATTTTCAAAAAATATACTGAACATGGAAACTTGTACATTGATGTTGTTAGTTAGACCACCATCTATGCTGTCGTGAAGATAAATGCTATTGTGTTAAATGCAAGGGGCTGAAGACACTATTCATTAACTCGGGTTCATTAGTCAACCTTGATTATATCCCAATATATGAAAGCATCAACAGTAATACTCAGAATCGAATACAAAAATTAACAGCACATACAAGTTCATTCAAATTCATGAAATCTCATTTATCTTCATCGAACCCGGTATTAATGTATGTACCTAATCACTTTTGTTATTTTTTTATTTATTTATACTTAGTTCAAGTTAATGTGTAAATTGTAATTATGCATGGTTAATTTGTAGTAGATTGTGTAAATAAAGTATGTTGCAATAAATGTTAGAATTATAGCACTGGTTTTATTGATCACAACCTTCATATCGACTTACACATGTACCTGCTACGGTAAGTAGATATTTCCTAACAAAAATAACGTCGTCGTTAACAGGACACATACATTTTCATCTAATGTTTATTCCAATTTCTTTCTCAGATGACCAATGCTACCACAGTTGAAAATAACAGCACGAGCCATGATCAGATAAGTAAAGGGCCATGTAACCAAACCGCAAATTCTGATAAGGAAACACAAAATTGTACTATAAATACTCTACAAACTCAGACTAACCACTGTTCTAATAATACCAATAGCAACGCTACCGCTGCCGATTGCGACACTGTAACCGCAGCCGAGAATAATACAAATAATGCAAAAGAAAATCAAATTGCCGATAAAAATACAGTATTAAAATATGTGTATAAGAAAGGTGACAAGGCTGAAATACCCATAAAGGATCAAGGTCATTTTAGAAACAGCTTACGGCGAAAACGATCAACTAGGGAAACACATGACAGAAGCCCACGCCCAAGCAAGTTTCAGAAACCCGTAGTAGTCAATTACGAAACTGTGCATGGATCTGGGGAAATATTAGCACCTCTGCGAACTACTGGAAACAACATTTTGGGAGCCGACCTAGCTGATTTTAACATTGAAACCCTTCATCTTAATAGTGCCAATAAAAAGGATGAACATAAAGCCCCTAATCTCAAAAAAGATTCCAGTGAAACGGAAAGCCTAAATGGAGGCAGCAATGAAAAAGGAGACACACAAAAGGATGACAATAAATCCAGTAACGAGAGTGAAGAAAGTGGTGAACGGGGAGACTACAAGAATGGAAAACCTCAACATGAAAACGATAATAGTGATGAGCGCGGAGACTTTCAAAATAGAAAAATCAGCCGTGAAGATCAAGACAGTGCTGAACGCGGCGACTATAAATCATCAAAACCTGCCAAAGACAGAGATGAAATAGATAACAGAGGTGCGCGTGAAGATTACCAAACCAAAAAAGTTAGTCGGGAAAATGATGATAGTTCTGAGCATGTGCATTATACAAATAGACAACCTAATCTCAAAGAAGATAATAGTGGAGAACGTGGAGCCTATAAAAATAGAGACTCCAGTCATGAAAGAGGTGAGAGTGAAGAAAGCGATGTTCATAAAAACCGTGAAACTAGCCGTGGACACGATGATAGCAGTGAACGTGGAGACTACACAAGTACCAAAAATGACTCTGGAGATACCTATAATAGTGCTGAAAGTACTGAAAACAATCCCAAATCTAACTCTAGGTATTCGACGCCAAGTAAAAATAGCAAGGAAAGTTCCGAAAGGGATGAAAGTATAAAACCAGATCCCAATAGCTCTGAGAGTAAGGAGAGTATAGAGACGGATGATAGGGATAAAAAGCCAGGTGATGGAGTTCAGAGAAGAGAAAAAAATGCAGGATACCGTGAAGATAATAAATTATATGATGGTAAGAAAACTGAAACACATCCCAGCAAATACTTCGATTCTGCAAACGAAAGTAGCGATGAAAGCAATGAAAGTATTGAAAAACGAAGCAAACCAAAAATGGACACCAAAAAAAACGCGCCAGTTCCTTTAAAAGATATCGACTTAAGAGACTTCACCTATGAGCGAGTACATCTTAACAAAGATAGGAAAGTAGAACCCCAAAAAGATAATCTTGAGTACGCTGATCCCAAAACTGCGGTGGAAATATTACCAATTTCCACGGCTGTACCCGGCCTAGAAATCAGAAACCATGAAACACTAAATTCTTTGCCAGATGTTAATACTTTAGCAAGTCCAGAAGTGGAAAGAAATGGTAACAGACTAATTCATATAGATAACGGAGAATTTAAGCCTGTCGTTGAAATTAATCCCGAAACCGATAACGATGAGGAAAATATAAAATCCAACATTAGTGATGAAGTAGAAAGTTTAGAATCAATTTTAGGGGTAAAAGAACAAGAAAATTTTGATGACAACGATCAAAATGACAAAATTGTCGAACAAAAGGAAGTCCAAAATAAAGACGTAAAACAAGAATTTGAAAGAATTCCTGTCAATTATAATCATATCAAAAATACTAAAAACAACGACAGTCCACCTACTGAAACTCCTAAAGAAGACACAGAAGTGACACAAAGGGATGGCACACTTGATATATTTGCGCCTGAAGATGTCAAATATGATGAACATTTAAATATAAAATTTGATGATTTGGCGATTAAATTGCCAGAAATAAAATTACCGGATGACATTTTAGCTTTCACCAGAGACAGTTCTCCGTATAGTTATAACGATGAAAAAAAGCAACCACAAGCAGATGCCCCAAGTTACAATCCAAGTTACTTTTATGATCACGACGACAAAGAAAAAACACGTGAACGTAATGAGAAAAAGGAAGATGACGATTCAGACGAGGATGATGATCGCGCACCTGATACTAGTTATTACGGATCCTATGATGACAGTGAGAAAAAGCAAAACTATAAAAAGAAGAACGCTGAAGCAAAGAGTGATGAAGAGGAAGATTTGTATGAAAAATTTGTAAGAGAAAGATTTGGAAAACGAGGGACTTTTGAAAAAAGGTCTGAAAAGTTAGAAGCGGCAGCGCCAACCAATCCTGAATTATATAAAACTATTAAAAATATTCTTAAAAAGACTGCAGACATTGACGACCAGGCTAAAAAGAGTGGCGATCCCAACGCGGGTTATATGTGGACGCTAGAATATGGGGAGAAATTGTAATGTAATGTAACACAACGCAAACCATTTAGGGGCAAAAATAACCAAATGAATGGGACACTGCCTTATTGTCTCTGGAAGATATCCAACGTACTTATGGACCCCCATATAACCATTTCAAGAGAATTAATGTTATGTCATTAGATTAGATAATATTCCATAGGCTGATATAGTGTTTAAGTTATTAAGTTAGTTAAAAATAAGTTTTCAATGTACCATGTTTTTCGTGTGAAATGTGACAACATGGTTTAAATGCACAATGAAGTAAAATTTTTAGATCCTTCCTATTAAAAATTCACGCTTTTTTATTATTTTAATACGAATGGAGGAGGCGTTTTTGTCTTGATTGATCGCTGTAAGCGCAGTGCTTGAGCGATGTACTTTTGCGCTATACTATGAATCGCGTGGGTTCGAATCCCGCTGGGGACAATATTTATTACGACCAACGGAAAGCCCGACATGGATGTCTGTGTAATTATGCATGTGTGATTTGTATCTACGAACACACTCATTGTTAAGCCTTTTCATTAATACATACATAAGGAAGACTTAAGTTTTTTATCGTAGAATAAAATTAACACAAACTATAAAATAGGATCTCATATTGTAATGACGTTTGTTGTAAATATCATTTTATTTAAATAAATATATTTAGTAAATTTTGTTCCATCGTTTTAATATTCTTTATTCCCACTTAAATAGTACGAAACCTTTCGGGTAAGATAGTTTTAAGTAGGAGTGTGCCTGAGTTTATAAACCTAATGCAGGGGACCGGGAGACACTCTAAAAGGTATCACAATTTCTTTAATACCGTGTTTTGTGCAGTTTCCTATACTTCTTAATAACCATGGAATTTTATACAAAAAACATTCAATAATATCGCCTTTAAGGCACCCAAGTCGAAAATTCCGAGCCGCCATAGTTCGGAATTATAGATAAGTACTGGGTGCTCCAATTCGAAAAATGGCGAAGTCCACTTTGTCTCTTTTTAGCAATGAAAAATGGTTCACAATGTTATTTTTTTTAAAGAACACACACGTGGCGTATATATATGAAAATACCACCAAGCTAAAGTACAAAATTAACGATATATTTTGGTATAAAAACAGTACCTACCTAATAAGGTAATTTGGTTAAAAAAACAAACCTGTAATTGAAAACAAAGTTTGGAACTTATCATACATGAAAAAGGACTGCTTTCCCATTTCCCTGCTTTTTTAAGGACTAAAAATTTTTACAAAATAAAATAGCTTCTTTAATTCTATTTCTATAATCAATATAAATTTTGTCAACCAATTCCTCAATAACTTGACTTTCATTTTATTCCGCATCAGCATGTTCGTAATCATATTTTCGTAAAACTTATGGTCTTAGTAAGGATTCATATGACTTGTGGATTATTGGAACTGAAAGTATATCGTCTAATTTTTCTAATTTAGGGAAATCAGAACAATAAATCGAATGAACGTAAAGAAATCGGTCCATTAACTAACGTAAAAAATCCCTAATTGAACTTTGGGTATTCTAATCCGATCCAAACATAGGTTACCCATGTTCGAATTCGATTGAATACTACTACACTTATAGAACTATACTTAGTTACACACACATTTCTCTAGTTATTTTCAAGTTCCATGTGATAGAGGGTAATCCTTTTCCCATCTACCGGGCACAAATTTAGGGCTGCAAAAATGTAATCGAGAAAATTCCTTATGTCAGAAGTGGAAAACCCTTTGCGCGACTTTGAAATCGAACTCAGGACCCCACGCTCAGCAGTCGCTTGCGACTGAGCCGATTTCACGGCTGACGGTTTTTTTTTTTTTTTTGTGGTGGGAAAATCATCTTATGACATCCCCCGCTCTTGGGCGGGGCGGGAGATAGTGTCAGACTTTTACTGACTAAAAACCCACTCCTGTTCCTTCGTTGCCTTTCGTACCAGGGCCGAGTCTTCCTTTCAGAATCAGACCCTTGGCCCCGGTAGGCTTCGACCCTGCTGGGTCCCTACAGATGCTGACATCTCCTTGAGGCGCGCGTGGAACAGTACGCGCCGTCGACGACTTGGGCTCGGTCCGGATGGTTACCGGACGGTCGGACGACGAGCCACCCATTGCTCGCCGTCCGCAAGCCCACGCCTACGGTGGCCGGTAATCGGGATCGGGATCTCGGCGGCGGTTGGGGCGTGAGGACCGTTGCCTCACGCGATCGGCCGCCTCCTTTGCTAGCATTACTGCTTCGCAGAAGGAGGCGACCGCCTGCCACTCCTCCTCGCTCCGGACCATGGCCTGTACCAAGGCCCGGCGCGAGAGATTGCCGCCGCCGATTGCCCCCACGAGGACACGGCGATGCTCTTCCCAAGCGGGGCACACTTCTACTGTATGCTCCACCGTGTCCTCCGGGCGGTCTACGCAATGGTGACACCCGGGCGTAGACCGCCCGGAGGACACGGTGGAGCATACAGCACGGCTGACGGATGTCTTGCATTTAGTGTGCTGCTCCGAACAGTTACAAGGGTTAAGATACAGCTTACTAACTAATATTGTATTATGGAAGGGTGCAACAATATCTTTTTATTTTAACGTAAGAAGTAAGTACATACAGCTTCTTAATTTTTGAGTAGGTAACTATTAATAATAAAATTGTTTATTTTATAAAATCAATATTAATAAAAATATTAATTATTTTTATTTATATTTATTTATAAAATATATATAATATTCTTATCAGAAAACTAATATATTACAATACATTTAAAACGCTCTTTGCGTAACTAAACGTACAGTACATTATGGCAGTACTGACAGTCAATGACTAATGTCAAAAACCTCATTTCGCTCTCTTCAGATTTTGTGCAGCAATCGTGATTTCGAAAAAGCATTTTATAAATCAAAAAGCAAATTCTTACTATCAGACGGACAGTGAAGCAAAAGTTTTTCTCAATATGTCTGAAGAAATCCAAAGGAAGATGCAGAAAGAGCTGGAACTGTTGAGTGGTACACAAAAAGAATACCGTAAGGCGGTCGGTCTGAAACAACAATTAGATAGCCAGTTCAATGAAAATAAAGTTGTAAAAGAAGAATTATCGCTACTCAAAAAAGACTCAGAAGTATATAAATTGATTGGGCCCGTTTTAGTGAAGCAAGATTTTGAAGAAGCTACCCAAAATGTAACAAAGCGAATGGAATACATCACAAAGGAGACCAAAAGAGCTGATGATCACATCTCTGCATTAGAAAACAAACAGGAAGCTATACAAGAAAACCTGAATGTGCTAAAGCTTGAACTTAACAAAATGAAAGCAAAGGCTTAAGAGAAATTGTTTGTATGTGTCCATAAAAAACTACAGTTTGCAATTTATTATTAATTACTTTTGCATTATGTGTATTTAACTAATTATTAAAAATATAAATTTAAATTAATGCATTTAATTCAAACTTAAAATGTCCATATGCCATGGATCTTGAGCACTTCCTACTAACATTAACGATTGTGCAACTCAGGTCAGTGCTCAAAATCTGTGCCGGTAACTATAGTATTGCATCTTTGTATTCTCAGTCCATTATAATTTCGAAACAAAAGTAAAATAATATAAAAACATTAATGTCAACAAAACCATATTATTCTCGCATCACAAGAAGCAGTTGTAGCACTGCGGACTCTGGCCTCTCAGGAATTATTTAAAGGACTATGTTGGTACTCATCTGAGTCCTGATTATTGACGCATTATGGCACAAAATTTTCCACCATTACATCAGAAAACATGTTCTACAGGATCAAAGGACCCTCACCAGAATCCTAAAGGGGTTTGTTATATTGTATGTGAGTTATACTTGATGTAAACAAAAACAGTTTTTTATTACATTTACCGCATCTCTTCTGGTATAGAGATTATCATTTAGTGCTGCTGTGTTTTGATCACCAGTAATAGCAAGAAATATGAACCAGCGGTTCACTTATTAGCTATACTTTTACTATCTCTCTTTCACATTTATAATGTCAATGATCAAAGATAAACATTATCACATCTGTAGCCCCCAAAGTGTTAGGCAGAGTTGTACTTGAAGTGCACTCACACATTTCACCAGTTATATTCGAGTCCCAGGTTATCGGGAGCAATCAACCAGGCACAACACCAGAATCTAGGCTGCTTTGACAAATTCCAGATGAGAAATACTCAATAACCCTGTCTGACCTGGGAATCCAGCAGAGCCAGGGCCTCATACTGAGCAGTAGCGCATGCAACCACTAGACTATTAAAGCAGTCAATAACAATAAGGCTGCCATCAGACAGAGCTAAATTCCACTGCATGCATTTATCTGCAGTCAGATCTGACTTAGCTCAGTTGACGCCATGCATCTAGCCCAGAAGCTCAGTTCAAAAGTGTTCTTTTTTATTTAAACTCCTTTAAGGCTCACTTATTGCACATTAACTATATGTGATTCACTATAGACTGCGTGTGTACAAGACTATACACGACTGCGTGAAGTTGAAGTCACGACTGTATGCAGGTAATATCGACTGTACGAAGTCGATAGTATGGTTGTATATATTAACTATGTGCGGTTGCGGGTTTTTGGAGGACTGTCTTTTGTAAACGTTTTGACGTTCAAAAAGTGCTGATTCTCAGCCTAATTTGAATAGATGAATTCTGCTTTTGATTTTTGTTGCTCCGGTGCAGTCCATCTGATGGCAGTAATTAATGAAGTACTTACTGGTTCTATTAATTAACAGTAATTAATAGAACCAGTAAGTACTTCATATTACTCACTTATTAGGCGACCTTAAATAACTTTAAATAAAATAGAAATTGTCTATTTTTGCTGTTTCTTTATCTCTGCTGGCAGATAGCTGACGTTATAAGGAGTAACTTAGGCTTAATAGAATGAGGGTGAAAAAATGGAAACCCATGTTTTGGAAATTTCCACTCAAATTTTAACCCTTTCAAAAGGTCGCATGGAGAAGACTGGGCAAGAAACTCCACAATGTGTATTCATACCATTTAGGTACTGAACAGTTAGTGCATCAATGTCTCTTCCTCTCTGTCTAACTCTTCTATCTTCTATGTAAATAAAAAACAATTGCCGCAAATGTATGACTGATCATCACTTGGAAACAGCTCGACCTATTTGGTAGTCTTTTTTGTAGACAAGGTTTGTACAGACGCCAGCACATCAAGGTATCACCAAATCAGTCATATTTTCCAAATTGAGCATGAGCACCTTATTCTTTTGTAATAATGTTGAAAACCTATCAAAGAAATTTGAAAGATTTGAGAAGCTTGATGTGCTGGCTTCTGTACAAAAGATTGATTTGTTTTGGAAAATCCACTGCAAAATGTGAACTAAAAATTTTTTGCACCAGTGGTAAGACGGGGTAGATCGCTAGGTTCTATTTCAATCGAAATCAATTCTCGCATGTTTGATGTACGTATGTAAGAAATATATTTTTTGAAAATCCTCTGGAAAAGATTAGATGGTACTTTTGGGTCAAAATCTCCATAAAAATATGGGTTTGTGGTTGATAATGATGATGATTGTCGCTATAATGAGATGAGTCAAGCAGAAGAAAGGTGTGGGTAATTAAAACAAGAGTATTTATATATAGAATCTTTATTATTTGAATATCATCCAAAAATAATACAGATGGCACTTTATTCCTGTTGCACCCAATAATACTTAATATAAATATATTTCTATCTCCATAATCATTTTAATTTAAAAATAATTGCTTAGTAATAGGCGCCATTTTCGTTTACAATTATCACATTTGAATTAATATATTTATTTAATAGGACTATGTATAACTTACACTCTGTTCTTACTTTCTAAAATTTAAGATTTTCTTAAATTTTGCATTGGAATAACATGAAAATAAATTATTAATGAAAAGATATTGTAAATAGCCAATCAAGTATATCATAAATCTCGATTGTTGCTATATTTAAGTTTTAGTACTTAAATAAAGCATTGGAATGGTTAATAAAAACTATCATATACTTCTATGTTATTGGTCCCAAAAATAATGAACATTGTAGTCTTTAACCACAATGTAAGCGTGTAAAAAAATATTGTACCCTAATATTTAACAACAAATATTATATTTATCAGCCCATGTAGAGAGACTAATCATCCCAAAACTTGTATACTTACTATCTAATCCATAAAACTACAGGCACTAGTGTAAACTGTACTTTGTATATAAAATACTAGAAGTATCAAAAATAGAACAATAGCAATTATGAAAATGGAAATAAATATACTCTTTGCTACCAAAAAAACACAATATAACACTCCTTGTTCTACCTATGTAGCTTGATTATCCTAAAGTTTCTAGGATTGCATATCAAGTGCTTACTTACTTAATTCTGCTCTGAACACATGGCACACTACAAAATGGCATCTCCTGCTTGACGACAAAACGCCCGCTCAGTAAACTTTTACCGCACATTCGACCAGAACATATGAAACATTCAGCGTGCCAATGCATATTGCCCCACGACACCCCTTGTTGCTCCGGCCCAATAACACCACTGCAGGCGCGACAACGCTCGGCGTAGAACTGATCATAGCACTGCAAGCATATTGGCAGACCAGTCTTGTCATCCGGGACATACTTCTTGCCACCAAGGGGAGCGTCGCAGTGATAGCAACAGAAATGTTGCACATGGAATGCTCTTCCTTCCGCAGCTGTGTAAGGACGTGTAAAAATCAGTTCGTCACATCCAGCGCAACGCGGGATCTCCAAAACATCAGCCAAGTCTCTGGCGCAGTAAATCTCGTCTTTGTAGAAGAAATACACCAGGTCTGCCAGCAGTTCATTACATTTGCTGCAAGTGAAGCACTGTGGATGCCAAATAGCTTCGTGGCCAGCCCTCTCGGCCTTGACGGCGACTTCGCCCGCGAACATCGACTTAGTACAACGTTGGCACGGCACTCCTTCGTTGTAAAGCTTCCTGTTGAACTCCACCTCAGCAGGGCTGAGCGACAAGTCAGCAAGCTGATCAATAATCTGATCAGCATTTTCGCCGTAGTTATGTGCAAGAGCTAGGTAGTCAGCGTTTTCGCCAACTGGATGCATATTATCTAGAGGTTGGTTGTTCCAGTCTGAGCCAGGAGGTGGTGGCGCAGACCCAGGAGATGGCGGAACAGCGCCCGGATATGTGCTGTAGTTCGGCAGTGGCGGCGGTGGCAGGTCATCTTCAGAGTGACTTCTGAGATACTCCCTCAAAGGCGCAGTTTGTTGAGGTTCCACCTGATTGATAGGCTTTGTAACAGTTGAGTACTGAGGGTTGATCTTTGTAGAGCAAAGAGTGCCACTGTGTTCAGGAGTCACTGGTTCATGCTTCCAGCTCCATATCTCTCCATTTGGAGCAAATATGGTGCCTTTTTGTATTCTGCTGTCCAGCAGCTTAGCTGTCCCCATAACGTTGTTATTGCTGTTTGACCACAAGTCTGGCATGATTTGGGCTCCAAGGGACTTGCTGGAGAACTCATTGGTTTCGTCCTTAAACTGAGGATTATTATTGTACTCCTCGCGGAAAAGTTTGATTGGTTGTAGATAAACGTCATGTTCAACTGGCATGTTCAAGTCTTCTAAGTTCTTGAATAGTTTATCATAGACGGGGCCGTGTTCAACGGCGCTCTTGATCCTGTCGGACTCTATACGCATGACAAGAAGTTTGTCCTTTACGATGCGACTTAGTATAGGACTGGACTTGTAGTCTGGCAGATTGGCGGCGCTGCTAACAACATTTCCTTGTGTATCTAAGACCAACTTCTTATCAGAAGCGTTCTTTGGGACGATATTGTACTTGACACCTCTGGATACGTTGGAAATTTTCAGCGGCAGGGCGTAGGATTTGGGAGCGGAGTGTGTTTTACTGCTTTCCACTGAGAAGACATCTCCATTTTGTAGAGGCCCCACTCTGACGACGTTACCCATACCAACCACATGATCTTTGATGCGCGTGATGTATTCCTAGAAAACAAATTGTTAACGTAAGTCACGAAAGTAGTCAAAACACACATCATGCACATAACATAACTTCACGCTATTATTCCTCGCAGGGTTAGGCAGAAGTGTAGTTATAGTACACCCGCATTTCGCTGGTCCAGGCACAAGCCCAGACTACGGGTGCTACTGAGAAACCCTAGATGGAAAAACCCAATAACAGTGTGTCCGACCTGCGAATTGAACCCAGGACCCCCAACTAGGACTAGACCAACGAAGCAGTCACGCATACATCATGCACATTAAGATATGTTTAAAGAGTAAGACACTATCACTGCTGTTATCATCGGCAGACTGACCTAAATTATATGACGTAATTCTATGTGCAACACATTCTAATATGTAGGTAAGTCCTTACATAGTGAAACAAATACTGCTCATAAATAATATGCAGAATGTTGTGGTTATCAAAGAGACCTTTATTGGGGCAGTAGGTTGGTATTTCAAAGTATTAGTTGCATATAGCAAAATTTACTCGTATAAACTAAGTAAGAGCTATTTGTTACAAAGATGTAGGCTGGGCTTGTTTTTATGCCTATCCCTTTGGGGAACATAGACGTCACGTTATGTTATAAGGTGATATTATGAATATGAAATAATAGGGTAATTGCGTTGCCAATGGCAATGACTATCATTTTGACAATTCAACAACATCAATTTCGTTATTTACGTTGTCGTTTAAATATATGATGCAATGGATTAAGAAATTTCCTTTCAAATCCTGCGGATTATGATAGAAAGTGCGATATGCAATTCCGGTGCAGGGTTAATGACCCTAGAATACCAACCACTATAAATATAAATATAAATAAATATAAATATTGCTGGACAATCCACACAGCATCATCTAGCCCCAAGTTAAGCAGAGCTTGTGTTATGGGTACTAGATGACTGATATACTTAATACAATACATTACATAGATAGATATTTTTATTATATATAGCAAATACCCAGAACACCCGGAACAAATATTTGTAGATCGTACAAACATTTGTCCCAAGGCGGGAATCGAACCCGCAACCTTTTGCGTCGCAGACGGACCTTCGCCCGCCGCGCCACATCGGTCGTCGAATGAATGACATATAAATAATAACATGAATATTTAACTGCTTACAATATGTTCGAAGTAATAAAAGCCACTGTTTTGTTACACACACGCTTTTGTTGCTGGGGAGTTTGTTCCGACACTTCTTCTTCCCAGCAAAAACACTAGGAAGTGGTGAAGGGTGGGCGTTATGGGGGACTGTCTTTTGTAAACGTTTTGACGTTTAAAAAGTGCTGATTTTCAGCCTAATTGGAATAAATGGATTTTGATTTTGACAACATTCTGTGAACATTTTTACTGTCTACTATTAGTTTAGACACAGCCCGCTGACAGACAGACGGACAGGACCGCGGAAGATTAGTGATAGGGTCCCGTTGGAACCCTTTGGGTACAGAACCTTAAAAATAGCCCATAAAATAAAAAGATGAGTTAACAACCAAAGAGTATCAGTACTTACAGTGTGTTCAGACTTCTCAAAGTCGGTGGCGTGTTGTCGGACAGCCGGCGCGACGTCATGCGGCGGCAGCTGTGTCCGGAGCTGAGCGCGCCGGCGACGGGCCGCGTCCGAACCGGACACCGGTGCCAGCGGCCCCAGGCATGACATGTACTCTGATACCTGGAATACATTGAAACAATAAGCAATTTGTATTACATTTTTTTTTGGAATTGGTCTAGTGGTTGCGTACTGAACTGAGAAATCTTCGATAGCAGTCTGTAGTCTGGCTGGAGTTTGGATTGTACAGTTGATCTCGTAATTGCTTTACCATTTTTGATAAAAGTCACAAATCGCTTTTTTTGATAACGAATGATGGTAAACATCTCATAGGTACGTAAATGAACTTCATTTGTATAACCCTGTCCTTCTTATTTGTACGATTGATCTTATTTGTTTTACGAATATGAACACTATTTTCACATTTTTAAAGTTGCATACTGTCGCGCCATCTCCATGGGCGAGAGTATCGCGGCGAAAGTCATAAATCTGTAGTCCCTACCTACCCAGTAGTTATTTGATCCTGAAACCGAACTTAAGAGTGGGAAAGCAATAATAACTGAAAACTCTCCCATCTCCAAAGATACAGGCCTGCATACCTAATGTAAAGGCCAGAAATCTGACAATAATACCAGACTCGATTGTACAATTAACTGTTTGTATTATGTATTCTTTATTATGTAGAAATAATCTTATTGTATTATAACTATGTATATGTTTATTATTTGGTTGGAGTGTACAAGATTAGTTATCGCAAGCAACTTATTAAAAAGGCAAGAAAATTAAAAAAGTCAATCATCATTAGAAGATCAATACCTTTTTCGAGGATCAGAATAAATTCCTTATTTACTTTTTCTGTATTTAAAAAAAAAAGCATGCTTAGAATAACTTGTATAATACAAGTTAACACAAGTTACACAATGTACATCGACATAGATTTGTAGATAATTTATGCTATTTCAATTACCAAGATCAAAATAGATAATTAGATTTTCTGCAACTGTATGTGTCGTATCTAACTTCTTCTATCTTATCTCCAATTATCATGTAATCCACAGTATTTGTTAAAATTTTAATGTGACTATTATTATTAATTGTCAAGTGTTACTTACCAACTCTGTTGAAGCATTTGGAGGCACCCAATCGAGTTTGACAGGTTTATCAGTAACTCCTCGAATTTTGATCAGGGGCACTGAAAAAATCAAATGTAACTATTAAGCTTTAAATAGGGCTTGGCTCTTCCCTCTTTACCAGTGGTTCCCAACCTAATTTTAACCTGAGAAATAAACTGTATGTCATTGCAAATATTTAATTTTTTTTTTTTTTTTTTAAACGTTGCCCCACACTAGGAATTTCTCCTGTATTGTGGGTGCGTTTACAAACATTCAAACTCACATACACAAACAGCCAGACCCGGAACAACTATCTGTAGGCCATACAAATATTTGTTCCGTGCGGGAATCGAACCCACGACACGCAGCGCAGCAGTCAATCGCTCAGCCACTGCGCCAACCGTGACGTCGAATTTGGTTTGTATCAATGTGACTCATCAGTTGAAGGGTTTGTAATTTGAAACCTTTCGATTACGATATTCAAATTCCTACACACTATTGTTGTTCCACGGTCAACTGGTTGAGAACCATGGCTATTTTCAGCAAGGTTTTTTTTATATTTGTTATTGACAGTAATAAACAAAAATACTCACTAGAAGCCTTCTTAGGTCTGGCAGTGCCCAATAACTCAAACTGAGCCCATCCTGATAGGTCATCGTCTTGAACATCGTGAACATCTTTGCTGCAATGACATGATCGGCACACTTTCCTCCAAAAGTGTAGGTCCAAACCAGGGCATGATGGTCCTGAATAAAAATAATCAAATAGAAATTAATTAACACAATGAAAGAATATAATGGATTGGTTAGAGGCTGGGATGGAGTAATTTCATCAAGCTCTTTGCCCTGGCTCGACCAGAAATGGCGAGCTAAATCGGATTATACTATGCACCATCTGATTTGAATTAAGAGTTTAACTACTATTCTGATTATAATATAATTAGGCAGTCCGGGAGCTTGATATATTTAGTACTCAAACTAGATAACTGAATGGGGTGGATCGAATAAGGTATTGTCCCACCCTTTACGCAAAATACGCGCTACGTCGTGGAGTTGCGGAAATCGGCCCGTCTAACAATACAATACAAAAATAGATAACTGAAGACAATTCAAGTGAGTGGGTGGTGATAAACTGTCTAAAATATTGTACTGATATACATTTTATAATGATTAATTTCAAATACTTACATGGAAATGGCATGAGACACACATTTCATAAATTAAACTGCACTTCCTAGAACTATTTTGATTTGTTAAGGAATTTAATAAAAACACGGATGTGATTAATTAAGACAGGAATAATAGAATTTACTTAGCAGTTGCAAGGGATACCTCCTTACTAATACTACAGCAATGAATCACATAGGGAAATTATTAATAAATACACTATAACTTCCGGGAATCCTACTATAAATTATGACAAATGCAAGTTATTTATAGTAGTAGATATACCATGCAAAAGGTGAATCAGGACTCAAATAATTAAATTAACTTAAGCCTTACATTGTGAGTATTAATCATTTACATAAGCCTTCCTAGAAATATTAATTCATAAAATGTTAGACGGAATAACACAGAAGCCAAAAACATTTTGTGCTTGGAAATATTTGCTTTTATTCCATGTATCCATGACCAATGATAACGACTGCATTGTTATGAATGACGTCATTATTGCCGATTAAATAAAAATTCTCATGATATGCAAGTTCTAGTAACCCTTCCAACTTTGATAAACAAAAATGCCTATTCTAGTACCCAAAAATCAAAGTTAATTGAATGATTTGTTATTATTTACCGCAAGAGTTGCATGGTGCGCCGGCGCCACTATCATGACCAAGTCGAGCTTTACTTAATTTTTCCCTTTGACTTTCTAGTTTTGATAGCCAAGCCGGTGCTTCTGGAGTCTCCACACATGACCCACTCATCTGAAAGGGTCGCATTTTATGTTATCAATTATTTATCACGAAGTACAAAAGTTAGTCGCAACACAAAGTCAAAGTTTAAAACTTTGCAAATTACCTTTTTATCCGGAAACTTCGACATCGCACTTTAAAAAACTTTATTATTGTATTACATGAATGTACTAGCTTGTGAATAAATATTAAAATACTACTTAAACCCAATCCAACTTTGTTAAAGGAAACGAGATAAATAAAAGTACTTTACGGACATAGCTATAGATAAAAAATATCAGACATACATGACATCATGACGTACGTGACAGGACAGGATCGCGATTCGCGGCAGGGTAAACAATAAATTATAAGCGATAGTAAAAATATGGGTAAACCTACCTATTGTACATTATATAGCTTTAAGAATTTTAGTTTTTAGTGTTTAAATAATTAATAAATAAATGAGCTAAACATATTAACGTTTAACGATCCTTGAGAAAATGTATGAACGTCAGAAAATCCACCCTAAGCAAGCAGAGCACAAGCTATGACGATAGTTGCTGGGAACTCAAACTACGTGTATTTTGAAATACACATTACACTATAAATGTGAAAATTATATTGTATTAAATAATATTACTTTTGCTCTTATTCATTGGGCTGAGCGATGCCCATTTTGCGCGGCCTTTTTTCACCGTTTTTATTATTGTCCTTGCATTTTTTATAGTAACATGTTGTCTTCCTTTCTTTAATTTTACTATGTATAATAAAAATATCTATCTATGTAATGTATTGTATTAAGTATATCAGTCATCTAGTACCCATAACACAAGCTCTGCTTAGCTTGGGGATAGATGATGTTGTGTGGATTGTCCAGCAATATTAATTTATTTATTTATTTTATTTAAGTCGCCAGTGAGTCGCTGGCAATAAAATTTGTTGTGCGTACCTAACATTAAAAGTATTGTAATGGAAATTAGTTCTTATTAATAATTGCCGTCACTAATGCCGTCGTTGAATATAATCATTACTTTACCGAGGTACTGATAAATTACTTTCCATTAAAATTAGACAGAGTGTTAGGCTAATAAGGTGGCACATTTAGTTAGAATTTTCATAATCGTTTATTCATTTAAGAATCCTAATGTAAGTATAAACATTATTTAAAGAATAACCTGTGTGACTAATAGCGATACATGCATATAAACGAACGCAACATCATCCGTCAACTCAGTTACATTTTTAATCTGTATCCCTTCCGTAATGTCCCCATCCATCTTTCAATGCGTTTCCTATTCTAATTCGATGTAAAATTTTAAAAACTTGCTCTTTCTATAAATAGTTTGTCAGTGCTTCAATTCTTTGTTGTTCGTATAGTGTTTGTAATTCAAAGAGAGTGTTAAAAACTTTTTATACGGTAATATTAGCTGATTGTTTTCAACATACGTTTTGGTTTTACAATGAGTCATAGTTTTGCCTTTATTTATCAATAATATTCTCTTCCATAGATGTCATCAGGAAGGCCGATCAAATGTGTGGTCGTCGGTGACGGTACTGTCGGTAAAACTTGTATGTTAATATCCTACACCACAGACAGTTTTCCAGGAGAATATGTGCCTACAGTGTAAGTACTGTTCACAGTACACTGTGAACTGTAAATATTGCATGAATGGTGGGACTAAATGTTCATAATATTGAAGTATTTCTCGTAGTGTTATGGTGAATGTAATGATTGCAGATTTGACAATTATTCTGCACCAATGGTTGTGGATGGAGTTGCAGTGTCTCTAGGGTTGTGGGATACTGCAGGACAAGAGGATTATGATAGACTTAGACCATTAAGTTATCCACAAACAGATGTCTTCCTTATATGCTTCAGTGTGACAAGGTATGTAGTCTTTTACAATCTATCTGTCTGTCTGTACAAACAAAACAAACACAATGTTAAATGCCTTTAATTACTGTACAAATTAACATTAATCAGCCCATCTTATCTTGAGTATGTGGCAGCGCCAACAGCATCCTTAGCATGATCGCTAGTCGGTTAGACTGTTCTTACGTCAATCACTGCAGCGCCATTTGTCATGGAATGGCGCTGCAGTGATTGAGCATGTCAAGATAATGTTTTTATTTTGTTTGTGTTGACAGTTTTTAAGCATTTATAACACTAATTGTTAATAACAAAATGGACACCACGGTCTGAATTAATAAAGTATATTATTATTATTATTATTAGCTAGCCACAGTAAGTTCAACAAGATCACAAGTTTATTATTTGTGCTTTACCATAATTATTATACTAATTCTTCATTGGTTTCATCCAGTTCTTGCCCATTATTGTTTTGACCGCCATTTACTTTAGCAATTCCAACCCACGCTATTTGTGCATTTATCCTGTTAAAGATAACTGCTAAAAATAGGCTTTTTTATGAAAAAGTGAGACTTGTGGCTAAGTAAGTTATTACTTAACCTCTTTAACCTCTGATCCACCTGTATGGCTGTTAAGCCATACAGGTGGATCAGAGGTTAAAATACAATTGCCAAGGTTTGTCTTTGGATGGGCCATCTATTTTATATTGAGACCACCGCCATGCTTGTTATACTGTTGGGTCATTTATAGAGGTTTTACAGTGTAGACTGGAATTACAGCCAACATAATTGGGAGAAGGCTAAATAAAAACCTCCACACGGGTTGATTGAAGGTTAATCTACTCTTGCAGAGGTCAGTCTGTTGTGGTGTGTCAGGATGGGTAAACGATAGAGACTCCTCAGTGCCTGAAAGCACACTAAGCCGTTGGTCCTGACTGTCATTTGTAGATCTTTGACAGTTGTTACGGGTAGTCAGGAGCCCGGATTCTGACAACCAGTCTTACCAAGGGGTATCAGGTTGCCCAGTAACTGTGTTGTTGGGTTGTGGAGGTCAGCTAGGCAGTCGCTCCATGTAATATACTGGTATTCAGCTGCATCTGGTTAGACTGGAAGCCGACTCCAACATAGTTGGGAAAAATTCTAGGCAGATGATTAATATGATGTAGTTCTAAAATAATATAACTAAAAAAATACACCTAAAAGTGATCACCATATTAAATGTTAACATGTGTTCACACTAGTTAGTTATTTGTTTTATGGTTGCAGTCTATGTGTTAAATTAAATATTTTTATCAATAGTAAATACCTAAGTTGTGAAATTTTTCTCTTTTTTTAGCCCATCATCTTATGAAAATGTGACTTCAAAGTGGTACCCTGAGATAAAGCACCACTGTCCCGATGCACCAATAATATTGGTTGGTGAGTAACATCAATTAAACATCATAACGAATGACTAATTAAGCATTATTTTATGTTAACTACTTTTACACTAATTATTACCTTAATTGATTTATATTTCATAGAATTTGTTATCATTATCCTGAAATAATGAATAAAAACACACCAGGCTTGCTCCTTCAGACAACCTTAGTAATATAATAATATGATCTTAGTATAATATAATCAAAAAAACATCCTTGTTTTCAACTACAGGTACAAAGATTGACTTGAGGGATGATCGTGAAACCCTCAGTTTGCTGTCTGAACAAGGAATGTCTCCTTTGAAGAGAGAACAAGGGCAAAAGCTTGCAAACAAAATTAGAGCTGTAAAATATATGGAATGCTCTGCATTGACTCAGCGTGGACTCAAACAGGTATGCTAAATTTATTCTACATCATTTTATAATGCTTCTCGTTTGACTGCATACAAATGACATAATTATACTTAATACAGTCTTAAAAAATGACATAACACATAGTTTTTAAACAAAGGATTCACTCAACGTCACATAATAACCTGATTATCTCTGCTAAATGTATTGTTGGTATTTCAAAACAAGCTTCATAGATAAGTCTGTTACCTGACTGCAGGAAATCGAAAACACTTTGTTGTACAACTCGGGTAGAGACTTGAATGTCACTCATTGTTTTGTATAAAACCTTTGTGCTGTACAAAACACGGGTGCTTTAGCTTTTGAATCTGATTTCTTTAGAGCCTGCTGAAAGAAAATTGGAGAAATCTGGTTTACGCTATTTGTATAATAACATTTATTTTAATTGTTACACAGGTGTTTGATGAAGCTGTACGCGCAGTATTAAGACCTGAACCTCAGAAGAGACATCAGAGGAAGTGTTTAATTATGTAAAAAGGAATCTCCATGACGAATTCGAGAATTATACATTCAGAAAACTCTCGACAACAGTAATAATGTGTTTCTATACCAGTATGCTCTTCCAAGATAGCACTAATTATTATTGATAATGTTGAACAAAATTACAGTTATTGCATGCCAATAAGTGCCATAAAACAAATTCTTCATACTGCATAGTGATACTTTATATGTTAACTGTATCCGGATCATCATCACACAACTATTTTAGTTATATTTTCTGCTTATATTTAAGCATATGAAAATGCCAAAGATTTTATAAATAGATGTAAGACTCAGTATATTATTTAGTATGTTTTTGTAAAGAAATCCTTCAATGGTTAGAAACAAATTGTTACTGTTATGTAAAATGACTATAATGTTATTTTTGTATATGCAACTGGACCTCAATATTCGAAGTTTTTAAATATATTCTTATGCAACTTGTGAATAACGACTGACCGTAGATGCTAGATTTTAACATACTCAATGAAAAAAAACTTGAATTAGTTGCAGACGTTTAAGCATTTATAATCCAGTGAATGACGTATTTGTTTAGCGGTATTTTATTTAGATATATTATATCCTTGCTTATAATAATTAGTAGGTTTGCTTTATTCTGGTTGAATAAAGCGTCATTAATTTATGCTGATTTCTCATAAGCTAACAACTTCTCAGGAGAATAACTCTTTTTTAGCCATGTATTACTTACGTAATATAAATCTGACAAATACTGATACCGTATCGGCAGCTGACATGACTGTTGCTTTAGTGGTGGTGAAATTTAGTCTTATCGCCATTACTTTACTGATTCTTTTCAATTCTCTATTACTTATTACTAATTTAACTATTTTATTTCGAATAATGTTTGTGATTAGATACAAAGTGTGTTTATAGTGATTTATTAGGGCGAAATATTTTTGTATGTGAAAATCTTAGATTTAAGGAATATAGGTAATGCATTTAAAAAATACTAATTTCGCAACGAAAGTCAAGCACAATTAACAGTGTCTCATACGTTCTCGAACAAGGAAGTAGTCTAAGAACTGATGTTTGTTTACCCTCAAGTACTCATATATGAGGATAAAAAGTGGTATTGCAAGAGGAAGAAAAATGGCGTGCGTGTTGATAAATGCACCTTCAATTATTGATATTATTTTGTAGACTGCTTTGATCTACATGTAAAGCTTCAAAAATAATTCGTGTATATACCTATTTATGTAAGAGCTAAATGAAACTTGTGTATTATGCACTTCATAAATTATTGAACTTTATCACCGGCTTTTTTTTATTTAAATCCTACCATTTTTAGGGGTCTGAAACCTAATGGGAAAAATGGAACTCATATAATTTCGTTCTGTCCATCCAGAAGGATTGTGTACTCTGTGCACTGCTAAACAATGATGTACCTGCTTAGTGAAATTAAGGAGAAAATAACTGTCAATGTCCACATTATACACATTAGTACCTACTAATGTGTATAATGTGGACATTGACAGTTATTTTCTCCAATGTTCCATGTAGGTACCTACCTACATGTATAAAATTGTATTTTTTCGCCACGCAAAATATGCGCAGAGTCGTAGAGTTAGAATATTGGCCCGTCAAACAATACAAAAACCCAGGATGAAAAAAAAAACCCTTCTCATATGCGTGGAGGTCCAACGATACTCCCATTTACATAAGTAACTGCGATATTTCAGTGTCAGCCGCAAAAAGATATGTATTTTTCAGTATATTATGTAGGTACAAAATAAATACTGAGGTAGGTACCCCCTCATCCCGTTCCCGACTATGGAACCCGGGGCAGCCAGACTTTGGGGAGGGTCACACAAAGCGGGAGGGGAGGATGAGTAAGTTAACAATTTGTTACAAAATATAGTCGGTGATTCCTAGTCTTAAGAGGTCTTCTAATTTGGAGGGGATGGGGGGTGCATGACCCACCCACCCCATTACTATCAGTGACCTTTAATAGGTACATCATATATACATCATAATAATTATGAATGAACATTGGTAATATAATTTGGCAATTGTTTCCGAATATCATTACCTAATGCTAATTATGTTGGTTTAATTCCTGGCTGCTAATTCTACTACTTCTTCTGTTATTCTATTAGTGGAATGTGTGAGTAAAGATTGGAACGTGGAAACCAATCTAGTCTATGTGTGATGTTGTAAATAAAATACTCATTAGGTACTATATAATTTATTTATTTTATATAACACGTTTACATGTCACTGAAACATTGATTAAGTATAAACAAATAACTACACACGGATCAACATTAAAATTAGGATAGGTTTTAACAGAGCTTACAGAGCCCTTAGCACAAGTTGCAAAAACAACTATCTCTTTAAGAATTACATTGGTAGGTTAATATTCATTATTATATGTAAGGTAGGTATGTCATGTGATACATCAAATACGTGAAATCGCTATTTAAGAAATCAATTTTACTGTGACTAGACAACTATGTTTTATCGTATAAAATATTAACATCGATTTTTTTTAGAACTAGGATTATAAAAATTGTAAAGATGTCATACATAAAGATCCGTAGACCGTAGTCCCATTAGGGTATATATATATATATTCTGTGATCAACTGAGTTGTGTGCGTACATTAGAACGTCAAAAAACAATATTATATAAGTAGACACAATTCTGCACATGTATAAAGCTCAAAAGAATAGGTAAGGTCTACCGAACATCAGTGGGGCAACAATTAGACATTGACAGCGCGGTTATGACGTAACAGTAAGGGCAGTTTTCGTAGAGCAAAGGTTCCCACCGGTGTGCGGTTGACTGTACAGTAATATTTTTACTTCTAAATAACATAGGTACACTTATAAGTATAGAAAATATTAAATGCAACTGATAGGAAACCTATAGTTATTCATGTAAATTAGTCATTCTCATGATAAATGAGGAACTTCCACAGAATCAACAGCAACAAACACACTGCTACATCTCCGATAATGTTACTATGAGATCTTTTTATATGTTTTCAATCTCTATTCAAATATGTAAAAGTAGGTATTTACTAACATTTAACTCATCTATAAAACATCAAAATCTAAATTACACATAAAATACTGATTACAAACTTTTGTGATAAAAACGATTTCAATCCCTTGATGAAAACAATCTATTTCTAAGAAAATATTTCCAGATAGGTAATAATATAAGTACATGTTGGATACCAATATTGTCAAAAAAAACAGTTTCTTTGAAAATGGTTTTACCCAAATAATTTACTTAAATAGTTAACTGGTATCTTATGACACTAAGCTCAAGATTGCACATGCCTTCTTACTTGGATAATCAACAATATAACAGTCAGAAATCATTAGCTTCTTTGACACTTGATATTGAACGAACATGTACTATTTATTTAAAAAATCCATTGATGGACTGGATAACACGGATAATATTATTATTGTGCATTTTATATACAGCATTTTACAATATACTTTTACCTACTATACTAAGCCCCGTACGCACGGGTGCTTTTCTGACGCGGCGTTACAAAAACGTGCTTTTCAACTCACATAGAGCCTCACGTTGACAAGCGCCCATGCAAATGTGGGCTAACATTAATCGGTTTGTTTTTGTGTTTTTATAATTTTTGTGATACCAATAAAACAATTACTTAAATCTTAAACATCTATATGATGAAAACATTAAATAGTACATAGCGGGATTTATATATCTATCAAACTGGACACAAAGTTAATTTGAAACAAATTGATAGACAGAATCATAATAAGACCCACAATCAGGAAAAATCTTACATTTTTTTAAATTTACTTGTAGCATACAATGGGTACAGATTTTTTTTTCATGTTTTATTTCACAACAGAAAATTTGAAGTATACATTTTCTGGAAAAGCTTGCCACTTCAAGCATTTATCAAATTTACGAGCCTTCACCAGCTGGTAAATATTCATTTTCCTGATATCACATAGCTCTATATGGCCCTTGGGACTTTAAGTATTGGATTACTAATGATGGCCCTGAAGATACTACTTCTGGTGGGATCGCTGTCAATGGGCAATTCTCAATGCTCATTATCTGTAAGCTCACACACAGAGCTAACTCAAATGGCAGATTGCACAAGTTGGGGTTATCATTTAGATATAATGACTCTAAGTTCTCCAATGTACCAATTTCTTCTGGTAAATACTGCAGGTTGTTTTCACCAACACTGAGGTATGTAAGATTAGTCAGGTGACCAATAGAACGAGGCAGAGCTGTCAGCTGATTGGATTGCACTATCAGTTTCTGCAAGTCATGCAAGAATCCAATTTCATTAGGCAAAACTTCTAACTTGTTTTCTTCAAGGTCCAAAACCCTCAATTTCCTCAGGCTTCCAATACTGGGTGGTATGCGCTTCAAACAGTTGTTAGACAATATGAGCACTTCCAAATTGTTCAGGCAATGTATGTCATCAGGTAATTTTCCCAACTGATTTGTTCCTAAGTTGAGTTCCACCATATTTAACCAAGTTCCAATGTCCAGTGGAAGAGAAGTGAGTAAGTTTTCTTTCATATTCAGTTTTGTAACATTCTTTGCCCTTGAGAATATTCCATAAGGAATTTTATCAATTTGATTATGTTCCAGGTTGATGGAGAACACATTTGTGAACTGAGCAGGACCACCTGATGGGTAGCTGCCAAATGAGTTACGAGACAGAGTGATGCTTGTCAGTTCATTCAGACTTGCTAAGAGACCATCAGGGAGCTGAGATATTGAGTTCCCTTCCACATTGAATTCATCCATGTGCTTGCAGTTGCTGAGTGTAGCTGGGATGGCAGTTAGTCTGTTGTATCTGAGACCAAGACGAGTTATAGCCTGAAGATTGCCAATAGTCTCCGGAATATCTAACAGTTCATTGTGCTGCAGATCTAGTGTTGATAAGTTAACACAATTACCAATCTCTTGAGGCAAATGCTCTAAATGATTATGTGAAACGTCAAATGTTACTAAATTCACCAGATTGCCAATTCCAGATGATAATTCTTTTATTTTATTCTCTCGTAAACTTAACATAGTCAAATTAGTCAAGTGTGATATTCCGTTGCCGACAACTCTGATTCGATTGAATCTTAAAAATAATGTTGTCAATGATGTCAGTTGATACACCACATCGGGTATATCGTTGAGCTTATTGTGTCGCAGGTCTAATACTTTTAAACTCCTCAGGTTGGCAAGCGACTGCGGTAAACTTGTTAATGAATTTTCATTCAATGCTAATGTTTGCAGATTCACGAGGCATCCAAACTCAGTGGGCAATAATGCAAGCTTATTTCCATATAAATAAAATTCCACTAAGTGTGTTAGATCTCGAACATTCGGTGGGAGACATGTTATGGAAGATTTGCTCAAATCAAGTCGCTTAAATCCTTCGTCACGGCATCTTTGGAATTCTTTGATGATATCTAAATCAGCTTGGATGGGTTTGTTCTTCTTGGCAGTAGGTTTGGGCTTATTGGACTCCGGATGCTTGACTGTCACGACTTTCGGTCGTGCACCCTCGGCATTGGTGAGCGACGCAGTAGATAACTTCTTTTCTCTCATACTTTGATATTTATCCTTCGGGCTTACGGTACCAACAGAATCCAAAGGTTCAGAATTTTCTCTCGTTGAAGTATCGAGATTCATACCGTTCTTTTCTAAACGCTGATGATAAGTTTCGAAAATATGTTCCCTTCTCTGGGTTATTTACTAAAATACACTTGACATGGTTTTGTCATCTCATCGTATTGGACACAAATCAATACCCTATTTCAGGGGTATGAAATGAACGACTTCCTGCATTCATCCGCGATAACATGACCATTTAAATAGCACTTTTCCCTAACAACACAATTGTTAATTGAATTCTTGGCTTATATTATTCGCTAAAAGAACGGTGTGCACAAATAATGATTTTCACAAAAACAGTCTCTAGTCAAGCGAAAATGGAATGGAATGGAATTCCGTCCGATTCCGACAGACTGATTTCATTTCAATTCAAGCAGGGAAAAGACAAACTCGATAATACCATACAGGGATTTTCTTTTTAGAAGAATTAGTCGATTAAAGAATATCTAATTCCAAGTAAGAAACTTGGTTGAATGTGTCCATTATTTATTATTTTACAAGTTAAACACATAGCCGATTTTTTCACAAGGATTTTTATTTTTTATATTTTAGTAAAACCCAGCAAGGTATTCTGAAAGTTTGGATTTCTACCACAAGTCATAATAGGGAGGAGACATATTTGAGTTAAATGGTTTTAAAACCAGAGCTTGGGATTGTTACTGTCGTGAAAGGATTAGCCAATACACGTGGATGCTCGCTGATAGACCAGGGTGGACCAGGGTAAAGTGTCATCCCACTAACTAAAGAAAGACTCAAAGGCGAGATAGTACTTCCCTAGTCCTAATCTTTCCATTCGTTCCACGTGTTAAAAACTCCCCCCTGGTGGCGAATTGCCTTGACTAAGCTGCAACTTTTTAAACAGAATCCGGATACAAGTTGGTCACAGCAGATCTGCTCTGGTGGAGATTACCAGACGACTTTAACCTGGAGTGCAAGTGTGGCGCTATTCCACAAACGATAGGATACCTGATATCGTGTCCTGCGTGCCCTGAAACCCACTCGCTCGCTCACGCTCCGTGATTAATAAAGACAATTGAACATGAGTGAAGATTTTGTGATTAGTAGTAATAAAAAAAATCTGTAAAACCCAAAATATTCTAGATAGTCTTGGGACAGTGATTAAAAAAAAGTGATTAGAAATAGTGGTCAATCGTGGGACGTCCAGCAGATGTAAAACGCAGAAATAGATGCGTAATGAAATATTTTTTAAATAAATATGGAGTAAAATTATATAATTTTTTCGTAGTTTTTTAGTACTCAGTCAGTTTTTTAGGTCTCTTTGGTAGTCAAGCGGGACGCGGGGTATGAGGTACGTCAATCCGAGCGCGCGATAGGTGCAACAGTCGACTGTTGCCTCCCGAACTCCCGATTACACTTGCGTGCACGAAAGTTGTACCCTTTGTTTTTGTTGTGTTTATGTTAAAGAGTTATTGTTATTGTTTTTAAATTTAGTTTTTGTTACGAGTTGATATTATTGTTGTTGTTTTAAATTAAAAAATTAAGGCAAAAAAAGGTATGCCTTTTTTCGCATACTTTTTGAGCATACTTTCCTCGTATGCATATTATTTATAACTCCCAATAAACTTTACGAATTCCACTCCCTTCTTCAACTTTCTTCTAATCAGATATTATTAAATATAAATGATGGCAATAACCATAAAATAATGACGATCAATAAAAGTCACCACTTTTTTGTTCCACTAAGTGCACGATGCGCGAACTTACCCCCACTACGCCAAAACCTTGCCAACTTACGTGCTGGTGACTATAGTAGTCGAATGTAGAAGCAAAGGCTTGTTTAGTATGCGCACGCACACTTACAAGGGAGAGATGTAATGTGGATGTGGATGTGCAATCCAATCACATCCAACGCTAAACGCGTTGGAAGTGGTTTGATTCTGCTTTCATGTCTCTTTTGTCATATTCAAGATTCACTTCCATACATCAGTGTAAGCACTAGCTCACCATTGTGAAAAGCCAAACATGCCTTTTTGGACACCGACTGCTTGGTCACAACGCCATGCGTGTTTACCTAAATTGAGGAGTGACTTAAATATTTAAATGATAACAAGAGATAAAATAAATTGACTTATTGAAAATTCATTTGAAGAAATAGTAAAATTAAGAGATTATAACTATTATATATCATGAAAAAGTTTCACTTCAAACGTCTGTACATTAATACAAACACACACACTTTTTTTTAACATTGCTATATGATTTGTCCCACCCGTCGATAAAGTTCACTTCAAAAAATAAAACCACTCCCCGTTTATTTATAGGGGAGCTACCTACTCTCTTCTTCAAAATATCTTTATCGTGATTTTATTTACCACTTTGTTGGTATGTATACGTATGCCAAATAATAACTTTCTAGTACTACTTTGTGTAAAGTTTACAAGTCTGTGTTGAGCTCGAGACAGACAGTCGGACGGATATAGCGAAACTATAAGGGTTTTTTGTTTACTACGGAATCTTAAAAAATATGCTATTAGCTATTGCTAGAGATGACGTAAAAATAATGCTCACTTGAACTGGTACAGTAAGCGTCTTCATACTGTACATTGATAATAATTGTAATTTTTATTTGCTGTGCCCGACAGGGTCCATAATTGTTTCTTTAATTTTTACCACCTGTAAGTGTACATTATGGATTGCAATAAACGATTTGATTTGATTATGAGCAATAAATTGCCTGTGGTTTTTGTGCTTGCGCTACTCAATTTAAATGTTTATTGTCTGTGACTTGCTTGTTTGACAATTGTCAATTTTTGGGAAATAGAAAAGGTTAGATTTACTAACTTACCGAGGTTTTTTCTGTGTAATTACTGCAGTATACGAAAAGATAACAATGATGGATAAAAGCAAAGAAAAGGAGGAACAAAGTATCATGGATAAATCCATGAGATCCGTCTTCGGTAAGATGAAAAGACAACATGTCACATCCATAACAATAATAATTTATGAACAGAAATGCTTAAACTTGTGTGTTTCTGTTTAAGTGGGTAATATACCTTACGAAGCTACAGAAGAGAAACTAAAGGATATATTTAGTGAGGTCGGTCCTGTACTTTCCTTCAAGCTAGTATTTGATAGGGAGACCGGAAAACCGAAAGGCTATGGATTCTGTGAATATAAGGATCAGGAGACTGCTCTCAGCGCCATGCGAAATCTCAACGGGTATGAAATCGGAGGGCGGTCCCTTCGCGTTGACAACGCATGTACTGAAAAGTCTAGGATGGAAATGCAAGCTCTGATGCAGGGGCCTCAGGTAACCACTTCACTGTTTTTTATATTGTGCTGCAAGACAGACCTCAAAGATGACCCACTGACCGGTAAGGCATAAACTTCTAAGCAGTAATGCCCTTAAAACTATAAAAAAGACTTACTAGTTTTATCAAAACTGGGTGCAAAGTTTTAAAAGATGAAACTAGTAATATGATAGTACTAGCTGACCCAGCAAACGTTGTTTTGCCATATAAAATGTTTGGGGTGGACCACCCTTATCATTTAGGGGTATGAAAAATAGATGTTGTCCAATTCTCAGACCTGCCCGGTATGCACACAAAATTTCATAAGAATCGGTCAAGCCGTTTCGGAGGAGTATGGGAACGAACATTGTGACACAAGAATTTTATATATAAGTCTAGCTGACCCAGCAAACGTTGTTTTGCTATATAAAATGTTTGGGGGTGCACCACCATTAAACTTTAGGGGGATTTAAAATAGATGTTGGCCGATTCTCAGACCTACCTGATTTTCACACAAAATTTCATACAAATCGGTCCAGCCGTGTCGGAGGAGTATGGGAACGAACATTGTGACACGAGAATTTTATAAATTATATTATAAGCATTGGCTTTACACTTAGTGTAGTTTCCAATGCTTTAAGCATTGGAAACTGCACTAAGTGTAAGTCTATTCATCTTCTAGTACTGAACAAGTAGTTGAATTGAAAACAAACCACAGAATCTTGTGGTTTGATAAGTTTTAGTATTTGAAACCTTATGTGCTGCTTGGTAAAAGAAATGTATAGATGCTAAGTCTTAGCCTTTGACAATATTTCAGATTGAGAATCCATATGGAGAACCGGTTGAGCCTGAAAAGGCTCCGGAGGCTATAAGCAAAGCTGTAGCCACTCTACCACCAGAACAGATGTTTGAGCTTATGAAGCAAATGAAGCTCTGTATACAGGTAAATATTTATCATTGTATCATTATTAACATTGCTGAAGGAAAAATGTAAGCAAACCTCATCTAAATTAATATGATGAAGAGCAAAGGTTTTATTGTTTCTATGTTTGTTTGTAATGTATAAACTCCAAACCTCTTAACCCATTTAAAAAATTCTGACACCTATATAAAGCTACGTTATCAGCAAGCAACATAAGTTATATTTTATTCTCAAATATATGCTTTAAAGGGGTAGTATGAAATCCACACAGATAAAGTGATTCTGATCTAGTAATTACCCTTTTGAATGCCATGCACATGCGCATGCCGTCCTGCCTTCTTAATAATAAGGTTTAATTTCTTGTTAGTTATCATGATTTCATAAATATCCATGTCATATTTTTTTTTTTTCATGCGATTAAAGATGAATGCAAGCTTACATTTCTAATATTAATAAATAAACATATTTATTTCTTGTTATGCAGATGATGATGAGTAGTTACTTAAAGTGCACCACATTTTATTATGTCACATATTTGTGATGTTGGTGTACTGGGCAAGTATTTGCTAGTCATGTATATGTGACAGTGTCATCAATAGGTGGTTAATGCTTATGCCTTCTCTATTTGAGATGAGACGTTTACCCTGTAGTGGGATAGTAATAGGCTGGTACTTTTACTGTCCAATTCCTGTCACCTGCAGCAAAAAAATATGATTCCGTCTACCTATACTCTTATGAACCGCTGAGGTTCATGTGATATTATAGAGATTAAATGCTTGTTGCTTTGGAACATTATTGTTATGTTATTTTACAGAACAATCCCAATGAAGCCAGGAACATGATGTTACAAAATCCTCAACTGGCATATGCATTACTGCAGGCACAAGTAATTATGAGGATTGTGGACCCAGCCACTGCTGTTGTATGTATTAAGATCATTCATTAAAAAATTTAAGAGTAACTGAATAACTTCACAAAAACCAAAAAGTTTTTAACATATTATCGAGACATACAACAATGTTGTGGTTTTGACAAGATTTTAGGGAGAATGCTTGGTTATGTTGAGATGATGAATGAAAGTCGATAAAAGATTTTTAAAGGGCAGATGTGAGTGGTAATGCCATTTCGGTATACCCTAGATAGACATAATTATGCTGACATTATTGATGTTCTTCAGAAAGGTAATGTGTGTAGTTCTCGCAAAAAGGCGTCATATTTTAGACTATTTTATAACTAGTTCTAGTACTTCTCATTATATTTCTATACTACAGTTACAACAAAGTATTTTGAATGTTACAGAGCATGTTACATCCCAGTAACCCACTGCCACCATTGATTCAGCCGGGAGACAAGATCCCACCTTCAAACCATTATAATAATATGCCAATTAATCCACCTCGTGGTAAGTCATTTTCTCACTTGTAAACTAACTTCAAAAAGGTTAAGGTTTTAAAGGTTCATGTTGCTGTTTTGTTTCCGTAGAACCACCATCTCAAATGCCGCCAATGCTAGCGGCTCCCGTGCCGCCACCAGCTCAGTATACGCGTGAGTTTTTCTTTTATCTCTATTTACCTTATTGACCGTTCGTAACATATCGAGACTCCTCCGTGCCTCGGAAAGCGTTGGTCCCGGTTGTCATTTGTAGATCTTTGACAGTCGTTACGGGTAGTCAGAAACCCGAAAGTCTGACAGCCAGTTTTACTAAGAATAGAATAGAATAGAATAGAATATTTATTTGCCAGAAACAAGGTATGTTTACAAAAGGTGTTCGTATTATTGCATAGTGCTACATGTCTCACCGTTTTAACGGTATGCAAATCAAGTTACAATTATTATTATATACAATCATTGAAGTAGGTACATTCATTTTTAGTTACCATTATTTACATTATATTAATATTAAGGGGTATCGTGTTGCTCAGTAACTGCAGTAACAGGCAGTCGCTCTATGTAAAACACTGATATTCAGCTGTATCCGGTTAGGCTGGAAGCCAACCCCAACATAGTTGGGAAAAGGCTAGGCAGATGATGACCTTATTTTTATTCTGAGACCACCATGGGAAAAGTTACAGACTAGAATAAATATTATTTATGAAAACATAGTTGTCATGAATGTATGTTTGGTGTAGCAGCGCGCGCCGCGATGGGCGACGTGGACCTGCGCGGGCGCAGCTCGGGCGGGCCGCCGCCGCTGCTGGACCAGGACATGCGCAGCCTGCCGCCCGCGCAGCCGCACCCCGTGCCGCCGCCGCAGCATCACGGACAAGACTCGTATGACTACATTTGCTCACTAACTATTCCGCCTCCAGCAACATCGCGTATACAATCATCAAAATTTCATGGACCTGATGGTGGGACGATTGGGATGTTTTTAAAACCAAGAAAATCTGTAGTTGAAATAAGCTTAGGCAATTATATTGAATATAAATTAATTAAGGGAATTATACAGGGAATTATATGATACTAGACGCTTTGCTATGTACATAGAATAGGAAATAATAGAGGTTAATCATGAAAGCTGAGAGCTTTAACTTACAATTTAAGGTAAATAATTGCTTGGTGCGGCAAGCATTCTTGCGCGCAATGTAGCGAGAATATAATCTTGATGCATATTGCTACTTCTACCACGATTATTGGATATTTAAGGTCTTCTAAAATCAAATTATAATCGCTCGTGTAAAAGCAGCTTTGTACAGTCAACCGCACGTCAGTGATAACCTAGTAGGCCTAACTCACTATGGAATTTTCATAGAATGCGAGTCCAGCTTACACTGGTTTGTTAAAACTTACGTGCGGGCTATTGTACGAGTATGTACATGCACTAACCTCTTACTTAACCGGTGTAATATTTAGATATTGTACATATTGCTGATTTTACGCTTTTTCTCTCAAGTATTGCTTCCCCAGTGGATAAAGCAACAGATTCTACGTAAGTGACAATTTACTATGTAATTTATTCAGGTAGATACACACTTTGTTTTGGCTTGTCTGTTGTTTATCGTATCCTAAGTTTTATTATTGTTTTGCAAATACCAAATTAGTGTTAAAACACTATATTATTGCTTATTTATTAGCGTACGAATGCACTCGTCACCTCTGGCACAGATTTTGAACACTTATTTGATTTCTGATGCATAATGTGACTTCATTCTAAATATGATTTTTTAGGTGCAGTGAAATTTTTATTTCACATAATTATGTACAGTTCCTGTCATGTAAGTTCCGCTCTGAAGCAACAAATGACTGCGCAATAATCTCATACTAAAACAGCAGGTCGCCATGCCATACGCAGCAGGAAGCCTGTTTTCAGAGCAGCTAACTTATTTGACGCGAAATGTAAACACATAAACTCACGCCTTCCACCTGTGGGTGTACATACTCATACCTCCATGGGTAAACGACGTGAGTTACTCTGCTAGATTGATAATTATTTGTCTCTGCATAACCTCGAGGATGACTGGCCTCAGGTACAAATTCCGCCTCTCTACAATTTATATACAGTGGTATTATATATAAACCTGGTACTATGAGTTCAGTTCATTATTCTGGAAAAAGAAAACCAGAAAACATCGTAAAAACGAGAAAAACCGACAAATATTTATTTTCCCCTGAACATAATTTTTTATTGTAGCGAGGCGGATTGACTATCTAAGGTTAGTCTATCTTGAAGTTATCCACGCTGTATAAATTAATGCCAATTTCAACAACATATGACAATCTCAATCCGCGATCTTTAACTGCTGCTTGTGATTCGCCCTCTCAAGTTTACAGATTGGAAACTCGGCCATTGATTGCTTACAAACAAAGATCGATCTCAAGATAGGGATTTTGTTGTATATTGTGATATGTTATTGTAATTGGTAGATTGACACAGAATTATTTTTTGGGAATTATTGAAAAAAACATTGTGGCAACACCTTGGCTGCATTATCATCACCCTCACCTCACCAAACTGTATGTAAATTATAACGGGCAGTATTTTTAATATTTGTTGTGTTGTATGTATCAGTGGCTTCCCTCGCGACCCGCGGCTAGCAAGCATGCAGACGCAGTCGTTCAGCTCGGACCCGCGGGTGCGGTCCAACGACCCGCGCACACAGCAGAAGAGTCAACAGCGTATGTATATTGTATGCTTTTTAGGGTTCCATATTCCATCCAAAGTGGCAAAAAGAGATATATCGATGAAATTTGAAGGCAACGGTGTATTCTATGTATCACTAAACAATGGTGTACTATTTGGTGAAATTACAATTAGAAAAATCACGCACCTAGTGAAAAGGTGCACAAAGGCGTTAGGGAATCATTGGCTCTCATAATTTACATTAAAATAAAAGTGTGTAATCCCTTAAATCTATAACTTATCTCAATCCCATTTTTAACTGCTGCTTCTCATTCGCCCTCTCAAGGACACACAGATTGCAGTCTCGGCCGTTGATTGGTTACAAACAAACATTGATCTCTAGATTGGGATTGAGATACGATAATGAAATCAGCAGTTAGTCAATAGTTGATTGAGTTATGGGATTTTATTTATTCGTTTACTTTGTAATGCCTTTGTTCTTCATAGTGTAGTGTTGTGAATGTATAGACATACAGGCAGACAGACAAATATGTATAGTTTGTATAGACAAACTTAATTTAGCGTTCGCTAAAATCAATCTTATTAAATATTCATGCAGACATGCGCTCGGCCGGTTGTTTGAGTACAAAATGTCACTAAAAATAGCACACTAGCACATGGACGTTCTCCTATCAAAATGAAAACTATCAAGTATTTGTCTTGTTTTCCCAAATAAATAAAATCAAACATCTAACACATTTTTTCAGTTATTTAAATAATATTATTTAATTATTGCCGTGGCGGGCGCCATGCTTATCCAACACTCGTGCATGAGTGTGTGTGAATGATGAAACGTGTGATGTAAACATAGATACACTCATTTTTTTGTTTTAAAAGTTATCAGATAAGTAATTAAAAAATACATGGGTCAAATGTATTTTAAAATAGTATAATTTTGCTGAAAAGGTTAACATGTTACGTTCAAAGATAACTTCTGGTTTATGTACCTAGGTAACTCTTTTTTGACAGTGATAAAGATTTTCAAAACTGACGCCAAACTACTCTGACTCATAGCTAGGTCAATAACCTCTTCAGGAAATTATCGAGTAGATACCAAAATATATGTATTAGATAATAAACAGTTTACATTATACACGTTGGCGGGCTTTGCATGAATTGCTTGTCGTGTCTGAAAAACCTATTAGAAGTAACATGTACTTAATTTCAAGAAAGTTAGTTACTTGGTCAGGTCAGGTTGTAACCTGACAGAAAACAAGGTGATTAAGCTTTATAAAAAAGTTTGTATGTGCATAATGTACCTACACACGTATGAAGTGAAACTTTTTCATGGTATATTACCGTAAAACGGGGTGAATAAGGACTCGGGGGTCAATAGGGTCAAATCGAGGAATCTAGTTTCGAAGCCACAAAATAAAAAAACAAGAACTACCATTTGCTACCTTTTTTTTCTTCTAAAAGTAGAATATATTATCTTCTAACTGGCAACACCGAAGCGTTGTGAAGTTAGTAAAAGGTGTAAAAAATCTTCTTTCAAATAAGACTGTAGATGTGAGGTTGCGGTATTGTCCCTTAAGTTGACCGTTTTTGGAAATACTAGTGTTTTTTTGACAACGTCTGGAGTTAGCCAACGATATAATATCTTTAAGAAGCTACACAAAAAGAGGAAAGTCTAGATTTTACATAGTTTTTGTTTGAAATCGTTTTCTTTAAGCCTCTGGGATTGTTTATTTTTTCGAGGTGGATAAATACGGTAACGGGGTGACAAAGGACGGCTAAAGTACAAATAGGGTCGCCTATACTTGGTAAATAGGGACATATGAAAGTTGATTAGGGACGGTAAAGTTTGAATAGGGTCAGGGCTGCTACAACATGAATTGAACATTTTATCGTATTAATTTTCAGGATTTCACTTTTTATTAAAATAAGGAATTTTTATTTTATTTATTTTAAACTTATATACAAGCATACGTACAAGGCGAACTAATGAGAAGTAATAAGAGGTACATAGGTACGAACTTGTATGATTTAAAAAACAAGCCTACAAACAAATAATAAAAATATGTAGTGTGTTGAACTAACAATATTATGGGTCTTCGTTGTTTTATGCATTTAAATATTTTACATTTATAGGTTCCTATATTCTTTAAATTACTTTACGCTTTTAATTTCAACTTAAAAAAAAACCTGGAGGTTCTAAATTGGACTGTATGTTTTTTGTATGATATTTTTTTATTATTCCGTCATTATTGTGAATTGATTATAGGAAAGAGACAACCCTACTAGTTTTTCCCAAGTTACCCATGTCTCGTTCCAGGTCACCCCACTTCAAGCATGAATAGGGTCAGCCTATATTTTTGTTAAAATATCTAAATTTTAACTAATTTTGGGGATATTTTTAACATTTACGAAAAGTATTAACTGCCGGAAACCCTAGGAAAGAGTTATCAATATTGCATTCGTCCTACAACATCGATTAATTTCAGTGACAAGTTCGATTTTGTCCCTATTCACCCCATTTTACGGTAGTTATTTCTATTATATTTAACATTAATTGGTCAAGTGAGGTTTACGGACAATAATCTCTCACTTTACACTATTTATTTAAATGAATTTCAATAAGTCCATTTATTATATCACTTGTTATCATTAAATATTACGCAAAATACGCGCAGAGTCGTGGAGTTGCGGATATCGGGCCGTTAAGTAATACAACAAAACAATCATTAAAATGACTGAGATAAAAAACAAAAACAATAAAATGTGTAAAATAACAATCATTAAAATATTTATTTTTAAGTCACTCCTCAATTTAAGTAAACACGCATGGCGTCGTGACGTCAGTTCAGGATATGCGTCGATGTCCTTTCCACCCTTTATAGATTTCTTCAAATCCTTTTATGTTTTCAGAACAAATGCCGCCGGGTATGCCGAGCGCAGCACAGGCTAGGACCATCCAGGGTATACCTTCTGGTGCTTCGGATCAAGAGAAGGTCAGTTTAATATTATTTAGTGTCTGTCTTTTGTCGATCATAGGTGTCTCGCAAAGAGGAACTAGTACCCAAGAGCAGTTAAAAAATTACTAGTAGACTTTGTTGGAACTGAATCTCACTCACTCATTCATTTGCCGACCTTATGTTAGACGGCTATCACCGACACATAGCATATTTTGTCGGTCGTGGGTGTCGTACCGTCAGTTTGATGAAGCTAAACCCTTCCTCATCATCATCCTACTCTGCCTAGTTATTTTCCAACTACCTACCAGTCTAACCAATGCAGCTGAATACCAGTATTTTACACTTAGCGACTGTCTATCTTTTTTTTTTTTTTTTTTAAAAACGTTGACGTTAAAAACTGTCTATCTGACTTCCACAACCTAGTTACTCACCAAGGTCCCACTATTAATTATTCACTGCTTCTGGCGTAAGGAGGGCAAAACACTAATTGTACTTTGAACACAAATGGATTACCAAAAAGTAGCGGAAAAAGTTTGATATACCTTCCCGTTAGCCAATTAAATAATAATAATATTAAATGTGTAATATAGAGCCAGCAAACTGCCAATTTTAATTATTTTTTGTATAATCCATGTTATCTTTAAATATAATTAACGTATTTTTGTAGACCTTCCTGCTACACAAGGAAACTCTATAGTCGAAGTTGAAGGTATTCACATGATAAGAAAAAACGTGTTCTCATTTTGTACGAATTTTAAACAGCCTTATTTCTCTGTCACAGGCCGCACTCATCATGCAAGTGCTGCAGCTTTCTGACGAGCAAATCGCGCTGCTGCCGCCGGAGCAACGTGCCAGTATCCTGATGCTCAAGGAGCAAATCGCAAAGAGCACGCAAGCGCGTTAACTTGCTTTAAGATCTTCATAGTACTTACTTACATAGTTTAAGATTGAACTGGTGTAAATGAATTTTTAGATGATGAATGATTTATGGTATCTTTTTTTTTAAGCTGGGCATGCTTATTGATTCCATTTTTAAATTTGGTATACAACCTCAGTAATAAACTCTTCGATCCAATTTAGTATTTCTTCAGTTGTCGTGCTCAGCACTTTTTAATAAATGGGGGGTAAAGGAATGTCAAATCAACCCTCGAAAAATTTATGTTCCATCTAGAGGTTATGCAAGTTGCAACTTTACTCTGCGTTCGAAGGGGGTATCAGTTGCCCTAGGATGTTCTAGTCTAGAGCAAGAGGTGCGGTCGCTCTAGGCCCCAGCAGCAGGGAGCCGCCAAAATCCCATATGTGTTTTCTTTTTATGGCGCTGTTTTAAAAAAAAAATGTATTGAAAACGTCGACTAAATGACGTTTAAGATCTCCCTCTACCTTAAATACTTTGTAATATTAACCATACATTGATAAAATAAATAATATGTCATAATCTGTGTTTTTTTTCTCTAGATAACCTTATCTTAAAGTCCACCTTACCAGCAGCATTTTTAATCTGTTATGTAAGATAAACAATTTCTGAAACAACTGCAGAATGTTTCGCTAAATCACGTACTTAGGTCAATTCAATCGGCCTCTTATCGCTTAGGTACGTGATGTTTTTATCGTAATATAATTAATTTTGTAGATTAAGATGATTTTTGCGGACATCGTCTGGTAAGCCATTCGGTTGCTTGCTGTTGAGTTGCACGTTAGGTAGATATATTTTACGTTAATTTATTTCTTAACCACCAACAAAAAATACATTTAATTCAAAAGTTTCGGCGAAATCATACTAATAGGTATTTACTGCAATAAAGTCTTGGTTCCAAACTAATAACGTTCTCAGTGCGAAATATAAGCAATATTATATCCCAAAAATAACCTTAATAGCTTACCTACATAATTATTTAGGTATTTATTTATTCATAAAATGCAAGTTGCAAAGTAACGTAAGGTAGTCGTCGCGTCCCCGTCCCTTGGGCTATAATGGGAATCGTAATGTCAAACACCTGTCGGACTGTGACTGCTGAATCACTTCACACTTGTTTGACAATACGTAGGTACATAACTTTCTTTTTATGCGTATTTACGGCGCATTAATATTGGTTTAGATAAGGTACGCCAATTATTATGCTCTCTTATCAATAGTACCTATTTGTTAACAATGCTTATTCTTCATTTGTTATAATTAAAATAATACCTATTTCGTGTATGTTTATTGCACATTCATTCAGTCGTGCTCCGGCAACGATAGAAAACGAGCGTGTCAACTAGTTTTGTAGGTACGTGATTTTCTATAATTTACGCATATCTTGCATACTTTGGTTATAAATAAACATACATTACGTTACCCGTGACTTGTGTTTTTGGCACTGTATTCAAATATCACATCGACGTGAATATATTCGGTTTTACTTTATAAAGTCAGAATATTTTTTATTTTGAATATTTTTTTATGTTTTTCCCGTGTTAAACCAGTTACTGTTTTCTTTCAGGACACCAGCAAAATGAAGTGGGAGGTGATTTTATTTGCTTGCTTGTGTTTTTTTAATTCCTACGCGGAGTGCAAGTGGAAACATGAGCGTCGGGAAAATAATTGGCGGGAAAATGCCAATGAGATGACAACGAAGCCAAACCATAGGCAAGACCCACCTGACCACACCAAGTTAATTCCTATGGCCAGATATGTGTTACACAATGGAGGTACCATGTTCATATTTATTTAATTATAAATATCATCTAATAAATACCTACCTAATTAATAAGTATAATATCATCACGCCTGTTATTATACGGAGCGTCAGGCAGAGGTAAATTAACATTAAATCCCTATATGGCATTGAAGTTTTTATGTGCTAGGTACTGACACCATAAACTTTAATGCTTCATGGGAAAATGACGGAAAAAGTCGCGCACCCCAGTTTTCTTAGAAAGGGTGGTGTTCGGAGGTGTAGGTACAAAACACCTACATTGGGTCAGTTGAGTTTTAAAGTCTCAAATTTTTATTTTTTTCTTACAACTCTAATCGAGTAAAAACTTAAAAACATGTAATATTACGCAGGTGTTTACAAGCACCTGTTCCTACAACGTTCATTATTTTAAATATTTTCCTCATAAATCATTCATTGCATTTTCGAGTTTTTACCTAAGTTGGTAGGTATGACTCAAACATTTTATTTCGTATTACACCGTGGAATGTAAAACTAAATTGATAGCAAGCAAATAAATTATTCACATTTTTTTTTTTAAATTAAGTAAGTAAGTACTTTAGTTAAGACTATAACGTCTAACTTCTACGTTACGGTATTAATTCTAAGCCTCCTCTATAAGGAAGAGGTAACTCATCCAAATATGTCCAATTTCGCAATAAATTGTCAATGTTGATGGATAAAATTTTATATTCTTGTATGTCCTAACCTTTGACTACAGAGTACCCTATAAAACATCGCAGCAACAACATCAGGAACACTGTAAACTATAAATAAAATGAAAAAAGGCGCGGAACTTAAAAAAAGACCATGTCTGCAGCATAAGACTTATTAAAAAAAAACCTATGACTACATAAAACGGCACGCTATTGGACATATCCACTGGCGTCTTTCGGTTGATATGATGCTGTATTAATATTATACAGGCATAAACTAATTGATACCACAAGTTCAGTAGATACATGATTCTGGTAACGTTCATAATTTTAGGTACACATTTTTACGTTTTTTCCTGGTGTGTTTTTTACTTAAAACAATCGAAAAGTTATGAGTAAATCGTCATTTATATCTAACCCGATGAGATTTTTAATTTAAAAGAGCATACTTTACATCTCATTGCGTTTTGTAGAAATCATTGTTATTTGGATTAGATGCTGACTAAAGTACCCTGACAGGGTCTACAACGGCTCTTAGCTTTCACACCTTAACTGCCAAACAACGAGACACAATAGAAATGTATTGTTTGTCGGTCATTTGGCGTTCAACGTGTTAAGCACTTTGTTAACATCTTGTTTTATTTTAAGGCACGCAAATAAATGAATATGATGGTCCAGAATCATGTTCTAAACTTATATTATCAGTTTGTACTTTGATGTCCCTTCCACATTTTATTGATGATGCTAATTTAATGTACCTACGTAGGTATAAGAATCTCACTATGACACACTCCACTACGCTGTTATTCAGGGAAATTTGTAGTAGGTACCTACCTACTCTATTGTTGGTATAGGTAAAATCGTGCATTTAGTTATGTAAATTACAATTATTAGTAGGTAGGCTACTAGTGGAACTTGTCATAATAATGTTCCAAGACGTGAGAGCTTACGTGAAGTTTGTCTCGTAGTCCTATGCAAGTAGACATACCTACTTACAGACATACGTTTTACTAAGGTACGATTGTAAAAAAAAAAAAAAAAAATATTATTGTAAATAGTGTTCGTTTTTATCCATAAACAAATTCGTTTGAAGCTGTTTTTTTGTGTTTAGATAGATTTTAGGTTTCGTTAAATGAAAATATGTTATCTCTTAATCATTGAATTTAGCCGTTGTTTTTTTTTGACGGCACGGCTGGCGCAGTAGCTGAGCGATTGGCTGCTGTTCTGCGTGTCGCGGGTTCAAGTCCCGCATGGAACAAATATGTTTGGCCAGAGGTAGTTGTTCCGAGTCTGGCTGTTTGTGTACTTTTGCACTTTTATTTGTTTTAAAATACCTATCTATGGATTATCTCAATAAAACGAACTGTAAGTTAGTTACCTATTGATTTGCCAGAGTTATTTTTTTCGGCCAAGAATGGACATCAATATTATTTATTTATTTTAACCTTACACAAATAATGTACAAAGGCGGACTTAATGCCTTAGGCATTCTCTACCAGTCGACCAAAGGATAGTGTATAATATTCTGCTGAATATTACCGAAAACCGAGTAGGTACAACCGACTCAGCTATCTATCTACCTAGTATTTACCTCGTGTTTTATTTTATTTCACCAGACTGGGCGTCATTGGCCACGATATCAATCCTCCCAGCCATCGAAGGGTTCCCGTTCTCTAACGTCAAGTCGATAGTGGATGGCTCCCTTGCTAACTCCACTGGCGTGCCTTACTTCTACATGTCACCCCTGGACTTCAGTGCTCGGGACTTATCGGTATGTATACCCCCCCTCCCCTGTTTTATCATTCTTAATACAGACGGTCTGTTACAGACCCTTTGTTTCAATATGTACGGTAAATCTGCATGGTCATTTACAACTAGTTTCGTTAAGGGGTGGTACAAAATGGTATATTTCATGGCAGAAATTGTTTAGGTACCTAGACATACAATTATAATACTAGTACGTGAAGCGAGAACTTCGTATCCATTTTTAAGAATATTGCGCGCACGTATCAGAATGTTGGGCCACAAAAAGACTGAATGAAAGGCAGTTGCATGCAGCTGAGATGAGAATGCTAAGGGGGATGTGTGGTGTAACGCGAATGGATAGAATAAGAAATGAGTATATAAGAGGAAGTCTGAAAGTGGCGCCTGTGACAGAGAAGTTGTGTGGAAATCGGCTGTCATGGTATGGACACGTGATGCGAAGAAATGAGGATCATGTTGTGAGGAAAGTTTTGAGTATGAATGTAGAGGGTTACAAGAGTAGAGGGAGACCCAGGAAACGATGGATGGATTGTGTGAAAGTTGATATGGCTAAGAAGGAGGTGACTTCTGAGATGACGGGAAATAGAGATGTATGGAAGAAGAAGACATGCTGCGCTGACCCCAAATGAAAAATTGGGATAAGGGCAAGAGGATTATGATGATGATGTATCAGTGTGTTTGGCATAGTTAAAGTTTATATGGAGAAGCAGTGCAGAAAGCTTAAACATTCGAACTTTGAACACTAAAGAGATCACTAGTTATTATTATTGTTTCGTAACATCAACAGCATTTTTCCAATGTTACAAAGAAAGTTTATTAAAAAAAAAAGATCTATAATAGTTAAGTCCGGCGAACCCTGGACTGTCAACCACATTGCTGACTGCCAAAAGACCAGATAGGACGTTTCAGTGCATTTTAAGACCCTGAAATCATCAATCATCAACAATCATCATCAATCATGAAATGCTTTTTAAGGAACTGGAATCTCCTTGCTGCATAAAATAATTAAATATTCAAATACTGTAGCTGAAATAGCAACTTTCAGTTATCCTTCTAGCTTATCAGCTTCAGGGCCTCAAAATAAACATACCTAACTCGCTTCATTAAAAACCCAATTAAAAAAAGCCCATAATCAACAGAAAAACAGCCGCGCTACCGTTCTCGTGTCGCTCGAAGAGACGCGATACTGCGAGAATCAGAAGATTGACCCTGAAGACCCACGGTGCACCCGGTTGATGCTGTCAGGAAAGATGAAGAAGGTATGAATTGAATTAATTCTATTCTTAGAGTACAGTTGAACGACTGTGCTGGTGCTGGCCATCGGACCATTTCTGGACCAGATTGAAGGGTTATTAATGCTATAGGTATGTGCCTACATGAATTATGACTTCCCTCATTGTATAGGATTTCCATACATTGAGAGGACTTACTTATACTGGAAATGTATAGCTTAATATGTAGCCGTGTGCAACTAACCAGCTGTTTTTAGTCGTCAGAATAAAAATATGTTAAATATAATAGCCGATTTACTGCTATGTTAGTATATGATCTTATTTTACCGAGATTCTCAATTTTCCCTGGACATTGTAAGTTGAGAATCTGTCTATCTCAATAATCTATATCAACATCCCCTAAAGCTTAGCGGGCAAATTCCAAATTCCAAATGTTGCATTACTTAACATAGATGTAAGTTCTCATACAGCGTGAAATTTTAAGGGTAGTTTACCCGCGGCAGAACGATTTGCTCTCAATAATATTATCTAAACATGGAGTTAAACAAAACAAAATCGCTCGGTATTACCACTGGTTTGAGGAAGCTTTCAAGTTTTTATGTTGTGTACAATTTAAAATCTGCCTTTTTTGTGTCTAATAAAAACTATATGAAGTATAAATTGTGCTACCATGACAAAGTCGTTTTGCTGCGAGAAAACAACCACTAAAATATTAGTGATTAAATTTTTGATCTCCGAATAGAAATGATCCTAGACGAATACAATGTATCTGTTCTAAAATTAATCCTTGAATTACTGAAAGTATGAGGTACTTTCCAAACAAAACTCATCGACCGCAATGCGTACTTCATCTCCATATAACATCACGCCTGAATTCTCTGAAGAGTTAGGCACAGGTGTACCTACCTATAGTACACCTTTTTTTGTTGGTCTAGTACTCGCAACCGCTACTGCTGAGATGAGGTCCTAGGCTCGAGGTTCGGGTCACGGCGCCCATGTCAACATCACTGGCTTTATCTTTATCATGGATAACAGTCAATCTAGCTAATTAGCTTAGATACCTATGTACTGATAAAAAATATTTACGAAACACGAACTAATATGCATTATCAGAAAAGTGTTTGCAAAGCATTACGATTATCGGCGCACTTAGATATGCTTTTATTTATAGTGCAGTTTTATCGAACAACAGCGTTCATTGTGAAGGACTCCACAATGATCATTCTGTTTATAATGATATGATTGTCTCTTAAGGTGAGGGAGCACACACCGGAGTACGACTTCGCAAAGGCGGCATTGTTTGAGAGACATCCATCTATGGCCGACTTCCCTCCGGGTATGTATTTAGTACTATCTTATTTAGGACTAGACATACCTAAGTTACCTATATCTTAATTTTCTCCTGTTCCGGATGTTTTGACTGGATCATGAGGACAATGGATTTCTATGTACTGTTAATCGTAGGGTTAAGGATCATACATAACATCACGCCTGTATTCCCCGAAGGGATAAGCACAGGTGCATAGTAGTTATACCTAAATTTCGCTAGTTTCAAATAGAGTTGTGGAGACACATCAAAATTTTTTAACTTGATTTTCAGGTTCACTTTTTGAAACAATTATTGAAATAATTTCGCATAGCTGTAGTAAAGACTATAAGCTGTCCCAAACTTCGACGGCATGTTTGGCGCAGTGGCCGAGCGATCGACTGTTACGCCGCGTGTCGTGGGTTCGATTCCCGCACGGAACAAATATTTGTATGGTCTACAGATAGTTGTTTCGGGTCTGGCTGTTCGTGAATGTGACTTTAAAAGTTTGTAAACACACACACAACACAAGAGAAGTTCCTAATGTGGGGACAATGTTTTATTTTTAAACAAAAATAAGTCAAATTTCCCCAATTGAAAAAAGTATTCAGACCTTATTCTTTTAGATGAAAAACTATCAAATAAATTTGATAGACTGGCCTCTGTACAGTAACCAATGAAATAACCATGACTATTTTCCTTATTCCGTTTTCAGACCACAACTGGTTCGTAGCTAAGCTGAAAATCGCTCAAATCGCCATGGTCGACTGGTTCGGTGGCGCCAAGTACATCCCTGTCCGCGATTACCTAGCATACAACTACACTGGCACAGAAATATTGCAATATCACAACCAACGTTTAAATAAAGCCGTCTTACCTTAAGTAACAAGCACTTAGGAGCTTCACACAATGGACACGGTGGAGGATGAGATTTTATTTTGATTACTACGGATATGGATAAGTACAAAATAAAATAGTATGTATAGTTGATGGGTGTGTGAAGCTCCTTAGGCCGCGTATACCTACACCAAACGTAGTCTGCCGCCTACTGTAGGTGTCAAGCTCAAAATTTATGAAAAAAAAGAAATAAGAGAGCATAGACAACCCTAGACCATTTTCCATTGGTGAACAAAAATTGTTGTTATAGTATATTTTTCTAGTAAGTACATAAATATCGGATCCCTTTTAGTCACAAATAATTCTCACTGTAAGTTCCGTGTACTTTATTAATGTTTTGATAAGAGTATGTTTATGTAATGATAAAATACTAATTAATAGTAATATCAAACCTGTGATATAAGCGAAGGAAACAATATCTACAATTTTTTACGTATCTATACTTAATATTATATCATAATCATAACAAACCTTGTTATTATTACGAAATAAAAATACGACAGTAACAATAAATAGTTTTATTATCTGAATTATTTACAATTTTATACAAAAATGCATTTTTAGGAATGATTTTATTGTTATTCAACTCACTCCCACATTTTATACAAAAACTATTTTATTTTTATTATAATACACTTTACAACCAAAAAAAAGAATGAAAAAATATTGCAAGGGAATCGTATTTTTCCTGGTACTTGTTTCCAATTACGGTAGTTATTAGCCATGTTTGCACATGTCCGCTAACAAGACGGACCAAGGTCCGAGCTTGTGGCGCTATGGTTACAACTTCAGGAATACTTACAATACTTAATAAATAAACCTTGTTTAATGCACTTGAATATACTAACTAATGAATAAAATATGTTACTAAATAAAGTTTACAAAATTACTCAAATATTAAACATGCGTTGAATTCTAATCAGGATAAAACTCATTTAGAATATCCGAAAAATACAGATAAATAAATCGTATTTTTTTACTATGCGGGGTAAAAGATCAAACAATCACATTTTATCATTTAAAATAAATTGAGCAACCCAATTTATATTATTGCTAATAATACAGAGCACCATAATACCTATAAATATAAAATTAAATTACCATAAATTTAGATGAATTGACCACTAGCCTCTTTTGCAACAAATATACAAAAGGGATTTTAATCGGAGATAACTTTCTGTTCTTTTTCCAAAGATTTTGTGTGAGGTGAGTGACCACCAGGGCTTGATACCGGTTAGTAAAATACATACCAGTATAATAACGGGAAATACCTATTTCCATTTCGGTACGAGTCCGATATACCTGAACGAAAATCTGTGTTTAATAACTAAGCTATTATAACGCAAAATCAAAAAATCGCAAATCTGAACTTACCATTTAGGTTCCTTAATACCATTACCCTACCGAAATTTGTATAGAATCCCAGAAGTAAAGTATCCAATATTGGTACGCGCCCCTAATCTTCATTGCCTTTTTTTACTAGCACTTAAATCGGGGACCTGGTACCATGAATAGTACCCACATTTTCATTAAACCGATTTCCTAAAATATCTAACAGATATCGGCGCCAATTTTATACCGGTATCGAGCCCAAGTCAGATGAGCCGGTTTCAAGAAAATACGGTATTACCCTTATATATATATATACTCTGAGCAGAGTCAGATGTGGTGTTATGTTATAAATACCCGTGGGAACCTGTAATTGGCTTTATGTTTCATATTCAATTATTATATATTTGTTTTAGCTGTTCGTTCTCCTATAAATAAATAAATACCCTATTAAAAACGTAACATCACGCCTGTATTCCCCTAAGGGATAGGCAGTGGCGCATCCACATTTTGCCAGCTATTGCTTGCTTACTTCTGTTTAAGCAATGGATTAACAAAGTTCCGGATATTTATTTACTTCTACAGTCAATGGTTTTATTTATTGTAAAATGTAGTCAATATTAACAATCAGCCTGTACAAAACCTATAAAAGTAATAAAGTGCCGTATGACCTTTGGCGACTCATGCGATTAGTCGCACGTATGTCAAAACATAAAACATTGTGCAGCATACCACACCGTAAGGGGTCCTATTCTTTTTCTGTAGATGGAGTCTGGTAGACATACATTGGTTGTTAGCATATATACATAGCCTTTGACACAATCGTTTTTTGAAGTGAAACTTCTTTGTCGACGTATGGGAGAGATCTTATTAAATAACAATGTTAAAAAAAATCGTCACATTTTCTCACTTTGGACGGTCACAGCGCCATGCGTTTACTTAAAATAAGGAGTGACTTGCGAAGAAATATTTTAATGATAACAAGTGATATAATAAAGAGACTTATTAAAATTCATTTAAATAAATAGTGAAAGTGAGATTATTTTTTTATTGTTTTCAGAAACTTTCACTTCATACGTGTGTACATTAATACTGTACACACACTTTTTTTTTTACTCAGATAACTTACAACTGGTTGAGTGTGTCCTTTTCTTGTCATTATTGAGTACTGACTTATCTCATACTCTATAGTCTGTCTACTTTCGTTTCTCTATGCCTAGTATTGTGCTGCGTCCGCTACCGTTACGCATTCCTCAATGTTTATTACGTTTCAACCAACTAGAGTAGCTGAACTTTGCCGTGGCAGTGTACGCAGGAGGCGATTGGTCGCAGAGTGTTGCCGCTGCTGCTGTAAGCGTGGTGGACTAACGCGTTCACTGGCTCCTCGCTCACCTTCCTTACGTCTAGGGGCGTCGCCATTATCTGTTGGATGATAAATATTAGCTTAGTGGAATATGCTTATATTTTGGTTCTTTCCTCAAAAGACCATCTCAGACACTACATTGCATGGTCCTTATATGATCGATCTAAGATATTTTGGTCTGGACTTGAAGACTGTCTGACGTTGTTTCTATGTTTCGTTTCAGATTAGTCAGCTAGGAAACAGCTTCATAGTCTAGTTTATATAATATATTGACGAAAAAAAGTGTTACTCTATTCAATTAGCAAAATCACTATCATTTAGGTATCCACAAATGGCTTACATTTTCAGCATTCTTTTCCCCTTCAGTGATAGTGGGCAAGTTATTTAAATGGCTGATATCTTGTTTTTCAACTGAGCTGCTGATATTTTCCGAGAGCTTCAGATTTATGGATGTCATATCCAGCATATTTGTCGAATGCGGAATTGTCGCATTGAAGTTGAGGTTACCAATGGGTCGGTTGTACATCTTACTGTTGCCCACATACTCTGTTATTGCGATATTTTCAAGCCACTTTTCATGAAGGCTGTACAAGTTTTTATAGGTACATAACATCATGTCCCGCGCCCTGCATCTTTCATCAAGCAATTGTTTTATTGCTTGTTGTAAATTTTCAGTCTTTTCGTTTAATAACTTTTTACATTGTGCTAGTTCTTCTACCATCAAGCTGAAAATAATAGTAGACATTAGTTCAGAATTCATTTATGAATGAAGAACAAGTTTTGAAATCCATTGTTCGTCATCCAAACACAATGGTCTAAACAAGCTGAACTCACATAAAAATAATTTTATTTGTCTTATATTAATTTTAAATGTGTTTTTTACCTGCTTGCAAGGAATTTACTCCTCCATACTTCACACTGCCCTGCTAGCCATTCAGTTTGCTCCTAAAAAACAATTTAAAGGACTTGTTGAATATTGGACACTGTCAATGTTAGGACATTTTCTTTTTTCCAATGAAGGAAATGCTATACCAAAATTATTTCGTAATTTGCATTTCTTGCATATTGCAGACTGGCAAGCATCATGATTGTAATTAATGCATCAACTTCATGATACTTTTAATAAAATTAAAATAGGGTGTATTCTAAGTATTGCCTTATCTAATCCAGCACCATCTTGTTTATCTCACCTGCTTTAGAACTCTGTTATTTTAACTTTTATAACATACCTGATGAGTAGACAAATGTTGTGCTGAACTTAGCAAAGCATTTGCCAAATGCTTTTTATCTTCATTCAGAGATTGTACTTGGGTCTCGAGGTCCTCACCCATAGATGCCACCAGCATTGTTTTAAGTTCTTTGTTGACCTGTAGATAAAAACATTTAAGTCATGCTATGATGCAATACTGCTACTGTAGTAAGGATGATAATAAGTTAAAAGCACTCCAATTAAATTACCAAGTTCATTAGTCACTCTGATAAGGTGCCTGCATGACTATTATTTTAATTTATACCACAGGACACTTCAGGGCAGTGTTATAAGTTGTATACAAATATTAATTTATTCAAAATGTTTGAAAGAAGAAATGCCAATCTTATTGAAACTGATCAATTGATGATGAAAAACAGCTGTTATTAAGTTTTCTGTTTAAAAACACAGTTTAAGTTGTATAAGGAATATTGTATCTGTGTGTAATTTGCCAATATTTTGTTTTTTTTTAAATTGTTTATGCTATTAGATAAAATGCTGTGTCAGATAGAGTGGCCTCACTTCTATTGGATAGGTTATTCAGCCTATATGTAAACTGTTTGATTAAGGAGGTTAGCAGGATGTATGTTTATTGCAAAATTGGCAGTACCTGTTTCAACAACATAAGCTATACTGCTCATATTAGTTTTGATGGCCCCCTTTGTCTATTCTCTGAGAACTAAACTTGAATTTATGAACAATAAGTATGCATTGGTATTGGATGGCTATAGTGGGCATAGAATGGTGTATGGGGTTACCTGGAACCGTGGAAGGACTGTGTGCCCTGCTTGATGACATGTTATTTTAATATAGAAATATATGCAGAGGAATTGGATGCTCAATTATGTAGGCGAAGTTCCTGGAAAAAGCTACTTTAGTTTTTCTGTTATGTATGATGGAAAGATTTTTTTTTAATTCATAATTTACCTGAACTTGTTGCTTTAATTGCTCTTTCAGAGATTCATTTTCATGTGTCAAACTTTCAACCTTCTTTTTCATCTCAGCTGCCTCTGCACTGGATCTATCAACATCAGGTCCAGACTCTTCCAAAACTGAACTTGTTGAGTTCAGTTTTGGACGAGGTTTGAATTCATTCAAGTTTGTACTCATCTGAGACATCTGAGTTATCAAGGTGTTAATATCCATGTTGTTCTTTGACTTTTTCAAGCCCTTTGTAATAGTCTGAGGTGTCATGGGCTTTACAGCTGCGGGATAGGGCTCGTATGGTACAAATTTCGGTGTCTTTCCACTTAGTGACTTCCTCTTCTCTGATTTAAACACTTTTGTAGCATACACTTGCACTAAACGAGCGGGTAATAAACTATCTTTCCTAGTTGGACTAGCGATAATCTTAGAATCCACATTTTTAACCCTTTCTGACGTGTTTTCGTTTGATTCCATTCCATCGCCAGCCGTCCTCGTTTTACTCATTATTTCTACAATAGATTAGTTAATTAAATTATTCAAAATAATCAGATAATAGATACACAATCAATTAGATACATAAGTATATATACACGAATGCAGTAAAAATATTGTTGACTAAAGGATGTGCATACTTGGGTTATAAGTATATAGTTTATCCATATCTACAAGATAGAAAGTCAGGAAAATCAGATCATATAATCACAAATACAGCATCTACCAAATTATAATATTCCTTTTCCTTTTATCATTTGCTTTCACGTTACGGTTCGCAAAGTTTTTAGTTTTAGTTCGTCTTCGTTCTTAACTGTTTAGTGTCAGCATACTTGTATGTCAGTGGTGTCAGCTGTCATAACAGACGTCATCAGAATAAATAGACAAAAAAGAACACTGTGGAGTGTTTTGAGTTGTTCTTCGTTCTCCATAAAAGATGATGCTACTTTATGGTTATTTTTAGTCGATTTATTTTATACTCGTTACTATAGATCCACAGGAGAGGAGCTCGTGGCTAAATAAAAACAACCGCACGGGTTGATCGAAGGTTAAGCTACGCTTGCCGAGGTCAGTCTTTGCATGGGTGGCCGTTCGTAACATGTCGAAACTCCTCCGTGCTTCGGCAAGCAAGTTAAGCCGTTGGTCCCGGCTGTCATTTGTAGATCTTTGACAGTCGTCACGGGTGGTCAGAAGCCCCAAAAGTCTGACATCCAGTCTTACCATGGAGTATCGTGTTGCCCAGCACATTTGCCCAGTGACAAAGTTGTGGAAGTCAGATAGGCAGTCGTTTCATGTATAATACTGGTACTCAGCTGCATCTGGTTAGACTGGAAGCCGACGCCAACATACTTGGGGAAAGGCTAAGCAAATGATACTATAGAACCACTTTATCTATTGAACTCTAAATTTAGTATGAAAAACAGTGCTAATACATTTTGTTTCTATTGTAACTACTTTGTTATCTATTATTGTCCAAAGCTATGTCTCGTTTTAGACCAGCCCGGGCAATGAGACAAAGTAGATATCTTGTAGGTAAACTGGTACAGCCACCAGCACATTAAGCTATCCCAAACTTTAAATTTTCCCAATTGAACATGAATTCTGTTCTTTTGTTATAAAATTGAAAATACTATCAAAGAAATTTGACAGATTAGGGTAGCTTGATGTACTGGCCTGTATACAATCTTACAACATTAACAATAAAACAAAGATTGCATAGAGCTGCAACCTTTGTTTTGTCTAATAAGACTATGCTATGTTATTGTTTGTGAAGGGACAAGACACTCTTCTAAGTGTCCATTTCTGTACCATCTGGCTTTTTTGGATATGGACAGGGGTCAAAGATTGTGTTTGTAGCCAAGTTGAATTTGTAACAACTTAAATTGAAACTAGTCTTCTTCCTACTAGTTTCTGTTCAAACTATCACATGACATGCATAATTTATTATAGATACTATTTGGAACCAAAACAAAAGTATAACAGCTTCAGCTAAAGATAACAATTATTTATTTGTATCATTCATTTATTGCAATAAATTAAAGTAGGTACCTACAATGGTATGGACCATTTATTAAGGTTTTAGTGTAGCATCTAGTTCCCCACTAGATTGTAGTTCTTTGATGATGTCTAACCCTCCAACTAGTTCACCTTTAACATAAAGTTGAGGATAGGTAGGCCAGTCTGAATATTCCTTAAGGCCTTGACGTACTTCTTCATCACTCAATATATCAAATGTGTCATAAGGCACCCTAGAAAACAATGAAAAGTCACCATTATTATTGAATATCCTTAAGTTTTAATGGAACATAACAGAAAAGTAATTTCATTCAAAACATTTACTCTTGAGTGGGGCATAGAACATGCTATTGTATTAGACTAAAGCCATCTTATGCAACTGATTAATAACTGTGCATCATACCCACTAGACTTATGTGCTAGGCAGTCAATAGTTAATAAAAAAAATTACAGTATTATAAGTCACTTTCATTTTTACCACAAAATGAATATTGATGTGTCCTAGGTAAAAATATATTCAGTCTCTCAGCAAAAAAAATTTGTCATATTTTTTGCTTACTCAATACAATAAAAAAAGTGACAAGGACACCAGCACACCAAAGTTCAGAAGGGGCTTGTGGCGTCACTTTTACGTTAAAAGTGTAGCACGGCGTGACGTCACGCGTAATTTTAACGCATTATATCGTCTTAATTAATGAAAAATTAAATAAAAATAAATAAATGTGAAGAAATAAATAAAAATAAAAAAATATTTTTGGTTTACATGAAAAAATATGTGTCCAGTATTTTCGAGTAATCCAACTTTCAGACCAATCAGAATTTTTCAGGACCCTACCCTACTGTAATTGTGGTTTAATACTCAACTAGGTTTGTAGAATAGTAATAAGAAAATATCAATTTGCTTCATTTACTTTCCTGTCCCTCATTATTTCTTAATAAAATGTGTGTTCAGAGTTTTGATTATCATATTTTAGAAATAAGAAAACTTCATCTAAGATCCTTACCCCGTTCCATTAAGGATTTGAATTAAAGTTTTGCTGAAACCACATCTTGGTTGGTCTCGGTTGCCTTTCATGAACACCATAACATCATGTTTATTAATCAAGGCTTTCAGTCTATCTTCGAGTTTTACAGGAGCTATGTCTCCCAGGGCAGTCTTATTTGTACTATGGGCTTTTACTTTGGAAGATATTTGTGCAGCATCAGCACCGTCTACTCTGTCTAGTAATGTACCATTCTTAAATAAAATGACTGTGGGTACGGAGTCAACCTGAAAAATAAACAAATATATTTATTCAGCTACTTGTACCCATTCAAATATATGTTTTGGATTCTGCTACATCATTGCTCCATTGTTAATTGTATACTCTGAAATATTACTAGAAAAAAATTGCTGATATTATTTACACAATTGCTCCATTTAAAATTTACTTTATCATTCTTAGTTGCATATTAATGAACTTGATGTGTATTTTATTAATTTGAATGTGTGATTTTTATTACCTTATATTGCAATGAGATTTCAGATAAGTTTTCGGCATCGCACAAAGCTATTTTACTACCACTGGATTGTACTTCCGGAAGCTTTAGAAGTTCTTTCAGCACCTCTGTGACCTGCTTGCATTGTTCTGCCCATTCAGCAGAAAAATGAACTACTGTTAGCACAGGTGTCCTGAAATTCAAGTATATTTATGTTAATCATTGGACTTGGAACACAAAACTTCTAGATTACAGTTCAGTAAGGCAGGCCGATTGCTGTTATCACATATTTTATCTAGAGATTTCAGTGTTTTGTTTAGATAGATAATCTGATTATAATTTGAGAATAAACAAAGCATGTCACATCAGATCCATGAGGTACATTTAGAAAAGCATTTTGTTATCTTCAGTGACCTTAGGAAAAGGTGAAACAAATTGATAATTACTGATCAAAACAATTACCTACGTATATTTTAGCTTCATAATGTTAGATAACAATGTATGGTCTTTGCAATACGGATCTAAAAATGGAAATTTAATTCTACGAAGTTTTATGAGAAGTTATAGACTTCATAAGAAAAGTACAATTTACTACATAAGTATATAAATAAGTTTTAGAATGATTGAAATATAATTCAAACCTGTTAAATTCTAAGTTTCCACTAAAAGAACTCAAACAATAAAAACCTTCCTTTAATATTTTCTGGAAATATTAAGTAAAGATAATTTACGTACCTAATAAAATTTTGAAAATTCTCGAATGTATCCAAATTGGTGACAGACATGACGAGGTTGGTTTGGGGTTAAGTTTCACCTTACAACAAAATAATAAATTGAAACTGTGTTGCTTAGTATTTAGTTAAAGCGGCACTTTTATGCATACGTGACACGGACACGACTACGTTATTCCGTGCTTTAAAATCTATCCAAATACAATCTAGTAACCCGCCGTCTCCGGTATCGAAGTACGAATTCTCAATTTACAGAAAAATGAAATGAAGTTTGATAGTGTTGTCACTTGTCACCAGATTATGTGGGCCATAATAGTTTTAATTTCTTCTAAATCTCCTCAAATCAACTATTTAGATATTAGTCTGCGCTTGATGAGTTCGACATTCCGTGGTAATCATGAAAATAGAATCACCGCTTCTTCCATCCTCTTATTTTATTTGTCTTTGTTCGTATACAAAACTGCCAAAACCACTCTCACACCAGTCTTTATACTGCGCTAAAATCACGACGGTATGTTGGCGGCCATGTAGTTGAAAACAAAGTAACCTCTTTCGCAACTATGTAACAGGTACTTTAGCTGTGGTCAGGCATGTAGGATACCCTCAAATGACTACAACTTCATTTGTTTTTCTTGCCAGTTGGAATTTGTTCGTGTGCTCCATGTATTCATTTTGTACATTGAATTCAATATTAAATTTTATAAAAAAAAAACAAAAAAAATAAGTTACTGGGTTTGGTAAACTTCACTATACTAGACAATCATGTTCTAGAAGAGCTTTAATGTAAAAACTCTTAGAGCAAGCAAAAACGGTCTGAAAAGTGGTAGAATTCAGCAATCGACTCAGTGATTTGATTGTATAGTGTGGACATCCTTATTTCAATATTGACATTGACAGCTCGTCGGCTACATGCAGTGATGCTAATTTAGCCCCTTCAGGGTTGAATATAGCTCTTTTACTTCTTGTTTAGCCCCACAAATAATGCTTTTGCCCCTAGCCCCAAATCTAGCCCTATATTATCATTTATCAGACAAAATCACAAAAATAACTTATTAGAATGAAAGCAAATTTTTAAACATAAGCTTACCAAAACCGAAATGCTCCCAATGTACGGGGATTCCCTGTTATATTCACTATCTCTCATAACTTTGTCTCTTTGGATAGTCATCTAAATATATGAGATTTTGACACAGTTATTTAAATAATGGATACTTAAACAGTCTCATAAATTTCATTAAAAAGTACTACTATTGTTCATTGTTGTTCAAATCTAGCTTTTTCTCAAATTCGACTAAGCCCAAAATCTAAATACCCAGTAGGCAACACTGATTACCTACATGTCAAAATTAGAATTGTCTCTCCTGCTGACTTCTGAAGTGGGTCCAGTGGAGCAAATATTTGAGGTTACCTGCCGCGACTATTATGCTGAGAATTTTTGCCTTTATTTAACTAGTCATTATCGTTATTAAACTAAGTGTGAAATATCAACTTTACTAATAATGGCTACCGTATCAAGTGCACCAGCTCCAGGAATGCATCAAATCGATCTTTCGATGCTTAATTTGCAGCAGTTGGCCCAACTCAAACAGCAATTGGATCAGGTAAGTTAAAATATACGTTGTAATATTACTGCAGCCCACATAATGTGTGTCTTGGTCTTAATTTCGTAATTTCTTACATATATTCTGGAGTTTCGCTATTAATTAACCGATTACTGCTGTCAGTTAAACAAAGACAGACATAAATATAAACTTTTGTATTTTCGTAGGAGATGACCGTTTTTCAAGACTCAATACAAACATTGAAGATAGCCCATGGAAAGTTTGCAGAATCAGGAGACTGTGTTATAAAAATGACTCCTGAGTCTAAAGGCCAAAGAATACTGGTACCGCTGACTGGATCTATGTATGTCCCCGGTGAAATATCGGACACTGATAATGTGCTTATTGATATAGGAACTGGATATTATGCACAGAAAGTAAGTTTGTGTTTAAGAAAGTCATTTTAATATAAGTATTATAACTTACTTATGCAATAGACATATTGTAACATTCTAGTGGCAAAATATTTCTTTTCAATGTAGCAATTTTAGTTCTGTTTCCGTCTTCGTCCACTATTTAATTTTCGAGTTCTTTTTTTATTAGAACTCACTTCTTTATCACCTTAAACACCAGGGAACTGACAAACAATATATTTTCTATTGTGTCACATTGTCTGGCGGTTAAGGTGTTATTGAAGTGTGCCTTTTGCTGTTTTACTTGTTCAGTAAGCTCACAAACATGACAATAGCCTGTAGTATTTCTATATATTATTATTAATATATTATTAATATGTAATAGTATTTCCTGAATGGTTAAGTAACGGTGTACCTACTGTACATCCACATTTTGCCGTTATGAGTGAGTTTCAAGTAATAGTGAGCGAGTTTTCTTACGCAAAATACGCGCTACGTCGTGGAGTTGCGGAAATCGGCCCGTCTAATAATACAACAACAATATAATAGTGAGCGAGCCTCTCACTATAAACCGTACACGTATCAGACTAGGGTCTGGTTAAGACAATTTCTGCTGTAAAATTTCAATAATGCTTTGCTGAACCTGGGAATCAAACCCTGGATGTCACACTCCGTAGTCACACTTGTGACCACAAGACAGCCAAGCCATGTGCCTCTTAATAAGCATTTGTCTACAAACCCAATCTTATTCACTTTTCAGGATATTGAGGGGGCTAAGGACTACTTCGAGAGAAAAGTGACTTTTGTAACGGAGCAAATGGAAAAAATTAAAAATTTTGGTGTAGAGAAGTCAAAGGTCCACAAAGCTATCTGCATGATGATTGAAATGAAGCTGCAAGCCCAGATGCAAGCTTTAAAACCACCTACTTCTTAAAAATATTTTAATACTTTCTAAGTAATAATTGTTTTACTTTATATTTTTTTAGTCTTGCGACACAAGGCTTCACTGAAGTGTGCATTAGAATCTTGGTATTTTCTCTACTCATTACTATACCATACAGGGATGTTTTTAATCACAAATTTTTATATGAAATATCTAAATTTCATTGAAAAATGTCACCTAATTCTGTAAAGCTAACCAGATTCTAATGTCAAATTCTATTTCAAATAATTTTACTATTGCAAGTAATACACATTTCTGTGTCTGAATAATTAATTATTGATATTTATGAAAAGTTTATAACATTCAGCTAAATGATCACAACATTGTTAATCTCTCTCTACTATTTCAAATGATCTAGTTTGGATAATAATAAATTAACATCAGTATTCTCAACCAATCTTTTTTTTATTCAAATAACTATTTAAGTACTTATTTGAGTTAGTATTTGGCTCAAATAAGTAATAAACATAAAACCACACCTGTATTCCCCAAAGTCTAGGCAGAGGTGTAGCTATAGTACACTCACATCACTCTCACCAGTTATGTTTAAGTCTCATGTATTAGTGAGCCTATTGCCCTGAGCTGGGTACAAATCCAGAGTCCGGAATGCTACTGAAAAATAGGTGATCAAATGAGTACTTATCATTTAATTTTTCAACCTACTTGGGTCCTGTGTATTCAATAACTCAGTATTCTCTATTTCAATGTTTCTAGATTAGTACCAATTGCATAGTCATGAAGATTATTCTGTACTAAAAGCTATTCATTCATGAAATATTTGACTGCACATTAGCCAGGGTGAAAATCAGTTAAACGTACCAATTCACCATACAATGCAAATCTCTAATGTTATATTAATAGTTTAGGGAGCACACTACACATGGTTCTGTAATTCACCACTGTTGTAGTGTGAGAGAGAGATGGAGCTAGACGGGACGAATAGCACTATTCCTTTTTCACATCGGGACAGATTTGTGTAAGACGTCATAGTACGACCCTACATGGACATTTCTTTGGGTGTGATAGGAGTAAAAGCAGGAAACATGTGACACCAAATGATTTATTCTTTTAATAGGCCAAAATGATAGAGCTGATGATATCTACAATAATAATGACTTATAATAAACTAGCTTAAAATGTATCTACAGTATGTCTTATAGTCACAAAACAATATTAACTAAATAAGGCAACGACTATTCCTTAAGTTTGTAAACAATTTCTATTATAAGTGTCGTAAAATGATTTTTTTAAATTCAAATATCTCTTATCATGAACACGTGAAAAGGTTTTTGGATACAAGATAAACTTTTAAATATTATTTTTGTAGAAATTTACATTGATATCAGTTTTAATTACAATTTATTTAAACTTTATAACCGCAGTATTTAATGGTACTCCGCGTACCTATGTGTCAAACAATGGCTTGTAGATAGGAAAAACTGCTATATCTCATTGACTATAACATTAACATATTTTCTCGAATAAACTTGGGTATTTCTTTATTTCTGTAATCAATTTCAATATCTAATCTGTACGCATCAGAGTAAAAATTTAGTTTAATTATCTATTACAATAATTAAGATTTATGTATTTATTTACAATTTATTACATTATCATTTCTTATAACAACTATAATATAACAAACTTAAGATTGGATTAGGATTAGCCGTGGATAGCAATCTTATACGTCATCGCCTTGGGCGAACACTGGAGTGTCAACACCGTAACCCTTATTATATTAAACGTTCCATACACAGTATTATATAAGTAAGCTTACACGAACAGATCGCTCGCCTGCTCGGCGAAGTCCTTATCTCAAATGGTGTAATATTCTGGTGCGAAGTCATTAGCGAGATTGCTGAGGAAGTGGAAGTCTGAGGAGGAGTTGGAGTTTTCTCCAGTAGGCACGGGGTGTGTGGACTCGTAGAACTGCTGGAACGAGCCGTAGCCGTCGGCGCACTCGGTGCCGCTGTAAGCCTCGTTCGCCGCGCCCGCCGCGCTGGCTGCACTGGCTTGCGCGCCTGCCGCTGCGTACCCAGCTGCCTGCTGCGGGTAAGCATTCCCATCATAGTAGTTCTTCGAATAGTCTGTCCCATGTGCGGTTTTTTGTCCGTCAGCAGCATAATAGCTGTGTCCGTGATCATGTTGCGCACCTTCGTGGTAGTGGTACCCATAATGGCTGTTTGCGTAGCCCATATGCTCCCCACTGTAGCTCTGAGATTGGTCATATCCCGGGTGTCCGTAGGCTACCTGATCTTTTCCATACGCTGGGTACCCATAGTTTTGATACATTTCGTGCGGGTACGCTTGTCTTGCTGCCACACCGTTTGTCGCTCTTGTGGAGGAAGATCCCTCCTGTCGTGTAAGCTGTTGATTTCGCACATATCCGTGTTGGTCAGCGGACTGAATTGCGGTTCCGTATCCTTCATAATTTCTGTTCCCCTGTGGGTATTGCGCAAGCTTACCAATGAACTGCTTGGTATCCATGCGGAAGTCAGGATGTGGCACAAACTGTCCTGGCGGCGCGTTACCTCTAATGACGTAAGGGGGCATCGCGTTGGGTACAGCTTGTGGGTGTGGTGGGCCCGGTGGGGCGTTTGGGGGCGACGGTCTAGGATAATGGCCCAGTGGACTCGGATGCATACTCGATGGAGTGCCTGGTGTCGAAGACGGTGTCAAGTTGACTGATGAGAATTTTCCATTGTCCGAAAGACCAACTACTGGGCCAAGACCGTCTTTAGAGGAAGACGGCGACACTTTACACGTAGCATCCAGTGAAGGTGATCTCTTCCTCGTTTCTTGCTTGATCCTCTTGGTCAAGTTCCTAGGAGCGGCAGTCATTGCTGTGAGAGAAGGGTGTCCGTCTCGTGAGTCGTCTTCGGCGAGTTTGTCCAGAGAGGAGGAGGAGGCCACGCTGGAGGCCCCGTCACTGGCAAAGCTGTTGTTGTTGGTGGCACTCGGAGTATTATTATTCCTTGTACGTGACGCTAGCTCTGGTAGATCCTCTGCGGGGGAACAGAGTGCGCCGGGCGGTAACTCGCAACCCTGGCAACTCTTCTTGCCGGATAGCGGTCCGTCGTCGTCCAAAAATTTGTCGAGCCCTGTCTTAGAGCTCTTACCACCTTCTGATGTGGTGGAGTCCTTGTCGTCACCATCTTCAGTCTTACTGAGTGTTTGTCTCTTGTGTTTCATACGCCTGTTTTGAAACCAGACCTTTACCTGTAACAAGAGTTAAAAATATTTATGTGTATATTTAGCAGGGGGAGGCTGGTTGGCGGTTATTTAAATTTAATTCTAATTCAATAAAAACAAAACAGTATGGGTAGGCAAAATAAAAAAAAAACTTTTTGATCAAAGCTAACAAAATGGAGCAAAAAGCCAGCGCCCCGCGGTGTTCCCAGGCAACCCATCCAGGTACTGACCGCATCCGATGATACTTAACTTCGATGATCGGACGAGGATATGGACGTTGGCAATTGCTTAGTCGAAGTTACCAAACTATTGGAATATTGTTTAAAATCGAATACTCTAAAGTCCTGACGGACTCACAGACAACGCACAGCCTAAAGCGCTGGTCGTAGGTACCTATACACTTAAAATGTCGAGGGCGTACTTGTCTTGTGTATTAAGAGAGTGTGATGATGTGTGTGTTGTGTGTGTTTTCAATATTTTTTGAAAGGGGGAGAAATTTGAAATGAAACAACATGGAAAGTCATTTATTTGAAGTTTAGTGATGAGAATTGGTATCTGAATAGGTGAAGTCGCGGTTAGTAACTATAGTGTATATGGGAATACGACATCGACCACGCGAGCGCCGGCGCCGCTTTGTAGCTGCGGGTAAAAGCTGGTTTACGATATAAGATATAATATCAGACCTCATTTTACTAGGGGATGTCCATACGCAGAACTTAATGAGATGGAAGCTTTTAAATTCCTAATGAAAAAAAAACATATTCAAATGATTATTTTTAAACGAACCTGTCTCTCAGTAAGATCTAATGAAGCTGCGATCTCAATTCTTCTCGGTCGGCACAGGTACTTGTTGAAGTGAAACTCTTTCTCCAATTCCAATAGTTGTGTGTTAGTGTAAGCAGTGCGTAGTCGTCGAGGCAGTCCGTTCTCTGTAACGAAAATAATCGAACTTAGTAATTGCTTAAAAGTATTCTTAAAATCTATTCCATTACCTAATGATTTACAGCTTTAACTTTGTCCTATAAAATATGAAAGGCCAATTCAAATTAATGTTGTACAATGCTATTCCTGGAAGCTTTCAATAACATGGTTGTGAGGCGGGCCCGGGCTCGCGGGTACGCTTTCCTTTAATGTAATAACTTGATCGCATGTCAGAACACCGCCCTTGACGCCATTGTGTCGAAACAGTGTTCTTTTTATTTTACCACAAAATACGAATTGGAATTCGAAATTCAAATTACAAAAGGGCGGCGAATAATGGGGCGATCGCGTTCGCGTGATGGCTCGGCCGCGGGGCTCGCGATGTCATCTGTGCACTGGTTGTGGCTCTTATGTCGTACACGATAAGAGTTATTATGTGATGTTGGTTTTGCTGATAAGGTGGGGTTGGTTCGTGTTTGATTGACGTGTTCGTCAGGTCTCGCCATTGCTATTGGACAAGGGCAGCTGTCAATCAAAATGGTAACGCAGCCCCTGGTTCCGCTTGGTTGCACTGAAGTAAATGCGGCTTTTTATTTGTACAAATATAAGCTCAACCTTATTTACTATGTAAATAACAGCGCCTTACCTACGAAACAAATTCTAAGAATAGTTTATAGGTTGTGTTAGCCGTTCTCTAACCTCAGTGCAAGTGTAATTAATTCACGTAACGTGCATAAGTTCGTATACTTGGTCAACATTCCTAAATTATCGGTTTACTGAACCCGAAACTCGATAGCCCTTGGTCATCCAACAATATTATCATGTCTTAGTATAGTGGGGTACGAAAGTGTTTACCTACCTGGGTTAAATTCCTGATAATAAGTAGGGACACCTACGTGTACAAATCATTTTGGTTTGCCGTTGTGGTTATATCATGTATATGTACTTCTAGCCACGCAAAAGCTGCAGGTTTTGGCTTTAAGTTATTATATCCTTGGTTGTCAACTAAGCCAGAGAAGGCCTTATGTTAATTTATTAGAAAGCTTTTATTGTGGTCGCAAAAAATTAGTTCAAAATGGTACTAATTACTAGGTAATGGTACCTACTAGGACTATGATAAAAATCAACGCAAATAAGTATGATACCAAAATAAAACAATTCCCCACATTCAGTCACCAACTTGTGTGCACGCATATACCGGGATGAATGTGCGAAAGATGCAAGTTAGTAAGTTTTTGCTCCACGGCATAATAAGCACGATTATGCGGGCTCGAGAGTTCGTATAATGTTCACATTATCTCCGTGTACACTTCCGAACCACTGAACAACCATTTTTGATGTGGCTGTGGTCTTCCCCTTACACGTTCCTATTTTTGAAACTAAACTTCATGAATATTTTCTGGAATTCAATCTATTAGTGTTAAATAGATGATTGATTTTGGTGGTCAAATACTTAGTGTGTAAGCATAAAGTGTGTTCCATGAACTTTCTTATGACAACTTATAATAGTGCCTATCCCACCAAGTCATACGCCAAGGTATATCAAATGGCGTAAAGGATCAGGAAGGATCTCAAGATTATTGATAAATAATTCTATCCGTATTTTATCTTCATATTCATATTCCAAATTAATAAATATCTGAGCACCGACATCAATAACAGGTAACTCAATCAATCACGATGAACTATTTCGATTTTATTTTCACATACTCCCACGATCCCGTTACGGGGCAATCTAAAAGGTCGGGCGGTATAAAATTATGAAGGAATGTAAATATTTCTTTATTGCGCACCCCTGTCTTGTCTACAGCGTGTAGGTAACAAATGATTGCGAAGTAGGTTGTTTAACCCTCCCGTCGCGGACAGGGTATATGTTGGTCCCAAGATTTACTGCGGATTAGGGGTCACTACATCGGTCAAGTCAAGAGTCCGCTTGTCCGCACTTAATTTGATAATATCACTGTACCCCGTGTTGGAATTGAATTATTACTGTGTAAGTGAGGATTAACTTTTGTACGGAATTGTAAGCTTAAAATATTTAGCTAATTTTGAAATGTATCTCTCTCTTACGTGAATGTGATAGCTCTACAAACGAATCTAAATGTATAGCTCTTGAGGTTATTACGTGTAAAGTTTGTGGTAGTATTTTATTCTATTCCAAGGATTTCATGATTTCAATTTACCTTTAATTTAACTAAAACCATGGCCGAAAACAGGTAGCCGTAATCCCAAACATTTGATCCCCGACGTGTAAATGTAATGTAACAAGCAGTTGTAAACAATTTGCGGAGTTGCCGAGAGCACTCCCTCGGGCAACTTTAAATAATTAATCAAGAGCCGGTAAAGGATTAATGCGGTGGCCAGTTGGTGGTTGGATGCCATTAGAGATCGTTCGATGCCCCTGCGAGGGCCGGAGAGACTAAATGCTGCGGTCACATTATTTGTGTCAGAGGCGCGAGGAATTGAGGGTTAGAACTGCTTAATTGGTTTTCTTAACATGTGGATGTGACATGGAATTGCTGTAAAATATTTTAATAAGCCGTGTGGAGTTTTGTCAGATTTCAATCGTCAAAGTTTTTAACTATATACCTATAGTTAAAAACTTTGACGATTGAAATCTAAAAGATAAGGTTATTACTGTCTAAAAGGTAATATCGGGCATCCAAACTTATTCTTGTGAGATGCTTTGAACTAGGTAGTAGAATAGATTTCTGAGAAAGAGATCTCGAAGTAGAATTTAATTTAGGCACGCTTATTGTTATCCTTAAAACAGATTCTGATGAGATTATTCTTTAGACAATAAATTATATCCAAATTTGACAATAAAGTGACTGCAGACGCAAGTCGCGTGCCACACACTGACGGTGATGATAAAGTGCCAAACATTTATTTTGAATGTTGCCGCTGCAACGGAAAAGTTGCTGCGAGGGGCTCCCAAGAATTATTACGTTATGAGGTGTGAAAGGCATAAATGTAAAAATTCAATATTTCATGAGAAAAAAAGCCAAATTTCTCCACAATTTCTTGCCAGTAACAATGTCGTTTGGCGCGTTATGGGGAAAAAGTGATCCGGTGTGATATTTTGTTTACTTACAAGATTTAACATGCCGTATTAACCTACAAAACCTGCAGGTTTTACTACGATTTTTGAACCTTGATTAAGTGTTCTAATTACAAAATAAATTAGCACGATCAGAGTCGATGATACTAGTTCGTATCGAATAGGTAGGTACTAATATAATCTCACCTCAAGTTTGTTTTCCATCAAAATGAACGGTAAACAATCGAGAAGCTTAATTTGTACTTGAGTGTGTCAGTGTCGCGACAATCGATCATGTTCTGGCGGATTTGTATTTTTCCGATTAGCCGGCTGTATCGGGCCCTGTTTGACATTGTCGCATCAATTATAAGCGTGGATTACGCCGAGACAGATCTAAGACGGTTCAATTTCGTTTCGGTACGGGGAAGAAGCGGGGCTCCGTGAAGGGTGATATCAGGAAGTGACTCGAGATTGCCTTATCAGGGCTTGATGAAGGCCTGATGTTCCCCATTATGCACGCTTCGGAAAGATCCGTTCGTGTTTCGAGGTTCTGGGGTCTTGCGATAAGTTTTTTTAAAGCTGTAGCTATGTTCTGAATTTCTACCTAAATATCTAACTAGGAGTGTAGTAGGTAGGTAGGTTGTAGGTACCTATATAAAAACTACAGAGTTTTTTATATATTTGAGTATAGAGAAAATCAAAGTTTACGTTCGCAATAGCAAAACTTCTACGCCGTAGTCGTAGAGCGTAGCATGGTGCTACGCCGTACCTATTCGGATATCAAAGTGATGTTCACAAGCAGGTACTTCCACCCTTTTATGAAAGTTTCCGTTTACATTAAGTTTGTTGGAAACGTAACGAGTGCTGGAACCCAAATCCATTTGGGTGATACAGAAGGTTATTAAAAGTTGTCGCAGAGACAGGCGGCGCGAGTTTGGAGCACTTTGACAGCCCGTCCCGGGGGAATGCGGTTCGATTCCGGCGACTGGGAAATTTCATTAATCCCGATATTAAGAAGTTCCATTTTCCTAATCGTTTGTTTTAAGTTTTGAGACTGTTTCTGTACCAAAATAGGTATAAAGTTGCCTTTACTGTGAAGTAGGCACTTTGAATTGGAGTAATGAAACAAAGCCTAAACCTTTCAATGACCTATCTGTTTTATGATTTATCTACAACATTACGCGCGGTTGAAAAATGCTGCCCCGTTAAAGACCAAACACAAACATCCTGCGACATTTTCCTGTGAATTACTGCGACATTTACTATCTTTATTAGCAGGTCGATAATAAACTCTACGGAATATGCAAAGCGTTTTAAGACTGGTGGTATTTAATTGCCCTTGAAAGGGGCGACAAAAAATAAACGATGGTGGGGCATAAATAACTGTGCACTTTTCATAATCGCAATTGTCGCCCGGAGAATATTTAGTGCGCCGTAAAACCGGGCCGATTGCGATCCTTGGGGATGCGTGGGGTAGGTTAATAGTTGAGGGGAAGACAGACTTTTAACGAGATGCAAGTGCAAGACCTTATCGACTCCTTAAAAATGACAGGTGGGTGCTGTGGGGAGGATGTCTTGTTAGATGGGGTGACGAAATTTTCGTGGCCGTCGATGGGCTGAAAACGTACTTAGTTATAATTATTACGTTGGCTAAAGTAAGTAATCTATGCCTCCGTATTGAATCAAAATAACTTTATGTACCAATTGATACCTAATCAACACAGAAGTATCGTACTAATATTTGAAACACCAAGGAAAAAGAAACGCTCAATTGTTTGTGAAAATATTCGTATACTTCTTCGCTTAATTCGTATTTTCCATAAACAGTTTAGAAACAAAGACAGCGGTTTATAGGAAGTTAAAACCCACAAAGAAGCGGGGAAGGCAGGAGGCGAGGAATAAATTTTATTTATCAAATAAAAAGGATGGTCCGCTCGTTTTTCACCGCGCTACAGACATTATCGCTTCTTTTAATTATTATCCCGCCGATATTTATGCGAAGTACACTATGCCTCCTCTTGTACTTGTGCCCGATGCGTAAAGCAAAAAATTAGGGTTCCGCAGTACCGTTATAAATCCCACCCTTAAATGGTGCGACTATTAAAAGTAGATTTTCGGCGGGAGCCCTCCATACGATTTTGGAAAATAATTTAAACGTAGCTCCGGCACTTGTTATGATTGATATTTTACCATACGCGCAGCAGATAAAGTGTATAATTTAACATTAATTTGCATAACTTATGGAAATAAAATGCGATGGGAAAGAGATTGAAGGCAATAAAGTCAGGTTTTGTTAAATCCTTTCATCATAATCGATTGAAAACTTGATTGCGAATAATTTAGGTCAGTAAGTACTTTGTTTTTATACGCTGTTAGTTTAGTACTGTAAATGTTGCGTCATTTCCAACTATTAAGTGCCTTATTGCATGTCTATATGTACATATAATTATAAAAAAAATAAACGAACGTTTTAATTCTGGTAGGGCGGCGCCCTAGCCACGCGGCCTTAAGGAAATGAAGGAAAAAAGCGGCGGAAGCTGCGGCCCCCTCCCCTCCGCGCTTCCTACGTTCCCCGCAGACACCTTGCGGCTTTTTAAATGGAAATTTATTGTTAAACACTTCGTCAGACGAAGAGCCGAACGCTTAACAATATGCCGAGTCGGTCCTGTTTCGTTCACAGACCTTTGTTTAATTATGCTGACCTCACAGCAAAGTTATCTTTTGATTCGCTGTGATAGAGCTATGTAGCTTATTCAGAACTCATATTTACAGGGAAACCTTGAAATATTCCGTGAAGTTTCGACTTGAGTTTTTTTTTACTTGAAAAGTACCTAAATGGGTTTATCGCAGCAAGCGAACTCATTCAAAAGTCTCAACTCTTGGCGAGTTCATAAAATTCACTCCGACCGAGAAGCTGGTCGCGTTCCCCACAATTGAAAAGCGCGGGGGAGCTCCGACGAGCAGATAGGGCACTTACTGTAAAAGTTAAAGCTAATTGCCCTTAAGACATATTTTTAATTTCATTGCCCATTCCTTCTTTCTTAGTGTTTGTCGGAGTTCACTAACTCTTGGTCCCAACGAGATTGCAAGGGTAGCTGTAATTGCCATTTTTACGAGATAAGGTCACAACTTTGAATGTCGAACATATTTTATGTTGCATTCGGGGTGGTTTTTCGTGTTCAACGAAATATTTATTTCACATTCAAGAATTTTAAAGCAAAATTTGAGGAGTGGTAAGAAATAAATTCCAGCCAGATTGGTGAAATAAAAACTTAAATGTATTCTAGACGTGGCGTGATAAGACTTTTTTTTTAAAGAAAGTTTACTTGGTCCTTTGATACTATAAATTTTGGTATTAGACAGACAAATTGGTCACGATTACATCGATTAATAAATGCGACATAGCCCGATACTTTATCCCCCATACAAAAACCTGCGATGAGTCCGACGAGGACAAGATTAATGGATTGCCTAAAGACAACCTCCTGCAATTCTTTGGATATTTCTACTGTCTTTATGTAGGTAGGTATTCGTCCCTTTCAGCAGCGTACGCGTATGTCCAGACATTCTAGAAGGACATTCAAACTTACGTAACAGCATTATTATATCCATTTAAACTTGACAGCACGGTTGGCACAGTGGCTGAGAGATTGGCTGCTGCGCTGCGTATCGCGAGTTCGATTCCAGCACGGAACAAATATTTGCATGGCCAATAAGCAGCTGTTCCAGGCCTGGCTATTTGTCGTTTGTGTATGTGAGTTTAAATGCTTGTAAACGTGTTGTAAACGCACCAACGATACAGGATAAATTCCTAGTGTGGGGCAACGTTTTTTTTTAAAGAACAAATAACAAACTCTTCTGTAGCTGTATTTTTTCTTGCATCTTCTTTCCAAATCCCAGAGGACCAGTCCTCGGGAGCACGTGGCACAATACCACAAAGCGGTGGCCAGTAGCCGCTGTCCTTTGTGCCCGTCTTACCATTCATTCAATCTGTCATTTCATTTTCATAAATGAATCATTCTTCATTTGAATTCGGAGGTTTTTTCTTGGCCGCTGACCTGCCCACCGCGGGGGTCGCCCCAATGACTGATGATATTTTAATGGTTTATTTTTCTTTAACATTGTTATCACTAACTATTGTAGTTGGTAGCTAGCGGCGTGTGTGGATCTACAAAGAGATTCTATTCTTGAATTTAAAATTTTATACTGGTTCGTTGGTGGGAGATGTTCTTTGTTAGGAACGGCGCGGTATCTTTCTAGCATTTTCGTGAATTACATTTTATTCAGGTTTCTCAACGCTCGCCATCGCGCTTGTGAGGCACAATTCAAATCAAAAGTACCAACAGTACCATAAAGAACCTGAACTCATTCAAACTCTACAAAAAAAGAAGCACACCTAAGGTTTGCAAACCGCTTCTTTATATCTAGGTATGTAACAGATTACCCCATCTAGACCATTAAAGACGTAACATTTCAATAAATAAAACAATAACTTGAACCGGTAGCGTGACACAGAAGCAAGTCAGCTGTCAATAGATGTCGCTGACAGCGCTGATGAATGAGCGCGACCGTTACGTGCGTCTGCGCAGTCGCAACGTCGGCGTCGTCATTAGCTGTGCTCATACAGTATATTGAAAGGAACAGAAGGTTTACAACGAACAAAGACTAGAAGCAAGTGCCTGTGGTTTATTGACCTTGGTCATCAGAGCACCATTTCTATGTTTAGCCCTAGCCATACTTAAAAATAAGTGAACACTGATTGTGACTTAGGTATAAGCAGGGTTGGTATTAGGTTGAGTGCTGCTGATGGTGTGCGAGAAGAACTGAAGAATAAAACAGATGGTTTTTCACTGCAGTGTCTGTCATAAAACGGTGCCCCCGTTGTTTTATGTGCTGTATACATATATTTGACAAGGTGGTTTGCTAACCTCAAATTTATCAGCCCAAAACAAAAGCAGTCTAGGAATAGGGTTCCTTTTGGCCTGTTTACGGCCATACGTGAGTCGTGGACTGTATCGTCGACCTTCTGTGCTTTATCTGCTATATGTTCGACGGAGGAAGAGATTAAAAGAAACAATCCGACCGCTGTCCAAGACAACGGAACGGAAGTCTATACAAGCGTCGGCATTCAAAGTTTTATCCATTTTTTCCTTATATTGTCTTTGTAATTGTTGAAAAATATTTTTACTGGCCAATTGTATATGGATCTAGATAAAATTATCGTGAAAGTCTTGCGATTGTTTCAGTTTACCGTTCGAAATGATGAGATGATATTTATTCTTGTAATTCCTGCAAGTCGATTTTTTCAGCACATTTACACGTTTGTGTATGGTCAAAATAATATTTTAATACTAGACGTCGCCGGAATTTGGAAGAGATGTCGAAAAAAACTCAGAGATCCAAACTTTTTATACGGAGAACGATGCAAAAGTCTGAAAAGGCTTTTTGAAGCTTTTCAATTGACCTATCCCGCCGTCTGTCGGGACATGGAAATCAAGTTTTAGGAATCTATTGTGAACCTTCAAATATTATGATGATACCATATTTTGACATGACACTTGGGCTGTGGTGTTATAACTGGTTGATAAACGAAGGTAATCATCACCACATACATAAGCTATCGGATTTCAATGTCGATACAGATATGTTAAGGCAGTGTATAAACCGAAAAAACAATTCCAATTTTATTTTATGTCGTATTTGAATTGTGAGAGAAGAATGAGAAGATGAATGAACTACAAATGATACTTTGGAGCGATCTCAAACATAAAAAATAATAAAATTTTCGGAAGGACCATCATTTTTGATAATAACATGACGATTTTTTTTTATTTATAGATTTATGATTTCAAACACAATGTGCATTGTTCCTGAATAAATTGAATTGAATATAAAATTGATAATGAATTGTGTTATTACCTACACGACATAGGGGAGGGATTCGATTTTTAGATTTGTTACTTTATTAATCTTTCAGCACGAGCTCCATTCTTATTTCGAGAAAGAAATCATATTTCTTCGTATGTTGTAGGAACTACAGGCATATTTTTGTCTTTCGAATCGGGGGTGTGCAAGAGGTAATACGCACTCTTAAGACGTTGTACCTAACAACCGTGCAGTTCTGAGTTGAGCCTTATGATTGCTGACAAACGCTTGCACTGACCAGACAGGTCTACTCATATCCGTGTGTCTTTCCTCAAAAGACTATCTCAGATACAAATCTGCATGGTCATCACATAATCTGACCAAGATAAAGTTAGGAGTTTAAAAGAGACTGTGACCTCTAAGTGAGTTTCGAGTAATATTTTTAAATCCATTTACAGAAATCAATATCATTTCAACTGAAAGCGAGATTGACACAAACTATCATAATCTCCAAGCTGTGCGGTGCGACAGTAAACTGTGCTGAACTAATGACGTGCCTTGATTAATTAATTTTCATTATTCCACAATTTGTAACAATATTGTTTGGCTTTTGGCTCTCTTAGCCTCTTCATTCATACGCCACATTCTGCCAACTGTCGGCCGCCGAAGAGACAGACGTGAACAAAAATAACGCGAAATAAAAATGTTCTCAATTTAAAACGTTTTGACATTTGTCTACACACAAGAGAACTATATCCGATCTTTTGTTTTTTTTTCTTGAAGGAGGTTATTTTTGCGTCTGTCATGAGAGGTGTCGATAGATGCGTCAGTGAGGACTTTCCGGACGACGAATTGTACTGGCGCGGGCGCAGTGTCACATCAATGAGACTGGATTTTTCTGAACAACTGTATGCCGTGGTTGTAGCAAGATACAGAAAGGTCCAGGATTTCAGTGCTGTGGCTCTTCTTTCATAGATTGCTTGAGGACGGGTTACGGAAAGCCTACTACATAATGCTGGTGACATATAATGCAACTGACAATTTCAATGCTTGTCATGTTAACTATTTGTGCCTTATCTTCAGTAGACTCTGTTGGATCTTTAGATTAAGAATCTGATGGCTTGTCTACTCGCATTACGGCAATAACATTTTCTCAATTGACACCCACAATTTACGCAGAAACAGATATTATTTCATCGCCAGTGGGGTCATTTTTTCCACATTACATGTAACTTTATAAATGTGTCCATGTTGTTAACACATGAACTTACAGACTCATATCACAGTGACATATTGTTTGGATGCGAAGGGCTAAAAACACACACGGTACGACTTGTCTGCCATCGTAAGCGCATCGTCGGACGGCGCGACGATTGATGCGCGGGCGACGCGTCCTGCTGTCAAAAACACGCGCATAACACGATATTCCAACACTCTAAAAACTAACTTTTTATTCAATTCTATACGTATACGTCAGCGTTGCTACGACATTTTGTGTCAAAAATAACATGCGCTGTAGCAGTTTTCTGATCGCTTGACAGTTTTGGCGGATTATCTGTTGCCAACTGAACATTGATATTCTTCAATTTCTATGTACTCTCTGAAATTCAAAATTTTACTCAATTTAATGGCAAACTTTGTTACGTCATTTTCTGACAAAATGTTTCTTGGTTCTTCTTGGCATTTCATATCTATAAACGGCCAAAAAGTGAGGTAAAGTAAATTTCTCACTGAGGTCTTCGTCGAATACTTATTAATGTTTATTTTTTAACCCGAACACATAAGAAACTTTAATCCGGGTGTGCTCAGAATCAAATGAAACCTTGTGGAATTGAGACACGTAGGTACAGTTTTCTCGGTCGGTAGCATCGGCCAACTGGCATCGATACTCCCTAGACGATAGGACGTGTTGTTATAAAATCAATACAGATACTAACTAGTAGGGCAAGACTTACATATAAATAACTTAATGATTTGCAGTTACAATTATTACATTCCAGTCTTTCCAGTATTTTACATGTAGCGACTGGCTATCTGACCTCCACAAACCAATAACAGGGTAACACGATACCCCTTGATTGTTTAGTACTCGAGGCTTTTGGATTTCTGATTACCCGTAACGACTGTCAATGATCTACAATTGGCGGCCGGGAAAACACGGAGCCTCGGTACGTTACGGATAGTCCATACCCATCCACGGACCGATCTCGGCAAGGGTAGCTAAATATTCGATCGACCTGTGCGGCCGTTTTTATTTAGCCATGAGCCTCACATTAAATATCGACAGCCTCTTCAAATACACACCACACCTATAGGTACTTTATACGCCCCCAATGTGCTAAGAAAACTTTTTATTGCAGCAAATAATAGGATTCATATTCACAGTTGGGTCGTATTCGTAAAGTTCGGCGTGGTCGCGCCTGTGCGCGGCGTGCGACATAGTCGGAAACTTTCTAACATTCGGTTATAATGCGACTAACTTGCACCGTGAATGGGCAGCATGTTTTGCTCCTTACGTAGGTATATCCTTTGTAGATAACATTTCTCACTTCGGAGTCGGTATCCATTACAAGTACCCACTAAGTTATGAAGATAACGTAAAAATGTTGATAACGGTCGGTTACAAGCACGAAAGCGTTGGATAGAAACATTTCAAGTTGGTTTACCATGTCCCTACCCAGAATATTTCGAGTAGTCATTGACTTAGAGATTTTCCATCTGGATTTATGCCCGGTTGATGGCAATAGGTTCGCCTTCTATTACATGGGACTTAAACATATCTGGTGAAATGTGGGTGTACAAAAGGTAAGCCTCTGCCGAACTCTTCGAAGATAAAAGGCGCGATTGACTTACAATCTGACCGTTCGTAGAACTTTTTTGATTTACACTTAACTAACTTATAAGACTTTCTTCGTCTAGATAGCCAGTTAATTTAACGGATGACCAAACAAAGCTTCATAAGTACTAACTATTTTACAAACTTATCACGTTATCATGGTACAAAATCTGTAGTTTATAATGGCAAAAGTTTAGCAACTATTAAGTGGTGGCAGAACATTTAAGTGGCCATCAAACCGTGCTTAGATGGCAATAAGTTAGTATCAAACTTGTTTCGGGACAGGCTTCATTAAGGGGACAACGGGCCAATGCATGGCGTGACGTACGGTGGTCAACTCGGTCCAACTCGGCCCGTTAGATGCAAGTGTCGCACATTGAGTGGACTCGGGCTAACTGGACCAACTTTCCTCTTGAATATTCCTCTCGTACCGCCTCTACTTGTTTATGGAGGCAGTTTCACCCCCGTTTTTGTGGTTTCGCAAGTTACTGCGAACGGCCAGTTGAGTGTCGTCCCGTTAGATTTAGATACCGAATCATGGGGTCAGGCTTAATAGGTAGGTATATAGGTTCCTACTAGGTAGAAGGTATAGTACAGTACATACTTCTGGACATGAAAAATTATAATCTTTCTCTAACCCAATGAGATTTTAAATTAAAAAGTAAATAATTCACTTCTTTCACTAAAAACCAAATTGGGTTATATTAAAATTAACCTTTTCTACATTGTTGAGTAAAAAAAAGACATACGAAAATATTTGGAAAACCCGACGACAAATTTCAACGCTGGGAAGTCCAGACTTGTGTTCTGAAGTCATGGTATCGATTTGAGCGTCGATGACCCTTTTACTTTGTTCGTAATATTAAATAAACATTGCTTAAATATGCCCTGTGTTTCCTGGTAGTAAATAAAACCGAACGCTTCGACGTTGAAGAAACGTGACGTGTAAATTACACTCATAACTCTGAAAAGCTAAGTCAATTCTAAGAAAAAAAGCATTTTTACACCCATCATTTATTCAATAATCGACGTCAATTCAACGGATTAACACATTATTGCCACACTTAACTAAGATTACGACGTGAGCTTTGTGTTTGTAAAGACAATATTTGTTAAGCAAACATTGGGGGTCGAAGGGCGCTAGTTGTCCATAACATCGAGCGATGGGGGCGGTAAGTGCAAGTCACTCATATCAATATCAGGCCGCTCGGGGGCATTTGGGGCATCGCCTCGTTTTGTTTCACCACTTTTTGCGTAACTTGTGGAGTTGCGGCTCCGTTTTAAACTTCGTAACAAGAGTTATCGTTACAAACTGATGTTCTCTTCTGGGATAAGGGTAGTTTATTTTGGTTTTTCGTAACGATGTGGTGGTGTGAGCGAGTTGTGTCGTAAAGATGACTTTTCGAAGCATTAGTTACACCTGAACCTATATAATTTGTAACAAGCAAGTCCTCGTACACTCCAATGAGAGTCAATACTCTCATTGGAGTGTACGAGGTCTTAACTCAGTTATATAGCTATAAAACAAAGACCAATATTTTTTTAAAGCCAACTATTTTTCAAGAAAATCGTGTTGACAGTAGATTTACTTTATGCATTTAAATTTGAGTCTTAATTCCTTGAAAATAAGATTAATTTTCTTTTGGTTCACCGGCAGTCAGTACCTATGGCAAAATACATTTTTTAGAAAAAAAAAATATACTTAAATTAGCATTGCCATTCAACGTGGCAATGCTACCAGCCTTCTGGACACTTTTCCCGTTGACAGTGATGCAGATAGATTTTTCGATGCCCTGTGATTGTTTATTATTTTTTCATTTAATTTCATCACAGTTTTATCATTTTTACGTAAAAGTATATGATTGTATTATGATTGTTGAAGTCTTAAATCAATTCATTAGTCAATTATGAACAAACTACTTTCAGGTCTTGCGTTTATTCTGTTACACCTTATAAAGAATGTCAAACAACATAATTATTTGACATTCCATATTGGTTTTAGGTGTCCACTGATCTAGTAACAGTACTAAATTTACGTAACAGCCTCGGCAAAACTTCAACTAGCCAGTACGCTCCTCAAACATGTACCTATTTACTATAATCACAAAGAAAAAGATGTTTCACATCAACTTTCACCTCGATATTAGTGGAGTAATGACGTCGGATGGCATACAAACGGTACACAGCGCGGCCGGTGCAGCTCTCGAGTTTTTTCCTCTATTTGTCGTAATGGCGGGTGGTGAGGAGGAGAGGTGGGGGGGGGGGCCTTCCTGCACTACTTCTACTCGTGTAAAGTTCCCGCTTTGACGGTAGGCATCCGATTGCGGTGACGGAGCACCGTTACATTTGCATTGCATCATTGCTGGTACGGTCGGCAAAAATGTCTGTGAACGTGAGGTACGTATGTAGGTGTAGTTTTTTTTTCTATTAGTGATTCTTTTCTTATATAAGTAGAAGTACTACGAATATGTATTTTGGTTTCAGAATAAATATTTATTAATTTGGAATTTCGTAGCATGAAAATGATAAATCTATGAATGTATGTAGATAATCAATGATATAATAATGTATCTATGACTTTGAAACTATAAATTTTTGGCTGAAGAATTAACTAGGTAAGTAATAAAAACGTTTAAATTCTCAGATTAGTTGCCACTGTCTACCTGTCTACATAGCTGAAACCACAAAGACACAAACAGTATAGACTGATTCTTTTTCACAACAGTTGCATTTTGATTCTTATTGAAAAACTTCAAAAATAAAATATTAAAAAGAATAAAATACTTTCATTTTGCATGCTGTCTTTACTTGGCCCGCAGTGATGTGGCGGTTTTGACCCCAACCTACTCTAATGCTTCTGTCTGTTTGCAAAATAAAAATCAAACGTGGTCTTACTTCTCTGTTTCGAATTATAATGGCGTCATGGACCTATACGAAATAAATTTAGCAGAAGTTTGATTGAATATTTAAAACTTTCAAATATTAATTAAACTTAACAGATAAACAGACACTGAAAACAAGGCACTATAGACATGTTTATAATTAGGTACTGAACACATTTACTACAGTTGTTAAAAATAACAAAAACAACAAATAGATTCCAAAATAAATCACCAGATTAACGTCTCCCATATTTTCTTTTTATGACTTATGTCTGCGAGTGCCAGCTTTTAATTTCGCCCAGTGAACGACTTCGATTTTCCTGCAGTTTAAAAAAGTAACTTATCAGTTAAGAAGAGCGGGACAGCTTTATTACGCTTCTGGAGCAAGAATGAGACAGAGGAGTGCACAAGAGGGAACGAAAAATAAAACAGGGGAAGAAAGTTAAGCGTCCGTGACTTTTCAAGATTTTTTCGGCGTTTATTTTTTAAACTTTACGCCCGGCGCAGTTCTGTAGCGAGTATATAAAAGCGAGCGTTTTCCGATTTGTCTTTTGTTTTCCTCTTTTATTTATTTCGTTCCATTTCTTTTTATAGACGCTACGGGAACTCAAGAAATAGATTTGCTTTTTGTTGTAGGTATGTATGGTGCGTCCGTTTATTTTCAGTGAAAATATGGTCGTATATCGGTGTTTATATGGTCAGACGAAGAAGCCTTTTATAATCCAATATGATACATACGTCCGAACTCTGACGTTCTCACGCTTGAAATAAAAATAGTCCGACAGCAAATGAAATCTATATTAGAAACAGTAATAGGTTCATAAGCAATAATGAAAGTAAACTTCCGAACCCCCTAATTACTGTGGAAAGACCGAAGGCAAATAGTAAGAAGACGCTGTTCGATCATCCATCACTGATAGAGAGCCGCTCTTTGTGGCCACCGACCAATTACTGGCATGAAAATTAAATTCACGAAATCTAATTAAGAACAAATTGTTTTATTTATTATGATGCGTCGGGGTCATTTGTTCTTGTCGCGGTGTGCGCTGCGCGGCGCCCGGGGCGGGTCCCCGGCTGTCCGGAGCGCCCATCAAACGATGCCTGAGTTTTTTCGGACGATCGAGCGATGCGTCGGAGACAGTCAACGCCACTGATGTAATGAAACGGCCTGGGACCTTGAACTCACCGAAGTAAAACAACCGCGGGTTTATTACGCAAGACACATATATCGGCCGTACGTGGTGTACCTATTATTATCATTATCATCATTCTCTTGCCTTATCCAATTAATTTTGGGTCGGCGTAGCATGTCTTCTTCTTCTTCCATACACCTTTAGTTGCCATCATCTAATAGTTACCTCCTTTCTAGCAATATTAAGTTTTACGCAATCCATCCATCGTTTCTATGGTTTTCGTCTGCTATTGTTACCTATTTTGGCACATTGAATTCAGTAAAACGTCGGCTTTGTAGAACGAAATCTTCTCCGTCTATGACTCTATGCCCGGGTGTCTGTCTCCTTAGCTTTGTTTAATTTAAAATTTACATTGCTTAATGCTTAATGAGCCATATTCACTCCCAGATATTCCCATAGTCCAATTTTATTATCATAATTTCGTACTTCCCTAAGGGACGGTATGACGTATGTAGTGGTGGATGTTCGACCAGTAATGCCCTCATTTGTTATGTTTGCAAAATGGCCGTATTACTGCCCGTCGACAGCCGACACAAAGACTGACAACGTTTTATTGTGAGATTGCCTACAAATGGATCATATATATTCTTTATTTGACCCGTGGGCCCCACTTCGTGTTTTTGTAGGTTGCTTCTGATAACGTTAATAGGTATTTTGATGTTTGTACCATGTTTAAGTTTCTTACTTTATTTAGCTTGAGCCTTATTTATATACTTAAATAAATTGTTCATTCATTTTAAACTAAGGCCATTTCAAATATTGTTTATTGATTGAACGTGACATTTAGTCAAAGACCTTGGTGGAGCTATTAAAAAAAATGGTTATTTAAATGTAGGTTTATAACAAAGGTAGTTTTTCCACCTTCACTTTCAAACATTTTAAGTGCTCCCTCTAATTGGAAATCATTCTGGTATACCCAGTACCTTCATAAAATAAAAGTAAGACACTTCGATTGGCCAAAGTATTAACAAAGTAACAAAAGCCATTCACTTTACAAATGCTTCCAAAGAGCTTCTAAATCCGCAAACGGTGCCACATCCACATGAGTAACTACAACAAGCGCGATATCGCTCAGGCCGGCTCAGGTGCCCATACATCATCCGCTCGGAAGTCCCGGGTCAGCACCGGCCCAGATCCTGAGATACCGCTGACCCACTGATCACCCTGTATCAACAAGGTCGTGGACCCGAGGGTCGCTGCTAACAAACGAACTACTACATCGAAGCTTGCCATAAAAATGCTACTTGCAAAAACTGTCCCGTCCCACTACACTGACCTAATTCAGCATGAAATTATACTAAGATTGAAACAGTGGCCCCCGGCCGACGTCGTGTTCACGTTCTGCTTTGGACAGTTCATTTTTAATAATAAATGAGACGAAATCAAGACATGACGAATAAATGAATCCAGAACTTGACGAATAAATGAATATGGAATATGATAAATGGAAGGCCCGGGTCCCTCGCGAAGATTTTTTCTTTGGCTCCGGCCGAACGGAAGACGCTGGCTTTTTCCTTTTGTAGCGGGACAAGTTAAGCGTTTTTTGGACGGCCGAGGCTGGCGGTGTGATATTTATCATTTGATATAAAAGTCGGATCTCCAATTGTGTTCTTACTTTGATTTCGGCCACTGGATTTCGAATTAAATAGTGAGTTGGCTCGATTAATCGTGTGTGGTTTCATGCGCATCATTAAACTTATGAATGTTATATTTTAGATTTGATGTTGTGTCGAAAGCTGAAACATCGGCAGCAGACGCGTGATCCGAACGACCTCGTTGCTCGGCGACGGGAGACGTTTCGATTTAATCCGGCCCGCGTAATCCGCGACTGCACTAGTCACTGCCACGTGGTTCTATGATAAAGTACCCGAGCAGATTATGCAAATTCTTCAAATTCAATCTCTATCCCTCTCTCGCACATATTATGTGTGTGTATCTCTCCTGTTCTCGCGACGTTACGTTCACCCCACTGACGCGCGATGCCTGATGGATGATGCGTTATTCCAATAACAATTTGGATATCGTATGTTGAATATTTGAAAGTCAGAAATGTGTTTTATATGAATGGATACTGTTCGGATGCGCTTTCTACGTTTAATAATATATCACGTTGTTGAAGTTTAGCACTTTGTCAAGTTATGTGCATAGGTAAGCTGACAGTTTAAGAAGAAGAAAGGTGTAAAATTACTTGTGATACCTGTTTACCATTATTCAACTTCAACAAATGTAATTTCCTTAGAATAGTGGCTGTGTGGTGTAATCAAGCATGGGCGATCGGTAAGTAGATGAGGTGAGCACGTTAGTTCCCAGTAATCGTGCGAGTCCGTGCGAACGGGCATTTTATACCTGTCACACATTCACTACTTACTGTTATCAGTTTTTATTATCGGCAGCTAATATTCACTCGTTTCCTTCTATCTTTTTAACATGATTACTTTATGCCTATATTAGATTGCAGTTCTTAATTGAATATTAATAAAATATTAAATAATATTAATAAAAAAGTTGTGAAAAGTTAAATGTTACCACATTTAACTTTTCACAACTTTTTATAAGGGTTTTAGTATTTAAGTGGTAGAATTTTATACAACTAAGGCACCTATTTATTCTTAATACGTAAATCTCTTATTAGCGAAAATGCTATAAAAACCAAGAGGTTTAAAGCTGTGCGTTTTTAGTTGAATGCTTGTATGTAAGCTCTTCAGTGTTTCATCGTGTACTGGAGAACAAAATTACCTGCTATTCTAACAACTTTGAAAGGAGAACACCCAGAGTCAGACCCGCCCTTATCGAACTAAAACCAACGATCAACGCTAACATGTAAAATTCAACACATGTGCTAAACACTGGGTTGACTGTCCATCGAGATTTGACACAGGGTCAGTGAGTCAGCATTACCACGGAGTTTGGCCCGCGAGTCTAACACATGCGCGGAACATGACTTGCAGGAAACTCTGACAGGCATTTTTAATTGCTTCTAGCATAGACAATTCAATGCTACTGGTAACGACTCAATTCGACATGTCTTGCGTAATTCCACGTCTCAAACCACACACTCTGTGTTTTTTCGTACACAAAAATTGTATAGAGTCATCGCTCTACGCAATTCTGGTCTATAATCTCATTGCTTGGCTCCGCTGTATAAAATGAATGAATAAAATTTAACTGTTATAAAGCAGAATAATCATGCAAAGCCTTTGTTATTAAAGATAAACCTCAGTCATAAAAACAAGAAAAAATAAAATAAACTCCATTTTCTGAAAAAGCATTAGGTAGGCAGTTAAATAAAACCATCCTAATTAGGAATGTAACCGCTTTCCGTAATATTTCCCTAACATAACCCACCTCTGTGTTGCAAAAGCGTTGTGAACCTCGCAGCCGACCGCAAGAGTGACGGTCAGAAAAGAAAATAGTGCACGTCGGAATAATAACTAAAAAAAAACAAACCTTGGTGGTTTGTCTGTGTGTGTAGGGAGCGTGGGTAGGCAGCCTGCTAAACGCAATATAAAGTGTGGTTGTCGTGCCATGTGTAGGTATAGGTAGATATTCCCTCTCCCCGCGCGGTCATTAGTACCGCGGGCCCCCGCGCCCGCCAGGAGAAAGTATGATTTTACTCCTATAAAGCCGTATTTCTACTCCATACAGGAATTCGAATACGCGTGGAGAAGTTCCCGGGTTCCGAGAAGGACATGTGGCGGTTGCTTGTACATAATATCCAAGTTTAAACAATCTCAATATGGCGGGTGTGCGTTAATTTTCTCGTTGTTTGATGTTAACTTACAGGCGGTGGATTCGAACAATGTTTTAAAACAATTTGCGTTAAGATAATGTTTTATGTTAAGATGTACTCTTTTGTATATATCGTAGATCGATTTGCACGTGATTTTCTCGAGTCTATTCCAAAGATGCTACAGTGTCTACACTACAGGAGAGGTACAGGTGGTGTTGAGACTCAAATGGCGGTGCATTCGAAAAGTTGGCAACGTCGCAAATAACTTTCAAATATTTCGCTGTTTTGATTAATGTAACCATATAAATGAAATAACGAAATATCGCTCTGTAGAGCACAATAATATGTATAATGATCGGCAATAATATCAATTACATGTTGTACGTTTGGAGAGTTACAAATTTTCTAATACTTGAAACGAAATATTTAGTATTACCATAATATAATTATTCCAATTCCTAATTAGTACTTTAGTAGAGCGATATTTCATGACTAAATTTAGATTACTGATTCATTTATTAGTTGATCAATTCAACAAAAATATTTGACAGATATTTACGATGTTGCCAACTTTTCGAATTCACAACCTTAACACATTAATTTGTTGAATACACACGGAAGCTACAACAAATGCTACTTTTCCGGAGTCCAACAAAGAAATAATAATAAAAAAAAAAATGAAAGGTAAAATTCATTTAATTATGAGCCAGTAATTCATAGAGCGTCCTTCCCTTCGTAATTAGAAGCTATATATGTTACAGTAATATGAAATATATGTATATATTTAAGTGGAAAACTCACATTCGGTGGTGTGGGTTGTCCCAGCTGTGCAATTAGTGGGACCACGTGTCCCGGGGGGAACAACCGCGTCTACGGAAAAAAAGTACGTCGACGCTGACCAAATAATTGTAAGGTCCCATTGTGGATTATAGGTTTCAACAACCGTACCGTGGACACAATAATTACTGTTATAGTACATTCAATTTTCGACATGCACATATTTTGGATTAAGTATAGTGTTGTTGTTTTGTGTTTAATTTTTATTTGTGGTTTCTTTCGATTGAAGTTCCCAAGGTTCTTGTGAGTATGAGTCATTTGTTACTTGGAAATTTGAATCAGTCTTTGCAAATAACCGAAGTTAATTTTAATTATCTTTGACCTACAAAAGCAGCAAATAATCCTGAATCCGTAAACATAAATTAAAAAAAAGGTTTATAGCAAAAAAAATCTTGACAAAGATATTAATCAATTTTACCGATTTCATAATAATTTGAAATCGTCCCTTATTCTAAAATCAAATCATATGAGTTGACACTGACGTCACAGACTCACAAGAACACTTTAGCCAGCAATGCTATCATAGAAGGCGAGAGGAGCGCGGGAGTCACCGAGACAAGAGGGTCGTTGCCATGATATCGATTCTCGATTTACACCCGCTGCACCCGAACTAGGTCAAGTGCCCGTGGATCACGCTGATCTGATCCTGCACGCAGCCTCATGTATACGGTATTAAGTATTTGTATTGAAAGGCTATAAAAGGAAGTTCTGGGGCTCAAAAATACTGGGTCACGTCATTTTGGTCTAGAAACAAGTGAAGGATTTGTGGGCAAGACTGGAACTTTAGGCTGCGAACAGTTAAAAAATAGCCAAGGACTTCAGGACATATAGTAACACATTCTAATAATGATAAATATGAAAACAACATACAAAACATTGTATTAAGTTCTCCATACAGAGCGAGCTATAATTTAATCATAAAATCAGTTTGTTTGTTCTTTGTTATTACAAAACTCAAATTATTGCCTCTATGTACTGGGGTGTCCAAAGTTGATTTCTCAAATTAAGTGATTAGTGATTAGATTTTGTTCGAGTTACACTTCGCGTGTGTCGGCGTAAATAGAAAAGTTATCGATACTGAAATGAGGAGTTTCCCAATTTTCATTAGGGTGCGATCGGGGCAGTTAGAGCCCTTTTATTATCTGCTCGCCTCTAAATTGCCGAAAAGAAATTCCTCCCCAGGAAAAAAGGGGAACCGGGGACAAAACCTTGTCCTCAACTTAGCTACCAATGGCACACCGTTATTTAAAAATCGAACACGATAAGAGCCGAAATGTTTTTATTTTTTTAAATGGAAAGAATTTATGTTCGCCTTAAAAGTAAATATTGCAATCGATGGCAGTTTACAATGGTGGAGCTCCGATAAGGAGTTTTTATTAGATTTAGAGACAGTTAGGTTTCGGACTGTGCGTGCCTAATGTAGCATTCGATTTTCGGTAATGGTCAGCTGATAAGCAAATGATGTCATTATTGAGTCGGCCTTAGTTTGTATCGTTTGCGTTCCATTTCACTTTCGCGAAATGAGAGTCGTCTCGTGACCAATAAAAATATCTCGTTATTGGTTGACAAAAATAAAATTTAAGTGCACCATCGGTAGTAAAGTGTGAATTTTAATTAAATTTCAATGTTGTATCGAAAGAGATAATCAGATGGCTGTCGTCGAGCTATACATTAGAGCGGCCGGGGGTGAATCCGACCCAGTGTGATACACCCCGGCGCGCTGATAAAGAATTGAGGGTATTAAACGATTACAAATGCTTCGCGGTTCAATAAACAACCCACTGGAGGAAACCAGCGTCTTAGACGAATTACTTACCGGCTAAGGTTTTTCACGACTTCTTAAGAATAAACGAGATTTTTTTCTGTTTCTAGTGTCAATGTTTTGTCTACTACTTCTCTTTATAACGCATGGTTGGCCAAAGGAAATAGTCGATTATAGCACAAGCCCACAATGGGTGTAGTTATGCAATATGTATAATTTTAATGCGTTAAGTGCTTTTTCGACCCTAGGCTTTAACGTAATGATATGAGCAGAAAACCATTCAGTAACTGGAAAATCATATTAGCTACAACAATGAACGATATGCTCGGACAGAACATAGCAAATGGTGATTGTTTGCAATAAACGTATTATGAAACATTGACTTAATTGAGTTGTGTCCATTCAAAATCATTTGTGAAGGGCCACATAATCACACGTTTACTGCGAACACAACGGAAACCCTTCTAAGAACGCGACACGTTTACAACCGCATTCAAACGTAAGAAGTGAGGCGACAAAACTGTTCAGATAAGGGACACCTTCATCCACTCTTATTTATGTAGCCCAGCATCCGATTGAGAGCTCGACGAAAGAGGCCGGGCATTTACACGGGAACACTTATCTACCCTCCGACCCTACATTTATTTCCGTTGAACTTCCCGCAGGCTGATTGTGCATACCTTTGCCTAAAAACCTGACTCTTTTGCAATAGTGAAGCGAGATAGTGTTCAAAACTGCGAATTTCATAAATCGTTTTCGATTGAAAACTTTTTTAGTATTAATCTCTTGGTGAATAAAATGAATGTAACAGAGAACAATAAAATCGAAACAGGGAAATATTTAAGGAGATATTTTTGAGCGGGAGTTCCGTAAAGTTAAATGAGTTTGTTGGCACCGGGTAATCGCGTATTTGTTGCATTACGGGATCTGATAAAATTTGTCGATACGCTCCGCTTGATTTTGATATTTATTTATCTAAGAAATGTTGATTTTAGATACTTGTGAAAGATAATACAGTACGAACAAAATGTATTTATTGTTGAAACTGGTGTTAAAACAACTAAACTTGGTATCCCTGCTATTGAAAGTTAAGTATGGCTGCAAGAAAACTCTTGTTTGAAAACCCAAAGAATCCCCCACGTCTGAAACATTATAATGCGAAGAAAAGTAATAGGTGCGCACCGAGAATCTAATAATCTTAAGTGTATTGTATGTTGAACATAACATTTGAAACCCCTAGCTTTTTTCACGACGATTTTTACACTTCCGTGTTTCCATAGATAAGCAAATACGGGGACGCGTGTGATGGATATTAAGGGCACACCTTACATCATTTGCGTTATTACCCACCGCTCGTCCCCCGTGCGGGGTAGGGAGGGCTGAGGGGCCACAAGACGCGCTCCTTATATCTAGATGTACACCCCCTTAATATGCTAAAATCAAATTAGTTCCAAAGCGGAGTGATTCCCTCGAAATCGATCGCACTCTCAATATTACGAGCAGAGGGTGGTGAGACCCGCTTTATTTGAATAGCACGCGTGTTCCGCTTAATTAAACATTGCATTTTTTAACTATAACATGAGATGTAATACTGTGATGTTATCGGATGAAGTTGGAGTTGGTTCAAAGCGTCAATTTCCTGCAGGATTCTTGTGAGCGTTTATCTTGGTGGGGATCGGCGCGTCAGCGGTAAGTCGCGGGTTTCATTAGCAGGGTCTTAGCAAATTAACACCCTCGTGACGAGACGGACGAGGCCCGGTTACCCGCCGACGTCGACATACACTTACAGACTACCCTCACGTTAACGCCATACTTAATGGTTATTTTGGAACTATAGGTATCTCCATGATGACATTTATCTTGTGTTGGTCTTTAATTGTGTTTGGACGATGAGTTCTATGGGATTCTTATATACTCAACATAATATTTTAATTGTGATCTATCCAGAAGATTGTGTGCTAGCCAAGAGAAAGCTTTCTCAAACGTTATGTCAACATCAATATAATATGAAACAATAACAGAAATAAAGTTTTAACTCATGTTCACAGAGGTTGCAAGTCAAAGATCGACTTCGAAATGACGTCACAATCAAACAGGACAGGCCACTTATATTTCACTAAGCCCAAGAAGCCCTACTACAGAAACATACGTTGTACAGTTACAAACAAATCTCCAGTAGCAGCATACACAGCCACATTCGCCCCAAGAGATGTGGTTGTTTATGCAGCGCGCTCCTGTGGCTAAACGTAGCTCTGACGGTGAGTAATGACTGATGCACTAATAGTTGTGTCGCAGTCGCCAGCGCCACCGCCATATATCATACGAGGGTAATGGGGGGAACACGTCCTATCACCCTCGGACGTGATAAGGTCAAGAATCGTTTGTCCTGACAGATATTTTAGCGGATTTTACCGAATTTTCGCTTTATTGACTGTGATGTGCGGGTGAAATGTGATGTTGTGAGTGTTTTTGTCGGATCGGAGTCGGTACAAATTGGTTATACTTTGGCTTACAGATAGTAAAATATAAAGTAGCTGGTTTAGAAATGAAATGATGTTTATTACTGGAAATAGATTTTTATTTTTTTACTTGTTTGAAACGTCAATGTTGTTTTAAAAATTAGATGCCGCCGGTGTGTCTTATTTGACTGATCCCTGAGAAGAAATGCCGACAAACTTAAGGTCATGGACTCTTTAATGTATTCAAGTTAATATTAATACTCATTGCTGTAGATAAATCAGTAACTTTGAACCATCATAAAAATAGTTCTCATTCCAAAATAATATCACGTCCATCTTCACTTCATTTACACAGAGCACAGCAGTGAACAAAATTGATGCAATAAAGTATTAAACACGGACAGCATTAAAATAACGACACGCATCATATAAATGACATTCGTGTCTAAACAAGTCAGCGGCCACATTAGCATTAGCATAAATAAAGCACTTTTGTGTGCGTTCATACTTCATGAATTAACTGCAGAAGAGAGCTTTTTGAATACGAATGATAAGGATTTACTGCGTTGTCACGTCGGGATGTTCGCGAAGTGTCGTAGTGTGAGCGTGCAGTAGGGATCTCCCTCGGCTACGGCGTAGCGCCGCTACGAGCTACGTCTCAAGATTAATACATCGTAGAGGCCGTGTTAGTGGTGCAACAATTTGTCTCTATAAATGTTGACTCAGCGAGCGGTTGGCTTGCGGTCTCGTCGCGCGATTAGCCCCGCTAAATTTATTGTTTAATTTCAAAGGCGTTATTAATAACTCGCGAGGTGATTAAACGGATTTCGCGGCTTAGCTTTAAGATGTTCGCCTTTGATTTATACGTTAGAGCTTAATATGCGGTGTCGAGGCTTTGTTGAGATATGTGTCGGCATGAATATTTTATATCGCAACTTGACGGCTAACTAATAATTTTGCTGTCTAGCTGTACAGTTACGAAATGTTACTATGAATTTCGTATACATGTATTTCTCATAATAATAATAAATCTAAAAAGTCAGTCACAGTTACTTTGAACGTGACGAATTGGTATCGTGATTGTACTTAGTTTAGCCTGTCAAGCTCACCGCTTTCATTTATCATACGATACAGCGGTTTTGATTCCAATTCAAGTTGTATTAACTTGGCTACAGATGTATACAGTTACTGTTTTATCAATAAGCACTTATGCTATGGAGTACAGAAACTTAGTTAATTACCCGCGACCAAGCAAACTCGTGTCCGGAAACCGGACAGCACGATACGTCGGGCGTCGCACCCTCGTCTCAGACATGCTCCTGTTTGTCGACAGCCGCGGCGCGACCATCAAAACAACATCACACGATACACATGCCAATCTCAACCCAAAACCGACTGCGAAGAGCTCGATTTCCAATGACTTAGTTAACAGAGTTACGACGTTTTAAATTAGCCCACGAAGCAAAGATGATCTAGCAGCGTTATCCAAATATGTGCTTCAAGTTTTACTGCATATTGTCGAGAATGTTTTGTGGCCGGCGACAATAGTTGCCGACCGCGATACCACGGTTTATGCGTGTAAGATGATGCTTGTTTGGAACTCTCGCTGATATGATAAATCAGTTTAGAACCGCCGAACAGCTCACTCGAGGCTCATAGAGGGGTGCGAAGTGCCAAACAATCTTGTGTTAAATGAACAAATTGATTATGCAGAATTGTTTACATTTACGTGTGAATGCCTTTGCGGGAATCCGTTATGTTTTAATCAACTTTGTGGATACATTTTTCATTGCGACTCCGATCGATATCTACGATACGTGTGGCCATTCACACGGTACAATATTATAGAATTCATAGCCGTATTAATTATTCGGCGCCTTGAACTCGAAGCTCGCTATCGAAACAATAACGTAAGAATCAATAGAAAAGAAGTTCATACAAGCTTAAGAACCTCACCGAAAGTGAGTGTGAGAACAAATGAAGATCAAACACAACGTAACCGGCCCAAAAACAACAATTTCATCGCGGTGTCCATTCAAAGTCTTACTATCAGAAAAGTGCTGAGCAATATCTCCGTCCTGTGCCCACGACCGCCCACGCAGATCCTCTGTCTCTCTCACCAATCACCTAATAGGATTACACTGGACCGTGGCAGGTAAGTGTCTCTAATTGCTGTAAAAATCGGCGCCGACAATACGCCACAAAGAGGCGCCCAGTGTGCGCCCGCCCTTAGTGAGAGTGATTTATTGATTGGCGCGTTCTTTATGTCGGCTTAGGATTATGTTTTGTATGTTTGTTTGTTTGTTAGTTACTCAGCGGCTCCCGTTTCATTTGTAGTCGGGTTTTTATTTGATATGTTGTGGATTTCTTGTGGTGTTAATTGTACTGAAATGAAATATGGTGGCAGAATAATTCGTGTAATGCAAAAGAATTTTCTACTGCCTTGATATAAGCACGGCGTATTTTCTTAGGTAACCCATGAAATGAAGGTAATAACTAAGTGTAATATATAAACATGACATATAATCACACTTGTAGGTATTCTCCTAAGGCTTAGGTAGGGCCATGTAATAGGGGCAAGTCTGCCGTCAACCGGGCACAAATCCAGGCTCTGGGCTGCTAATCAGAAATTCAAATGGTCCCAATAACACTTGGTCCGACTTAAGTATCGAACACACGACCTCATGCTCAGCAGCAGTACTTGCGACAAAACATAAAATAACTGAGCAATGCCTGACTCGCCACTGCTCCGATTGGTTACCAAAATTCTACTCCAAACTAGAATCTATGAATCACTTAACCCCACAAAACACACTTGTGAGCCATCATCGATTTGAACAGTCAAATAAATCCTAAAACATATCGCATTAACGTTTTAACCTTCGGGTGTCGGGTGTATTATTTGAAATCGGCTATAAAGGCACAAAGGGCCAGTTGTCCCCGCATTGATTTATGTCGCTGCGATGATAGCCGGTGGCAGCGAAAGTGTTACGGCCCGCGTAAATCATAGCCGGGAATGTATTGACAGCCAATGAATACGGTTGTTAGAGCCGAAAAATTATTATATTTTTGTTTTAGTTTCACGCTTCATTTCGTGTTTATGATTTATTAATAGCAGAATAGTGTTGTGCACAGAAAATGGTTTCTCAAACAGAAATTAGACATGACAATAGGCTGAAGAGAAGTTTTAACTATGATTTTTAAATACCGATAAATATGTGAAACTGTCATTATACATATGTATAATGACAGTTTATACGTACGTATATTCCGTATATACGGACGGTAAATGAATACTCACCTACGAAATCTTTTATAGCTCAATACATTGGTTTAAAAAAACTCATCATATCGTCTTGTAAAATAAAAAAAAAATCATTACAGAGATTAACAAAAAAAATACCTGTTATTTTATTACGTCGACTTGTCTGATTAATCCAAAAAAATCCGGGTAGTGTAGTGTAGTGCTTGTTTTAAATTTTATAGTGAGTGATTTAAAATACCTATCTAATGATAAAATTACAAATGATTAAAATAAACACAAAGTACACATGATTGCTGTTTAACCAGCAACAATCTGTGGCTGCAGTACCTTAACCTAGTAATAGTAACTGGAACTCAATAAAACATAATAGGCGAGAGGTACCTTAAGTGGTGACCAAGAAGAGACCGCCTTTCGGGTATCATTCTAACCTAAAATTTACGATCATTTTTCACATAAATCAAAGCGGGCCGACCTAAAGATTTATTGCTATATTTGCGAGATGTGGTCAACCGTGCTAGATAAAAGACTACCTGAGTTTTGGCGTTTGTTCCGACCGTGGCTAATTTTGCACAATTTATGACTTATTTTTGCATTGAAATTGAAAGTGGCGCTAGGATTGTGCACCTTGCGTATTTGAGGGTTGAGGAATGTACTTTCGATTGTAAACATGGCGTTTTGTCTTCTACTTACACACAAATACAGATTATTTACTTGTCCGTAAAAATACCACAGTTTTTATTACATTTCGATTTCCTGAATAAATGTTTGAATAATTTTGTAGTACCTATGTCTTCTCTACACATAATGAGTGTACTTAAAAAAAATGCACTCAAAAAATATTGTCTGGTTTGAATTTCCTGCATAAGTTATTTAAAAAAATAAAAACCAAGCCTAACAAAAAATGTTAGTTAGCGGTAAGCAGGCAGAATGACAAAGTTCCCATGCCATCATCATTACACGTAATAGGTTCGTATTACAGTGAATATTTCAGCTGCTTATTTACAGAACGCGATACGTCGCACGCGATTTTTTTTTGTTACCTACCGAGTCTGTATTGTGTTTGCTATTTTGGAACTTTTGTAAGGTCATGAATTCATAATATTTGTCTTTGATTTTCAAGCACTGTTGATGAACTTTTATAAAACTGAAAACTTCCAATAGATTGTTTCAGATGTCAGGATCTTGTTTCATTATATGCACGTTTGCCTAAGAATTTGTATTTTTGAGGCTATTGGCACACTGCACTGCATCACGCAGCGTAGCGCGGGAGTGCGTGTTCTTACGTTGTTTGCAAGTATCTGTGTTTGAATAGAAAAGACGCGTAGTGCAACACACAGAAAACGCATTGACGCGCAGTGTTCGTTGTTCGCCGCCACGCTCCCCGCTGCTTGATGCGATGCAGTGTGCCAATCGCCTAAGACTTGAACTGTGAATTCATTCCTAAATTTACTCACGGCAAAGACCTCTATATTTAACCTTCACTTGAAATAAAGAGCTGCCGTAAGTTTGACGTATACGATATTTCACGCTTCTCGTGCCTCTGCAGCTCATCCTTCACATTCTACAAACCCTTCAAAAACCTTGGTTACATTTAATAAAACCTTTTGTTACTCAAAAGTCATTACAGTGAACAAGGAACGTGAAATCGCGAGTGCCTCTCACGTCACTCACGATCGTCTGAACAAATTGAGACAGTGCAGAAATAACGCGGCATTGTATTAAAGAATCGGAATGATCGATCGTGTCAGGGTGTTCATTTTAATTTCGATCTCCGAGATCGGCCTGGGGCGTGGTTGTGCGAACAATTTGTTTCATGTCCCTAATACGTATATCTATTTCCAGGGTCTATTGAGAATCGTCTTCCATTCGACGTGTTCGTGGTCGCTGGTTCGCAGTTCCGTTATTTTTTTTTGTTAAACGTCTCTGTCGAACAATGGAAATGTTTAAGTTTCTATCGAAATCTTTTGTGTTTATAAATCCTTGAAATATTCACCGCAGATAAGTAGGTTTCTAAATATAATTGCGGAATTTTCCGTGAACTTTTTGCTGCCTCTTTATTTTCGCTGATATCGTTTAACATAACTGTTCTTTTGTGTCTATAAATATTCTCAGAGGAGTAAAGAAAAAATCAGGAAACGGTATTGAAAATGCCGGATATGCGGCATTTGGAAATAGACGCGGAGTCGGGATGAGTCGAAGTTGGTGAAGGCAATATCTAAGTTTAGGCGCACGGCGCACAGGCGCGTTCGGTGGAGGAGCGGCGCGGCGCGGCGGTGCATCGCGCGGGCGTGCATCGCTCGATAGCGCTGACAGTGACGGATTACCCCGGTAGCGCCGGTTCACGGCCGGCTCTGCAGCCCTTGTGTGCTAGGGTTGCCGACAGATCTCGGTGTGACGAAAGACGTGACATTTGGTTGAAATTTTGCCGGTATTGAGATCGAAATATAAAGTCTTTGAGTAACACATGCGAATTTGGTTAATTATTCAACAATTTCAACCAAACGCAATTACAATACTGAAAATGAGATGAAGTAAGAGTGAATCCTGTGCATTTTTTTTGTCTGGTTTAATTTACTAGACAAGAAGTTACCGTAAAAATTGTGTCTAGGGTGGTTGGATGGTAAGGAAAAAGCTGCCTGTCTATTTAAGAGTAAAATTCACTTAGTTTCGTTACTATATATTTATCAGGCATAATTTAAACTGGTAAAGAATAAATCTGGCTCCCCCACCAAGGGTTCCACAATAAGAGCCAATGTCGTTTCATCTAAAGTGTTCTCAATAGAAATTACTTACTTGACCGAGGTTACCCAATTTAAAAATTTCAATCTTAAATTCAGCTCATATTGCAATCAAAATAACAATATTTGTTCTATTTATCTGTTGCTAGGAAAGTGGTAAAGCATTGTGTATAGCTATTTAAAATTTTAAGTCGATAGCTTTAGAAGTACTTGAAATAAGCTGTGAATGTCAAACCGAAGTCACATCAGAAGACTTCCTTTTCTATCACTATGGTACAGTACCCTAATGTACGTGGTACTGTTGTAGTGATAAAATGTTAAAGTTGCAGGCTCTGACAACCCTACACGTTTGTGCAAACTTATATTTGGAGTGGTATCATCAGGGTGCCTATAAGCAAGTTTGTGTATAATAATATCTGCAATAATATAACAGCGTACTGATACAGTTTGTCATTCTCGTGATATTTATATTATTATACAAATGTACGCTCTTTTCTTTTGTGATAGGTAAGTTTTTGGTAAAGGTACCATCTGTTAGCAGTTGATTCCGATCTATTGGCAAAGGAAGGCAGAACTTTAAATATTTTAGTTTTGGTCAGGTGCCAGACGAAGATATAACTATTAGTATCAGAGATCATTTGGCTCAGACACTATAATATTATGTATTCTGTTATTGGTTGGGCCATGAGGGTTTTCATCTTAGAAGCTGAGTTGGAAGAATAAGGCTAAAACGCTGCTAATTGTTTGACCTATACAGAAACAATTAGCAACATTTAACTGTTTATTATGTAACATTAAGTTGTCTGGTGAAACAGGCAGACATGTAGAAAAATAACTGATATTCAATAATAAACATATTAAGGGTTTTGGACTTGAGTATGCAGCTACGATCTACATATATGTAAAATGAGTAACGCATTCTGAACTCTTACTCAGTGTTCTTTCCATCCTAGGACTAGCAATCAATCTAAAAGCAACTGCACCAATTTCTTAACTGCTCTTCCGAACTAATTCTTCAACAAACGCTTAGCAGAGAAGTAGCGTCCATAAAATGATGTTAACGCGTGCGTTTTGTCGGCGGGACCCCCCGTGGAGCCCCGCGGGAGATCGCTCCTGTGCACCATGCGTTAATCGCCTCAAATATGAAAATATTATCTATTACACGTTGTAAAACTGTTCAACTTTACATAAATGGTCTACAAAAAACTGGGAAGGTCGCAAACGTGAACGACCGAGACGAAAGTGTAGAATCATCGCGTCTGATTGGTCTTGTGATTTATAGAAATGTGAACGGGTAATCAGTTCATATTGCAACGTTTCCTAGAATTGGAGGTGTCGGTAAACTACACCGGTACGCTGCAAGCTGTAATCCTCTTTTTGTCCTGACAGACGTCATTCCAAAGATTATGTGTAAGTGGCTGTTTTTGTTTTGAGGATTTACGATGACGATTTGGATTTGAATGCGGATTATAACATAGCAGGCAATTTTTTTGCAAGTTTGCGTTATGCAATACTTATAACCGTATGGTATTGATTCGAAAGCTTGCAAGATGTACATATTCAGATTTGAGCCAACAGTACATTCTTTGGTTATCTACAAAAAAATATCCGAATTTTTAAATCAGGACATTGTAATTCCTCTCTAATTATATCAATATTTTCCCAAGCTAAAGGTTAGTTCAGATATGTCGCAATTTGTATCGCATCCTCATGATGTATCGCTCACCAGGTGAGGGTCGGTTCACACGACGGATGGTGATGGATCATCCACGGCGTATTGTTCTCCCTAACACGCGTTTTGTCCCAGAGACAAATTTGGGGTCACTCCGTCTTTTATCTATCGTTTAATTGTACAAAAAAAATATGTACCTATGTCTCTATCAGATTTTAGAGGAATAAAAAATGTGATATTTTTTCTTTTTATTCTGTAAAAAGGTTGTCGTTCGCCTAAGTTAATTGGGGCTGGGACTGAAATTTTCGTTGTACAAATACTACATGTTAGCCTCATTATCTGTGCGTTTTTAATAAAGTCAGTGTATGCCCAGTGACAGGTTCCCACTCCGTTATTTGATATATTTACCTACAAGCTTGTCAGCATGTAAAAATTATGTTCTAAAATGTTCTCACTTATAATTTGTGGTTATAGTGCATGTCGGGTATTCCGTTCCGTTACACGGCATGTTGGAGCGGGTCGGTGGCTCGGATAATACGTCTGCCGACGCGTAGCGACACCACTCCCACACCACGACCAACTACAGTTACAGACACAAAACGTCGGCGTCGTCGCGCCACACAATTCAATATATTTCGGAGTAATTTGATGTTCATTACAGAAACTCTGGGACCGTGAACCAGAATACAATGGTTGAATAGCCATTTGTTGTAGCCGTTGAAAGCACAATAATAATTCCGAAGTTGTTATTCACGCGGCAGTTAGACGCACTTACGAAACGAAAATGTCCGCGTTTGATGGAGGAGCCATTTTCTTATTGGTGGCTGCCACGATGGTGGGGCTTGATAAATGTTTTTGACCGCCATTCGCAGTTTCGAAAGCTAAAATCTGATTACCTACTTATATTTCTACAGAAATCATCACGTACCTTGTTGACTGTTCTTTCTTGTAGTTTTTTTCTCCTTCATCCAAGGGTACTCGGGTACGTTGAGGCCGCCTCCAGGAGACGGCAGGTCGGGCGCGTAGCCCGGGGGAGTGTGTTGAGGACTGAGCTCTCCGCCTCCTAGTTGAGGTAAGGCGGTCATGAACTCTGCCATGGATGGTTGGCTGTTGATGAAGCCAGTCTCGGTGCACGTCTCAAGCATGGGGTGCGGCGCGCCGGCGGTGGTGACGGCGGCCAGCCAGAAGCCGTTGCCGCCGTGCTCCATGCGCGGGTGCTCCTGCCCCGGCGCCGGCCCCATCGGCGGCGTGTTCCTCGTCTTCACGGCGAAGTCCTCTTCCATCTCATCGCGCACCCCCATGCCAACTCTCGTGTGTTGCTTCCCTCTGATGGCGGGGAACTCTTCGCATTTTATCTTGCGCACCAGTGGGTTAGTGTCGAGCGGCAAGGCAGCGGTGTTGCATATCTCTTGCATCGCTGTGTGTGTGCCACGCTGCCCAACGCCAGATCATTCACGTGACGTGTTTGGCTTTCGTTTGGCCGCATGCGTCATTTTTGGTCACACATCAGGTTTATTTAAAACGGAGATTCTTGTTTATGATTGCTGCACTGGATGTTGACAGTAGCAGCATGTTATCTGGAAAAGATGATTTGTTTTTATAATATCATCTAATATTACTGAAACTAGATTAAATGATGTAGCTATCTCGGTACACAAACTATGTTTATGACAAGTAAAAGTTGAAGTATCATCTAACTTGGACCACTTTTACTGGAATGACTACTTTTAGGCAGTAGGTTTACAAAACTTTACTAGGATTTCTATTTAAAAAAGTAAGACATAATGTAAATTTAAAACAAGAAGAAAAAAAATGAACTCTGGAAAGTTTACGTTAAAAAGAAAAAAAGTAAAGTGCTGGGAAGTCCACAAAGCCTAATGCACCAGTCAGAGAGAGCTATTTGTCCAATCAAAAGAACCAAGATCACAATATAAGCCGGAGCGATGCCTCATCGTCCTCAATTTGAAGCAAATAGAGAGGCGCCAAATTAAATGTAACGGGAGAAGGCTGTCTCGCGGTTATTTCGCAATTATCCGCGGACATTCGACATTACGTGGCTTTGTCGAATAATTTCTACGTAAAACCGTGATGAACCCGCGAATAATGAGCGAACCAAATTGTTTATTGTAATTTGGAGGTCTCATGAACTGTTGCACGTGACCGACGACAATGAAGCTATTACATTTTTATGAACACCGCTGAAAATTATGAAAATATAATGCACAGATGTAGATAGAATGGAAATTACGTAATCGTATATGTTTATTTATATCGTAATACATAGCGGTGTCATTGATATACCTATTGTGCTATAAAATAACTCTAATGGAGTTAGTGTGATACGGTGAATAATGTTGGATTCCAACAAGTACAGTTCTGTTTCCCATCTTATGAAGTAGGTACCTAACGGATGATAAAAAGATCCTCTTTAGCACCTGCGAGATACTTGACGTCTTGACGTTCAAAAGATTGACAAGCGGTACTTTTGCCTACGTGTAGCTACGCTAAAGGGAGGTCGCGGTTGCGGACGTGCGGCGTCGCTTTTATAGCGCACATGTTGTGGGCTACCCACCAGCCCCAACCGAACGAGATGTAAACTCGAAAATGTTCGCAGCGCCGATCGCGTTGTTGGCTCAACGTCAATTAAAATTCAAACCGCGTTCGAAATACGATTTTTTCCACTGGAATTTGCGGTGCGGCCCGGAGAAATGGCGGGAACGCGCCTTTTTGTTTTATTTTATTTTTTTTGAAAATGGAACGGCTGGCGGTTAAACCTATTTTAATGCGTATGGGTTGCTGTGTGTTTTGAATTAAAAATGTTGTGTCTGTTCTCTTTGCGCGCGGATGGACAATGAAATGTAATTTCCTTTTTGAGACTGCTGTTTTTATTTGTAGGTACGTGTGTAGGAAATTGTACGTGCTGACGATTGCACTACTTTTCTAGATTATTTTTTGACACAGTTTAGTTTTAAAGCAAGTAGTTCTTAAATCTTCACGTAAACTCAAGTTAAAATATATTTAATATGAGGGATCGAAATAAACCTAGAGAATAAACAATGTCTCAAAACTCAATTTACAATTCCCGCAACTAACTCTTTCACTAAACCAGGGCTTTTAAGAAAGCAAAGGAAATTTTAAAAGTCCCCTTTCCCCTTGTTTCCCAGCAGGGTTCCGCAGGTTTTACGCCGCGTTTCACTTTACCGGCGCCCTCGAGGGGCCCCCTTAAAAAAGCATAAAACGTGAACAGAGCCTACTTATGAATTTGTTTATGGCCCCATTTTAGAAGACGTCGACTTCAAAATCTGGGAGCTTACGAAATAACAATATTCCTAATTTAATGCCTCTAAACCTTTATTGATACGAGCAGGTTATGGTTGTTATTTAAGTAGGTGACATGTTGACCCTTCTTTTTAGTTTTTTTTTATCTGTAGATCTGATTGACAATAATTGTAGATGAGCAAATTTCTGAATTATGTTTCGCTTGACACTTTTTGACTGGCCACTTACATTTTTACTTTTTTATTTAAAGCCAAGTTTTGATAAGGTCATGTTTATTTAAAACTTCTCAAGATAGGAAACGAGACCAATTATGTAACAACAAATCACAATTTTAGATCTTGTCAAACAACCTGAAAGAACAAACCAGTTTAAAAATCAGTAATTTTAAAAACCACAATCAATTTCCATATACAATGCAGGTAATAACAGAAAGCCATGTGGGTAATGAAGGCAAGGGATAAGTAGCTATTATCGTCAATTTAGTTATTTATACATAGTGAAGAGTAAATAAGCCAACATCTGCGTGTCGGCGTCCAAACTAGTGGTTAGGGTCCAATTTGCTGGCCGTAACGATTTCCTCTTCGGGGAATCGAATGGCGTGCGTCCGGATGCCGCCCACCTACATACACACGTACCTACACACGTAGATCTGTGTATAGTACAGTCAGAGGCTTTCGATGTGGTTCAATGTACGGTATGCTCGAAGAAAGCTCCAATTATTGTTGATTTAGCATGTTTGAGGTTATGAAAGAAGGTTGATATATAATTTGTGCGGAAACACAAAGTAGTAAATAGTTTTGATATGTGAAAGAGAAATCCGTTTATTTTGTGATGGTGATGGTATACACTATGCGTAGAGATCTGTTAACTGAAGAAACTGGTATAAAAGGCGGTTTTATCAACAACAGTGTTCTTTAACATAAAATTTCTCTTAACTGGCAAGTTATATCGATAAGATTTTGGATCAGTTTTGACTGCCTCGTTGCTCTAATAATCAGTAAGCGTTTCTGCTGAGAATGCGGCCCTGGGTTCGATTCTGGAGTAGGGCATAGTGATATTGGGTGTTTCCATCTGGAATTCCCCCTAAGTTTTGTGCAAGGCACAAATACACTTAAATATATCTAGTGAAATGTGGGCATACTATTGAATCACCTCTGCCTTACCTTTGTTCCAAGTTTGAATTCAAACCATGAACAAATAGTATCAATCAGCATGTAACATAAAACAGAACCTTAGAGAGGTTATATTTGTCTTGTCATCTTATAATGCACCGATAACACATAGACACACGTAAAATACATCTCAACAATTCCAGTACATACATCGCCAACATTACGAGTACATCGCTGCCCGATATTACTCATTATTAGCCAGTTCTCACGAAACACGCACGTACAATCAGCAGCAACAATTGACCGCCTGCTTGCTTATTTGTCAATCTGTATTATTGGCCGGTCATATTAAATGTACCTAGTACTTTAGTTGGAATGCAGCCGGCCCCAGCTAAGTGGCTAGGGCTTGGGACAATTGAAGCTAAGAATGACTTGACTAGTAGATAAATTCATAGAGAGAATATTCAATTCTTGTGCGAATGTGTGGTGGATTTTGGTTTTAAAGTTAGACTTTAGTTATTATGGCTTCCCGACACATTCCAAGTTTCTACGTTGCTAATTAGCTAGTGATAAGGTGATGCAACAACGGTGCTGTTTCAATTTAGTAACAGGCTGTTTTTGTTCATATGGCCTTCCAACAGCCTTTTTAAGTAACAATATTATGGGTATTACCTATATTTACTGCACCCAGAAGTCAGCTCCATTACTTCAATCGTTGACGGGTGTAGCTCTTTTCAACACGAGACATATCAAAATATAACACACATAAAAATCTCGCGTCACGATGATTGCCCAGGATAAACTACAGAACTACTTAACCAATTTTTATGAAATTTGGTTTACTGTGTGTAATTTGGTCAAATTTAAAAAACAAGATAGTTTTTATCTCGATTTTCAACAGCAACGTATTCCCGGGTCAGCTAGCATAAATATAGAAAAACGAAACATTAGGAGGCGACGCCCTAGAAGAACATTCACTGACCTTATTGGTGACATTCTTAAGGAATGTCAGATGCGTTGTACTCGCAACCGGCGTGCGTGTATGACCAGATAAGGAGTATGTAAGGATCTTAGCAGGTGGCGTCCTGTAGTTTCTGCCTACACCTTTGGGAATAAGCCGCATGATGTTTATGCATGTTCGTAGAAATACGAAATGCCTTACAAAGAATGGGTCACTATTTGTTGGGAGTCGTGGCGTTGAAGACGGTTTTAAAAACACTGGCAAGATCTTTCTGTGTGTTATTTAAAAGATGTATCAGCAATCAATATGTTTTTTTTAAAGTAAATAGACGAAAATAGGGAGCACCTTATATTCCCCTCATGAAATAAAAATCATAAAAAGATTCAAAGGTGATTCACTCACGGGTTGTTTTGTAAATTTGCTAGCATGTGATAATAATTCTTAAGTAGCTAGAATATAAAACATACAAAAAATAACCCGATGCAAAACAAACACTGTTCTTTAATAAGCTAAAAAACATGTAATTTGCAAACGGAAGCTTTATAATTACAACGTCATTTAGGCAAGCTACGCGTTGTGTGTAGCCGCAAAATTATGTGAAACATAGCGTTTACCATGATACTGGGAATAAAGTGTGCAGTAACTTGTTGAAGATATTTAATAGGATAAGGATAATACTAGTATATTTGGTAATGTATGAAGAAAATGAGGGAGTTAGGATATTAGAACAGATCAGGAGAAGCGGAATAGAGAGCTTGATCTTGCAGGAACGGAAGATGGGCTGAACGTAGCAAGTAAATACTATAAGTTAAAACACAAGATGTACAAGGACAGCCCTAGTGTTTAATGTGGGATTTGGGAGTATCGGTGTTTAAACTCAGAGCAAGACTCATAGATCGTACTGTGACTTTACTTTGCTAAGTAATGTAAACGTTCCATGCAACTATGATCCTTTTCAATAGTCAAATAATGTTCATATTTGTACAAGCTAAGTATCAGTGTTAACACACTGGCAATGAACACAGAAACTCCCAATTTAAATCAATAAGATGCAAGTCAAAGACAGATAATATGAGAAAAGCTAATCCAAAGATTGCCATTGGTAGTTGTTTCTTTTAGATCATTCTTTACTGTAACATGAATAGTAAATGTTTCATACTAATATTATCCTTTTCAATAGGCAAATAGTGTTTATATTTGTATAAGCTAAGTATGAGTGTTACCACACTGGCATCGAACACAGAGACTCCCAATTGAAATCAAGAAGATTTGAGTCACAGAAAGATAATATGAAAAAAGCTAAAGCTAATATGAAAATAGCTGGATAAAACAAAGAATGCCATTGGTCGTTGTTTCTTAGATAAATACATTTAGATCAATCTCTTCTGTAGCATATTGAAGTGCTAAACAAGCATTATAAAGAAACCACTCATGATACCATGATACTCATGATATACTTCATAAAAATCCCGTCATATCGTTGACACTCACTTCCAAGAAAAACATAGCAATTTAACATACGACACCGGGTGAAACTACACGTAAGAAAACTAAAAGGTAGTGGTACGCCACCATTAGAAATTTACCTATTCCATGTGATATTAACTTTCTATTTCCATTCGATCTGACCATGGCTAATAAGCAGGGGAATAATTATTTTTTTTGTGAGCCCGCAAATTATACTAGTTATGTTATGTTCCTACTTGAGAGAGTACAAAAAGCGGTTGGCATGATAACCGACTTGACAACTGCAATTTCTTAGTAACGTTTCCCTAGGCTGGGTCACAAATGATTGTGTGGTGTAGCTGTCTTTATAAACTAAGACTATAAGATGGTAAACACATGGTGGTCACATGTCGCTATAGCACAGTGCACGTCGTGCACGAGGTAGTGGGTTCAAATCTGGGCATCAATGTGAGTTTTAAAATTCAGATAGTACATTCTAAGTTTATCTTAGACATCACTGATATTGGTGAAGGAAAGTAAGGAAACCTGTGATGAAACTACTACTTATGCTTGGTAAGCTTTTAATTTTCCTGAATGAAGGTCCTATGTCTTTTTTCAGGCACTATATTTTAGATTATTCACAAAAGCATTAAAGGTACACAAAGACCATTCAACATAAGTATGTTAGACTTCTTCTTCTTCTTTCTTTGTTTTCAGTTTTAAGTTATGTTAAAATACCTTTATTAAACCATTTTTTACCATATTTTGTAAAATACTTATAAGTTTAAAAAAGGAGTTTTCCTAAATCATTAAAATGATTGGTAATATTTCCTTCTATATAAACAGCACAATTCATACTAAGATTTGAATTCGGATCAAATAGCACACACTCTCTAGTAAACATTATAGTAGCAGATAACACTTCACATAAAGTAGTATGCAATACAGATTTAATATCTTGATTTTATTGGCTATCTTGGTTGGCATAGTAGCATAATCTATTAGAATACACCTGTGTTCATTAACTAGTGCTCTCAGCGCATAAAGAATTTCAAGGTTCACATTACATTATGTCATTTTAGAAATATATCACAACTTTAGATGCATTCAATAAGAACAGCATGAATATCAGATCTACATTATATTAACATTATTAATTGTGATTATCATTCACGAAACTGACACTCATACCTTAATGCTTTGTTACAAAACAGATCTGTGCCATTTTTATAAGCTCATTACCTTTTATTTAGAATCCGTTATTTAATGCAGTGGTGTCCAACTTTATTTTGGTTCAACGATTTTGATTTCTTTGTCGTTAGCAGGTTTCAAGAAAAATAAACTGTGTCAATCTAAAACTAAACTTTCATCTAAATTCTTAGCATATTCGTTAATCTCAAAAGATGCATGCTTTAAAACAGTACTATTGTAAAAGAAAAGTTAACATTTGTAATAGAAAATTCGATGCCGTTTGCATCAATGTGGGTTTGAAATAGAAAAGTTTGTAAAAAAACCTTTTTCAGCTCCTGCGAACCACTGATTGAGAACCAATGATTTAATGTAACTCCAGTGGCTCTAATTGATCATTGATTGACTAAAATCAAAGGACTAGAGTATTTTAATTCCGATCGATCGACATTGGATTTTAGACGTTTTGTACTTTCTAGTTTGAGTTTATTTTGACTGCTGTATGTTTCACCAAATAATATAATCACGTGGCTGCAAAATTAACTTTAGAATCGTATTGGGTTCAGATCGGAATTAAAATTAGATTGAAGAATAAAGCCCCAGAAAGCGCATTAAAACACACATTTTTTTCTAAAAACAAAGCTTAAACTAGAAAGGCTTTACATCCAAAACCCATGATCCCGATATTAGGTAATAAATAAAGTTTAACAAGGCCAATATGAGGGTGTATTGTGACAAAGTGTGTGGAGTTGGTGTGGCGGAAGGTATGCATCATAATTCTGCTCGTAAACGTCGGAGGAACATCAGCGGTGCCGGGGTAGGCTGTGATTCTTGATGGATCGCGGGAAGGGAAACTGTGATACATTGGAAAAAACTCAGGGAAAATTATATGTGGTAGTGATTTATGCATTTGTGGATGTTGTGTGTCCGAATGTCGTTTTGTTACTTAATCATGTCGTGAGGACTAAATTGATATGGGTAAAGAATTGTTTAGTACTGGGATGTTGGGTAAATAAGTTTACTTTGTAGGTAAATACGTCGCGGATAATCTATTAATACGTGGACCGATGAACCATAGTATACATATTAGAATGACTACGGCAACATGACGATTTATATTAATTTGTTAAGTCATCAAACCAATATTGTAGGAATGCTTTTATACCCCGTAATAGAACAATTAAAAATTCCTGCCATTCCGTTCTGCAGCTTTTCCTTTAACTTAGAAGATCATAAAAGTTCTATGACATGGACGAATTTTGTGATCGCCGACGGCGGCTATGATTGTGTGATGGACCGTTCTCTCGTACGAAGTCAAGATTGACCTTAGGTATATTACAATGTAACTAAGGTTGGCTTAATTGTTGTTTTTTAATATTGCTCATGTAAAACATTATATTTTCCTACAGAGGCGAGCACATCAAGATACTCCAAACTGTCAAATTTCTTTGATAGGTTTTCAACTTTATGACAAAAGAATAAGGCTCATGTTCAATTGGGAAAATATGACAGTTTGGTGTGCTGGCGTCTGTATTGCATTAAAAAAAGTTTAAGTGTCAAAATAGAGTTCCTACGAATACTTTATATAATTTATTAATAAATGATTAACATAATATTTACTGTTATTCTAACATTTATTACGAAATTGGAATTCAAATCTTTCAAAGCGGTGATGTAATAAGGTTTTGTTTTCAAACAGATGAATATTTAAAACATTATTTAGGTACTTCGTTACGTTAAGGTCAACGTCCTTTTAATTACTGTGTACATAAGACCCCGAATACCGGTACCTACATTATACTTATGTTAGAGCACATTAATTATTTTGTATGATTTTAGTTGGTATACAAGTTTGGTACAATTTTAAAAGCGCTTTTCAATGTAAATGTAAGTATTTTTTTCAGTAAAGAATACTTGTGATTAAAAAACAATATATTTCATGTTTAGAGGAAGATTTTTTTATTTTTTTAACTATGAACGAAGAAATAGGTAAAGTGATTTTAAAACTAAAACGCGTTTTCTTTATTAATTTAGCCCATTGTAAGATCTTTACACATTATGGAAGGCAAATAAAGTATTGAATATGAATATTTTTACGCAACGCTTTAAAAATAAATAGAAATACTAAAAAGAAATGCTCGTAAATGGCGCAAAATAAAAGGCAAGAAGTGAGTCGGTCCAAGTTGTCATTCGTAGATCTTTGACAGTTGGCAGTCGTTACGGGTAGTTAAGCCCGAAATTCTGACAACCAGTCAGCATAAGCTATCGTGTTGCCCAGTAACTGGGTTGCGGTGGTCATGTAGGCAGTTGGTCCATGTAAATTGCTGGTTTCAGCTACCACTGGTTAGCATGGAAACCAAACATAGGTGGGTTCAGTCTAGGACTCTATCTCTCTCTCCAATTATATGTCATTCAGTTGTTTGCTTTGCAAACATAACCAACTAAATAACTTCTGACTTCGGAGATAAAGGGGAGCCTACTTTTACGGTATTTTTTTATCCTTAGTCAAAAACAATGCAGCATAAATGAAAATAGACATTCCGTTTAATGCGCAGATGAAGCTCTTTAATCTGACCAACATGTCCAAGTTACCACTCGTAAAGTCCTTATTTGGTCTCTAATTGTGATGAAAATAACATTTTATTAAATTCTTGTAACATTTCTTTTTGTTCTTGCTTTTAAGTAGACAACCATTGTGCCTAAATATTCTCAATTCCAAAAAAATAGCGTTAGTAGTTCCTGACATAAACTGCTCTTGTAAAAAGACAAACAGATACACATACAAACGAACAAGGACACTAACTGACAGATAAACAAAGTGGTAAAAATGAAACCTTGTGGTGCCATAAGGGTTCCTTTTTACCATTTTGGTACGGAACCTTGAATACCTACCAACCTTATATGTTTCAAAGTAAATTTTAGTAATAGTTAAAATACCTAGTATGAACATTTTCGTAAAAACTGATTATGATCGACTAACAGTTTGTTTTGTTGGTGACATGATCCGTTTCCAGACATGTAACAAAAACTGAGAAAAATAAAACTGTACTAGTAATAAAAAATTTCTTCAAGACGGTTTTTCGTTATCATTACTACTCGTACTTATTCTTTTATCATTAGTAAGTTGAAAAACTATCAATGAAATTTGACAAATTGGGGTACCTTGATGTGCTGGCCTCTGTATCTAAAGACAGATATCATATATCATGCAATATCATATATCGACACGCCTTTTCCCCAAGGCAGAAACTACAGAACAACACCTGCTACAATCCTTACATACTCCTGCTGTTTTGATTACTTCTGCCAGCGTTCCCACTCACACTTTTGTATTATACAATATAATACAAATAGTATAGTCACCTTTCATTCATCCTCTCAACATGACCAAACCATCTAAGCCCACTCTTTCAAATTGTTGTCACCATATCATCTTTTAAACCACATCATCTTTGTTTAATTACATAAGTACATCATAACGTATTGTTTGTTTATGAAATTAACAACAAATACCAACTTTCCCTCCACATTAGATTGTACTAAACTTCTGTATTACTCTCATCATTATTTTAAGACTTGTCGCAAGAGTTTCATCGTGATTGAACCGGTGATGGATCACGGAAAGGGTGTCGCCAACCCTCGGCTGTTACTTAACATCGGTATACACTTACAAGTACTGTCTTTACTCTTTGTGCTGTTGAGGGAATGTATGGTGAAATATATGGTGTGGGGATTCATGTTTGATTTACAAGAGGTTGTTGAAACATTTTGCGTTGAGTTTTGTGAGTGAATGAAATTGAAAATTGGTTCATAAGATGTAGATGTGTTATTAATATTATTAAATATGTGATAATATAATTATTATAATATACTAAATATACACAATTCACATAACAAGGATGGATTGTGCGCAAGATGATATGTCTAGAAAGGAGGTGACTTTTGAGATGACGGCAAATAGATATGCTATATATATGGAAGAAGACATGCTGCACCAACCCCAAATAAATTGGGATAAGGGCAGGAGGATGATGATGAACATCACGAAGGCATTTACTGACGGGTTAAGCAAAGCTGTACCTCTAGTTCACCCAAATTGCGGCAGTTACGGAACTTGTAAATGGGGGCGAGCTTATTGCCACGGACCGGGCACAAAACAATAGTATTAATAATTGTTTTGTTTTAAACAATACTAAGGCAAAGAAAGTTACGCAGGCGGTTTCATTTCTCTTTTAGAATTGGTCATTTTGTATAATTTAAATGGCATTTGCCTTAGGTAGGCCAATATGTATTTGTAAACATAAATGGATGGAATCCACCCTCTATTTTTCTTTACAAATACATCGTGTTCTTATGATTTTTAATAACACCGTATCACAGTTCATCATCCTAGTAAGGACTCTGGTACGGCTGCTGCAGGTGCTGAAAACCTCATACGACGAAAATATAAGAACCTAATTGGGAGTTACATATTTGAGCCGTTTGGGGTTGAAACACTAGGCCCATGGGGTCCGCGTATCCATTTAGTTTTTCAGGACATTGCGAAGCATTTGGTCGACTCTTCACGTGACCGGCTGGCCTTTTTTTGGCCAAAGAATCAGCATTACCATTCAACGTGGCAATGCTGCCAGCCTTTTGAGCACTTTTCCCTTTGACAGCGATGCGGATGAATTTTTCGATGCCCTGTGATACTTTTTTCTTTTCTTTTCATGTACATCATAGCTGTATTGTTATGTTTCTATAATAACACCTACAAATATAATACTTCTAAGCTCTCTACCCCAATGTTTATATTTATATTGACAACCGATGTGGCGCGGCGGGCGAAGGTCCGCCTGCGAGGCAAGAGGTTGCGGGTTCGATTCCCGCCTTGGGACAAATGTCTGTACGATCTACAAATATTTGTTCCGGGTGTTCTGGGTATTTGCTATATATAATAAAAATATCTATCTATGTAATGTATTGTATTAAGTATATCAGTCATCTAGTACCCATAACACAAGCTCTGCTTAGCTCGGGGCTAGATGATGCTGTGTGGATTGTCCAGCATTATTTATTTCTTTATTTCTTTATATATTTTATATAGCCCGAAAGAAACAAAAGCTACTCTACAATATTCTTCAGCGTCACAACACATGGTACTCATGTTTATGTCTCAATATAAATTCGGAGCACGCACTTACAGTTGGGTAATGTTGTTATGAACATCATATTAGGTGTTTTATTGAGGTTCTGTTGTAAATATAACAACGATTAAGTATGTGAACAATTTATTCATATTCCCGATATGTTTCAGTATGTTAATAAGTAGACGGTTATAATCTTTTAACATAATAATCTTCTGTTCGTGTGTATTTTACTGAAGCTTTCTTAAACGGCTGGACTGATTTTAGTGATTTTTTTGTGAGGGTCCTTGGATTGTTTAGATTCATAATTGGACCCGGTAGGTGACTCTTTGAGCAGGACAGCATCTGTCGAGTCCGCTAGTTATTGATGAAACTTGACTTCTAAGGTAACCCCATACAAAATACATTACAATGAAATAATAAAATATCTCAGTTTGAATAGATTCTGTTATCTTTTTACTGTAGGTCCAGAGGCCTCTCTACGTGGGTAGATACGTGTCAAGCATTTGACTATAATACAATAGAAAAAGAAGTATGTATACATTATATTTAGAACTTTGAAAACAACCCTTGTATAGTACGTTTTTCTTTATAAAATAAGGTATTCTAATTAAAATTTCAACTGAATATAAAATGATAAGATTAAGACTTAAGTTGTGGTGTTAAAATATAATTTATAGACAAAACAGCAGGTTCAGGGTTATGTAATAGGCAAGTTATGTCAAAATAGAAGTATGCACCTACTACTTTGACATTCTCAAAATGTAGATATGCTCATACGTACCTACATACCAAGAGATGAATAGATTCAAAGTTTTAATGCAACAATACAAAGAGACGAGGTTCATTCTTATACACGCAAGTTTTTTAAGGAGTTGTGTTTTGGTCCTTATGAATTTTAAGACTTACCAGACACGCACACATACTCACACAAGTTCAAAAACGACACCAATAAAGATATCACAATATTTCTGACGCCTTTACGAAAAAGAACCAAATTAGATATTTGGTTTCCAAAGTATTGGGTTTATAAAGTACCCGTAGGTATACTCACAAGATTTTAAGAAAAGTAGGTACTTACGTATTTGTTCACTGTTGTGTCTAATTTGGCAGTGGTTTAACGGACTTATACAAAACTGGATAAATTCTGGGGTGTACTATAGGTACAATTCTGCCTAACCCTTCAGGGATCACAGGCGTGATATTAGGTTATGTTTCACTGTCGCAGAATAAAGAGATAATTTAATCTATAACCCTCACACACCTAGTAACACCATATAACCTATGTATGAGCACAAGTAAACACGTTTGATTTCATTTAAGCATAGCAAAAAAATGTATGCTATATTCGGTCTCTATGGTCCTTTTGCTTTAATAACCATACAAAGCAACACAAATAAAATACATTACGAGCTAAACAATGCACACAAATCCTTACAAATCCCACGCTATGCAGCCCACAAAACACATAATATACTTCATAAAACTTGCAATATATTCACACGTCGGCTGTGTAAGGCGTACCGAAGCGACGGCCGGGTGGGCGTGTCGGAACTACGACCGCCCAGAGGACCGCCCTATAACATCGCCTAGATACAAAGCCTTGTAATATTCTGCTGAATTATATACCTAGGATAGGTGGGAATTACTTTTGAATAGTTTAGATACCTATTGGTTTAAAAGCTTCGTAAGCCTACAAAAATTAAGATCTATTTCTCGTAGATAAAGATTCGGTTTTGATTGCCGTATCATGGATATTAGTTTATATTTTTGGTAAGAAAAGAAATTCAGGAGGATCTTTAATTATTTCCATGTACCTTATCTTATTGATCCGAATAAGAAACGAATGTCTTAACCTCTAAAATCAGACCGAGAAAACGATTTATTTATAGCAACACTAACTTCCTCAACTAGTTTTGTATCTAAATGCATATTAAGTCATGCAGGCTTTATCGCTGGGACACAGAAGTAAAAGAACCGACTAACCAAGAATTTTGAGGACTTGAGATTCAGATGTTCCAAAAAGCCTTGGAATATCATTAGGCATTTTCTCAGGTTATCTAAGACATCACATCGAAATTGAGATAAGGAAGCATAATGACAAGCAGCAAATTCTATTTATGTACAGTACACATATATAAATATAAGAAAATAAGAATAAACAGAAAAACAAATAAATAATAATATTTTATAACACAATTGCCTACTACGGCGTAGACCTTTGCTACGAAAAGCGTAGAGGTCAAATATCAACAAAATAAAGTTAATAATTAAAATTTAAGTAACACTTTATTTTGTACAAAAACCATTCGAATTGTCAATTTTTAATAAGTATGAAGTACCAGTAAGAATAAATATTATTTTGGTATACCTGAATTTCAGGCTAATTAACAAAAGCGTTGTATACTTTTTTAAAACTATCTGAATTTAAATACATTTTAAAAAGTAAAATGACTTCATACAATTACTCTGTAGGTATATAAATAAATAATAATAAATAAATAATGCTAGATAATCCACACAGCATCATCTAGCCCCAAGCTAAGTAGAGCTTGTGCTATGAGTACTAGATGACTGATACACTTAACACAATACATTACTTAGATAGATACATATTTTTGATTATACATAGCAAATACCCAGAATACCCGGAACAAATCTTTGTAGATCGTACAAACAATTGTCCCAAGGCGGGAATCGAACCCGCATATCATAGCCTCATAAAGCAATAGGTAGGTAAAATCCATTAGTACACATTAGGTACCTATATATCTAGCATAGAAAGGAACCTTAAATAGGAAAGGAACCTATTTGAATAAATTGGCTGATAAGGCAAGTAACTAGAATACCTGCAGATAGGTATACCTACAGTATGAAACACACATACTTGTACCTACCTTAACAGATAAAACCTTTAGTAAATATGTATATTGATTGCAAGTACTTAGCTACCAAATTTCGATCCTAGGTATTGTAGAGGTTGTATACAATATTCCATCTCTATGTCTATATCCTCCTTGTTTTGCAACAGAGTGACAACCATAAAAATACCCTTTCAGGTAAGTAGGCTATATACAAACATACACACATAAACTCACGCCTTTTTCCCTATGGGGATAGGCAGAAACTACAGAACGCCACCTGCTACGATCCTTACAAGCTCCTTTTGCTTCGTTTACGTTCATACATCTAGTAGGTAAGCATACAGGTAGGTATCAGATAGCATACTGTATTAAAGCTATTTGTGAAAAGTATTTCAAGTAAGTAAGTTATTAATAACTTCATACGTAATAATAAAATCTTACTTACACCTCAACACGACGTAAGACCATTAGGTACAGTCAACACAAAAATCTTAGTCATTATCCAGCAAACACAAAACACAGCACTACACTTTAGCTTGAGTATTATAATATTTATTCACAGTACACAGTTCTTTTCGTCCATAAAACACTAGGCACGAACAGTCAGCATAAAAAATGATTCAGTAGAATTTTGTTATCAGCGTTACTATCGGAATGTCAGTGTGGCGTGGCGACTGTCAACTGTCTACTAAACGAATCGTCACTGCTTGCTTGCCGCCATGCCCACTTCCATACAATATTCATTTGCCTTACAACTTATCATACAACAACATACGAACCAAATGTAGTCTTCTCCAGTCGGCAGAAAGCTTCAAATCCCTCTTCGTTCTTTCGACCGTTACGTCAATATTTATAAGCAGCGCTTCTATGAAATATATTTGCTGTACCGCTCACACCACCGCATAAAGTAATGTTTCGTCTCTGTCGTTACATGTTTGCAATGTTAGTTTTAAAATAGCGGATTGTTTTTAATTTTAGAAATATTTTTTTGGAGTATTTCAGACCTTATATTTATTTCTGTAGCTTGTCTGATACTTTGATTTTGGGTCTTGCTAGAGAAAATACGATATTTGGAATGAATAAAAGTTGTTGTAGGAGCGCATCACCTACCGGCCGACTAGCGCCATCTCATTTACTCTCATATTTCTTGTTTGTTTCACGTCCTGCGATTGGGCCAATAGCATTTACGGAGCAACCCACCTTACGGCATATAAACTAGCGCGGAATATTGTACTCTATCGCTTGTGAATAAAGTTTAACTTTTTACCATTTAATTCCGAGTTACCGGCGTTTGTCACGCAAGAGTTCTAATTTTAAATCAAGTGTAGGCGGAGCTCTCGTGTTGGAGCTTTTATATTGAAAAACAAAATGTCTTTAACGAAAACCTGTTTTGAGAAACTTAAGCCTTTTATGTACGGAAGTTTTAAGTTTAGCGTTGGAAGGGAGATAGAACCTTTTGGTCCGGGGCTGTGGGAAGCTAGTCCCGCTGAAATAAAGTAAAAAACTTTAGTAACCGGCTTGTCGGTATTTTCCTTTTGTTTGATTTTTGTTTTGTGAACGGGACATTGCATGAGAAATGCAATGCAACAATATGGCGTCGTATTCATCTTTACTGTACGTATGCAATTTTCATGGATTATTGAGCTTTGTGAAAGATGAATTCAGATAACGATACGTATTATTTCGAACATATTCCGCTGCAGTTGTATGAATATTGATTTCTTTTATTCCATGATGCTCTATATTTTCTTATCTTCATTCTCATAGGCTGATATCTGGTGGGTGCAAGTAGTGGGTAAGTACAAGAGGTTCGTCTGGCGTCTGTTCGGCGGGTGAACTCATTACGGTTGTCGGTCAAGGCCTCGAGGTCGCTGCGGTGGGTGGCCGCCTTAATTACACCCTACGATTTAGGACTTCTTTCTCGTGCATTGTTGTTCGTGGCTACTCGTACATTCTTGTGACTCGAGACGTGTGACTATCAAGATGGGCTTGTTTTTTTTTAAGTTACACTACTCAATGTTCTTGGGAGAATATTTTTTTTTGTAAACTTCAAGATGAATGTTGACTTTGGACCATGTCAACGTAGTCAAAACTCTTCTATACCTACTTTAAACAGCAAAGGCTGACATTTACTTCTTTTTCTTCTTATCTCCCTTATCTTCTTGTCTGAAGCGAAATTGTATGATTGTCCAGGACTAAAACATGCGCACATTTGTTCCATTAAGATACTTGCACATTTTTCTTTATTAACCCTACCACGGCGCCCATGTTATATATGGTCATTTACCATATAAAATTAATGTGTACCTACAGTATACCCTCCAGGCACTGGCTTTGTGTATCGTTGAATATTCAAGAGGAGACTTAAAAGGAATAATTAAATGACGTTAAAAACTTATTTAAATATTCCACGGAGCTACGATCCGTGGTCATCAGCTATTCGAAACCTGTTTTACTCATTAGTTGTGTGCGTACTCGTATATTCGCTATTATTATTTCTAGTTACTATGAAGGAAGCCTCTTTTCGTCGTTTGCATATCCATACCATATACATCTAAGGGGTATTTCCCGTATTTTTAAGAACGTTCGCATTCTAATCTCAGTCAAAATCTGTCACAAATACGTTAAATTTACCTACATTTTTGACAAGTTTTTGACATTAGATTACAACTAGAGTTGGAACGTTTTTAACTACGGGAATTGGCATGATGTGCAAGTGACATTGTGTGTGAGAGTGGGATTTTGCAAAGCTTTCATAGTAAAATCACGCCTGTATTCCTGAAGCGTGAGCAGAGGTATGCCTATAAATGGCACTTAAACATTACTGCCATGTTTCGCCAGTAATGTTTAAGTCCCATGTAATAGGGGGCGAAGCTTTCATCAAAATGTCAAAATACTGTTGTTACTGAAGGTATGGTTTTCATTTCTGTAAATGGGTTTTGAAAAACATGTCAGACAATGTTTCCTAGCTTACTAGACTGATGAACACTGAGAAACACTGAAACAAACTCGTAACAGTGTCTTTTCAAGTCCAGATATTATCTTGGTCAGATTGGTCATATGAAGACTATGTGTTTCATATTGTCTATATGTATGTATCCTCACATCATTCGAGAAGTTTTCCTGCTTTCGTTAAAAGAGCAGAGCAGCCTAAATCAAAAATCATATCCTGTATTCAAAAATGTTTGTTTAAAACCTTCGTAAAGACCATTGCCCAGTTATAAGAGGACATACAAAGAAAGAAAAATCAAGGAACAACTAGTTTATTTGCCTCAGAAGACACATTGCTAGGAACAAGTTTGTCTTTCATAAACACGTACATTTGAAAGATAAATTTGTAGTAGGTACCTATTGGTAGAAAATTTTCAAACTATGTTAGTTACAACAGATCGTGTTCGAAACACCACACTAACCAAAACACCAAAACACAAATATTCGACTGAGCTCAAAAGGCTGCCCAACTTAAATGGGACTGGGTAGGACATGTCTGTCGCATGCCGAACGAGCTGGACCCATATAACATACATAGAATTGGTGCCCTGAAACAGTGACACGAGGCCGCGGCTGACGACGAAGGTAATGGCGGCTCGATTTGGATGTCTTCCTTAAGAATTAGAAAGGCGTGGAATCACGACCGATAGAAGGAATGAAGGGAGGCCAAATTGCCAAATGGCCAAATTGTCCCACTGCTGGGCAAACCCAGCAGTGGGACAATTTGGGCTGGTAATAGTCATATATGTTAGTGAAGACAAAACAAAAACTTTAAAGAGAGATAGAAAGAGAAAGAAGTATAAAATATATACATATGTTCAATTATAATAGAGATATTGTCATCAGTTGCACTTGTTGGCATTGACAAGAAGCTACCAAACTTGTTTGCAAAATAATCAGCAGTACACCAAGAAACCACAGAGTACAAACAGTCTATTCTATACTAAGTAAGTAGAATACTGTACTTAAGTTAAGTGAAAAAACGCATCAATAACGTAGAACGTTTATAGTAATTGTAAGTTAGTGTTAGATCGTGATCGGTGAGTGTCAATGATTGATGTTGGTATCGCGATACACGGTTAATTAGTGAGTATCAAACGTTAATATACTGTGATTAAAAACCTAATGTGGGATTGTATACAAGTTGGTCTGAAAAAAAAGATAGTGTGTTGAGTAAAACAATCCATACTTATACATATATATTATTTATATTATAAATGGGAAAGTGTGTGTGTTTGTTTGTCCGTCTTTCACTGCAAAACCATTGAACGGATTTCGATAAAATTTGGCAGAAAGATAGATAGTATCCCGAGGAAGGACATAGGCTACTTTTTATCAGTAAACCACACGGACAAAGCCGCGGGCGGAAGCTAGTAATATATATGTATGTATAGTGTATAGTATGCTTTTAGCTTTAGGCGCATTTCTTATTTTTTATCTTAAAACTGGACATGGTGCCATATTTTTCTATTGCCTTGCCTTTTTTGACTGCCCCGTTGGTCTGGTGGTCGCAAGTGCTACTACTAAGCATTCGGTCCTGGGTTCCATTTCTGGCTCGGGTAAAGTCTTATTGGGTTTTCCTTTTGGAACTTTTCATATTTCAGCATGGACTTCGAATTCGTGCCCGGTTGATGGCAATATGCTTGCCCTTTGTAACTTGGGACTTCAAAATTACTGGTAAAATGTTAAGTGTATTGTAGTTATACCTCTAGCTAATCCTTTGGGTACTACTGGTGTGATGTTTTGATGTTTTTCTTTGACTAGCTGAACATTTGCTCATTCCTAAACGCTATACCAATACTTATAATTCCTTTGAAGTGGGACGAGAATTTATCACACTAAGACTAGGGAATAATTGTATCAGACTGGGAGTGATGATATTTGCATCTAATGGTGGAGTAGATAAAGTGGGGGGATATCGTGGCTAAATAAAAAAAGCCGCACCGTTTGATCGGAAGTTAAGCTACGCTCGCCGAGGTCAGTCTGTGGATGGGTGACTATTCGTAATATATCAGATATAGTCTCCTCCGTACTTCGGAAATCACGTCAAGCCGCTGGTCCCGGCTGTCAGTTGTAGGTCTTTGACAGTCGTTACTTACGGGATTTCCGACTACCCAGTCGGAAGCCCGAAACTCTGACAAACAGTTTTACCAAGGGGTATCGCGTTGCCCAGTAACTGGGTTATGGAGGTCAGATAGGCAGTCGGTCCATGTAAACTACTGGTATTCAGCTGCATCCAGTACTAGACTGGAAGCCGACCGCAACATAGTTGGGAAAAGGCAGGCAGATGATGGTGCAGTAGATAAAGTAAACAGAATAGGTAAACAGATCACAAAAAATATTGTAAATAAATCCGACATTGCTCCTTCTTTCCTGTGCAAGAATATGGTTTAATATTTTGTACGATATTTTCCTTATTCTTTCTCAGTATTTGGTCAGTGGTTTCCAGGGAAACTACATAACTTAGGATTTAATGATCGTTCTGAGATGCTTATTATTGATAGTGTTTTTTTTTTTAACGTTACCCCACACTAGGAATTTCGTCTGTATCGTGGGTGCGTTTACAAACATTCAAACTCACATACACAAACAGTTAGACCCGAAACAACTACGTGTAGGCCATACAACTATTTGTTTCGTGCGGGAATCGAACACATGACAAGCAGCGCAGTAGTCAATCATTCCGCCACTGCCCCAACCGTGCCGTGTATAACCCTGCCGTGCTGATTGAAAATACTGGGAATATTTTTTGTTTCGTTCCCAAAAATACGATAACCAATTTCACACTCATAGCCAACGGTTTAACCACTGATGCAAAAACAAAAATAGAAGAAAACAAAGCCGTCAAGTGATAAGGTATAATTTAGCCTCATATTACGTGACATGTGCACGAGAGGGTTGGCTGTCATTAGTGTCAGATGCTCTCGGTCGAGGCGACCGTCTGTCAAGCGTTGACGAGCCTGCAGTCAACGGGTTACGTTTACCTTACTCTGAGTCAAGGTGAACGGTTTCGTTGACACCATTTTCAGATACGGTTTTGCTCAACGTATTGGTTAATACGTTTATTCAATTGTCTTTCTTTCTTAGGCCCGTCTTACAGAAGCTCACTCAAAATTCAAGCTTACTTAGATCTAGTTTTAACCGATCAAATGGCTTTAAGTAATGCTTCAGTGTCAATGGCAATTTAAATTGTGTGAGTCCTGAACTTTTTAGACAAAATTAGAATCTGTTCAGCACCATTTAAAGATCAAAGAAGGTGAGAAGAAATCCGTTGTAAAATTAAAATACTAAATAACACATACCAATTATTTTTATTTATCTTTCTATCTGGAATTTCTCAGTAGCAGCCCAGAGCCTGGATTTATGCCCGGTTAGTGGCGACAGACTTGCCCCTTACTACATGGGAATTCAACACGGGTACACTACAACAGCACTATTGCACCTTTGCCTGACCCTTCGGAGAATACAGAATACGGATATTTTCATATCAAAATATCTTCAAGACTAAACCAACTGTTCTAGGCAACTAACGCTACATTTATTAAATCCTCAGATCCGTTGTTTCTCCGTCTAATTAGTCGGGGTTTCCTGTACATTTGCTGCCACCTGTCGTGGCGTGCCACTGACGTACCTAGCGCCTACCTCTCGAATTAATTACCGCGATCGATTAATACCCGCCAAGCCAAAACTTAATTATGGGGAGAAATTATTTCGCGCGTTTTTGTGGTGCGTGAGCGGTTACTTTGTTGAATTCGAAATTAGAACAATGAATTGGGATCCTGATAATTTTTAAATGTTTTGTTTTTGGAATCTATAAGTACACCTGTTAATAATTCTGGACTTCTGTCTCACCTTTTGCTGCTGATCATGTGTCTTTTTTTTTTCTTGGCAGGTTAATGGCTGTTTGTAGGACAGGATACAGGTGTATATGTATAGGTTGGCACCTAAATAGCCAGTGGGTCTCCTCATATCCGTTCTTGACTATAATTTATATACAGTCCTTCCTATCATCAGCTGACTTACCATAATAATCGTCGTCAAACCTGTCCAATATTTAACACTAACACTACAAGACCTACACGTCCTTCCCAACATATTTCTTCTTTATTGTCAGATTTTAAATGGTTACAATGTATCAACAGTCTCCCGGGGCAGTTCAGTGCACCTCGGCCACCGCTTTTTGTGGCGTCGAGCTCACCCGCTTATTTGGCATCATTAATCATTATTTCGGCCCAGCAATGGACCGCCGTATGCTTCACAATTTGAGAAAATAACCCTTTTTTGTGTTTTAAGTAAGTTGGTTTGCAATAACATCGGGTCCACAGAGCATGGCGATCGCATGCCGTGCACATTTATGTAAATTACGTACCAAGAAGGTTGGTTATATGGGTGTATCATGTGCTGTGTTATGGGGTACACGTGTATTTTGTATCAGGCCTTACGAAATCTGCAAATTAGACTTTAGTATCTAACATTTTTAATGTATCAGGTTCTGTTTTTACTTCCGTTGTGATGATTGAATTACGCTGCCTTGAGTGGACCCGCTAATGGCTTGCATCCGTTTGGATGGTTCAAGGATGGCATTAGTGAAGCTCTCATCTGTCGGTTTTTGCATGGCTTCGTGAGGAGCAGGTAACTATAATACGGTTGTTTCACTTTGAGAGTTATTCGTTGATGGTAGGCAATTTATATATGCATATTTTATTGCCTTTAAGATCAGTTGGTTTGCTAATAATCGTTGATGTTTGTCTCGTTCTTTTGGTAAGTGGTTTGAACATTTCTTTAAATAAATTAGTCAAATTATTAATTCATTTATATATAGCGTGAATTGTCCCACGGCTGTGAAAAGGCCAGAATTCTTAATCGATCGTAATAGTTACGGAACTCCTATAATTACGCCATTTCTAATGTCTTATAGTTTCAGCTTAGATTCAATTATTAATACATAACTTTTTTCTTTTTCTGTTATTTATAGACACTTGGATTACTTGACCAGAAATATTTTTATGTTGTCATACACGGCGAAATATGCAGTTCCTGTATTATTTTAAGACCATGCTCTCTCTCTTACTTATGTTTTACCTTATCTTATCTTATCAATTTCTCCCATCGGTCACGATTCTGTGTTAGTATGTACAGGAGGCCAGCACATAAAGCTACCCCAATCTGCCAAGATTCTACGATAGTTTTAAACTCCATCACAAAGGAATAAGGTTTATGTTTAATTGGCAAAAATTGACAGTTTGTGCTGGCGTCTGTACTTCCCAATTCGTCGTTCAGGTCGTCGCGCCATCTTCCATGTTTCTAGGCACCATTCCTGCACCTCATGGAGATGTGTCAGCAGCATTGACGGGGCCTACTAGGGGGCAGAAGCCTGCTAGGGTTACCGGGTTACCGTGACCCTGGAACGTAATGGGCGAGGACGGAACACCGATGGGTTTTAGTCAGTAAAAGTCTGAGACGCCATCCTGTTCCAACCAGTACGTAGAAGAGAAAACATTGGATGATTTCTCATCCTTACTTAGTTACTTATTTGAGGAGCTCGTGGCTAAATAAAAACAGCCGCACGGGTTGATCGAAGGTTAAGCTACGCTTGTCGAGGTCAGTCTGTGGATGGGTGACCGTTCGTAACATATCGAGTCTCCTCCGTGCCTCGGAAAGCACGTTAAGCCGTTGGTCCCGGCTGACATTTGTAGATCTTTGACAGTCGTTAAGGGTAGTCAGAAGCCCGAAAGTCTGACAACCAGTCTTACCAAGGGATATCAGGTTGCCCAGTAACTGGGTTGTGGAGGTCAGATAGGCAGTCGCTCCATGTAAAGCACTAGTATTCAGCTGCATCCGGTTAGACTGGGAGCCGAACCCAACATAGTTGGGTAAAGGCTAGGCAGATGAGATGATGATGACTTAGTTACTTATTTCTTCTATACCCAGTTGTTGTAAAACAACTGAAAGATCGTGACAAACTGAACGCTGAGAAGACTGCCGAAAGTCTATACACCACAAGACGACCACAGGTTTAAGATGTTAGTACCTATAATACTGTGAATTGTCTTGAGACTGTGTACCAGCTTTAATTGATGTAGGTAATATTTCATTGTGCATGCGACTACGATGCGTGCGCGCAGATACGCTCATATTAGTTATTGTTCGTACGATATTATCACTGGTTTTTGTTGCCTCGTTCTTGTAGGTACTGATCATGTTCAGATACGCAAATTGTTGTGTATAAATAATTTTAATTAAAATCCTTGTCGAGTTGTTTCTGCTATGGTGGTTGGAGTTAAGTATAATTAATTTGCAAGTGCTGTCACCCTGTTAACATCGCTTTCCCGTGACGACTTAGGGGTCGTCAAAGTGTTACTTATCCTCCTAGACGGCTAGGTAAAGACATACTTTATCAGACTTAGAAGGAGGAATAGGTATTCTGGGTCTGGCTCTCGCATACCCACATTCTCACCTCTTAAAGACTTTACCCTGAAGGAACTATACCTATATACTAGGGATTTCGTATATTGTTAAAGCTTTTGTGATAAAATGCTCTGCTGCCTTCAGTTAGAACTTTGTTTGTAAGGAAAACAGTATTGATTTCCTTACAAACAAAGTTGTATGAAGCTGAGCTCAGCTTCATAATAAGTTACCGAAATGTATTAGAGACTCTTCATCTGTTAACATTTATTTAACCAGTAGTAATTTGACTGCCTCGTTGGTCTATTGGTTGTAAACGCGACTGCCAAGCGTCAGGTCCTGGGTTCGATTCCCGGGTCGAACAATGTTTTATTGGGATTATTCATAAGGAATTTCTCACTATCAGCCCGGAGTCTGGATGTGTGCCTGGTTGATGGCAATAGGCTCACCCCCTATTACATGGGACTTCAAAAACTAACTGGTGAAATGTGTGTGTGTGTGTGTATACCATAGGTACACCTCTGCCCAACCCTTCCGGGAAATACAGGGGTGATGTTATGTAGTAATGTATAAGTATTTTAATTTTGATAGATTGAACAAACTTTGTAATAATTACCTACTTAATATTTATTTATGAAATTTCTCATATTTAAGTGCACTGTTAATGTGTTCTTTGGAGAAATAAAGAATTGAACAAACTTTGACGACACGATTGGCGCAGTGGTTGAGCCATCGGCTGCTGCGCCGCGTGTTGTGGGTTCGATCCCTGCACGGAACAAATATTTGTATGACCTACAGGTAGTTGTTCCGGGTCTGGCTGTTTGTGTATGTGAGTTTAAATGTTTGTAAACGCACCCACGATACAGGAGAAATTCCTAGTGTGGGGCAACGTTTTATAAAAAAAAAAAAAAAAAAAAAAAAAAAAAAAAAAAAAAAAAAAAAAAAAAAAAAACATTCCTTCTACAGAAATCTAACAAATTGTACTTCTGACTTTATGTTAGTTTTTAATGCTTTGGAAAATCAATTAAGATAAGGAAAGAAAGTATAGCGCTCAATTATAATTACAGTAGTGCACGCTTGCATTACGAATGTTTCTTTGAAATCGTAAAAGCAATCACAATCTAGCCATATTGTTTTCAGTATCTGATGTATTCAAACTACTGAATACAAAAAATAATTAATATGCAAATACACTTTAAATTACTTATGAATTATTCAATCTATACGAGGAGCTCGTGGCTAAAGAAAAATAGCTGTACGGGTTGATCAAAGGTTAAGCTATGTTAAACCGAAGTCAGTCAGTAGATGGGTGACCGATCGTTACATATCGAGACTCCTCCTTGCAGCACGTAAGTCCCGGCTGTCTTTTATAGATCTTTTACCGTTGTTACGGGTAGTCAGAAGCCCGTAAGTCTAACAACCAGTCTTAGCAAGGGGTAACGTGTTGCCCAGTTACTGGGTTATGGAAGTCAGATGGGCAGCTGCTCCATGTAAAATATGGGTATTCAGCTGCATCCGGATAGATTGGAAGCCGACCCCAACGTTGTTGGTAAAAGGCTAGGCAGATGATGATATTCAAACTATACATTTTAAATACAGTAAAGCAAGGCGCTGTCCTCCCTCCCTTGTACCGTCTGACTAGTTTTGACAAGGTAGGAAATTCTCGAAAAAACGAAAAGGGAAGAAAATGTTGGCGGCACAGAGAAAAGGGATCGAATAATGTATCGTAGTAAGAGTGCTTTCTTTTTAGGGTAGGTATCGTATCAAACTCGTTTCGTACTCAACTGCACTTTTTAATAATCAGTAAAAGCGCGTTGTCGGATATTCTTAGTTTTACGAGTCCTTAAATCATTTCTTTCAACATCATTTTTTTGAATATGGAAATACGAGTATCTATATTCTTCCTACCAAAGTAACCGACCGAGTATTTTTCGTACCTTCGGTGGGTGAGTCCGACTCGCTATTAGGCGATTTTGCATTTACTACAACATTTGACGATTCAACTCAATCATCATCCTCCTGCCCTAATCCCAATTTATTTAGGGTGCGCGCAGCATGTCTTCTTCTTCCATACATTTCTATTTGCCGTCATCTCTAAAATCGTGTTGATCAAATATTTTCTTACTTTAGAATACGCAAACGTTTTTCTAATAATTCTATGTCTATAACTTGGGTCAACAAAGTTCAAGACAACCATGCAGAAGCTACAAGGAGTATAGATACGTACCTCATTGTACCAGGAACCAGATACGCAGACAATATTTTCATAAAGATGCAGACGCCGCGCAGGTGCGATATGTTTGGGAACTATTGAGAACGACTACCGTCTTTATTGCACGTACATTTGGACAGCTCTTCGACTGGCGCAATAAACTCCCGCGGCTGCTTGTACTACGAAGATGAAGTGTCTTTTGTGAATTTAATTTGAAAGGTTGTTTTCGTGTTATAGAATACCTTATCCTTTGTTGACAGATTTTTTTATTTTTCAACATTTTATGTCGCTTGCTAAAAAGCTGTGTTGGTACTGCCTCCAACTGGTCGTGGGTTCGAATTCAAGTTGGCACTATATTTACTAACACTATCATTCAGAATGTTTGTATTCAATTCCTTTATTTATGTAAGCATAAATAAAGGAATTGAATACAAACATTCTGAATGATAGTGTCCACGTGCATATGGTAAGCCATATGCACGTGGCCTCTGTGGTGTGTCTTACATATTTTTTTCCTTTTCTACTTTCTTTCTTTACTACTTTGTGCAATTCATTTCATCAGCACTGCTCTCAGAACCAAAAATTAATTCAATAGTGTTACATCCACCAAACCCCAAAGGGCCCGTGTAGTGGATTAAGCCAGAGAGAGGCCTGTGTCCCAGCCAAGTGGGACGTTATAGGCTGATTATGGTATGACACTCTTTGGTATTTGAAAGTGTAAACTAAGCCAATTTTAAGAAAACTAAGTACAATCAAGAGTTTTTCGGTTATGTTTTTTTGTATAATTCCGGCTTTTTCCATTTTCAGTCAAAAATTAATGAGTTTTATGTAGATACAGTGGCTAGCACATCAAGCTACTTCAATCTATTTTTCTTTGATAGCTTTTCAACTTTATTACAAAAGAATAAGGTTCATGTTCAATTGGAAAAATTGGCAGTTTGGGAAAGTTTGATGTGCTGGCGTCTGCACCTAGATAATAATTAACTTGTCTAACATATTGTCTGTGTCAACTGATCAGCTCTTATAGCTCTGACTAAAACTTTAGTCAACCCCACTAAACCACGTAGATACTTAGTCAAATCCTCCACATCTACCTTTGTCGAACAAATCTCGAAGGTGTACAACACACGTATAGTTGCAGGGTGCTGCAAGCGTCGCGGATACGGTGCGGGGTGAGGGGCGCGCGGTAACAGATGCGCTGCATTGCCGCCGCGCCAACTCCTGACGGCGGGTAGGGACGGACTTGGGTTAGGATAAAAGAATATTTTACTATAGAAAGGCAACATAATCTCTTTCGAAGGAGGTATGTCAATGCCATGAATTTCAGTAGGTTTATAAGCTGGATAGTCTATCTTGATCTTTACATTGAAGCATAAGGAGTTAGAATCGTAGCGTCCTGTAGTTTCTACCTAACCCCATGGGAAATAGGCGTGAGTGAATGTATGCACAGTGAGGCCAGACTCCCAAATTTTGCTTAAATCCCTCGTTTATCTGTAGCCCTTTCTTATTGTCTACCAGTTTGGAGGATATAACTGTCAAACAATTCTAATTTAAAGGATACTATGATCCAACAAACTAATATTTCTTGAATAATGAGACGGTGTTAACCGTATTTAGGAATAAAAGATTGAACGTGGTAAAACTTGAAAGAAAGTCGTCGGAATATGCACAAATGTAGTTAGAAAATAAAATAAGACGTAATGTTTGTTTCTTATTTTGACGTCAACGACATTCCTATAAATTAAAAATAGAATAAGTTTAAAAAAGGCAAGTAAAAACTTCTTGCATCCCAAATTCGTGCCTGCAACAAAACGCGAGGGAGCGTCGATGACAAAATACAAATTTTATTTTATTAAATTCAAAAAAAGCCTCCAATGATTGATAGGAGCGCGCCCTCTCCCGTTGCATAACTCTTGCTACTCAATAAAATGGATCATTGATTTCCCTGGTATACTCTCGTCTTGACGTGTGTAACTGTGTACTGTGTAGGTACTACTGTCGCAGTTCCGTATTGCGCAGTGTCGCAGAACTTAGGAAGGGTTATGGTTTTCTTGTGTACGAATTTTATACAGTCTTGCTATTGTTGGTGTTTTAGTTTTTTTTAACACGATATCCTTTCGTGACAGCTTTGGTGGTCCGGTGGTTCCAAGCATTACTGCTGAGTATGATATCGTAGGTTCGATCGCCGATTCAGAAAGGGTAGTTGGGTTTTCCTATCTGGAATTTCTCAGTAGCAATGTGGAGTCTGGAATTGTGTCCTGTTGGTGGAAATAGGGTCGCCTCCCATTACATCGGGTACCTTAAGCATAACTGGGTGAACTATACGTCTCGCTAAGCCAAAACTTGCGGGGAGTATAGAAGTGTTGCTATCCTTTTTCCACACACTTTATCATGAGGTAAAACTGGCAAGACGATCTGTGGTATCTTCGATATCAATATTTGTTGGAGCAGTTGCACTTCTGGGTAAGTTTATTACTTAGTCTGAAATCATTTGTGGCTTCCTTTCAGTCTTCTATTTAATAAGGGCGAGTGACGAGACCCGTACTTTAAAACTATCTTAAGCTTCGATACAAAAGCTATTTTACACATGATTGATGATAAACTTATTCCCAAGCGCATAGCCAACTTACTTCATGCGCCATACGCCGAAGATGCAGTAATTATTTACTTATTTACCGATTTGCGTACCCACTAATTTACGATACGGGCATAAATATCTCCGCAACCGGTATAAGGGCGAGTGCGCACTTGCGATCAGACTTTAATACGGTGAGCGGAGATATATCAGCGACAAGTGGTCGCGAGCTGTTTACAAGAACGCGACATAATGGCCTCCGTGTAAAATATCGGAGTGCTCTATACGGGACCATCGTGTCACCCCGTAAGTATTTTGGGAGTGGTTTCTTCTGTAATCCTCTTTATGAGTTTAGAAGAGATGTAGAGAAATGTTTTTATGATGGTTATTTTTCGGATTGATCGTTTTCAATTGTTTCAGGAATTACGAGTAGCTTTTATTGTATATATGTAGAAAATTAAAAGACTAAGTTTCTAGCTTTCATCTATTACGATGAGATTGCCTTACATACTGGTCCTTCAGTACAAATTTTGGTCCTTTGGATCACAGTAGGTACTTGAAATTCCGACACAAATTCTAGATATTTTTCGCACTGACTGATATGATAAAAAATGATTTTGCATCTTCGTTATTGCAGGTCAAAAGCAGAACACTACCCGCAGGCCGGGTCGGCGGGCGCCATGCTCCGGGCCAGCGGCCGCTTACCCAAGCCGCTAGGGTTGCTACACACAGTTAATTTAAAATTCCCACTCGGATAAATAAGGAGGGTAACGTTTGCGTTTTATAGCCTACAATGTGCGAATGCAATGTTTGTGACGCTCCTTTGCGGTTGTGGACGTATTTTAATATCGTTAATTAGGTGTTACGAGCGTCGAGTGCTCGTTTAAAACCTCTTGTATTTTGGATAATGTGAACATGAATTTTGGGTGTAAGTGAAAAGTTCTAATAGGAGTGAATCTGTTTAGAATTTTATGTTTTGCTTGAAAATGTGCTTTGTGACCAGAACTTTCTAACAATTCAGTGACTGGTCGTGGTGATTTTTTTATCAAGAAAGTTTCTACTCTATTCAGCACGAATTTATATTTTAAAGAAGAAAGTTTTTTTGTAAGACTTTATTGTCATTTATGTGCACATTAATTGTGCTTGCCTCATCAATTTAAAGCAAAGTGGTGTAGGATTTTTTTATTTTCGATAAAAAAATCGATTTACATTTACGACAAACATTCATCCCAAGTCCTCTAGCAGCAATGTGGAAGCGGTACAAATAATAATATTTTTTACACTACATTCTCGAAAGAGTTATGCATACCTACTATCCGCAAGTTTATGTTTTAGTCCCATGTAATATGGGGCGAGCCTATTATAAGACTTCACGACCCGGGAATCAAACCCAGGAACTCACGCTCAGCTAGCGCTTGCAACCACTACACCAACAGGGCCGTTAGTAAATATCATGCCCTAAATAATGCACCTATATCTGATACAGATAATGATAATGGTACTGTATAAACTTAACAAAGAAAACTTCTGATTCGTTCCAATTCGGAAAATAGCGATGTATCTAATTTGCTTAGTACTGAAAACAAAAATCCAAGACACGGCAGCAAACAAAGGCGGCGTCATGAAATGGAGCGAAACTTTCTTACTAATTAATTTAATCCCTTCGAGCCCTACCCCATTACCCTAATTGAACTGCGGTGTACATGTCAATTCTTTGCTCTTGTTCTACTTAACCGAAATTCGAATTCCCACCTTGAAGTGTACACAGTAGAGTCTGTTTCAGGTTGTGAAATTCGCTGTAAAGTTAGCACCATGTTAATGATATGAGGGGCATACTTTGTAATATTTTGCATAAGTGTTCAATTCCTATAGGCTTACTAAAATATTGTCTTCAAAAATATGGTGAAAGGGAGATCGGATCGGTCGGAGGATCCTAAAACCCTAAGTTCAGTAGGTACATGATTCTGGACCCCTCAGTGTTGAAATTTTAAATTCTTAATTCATTTTTTCTATTCTCTATTTCTTTAAACTGTATAAAGTCATTTTTTCTACCTAACCAAATTAGATTCATAATGAATGACGTGAATTATTCACTTTTTAATTTTAAATCTCATTGGGCTAGATGGAAATTAGAATTTTCTCATGATTATTTACAATTTCAAGACGACACGGTTGGCGCAGTGTTGTTGTGGGTTCGATCCCCGCACGGAACAAATATTTGTATGACCTACAGGTAGTTGTTCCGGGTCTGGCTGTTTGTGTATGTGAGTTTAATGTTTGTAAACGCACCCACGATACAGGAGAAAATCCTAGTGTGGGGCAAAGTTTTATAACAAAAAAAAAATTAAAGTAACAAAATAAACTGAAAAGTACATTAAAATAGGAAAAAGCCGAAGAAACATTTTCACTGGGGAGTCCAGAATCATGTACTGAACTCCCGATATCAGGATCACCCATCCCTTTTAACCCTGTTCTTCTAAGGTCATACTAATTTCTTTGTCGGTTTCCATGCGAAGCAATCGATCACAAATTGAGCCATTGACGACGCACAGAAATAATGAAATAATACAAGAAAATTATGCCTTTGTGTATGTATGTCTGAGTAAAAGCAAATAAAAAGCTAAGTGGATCAGTGGCATAATTATGATAACTTATTTTCAGGTATACTCAAAGTAATTTATGACTAAATCATTACTTTGTATTTGTTTTCCCTTTCAAAAAAGAATAGAATATACTTTACTTCAAAATAAATAGAGTGCCATAATTATTAAACAAAATTGGGTGTAATTCTGACTTAATGATGTTTTGTTTTTAGTTCAGGAGTACATAATTTTTATATTAAAATAATTGAATATGGCCTTCGAAAAACCGCGGCAAAAAGGACCATAGAGAAATGTTCATTTTTGAAAGTAAAAAAAACATTTAATCAGTTCAGGCTCAAACACACAACGGCACAATACTAAACATAGAAAAGATAAAAAAAGAAATGAAAAAGAAATAAAAAATATATATTATTAAGTATGGTCAAGTGTGTTTTTCACGTTCTGAAGTTAGTTTTGTTAGATAGAAACACGAAAAGTGTCTAATTATTACAATTTTACGGTTTATTTGTATTTAGACAGTGAATTGAGCGATCAGCGTGCGTCAATAGCGGACCCCCTGTAAACGCGTTTTGTTCACTGTGCCGCTATACAAACGAATGACAGTAGATTCAGTTTACATTTTAATTTGAATATAGAATGGGGCTTTAAATTGTTTTGATATGATATGTAACCCAGGCACGAATTGTTTGAGAGAGGTTTACGAACCGAAAACGTCAAATTACCAAATTTATTAGTCAAAAGAAATTAGTTTCACGTACGTGATGTAGAGGTGCTGTTTCAATCGTAGTACAAATTACTGACGTTTTCGGTTGTAAACTTCTTGTAATAAATTCGTGATGGGACTAATGATTACGCATTGGAGGAGAAAAATAAAAGAATGAAGTTTATAATCGAATTTGGCATCATTTTTAAAAGAAATTACAGATACCTGAGTTGTATTGTGGGTGTACAGGGTGACGGGCTAAAGGACAAAAAAGTAGATGCCATAGGGCAAAGTATTCAACGATCAACCAGAAGTCCCAAAATTATGGGTTAATGCCTTGACTACAGATATGACTTGAATCATCAATTGTCTACAAAGACTATATAAAAATACAGACGAGAAGTTTAAGAAAAAAAGTGGAGAATTTTGCAGCATTATACTTCTGCTATCCAACTGCATAGTGGCTGTATTGACAACACGTCTGCTGACACGCACATCCTTTTCATAGCCACCGCCATTGCTGTATACAAAGGACCTTCTAAATTCGGTCGCTTAAACTTCAGACTATTCACTAAAGATATTGTGTAAACGCTCTATAGTGAATAATGTTATTATGCTAACAATTTTAAAAGCATTGGAAGTTTAAATAGCTGTAATGGCTAAGTTGGGACGCAGAGCTTTTAAATTAGGTCAGCCAGTGGAAGCTTTTTAGAAGATTGTTTTAAATTAAATGTTTTGTTTGAATGTTAAAGGTTCAAGCGATATACCTTAAACACGTTAAGTGAGCTGAATTTAAGTAAAGCCACGCTTGGGTATGTACTGTGCGGGTTTGTCGTAATTTGCAAGAATTCTTCAAAAGCTTAAAGACTTTATCATCATCGTCAACCATCTGTGCCTTGCCCACTGCCACTTAAGACTCCAGCAATAAAAAAGTTGGTACAACCATTATCTGTGGTATAACTGTATTACATATGTTCCACATACTTATAATTTCGTTTCAGTCTTGATTACTCCGGAACGAATGTTCTATATAAGATTCAAACCATGAATTAGTTTGTGTAATATCGATTTTTTGTCCACAAAAATAATTTATAGGTTTAATCACCGAACCAATTTGATCAAAGGACCAATCAAATAATCTGGTTAAAACACCGTCAGATATAAGTTTGAACCATAACAAAACTTCCGTGAAATGGGGTAAAACTAATTCGACCTCGGTCAGTGCAAGCTCGCCATGTGTCCCGGGTTCGATTCCCGGGGGTGTTCGTCTGTAATGTTACGCCTATTATTCGGCGATATATCTTCCGTTCCCGTCAATATTTTCATTTTCGTGGATTTCTGTCCATTTGGGAGTTCATTACGTCCCTCTGTGTGTGTTTGTGTTTCATCTTCATGTGTCATTTGTACGAGCTCGTTCCAACAAGGGTTTATTCGTTTACGTGTTGGAAACTTTTATTATAAAACTTAGTACTTACATATAACATTGAAATACTTATCATATCCTAAATTGGAGTGATAACAGAACATATAGTAATAACACAGGATGACCAAGAAATTCGATTGCTTTTTGTATAATTTCTTTCCAATAATCGTAAGGTAGAGAGAAAAGAATATCTGTGGATGGGTGACCGTTCGTAACATATCGAGACTCCTCCGTGCCTCAGAAAGCACATTCAGCCGTTGGTCCTGGCTGTAATTTGTCCATGTTTAACAGTCGTTACGGTCAGTCAGAAGCCTGAAAGTCTGACAACTAGTCTAGTAACTGGGTTGTGGAGGTCAGATAGTAAGTCGCACCATACAAAATACTGGAATTCAGCTGCATCCGGTCAGATTGAAACCGACCCCAACATAGTTGGGAAAGGGCTAGGCTAGATGATGAGAGAGAAAATAATGTTCTTTTTATCACTTCAAGTGTGCTCTCTATGTACAAATTATCAATTACCGAAGCACAATAATATTTCATGATCCTAAAACAATCTAAATCCCAGGGTAAGCCAACCCAATTTCCAGACTAACATGATTGAAGATATAGGTTATAGTTCCGTCATCGTCGATATTTGTAACAAGGCTGGCCCATGCATCACCCAGCTCAGAGTTTCAGACAATCTCTTAAAGTACCCGAGCCATCACACGTCACGGCCCGTACCAACCGGCCATCCTTTATTCAAATAAACCCTATTTTTATGGAAAACCTGCCCTTTCCACATCAATATCAATTTCCCAGCGATTGTTGCAGAAATAAAGGGATGACCCTTCGGGGACGCAGGTTATCTGCCCAACTATATTAGAGGATCTTTTAAAAAGGCAGTCTTTTTGGAAACTGTATTATGTGTTATTGAGAGTTTTTCCTTAAGGTTTTTTTAATAAAATGCGTGGGTGACCGTAACCTTTAGTTAGAGACAAAACAAACACGTTGTTCTTATTACTTATCCATTATGATATCGATAATCAATTTATGCAGAGTGGGTTTTTCACACAGCGTAATATTTGTACTCAAATGGTCAACCAAAATATTGAGAACTACCAAAAATAAAAACATATTTAACATGGAAAAATATCAAATTCCGACAATATAATCTAACTTCCAAATCTCTAACTGACTCTATCAGCAGAAATACTCACTTTTTAAAAACATGAAATATTAGTACAGGTTGGTTGACACTAAATGATTACACACATTACGACTTCCACCTATAAGTATTTAATACGTCCTCATCAATCTGTTACTTATTTACTCCTGATACATAACATATGATCGATGTGCTTTTATTTTAATACACGTCAACCAATAATGACCACATAACAGCGAATGATGCGACCATTTACAAAATGATAGGTGAACAGGCCTGAGAATATGCAGCAGTTGTTCTTCTCCGTGATTACGGACGATTACCCCGTCACCAAACTCGTATTCGGTCCCCACTTAATATAATAAGCATCGCTGAATCGAAATCGATGCTATTACATGTCTGGTCCCATTTATAATCAGTACATTGCGTCCCGAAGCGACCGTGCCGCCTTAGGGCCGCTGTAATCGGCCAATTATCTATAATTTTCTACCATCAGTCTTTACCCGAAGCGGGCTAGATTCCTGCCAGCCCTAGTGTAATGGTGCGTCCGGTTATCGATCTAATTGGTAAATTATGTATAGCCCTTCGGGAGACCAAGTGGAAATGGTCGGGGAATTTAAATACAAAGTGACTAATCGCAAGGACCAATTTATGGTACCTAGGAATGAAATCCTACTAGCGTATCAAGTGAACTAAAGCCCAAATATATATATATAGTTTTAATATTTTGCTAACAATGTCATTTTAAAAAAGCATTTGCAATTTGCATGGAGGTTACTCAGCTGTGTATCACTAAACATTTTGAAGTAAAATCCTGCTGTCTTGTAACTATAAAAAAGTGCATTTTATATAAATATATTAGTGGTAACATTTAAAACAAGAACAGGTTGTAGTTGAAACCGAGCCGCGGTGCACATTCGATCCGCCCCCAGCGGCTGCATGCGGCCGCGTCGTTTTTTTTGTCTTTTTTTTAGACCACCTTAATAAACTTTTTCCTATTGGCCGCAAGGAAATTATACATTTTTTGTCTGGGACGAAATAAAATTTATAGCAGGTGGAATGCTAGTGATTATTTGTGTTATCGATTGGAATCGGTTATCGATCGCTCCGATTGGTCGGTGCCAGTCCAATAGGGTTGCAGATCAATACGTGCGAGATAATTGATGTAATTATTCCAGTTGAATTGTTATTCTTACACCATTGTGGGGAGTTTCGTGTAGAACTAGTTTATCACGATATCTGAACAGTGGTTTTTGTTGGTAGGGATATATTTTAGGTAGTGGTGCCAAACGCGATCTCGCGTGACGGTGAGGCGTGGCATGCGATTACAATTAAAACATTGTTCGGTGCTTGGTCGTTCCAACCTAAAGAACGAACCTATCCGAAATTCGATCAAAAATCTTTGTCCATTACCAGAACTTGCGTTCGCCATATTAAATGGATAAGGTTGGGCATTTCTTTTTTAAATCATTAAAACTTGGTACGGTGTAGGTATGTTTAATTCTACAGCTACGGAACATGGATCGTTATCAGTAGATACTGTTTGATCTAGAGATAACTTGTGCGCGTGCGGGGGTTTTTTTATCGTTTTTATATAAATTTACCAGGTGAAATAAAGGTCAATCAAGAACATATAACAAACAAACAATCAACTTGCTGCAGGTGTAGAAAACCTCAAAGGCGCAAATACAACAACTTTATAGGGAGTTATGTATTTATGTCGTTTGGGGTTGAAACACTAGGGCCATGGGATCTCCGAGTGTTGATCTGGTTTTCCGGGATATCGCCAAGCGGTTGGTCGACTCTTCACCTGGCCTTGCTTTATTATGGCCAGAGAAATAGCATTGCCATACAATGTGGGAATGCTGCCAGCCTTTTTTTATGCTTTATGATTCCATCCTTTTCTTTTTGTACGTCCATATTACTGTTTTAAGTTTATTAGTTTATAAAAATGTAATTTAATGAACTTGCCGGTACACTCGTAACTGACATTATCGTCCTTATATCATATGCATACTACGCAGTTAATACCCGAGCACAGATAAAGGACATCAAAGCAGTGCGCTGGTTTGTTAATTTCGTTAGAAACATATTAATGACGTCATTAGTATACGTCACCACAAATGGGATTCGTGACAAAATATTGACACGACACGGAACGGACGAGTGTGTAATAAAAACATGAATTAAATGATATTGTAACAAAAAGGTGGACTGTCAAGCAACGCATTTGTCTAGAGACCGTCACTAATTTCATTAATATGCTGTATGTAACTTTGGGGTTCTGCAGTCTTATTTTAAATTCTACTTTGACTACATCCTTCAATATTCTTACAAGACAAACGAATCGGTAACACATTTAAGAATGAAATCGTGAAACGACCAGACGGTAAAAATCTACCATACAATTTAATTAAACAATTTGTGCGGAACCAAGCATGAATATTTTTTCGGTAACGCGGATGTATCGTCACGCGTGTATGAATTCGTTACGATTTCTTGTCGACCATTTATTTCGTAACGCGTTTATTATTAAATTTTATAAAACTTGTTACGTACCGCATTATGACAAATCGAAACGATAAAACGATTTAAGGCTATTTTTTAAATGTTATAAAATAATTTGTAGCATATAATAGTGCCTGGTCCTTTTGCTGCGTATTAAAGTTACCTTGGGGCAGCAGTGTTCAGTATCCTTCTTCAAAAAAAATATTGTTCTATTCTTAGTTTGCCTGAAAAGAAGTCGCATCTTACTAGTAGGTACATTTGGGTCCCTCCACGTTATACGTTAACTCTCCTAACTATTTCTGTTGCGTTGTAGTTTTGTCTTGTAATGGTGATCCTACAGTAGGATTACTGGGACCGCCCAGTAATCTATACTTAATAAGATAAAGTGAATAGTTTGTTTCTTTTTTGGAACGCCCTAATGTCTGGAACCACCTGTCGGATTTGAAAAAATCTTTTTGCATTTGATAGCCCAATTTGGGAAGAAGGTTATAGAACCGCGGGGCATAGCTAGTCAAGATATATTTCGTGAATGCTTAGCTTTAACCTAATAACATCCAGAATGATTATAGTTTTTATTGTTGGCAAATCTTTGTCTCATTTAAACATAATTTAATTTCTAACATTTTTAATTATGCTAGTATGTGCGTCAGTAAATAAATAAAAAATAAAAATAAATAATGCTGGACAATCCACACAACATCATCTAGCCCCAAGCTAAGCAGAGCTTGTGTTATGGGTACTTGATGACTGATATACTTAATACAATACATTACATAGATAGTACAATACATTAGGTAGATATTTATTATTATACATAGAAAATACCCAGAACACCTGGAACAAATATTTGTAGATCGTACAAACATTTGTTCCAAGGCGGGAATCGGACCCGCAACCTTCTGCGTCACAGGCGGACCTTCGCCCACTGCGCCACATAGGTCGTCGAATAGTCAGTATGTATACTTAGCGAATTTTGTTTTTTTTTTACACCTTAACTGCCAGGAAACGAGACATAATAGAAAATGTAGTTTGTCGGTCACTTGGCGATTAACGTGTTAACATGATCGGCTCTTAAATAACGGCGACTGAAGTTTTTGCGTTCCATTTTACCGCGATGAAAAAAATAGACAGGTGAAATGCATGTAGAGAAAATTACGTTATGATAAAGTGTTTCTATTTTTGCTCCGATAGATTACTGTTATAATTAAGTCAGGTGTAAACATGGACAATACGGGCATCATTTATTATCTTGTATACATGAGACCCTCCCTTCTTATACGAGAACATAGAAATATGCGAAATTAAAATAGTTCCTTTTTCTTGGTGCTTGAACCTAGCCTTTAGTTTTAAGTAATAGCATATTGCTTGTTGGGTTAAACTTAAGTTTTCATTATACAGAACAAAAACTTTTGGAGTACCTACCTACGTGATTATACTTTTGTACAGGTCATCAAATAACGTTCTTTTTTACCGCATATGGTGACGTCAGAGGTCAACTGACAACACAGATTTGAAGGATATGTTGTGTCAACATAATTATGTTGTTTTATTTCATCACCAGCATCATCTGTGTCATCTACCTAGCCTTTTCCAACCTATGCTGGAGTCCAGTTACAGGCAAGCCGGATGCTAAAAACCAGTTTTATTTTTATGGCACGGCGCCCTATCTGAGTTCCTCCACCCAGTTAATAGGTAATACAATACCCCTCGGTAAGACGGGGTGTCAGACTTTCAAGCATCTGACTAGGTAGTCAGAAGCCTGAAACTGACACCCCGTCCACAATAAAGCTTTTGAATTTCTATAATAAATGTATGCTTTTGAAATAAATGTAGTAGTAGGTACCTATCTACTAAAAGCAATATTTTTGAATAAATAAAAATACAAAATAGTAGGAACACAAAAAGACTAGCCTTTTGTGTTCCTGCTATTTGTCAAATAAACCTCTTTTTTTGCAGACCGCCATTTCTAGATTTTAAACCTTCGTCCAGCCACACCGCAGCTACAATCGTGAAGGGTGATACGATGACGTATGCCTCTCATCAATACGCGTCGCGCGTCCGAGCATTAACCCGCGCCTAATGAGGTCGGACAGCGTTTAATAGAATTAAACACTGGCCACGAAAGGGTTAGTATGGGACAGTGTGACCATTTGTTACTACAGTGCCCCGCGGTGACGCTCGAGTTTGTGATGACGCTATTTCCTGTAGTGCGTGATGCGTTAAATTTGACGCATCATAGTAATTTATGTAGTCATTATTCCTACCTGTTTGTAATGTATAACTTTTCGACTGTATGTGAATCAATGTTAGACCAACGTAAAAGGAGCCAGAGGCTGCATTTTTATCTCCTTCCTGTAAGATAAGAAAATGTAAGTTTACAAAGGCACAAAGTATTGTCATCGCATCAGAGATGAATTTACTTTCTTAGCTTTTTTTTTAGAATACAACGTAAACTGTAGTTTTTATGTTGTTATATTGTTTGTAGAGTTTACTTTAGTACACTATTGAAGCTGGTGATATCTACTATTCATCAAGTAAGTACTTAAAATACGATACGGATAAACATCTAAAACAATTTGTACGCGATTGTATCTACCCAACCACCTTGAAAACTCAACGCTTTATGCGTTTGTGCAATAACACTAAAGATTTCCCAGCTCACCTCTGGACTGTATTATTCGTGACTAGTGGAGTGGTCAGGCGGGCAGGGGGGGGGGGGTGTTGAGATCAGACAAAGCGCAAGCCTCTGTAGCCACTACATGAAAATAACCAGAAGACCCACCATCAAAAACCTACTTAATCGAATCACTCGTACCGATACAGCGACAGGTTCGAAAGTAGTCACTGTTGCTCCAACACCCAAGCAAAAACTTGTTCATTTCGCCAGCGATATGTGCGTGGTCCTTCGTAATTGTAGAACAAGTCTTCTGCATCTAATCTGTGTAGTGTAGTAGAAGACTAGGGGGGCAAGGGGGGGAGGATGCATCTCTACGCGGGCGGTGCCGGGCTGTTCTCACGCCTCTGAGGTCACGCCTTACTTTGACCATCACCGCGCAACATTACAAACACAACGTGCACTAGCTTATGAGAATAATGGAATACCTGTAACGGTATTGAGGTTCTATGCAATATTTCATTCGACGCCCTTCTGCCTGTTTCACCGCGCATTTCATGGGAAATACTTTCTAAAATAGTTTTGAAGATGTCTTTATTATGTTTTGATGTGAAAATGTTGGGTATGATAAGTGTATGTGAGTGCTCAGTTAGATCTTACGTGTATCGTGGTTTATGCCGACGTATTTATTCAGTGTCGTGTGACAGGCTTGATACCTACATTAATGCTAGAGATTTAGGTAAGCAGGACAAGAAATATGTCACCTGCGTAGAAATAAATGAGTCTGTCATACAACCCATAGATTAAATTCAGAGCCTGGTAACAAGGAGTATTCGCATGATTGTCCGCGATGTAATCCTGTAAGGCTTATAGTACTAGAGCTGAAAGTGCTGTATTACTACAGGGCTTACAGAAGAACAAGCTGCTGTGAGTGTACCTACTGCCTGGTGCTATGGGTGATCGTTTTGAGGATTGCCATTAGGGTGAGTTTTCTTTGAAAGAAATTGGTATGAAGCACCAATACTAGCATACAAAATTTCCCTTCGCAACATTCTCTTATGAAAACTAACCCAGACGTTTCCACATGGTACAAAAGATCCAAGTAAACTCCATTGTAATCCTCACACGTAACAGCAGCATATGAAATCAACACAGCGTCACAAAGCCGCGTTATCCTACTTGAGCGCCGCCATTGTGGAGCGTCAGATAAACGCGCGATACACAATGCGCTTAATATTGTAATCTATGAATATTTTCTATTGCGTGGTAAGTATGTGGAAAGTGTGATACAGACTTTGTGTTATGAAAAGGCTTTTTGTTCTGGATATATTTCTAGATGGGATTTTCTTGGCGAGATAGTTGGTATGGTAAGAATTTTGACGATTCTATTTGCTTCCTTCCACAATACTAGTAAGAATACTTTATTTTCTCACCAAAATTCACATTTCTTACATAGTTGCTATGGTAAAAGTAGATACGATACAAGATATATTGTGAGAGACTAGTGCCTTTACCAGTCTTGATGCCTATATTTTAGGAAACCAAATATCCACCCTTTATGTTTTATTAACATTCTTTCAGTTAATACTCTAGCAAATATTGGTCGCAGATAATTTAATAATTAAAATTGTAATTTCTATAGTGTTACTATGGTATGTTAGTATGGTGTGGAGCAGAATATGCTGGAGCTGGAGTGAGCTTTTAAGCGTCATTAGACGGTAAGTTAATGTTACTCGTTGTTTATGTAACAGGTCATGATGGCCCATTGGTTTAGGCCTCGCCTCTTGTGCACGAGGTTGTGGGTTCAAACCTGGGCAAGTACCAATGTGAGTTTTTTCAATTCATATGTACTTTCTAATTTTATCTTGGGCATCACTGACATCGATGAAGAAAAACATCGTGAGGAAACCTGGACTTATAATAGGTCTTTACCTATGAAATTGCCGTTTTGTATGAAAAAATTTAAATGAATTTTTTTCATGTATTTTTTATTTGTATTAATCGAAGTAATCACCCATGCAATCAATGCATCTTTGCCAACGCAGTGGCAGTTTATTGATGCCCTTCTTAAAGAAATCAGCTGGACGGGAGGCAACAAATTCTTCAAAGGCATTTTGTACTGCCTCTCGGGTATTGAATTTTTTCCCGCCAAGAAGTTATCCAAATTCTGGAAAAAGTAGTAGTCTGTAGGCGCAAGGTCTGGTGAGTAGGGCGGATGACGGAGAGCTTCCAACCCCAGTTCTTGCAACTTGGAGACCGTCTGCTGTGCAGTATGAGGTCGCGCGTTGTCGTGCAGGAGCAGCGGAGACGAGCGATTGACCAATGCTGGTTGGAGATGTGCCAGCTTCTCCATCATTGTGTTCCATTCTTCACAGTACACATCTGCAGTAATGCTCACCCCGTTTGGTAAGAAGCTGTGTTGAATCACACCGGTGCTAGACCACCAAACAGTGACCATCACTTTTCTTGGGGTAAGTTTTCGTTTAGGGCATTGTTTAGGTGCTGAACCAGGATCCAACCAACTTGCTGAGCGCTTGCGGTTATCAAACAGAATCCATTTTTCATCGCAGGTAACAATGCGGTTCAAAATTCCTTCATTTGTGTGTCTGTTGAGCAGTGCAAGGCACGTCTCGACGCGTACTTCGCGCTGGCGATCATTGAGTTCGTGGGGCACCCATTTGTCAAGCTTTTTTACCTTGCCAATTTGACGCAAATGGACCAATATTGTTTTGACGCTAACGTCGAAAGCTGCTGCTAATTCAGCCGTAGATTGTGTATCATCAGCTTCCACAATCGCCTTTAATTCGTCATTGTCGACCAAAGTCTTCGGACGACCGCGAGGTTCATTTTTCAGGTCGAAATTTCCAGAACGGAAGCGAGCAAACCAATAACAGGTAGTGCGTTGGTTTGTAGTGTTAGCTCCGTAAACGTCGTTGATGTTGCGTGCCGCTTGTGCCGCGTTGCTGCCACGACGGTACTCATATTCCATAATTACTCGAATTTTTAACGTATCCATGATGACGAAAAAGATTTAAATGCGATGAAAATGTAACACTAATCAATAAACAAATGACTACTTTTGGAAAAAAAAATCCATGTTTTTAAAATAAAATTAATTTGAAATTAGAATTCTTAGCCAAACAAAAAATATTTTGATTTGAAATGGCCAGTACTGCAGAACGGCAATTTCATAGGTAAAGACCTAATATAATTAGTCTAAGTCTGAAATCGCCAACCCGTCTTGAGCAAGCGTGGTGATTAATGCTCATACCTTCTCTGTATGAGAAGAGGCCTTTGCACTGCAGTGGGACAGTAATAGGCTTGTACTTTACTTTACTTTTTTTAATGTTACTCGCCATGAAATGATGAAAACGCTTTCAGTTTTGTCCAGACTTTGATACTCTAAATAAAACCATGAACTTTCTGTTATGGATAGGAATTACAATATATATTTGCAAATGTTTGGTGCCATGTGTGTACCCGCCCCTTTCCGCACACATGTTATTGAGTGTGAACTACACATTAGCACAATTCTGTTGGTACAGATATCTTATTCACAGGCCGGGCCGCCTACGCCGCCGCCTGGGTCGCCGGCGACGGCTGCCGTGACGCAGCAAAACCCGGGATATAACACCTTCCCGGCCCCAATTCACACCAAAGCCTCGTTAAAACGATTCAAATCAGAGATTTCAGGACGATACCCGATTGTATTATTCCGGTTTCGTAACCAAAAATCCAATTGTAGTCGGATCCCTTTCGGGAAAATTCCCGGAGTCCCGCTGAGATTGCCTGAATCGAACCGGCCTTCGTGGGAATGAATAACCGCGAATAATACGTTGTCATCCGCCATTATTATCTCACAATGATACAGTGGTTTTACGATAAAAATCTCGAATAACAATCGAGCGACTAGACTGTTATCTGCGTAATGTTATTTTAAATAAATAAAAGAAGATATCATAATAATTTATGTAATAGTGCCCCATTAAAACAATTATTTCAATGTCTTTATTATAATAAGCATGCAGGTTTTCATGTTGTGATGTCAGCCGTAAAAACATTAGCCAAAATGGCCGGATTTGAAAATAACTTCATACATGGTAGCGATGTGTGTGAGATAATAACTGAAATATGTAATCTGCAATTATGTGTCCAAGTACAGACGCCACCACATCAAGCTATACCAAGTTGTCAATTTTTCCCAATTGTACATGAACCTTATTCTCTTGAAATAAAGTTGATAAGCTATCAAAGAAATTTGATAGGATGGGTTGGCTTGATTTGCTGGCCTCGACGTCGAATTAGGTCTCCGTGTGACGTTTTTGTGACAGGTGTGGACGAACCAATAAGTATCAGAAAGACCTGCAGAACCAGCCAAGGTAAGACTCATTATTCAAGGCGTCTGCAACTAGGATGACATTGTTTTCAGATAACTACAGGGCTTATTTGTAAAAATCGAAATTATCGAAATTAACGGGGAGATTTTTACAGAATAGATCGGCTGATCTTCAATGAATTTGACTTTTTCTCACGTAGATTTTTTGGGTTAATTTGTATTATGTAAGGTGCACAGTCAGCTTTTACACCAAACGATGCTGATTGGCTAAGCACGATAAGAGCTCAAGCGGCAAGTTAAGTTGACTACTTACCACAACTTAAACTAGGATATACATCAGTGTTTAACACTCAAATGAAATGGAGAGATGAAATTATGAAATGAAAATGATACATCAGCGTCCAACACTCACCTATTATACATATAGGTACACAATCTACCGGTCGATTCCGTAAAAATCTTGCGTGTAATGAGAGGTGAAGTGAGCTGTTAGTGTGACCCAATTTATGTTGTAATGTTGACACACTTAAATACTAGCTTTAAAATACCTAGATAAAATTATCAATATCATTAGCATAAAAATATTATTAGGTAAGTAATCGGAATTCTTGATTTTTACCGTAATAAATGTGTGTACAATGTTGTTCTTTGGTCAGGTAGGTGTCACTGACAACTCACTTCATAGCTCACTTCACCCAAGTCATATAAACAAGAATAGCACCGTAGGTCTCACATACGAGTAAATATAGCATTTAAAAATAGTACCACTTTGAGATACAAGTCTACCCGCCCTAAGGCACGATGCTTCATGATAAATGGCTTGTACTGGGCACGGGCATGCGCGTGCGCTGGTGCGGGTTCTGTAATAACTAGGTACAGCGCTCGCAGGGCGGTTATTGATGGAAATTATTGACAAAGTCGCAGGGGGTTATTTTATAGCTATTTTTAAAAGATGTTTAGAGGTGCAAGATAAATGGTGCTGTTGATCTAGACGTAAATTAAAAACATTACGGGACACCAACTCATATATTACTTAACTTATTTTATACTTATCTTTTTTCGTATATCTTTGACAGTCGTTACGAGTTGTCAGAAGCACAAAAGTGTGACAACCAGTCTTAATAAAGGGTATCTTGTTACCCAAAGATTGGGTTGTGGAGGTCAGATAGGCAGTCGTTCCATGTAAATGGCTAATACTGATACATCTGATTAGACTGGAAGCCCACCCCAATCTGGTTGGGAAAAGGCTAGGCAGATGATGAATTGTTTTTCTATTGTGTATTCAGACAGATTTAGCTATTGTTCAAGGTTACCAACTTATGTTAAGGCAGTAGTTAGGTATTCCAAAGGTAAGGTTGGTTGTTTCATCGTATAAACAAAAATAACCTCAATTACATCATTTCACGATAAAAATAATAGTTAAATTGTGATTGGTACGTCTTCGTGTTGTACGCTGCACGGTGTACCATGATAAATGACTGCACAGTGTACGCTCCGTGCCTGTACCACGGCGAGACGGGGCACTATAGTGCGGTCGATTCGTGTTGGCATAAAACATCTTCATTTATAATCTGTATTTTAAATTTTTAGTTTTAATTAAAATATTTTTTATTTCTGGATTATTATTTTGATAGTATGTATGAGTGTCTGACACACTTTAGTGTTAAGAATCTATGTCTCACATCTATAGGTATAAGTATAACTGAATAGTAATATTCAAAGTCTGATTGCCGCGCTGTGTAATTTTTTGTATGTATCCCATTTGGTAAAATCAGGTTGGTGCTTGTTCTTTCGAAAAGCTTATAAACATACAAACAATACAATATTTGTGTCTCGCTTATAATTTTACTGAACAGAAAAGCTGTTAATTTAAAAAAAAATACACAAATTATAGCGTGCTACATCGTAGTCCAAGGTTTATCGTACGATATGTAATGCTACGCGTATCACCCAGTGCTATGCAGACTTAAACTTAGAGAGCTGCTTAGAGCTGCTAAGTGTAATATGTTTATGGATAATCTATAAAAGATAGCTTATATTTTTTTTATTAGCGACGACCTATGTGGCGCGGTGGGCGAAGGTCCGCCTGCGACGCAGGAGGTTGCGGGTTCGATTCCCGCCTTGGGACAAATGTTTGTACGATCTACAAATATTTGTTCCGGGTGTTCTGGGTATTTGCTATGTATAATAAAAAATATCTATCTATGTAATGTATTGTATTAAGTATATCAGTCATCTAGTACCCATAACACAAGCTCTGCTTAGCTTGGGGCTAGATGATGCTGTGTGGATTGTCCAGCATTATTTATTTATTATTTATTTTAAACATGTTTTTAGCACGGTACTTTTTAATTGATTTATAATGAATTATAATTATAATTGTTGTCAGTTTTTTCAAAAGTAAAGAACTGTTACACTTTAGTTTTAGTTCATGGATTGTCTTTGACAAGATCATCGTTAAATAATAAAACTTTAGTACCCATTTATCGCCCAAGTCGAATTTATTTGTAGAATAATAATATATAAAAACTATAAATCCTTTGTTTGTCAAATTTTACTTTACTTTCTATCAAAAAGAGCGCGGGTAGAACTGTGATAAAAAATAAACAGGCGGCTAAATGGTTAAATTAAATCGTTATCTGGCCAATCCTCCACTACCCCACTATACTACAGTAAAGACACAAAACAATGTCAATCGAGCTTGACAGTGAGCAGTGAGATGATGACGTCACTAAACGTCACTCCCCCACCGAGACAAAGATAACGAGCACCCACGAGTACCAGATTTGTGTACCGAAAATTTATGAATACCTCCACAGTACTGATATTGCGAGGAGACACGATGACGCGATGACGCGGCTGAATATTGAGTGTCTTGTGAAAATTGTTATAATATTCTTATCATCCTGTGTCTGTAGAGATAATTTATGGAGAATAATAAATAAGGAAGTGTTGCTGTATCCTAGAGTAAAAGTAATAGTGTGGACCGAGTTTCTATTAACCTGTTCAATTTAATCTGTTGTCAAATCTCACCATTATCATCATCCTCCTGCCCTTATCCCAATTTTCTTTACTTTATCTTCATCAGGCTCTTAAAAACCTACGCTCACATAACATAACATCACGCCTGTAATCCCCGAAGACGTAGACAGAGGCGTACAGTACACCCATATTTCGCCAGTTATGTTTACTCTATACTCAATACGTTCATTGCATTCCACAATGTGAACTTAGGTGGTAGGTTGTACATAAAGATACATACAATAGTTTTGGAGCATTGTGGGCCCTGTCGGGTAAGTTCCATATAATAGGGAGCCAGCTTATTGCCATCCACCAGGACCAAATCCAGACTTAGGGCTATACGACTGAGAAATTCCAGGTGGATTCGATTATGTCTGATATCAATGAAACGTCATACAATATGAATCGAGATGTATCTGAAGTCAAAAGAAAAAAAATCAACGCTGGTCTAATTATCAACGTACAGTATCTCAGACAGAACAGTAAAAATATTTACTGTCTCAAAAGTATGCTACTTTTTCGACAGTAAATATTTTCACCTATCTGTATGACTAAAATATTCCGCCATCGTTTACATCAGATATAAAATACACAATATCTCCGGGCACTTCCTACGATTGGTCGAGGTGCAGAGCGGATGTGACGTCAGAGCTGCTATCTCCGCAGCTGATTGCTCATAAACCCGTCGTCGACTGATAACACGGTGTCGAACTTTGAGAATAGACCCTCGTGATATGAGCAAGGAGGTAGTAGGTATGGAGAAATACCTTGTTATGATGTTATTAGCATTGGAGATTACGAAGTATGTAGATTAGGTTGCGTGGCTATTGAGGAAAATACACTAGAATTGAACTTTTCACTTGGAAACATATATTTTGGTGGTGAGGAGCTCGTGGCTAAATACAAATAGACGCACAGGTTGACCGAAAGTTTAGCTACGATTGTCGAGGTTAGTCTGTGGATGGGTGACCGTTCGTAACATGTCGAAACTCCTCCTTGCCTCGGAAAGCACGTTGAGCCGTTGGTACCGGTTGACATTTCTTGATCTTTGACAGTCGTTACGGGTAGTCAGAAGCCCGAAAGTATGACCACCAGTCTTACCAAGGGGTATCTTGTTGCCCAGTATATATAGTGGAGATTAGATAGGCAGTCACTCCACTTAAAATATTGGTATTCAGCTGCATCCGGTTAGACTGGAAGCCGACCCCAACATAATAGGGAAAAGGCTAGGCAGATGATGATGTATATTTTGGGGGTGTTGTTTGATGCTTATATAAATAAACTCATAATCAAGGTCTCATATTGAAGGAAATTAGGAATGTAGTGATAGGTGACTACATGACATTTACAGCTTACTTATTTGCTTTTAAATGTTTCTTACCTGTGAATCTCATTGGAGTATTAAACTCATAAAGCTGACTCAAATGATCTACGTGTAAACATTGAAAAAACAAAGCTAGTACAATTTCGAACACATAATTCTTTGGTAAAACCACCTCAAATAATCTACAATAATTCAGTTTTGGAACCCGTAACTTCAACCTTATTCTTGGGAATAGTTATTGACGAAAAACTAAATTGGAAAGACCATATAAATAAAGTCTGCACTCGTCTTGACAAATTTGTATTTGCTCTTCGAAAACTAAGACGAATAGCCAGTAGAGAGACAGCCCTCAATGCATACCATGGCTATGTTGCATCAGTGCTGCGTTATGGCCTCGTGATATGGGGAAATTCAGTAGATCTAAACAGAGCATTCATTGCACAAAAGAAATGTGTCAGAGCTGTGTATGGAGCAGAATACCTAGAGCATTGCAAGCCATTATTTAAAGCACTAAAAATTCTTCCACTTCCTTGCCTATATATTTTTGAAATTTGTATGTTTGTTAAAAGGTATTCGCACATTTTCCCATTGTATGAACACATTTCTACAAGAGTAAGAAACAGAAGCCCAAATAAATTACTTGCACCTAACCAGAGACTACACTTGTATAGCAGGAATTCCAATTGTATGGCAATCAAAATCTTCCCTTACCCCCACCGATCAGAGTGTTGCCCACTAATAAATTCAGGAAAACAATATTTGCCTGGCTGTTAGATAATTGTTTCTATTCAATTAATGATTTTATTAATTTTAAATTTTGACATTACTATATATCAATACTTTGTGTGTGTAGGTGTACCTTTTTTATTTTTATTTTCAATTTTTATTTATTGTTATTATTATTATTTTAAACATTTGATATTATGTTATTAGTGAAATTTGGCTAGACCTTTTACTCTGTAAGTTAGTTTAAATTACTTTTTTTTATATTTCTACACCGGCAACGGTAGTGTACGTGAAACTATTTTATGTTAAGACCTTAATGTACCATACACTCAGAAATAAATAAATAAATAAAAGCACCATAATTTTGATGAGTCATATCTATCCGAACATCAGTAAGGAGTATTTTATCATGTACTATCACAATCAGATCCAGCCTGTCCCTTGCTGTCCTCTTCAGCGACGTCCTAAGCCGAGGTTCGTACCCCGCAGGGGGTGCCCTTAGCGATAGTCGCTTAGCTTATAAGTTTTTATGCCTGGCTGGAGGCCTTAATTTTAATTAAGCCCCCCACAGGAAAGTTCGGTTGAGCAGTAAATATCCCTAAAGGATAAACTGCGAGATGCCCATTCCAAAAAAAATATCATGTACTAGCTATGCGCCACGGTTACACCCGTTACTTAGGGTAGCAGCGTGATTGTAAATATCCTATAAACTTTCTCAGGAATTGGACTGGATCAAATGCAAAAATAATTAAAATCTAAGTAGATAGTAGTAGTTACAGAGGTGAACGCGTTTAAACAAACAAACTCATCAGCTTTATTATATTGGGTAGAAGTGACATCGATGTACAACCTGATACAATGAGTTCATTACATCATTTTATAACCCCAGAGTTGGAAATTTTCGTCGGCATTTGCCAAATTTTTAGGTTTTTTTTTTACTTTAAACTGTGAAAAATATTCAACGCTGAGGCGTCCATTTGTAATACTTTTTCTTTTTTCTTTTCATTTAAAAAAAACGTTGCCCCACGTTAGGAATTTCTCCTGTATCGTGGGTGTAACAAACATTTAAACTCACATACACAAATAGCCAGACCCGAAACATCTACCTGTAGGCCATACAAATATTTGTTCCACGCGGCGATCGAACCCGCGATACGCAGCGCAGCAGCCAATAGCTCAGGCACTGCGCCAACCGTGTAGTCATATTATCACGTTGTGCGTTAAAGTTCCATATAAGATAAATATAAAAACTTTAATTGTAAAATTAAGAAAAACAAATAGACAATAAGGTGCAATAACCGTGTCTATAACAAGTTTCCCTGAAAGAATCAGCACGACCATTCATCGTCCACAATGGTTGCGTGCCTCCCCACTCTCATTGTTTTAATTTCACTGCCATCACTAATTGCCAGGGAAGGGACCGCATTTTAAATATCCCCGCAAACGTTTTTAACAACCACCTCATTGCATTTTAAAAGAAAGGATTATAATTTCTTTTAGTCAGGCCGGATCGGGGATCTTTTATTAATTCAGCCGAGTTGTTTAAAGATATTTTTTTTGTTGGGTTTTAAAAATTCACTTGTGCTCGTAAGTTTTGGTCTTGCCTCGAAATTATGTTCTTAAGTTGTTTTGGATTTTTTTCTGTTTTGGTAAATTAATGTAAAATCTCGTGGGATGCCAATAAATGTAGGGTAACTAAGTGGTCTTGATAATTCTTTGGTTTCATTTTGTTTCAAGTTGTTTGATCAGTGGATGCCATAGGTTTAACTTGTACGAAGATGTTTGCAGACAGCCGGCACCCATTTCTGTAATGTAAAATATGAGCGTAAATTTAACTTCACCCTATATTATTACTAGTCATCGTATATTCTTAATCTTAACAATTATTCCCTAATGTAGGAATAAATGCAGTTGCCTGACAAATTAATCATTGTATCGCGGTGAATGCGTGACACTTGACATATCCTCATCGCGCCTGTAATTCATGCACAACGTGACAGATGGCGCTACCGGCGATGGTTCTCATGGTTCTGTAGAAGTTTTAGGGTTAACCATGGGCAATGGAGCTATGGTGTTGATGTTCCTACGTTGAATATAAGTATTGATTAAAGCATGTTTTTTCGCATGAAATAGACTGAAACTGAAAGAGTTATTAAAATAATCTTAATGTAAAACTAAAAAGTTGACAATTACTCTAGACACTGTGTAGATTTTGTATTAACATCTAGCTACAAAAATGCAATGTATTTCTCGCCAAACAAAAAGAAAAGGCCGTGTTTACACAAACAAGAATCTCGAAACATGATATTCTCTTAAATATCACACGACTCATAGAAAATACAATACACAACGCGCAGGCAAGGCAGGCGAAACGAAGGTGCGCAGGTTTTTGCGTCCAAATCGCGAAATAATGACAGGCGTACGTACCGCGTCGGGTTTTACCACGTCCTCCCCGCATGCTAATACTGCACGATGAATATTTATAAACGTGATCCGACACTATGGAAAAAAATCGATAGGATCAAGATTTTTTGTCGTGGTTACTTTTTTATTTAATGTGCAGAAATAATTCTCCGTGAAATAATTAGAGGTTTGTTATTTTCATTTTATATCAGGAAAATAATGACTAGTTTCAACGCTGAAATAATGAAAGTCGATATGGGTGAAATGTTAGAATTTTCCATTAACGATTTTTTTTTGAGTTAATGAATAAAATGTTATTTCTAGCCTAACTGTCTCGTTGGTCTAGAGGTCACAAGTGCTGCTGCTGAGCATGAGGTCCTTCGTTTTGATTATCGGGTAAGGTTAAGAGTTAAAAGTTTTTCCGTCTGATTTCTCAGTAGACGCCCGGAGTCTAGATCTGGGCTTAAGCATAAGTGTGTAGTGTGAATGTACTATGGATAAAATTGGCAAAATCTAGGTCTACCTACTGTTTTATATACCTATTTTAGAAGATTTGTAGATTTGTATAAAAAAAAACTAACAAAGAACATTTTCATAATTTGCTTACGTACAAGCTATCGTCCTAACATTAAAATAAAATCGGCAAACTAAACATGTTGTTAGTTAAAGGCGATGTGTATCACCGATTGTGTATCCATTAGAAAAGGGGAGGGTGGGCTTTCCTAGGATTTAAATTTAAATTGCAACGGTCTCTATCTAACGAGTGTCACTCATGTCGGAGCTTGATAGATCGATGATTGTATCGAGAGTCGAGAGAACATAATCCTTCATAAATAGATATGTGCTACTTTGCTTTACTTATGATTTTGTACATTGAAGGTAAATTTGAGTACTCAATTTTTGATGCACCTTTTCTGTGTCTGTAATTGTTTTTGTTATAAAATAGACTAGCTGTACCCATCAGTTTACCTTATTCATTAGTTCATCTTACTCAAGACTTAAGCAATCAAATGCAAAAAGATTTTTTCGAGTCCGACTGGTAGTTCCAGAGACAAGCGCGTTTGAAAAAATCCAAAAAACTCTTCCATTTCCATGTATTAGTTTAGATGTAATTGCTATTTCATTGTAGCTATTCGACAATTTATTTTCGAGGTGCTCGTATGTTGCTCGACTCGGAAAATTTCTCAAGACCTACTCTAGCAGAGGCTATCTGCTAGAGTAGGTCAATATGTAACAAGGTACAAATACATATTTTATCATATTGTCCTAAAGTATTCAAAACTAACCTTGAATAAAGGAAGAGCCGTGTCGTTCGAACAAAAAATAAAAACACAGTTATAAATGCACATAATTTGAACGGCAGGCCGCGAGATATCTAACAGAAGGAAAATATTAAAGGAAACTTTACCTACATTTTTTAAAAGAAGTTTTCTTTATCCGTCGAATAAATCGAAGGTGGGAGGGAGAAGTTACCCGGCGGAAGTAGAAATCTGTTGTTTTATTCATGAAAAAATAAAGAAGGGAAAAATGTGGAATGCCAAGCGGTTTGTTTGAGAAACTAAGTTTACTAGCAAACATGAAACCTAGAACTAAAGCGCTTAAACCTGAAAACAGGTGAACAATTGTTATACCTCTGTGCGATGACATGACATACTCATCTGCCTGCCTTTTCCCAGCTATGTTGGGTCAGCTACCAGTCTAACCGGATGCAGCTGAATACCAGTATTTTACATGGAGTGACTGCCTATCTGACCTCCACAACCCAGTTACTGGGTAACACGATACCCCTTGGTAAGACTGGTTGTCAGACTTTCGGGTTTCTGACTACCCGTAACGACTGTCAAAGATCTACAAATGACAGCCGGGGCGGACGGCTTAACGTGCTTTCCGAGGCACGGAGAAGTCTCGATATGTTACGAACGGTCACCCATCCACAGACTGACCTCGGCAAGCGTAGCTTAACCTTCGATCAACCCGTGCGGCTGTTTTTAGTTATCCACGAGCTCCTCGACATACATGGAGAAAATAACAGATGCTAAATAGAAAGATTGCATCTTTGACTCTCATATTTTACTTTGAACATGTGAAAATATAGGTACAGTAAACGAACAACCCCAATAATAAAATCTTAAACATAAGCTACGATATTTGGATGATAAATGTTCGAAAATTCCTACTTGTCTTTTACTTACCATATCTTTGGGTAATCTAAAATAACCAAGACAGTTGATTTTATACATTTTTGTGGATTACTTGTCGGGTCTTGATGGAAAATCATACATTCTGCCATTTCCTTTTCCGCGCGATTTTTGAGATCAAGTTACGTCTTACCAAAATTCAATTTTATCGACATAAGTCTTCAAAAGATTTCAAAACAAGTGAATTTGTTGACAAATCCTCACGCACGGTATCCATTAAATAATGCAAATTTGTTGTAATCCCCACTCCACAAACCGCCGGCTGGGAGTGAAATATTTAATTTTCATAAAGTATACATTAGAGGAACAAGTCGGGGGACTCACTGCCTTGTTAACTGAACCGCAGAAACACTTATAATATACCTATTTTGAAGACGCTGGGTATTAATTAAAAAGCTGGCTTTTACGGCGCTTTAAATGAGATTTAGATAAAGTTTGTAATGGACCTGAAATCCACTGAAATATTGTGAATGCGAAAATAAGTTTTGCTTCTTCCTTTTCCTTAAAACTCTTGGCGATATTTACGATCCTTCACAGTAGTGTGACAATACTCCCTTTGTTCCTCTTATATTAAATTTCGTGGGGTGCAGTGATGTATCAGAAGTGAGGTCAAATTAGCTTTAAGATCTAGTTTGATCAAAGATGTTTGTACAAAAAGTTGAGACATATTCCACGTACATTGAAGAAGAACTGTCCCTATAAAACCCGATATTCTCTGTCCCACTATTACAGGCCCACAATCGTTGGCAGTTCGACGCGAGCCGACAGCAAATTTGCATATCACCAATATTATATCGTCACGCGAAAAACGTATCCCTTACGCCTGTGTACACATGAATGACGCGTGATGCTGCCGACCTTCCCTGACGTCATCCATCATTCGACGTGGCGCCTGCACCTAGACTCGTGACAGCGCGGGTGGAATTCCAAAACACAGCTGAAAACCAACTGTGTGTTGAGATAGATAAGGTTTCATTTGCAGCGCTGAGAAACAGTGAAAGGTGGCACTCCACCTCCCCGCGAGCGAGGGAGGATCCCTGTCAAACGCTGGCGAAGAGTTTGACAGACGCGGGGCGCGGAGTATTTGACATGAAGGGGCTTGTTTGATACGGGGGTGAGCTGACAGCGGGGAGGGGGGCAAATTCTGCCCGGTCATGAATAGGCAATGGGCTCGCTTTATTTATAAAGATTGTTAGCCCGAACACGGGCCCAGTGAACTTCTGTTGAAAATAAACACGTCGTTCCTATTGACGTATGTAGATAATAGTCTTGTTGGAATACCGTCCAATTTCCGATTAGCTTTGAAAATGGAAAATGACGGGAAGTCTGATTGGAATTCAAATCTGGTTTGAATGTGGGAGTCTCGAATTGGGATCATTAAGAATAAATCTGACAGTTTATACGAGTATTCTCTTGGTCGAATTGGAATTGGTCTACGTTTTCTGTTTTCTTTGTATCCCCGAGACACGAAGGATATTGGGTATTTAATGGCAAAGCTGTATGTAGTACGTTGAAGGGTAAAAATAATCACTAGCCTTAAACTTTGCACTAGCCTTAAACTAGCATTCCCAACTCTGCAAGAGGCACATTGGCTTTGAAATTTCACTTCTCAAGTAAAGGAGCACATAAGAGTTTATCAACGACAATTTAATTCAAGCAACCGCTACCCTCACTCGCATCTTGTTAGGGGGAATAAAATCCATAAAAGACACGGCAGTGCAGAGGCAGCGTTGGGTACAAAATTTGATTATTCCGCGAGGTTGGCCTATCGCCAGCGTTGGACTATTTATCAAGAGCTTTCCGCACTCGACGGTTTACAAGGATACTAATCATCGATACGGGATTTATATAGAGTGGCTTGACTGTGTTAGTTGGCTCAAATGTGTGACAGTATTGTTTTCGAGTCAACGGTGTCAGATAGATTAGCTTTTGTTTATATATACTTAATGCTTGTACCTGGAATAAATACATTTTCTAACCTTTGCACGTTATTGTATAGTATTGATTAGTGAAGCAGGAGCTTCTGATGATGAAAAATGTCAATGTTAATCACATATGGTACACACATTGGATACAGTGGTATTCAACATTATGAGTGCGATGATCCCTTAAGAGGTTTTCAATTATTTCGTTCACACCTTGTGTAGTTAGCGTCGTCCGTTTATGGTCTGACTTATAATGAAACTATGCACTTACCACACAATGAATTGGCGAGTAAGGGAAAATAAGGAAGCTGTATTAATTTTGTATTTGATTCGAAAAACTGATCTCATCTTACCCTTCATGTTGCAAGTGTGTTTTCTATAAGTTTCTGAAGGGCCGCAAAAGACGAGGAACAGACGGGTTTTAAGCTAAAATTTAGTAGACTATTTAGGCTTAACTTTACTTCGACGGGTAAGCTGTTAAAATCAGTCTTGGCTAAAGTCAAGCATCCAACTAAATAATAAGTTTTATTTCTCACAACATAATTCCTAAGACACATGTGTTATCTAAAATAAAAGTAATACTTAACACAGAAAAAATAATATTGTGGGAGACTGGTGCTTAAGCTAAGCTCTAGGTCTGCATTTCAGGATACCAGGGTCTTAACCCTCTATGAGAGATACATTTAGTTTTTTTTTAAATATTAATATAACTAATTAAAACCATTGGGACCTCAGCACAAGTCAAGTTTCATCACATATGTAGATGACAGTTTCATCACAAAACGGGTAAACGCTGTACAGCGCTATATACCACTATTTTGACAAGTGCTGAGGAATAAGTATACCCATGCTATGTTGTTTTCATAAAAAATACCCGAATGCAGCCAAGGCATGTTAGTATAACTTATTTAAGAGCTGGTGGTATTATTCTCTCAGTATGACATCAAAGCTGCGAATTTTATCGAGTTGTTTTCTTATTGACATAACATTTACTTGATATTGGTATTATTTTTAAATCCTGACTTATTATTTTATGATTCACTGTCGATGTTTTTATGAATAGTATACCTTATTAATAGTAATGAAAGTACGGTACTATTTATAAGGTATTCTAAAGATACCCACACATTTAATATAATCGTATCTACGTTATAAGTATAACAGCAGGTACGATTATATTCATTGTGTTGGTATCTTTTAATGCCTGTCCCCACATTTTAACTTAGTTTAAAACATATTTTTAAATTAGATATCGATACCAAAGTCAAATGCTAATTAGTAAATTCTGCAAAGAAATTCAAATTCTTACCTTATTTAATTATAATTACTACAAGTTAAGTTATAAGTGAATTTTTATTAATTCACCTCATTATAATTAAGTAAGCAGTTACCTATAATTATTCGTAATGATGGTCGACTGTATGTCAAAACGATTTGTAGGTAATTATTTCAAATTAATTGGTTATACACTAGTTACTCATAATAGATACATATTAAGTACTGACATTGAACGAAATACTGATAGATATTAGTCATAGAATATTTTGTTTAATAATTTGCTGGCGATAACGCAAATTATAGCCGTTCTAAGTACAGAGGCCAGCACATCAAGCTACGACAATGTGTCAAATTTCTTTGATAGGTTTTCAACTTTATTACAAAAATATAAGGTTCATGTTCAATTGGGAATATCGGACAGTTTGGGGTAGCTTGATGTGCTGCTGTCTGTAGCTACACCATATTAGCTTGTGCCCGAAAAAATATACGTCTCTTATTAATCGATCCATTAAATGCTTCTGAGTAGTTATTTTCTTTGAATTGCTTCTTATATAATTGCAAATTAACTTAATAAGCTGCATTTGCGATGTTTACTTGGAAATTGGCTGGATTATTAAACATTTAACGTTGTTACGTCATGAATTATTGTTACCTTATATTATCAGTTACCCACGTCCATGATTCCCGTTTTGGGACGCGGCGTGGTGTTTCGAATTCTGTACTGTTTTATTACGCCCAGAATGCTGCGCTCCATCGCTCTTTGGCAAATTTCAAGACGGAACTTTTGTGAATCGATGTGCGGCCAGGTCTAGAGCACCGTAGATCACCGCCGAAGTCAGCCCACAAAGAGGTAGCGAGATTTGGACGAGTACTATGAAGGCTGGCACGAGGTGGCGAGGGAAGAGAATACTTGGAAGGACTTGGGGAGGCCTTTGCTCAGCTGTGGGACAGTATAGGTTAGATAATCTTAAAGATTTTAGTGCAGATATATCTTACTCCTATCAGTAGGCACGCCTAGGTATCCATTCTTACCATTTACATAATATATTTAAAACAAAAGTAAACTTCCACAGCCTAAAAATACCGCATTATTAAAAATAATAATAACAGATAAATATAACAGAGCATTAAAATGAACCCCTTGAGCGTTTGAGAATCGCGCTAGGGTTGCTTCCGTCGTCCCATGATTTATGGCTCGCGAGATTTCGCCTCGGGCTCGCGTTTCCTTTTGTCGCTCGATCCGGCTTTGTGGCAACCCTCGGTGTAATAGACAGCCGATGATTCGATTCTGTAATGAATTCATGCTGCGTTCTCAGGGTTTTTATATAGTTGTTTTAGCTTAATTAATATGCTTAATAGGGTTTTACGTTTCAATTAGGTGTTTTGTTTGATGATGAGTAATATCTTTAGGTGTTGCGGCATCCCGGAGCACGTTGAAGATATTATGTTTTGAGGATCAATTTGGTATTAACATCATAGCTTGACATCATGACTTGCCCAGATTTTGCCATACATAGTTAATTCCTATGTTATTATATAGACGGGCGAGACTATTGCTACCAACCGGGCGAAAATGATGACAGACTCCTGGCTGCTACTGATAAATTCACGATGGATATACTTAGAAACACCTTGACCGATCTGGGAATCGAACTTAAGATCTCATGCTGAGCAGTAGTACTCACGACCACTAGACTAACGAGGCAGTAGTGTATTAGTTAACAATTTTAATTCATGATTGTAGCTAAGTAGTTATTTATTTCGCATGTCCTTCAAAGACAAAAATAAAAATACCGGCCTGTTACACTGCAGGGCAAAGGCCACTTCTCATCCAGAGAATGCACGAGCATTAATCACCACGCTTGCTCAAATTGGATTGGCGATTAAGGATATAAGTAAATTTGAAATGCATGTTTTCTCACGAAGCCGATGTTCTCCTTCGCCGATGTCAGTGATATAGACGATAAACTTAGAAAGTACATAAAGAAACTATTTACTAAATTAATAGGTAAGTTAGTACATAAACGGTCACACGGCCCACCAAACGATCTCAGCTCATAATACTTACATGTTCGCATCATGTACCGTCATCCCTCATAACATCAATGGAGGGTGACTTTAATAAAACAAAAGACACAGCATGTCGACAGTGCGCGCCCGATCTGCCGTCTGTCAAATAATGATGCTCATTTGTCAAATGCAATCGGGATACTGCGACGTTCTTTATTATACGAGTTTACTGTGGTTATACTGCATAAGTTGTTCAATCAAATATATACTGTGGCTATGTGAGGGATTTTGTTTATGGTGTTTGTTTGTGATGTGTGATAGTATTTACCTGTTACTTGGAATCTAAATGTTCTTATACCTACTATATTTTGGGGTTAACTGAAGTATAGCTGTAAGTTCAGTCTGCTTGTTTGGTAAATATCAATTTGAAAACATGTAAACTTACCTGAAACTGCGTTACACAGGTATTCAAATTGTTAAATGGCGTAACATAACATCATGCCTGTATTAACCGAAGGGTTGGGCAGAGGTGCATCTATAATAACACCTACATTTCGCTAGTTATGTTCAGTCCCATAATAGGGGGCAAGCCTAAGGCCATAAACAGGAATAAATCGAGACTCCGAGCTGCTACTGGGAACACTCCTAGCGGAAACATGGGAATCGAACTCAATATCTCAAGATGTATTTTCAAACTAACATAGAAACAACTACTAATAACACTATAGGTCCTTTGCACATATACACACATATAAACTAACACTCACACAAACATAAAATAAGGGATGCCCTTATAAAGACAAGGGAATAAGCAACGGATAGGAGGTTCGCCGTCGATCCCATCATTTCTTTTATATTTTTTCATCAAAATCACACGTGACGCCTGAATGTCATTTTCATATGACGAAAAAAAATGTTTATTAAGATGACGTTACGCAATATTACAATATTGTACCAGTGAAATATGGAAAGTGATATTTTACGAGAATATAACAAGGTGTGTATGTTAGATTAAAAGCGAAGGGTTGGCCTTATTAATGTTTATGGTAGATTGTGAGCTGGTTTTTTTATTAAAACTAGGTTTAAGGCGAGGTAATATTGTGTGTTATGGGATAAGCAAAGAATAATGTTGAAATTAATTCGAAACATGTTGGTTTTTGTATTTTGGTACCTTCGTATATTTTGATATGATACCTTTGAGTTACTAAGAATCAGGTATTTACGAAGGAGTATCGTGTTGCCCAGTAATTGGGTTGTGAAGGTCAGACAAACTGTCGCTCCATATAAGATACTGGTATTCAGCTGCATCCGGTTAGACTGAAAGCCGACCCCAACATAATTAGGAAAAGGCTAGGCAGATAACAATGACCTTTAAGTTCCTGAGAATCAGGTTTTTATGTAGACTTCTCAAAAACTATGCGGATTACAAAATATCTTTCATCACCTGATGAAAGATAGTTAGTAATCCGCATCGTTTTAGGTGAAGTTTCTTTTTACTTTTAGTTGTTATAACTACCTAGTTACAGCAACTAAAAGTATTTGCATTTCTGATTTTACCACACAATTAGGTACAGTACAGAAGCCTGGCCCTACAAGAACAATGGATTGTAAACAATAGCCTTCTCTGTGTTGAACAAAATTTTGAAGGTCTCCCAACCTTTTGTAAAACTTTGGTGAATGACTACTAAAATTTTGTAGATTGTGGCAAAGAGTGACTGTGGCAAGAAAAATATAAAAAATTAAGGCATTGAAGTAGGTATATGGTCATTTAGGTGTATTGTCTTGGGGATATACTGTCTGGCACGATTGAAAAGAAGATGTGTCAAGTTGAAAGAAGAAATCCGGGAAAGATATGGAATATTAGATATATTGGAGACATATGAGGTTACGAGCAGGCTGATGGCTATGTTGGCCAAATATGCAATCAAACACGGAAAAGAAACCAATACTACGCTTGATTATTCGCAAATGTTACCTACATTTATTTTTTTGTTATGATAGATTATATAGATATTTGCTTAAGAGTATAGGTAATTAGTACAATTAGGTGTTACAATTTTTTTGATCCTTATAATATACATTCTGCCTCATGGCATGTAAAATTTTATTTACTTCAGCTAGAATTATTCTATTAACTTAATACTACTTTGTTACTTAATATTATGACATGTAGACTACACTGACTTTTTATATTATTATAATATCATAAAAAAATCTGACACATAATAATAACATTTTTGGAGAAGCATTTTTTTAAGGTACGTATTATTTGTTGTTTATTATGATCATTGGAAGGAACACTTTCACAGAACTTCACTAGAAAAAGACAAAATTAGTCGTTACAGCTCACAGACTCAGTTCGAGACATAGTCCATATAACAAATTCGCTTTCTTGATGAAAAAAATAACCTCTGTGTGGAGTTGTAGAAGTTTTTGATGGAATGCGTTTAGTGTGAGGCTGATAGGAGTAAGTTATTCAGGGCTTTGAAGTTGAACAAGAACATTATAAGTAGGTACATTCCACCAAATATTAAGTAAACCAACTTCTGATGATGCGAGAAAATCGTTCGACTTTATGGCACTAACTCATTGATCTCGTGGGCTTGATGTGATACTTAATTGTCTGAATATACGATGGTTATAAAAGTCCATAAAATTTAAAGAATTAAAAAAAATTATATGGAGCAGTGGTGTTTTAACTTTACTTCTTACGCTAAATAGAAAAATGACCCAAAATTACAATACTACTTCTGTAAGTAAATGATTATTCAAAACACTTTTACACGTCAAATGAAATAAAATAGGTATGTACTAATAATTTAAAACTAGATGAGGTCGGTGCTTCCTATTCGACTACTCTGAGAACATAGAAATAATCTCACTCTCTCATCTGTTTTAAAGCCCCATCATTATCTTCGTCAGTTCGATTAAATGTACTATAGTAAGTAAATTTGCAAGTAAATATAGTAAGTTTTCACTTCAAAATACAACTATTCATAGCATTTTGTTTTAAATTTATAAAGCAAAAATTATAAGTACTACGAATATAAAGAGATTAAGTTTTTAAAATAAATAAATATTATGTACGAAACCAGTACTTTCTAATTTCGATTCTTTGGAATTGACGTTACGTTTATGTCAAGACTTCTTACAGCCTAACCATCATCATCACCCTGGCCTCGATAGTCAATCAATACAACATCTAAATAAAGATTTAATTTGACCCCTTTTTAAGTAAAGCACTAGCTGCACCCCTAATCAGCTGTTACGACGCTTCGGAAGTTTGTGCATATCTTACCCGAAAATTACCGATGATTAACGAAGATTATCGAGAGATATCGATGCAGAGTTGCAACGTCGCGGTGTCGACGCGGCGCGGTACGGCGCGAGCGTGGCAGATGTGTCGCCGGTTGTGATTGTCTTGCTGCGATGATTGATGATCTTTCGCGGCGGCTGCGGTGTAGGGCTGCGCGGAGCCCAGCTGTCGGAGAATATTTTTTTAAGATTTATTTTTGTCTTGTTTTAACGAAATGAAAAAGTGTGCTTATTTTTATACTAGTATTTAAACTCAGTCAAAAACAATAAGCTACCAATATCGGTTATTTTATTCAATCAATGACACTCTCTTTGTTTCTTTCATTTTCATGGTGTACAAAGAAGAGTGTTCTATAATCCATTCTATTATCTTTTTATGCTTAATAAACTTAAAATTTGTTTAAAATGTTCGTCGAAATCGAAGCAAGCGCACTATGTTGGGCCTCTTTCATCTCAATTGTTTACTGTTTGTGTGAAAGAGACAACACTTCTTTTAGAATTTGCCCCGAAAGCTTCCTGATGTCAACTCAATAAAATCACTTTTAACTAAGTGAATTACTAAACTAAACTCACCTACGTACTTCTCTGTTGTTCACATAAGAGAAAAACAAAAACACTAAATTCCTTATCCGTAGCAGGTAACAAAACCAAAACGCCATCAACTTCTGACCTTTATCACCTAAAAACAATAGTAAACAATAAACAAATTAAGAGAAAAAATATCTCAAAATCCTGACAACAAAGTGATTAGTAGCATTTCTATTGTTATTGACTCTCCGATAACTGTTCAAATACTTCTGCATTTACGCAGTACGTTCGTAAACATCTTTTGACAATGAAGGGATAATCCCCTTTGTGATAGTGATTGACAGTTAAATTCATCTTTCCATCTCTTTTCCTTTGTTGATTTGGACTCCGCCTCCAATTTGTAATATAGTACGTATTTCACTTAGGTATATAATGTGCCTCCGATATAATGTAGAATTTCCTGTGAGTTGTTAATATATCTATTCATTACCAAATTATTGTAACGTTAAAAAAATATTAATAGTAAAATTAAAGCAATTTTAAAAGATTAGTACTAGAGACTCTTGCCTAGATCGGGTCGTGGATGGGTAACCATTCAAAAACGTCACGCGCTGAGCCGTTGCTCCCGGCTGTCTTTTCTTAATATTTGACAGTCGTATTACCCAGACTGACGTCAGTCAGTCTTATTGACTTATTGAGTGTGTTGTGGAGGTCAGATAGGCAGTTAATAAAATACTGGTACTCAGCTGCATTCGGTTAGACTGGAAGCCGACACCAACATAGTTGGAAAAAGGCTATGCAGATGATGTGATAAGTATATAGATGTTAGGTACTTTTTTCATTTTGTTTACAATATTTACACATTACAATTACAATTTAAATTCCTGTATCACTAAGTTTTCAAATAAAATACTATTCAAATTTAAATGAAAAAGAACAGAGAGCGCGTGACAACCCTAGTTGTCTATTCAACTCACGTTTATTCAATATAAGCAAACTCAGGCATAGGCCACAGTAAGAGTACTTTGGTGAAATATTCTACATTCGTCAACCGTTACCGTTGCTACTATTCCAATGTACTTCGAGCATACACTAAATTGTGTACTTAGTACGATTTGTATGAATATTTAGTAGTAGATCGTAGAAATAATTTTCTACCATCGCCTTACAGGGTGGTATTTGAGGTATTTTATGAGGTAATGTTATGTTGAAGTATTCTGCATTAGTTCTCATAATTTAAGTAGCATAGTAATTGCTCCACTCATTGGCGCTGTCTCAGCCAAATTCACTTTGGAGAGGGTCGTAGCGGGCTGGTATTTAAGAAGTCAGTCTCGTTTTGTGTTACAAATAAAAAGCTAATAGTTTTACTCAGTGAAAGACCATAGCCCAAGTTTCGGATTTTTGAAATTATTATTATGCCAATGGTCGGATTTATTCCTATATGTGTTTAGTTAGATACTTTTATATAACACGCTGAACGAGAGTCAGCCATCAGCTGCCTGCCTTATGTCTTTTTCTAATTCAAAAAAATAATTAGTCTGTATTTAACATGCCTTTAACTTGTTCGATATCCATGAAGGTTCAAAGCCTCACAATAATGTTAAACAAAAAGTATTGTTTCTTTAAAACGATTTTATTTAAAACGCAACGAAATAAAATATAAGCAGGCGAGCAAAGCAAATGTTCAGTTTTCATTCCAAACCTTATTTTGAAAACTCAAACTGACTAGCTACGCCATCTGTATGATTTCAGATAGGTTAACACGGATGCTGGGGTCACTAGACTGAAAACGTTACACATTTCGCGGTGGCTTTTCTATTGAATTTACATAAGCTTTATGTATCATTTAGTTGGTAAAAACACGATTTCCACACTCTAAAAAATAAAATTGTAATGTAAAACAATGTCTGATACTTTTTGGATCTGATCTGGAAGAAAATCATTCATAGAAATTGTGCGGTAAACATATTTTCAACGCTCAAGAACGGAGACCCAACTTGGTACTCTGAATCACAGTTGGATGAGAAGCCTTGTTACAAGTAACGAAGTGTGTAACTAGATGGCGCTGTTTTTAACTTGGAAATGAACCATACAAAATCAATACGTTTCAGTAATTTTGTATAAAACATTTTTTAAATACGTTTTTAGTGCAAATTATAATTAAAAACATCAGACTAACTGTTAAATTTATTGAAGTAAACATAAGGTAAATAAAAATACTTTTTGTTAAATAGAGGAATCCCGTAGATAAAGTTAGACTTATTAACACAATAACAGATAACGTTATCTGCTCCTAATCGAAGGGTTGAGACCCAGTTGTAATTTGCTTTAGGTGTCTGGGTGCATAATATATCTTGGTATTTATGCCTAAACCCCAAACCTTATTATTTTACTAGCTGGCCCCGTGTGATGTTCAATAGTTTGGCCATCAAATGCCAAAATTACAAGTCAACAACAAAAACTCAACAGTATTCAACTTTTCAACATGATTATATTATTTGACGACCGATGTGGCGCGGTGGGCAAAGGTCCGCCTGCGACGCAGGAGGATCCGGGTTCGATTCCCGCCCTGGGACAAATGTTTTTACGATCTATAAAGATTAGTTCCGGGTGTTCTGGGTATTTGCTATGTATAATAAAAAAAATATCTATGTAATGTATTTTATTAAGTATATCAGTCATATCGTACCCATAACACAAGCTCTGCTTAGCTTGGGGCTAGGTGATGCTGTGTGGATTGTCCAGCATTATTTATTATTATTATTTATTAAAAATTATAGAAAATTAAAATCCTTAATCGATTTCCTACTTCATTGTACCCCAAGGTTAGGGAGAAAAGTTTCTCTTTAACCTTTTAATGAACGGTCAATTAGATGAGGGTACATAGTTAAGAAGTAGCAAATAAACTTATGACATTTAATTATGCATTAGATTATAATGACATCTGGTATAAGAATTTGGGCTTCCGCGACATTAATTTAGTTCTTTACTAAACATCGTGGGCAAACCAATTGAAAGAACTGGTATATTCGTATATTAATAATATTTTATTGGTAGGTATGTCTACAGCGATATTGAGAATGATTTTGTGGGCGATACTTGTTTGGAGAATTTATTTGGTTTTTATGTCTTGGAAATTAAATACTAGTGAAAATTTAACTGCTTTTATAAGACTATGTACGACTAGAAAAAGGTCTATACAGAAAGTAACATTCTGTCAGCGATACAAAATATCTAAATCTTTAAAATAGAATCGACGATTTCGGGATTGCATGCCTCAAACATTTTGCACTTTTTGAGAATCGTTATTTCTGATAAATAACCCTTTGTCTAGAGCCCTAAGGAGAAGATGCTTAGGTAAAAGAACCTTTTATTCACATATATACAATTATACTATAAAACTAACTAGGTATATACATATTTACAAAAACAAAAAAAAAAAAAAACAAAAAACAAAAAAAAAAGCCGACAAGGACACTCAGGCGTCAAAGTATTCCTCCGCATCGCTGTCATCTGGAAACGTGCCCAAAAGACTGGCAGCATTGCCACGTTGGATGGCAATACTAATTCTTTGGGCAAAGAATGAGCCAGCCCTCTGGTCACGCGAAGTGTCGATCAGACGTCGAGAAATTTCTTTATAAAGATGACGTGCACTCGGACCCCATGACCCGAGCGTTTCAACCCCAAACGGCTCAAAACTGTAGTTACCAATAAGGTTACAGTATTTGCGCCGTTTGAGGGTCTCAGCACCCGCCGCGGCAGCGCCAGCACAGCCTGCCGTGCTTGAAACATGAGATGGCGCAAGGGTATCGACGCAGGTTGCGTCCCACACCAAAGGCCTACCCATCTTCCAAGGCAACAAAGTCATGCCGTCTGGTCTCTTACCATCGTCTCGTACCAAGCCGTTAGGTTCTAATACCGCTGGTACGCCGGCGGTACCAAGAGCTCGACGAATAATATCATTGATGCTGGCGTGCCGTGCTATGCGTCCTGCGCTCCTGTAACAGGACAGGCCATGGTGCCCGAAGCTGTCGACCGCTTCACCACAGTGACACCGATGCGGAGCAACACAAGGGGCACCCAAGCGAAGACAAGTAGCGAGCCGAAACGATGTGTCATCCATCATAGAAAAAAGTAAAAGAAAGAAACGTAACTACATATGAAAAGGTACTAAAACCTACAAAAACAATGATAGTATAGTAAAGCAATGGCTTTGCCTTAGGTACACCAATTAAAGGGTTACTACTCCTAAAAATCGTAACTAGACAGAAAAGACTATTTTTATTTATGTAAATGTGTAAAAGATATGAATATACAAGTTTTAGCAAAAGCTTTCAACAATAACAATAAGAAAATTTTGACATAACAACATGCTAATCTAATCACTTAATCGAAGGACACAGCTTTTAAGTAATTTGCTAATTACCCCTTACTACAGGGTTGCTGTGGACATATAAAATCAGGCACAGTCCTGACAGGCATTATAATTAGCTGAGCTTTCGTAGCGAACGTTACTTCCCTTTGTAGTAATTTAGAATATTTCAAAATGCCGGAATCTACGACTTCCAGCCAGTCTTCGACACCAACTCCTTATAATGTTGGCAATGGTGTGGTTACGTCCAGTGATGGTCGTTGGAATCAAGTTGACAGCACTAATATGTTGCAGAATACTACGGTAACTTGATATTCATAATTTTCAACAGCAACGTTGTTATACCTTTTACTTAAAGTTTGAAATGCAGACAGGTTGTCTGGGTTTCTTCCCACTTCCATGTCCAAGCAACTTTTGTGTTTATATTCAACAGTAACTTATCAAATCTTTCTTTTTCACAGCCCTTGGCGTGGAACGAGCTGCCACCAGACAGCGTTTCGTCAGTTCCAGTGTCAACTAACTATATCTCCAGTGAGTACCACGTCACCAGCAGCGTCAACAGCGTCAACGTCATCAGTAACCAAGTCGTGTACAACCCGCCGAATTATATGAACATACCCTATCCGAGAAACACAGTGCCAAATGGGTACACGACTTTGAATCCTGCTAGAGGACCTAACCCGCAAATCTTCAACGGGCCAAATCTTCTACGCACTCAAAATGTTCAGGTCAATGCCGGCCCAGGCTGGGCCAATCAATCGACTCTCGGCAGATTCATCTCTCAGGCACCTGGCTGGACCAGCAACAAAACAACTGGAGGAGTAAAAAAACAAAAGCGCATCAGAACTGCATTCACAAGCCAACAGATGATGGATTTGGAACAGGAGTATGCCAGGACACGCTACTTAGATCGCGCTCGAAGAATCGAACTAGCCGAAATTCTACGCCTGAACGAGCGCACAATCAAGATCTGGTTCCAAAACCGCCGCATGAAGGAAAAGAAGGACCGTGCTGAGAGTCTGGAAGACTCTGAAGAAGCCAGCACATCTGAATCTTCTCCAGAAATGAGCAACATTCAGATACCAATGCTCATCCATGAGCAGTATCCGGGTATGAAGAACGAGGCCTACAATCCAGGTTACATGTATATAGAGAATTATCCTGAAGTGTCAAATCCTGTTATGATGCCAGCAACTAGTCTATCAACCTCGATACCAGTTCTGAATTCAGTACAGAGTATGTATCAGACTTTCGTGTCTGAGGAAGAATGCCAGGCGCAGTACCAACACCAACAGGTACATTTGCAAGCGCAGCCTTGTCAAATTCCTTATACTGAAGTCCAGGAGATGTCTCCTGAAATTGAGCCAAAGGTAGAACCAACCTCGCCGAGTGCTCCTAGTGACATCATCGAGAAGAGCTGGGACTTATCTTGGATCAGATCATCTATTCAATATGAAGACTAATATTAGTGTGTTAGGTTAAGATTGTAAATATTCGAATACATTTAAATAAAATGGTTTTCATAAATTACTCATTTCTTATTTACTTAAGCCAATAGTTCCGAAGCGAAAACGTCGAAAAAGACAACTCTGTCTTTAAGATTTCAATATTCTGATTATAAATTCTAATTTTCTCAATAAGTTAGTGAATAACTGTAACTGGTGCGATACTTCATAATACTACACTTTAAAATAGTTTTGGAACTATTTTAAAGTGTAGTACTAACCTACATTACATCCTAAACTTGTTTTAAGAAAGTATTTAAAAAACACCATGTTGTTACAAATGCTTGTTACAATGAAGAAAAGTTGGCATCTTTAAAGAAAGAAACAAAAAACTTTTTATATATGGAATGAATACAAATTCATTTTCATATTAAACGATTTATCTATCATATAAGACTAGTAGTTACTCATTATAGCCTAGTAAGCAGTGAGTGAGTGCAAATACAAGTTATTATGAATTTTGTTGCGGTGATGATAGTCTGATGGTCGGCCATATTCTATATCAAGCAAAAGGCTTTTTTACTTTGGCCCTTATTGTTGCATTAACGCAACAAAAGTCTATATTAAAGATAAAAAAAAGTTAGGCACTAGGTAACATAGAATTACTATACGAACTGAGATTGCAATAACAAATACATCTTGTGTAAGATTCGGTTAAAAATCGGATACAATAGGAATGTGTCCTAGGTAAAAATAAATTAAGTCTATTTAGTCCGTCAGTAAGATTACCAAAAAATATTGGACACGTATTTATTGCTTACTCAAATCAATAAAAAGTGACAATGATATAGCACATCAAAGTTCAGAAGAAGGGGCTTGAGACGTCACACCGTGCTACACTTTTAACGAAGTGTAGCACGGCGTGACGTCATGCGCAACTTCAACGCACTATACCGTCGTCATTTTTGGTTTACGTGACAAAAGAAAAATACATGTCCAGTATTTTTGATTAATCCAACTTTCGGACCAATCAGATTTTTTAAGGCCACTACCCTATTAGTCTATCCTGTGTTTTCAATTGAGCTTCCAAAAGTGAAAACAAAAATGTGTTTTACGAAAAATAACTTTAACACCAATGCATAAAGTGCAATTCTCGCTAGAACTTCAATATTTTTTAGTACTTGTCTGAGTCACCGGTAAATCGACTGAATTTACATCTCCTCAAGGTTGATATTTTTTGTGTACAAATAACCAAAATTCTGAATATGGAATATATATGTTATGTACATGACTATCTCCCACGCAGTCTACATTTTTATCGTAAGTAATCACTGTCATAGTAGGAAGGTAAGTGACGGTCTCTGAATTTCATAAAGAGTGGGATCTTTTGTGATAATTAAGTATTTCACTTCCAGCAACAGCCCAAAAACCTTTTGCCTCTTACATCAATCCTGTATTAGTATTGCTTGTAACAGACTACTGCGGCGTGAACGTATCGAACGACCTTGAATCTGTTGCACAAAAAAATCGATTAAAAAGACACAATTAACTCACAATTAATCTCAACGAAAGACATAAGTACCAACCAAATAAATATTGTGTACAGACGCCAGCACATCAAACTATCCCAAACTAAAAAATATCCCCAATTGAACATGGACCTGATATTTTTTGTCACAACGTTGAAAATACCGGCCTCTGTGTCTACGTCACGAGTATTTCCATTGTAAAAGTCGTTCGTACTTACGTTCCGTTACAGTTTACATCGCGCGTTCGTGCTGGTGCCTCAGGTGGCCTAGAAAATTTTCTTTTCCATAAGCGTTAACGTCAACGGAAAGATCAAATTGTATGGAGTTGGCAGTAGCTTTAGAGATGTCACGTGAAGCCTTTCCACATGTACTGTCATTGCCATACATCTTGACGTTAACGTCTGGCGTTTTTACGCTACAGAAAAGCTGTTGTCTAAACCTGCTGGTCTTTTTAAATTTCGAGGGTGGTAGTTAAAATGACACTGCTTCTATTAGCCATCACCTGAGAGTAAACTTAGAGAGATCTTTCCAGCTAAGTAATCTTTATTACAATCCATATTTTTTTCAATTGACCACGATTATTTTTTTGAAAATTTTATGTTTTCTTATGGGTTCCTGTAAAATACCAAGAATACGCAAAACGCATAAATAATTAATTTAAAGGCAAAACTAATTATATGTGATAAGTTTCCTAGTCCTGTTATTGACAAATTATCTGCTATATCTATATATTTATACTATACTAGCTTTTGCCTGCGGCTTCGTCAGCGAGAACGTCGGTTATCGCGGATGCAGACGAACCCGCGCATTCATAAGTATACTATTTCCCTTCCCAGGATCTATCTCATATCTATTGCCAAATTTCATTACGATCCCATCAGCTGTTTAGTCGTGCAAAAGGTAACAAACAAAGTTACTTTCGTATATATAATATCAGGATGGATCCACTATGTCTGCATACATTTTTGTTATGCCTATCTACTGATAGGCGTAACAAAAATGTCCTATAACCTACTGGTTATTCTGATATTATTACAAAATTAACATTGTTGCTTTTAACGTGGCCACCCACTCAGACAAATTTTTCTACAGAGAAGCATAAACAAAGAAGATTCAAGAATAGAAAATAGTATTCATCAACTGCCTTAATTCATTTTTATTACAGATAAAGAGTTTGTCAATTTCAGAATCGAAAACACATAAAAATATTGAATTTACTGGTTCCTACTAATTTATTTATTCACTGAAACGTTTACCTACCTCTTACTTTATCTTGTTTTCAAAAGTAGTCACAAATTCATAAGATTGGAACGTCATAAAATATTGTGGAACTCAGCTACCACTGCTGCTTTCGTTTTCATTAATAAAATAAATAGTCATTCATCATCAATATTACGAAATTAATCACTTTTAAAACCTTATCTACAAAAATGCACATGACACAAACAATATTTTAAGTAATATTTACAATACTGATAAGTGGGTATTCAAATTCATTACGAACCTAGTATCAATACTGCTATCTAATTAAATAGAGTACATGTTTTAAGCCACAAGGGACATTAAGTAATTCAACAATTAATTAGACACATTATGATAATCGTTCCTGGTCTGACTACAATTAGTTAATAGTGTATGATTAGGTCATATTGTCATTAAATAATGATTTTCCAATCATAACTATATATAAGACATAATCAGTTTAGAATTCTTAGTCTCTTTGTATTGGTTGTGCCAGCATTGATTGATAATGAAACATCTGTGGTTGAATCAAAACGGTATAAAAGATAGTATAAGGATGCAAACTGGTGGTGATTTCGTCGGAAGGGAATATCATATCAAAGTGGTAAGTTGTGAATAGTGTTTTCATTTTTAAAGATTAATAAACCCAAATTCTCAGAATCGGAATACGGAATTTCTCTGTAGCAGGCCGGAATCTGGATGTGTGCTCGGTTAATGGTCATACGCTCACTTCCTATTACAGGGAACTCCTAAACATAGCTGGTGAAATGTGGGTGTGCTATAGGTACACCTCTGCCCAACCTTCGGGGAAAGACAGGCGTGATGTTATGTTAAGAGTCCTAATTTTTGTGGCTGAAAATATTATTAACAATCAATTTGACGACCGATGTGGCGCGGCAGGCGAAGGTCCGCCTGCGACGCAAGAGGCTGCGGGTTCGATTCCCACCTTGGGACAAATGTTTGTATGATCTACAAATATTCGTTCCGGGTGATCTGGGTATTTCCTATGTATAATAAAAATATCTATCTATGTAATGTATTGTATTAACTATATCAGTCATCTAGTACCCATAACACAAGCTCTGCTGAGCTTGGGGCTAGATGATGCTGTGTGGATTGTCCAGCATTATTATTATTATTTTATTATATTAAAATAATTCTAAAATAAGAAGATTTATCAAGAACTGTTTAAATTAATGAACAATACAAAAGTGTTAGGTAATTTTGATATTTTTGGTTGAACATGTATCGTGCAAGCTGTTAAAAAATATTGTGAAATAATTGATGTACCTACGTAAATTATATTTTACATTAATTTAATTGTTTTGTTGTTTCTTTCCCAGATGGATAATTTGCAACATGACTGTCAGAAAAAGGTCAAAAGATTCAGAAGTGCTTTCACAACTGATCAAGTACACTATTTGGAGAATCAGTTCAAAAAGTTTCCTTACATCGGAAACGCTCATCGTAAAGAAGTAGCCCAGGCGTTGAACATTCCAGAAAGAGCTGTAAAAATATGGTTCCAGAATCGCAGAATGAAAGAAAAGAAAGAGAGCACTACTAAAGAAACAGATGACGAACAGTGCATTAGAAAGTCTCAGGAATTCACTAAAGATCAATTTAATAATGTTGTTCCATCAACTAATGAACAACCACGTTCATTACCATTGCTTACTAATTTGAGTCAAGGAAACTTTTACAAGAATTTGGAGAAAAATCATTCTACATGTAATGTAACAAATCAAGTGGTTCAAGGTGTTGAAATTAAAGATTATGCACCAAAACTCGAAGCATCTGTTACTCAAAATATGGTGACTACATCTAAAGTGATTCATCCGCCTTCTGTGTTTGTAAAACCCAGCCATTCACCTTCAGATTTCAAAACATCAGCTGAATTTTCCATTGATTTGTGTAAGAAATACAAAACTGAATCTTTTACCAAGCCACCTTATGAAGAACTTCAATCTTTCAAAAGAGAATCCGAAGGCATAATGAAGTGTGAAGTGCCTAGGACAGGTTTTGTGGGTCAGATGATGCCCGAAGATTTATCATCAAGTAGAAAAGTAAATATTCCAGCAATGAGTCAGCACCAAACTCTTCATGAAAATGCTTCTAGTAATCCAAGATTTGTATCTGTAGTGCCAACTGTTTCACCGTTTTACACGCAGCCGTATATTTCTGCCAGTGGAGTGATTTGGAAGCCAGTGACCGTCATGCCCGTGGTCACTTCTAGTCCACAATCTGGTTCTGCTCCAAGCAATGCATTGCTGAACATGTCTTCCGTTCAAGATAACTTTACCAAAAGAGCATGTAACTGTGATTGTCACGCTAAGCAAGTAATGCCTCAAGTACCGTACAATTTTTCACAACAGTCTCCGAATCCTCAGTACATAATTACTGCGGTGCCTTTTCAAAATCCCAGTACAAAATTTGGATAGTTTGTGATTTTGAAGCCTGTATTTTATTTTTTATTGTGATGTACACTTTCGTACACGTTATAATTTTAGAATGTTTTCATTCTTGTCTTTAGTAGAATAAGTTTTATTTAAGTAACTCTTTCTAAGTAATATTATCTTCATTTTTTCTAATCATTTAATGTTATTTTAATGTAAATATTAAAGTAAACTTTTAATTTAATTTTGTTTGTTGTTTTTTACTTGTTTATCTCATTGTTATGATTTTGGTTAAAGAAAACGAATACTTTTGTTGATATTTTAATTGATAAGTTTTACACTGAGATGTAGTACATTTTATAAGTCTATAGCACTATCTAATTAATTAAAACACTATTAATTTACAGCTAGCCAAAATTGTTAGAAATTTAGATATTTTTAACAAACATAGTTTTAAGATAAAATTGAAAAAATATAAGACATAGAAAAGAAAATACATTATAATAGTTAGTATTTATAAAATTATAAATACTAAAACACGCAGCCAACACTCCACACAAAAGTTTAATCTTTAAATTATAAAAATAACCAAGTACTTTAGAATAAGTTAAAATAAAGTTTTGATATAAATAACTCAAAAGTTATAACGAATAAAGAATAATATATTAATTTAATTTATTTTATACTAAAGATTTTATTTAAGCAAGTCACTTTACTTAAAAAATAGCTTATACCTAGAAAGTCATTAGTATTACTTACAAGACACTATAAAATAGTTTTAATGCACATTTTTCATTTCAAAAAAATATTGCCACTCTATTATTATAAATCTTAAATATATAGTAGTAGTAATTCTTAAATAATACGAAGTATAAATTATACCCATGTATAGTAAAAAAATATACTTTAAATTTAAATTAACCTACCTTTGCTTAAATTTTTCACTTTATTGCTTTGTTCACATTTCACTGTTATAAAATCAAAACCAATTAAGTCACATTTTGGCCTTTTGGGGAACTTTATAGTTTTAAACGTTGAAAAAGTGCCGAAATTTCTTAAATGCATATTTTTTTTAATTATAAATTTGGGGGAAACAAACCTCTGATTTCAATAAATAATTAAAGAGTTATAACTTCTAATAAAGCATAGTTAATAAATTAACACGAAACTTCTTCTACAAATACATAAGAATTAGACAGATTATTTTTACGATTTGAAGTTTTCATAATATCGCTATAAAAATCACAAAGGAGATGTACTATTAAGAAATCACTGTAATAAGTACTACGATGAAAAAATAAATAATTAATAAATTTATCTAGCTAAAGGACTAGGGAAAATTAAAAATAAGCAGGCAGGAACTTTAACAAAATAAGTAAGTTGTTTTTTATCTTATTTGCTTCAGTATTTCTTATTTATATGAAAGTAAGACTTGAAAAACCGGTCTTAGAAAACCAAAATATTTTATATTAAAACTTTTTACGTTAACACAATAATATTTATGAAAAATAATTTAATTGGTTTTGGTTTTATAACAGCCATAATTATAGTTTGTATTCCTAAATATTTTTAACTATTATGTCTCATATTGAACAGTCTATAAAGTCGAGTAATACGGATATTGATTCCCTGCCCAACAGTAATTAATCTCATTGCCATATTGGTTGTAGCCATTGCCTTCAACATTTGAATAGTTAATATCATACGGATAATACTGAGTAGGGTATACAGTGTTATCGTTATAAAAATATGGAGCAAGACCAGGTGGAGGCATACCTGCATAGCCAGACTGAACTTGATTAGTATTATAGTAAGGGGGTAGTTGGTAGGTTTGATCAGGGTAATTAGGAACTTGATCAGGTTTAGGTTGATCTAGAATTACTTGCAATGGGGGTGAGGCAGGCACTGAAGGGGATTCAATACTAACATTCTCGCTGGAAGAATCGTAGCTGGACTCAGATGATTCCTTCTTCTCCTTCATTCTCCTGTTTTGGAACCAGATTTTGATACATTTGTCGCCAATATCCAAGGCGTTTGCGAGCTGGGCACGTTTCTCTGCATCGATGTACTTATGACGGGAGTACATTTTTTCCAAAACCTTCAATTGGTTGGTCGAGAAGGCAGTCCGCACCCGCTTTTGTTTCTTTTTTATTGTTCTGGTTATATCTGAAATTATTAAAAAAAAAATATAAATAATTATTCTACCATGTTAATATCTTGGGGAGGTTATGTACCGTAAACGACTTTACCAGTTTGTTGAACCTGGCACCAATATGTATTAACAGACTTAAAAATATTTTTATAGGACATGATGTTAAAAAACACTATTTACAGGAGCAATTCAACCTATTTTACTCCTGTAAATCAAAACTAATATCATTAAGAGGTATTTTTTTTTTAACTTTGTATATAAAGGGTGATTATGGGAAAAATTATGAGCCAATTCTTAAAATAAAATCATGTTAGTAAGCTACATTATTCCTGAGTGCTATGGGCTATTGTTATTTTCAAAACCCCGCTTAAACGGGGGTGGAGGGTATGTTAAAGTTCGAAGGAAAAAGTACGAAATCCACGCGGACAAAGTCGCGGGCGTAGTGCTAGTATTATATAAAATGTAAGTTAGGAAAAACAAAAAATAGTAACCTTTTTTTTTCTGTTGGATGTTTTCTGGCCACGCCGTTATAAACGGCTGGTTTTCCCAGCAGTTTGTCTACAAAAAAAAAACAAAAGGACGATTTTATATTTTTACAAATACACCGACGTAGATAACACATTCCATTCTTTCTAACATTCAAATATAGTTCGCAACTGATATCAAATATGGCAGCCTTAATTTTCATAACTGAACGAACACGTCTATGAAATAAAATCAAATAATTTTTACCTCATTTTTAATCTTCAAAGGAGCCAATGACGTTAATAAAACGTTTTGAATCATGATGAGCAAAGGATATATTAAACAATTGTTATTTGTATAGAAATCACAGGTCCAGACAGCACCGATCACTTTTTCCTATAATGACTGACCTTTAATTTATAGGGAGGTAGCATAATTTTCAAGTAAACTGCTACGTCTTTCGATTACCCTCAAATTTTGAGAAAAGTATAATTCGTCATGTTAAAATAATTTACATACTTGTAACGATTATATTTTTTGGGAAGTCAAACGGATTATTATGTTTAATTATGTCGTATGATTTAAGAGCAGGAATAAACAAACTTAACGTTTTATTCTAAAAAAGAACTTATACTCGTATATTTTTCATGTTAGTCAGTTATCTTATTAATCTGTGTAATAAACTAGCATTATTGTACATATATATAATCTGAATCTCGTAACGGCTAAAACGATTTTCATGAAATTTTAGCTTTTAGGTTTTGGGGGCGATAAATCGATCTAGCTAGGTTTCATTTTAAGAAAACGTTTTAATATCCGAGCGAAGCTCGGTTATCCAGGTACTCTTACTAATCTGTGTAAATCTTAGTAATATGCAAATCAAAATTGGTTTTTATCAGTCCTATTAGGGATATTTCTACACAAATACATTGGATCACGGTGCTTAAATAAAATTCAGAAATGACATTGAGACCATTTATTGAAAAATATCATAATTAAGTACATAAATATCTTAATACTACAAATAAATTAAAATTAGGATCTAAACACAGGATACAACGGTACATAGTTTGTAAATATAAAAGTCTTTGCAAAGACTCATTGGGTTCATCTAACATACAAAACTACTAAGTACAGCAGCCAGCACATAAAGCTATCCCAAACTGTATTGTTATCCAAATTGAACATGAACCTTATTGTTTTGTAATAAAGTTGAAAAACTATCAAAGTAATGTGAAAAATTGGGGTAGCTTGATGTGCTGGCCTCTGTACATAAACAACTTTGTAGCTTTACTACAAATAAATTGAAATACAAGTTAAACACAGGTTATAACGGTAGCATAGTTTGTAAATCAAAAAGTCGTTGCAAAGACTCATTGGGTTCAGAAGGAGTCCAAAACACAGAACTATCTTCTTCGCTTCTTTCACTAATACTGGCTGGAGAAATAGGTTCATAAATAGGACTATTATCTATTTCTGCGTTTTCTTCAATAGGCACATCTACACTGCTTTTTGTTAAAAAATCATCAATGACATTGACTAAATCTCCCATAACTCCGTCATCAAGAGTAACAAAGCCATATTCATCCGTCTTTTTACTTATTAGTAATTCAACAGAGTTGAGACGAGCTATGTCTGGTGAGCTCCGTTCTTCTAATAAATGTTCTGGACACGAACTGTCTTCTAATTCCTCTGAATCCTGGTCTTGCATCCTTTTGATTTTCAACCTTCGATTTTGGAACCATATTTTGACAACTTTGTCATTTAGTTGCAATTTATTCACTATCACTTGTCGGTCTTCGCGGCTGACGTACTGTTTTGTTTTGAAGATTTCTTCTAAAGCTTCTATTTGTTCGGTAGTAAAAACGGTGCGCTTGCGCTTGCCTTTGACTACAGCTTTGAAGTTTCCTTTGGATGATGGTAGAACTGAAATTAAACAAAAAATGCTTTAGCAATTTGTCGTAGGGCTTCAACATTGCGATGAGTAATATTTCGAACTTATGGGTTCTTTGACTAGAGAAGTCGCTGGACGGCACTAGATTTATGTCGCCAGAGAGATATATATTTGAATTCATAATAATCAAGCATGAAATTTAAATGTTTTAAGATTATTTTGTAAATGCATGAAATAAAAGGCTTTTTTATTTTATTAATAGCTTCTTTGATTATTAAAAGAAGAGAAAAGTGAAACACTTACTTGTAATCTGGGCACGATGTCTTTTATCCATAAAAATATTGTTATGCGGTCTTGGTTGCAGGTGAAACACTGGATATTCCACTGGCTCTGGTGTTAGAGGAATGTACTGAAATAAAAAGAAAACACATATTAGTCTATTTGTAACGAATTGTGATCTAGGTTACAGATCTTGGTGTCGGTATTGCTATTGATTAATTTATAGAGAGAACACACAAATTCTCACCTGATTTAAGTTGTTCTGCCTGTAAGCTGTAGGGTTTTCATAACATTGACTATTGTCATAAATTTGTCTATGGGTTGGATCGTAAATATTGCCGTCAGGAGACAGTGTAGGATAAATATCATGTCCCTCATAATTTTCAGGAGAATAAACAACTCCATGCATCTGAGAACAAAGAAAAAATGATAAATTAATGTTTCAGCATTAACCGATTTTATAAAACTAAAAAGGACTCATATTTACTTGATAATTTGTAGGGCTGTAGTTGAAATGTACGTTTGGATCTTCTAAATTTTCTGGATAGCTATCCATAGTCATGCTACCGTAATATTCACTAGTGTTCTGGTATGAAGCCATGATTACTATAGTAAATACTGGTATAAAATGATATCTATTAGCAATATCCTATTCCCTTTTATACGTGTTATGTCCTTGGCTAATTAGTAATTAGCTACCCCTTCTACAGGTGAGGTGTCTTCCTATTGGTTGTCTTTAATCCTTTTACTAGCGCCTAATTAGGGTTCAAAAATAGAAAACATGTTTACAGTACCAGCCTATTACTGTCCCACTGCAGGGCACAGGCCTCTTCTCATACGGAGAAGGCACGAGCATTAATCACCACGCTTGCTCAAGACGGGTTGGCGATTTCAGACTTATTTTAATTATATAAAGTCCAGGTTTCCTCACGATGTTTTCCTTCACCGATGTCAGTGATGACCAAGATAAACTTAGAAAGTACATATGAATTGAAAACTCACATTGGTACTTGCCCAGGTTTGAACCCACAACCTCGTGCACAAGAGGCGAGGCCTAAACCACTGGGCCATCATGACTCATCATGAAAACATGTTTACGTGTCTTATTTTCTCTCCTGGATCTTTTGTATTTGTATAAATAATTTTGTTTAGTTTACCTACATACGTAATTACTTACATATCAGTTGTTCATAATGTCTGGGATTATCTGTTTATTTGAAACATTTTTTTCAAATGTTATGTACACAGACCACGTTGTGAGGAAAGTTCTGAGTATGAGTGTGCAGAGTTACTAGAGTAGAGGGAGACCAAAGAAAAGATGGATGGATTCTGTGTAAGATGATGTGGCTAGAAAGGAGGTGACGATTGAGATAACGGCCAATAGAGATGTATGGAAGAAAAAGACGCGCTGCACCAACCCCAAATAAATTGGAATAAGGGCAATCGAGATTTTAATTTATAAAAAAAAGGACTTGCAATCATTTAGATGGTCAATTTTGATAACATAAAAATGAATAAACTTTGCAAATTGTTATTATAATGGTGTTGCTAATTGATAACCTTCTGTGTATAATTAGTAATGCGCATAGTAGAACGATAGCTTAATACAAATCAGACTAGGAGTATTAGTCCGAAAGGTGTTATACAATTTTGAGTAGGTAACTATTGGAAGTAAGCTGAAAACTTGTTCGATACTTCTCCTATAATATCGAAGTACAGAACCGTAGACCCGTCTAAAGAGAGGCTAAATCAATCCTTTTATTTTCAAAGTTTTTTTTTTATAATTTCTTGAGCCAATCTGTATTTTTTTTTAAACGTTGCCCCACACTAGGAATTTCTCCTGTGTCGTGGGTGCGATTACAAAAATTTAAAGTCACATACACAAACAGCCAGATCCGGAACAACTACCTGTAGGCCATACAAATATTTGTTCCGTGCGGGAATCGAACCCACGACACGCAGAGCAGCAGTCAATCGCTCAGCCACTGCGCCAACCGTGCCGTCGTAATTAATATGCTCTTAAATTTCAGTGTGCTACAAATAATTATTTTTGTTTTTTTTCGTAATAAGTTTGTGAGCACCTGGAAAAGTTTTAAAGCCGTCTAAATAATCTGGCTTGTATTTAAAAAAAAATATGTATAAATTTAAAAGTGTTAAAATTACAGAGCTAAGCCTGCGATTATGTACTCAGTTACAGGAAAAGTATTGAATAAATCTTCAGCTTGCCTCAAGTACCTACCCAAAAATCTGTAACAGCTCTCCAGCTATATAATAATATATCATCTATTATGACAAATAAAAATAAATATTGCTGGACATTCCACACAGCATCATCTAGCCCCAAGCTATGCAGAGCTTGTGTTATTGGTACTAGAGAATAATATGCTGTAAATGAAACATCAAGGCTCAACAAAAATGATTTAATTAAGTACTTTATGCTTTTTATTACACTAAGCAATTGGTGCCACAAAATATAATCAAACCAAATTAAATGAGATACATATTTAAGAAGTATTTATAAACCTTAAACTATAAGACGAAGTTAACAAATAAGTACTAACACATATTACGAAATATTAAAAGAAAATGTTATGATGGCCCAGTGGTTTAGGCCTCGCCTCTTGTGCACGAGGTTGTAGGTTCAAACCTGGGCAAGTATCAATGTGAGTTTTTCAATTCATATGTACTTTCTAAGTTTATCTTGGACATCACTGACATCGGTGAAGGAAAACATCGTGAGGAAACCTGGACTTATATAATTAATATAAGTCTGAAATCGCCAACCCGTCTTGAGCGAGCGTGGTGATTAATGCTCGTGCCTCCTCTGTACTAGAAGGTGCCTTTGCTTTGCAGTGGGACAGTAATAGGCTTGTACTTTACTTTTTACATATTGATTTTGATTGATTCACACAATAAGCAAATCATATTGCAAAGAACCACATAGTATTGGTCACACACTTTACATAAAACAAAACATAGTCTAATGAAGTTTAAAAAAAAGATAATTGATATACATGTAAAAAAATATAAAGTCATTGTTATAAAGATATATACGACGACGAATACTTGCTTGTAGCAGAAGAAGAATGCTGAGGAGCAGGTTCTGAAGGCGCCAAATATGAGAAGTACGGATCTTGCGGCAGTCCTAAGTTAGATGTCCTAGTGTGGAGACTACTATCGTCATACGTAGGCATCGTTGTAGATGGCATAGATGTAACAAATCCATAGGTATCAGTTGTACTCTGAGGCATTACGACACCACTCGGCAATGGATTGTAATAAGACGAGCCAGAACTAAATCTCACTAAATCATCGTTTAGCTTCAAGCTAGCTCCGTTCGGCACGTAACTATCAGATGCTAACGAAGGCAGTGTGTTAGAATTCGGTGGCAGTGACTCATCGTTGCTGTATCGATAAACGTCAGACATCGGTGAGTAAGCGGCCCTGCTTGAACCCGCCGACGTCGTGTAGTACGATGAATAAGACAAGTTCGGTGTATACGATGGCAGCTCAATTGTACTCTGCGGTCCTTTTATTACAGATTTTAATGGATTGATTGAGGGGTATTCCGGAGGTCTTGAAATGTTGTCGTTTGGTTGAAAATATATTTTATGATGTGCTGCATGATTGTCAGACAGTAGACGTCTATGTCGATCGTGTCCACCGCAGCTACGTCCATGACTCATCTTGTGGTCTTGACTGGGTGACATCTCCTTAGAGCTTGATGGACTGCTGTCGTCTACAGACGAGGACGGCTTGTTGTGTTTGTTATCTTTCTTATACTTCATCCTTCTGTTCTGGAACCATATTTTTATTTGTCGCTCCGAAAGTTGCAAGTAGTTGGCGAGTTCAATACGTCTTGGGCGGCAGAGATATCGGTTTTGGTGGAACTCATTTTCCAACTCAACAAGCTGTGAGCTGGTGTAAGCAGTACGAGCTCGTTTTGTAAATCCTTTTTGGAAAGTTGTGTCGGTTGACATTTCTGAAAAATAATAATATTTTGTGAGCAGATTATAAAATGTTGCATCGAGGAAACCTCCTCGAATGAAGTAATGTAACCTTTGGTGGACACCGAACCATTAATATTTCAAATTTTTTCATAAGAATTTATAAAAGACATAGATATGGACTTCGAAAATCTACGAGAATGTCTGAATATGTGAAGAAACATATTAAAAGTGACTTACCGGTAGCTGATAGAGATGAAGAAGCTCGGATTGGAGTGCTCGACGCAGACTTGTTATTCCATGAAGGATTCTGAAATATAAATAACCACTTAAACAATACGTCCAACTTTGACCATGTGCACTATTACAATAAGGTGAGTTCGACCTAATTCTTAATTGCTACTATTTACCAGAAAATTAAAATGCCATTAGGAATCCGGTTGTTCCGCGGTAAATCACGGTCGTCACTGTCGCGTTTTGATGCATGCTAAAAGTAGAGGTTTTGTTCTAATAGCTAGTTCAATAAAGCATATTATACTGTAGCAATTACCTGGCTGGGAAAACTAGAATCGTGCAAGTCGTTGATTTCTCTTGCAGGATCCTTTGCGACATCGCTGCCCAGACCACTTCTTTCATGATATCGAACAAGTTCATTAGCGGCATAGCTTCTTGTGTACATAACTTGATTTCCTATATGCGTTGCGGTGGCACTAAAGATGTTGTCACTTTTGTCAATGCAATCTTCAGTAATCACTTCTTCCGTACCAGAACCGTAATTATTGGAGTTGTTGCTGATGTTTTCGTAATTCGGCATTTGATACTCATATCTTGGTTCTAAGTCATCTTGAGCATTAGCCGCATTGTATGATTGGTGCAAACCTAGTATGTCTTGAATGCTAAATCCAGTTGAGTCTCTTGAGTTGTAATCTTGCACGAAAGAGTTAGGTATTGAAGATAAAACTTCTGGTTTGCATTCAGAAAATACACTATCACTGACGTTATAACTGACACCCTCTGATAAAATATCTTCAACACCGTGTGAGGTTACTCCGCTTGTTTTGCAATCATTTCTCTGAGATAGTTCGATGGGGCCATACTCTGGTACACCCGGATTTGAGAACTCAGATGATGTTGTATCTCTAGAGTCATCATGTTCGGAGTGTAGGCTCGGAGGCGATGGGGTGGGCGTAGACATGTTTTGAAGTGTTACACTGATTGGATTATCACGATTGCATACATAGTCACAATTCTGATAAGTATAAAGGTGAGCAAATCAAATTGTTCAATCACTAAGCACCTAGGCGACCGCACGGAATGAGGCTTGTTTACAAAATGCTTTTTCGTCACCTGTTTGTCGTTAATTTGGTAATGACTTTTTTGTTTGTGTGTATAATTTTTAAAGGGCTAGTGCATCTGTGTGCAACAGATAAGAGGAACATACCGGGTCTCCGATAGCGTGCATACAATAGATAAAAGTTTGAAATCTCTTTCGGTAGCCAACACGCCTGTCACAACTATTCATTCTAAATAGTTTTGTACGTTGTTGTTTTAACTAAACTTAGGTATGTTTCGTATGGTTTGTCTCCCAATTTACCTGTTTTTGCTCTCCCAAGATGTCATTATTATAAGACTACCTCGTTGTTGTATTGGCCGCAAGCTTGACTTCAGAGCTTTGAGGATTGGTGTTCGTAGGTCTTTACTAAATTTTTTTTTTTTTTTTTAAGACGCACTTGGAATTTCTCCTGTATCGTGGGTGCGTTTACAAACATTTAAACTCACATACACAAACAGCCAGACCCGGAACAACTACCTGTGGGTCACACAAATATTTGTTCCGTGTGGGGATCGAACCTACAACACGCGGCGCAGCAGCCGATGGCTCAACCACTGCGCCAATCGTGTCGTCAAATTATATCCGGTTAGTAATAGGCTCACCCTTTGATACCTACATGGCATTTATAATAGAGGAAACTAGATAAATGTCGGAGCTGTCGTAACAGATGTCGCTTAAGGGAATTGATGAAGAAACAGATTATGTGTAGAAAATACATGAACGCAATGTTAAAATTGCCAATAAACATAATTTAACAACTAAAGTGATACTGGTAGGTGTGGTTTTACCAATGTTGTTGAATTCGTCATCAGTCAATTAGGCTATCCACCAGAGCCGATAGATATTGAAACCACAAGTTTTTACGTAGTTTATTTAGGTCCCTACCTACTTGTGCCTACTGATACTAAACCCATTAAGATAGAAGCGAATTCTCCTCACAAACATGCTTAGACTGTCTAAGATATAAATATGTTTTCAAAACTTATAATCTTAAATCCAACTGTGAATACTGCACCAATAACGATGGTATAGATTTCGCTAATCCAATAAGTGTTTTAGAAATTAAAATGGATTATAATGGTCATTCCAATTATGGTAACGTGCTAAGCAATATAGTTTAAAATGTTCCTCGTTGAGACAATCAGAAACCTATTGAGTTTGTATCAGATACTTAGCGCGATGGCACGTGCTAAATTGTTACAACAATTTGCAAGAATGGCGTTATACACTTATCCTTATCATAGACATGCCTTTCACTTACAACTTACTTTTATTAGTTGTTACTCGCGAATTCATCTACGTGAAATTTCATGACTTTTATTATGTAATGCGCAAAATCTTATTTCAGTTTCTAAAATAGAAGTAACCTTAGTTCAAGTTACGCCACGGGACTATCACTGGCAGACAGGTGGTCTGCCAGTGATAGTCCCGTTAGTATCTATCTAGATAGTCCAGCCGTTTCGAAGATTACCTGGAACAAACAGAAACAAAAAATAAATAACGTAATGGTTTTTAGGGTACCGTAGCGCAAAAGGAAAAAAAAACGGAACCCTTATAGGATCACTTCCTTGTCCGTCTGTTTGTCTTTCAAAACCCTTATCTCAGGAACGCGTAAAGGTATGAAATTGGAAATAATATCAAATACGTAAGTCTACGGTTGTCGCAATGATAGAAAACGGCCATTTATGTGCCATATTTGATACTCGCAAATAAGTCAAAACCTATAAAGTACTTCCTGTTGACCAAGTTTAATTAAATTTGGCTAGAAGCTCGGTTTTATAGCACAAGTAAAGGAAAAAGTCAGAAAATACATATTTCTGACTTTTTCCTTTACTTAATTTGTGGTCCTAAACATTTTTTTTATAATTATTATTTTGGTGAATGTAGTTCAATAATAATAAAACCTATATAAAGAACCAGTCAAGTATACGCCAGTCAAGCTCGCACTTACTTAGTTTCTTAATGTATTTATAAAAAAACAAACAATTTTATTGACTTGTATATATAGCTTTTTTTTAATTTTAAAAGATAAAAGCCTAACTAAGAACCTAGCTGCGAATGTCACAAAACAGAAAATTTATGCTGGATTGATTTTAGAACTATCTCATTATAAATAATAACTACTTGAGCGTTACGAAGTTAATTACGACAATAAAGTAGATTAATTAATTCATAGTAGACAAGACAGTAAATAACAAGACAATTATAAATTATTTGAAATTATATTATTATTATTACTAGCTGTGCCCGCGGCTTCGTCCTCGTGGAATTTAACAAAACATGGGTTTTATAATTTTTCCGTGGAACTCTATTACTTTTTTTTTTAAATTAGCTAACCTAACCTTACTTACTTCTTATAACATTAATATAAGAAGTAAGTAAGTATACTATCTGCCAGTGAAAGTCACGTCGAAATCAGTCTAGCCGTTTCTAAGATTGCCTTAAACAAACAGATAGACAGACAGTCAAAAAAATGTTTCATTGGTTTTATGGTATGTCTACCGTATAAACTTTCAGTAAAAAGCTGTTATTTGGATATTACAGACACTTCCATTTTATTTATTAGTATAGATACCATAACATAATCACGTCGGCATTTCCCCGAAGGGTTCGACAGAGATGTAACTGCAGCACACCCACATTTCACCAGCTATGTTTTACAATCCCATGTAATAGAAAATCCTAATGAAAAATCTGAATGCCGCATTGCTGGACCCGGGAATCGAACCCAGGACCGGCTAGGCAGTTATTATTATTATGATATTGCAAAATACTAAATTCTTATAACCTCTCATGGGAACCTGGGCTGGTGAATCTTAATCAGCTGAATACCACTATTTTACATGGAGCGATTGTCTATCTGACCTCTACAACCCAGTTACTGGGCAACATACCCCTAAGTAACACTGGTTGTCAGACTTTCGGGAGTTTGACTACCCGTGACGACTGTCAAAGTTCTACAAATGACAGCTGGGACCAACGGCGTAACGTGCTTTCCGAGGCACGGAGGAGTCTCGATATGTAACGAATGTGAACCTAAATACAGATTATTAAAACATAGTACTACCTAGTAACCTAGCCAGGACGCATGAGTCACTCTTACTATTGTTACTCCTTTAGCATTAAGTTACATCCCTATTTTTTAAAATTATACCTTCTGTAACAGACTTTACCACACTTTTTTCAAAAAAATATACTCGTATAAATGAATGTTAATTTCTAAAAAAAAACTACAAGCCAAATCCCGCACAAATAAAAATCCTAGTTTATGACCTTCGCAACAATAATAATATAACGGCTACAGTATTCGATTGTACAGAATCAGCTGCTCCGGCACCGTTCGCCGACCCTGGCCATTGTCTCGCATGATGGATGAGCTCCGGCCGTGAGGGATCGAAGCTCTCGCAGCTTACGTTTGTTCCGATTCTGAGTAGACAGATTATGACCTCATAAATTCGTATTAAATGTCGTTGGGATTATTGGATGTGGAAGTGGTGAATTTGATGGAATTGATATGGTTGTTTTATTGAATCGGAGACTGGTTTTAACTGTTTCATGAATATATTTAGGGCTGGTTGAAACTGTATGGAGGCAGGGAATGAAAATAATAATTTGAAATTACATGGAAATTTTCATTTCTACCTTCAACTTCGATGTTTTGTTGGCCTATCGATCTATATGTAGGTAAACTTATAACCAACGAGCACATGTGTATAGATTCTGATTGTAACGAAACCAAGGTGAAATAATTCTTACCGAAGTCATTTCATGGGAACCAAAGAATGATTCAAAACGTGTCAAAAAATCGCTTGTATTGCATAGAAACCGTTAATTCCAATAAAATTTACTGCTTCTGGACAAAGCGGACTGGTTCGGACGAGGACCCCAAGCTCATAACGTCAACGCGATGATATATTACGATTTGTTCAAAGGGGACCCTTTTTTGTTCTCGCCGTAATGGTTTTACTTTAATCGACACCGGTGAAGGATGGAGATAGGAGTTACTGTAAGTGCGTAAAGGATGGAAGATAAGCGTATCTGTTCCCGCCAAAGAGGAAAGTGATTCAAGCTGAGCTGCAGTTTGGATATATCAACAGTTTGCTTTAGGCTTCTGGTAGTGATGTTTGTGGCAATAATATAATACAAATACTTATAGTGCTGTAAGCAGCCCATTTGTTGAAAGGACATGAAGCAATGACGGTATCAGAAAATGTGCTGCAATCAAAATACCGACGCATACTCTGGTGCTAAGAAACAAATATAGGATATCAATACAAAGGTTAGTGTTTCTTTTTGTGCTTATTCATTTATTCTTGTTTCAAAAATGCTGCCATCTTCAACATTCAAATCATATCTACTCGTGAATCGTACCTGAACGGTGAACCAATTTTCCAGAGGTTGTATTTCCATCGTGTTAAGGCTTCAGAGGAGTGTTACGGTCGCCAAGCTGTTTGAGAAGATGGCGTTAGTAGCAACATCAATGTTTTTAGTTATAATTATTTTAAGTGTGTTTCCTACTGTTTTGTGTTAATCATTTTGTAGCAGAATTCGGTATACTTCATAAAGTTGTATATTTTAATTTAAAACAATAAATGTTTTCTAACGGCGCCATCTTCCGTGAGCATTATGAACTACGTAGTGCTTCTCTTTGGTAACCGAACTTGGTGCTTTTCATTTGCCACTGGAGGTTCTTCAAAATCTCGCAACTGGCGTGCGTGTATGACCAGATGTATGATCGTAAACGAAGCAAAAGGAGTCTGTAAGGATTGTAGCAGGTGACGTTCTGTAGTTTCTACCTACCCCCATGGGAATAAGGCGTCAGTTATGTGTGTTGTATGTTCTTCAAAATGTTTTATGATGGTGATTATAACATTTGAAATGGTTATTTCTATGACTTTACGCAGATGTACGAACTTAATTTACATCTAAGTCCCATAGTTAACTTCGGTTATGATAGTGTCTTGCTTAGTCACGTATATTATATTAGTAAGTACGACTGTTGTACAGAGGCCAGCACATCAAGCTACCCCAATTTGTCAAATTTCTCTAATAGATTTTCAACTTTATTACAAAAGTATAAGGTTCATGTTTAATTGACACATTGGGGTAGCTTGATGTGCTGGCGTCTGTACTTTCTGATGGTCTATACTAAATAAGTTTGCTGAATGTTTTTTAGCAATGCGACTCAATTTAACCAAGGTCTTGAAATTATTTTTTTTAATCATCTCTGCAAATAAATTAAGAGATGGATTTGTCTAACAGTGGTGTTCGACAAATCCATCTCTTTATTTAAGTTGCCTTACAACAGGTTATAATCCGAGTTTAGCCTGTCTGAACCAAAGTTTTTATATAATTTATTATTTGTAGGCTCGTGTTTAAATAAAGAACAGCCGCACGGGTTGATCGAAGGTTAAGCTACGCTTGCAGAGGTAAGTCAGTGTGATGCGTGACCATTCGTGGCATATCGAGATTCGTCCGTGCCTCGGAAAGCACGTTAAACCGTTGGTCCCAGCTGTCATTTATAGATCTTTGACTGCCATTACGGGTAGCTCGAAAGTCTGACAACCAGTTTTACCAATGGGTATCTAATTGTTGCTAAGTAACTGCGTTGTGGAGGGCAGGTAGGCAGTCGCTCCATGCAAAATACTGGTACGAGTACTCAGCTGCAACCAGTTATACTGGAAGCTGACCCCAACATAGTTGGGAAAAGGCTAGGCAGATGATTATAGGCTCGTGTTAGACCAATATCTCACTTGATGGCAAGGAGTGATGTAGTCGACGATAGCATGCTTACCTCGATGAAACCTAGTATCTCTTGACTTTATAATAATAAAATAATAATACCAGCCTGTTACTGTCCCACTGCAGGGCAAAGGCCTCTTCTCATACAGAAAAGGCACGAGCATTATTCACGACGCTTGCTCAAGACGGGTTGGCGAATTTCAGACTTATATTAATTATATAAGTCCATGTTTCCTCACGATGTTCTCCACTTAAAATTTGTTTTTTTAAACGATCCCGTGTTTTAGCTGTCGACAAACATAGAATCCGATAGGGAATTCCCTTCCTTGTATTTCCAAAGCATTATGTTTACTTACCCAAGTAAACTTAGAATTTCCTGGTAAGTCCAGAAAAATACCCATGCAATCTTCTGTCTGTAGTTTTATGGAGCACTATAAGAGACCTGCATTGCGTTCCATCTCACTGAACGCGGAAGTAAGCGTTCCTTAAGTATGCACTTACTTAAAATCATGTTATCATATAATAGGACTAAGTGCTTCGCCTGCGGACGATACGAATCGTTGCGCAGCTCCTTGCGTTAACTTTATACTTTGGCTTGGAGATGAAATGGGTTTTTGCTGACTAGGTGCTGAGATACAGTGAAAATAATATTAGATTAGATTGCTGTTGTTTGTTTACCATTCCGAGATAAAGGTTTGTTAGTATTAACATTTTGTCGTCGTTATGATATTATCGACACGGTTGGGAAAGACTAGGCAGATGACGAATCTGCCTAACCTTTCCCAACTTATTTATTGGCGTCAAATAAACCTGTAATGTATTTTATAGTTGATACAAATGTTATTTGGTTTTGGGTACATTCTACCATTTGGCATGACAAAATGTTGTATTTATAAATGGGAATATAAATTAAATCTAACTGGAGCAAGCTTTATTGCTTGTAATATAATAATAGTGAATATAAGTATTTTACTACATGTCTGTTCTTCGAAACCTGGTTCCTGGGTAACACGATACCCTGCGATAAGATTGGTTTTTGACTACCCGTAACGACTGTGAAAGATCTGCAAACGACAGCCGAGACCAACGGCTTAACGTACTTTCCGAGACACAGAGGGGTCTCCGTATGTAATGGATAGTCACCCATCCACGGAATGACTTCGGCAAGGGTCGCTGAACCTTGGCCCGTGCGACTGTTATCTCTCATTCACGAACCAATATAAGCCTATAAGTGGATATTGAATTATAGCTTTCATTGATAATGCATGAAACTGCCCTAGATGATTGGTCAAAATTATTACTTTTGCAAAAAGTGTAATGACTGAAATCCTTGTTTTCGATAGCAGGAAGACTGCTTCGGGTTTCGATCATATTAAGTGACCCTTTGTGGTAGTTTTATGATGATTGACGCACCCCATACAGTCAACTTGTTTGGTCTTCATTGTAAACATTTTCTGTAATCTAGTGGTATTTCTATTAGTAATAGGGCCTTAATACTGTCTATGTTGAGTCCATTTCGTACGATTCCATTAGGTGTAGGTACAACAAAGACGGCACATTAGGCAGCCACATAGATGCATATTCAGCCATGGATCAGGGGTAGCCAAACCTTTTCCATCAGGGGCCAGAAAAACGTAGCAAATTTTTCAGAATGCCCGAATAAAATAAGGGTTTTTTTCAAGTTGTAATTTACTATAACAAAATGGACAGATTAAAATGCTACAGTTACACGACGCAATAACTATTGTTAGCGCAACCTAGCGATATTTTTTCTCACTGTTACTCTATTGTGAATATTGTAAAATAAAATTCACAATAGGCTCGAACGTAAAACTAACATACGAGTTAACGCAGGCAGCAGCAAAACATTCAAGATTTTTTTTATTGATAAATAACTTATACACAACTCAAATACACTTCAGAATGACGTAGGTACAAGACATTGTGCCCTGTGACATGTCTTCACGATAGTCGCGAATATTTGCATTGATAACTGAACTGCAAAGACCATGCATAAAAATTCATGCTGTTGAATTTTGCAGCTCTATGAGCAACGGCAACGAGGGGTCAATATCACAAAGAAATGGCGGCCGTCAGTGGAGCCGAGAGCTGTTTTAGTTGTGTAGCAACGCAATTTAAATCTAATTTAAGTAATGAAGTATTGTTATCGCGAGATACGGCCACACACTTTTTTCTGTTGAATATGAACAGTATACTATTTTACGTAGGTAGGACAACCGAAAGAGAAATTGCTGCCTGTGCCTAGAAATGTTACCTTAAATGTGATTTTATTTATGGAATAACTGTTATTTTTTTCAGTATTCAATCCAATATTTGCCTTTTACATCAATGACAAAGCTAAAGCAGATTTCCGATAGCCTTACATACTAACTGTGAGAATAATGCTGGCGTGATGGCGATGGCGGGTCGATGATGCCCGCGGGCCGTAGTTTGCTCACCCCTGCCATAGACCGACTCCGCGACTAGCCAAATCGACGTGCTATACTTACTTAGTATAGTACGAGTTGGTAGGTTCGTTGAAATGGCTTCCGTCTGGCTGCCTTTGTCACGCCGCGCCGTCTTCAGTCTAAATGAAATTCAAATTACCTTCAGCAGATTTCACCACTTCTATTAGTAACTTATTTGTATAATGACTTTACTTCTTACAACGTAATACAATAATGCGTCTAATTAATTTAAAATTAAACATTCTTAATAACTAGTGGATCATTTGTTTTTACAATTACTCAAGTTTAAAATACTCATGATCTCGTTTATACAAAAAAGTACATTTGATTGTCGAATTTCTCTTTGAAAACAAACAGAAATACTTGGGATTTTTTACCATACAGTATAGCTGCAGTTCAAGATTTGCGAGTTGGCACAGTAATTGTACAAGTTGGTCCATTCTGGCTATACATAAATCGCGAAAGAAATTTGTGCTCGGTAAAACCGCTGGCGTCTGAATTAATATTGTTCTAACAAATTTACAATGTTCAAGCTGTGTGGGGTTTCTGGAAGAAGTTGGAATAGTCCTTCATCGCTTGTATGGGTATAAACTTGGGTTGTTTATGGGATATATGTCTGGCTGGACTCTGTTCGTGTAGTCTGTTGGCTAACTTGATAGGATGGTAAATCTATACGTTTGCGTGCGTTATCACTGCTAACATTTATTTGTTGTCAATGTTGTGTTTACCAATAATTGGCAGATATATTAGATTATTACCGTATAATTAGCTATTTGTATGTACATGTATATGCTGTGGGTAAACCTTAAATAAATAAATATTCATCAATGATAAGTTATATTGATTTAGGTTGAAAAAATACACAACAAAATTAAGATAAACATATTAGAAATAGATGAGACTGATGTTTCCAAGTTGATTACTCTTTGTTTAGTCACTCCCTCCGTTTACTATGTGCATCAAATTAAATAAAACTTCAGGTTGGACAGTTAAATTTATATAAGTATCCTCCAGTAATCCTTTTCCAGTAGCAGAATGTCATTAGAGAAGTTTCACCAAGACCCTGAAACAGCTAAGTAAGTTCAAATTGGACAAGAAAGTTAGATTTAAAAAGTTCTATTTCTGATTTAACACCTTGTAGGTATTGAATATACTTGTGTCTCTCTCTGTCTTAGTAGGTATGAATTAGCCTGAGACAAAGTTGCTAGATACGAGTACCTATTCGTAGCTTGTGGCAGTAATGAAAAATAATAAAAAAACCAGTTCGTTACTGTGCCACTGAAGAGCAAAGGTTTTCTTCTCATACAGAGAAGGCACGAGCATTAATCACCACGCTTGCTCAAGGCGGGTGGGCGATTTCAAACTTAGGCATATTAATTATAAGAGCCAAATTTCTTCACGATGTTTTCGCTCACCGATGTCAGTGATACTTAATGGTATCATTGATATCGTTGAACAAAAACATCGCCTATACCAATATCCGCAACAAAATTGTTAAAACTATCAGTACGTTAGTGTGTGTCCGAACTACACACACAGACACGTAGACACAGAAGGCTTTATATTAAAAAGGTTTTCTCGCACAGACAGATGCTGTGAATGTTCATGTTAACGCCCAGTTCTGAACTCATGCCAGAGCGTCTGACACGAGATGGGCCGTAGCCACTTTTGTTATTATAATTCTAGAAATTATTCTAGAAATTGGGTGGAAGGTTGTTTACTAAATATTACTCTTTCCATTTATTTATTTATCTCAATCAACTTTGGATCATATGTACCTACAATAAAAATGAATTAAAAATAAGATATATAATCATCGTCATCTGCCTAGCCTTTTTCCCAACAATGTTAGGGTCAGCTTCCAGTCTAACCGGATACAGATGAATACCAGTATTTTACATGGAGCAACTGGCTATCTGACTTTCACAACCCAGTTACTGGGCGACATGATACGCCTTGGTATGACTAGTTGTCAGACTACCCGTAACGACTGTAAAAGTTCTACAAATGACAGCCAGGACCAACGGTTTAACGTGCTTTGCATGGAGGAGTCTCGATATATTAAGAACGGTCACCCATCCACAGACTGACCTCGACACAAGCTGCATTCTTTATGTGTTAAACAAATACTTTCATTTGTGTCGCTGTTAACACTGCGGCATGGTAATTTAACGACAGCTGTAAAATTTACCATCCAATTATACGAAGGCTGATTCATTTTTTATGTCGGGGACTAACCAAAGCAAATAGTAAATAAAATATAAAAATCTTGGTACACGAAAAGAAAAGATGGATGGATTGTGTGAAAGATGATAAGGCTAGAATGGAGGTGACTATTAAGATAACGGCAAATAGAGATGTATGGAAGAAGACACCTAGCACTGCTCCGCCTACCACTAATAAATTGGGATGAGGGCAGGAGGATGATGATACATGTTCTTGGTACACAAAAACACATTTTATTTCCTGTAATTTAGTCCATGTTTTCTTGGTATGCGCTAAGCAGCATCGTTCTCCAGGCCCTGGGCTCAGTTCAAAGGTCGGAAAAAGTCCCTAATATTGGGCTCGTCCAACTGGAATTTAATTGATGGCAATAGGCTCGCCTCCTCTTACAGGGGACTTAAATATAACTAACGAAACGTGGGTGTACTTTATAATTATTAATTAAAACCCTTCGAAAAATACACGCGTGATGGTTGTGGTGTTTAGGTTCCTTGAGTTAAGGATGGAGGATGATGATCATGTTCTTTTATAGCTTTTGTATCGTAGTTAGGTTTTTAAATGTATGATTTAGCGAAAACTTCAAACATGTTATTTTATTAAACCTGTTTTAAGTGTACAAAGCAAACAAGAGAACTGGTTAGTAAGAATATAAAAAAATATAGCCCTCAGAAAGAATTAATCTGAAAGATTAGCATTAAAATAAACGGTGGGAATAATCACTGTGATTTTGTAACTTGTTCATTATATTTTACATACCCAGTAGCAGTATACAAATTACAAGCATGGTTTCCATAACACAACGTACCTACTAAATACCCCAACCATATTTTCGGGTCATTGTTCCCATTGACGGTGACAATTATCCGAGGGTCCCATCCCTAGCCAATGCAGGATCTATCGCACCAGCAGACAGGACCTCCCCTGCCTCTCTATAACAATAAACTCTCATACAAAATTAGGGGGACCAACTGGCTTGAAGGTTCAATTTAAAATGGTCGCTTCTGTTAGGACAACGTTCAACCTTTATTCCTTTTTTAGTGTCTGTACTCAACGATCTGAAACTAAGCTTCCGCAAATAATGTTAGTTATGCTTGTTTGTAGTTGAACTGTAATTATGAACATGTTTCCCATGTTTCTTTGTGCTCATAAACAAGTTGTGAAATGAAATATCGCGTGTTGTCAGGAACAAAAGAGATTAATTTTGGTGAAAATGTTGCAACATTCGCATTAGAATCAAGCAAAGTAAATTAAGAAATTCACTTGCCATCAAGAAATCAAAAATACACATGAAAACACTTTTGAATGACGTAGGTACGTAAATAACTATTAAAGACTACTGAATACAATTAGGACCTAAATATGATATATCTACTTTCATAAAGAAAATTTATAATTTATAAATTCAAATATTATAATACACCTAAATAACCGACTTCATCCACGTGGAATTTTATTAATAGGTACACTTTCCCTAACAAAATAATGCTACAAAATTACCTATTTCTATTAAAGTACAGTATTCAATGATTTTTGTGTTATCTGTGGTGAAGTCTAATGTGAAGCGTAACCGGATATTGAGCGTTTCCATTTTGTTTTTGATGAAATTCCATGAATTTCAAAAAAGTAGTGTATGAAACACCAAATAACTACATACTAAAACATTCATTTGAGAATATTATAGATATTTTAAACTACAAGGTATTACGTAAACATATCATCCGAGGCGATCAGACACTGTAATTTTGTACCTACTAATGGCCGGGAACCCAATATCACGATTCTGTAGAACGCACCAAGCTGTAGTTGTGCCAGAACGTTGCCTCACGTTCCTGTACCCATCTTTTGACTGCACCATCAGTTCTAGACTTTAATCAAGGCAGTAGTACATGTCAAAACAAATCTGACTAGCCCAAACACTTTTGAGATCCACGTCAGTTGAAGAGTTTGCTAGTTTTTGGCTCAATCAGCTCATGGCTACGTCATCAAAGATAGCTAACTACATAGGCATGCCAAGTTAATATTTAACTAGGTGCCAAGAAGTGCTTGAAAAGTATTGAATTTAATTTCTAAACAGTACTACGTGCAAACGAAGATAAACCTGGTTGAAATAATAAAGGTTTTCCTCACTTGAGAAAAGAGCGCATTTTGTCTGAAACAACACAAATATTAATACTTAAAGACTTCCATTGCTCCTTGGACATGCCTCCCTTGCATCCAATTTTTCTTAGCTTATTCTATTCAGCGATAGTGTGAGCTATTCACGAGTATATCTCATGCCAACACAAGAGAAGACGTCAGATGGATGTAAAGCGATGAAGATGGATGAATTCAACATGATTTTAAATCTTCCATGAGAATTTCAAGACCTGAAATGACAGTTTTGATAATCGGTGATGGATTGATACTATATCATCTGTAATGTTTGGTAATAAATATTAGGTCTTTACCTATGAAATTGCCGTTCTGCAGTACTGGCCATTTCAAATCAAAATATTTTTTGTTTGGCTAAGAATTCTAATTTCAAATTAATTTTATTTTAAAAACATGGATTTTTTTTTCCAAAAGTAGTCATTTGTTTATTGATTAGTGTTACATTTTCATCGCATTTAAATCTTTTTCGTCATCATGGATACGTTAAAAATTCGAGTAATTATGGAATATGAGTACCGTCGTGGCAGCAACGCGGCACAAGCGGCACGCAACATCAACGACGTTTACGGAGCTAACACTACAAACCAACGCACTACCTGTTATTGGTTTGCTCGCTTCCGTTCTGGAAATTTCGACCTGAAAAATGAACCTCGCGGTCGTCCGAAGACTTTGGTCGACAATGACGAATTAAAGGCGATTGTGGAAGCTGATGATACACAATCTACGGCTGAATTAGCAGCAGCTTTCGACGTTAGCGTCAAAACAATATTGGTCCATTTGCGTCAAATTGGCAAGGTAAAAAAGCTTGACAAATGGGTGCCCCACGAACTCAATGATCGCCAGCGCGAAGTACGCGTCGAGACGTGCCTTGCACTGCTCAACAGACACACAAATGAAGGAATTTTGAACCGCATTGTTACCTGCGATGAAAAATGGATTCTGTTTGATAACCGCAAGCGCTCAGCAAGTTGGTTGGATCCTGGTTCAGCACCTAAACAATGCCCTAAACGAAAACTTACCCCAAGAAAAGTGATGGTCACTGTTTGGTGGTCTAGCGCCGGTGTGATTCAACACAGCTTCTTACCAAACGGGGTGAGCATTACTGCAGATGTGTACTGTGAAGAATTGAACACAATGATGGAGAAGCTGGCACATCTCCAACCAGCATTGGTCAATCGCTCGTCTCCGCTGCTCCTGCACGACAACGCGCGACCTCATACTGCACAGCAGACGGTCTCCAAGTTGCAAGAACTGGGGTTGGAAGCTCTCCGTCATCCGCCCTACTCACCAGACCTTGCGCCTACAGACTACTACTTTTTCCAGAATTTGGATAACTTCTTGGCGGGAAAAAAATTCAATACCCGAGAGGCAGTACAAAATGCCTTTGAAGAATTTGTTGCCTCCCGTCCAGCTGATTTCTTTAAGAAGGGCATCAATAAACTGCCACTGCGTTGGCAAAGATGCATTGATTGCATGGGTGATTACTTCGATTAATACAAATAAAAAATACATGAAAAAAATTCATTTAAATTTTTTCATACAAAACGGCAATTTCATAGGTAAAGACCTATTATATCTTGTGTTCACATTAATAGCAATAACATCAATTGCACCAATTTAATTGAATTATGTTAGTTCGATACCGTTAGTAGCTTGAATTGGACATTTCCTATTTACGTCACGTTTAGTCCTATCGCTGTATCGGCGCTATGTTTATTAGTCGCGCTAAATCACGACTAATTGTCGCAACTGCTGGCGGAACCATCCCGCTGGATATTGGAAACTGCCTAATATCGGCTCTTTATTATATTGTGTAATAAAATTATAGTGACTATCTGATTGTTAACTACAATAACACTGTCCGCCATTTTGGTTATAAGCGTTAGTTGATTTGTTATGTAGTTGTTAGTTTTGAACATAATATCACGCCTGTAATCCCTGAAGGGTTAGTCAGATGCATAGCTATGCATCTGACTAACCCTTCAGGGATTACAGGCGCATTGTACATCCGTATTTCACCAGTTTTGTTTTTAAGTCCCAGGTATTAAGAAGGAAAGAAAGAGTGACACTGTGGACCAGACTAAAGTAACCGTATATGATATTGGTCCATATGTAAAAGTTTTACCGCAACCTTCACCTAAGATAGCAACCTGCAAGTACTGATTTGTTTAGAAACTAATAATGTGTTGGTTAAAGAGTTACTAAGAACAAGTTTAAGTTATGATGAGGCTGACATGCCGTTGTGGATAAAAGAAGAATTAATGCCATGTATAATTGCCATGATTAAGATTACGCATTAAAATAATCAAATCAATTAGTTTGATGACGTCTTTATGTATTTTTTTTGCCTTTGAGCAAATAAATAAATAAATATATACAGAAAACCATCTGCAATTCTTGATAGATCTAGATAGAAATTAATCCTCGACAGCTAATCTCAACAACTGTTGAGATTAGCTGTCGAGGATTAATTTCTATCTACAGGAAAAATTAATTTCTATCTAAAATATCATCAAGGAAGTTTCCTTGATGATATTTTGATAAACACCACATACCTTATCAAAAGGGCATAAAGTCTATAACCGTCTGAACGCAGTATTTCAAGAGTGTTAAAACAATATCGCAGCTATTTCTTTGAACCCGGTGTTAGTAGCGATGAAATCCCGCTTAATAACCCTCTTAGAAGATAAATATTCGGATGTTTCCGACACAGCGTAAGAATTTAACTGAATTATGTTTGTGCACGAAGAAGGATGTACGAAAACAACGTTTTTATGCTAATGATCAAACTAAAAGAACCTTGTTTTATTTAAATATAGATTTATTTTCAATTCATAACCAAAAACCGACCAAAGCATAAACATGAACCCAGCAATTTTGTGTCGAAAATAAATCAAATACTTATTTTAAAATATCTCTTTTTCCGCGCAACAAAGAACAGAGTTCAGTCAATATATTTTTCCATTCCATTTCCGAACGAGATTAATGTTAAGGCTGTTTTTAAACAAAAATTGCATAGGATTTTCATAAATTTCGACACTGTAGACACCTTTTCGAGTTTACGAATGTAAAATTGCTTATATCCGTAGCGAGACCTCCCTTGGGACGAGGTTCGTGTTACCGGTTTAATATTGGCATTATTTTTTATTAACCCCAGTTTATTCCAGCCCGTCCAATATCAGTATTAAAGTACATATAACTCTTCACGTTTGCAATGTTAAGTGTAATTGATTTTCGGTGTTATGTTTAAAGTTGGGGTAAATGTTAGGTTACACATGGGTACATGAATTTTGATGTTTGCTGTGACTTGCCCGCCATATTAATTTGTTTAATAAAGTTATGACCACCTGCAATTGTGGCTTCTGTCTTTCAGTCTTACTAAGGCGTAGGTTTACCTAAAGTTATGTAAATCATCTTGGTCGGTGCGCCACAAAACCTGACGAGGCTTCATTTTCACGGCATCAAAAATGCTAATTCTTGTACATCAAACTCTACCTTCCTTCTCGTTTTTGCGGAATATTTCATTAAAACAGAAAATGACAGGCGAATAAAAGGTTTTCTCTTTCTTTTTTCAGTGCGCCGAGCTCTGGTATACATGTGACGCCCGAAGCGAAAATGGCACGGTCTAAAATGGCGGGTGAAAGATCAATATGACCTACCAAAAGGTGAGACTGTCCCCGTCGCACTCGCCAGCTTTATACTTCTGTCTCTGTCAGTCGGAGTGGCGTATCACAGTTTCGATATGTCGTATGACGGTACAGATTTCAGTTGCGAATTTTCACTGGGGGCCTCGACGTGTGAACCTTTTAGAGTTCTAGACGAACGCGTTATGTTTGAAAAGCGATTAGCGATTTGCGGTGAATGTCATTACGTCGGGCCTACAGATAATGCTTGATTATGAAAATTCGAGCGTTTAAAATTATTTTACGGAGTGTAAACATTTAATTGGCAATTTTGTTAATTGAACTTCTGCTTCGTTCTCCCCGAAATTAAAATAACAAAGTAGACGATTTAACCAAAGCCATCAAAAATTAAAGGTAACCTCGTTCCTGCTTATCCCTTTTATACAGCGGCGACGTGGAAAAACATTCTTTATGAAAGGTTCTTAAAACTTATTTAGACATGGCCTGCGTAAAAATTGTGCTGTAAAAACCCCAGGAAGTATTAGCGTTGATTTATAGGTGTGCCAAAACTTTGTAGGTAGCCTGTCTGCGATGTTTTGTAAGCATGGGTTGAGCTGAGATTAGGTGAACTAATGCGAGGCAGTAAAATACAAAGTAAGCACACGTTCTTTATGTTTTCAGATTTAAAACAAGCTAGGTAAAAAGGTACGAGACGGGGTGATAACATAAGTGCTATTAATATTCACTGCGTCGTCGTAAGCTTTGATATAAATTAATTTTTAGTCGAGTGTTGTAGGAAATAGCGGAGTCTACGTTCCTGAGGTTGTTTATAGCATATTGTTTAATCTAAATCCGTTGTAGCAAGTCGGGAAAATACAAAATATTCTGTAACTGTACAAGTGTACACATGGCAAGAGTAAGCTAAAAAAACGGTCAGCATTTTGTGCAGACGCACGATGAAAAGTAACATTTTATTACAAAATGGAGTTCGTGTCCCTTACGAGACAAAAATATGAGACGTTTCTCTTGTTACGTGTTGTAATGTGGTAAAATGAGAAAAGAGTGGTTTTAGTAAGTTTCAAATAAAGAAAAATAGTTTATTTGCCACAAATATACGTGCATATAAAAGATAAACTTCGTACTAGAAATGTCCATTGATAGTATTAGTAGATATTTTACTCATAGTACAAGTATGTTAGTGAAGACAAATTAAAAACTATTGCTATAAAACAGAAGATGGATTTTCAGTAAGCTTCGTTAATTTTATAGTGACTAAATGTCGTGAATGGTTTTCATGCTTATGTATGTAGGTAAATGTTTAACACTTAAATCATCTATGTATAGTCAAGTCGTCTATACCTGCGTAAGTTTAAATTCTTTCCTTTATCGAATCAGAACAAATAATATCTTTTGGAGCTCCAGCACTGACCCGACTACTGCCTGGAAAACTATAGATATTTCATTACTTGAATGCAAAGACTAACAAGACTAAAACAGCATAAATCTTTATTTAATATCTAGTTGGCATTCAACTAAAACCTTTTTAATGGGCTGGCCATTTCATGAAATACTACAATAGTTCTCTCGCCACGTCATGTCATATCGAACTTTAACATCCCTTCGACCCCCTTTAAAGCATAGTTTTGAAAATAAAATAAAGCCTATGTTACTCGTTGATAATGTAGCTTTCTACGGGTGAAAGAATTTTTTAAATCGGTGAAATAGTTTTTGAGGTCTCCATTACAAAAAAAAACATACTAACACACAAAGAAACAAATCTTTTCTCTTTATAATATTTACAATACTACATAGTTAAGATTAATCAAATCTGTTTTATTTTATTGTTTTACATATGTATGTCACTATTATTTTAAATATATTGTCTTTTTAACAATACAGAGTCGGTAAATCTGTAAATCAGTAGTAGCAAAAGTAAACCCTTAAAGTGTCGAACCTCTTGTAATCCATGGCTTCCTGAACATAAAATCTACATAGTTTCAATAATATAACGTTTTTAAAAAAAGAGAAAAGAGAAATGAGAGAAAAAGAGAGAGAATATTGTTTTACGGTCCCTTTCAGTAACAAAATACTTAATTATTTTACGACAGCTTCAGTTTTTTCTAACTTTATAAAGCATTTAATTTAACGACGTGTATATCTCTTGACAATTTATATTGCTCTAGTCCAGAATCTTGAATCGAATCCAATTTTATATGTTCATTAAAGCTTTACATTAGGGTCGTTCGCGGGTCGCTAGTAATCGAAGAGTTAGTGCGGGCACGAAGCTGCCCGATTTATTGCCCGCTCTCATCGATTCTGATGGCTACAGTTCCGTAACGAAAACGAAAAAAACCTTCTATAGAGACAGATATTTATGTATAGAACAGAAACTTGTCGGTAGGTAGACATTATTCTTTCTTTCTGCAACCGAATGTCGCTCGGAATTTTCCGATCGCTACAAAGCTATTTAGAATAAATTACCAATTCAATAGATAGGTCTGCAATCTTTGAAAATTACCGGTTCCTTCCAGGATCGTTACGGTGCTAGAACATTTTCCCGTTCCATCATCCCGTACTGGCTGAACACTTAACAAAAGCTCTTCGAATCCCACCGCAGAAGTAAAAACAAGGAATCTGCACTGCTCACTTATCAAACATATATTTTAGCTTATCAGCAAAGGATTTCATTCTCTAAACGCTCAAAATTAGAGTTTACTTTTCAATATTGAGACGCTAATGGTTACGTCGCTTGACATGCGACACGGCTCGTCCCTAGAGGAGGTAAAAAACTGAATAATTCGCGTACATATCTCGTGACGTGGTACGCGTCTTGGGAGTGGCAACAATTTCCTATTTGGTCGATCCGACAGACATCGCTATAAAAATACGCTATTTGCAAGAAGGAATACGTTGACATGTCGTGGAAACATGGGGTTACACCGCCAATGATAACTGACTGAGATATATAGCGACATATTTGTTATTTGAATACTCAAATAACATTATGCTTGAAAGAGAATCGTTCAAAAATGTTACCCCAACTTATCGTGATCTGATCGTAAATACTTTATCAAAAACGTTAGTCCAGAATCTTTTCTGAACGGTATTTTATTTGCATTAGAATGTATTGCATATTTGATACAAGAACGGATTACTTACTCGAGATGATTTTACGAAGACGCTCGTTTCAGGGGTTTGTGTTTTATATAACTTCAGGGATAAATTTATCGTTGCGAAGTTTGTGAAACATAGCGCAGCAAAAGGTTTTTGGATCGGAGCGAGAGACCAGACGTAGAATTCAGAATATAACAGACGAGTTTATTTTTTAAAGGGGTGGATATTATTTTGTATCTCACCTGTTTATTATTGAACATTATACGGTTACGGTACAGTCTACTGGTTTTTGCGTTTTCATAAATCGCGTAGATAACGGGTTATCTTTACAATATTATGTTGCAATATTAAAGGGTGGGATTGAAGCGATGATTCCTGAGAAACTTTGTGAGGGTCGAGCCGGTTCAGATAAAAAGGGTGTGAGCCGAGTGGGGCAATAATGCGAGGCTGTGGTACAAGCGTCCGTTGACGCTCACGATTTCACTGTCTTTTAACTGAGTGCGTATTTAGATACGATATGAATACTGCGTGGTGCGAACGACATTTTATGTATTCGGTTGTTTGTTCTGTAAACGTTACTTCTTTTGTTTTTTCTTTTTGGAGCAGCTGGCCTGAAGTGTTTTTGTGATTATTTATTTTTCTTCCACATGGGTGGGTTTTATGTTTGGTAAAATTGAACCGTGCTGAGAAAAGAACTTATACTTGTATGAATTTGTTTGTATGGAAACACAAAGACGGGTTTGAAAAAAACTTTTTGTTATTGATAGGCTAATTCTCGAAGAAGATTATATAACATCACGCTACGAATCTTTAGATTGAGTGGAGCCACGGGGCACAGCTAGTAATAAAATAAAAAGGGTCAGAGATAAAAGTTTAAATACCAAGTAATACGTAAGTAATACGTTCATTTATATTTAATAAAATTACTGAAATAAGTAATCATTGCTTAGATAAAACTTGCGATTAAGACCAATGACCAAAAACTATAACTAAAAACAATACCCTTAACTATTCAAATAAAAATAATGCTCCGAATACATTTTAACCCACGAACGCACAAAAGACGTTGAATTATTTACAATATGATAAGTTTAATGCTTCAGTCTCTGAGAATATGAAAGGACACGAATCCCGATGCCGATTTTATTTACATGAGTGTCACGATAAATGTAAGAAGGGTAGTCGGCTATTTACCCCGGCCAGCCGTATAGCCTATGATACGCGTAATCTTTCGGAAAAGGGTTCCATAGCCGACACGGCTAAAGTGACAGATACCAACGTACCCGAACGATTCTACACGCTGTATAATTGATGCTGTCCTCTTTGGAAGCGGTAGGAGTAAAAGGGATGGTGTATCGATTTGAATTTCGAGACTGTACGAGTACTGAGAACTGTACGAAACTATGAAACATTTTGAGCTGTGTTTTAACTGTTCGAAGTATTGATTTTACATGGATTGGTGGTAGAAATTAATAAAAAATCCCACGATTATAAAAACCTCCCTTGTGGTATTATATCAACGGTGAGTGCTTAATAACTTTAGTTTCGATACTCTTAGCTATCTAGAACATGAAAGAGAATATAATAAAGACATTATTGTAACCTTAATATCAATTAAAAAAATAAACGTGTACGACCTTTCGGAACTGAGAGATGCGCGGCCCGCCCGGTAGCGGCAGCGTTGGCGAACTCGCTCTTTGGTTGTGATTTGCTACTGGATTATTTAAGAGATTTATGATTGCACGTGTCTCAGTTTCAAAAAATCCCATTCTATTCTGAACGCGCTTGGATTATGTACAATTATTTTATACATACACAACCTCACCCCTGTATTCCCCTAAGAGTTGGGCAGAGGTGCACTTTTAACAACACCTACATTTCGCCAGTGATATTTAAGTCCCCTGTAATAGGGAGAGAGTCTGGATTTGTTGTTTGATGGGCACAAATACAGACTCAGAGCTGTCAAGGAGAAAATTCCTATTGGACAACCTCAATAATACTTCGCCCGACCTGGGATTCCAACCCAATACGTCACACTCGCTTGAGACCACCAGAACAACCAGAAAATCACAAAAAATAATTTCTGATTTTGTGTAGCAAAATAACACAAGAAATCCGACACTTTTCACATTTCACGCACAAAACTATCATGACATAAGTCAACAATTCGGAATGTCAAATCCTCCAAACAAACACAGATTAAACCTTTGTTTGTCAACACACCAATTAATTATATTATTTGGCCGAAGCCCATGCGTCGAATATTATCAGACACCTCTGTTTGTTACCCTTATAGCTACAAATGGCCGATGTATAATTATTATCGCTCTGATTTATAGCTGAGGTACCGTTAGCAGAATATAAACGGCAACATTAAGGCTGCCTTCCGTATGTAGGCTTGATTATGAGAGTCGTAATTGTGTTTTGGTGCCTACTTAGATGTTTGTGGCAAGTGTGTGTTACTGTGTGAGGTGTGTAGATAAGAGATACATGACCTACCTGATGTAATGGATTGGAATCTAGGATTTAGAGGAGCCTGACGTTTTATACTAACGCTCTGAAAAGGTTGATCAGTTGAGGAAAAGATGTTGGATTTACAGTTTCTTCATTTGTTTTATGTTCATTTTATAATGTTTCAACTAATATCTTAAAATGGGTCAAAAGAAACGCAGGGGCGAATAGAAACAAGGCTTTGAAGAAAACTTTCACGTTACTTAGAAATTGTTTGTAACATATGTACAAGTACAAAAGTACAAGGCTCTTATTTCTTCAATAAATTGAAATTGATTATTATTAATCAGTTTGTTTCAGATAAAATCAGTACATATAATTACAAAAAATACACTAATCACAAATAATAGATTTCAATCATTTCAGTATCAAATTATATTAAATTAACATGAAAAGCTCATTTAAAGTTTGATTTCAAAGCACCCTGCTTTTCTTTTCACTCCGTGTTACCGGTAGGTATACAAGTCTCTCCCTCAGTAAAACCCGAGAGCAGGACAAATACTGAAAGAGCAAAAACACAAACCGTTTCTCCACAGTCGGAAAAGTATGAAAAAACTCCTCGTTTCCACAAAAGTTACTACAGCAAAAACTCATAAAAATAACAATAACAATTTTTATTACCTCCCAAAACTTTTGCAATACCATTCTGCTGACCGTCCCTGATGTTTGGCGCTGCACTATTTCTGCATCAATTTAATGACGTCATAAATTCTCAATTACATTCAGGCTGCATGTGCCTTGGCCAGATATAAACAGTAATATAGCGACATAAAACTAATTAGTAGAATAGTTATTAGCTTTTCTTGTGATTTATTCACGTTTCTCCATTTAATTTGAGCAGTTTAAAATTAACAGTTTATTTTACTGGGTAAAATATAATGCTTTTGTTTTTTTTCAGGGGCTTTCGAGGGACTAAGGAGGTTGGAATGCTGCAGGTCGTGTTTCGTGCTCGGAGTAAATGAATGTCGTTGCATTAGTATTCGAGACTTCCCCAGGACGTCTTTCTTCTTTAGATGGGACTGATTTTCAGTTTAGAGGTATTTATTTTGTTTTATGTTTGAAATGTGATTATTTTGAATTTCATGATTTTGGTTCAGTGTGGCTTGTTAAAGAAGGCTTAACGCTTTAAGGAAGCTGAATACTTTTTACAGTTTTTATACATGAAATCTTAAGGTTATCGTGCTTAGACTGCTTATCATTAAAGTAAGACCAGTTTTCATCTGCACCTACTTAAGTTTCATCAACTTACGGTGTCGGTCGATACCATTTTACGGACATACCTGCCCACATAAAAACTTCAACCATAAATTTCGAAATTGAATTTCATCCAAATCTTCCGTAGTTTCAATAAATTCCATGACCGTAGCTTGATGCAGGCTTATTTGGCAAAGAGTTTCCATATCGCAGCGTGCCTGCAGCTGCGCTCTGATTGCTTCAAAACTTTGTGCGCTCCCAACTGATAGCGGAATGAAAGATACGTGTTCCGCATGCCTGGTGGCGTCTGATATGCGTTTTACGGATGTTTTTTCTGTGGAAAAGTTATAGTTTTGTGGTGATCATTGGTAGGTTAGATAGTAGCTTTTTTGGTTTGGTTATAATATGTATAGCTTTTTTTAATACGCTTCATTCGAATGCAGTCTTGAGAAATACCGATATTTTTAGGTTAGTATTCAGGATTCTGCTAATGTGTTAGAATAGTCATAGATTTTAGTATGATTTAGGTTTTAATATAATTTACCGTAGTGTATTTGGAATGAATAAAAAATGTTTATTTGTGACAGAGAACATACTTACGGGGATATTGGAAGAAGATGATTTGCATCCTATATATAGATGATGATTTACTACAGTTTCAAGGAAAAACACATGTGACCATGTACTGAACTCGAATCATTATATCACTTTGTCCGTCGATATATCTATCACCCTATAAAATAGAATGTACTTAAGAACAATATTCTGTCTCCCAGTAAATACAAAGCACATCCAAAAAAATAAAGCTGACATTCCACTCCAAATAACATATCGATCGCAGCTCGCCAACAGACGTATTTCACAAAAAAACAATAAAGTCTTTTAAAAACAATGTATGTGCAATATAAAAGCGAATGAATAAAAGTTGTGCAATATGCACAGTTCGCGAGCTACACAAAAGTTAGGAACGTGTTCCTAATAACTTTGCTATCGGCCAGATTTTCCGTGAAATATGCGGAACATTCGGGAACATACTAGAATAGTGTTTCGTGCTTTTAGTACGTGTCTTTGGGAGGAGAATAGTTTAGTTATTCTCTGGTTCCGATATTGGGGATATTGTCGGTATATTCTAACAACAATATTGACAGTGTCGATCTTAAAAATTTGGGTAGTGCCTCTCCGATATTTCTTGTTAAAACAAGGGATATCAGAGTGTAGTGCCCACTACCCGAATTTTTAAGATTGTTAGCATTCTAATCTGTGTCAATCTCTCAAAAAGACTTGATTGTCGGCGAGATTGCGACTACATTTTGTACGTTTTTAATATGAGAATTGGCCTTCACTTATTACACTGTCTTTCATGTTAGCATAGCAGGCTCACACACACACACACAATCTTCACATTGATGATTGATTTTGCAGAAAATATATAGTGTTAGGTAGAATTAAATTTTAAGGAAGTGTACCTACTCTAACATCTAAATTAACAATCTAAATTATCAATACATCTAAATTAACAACTCTGACCATTAGGAAAACCCTGAAACGACCATATTAGCTACTACTGTAGGGAACACCTGCTTTTATTCTTACGATTTTAGAGTTGTTCCCCGTCCTATTAAAAAAAAGTACCATACTTCGTTAATGTATTTCCCCCGTTCTACCTAACCCCTATTTAACTTGAGTTTACTAAGACGTAGTTTTTACTATAGTTGGAAATGTCAACCATTACAGTCCAAAGAAAATACAACTAGCTAGCATTACAAAGAAAAGCACCACAAAACACAGACGCAAGACAAAACAGCAACCCATTTCGTATACCGAGAGACAAAAGCAAATACTCCCTGAAGTTCAAAACATTACGAATATTTCCGATACCAAGTTTCTCACGAACGGTTAAAGAAAAACTACGCGACGCTTGTATTACTTTGTAAGTTGGTACTTACGCTCTTGGCGACAGTTAACAACTTATTACGAGACGAGACCGCAGTCGCTGCCACTAACCTCGTTACTGTTATAACAAAAACTTCCTCTATTCCCGAAGATTCCATATAATCCTGTACGATGTGGAATATGTGTGTTGGGTTTCATGTCTCCGTGTATGGTGTTTGTGGGGATTACACTGGTAGGGGTGACATCTGGTTCATTTCCTTAGCATTGGGAGACATTAATTGGAAGATTGTCAGAGGAAGACATGGGTTGCTTATATCTGTCGACATTAACGATACATTATTGGACATAGAGTTAGCGAAAGATTTGACGAAACTATAACAAAGGAAAAAAAATCAAGTAAATTTAAAATTCAGACTTACAATTACGAATTCCAATCCTAACTGAACATGAAGTAGAGAAAACAGTAAAAGTAGACAGATTAGCATTCACAGAAAACGCATAACATAACGAATAACATATCGATATTTCTCCGTGTCTCGGAAAGCACATTAAGCCGTTGGTACCGGCTGTCATTTTTATATCTTTGACAGTTGTTACGTGTCAGAAGCCCGAAATTCTGACAACCAGTCGTACCAAGGGATATCGTATTGCCCAGTACCTAACTGGGTTGTGGAGGTCATATAGGCAGTCGCTCCATACAAAATACATCTGAATCTGGTTAGGCTAGAAGCCGACCCCAAAATAGTTGGGAAAATACTAGGCAGATGATGATGAGAAAACGTATTAAATACACGAAAAACATCCATTCAATCTGCACCACAATCCTGAAACGTAATCGATTAGTAAGCGCTGAACGTCTGCGTCACAGACTTCCAACCGCAAGCTTTATATACGTTCTGTCAGAAGCTACTGCATGTACGTATCATACGTTATGTAAAATTAAAGCATTAAGTGCCGGATGCCGCTCCAACTTCCATTGACAGTGTGACCTCATTTGCCACAAGCCTATTCTGTGAGCGGAACTATTTTGGCGATGCAGATTGAGCACTAATTTTCGAGGAACTTTGGAATCTTCAATCTACTTCTTATGATATTTCTATAATTTTACATTTTATACTATCCTCATTCATATATCGTTCTTGTGTTGTTGTCGTTTCATTGCTTTCCTTGACTACTTTTATCACTTCACGTATATGTTCATGATTGATTTCTGCAATTAATAATAAAACAACACAATATTTAAAACTAGCGGCCCGCTCCGGCTTCGCACGGGTATAAAATATATATATATTATTTTTAGTATGCTTTTAAGAAGAGTTTTTATTCACATATATACAATTATACTATAAAACTAACTAGGTATATACATATTTACAAAAACAAAAAAAAAACAAAAAACAAAAAAAAAAAGCCGACAAGGACACTCAGGCGTCAAAGTATTCCTCCGCATCGCTGTCATCTGGAAACGTGCCCAAAAGACTGGCAGCATTGCCACGTTGGATGGCAATACTAATTCTTTGGGCAAAGAATGAGCCAGCCCTCTGGTCACGTGAAGTGTCGATCAGACGTCGAGAAATTTCTTTATAAAGATGACGTGCACTCGGACCCCATGACCCGAGCGTTTCAACCCCAAACGGCTCAAAACTGTAGTTACCAATAAGGTTACAGTATTTGCGCCGTTTGAGGGTCTCACCACGTTTATATATTATACATATAAACCTTCCTCTTCAATCACTCTGTCTATTAAAAAAACGCATCAAAATCCGTTTAGTAGTTTTAAAGATTTAAGCGTACAAGGGATTTAGGGACAGAGAAAGCGAATTTGTTTTATACTATGTAGTGATTATCAGCTATTTCACCATAACATTCAGACAGAAGGGGAGCAGTGTATAATTGAGGGTTAATACGTGTCAAATATTTGCCACTCGATCATTCAGTGATTGAAACGCTCCAAATGGTTGTTCGATTCATTGCGTAATGAAAACCGACGTCGCTTTCGATAACGGAATGAAATTCTACTTATGTGAGTTTTCATAAATGTTCTTCGTAAAATCCATTACTGGGTGCACGGATCTAAGTGCTCTCCCAAAATTGAAAGTTTGAATTTAATTGTTTTTAACAGTTCAGAATCTTCGACCAAAGAAAATTCATTTTGAGAATGACTAAATCGAACCTGAAACTCGTATATTGCTACTTTTCATTTATGAATGGAGAAAAGATTGAACTTAAAAACATAGAATACAATAGAATACTCTTTATTGTACACCCTGAAAACTTACAATAATGTCTATGAGGACTACATGGGGTTTTATAATGGGTGGCCTTATCGCTGAATGCGATATATTACAGACAGCCTTGGGAAAGACTTGATAGAGAAAGACAAAAGATATGTTGGTAGTTCGAGGTGTATTATTTAAACATATACAATACACACCTATTACTATTACATCTTCATTGATATCAGAACTTATATTAACAGAATATTTTGCACGTTATAGAATAAGTCCGCCTTCCAGCCATTTGGCTGGGCACCAAGCCTTCGGGTCCAATTAACATGTTGATAATAAAACTAACGGGTGGTTTTTGTACATTGAGCAGTATCCACATCGAGTCTCGTTGCCAACGTTAGGGTGCAAATGTTTGTGTAATTAGACAGTTTGGAGACACTTGAACGTAGAGTTTTTTTTTGTTGGAGATTATTTTTGGATTGTTTTCTTAAAAACAGTGTAATTCTTTGGGTCTGGGTATGTTTTCCTTGTCTAGAAATACAAAGAAGTCAGAATTTAAGATGTGGTTTTTATTTAATTTGTTCTTTTTTTTGTGAAGTGTTATTTCGGTATTTTGGTGGCGGTTTTTATATTTTTTTTACAAAAAAATGTAACTCACGGTCCCGAAAAACCGGTTCAAATACATTTATAGTAGTTTCTCCTTCCACAATAAACCCATGGTTTTATGATTAGATTCGATATTTTAGTATTGGTGTAAGTGGGATAATATAGATTGTGAAGGGCAGCTGCCCACGCAACGTTTTACGGCATCGACAAATAGCTGAAGTGTTAGTCGTTAGTTTAGAAGCTAATAACATAAAATTTATTACCCACTCTGTTTACACGGTGATTTTATTGTATTTCTGCCCTGTGTTTTTTTCGAGGCATGGGTAAACGATTACACTTTTTTCAAACGTTTAAAAAAATAAGAAAACCAGAAAAGCTTCATAATTATTACGATATTCTTCAAAGATGAATAAAATTACTGTTAACCTCTTCTACAATTATTGTTTAAAATCAGTCTAATAAAGTTTTCTGTGTGCCAACCAAAGTCTGAGAATATCTGGAACCAAATAACCAATAACATAAATCCATTAAATGATGAATTTAATTTTCATTCGTTCCACTGCGGGGCGTAGGCCTCATGTAGAGTAGGCACAAGCGTTACGCATAACTAGGTAATAATAAGTACAGTATGATGCTCGCAAAGGGTAGATGACCCTTAATATATCTACATGACATGTTTTAACCCTCCAACAAGCACGGACATGTCTGCACAGGCAGGTTACAACTCTCAATAGGGATAATGTGACCGTGCAAACCCATAATTTCTATTCAACAAGCACATTCGTGCCAAGCAATACGTACATTAAATTGGCTGAAGCCCAAGCGCATCGCATTTGGGCTCAATTAATGGGCCTCTACATAACGGGCCTAGTATTTGAAATGCTGCTTATTTACGCATTTAGGCATTTAGGCTTCGTTTTTCTGATTGTTTGTTAGTTTTATGTCCCAATAGATCTTTTCCATTATTTGCTTTAGGAGTTATTTTCGAGTTGGTAGAATTTGTTTTGATGGTTTTAAATTATAATACTGATTGAATTTGATGCCTAGTCGAAGTCTTTCCTATATAGTGGAGACAATTAATAATACGTGCGTGTATGTACGAACGTAAACGAAGCAGAAGGAGTATGTAAGGATCGTAGCAGGTGGCGATCTGTAGTTTCTGCTTACCCCCATGGGAAAAAGCGTGAGTTCATGTATATGTATGGACAGTCTTTAGAAAAAGGTGATGTTCTTTTATAATGAAATCAAGCTCGTGATTAGAAAAATATCGAAATATTAAAGCAAATAAACTAAACGCTACGGTAGGCTCCAACGAAGGGATGCTTTCTATAATTTTAGTCTACATTATCTACGTCAAAACCGATATAACATAATACTACCTACGTAGCTATAAAGCAACGTTGTACAACTGTCCAAATGCTTCTGAGAACCGATGAATCCATAGGACATGAACATAAAACAAACATCCAAGTGGTATGTATTGGCATGCGCCCAGTGCACACACTGCATGGCTGGCTGAGAGGTGTTGTGAGATATCTTGGGATTCCACACGACCTACCCGTCTGGACAATGCATGGATTTACTTACTACATAGTATTTTAGGGTTGAACGTCCTTGGTACTTCTGTGATAGCGATAGATTTATCATCGGCCTTTGTTAGACACACGATCAATACAAGCGGGTTTTAATATGAATAGAAAGCGACTTCAACATGAATATTGGCGGTGAAAAGCTTTGCTTCCAAAGAATAGTTTTGTGGGAAAATGATCTTTATATTGTATACAAATAGGAAAGTTATTTATTTAAAACGATAACAAGACTCAAGATCAAAAGTTTTATAGAACAGTGATTATCGGGTATTTTCTCTTGCAATTTAACAGTGTTCAACAAAATGTCTTAGTAAGTAATTAAAGTGACGAAACAAGGAGTTTGTCTCAATCTATTGAGGCGAAGTCGAGAAATAGGTTGACAAATTGATAGCGGGAGCAGAAACATCGCGAGAACCATTATTTCTAGTTCACGTATGGCTGTCGTGAGCAAAACTCCGTTTGTATGCCTTTTAGTGTAGCTGCTTTAAAGAAAATGCCTACCTGAATTACTTTGTTTTGAATTACGAACATAAATTTCACTAAACAAATGAATGAGAATCAGTAATGGCCCTATTAACATGCCTTGTGGAACACTTCTTATGATAAAACAGTACCTGGATGACCGAGCTTTGCATGGATAAAACGACGTTTTCTAAAAATGAAACCTAGCTGGATCGATCGCCCCCGAAACCCCCTGCATACTAAATTTCATGGTTTTTTTTTTGCCATTTCCGATTTCAGATTACACATATATATATTCAAGAATTGCTCGTTTAAAGGTATTAGATAATTATATTTTAACATGTAGAAATGAAAGCTTAAAATGTAAAAATGTATTCAAGGATTTTACGATGAGTTAAAAGAGAACTAGTTTTTACTACATTTCAAAATAAAAATCCTCTTCATAGGAATGAAATAAACGTAGTGAAAGAGTAGAACTGTAAGCGATATTTTAGTGTCTGAAACGGAAACGGTGTCTGCCGGAGAGAATGTTTTATGAATACTTCGCGTAGCACTATGATGTATCTCTCATTGTACTACTACAATGCGTAAATAAAATACATAACATGAAGCCTGTATTCCCAGAAGGGATGGGCAGAGAGGTACCTTACAGGACAACAAAAAAAATACAGTATAATTCTTGAAAATTGAATTACAGAAAGCCAAGAAACCATGTACAAAGTACCATGTCGATGTTTTTGTTGCTGTATGTAATTTCAACACAAAACCCACGAATATGTTCATGTGCTTAAAAATGTTTTAGGGTAAACTTCATATTGGTAACCAAGATACAGGATAGGCTTGCCTCTCTTGGGGCCAATGTTAAAAACTATGTGAAACTTTTTACTGCAATACTTTTTTTTCATGATTGACAAACCATACATATTCATATTCATGTATTTGCGTTCCACAAGGTAAAACAAGATGTTAACGAAATGCTTAAAGCTATGAGCCGTTGTAAACCCTATCAGGCCACAGCAAAAAGTTAAAAAACTAAGTCATAAAAGCTAAAAAAAAAAAAAAAAAAAATTATTCATGAAAACAACACAATTACATTTACATTAAAATCATCAAAAAAGAAGGTAACTATTTTCTTTAAATGCTATTATTATACATTTAGATAACGTTATATGTTTTTACTTTATTACTACTACTTATGATTATAACAAACACTTATTTAATGAGAAACCGTTTACTCGTAAAATATATCGGTGTGATCAACTATCTACCTCGGAATTTTCGTTTCAAGTGTGAATTCTTTCAACGTTTTTCAGCACCATGTAGCATTTGTGAGTCGGTGCCATTGGGTACAGACTGACATAGCTGAATTGAATGTTGGCGTGTAAGGGATTAAAGTTGCAAAGTCACGACTTTGTCCCATGTCCCATATTTCAGCGTTCTCTCGGTAACTTATTTAGTTTGGAATGTTCTAGTCTTATTGTTTGTTTGTCGATGTATAGCAACATATATATAGCACTTACTGTAGGTACTAGTCTTGTATTCAACCCTGCAATATTCAGACATGTTATTACCAAGAATCTCAGTGGAAAAGCTTTTTCAGCAAATGATGTCTCTGTCATACCTTCCAAGGCCATAATGAAATCGCAAAAACGGAACCTTTAGTACAAACAAGGAAGTTCTGAGTTGACGTTTTTAAAACAATTATTGGAAGTGCCAATCCACATACAAGCGTGTGAGATATTTGAGAAATGTAATGAAGTTTCTAATTACAGTTTTCGTTAAAGTGAATTGGTTTTGAGAGACGGGATATTTACGGTTACAACCGCAACAATAACTTTGTTTTTCACAGTTTCTTTGTAAAATACTATGAAATACAAACTTAGTTTTGGTATTGAGAAAATCATCCTAACCATAGAGTATAGTGGGACGCACAAGTAGCCAGTTTTTTGTTTCTTTTGTTCATTTGCGTATGAAATAGTGTATGTATTCCTGTCTGGTACAAAATACTTGAATAAACTCCCCTAGCAAAACATCTTGCTTCGCAGATAATGTAATGAGAGAGAATTCAATTACCGTATCTCTTTGTTTTTTCCCTCGCAAAAGCAAGGGCTTGGTAAAGTGCACATTCGTTGCTCAGTGTACATTGGCGATTTGTACCCTGGAGCGTGGTTCCGACACAACAGCGTTACCCTCGTCCCCCCCGCGCATTCCGCTCCCCCTCGCCGTGGGAAAGAGCTGGAGAGGTCTATTCAAATATCGCCTGTCTGTTCACACCCCTGCCCCCCCTCACCCGCCAGCGCCTCGCAGTCTCGTTCATATTTCGTGTTCCTATTTTGCGCAGCATCCCCGGGTACCCAAATGCAGTGCGCAGACTCCAAAATAGCTGAAACTAACAGAACCGTATTTGAAATTCAACCTTATTCTCTATAGCATAGAGCTTTATATAGACCGACTTGAAGTGTTTCGTTTACGACCTAAATCACACAAGCGCGCTCGCCTCCCGATGCCCGGAATATAGGGGTAGAGATTCAGTACAAGTAGCGTGTAGGGGCGCGGCTCGCCGCAAAGTTAGACGCAACTGAGCTCCGGCCGATAGCGACACTTCCAGCTACAGTCTGCTCAGAATTTAAAATTAAATATTTTAAAATATCTCCAAGCACTCTGAAAAATCTGAGGTATGTATTTGTGAATATTTTTTCTGTTTCCAGTACAGTATGTTTAACGTTTTAAGGGTGAAGTTTACGTATAATTCGATTGCGTCAAACGTTCCCTTAATGCGATTTGGTGCCGTCACCTTGTCCCCCGCGTGAGTCGTGACGCGTACAAGTGTTGTTGACTTGTTGTTTCTATTTTGTTTTGACTTGGATTCTAACTGGCATTTATCTGCACCTTTTTTGTTTTCCAAACTTGTCCCTTTTGTTCTGTGCGGTTTTGTGAATTCATCTGTTTGTTCTTTCAGATCTCCGGGCGGGCGGCGCGTGTCGTGGTCGTGTCTTCTGTGGCAGGTAAGATTTCAACTATTTCTTTTTATGATTTCGTTTTATTTTTTCGAAATTCGTTTATTATTTCTGTTTTATTAATTTATTTTTTAAATTTTACCAATTTTTTTTTCAAATCAATTTCTTTTTTTTTGTAAACTTATTTAGGATTTTTACTTCGTCCAATTTATGAATATTTTCTTTTTCGCGTTCATGTTCTTATAATTTTCCTGTAATTTTGTCGTCCGGAAATTTGGGCTGCCCGCCGCCGCCGCTAAGCTACACTTGAGGTTCGGGATTAAAACTTTCCACCACACTTCCTAACTAATAGCCATTAACAGGATAAAATCGAATCAAAAACTGACTTACCTTTAAGACAGACTTATTATGAAGACATACTTATGTTTTTTAAGATAAACTATAAAAAAAATGAAATTCATTTAAGATTCTAGTCCAAACAAAGAATAAAGAACGCTTCTCGTATCGTACAAATCCGATTGCATTATTAATCATTGGTAGAGAGGCTAATTATAGCTTCGGATAAAGATATTAATTGCTTCAGTCTAAGAATACCAATAACAGCAATTAATTTTCCATTGTTTCAATACTAAAGAAGTTATTGTACAAGAGTTAGTCATAAAATCCCCAACCACATTTAAAGTCGTCTTTCTCTTCCACAATATTTGCTACGGTCTAGACGTCTAGTCTACTAACAACCCAACATCTAAGCAAAAGCATATCTGAAACTGGAATCACAAACATTTCCGTAACGTTCCGGTTCGTTATTATCCGATCCGTAATTACCGACATTATATCCCCGTATCAAAGGACCAAAATATAAGGAAAGCGTAAATAGGTATTCTCCGTTTTCATATCATAGCGACTGTAGGAAACGGCCCCGGGAGGGCCATATTTATGAAGGCGGAGCAGAATGTAATAACAAAAGCAAATAAGGATTTTGCGAATACCGACTTCTGTAAAGCCGAGTATTATACTTGTGACTTTAGGTGAGAATTCTTTCCCTGCGGAGTATTTAATTGGGTTTCTCTTTTTATTAATAATCTATATGCTAATTCAGGGGAAGGACGTGGAATATTTTAGATAACAAGGATGGATCTAATCGTTTTCGTATCTAAAGTCACGTTTGCGTGTATATTGGTAAAATTTTCAGCGTTAATGGTTGTTACTGTCATAAGTTTTTCTTCATCGCTCACCGGTTACTGGAGTTTTCTTTTAACTTTTGCTGTTGAAGTCTTCGTGCTACTTATATTGATTCAACTCACGATTATTATTGATGAACATCGAGTCCTGATTCTCTTTTACATTTGCATGATTAATACAGCACAGAGACGTTATAAGATAGGTTTAAAGAAAAATGTTTTTTTTTTGTTGAAACTTATAACATCATCAGCTGCTTAGCCTTTTCCCAAATATTTTGGGGTCGGCTTCCAGTCTAACCGGATGCAGCTGAATACCAATATTTTACATTTAGCGACTGCCTGACTAGGCAACACGATACCCCTTGGTAAGACTGGTCCTCAATCATTCGGGCTTCTGACTACTCGTAACGACTGTTAAGGATCTACAAATGACAGCCAGGGCTAACGGCTTAATTACCGTGCTTTCCGAGACACGGAGGGGTCTCGATATGTCACGAACGGTCACCCATCCACAGATTGACCTCGGCAAGCGTAACTTAACCTTCGATCAACCTGTGTGGCTGTTTTTATTTAGCCACGAGCTCCTTGAAACTTGTAACAAATTTCTCAAAAATATAAACTATAAAGCTCGTAATTCACAATTAATAGGCCGTATCATAAAACTGTTAACCAAGTTTTATATAACATTCAACACACACGGCAGAGGAAAGAGGATAATGTACGAGCACATAAAGAATAGTTCTCAACGGAACAAAGAGGTTGTTTGGGCGCGATTTTGCGACTATCCATTATAGTGCCCCGCCGGGAAGTGGCCGTGATTAATACACACTTTCAAGATTGCACACAATCGGGGCGAGACTCGAAATACCGGATAACGATGCCATTGAGCGCGGTTGAAAAAGCGTATTAGTATGGCGTTAGGACTATCGGATGTAGTAAAGACGTTGCGTTAGAATTTGCGGGCGATTTGGAAGATTTCTTATACGAAATTCTCTACTGAACTGAAATGAATTTGGTTGAGTCAAGTCTTTGTAATAATTTTTTTTAAATTGCGTTTTAACTTATGAATAACTCGGAACTAATATCGAATATTTTTTCTGAGTTATTCATAAGTATAACGGTTTTCCAGTTCCGATCTTGATACTATTATTATAAGTTATTCAGGGTGTAAGGGATATCGCCGCACAATAATTCGAAATAAAACAAAATACAGAGAAATTAAAACGTAATTCACTTCTTTTACTAAACATTGGGGTCATGAAGTCATGATTATCATAGAAGTCATGAATTTAAACAATTTGAATGAAAAAAACGTAGAAATTAGTAAAACCCGAAAGTGATCAACGCTGCCGGGTCCAGTCCAGAGAGTCTTGTACTGAACTACCAGTATCTAATACCTTTAAACGAGCTTTTTCTTGTAAGTACAAATATAATCTGAATCTCGGAAACGGCTACAACGATTTTCATGAAATTTAGTATGCATGGGGTTTCGGGGGCGATAAGTTGATCTAGCTAGGTTTCATATTTACAAAACGTCGTTTTATCCAAACAAAGCTCGGTCATCCAGGTACTTACTAATAATAATATCAAGATTAGTATAGGGTGTACCAGAGATAAGTATCCACTCTGTGTAGTAGTTTAAAGTAATAATTGTCTCAGTCCACCGACTTTCATAGTATATTCTTGAGGAAAACCCTCGCCACAAAAATTTACACCAACCAACAACGAATTATTTCGTGTCTTTACTGCCGAAATACCGTTGCGTCCCATCCTACCGGTAATGTAGCAACCCTGTACTTAATTCTCCGGTGGCCGGCAATATGGCCGAAACAATTTGGTATACCTACCGTATACGCACCGCGTTTATAAGACTCGGTGGATTCCTTTTGTTTACCGAGAGAAGAATGGGGGGAATTTACAATACTAACTAGTTTTACGTCTCTCTTGGTGGGACTTTGTGGCTGTATTGGGGAATTGCGAGTTAAGCGACCGCCAATGGTTTTGCGGAGGCGTTTTAGTAGTTTTGTATTCTGTCTAGCCTCGGTGGGGTTGTAAGCGGCGAAATTAATTTAATTATTCGATTGTTGATCTAAAAGAGTGTTAGTCTTTTTGCGGTTACGATATTCTAGATGCGAGACGACTTTTTTGTCGTCTGTAGCTACGCGGATTATAGCTGACATGCTAATAAATTGGGAAAGTCTATTGTTTAAAAACACTTTTCACTTTTCTCGAAACAGTACGAGATTCTTATTTAATACACTTTCAATTTACTATACGTGAACGTATAGTAAATTGAAAGTGCTAATAAATTGGGAAAGTCTATTGTTTAAAAACACTATTCACTTTTCTCGAAACAGTACAAGATTCTTATTTAATACACTTTCAATTTACTATACGTTCAGGCCATTTTCAGACATGTGATATAAAATAGAGCGGGTACACTTATCTCCAATCTTGTCCAGGGTTTTACTACCCAAGATCTGATTTCCTTTAGGAAATTTATAGTACCGTTTATACGAGCTCATTTTCCGGCCTGGAGATCAGCTGCGCACTAAAAGTAGTTCGCATGGTGCTATCTTTATTATTATACTAAAATTTTATCGCTCCTCTGACGTAAAACGCAAGACGTATAAAATTACAGCTATAACTAAGAAAATGGAAATGAATAACTAATGAGTATGCTCAACAAGTCTTAGAAAGGGATCTTTTATTACGGGGCCAGCGTTTTATCTTGCTCTTATCCTATTCAAAACAGTTACAGACTTTTATTTTAATCTCATAACTAAAGGAGTACGCCCTTTATGTTTTAGCAGAATTTAAATATTAATTTTGTAATTTGTTCGGCTGACCTCCATTAAAATAGCACAAATTGCCCTCATGATGCCCCCAGACATCGTAAAGCCAAGTTTATATGGCTTCTTTTGTTTGAACACTCGGCTTTGGGTAATAAAATAGTTTCACAAAATAGTTTTACACTTGATATCGATTATTCATACAAACCGTATCTCTTTTGAAATCAGATTCGGCTCCTAGCTTTTTATCTTGCTAGTCTTTGTGTGGGTATCTTTTATTTTCACCAATTATATTTCAGTTTCTGATTCATGGTACCTTTAGATATCCCGTGTCTTAAATCAATGAGTTTTTAAAAAAGAAAAAGATTTTGACAGCTCTTTTGTCAATCTTAAAGACGTTATTAACAAATGGCATGCCAAGTAAATTGGCGACCGGTCTTCGCGTGTCATTCGCATGCTTGGCTAACGAGCGCCAATCAATGCCTGCTAATGGATTGAGTCAATCTGATTTTGAGATGTCTTAAATTCCTATGACATCGTTAAATTTAATTTAATTATTCCTTTGTCAGTAACCACAGCAAACATTTATTATAATAAATGAAAATTGAAATAAAACTGGAGATGAATGAGATTAGTATGGCAGTGATCGTAGAGATCGATAGTTTTGATAATTTACGGACTTTAAGGCTTTCGTTCCCAGAAAACAATCACTAGGTAAATTTGTTGAGAATAATATTTTTTGCACTGATTTTCGGAACAGCCTCCGTTATGAAACCCTTTGCTACAGGCGTTGCTAGTTTCTTAATATAATAGAATCAGAAGAAACAGCCAATGATTTCTTTGTAAAAATGTTTTAACACTATCCTCAATAATTCTGTAATCACCCAAATAAGGTATCTCGAAGCATTTAGTTCTTAAACGAAATTCTTGTCGTATTTGTGACTACGGTTTAATTTATCAGATAGGACACCTACTCGGATTTGTGTCTATGTACAATCGTGCACGGAATTTGTCCTCGCCCGCGGCCCGCGCAATCTAATACGTATGCTAATTTATGATAGCTCTCTGGAATTATAGATGTCGCCCCGGGCGCGAAATTACGATCCCCTTTCCCCCTGCTCCCGCCATTTGGTGGCGGCCATCTTGCCATTTGATTCGACGCGCGGGCACAATTAAAATGCAGTAAACCACCTACACTAGCCTGCTAATGTCCTTTTTAGTGGTATGTAGAATTCTGCCTGCAGACTTCACTTATACGAGTACGTTTTGAGTTTCGTCTGAATTTTCAACCGTTCTAATTTTAGGGGACTTTTGTTTCATGCATCTGTCTTACGTACTGGCATTTTGTTTTAAATGCCATACGCAGTTCATGTTCCATTTTGTAACGATTTTTGAAGAAAATTTGATTATGTATCTTTGTTAGCCACCAAAAAAAAAAAAAATCCCAAGGCCGGTCATTCGTTTACAAACGTCAAAACCATAGAATAAAGAGACTTGTTACATTTTGTGTTCACAGAAAACATGTAGTCGTAGGTGAAAGTAATCTCATTACACATATTCCCATTTAAAATGATTAATTCATATTGATTCTCTGGTAATGTGCGACCCAAATTTCATATAATACGGATCCAGAGGCCCATCAAACGGAACCTTTTACTGAATTTAATACTAATTTGCAAGGATACGCAGCTTAGTCTACCCTTTACATTACCGAATCGGCAGGGAAAGGGCCGCGTAAATTCTGATATTACTTAACCGGCTTAGCCCAAGGCCTTTTTGCTTTAACAAAAAATAAATTCTTCGGGGAAGATTATCATGTAAATTAGCTAACAGTCCCTAAATTAACATTGCTAAAAGGTCTCATACCTTTCAGTTAGCCATTTTCACTTTATTTTAGTCTGGAAATTTATTCTCGTTGTTATATTATTCAGGTTTTTTTGGTAGCGGTGTTGTGGCAGGATCAAGGCTCGGGGGTGTCATAGAAAGGCTTGAGTTGTGAATTTTTCATTTGACTGTGGTCTCGTTTCTGTTGGTGGCATAGATAAAAATGTTTGAAACATGAGACGAACGCTCTGAAGGACTGTTTTGAGACTTCATTTCATGTTTTTGGTATTCTGTCATCCTAAGTCGTGACCTCTTTGCTAGTTTTCCTTGAGATACTTCGTCTATTACTGCCTTGGGTCTCTGATGCTGACCAGACTTGTTTTAGCGACGTAAATTTTAAGCGAAGTAAATTTACGGATCTCAATATTAAAATTATTTTCTTATTGCATTAAGCTGTCTTCTTTGTTTCATCGTTGACTATGTTGACCATTCCTAACAGAGTAACAATACTGGATTTATCATTCTTACTCGGATCGAAACTAAAGTGTCCTATCTAAGTTTCCAGTACACGCTTATTGTCACAAATGTATTTTCTTCTAAAGTAACTTTATTTTCCCGATCCCTCTGACAATGATGGATGATTTCTATAACACGTCTACATTTAAGATATAACTAATCCCACGATCAAACGTCTGCGACATTTTCACATTACGACGATCTTTCAGCTCTGTCATCGTATAGATTCCTGGTCATCTATCACGTTTCATGTCAACAGAAAGCTGTACAATTTCTGGAAATAAAGCTGTGTATTACACGCAGGAAAAAAATGGGGGAATGGAAAATATAAAAACGTGCAAAAGCAGTTATTTATTTCACTTGTAGCTGTTTTATTCAACTTTACATGGTCGCCGTCTCGTATTAATTCAGCTGGCGTTCAGAAACTTGCATAAATATGAATAACGAGTTTCTCAGCTCGACTACTAATGTAAAGTAATATTCTTTCTCTGTATTTATGTTCATGATTATAGAATACGATGTTTAAATAAGAATATTCAGCTGGATTATCTGGTTCTGTGTAAAGAATTCATGTTCTGAAATGACTTGTAGGTGAATATAGATTTTCATCTTTTATATAGATTTTACTGAAGTATTTTGAGCGATTACGCTTGTTTAGTTAGATTTTTAGTTAATTTTCCAAACGTTATCTTTGTGTATAAAATTGATTAAATCATGCTTTCCGAAACAAAGCAACTTAAACATTTACATTACGATTTAAATATTTATCTCTCATCTCCACCAATCTAAACCACATCCAAATAAACCATACGTAATTTAAACATCCAACAGAATTTAAATAAAAGAACAACTTTCGTCGAGTAGTGTTATATATTTTTAATGTATTCCAATTCGCGCTCCGCACCACGGTCCGTGCGTTATGCAAATGCAATTTGGAGTAACAGCACTATCGTGCTCAGAATAAAGCTGGGGTTGGTCTTGCGTCCGCTGGTTTATGAAAGGGGTGTAAACTAGTTGGGTTGGGGTGTGTTTTAGAATTCTCTTTTAAGCTTGCAGTTTTAAATTGGTGAGAACTTTTGTGACGAGTAAGCACTATAGTTCTTTTATTACTCCTTTGCTGTTCTATTCTGACTATGTTCTTTGCGGGATCCAAGGCAGTTGAATCGTTTCTTCGAGCTAGTGTCATTGCCTCGACGTTTTTCTGGTTTCAGTCGTTCAATTTCGCATCCGTCGCCATGAATTTAATCAACTTGCATTACGTCATGAGATAGTCTTGGTTAAGTTATTTCGTTTACGTGTTTAATTTGTATTGTGACATCAGCTTTGTGTACTTGTGGAGCACAGGCGTGCTTAGAATAAAGATGGGTGCTCATAGTCTTTGTTATAATCTGTGGCTTCTATGAGCAGTTGCAGTCCAGGTTATGAGCTAGTAGTTTTTATTTACAACCTCCTTGTCTTGGTAAAGTCATTTCCTTTATGGAATATTTTGTAGGGATGTCGAGCGGTAAAACTAGATTATCACGTATCTTTCTACCAGTTCTAAAGTATACTGCCATAGAGATAACCATAAAGGTATTGCCTGTTCTTAATAAAACTTGCACAGCTGAAAATAATCCTAAAACAAACAGTAAAGCCACTAAATAACATACTTAAAGTCACGAGCTTAAATACCGTCCAGCGATGCAAAACAGAAAAACTGTTTTCTCGTGAAATAATGATTGCTACTTTGCGAAAATAGCTATTTAATAATAGTGTGGTTTTGGAAATACTGTGTCTGTACTACCCATTAAATGTATATTTAAAAGCAATACGTTAAAATTGCTTTAGAATATTGCGTTAGGTATTTAAGGGGATTTGTTGGTAAGCTCGTGACTGTAGGTATGTTTCTCAAACTATTATCAGTTAATTTCCCAGGCTTAGTCTGCCTCCAAATACACAGGTGCAATAGTTTGGGCCTGTAGGTACACACGGCCAAGTTTGCGATAGCGCAAATGTTCCAAGCTTAACTGGTTTAGTTCCGTTATGCAGATAAAGTGACTGCAGTCTGAAACTAAATTAAGTTCCACAATTGTAGATATGTAGCGAGATTGTTCTGGAAGTTAGGCTTGAGTTATGTCGCCGCTTTGTACGGCTTTAAGTGCGAATAATAGTGTTTATTCAAGTTAATGTTCGCTGCCATTGTTCGGGGTTTAGCTGAGTTGGTTTGTGGATAATTATAGGATGTTGCACTGATACAGATTGTTCTGTTGTTTGAGCTTTGTGTTACGAAATACTTAAACTGAACAATGATAGGAATCTGGTTTCAATTATCACAAATATTATAAGTAACTATATGGTTACAGGGTGCCATGAATCAACAGTATCAATGAGAGCTGAGCTGTATTGATTGTAAAATCTTACATAACTTCACGTCTGTCTTCCACAAAGGGTTAGGCAGGGGTGTGGTTGTACCAATAGTATCTAAGCTCACGTTTCACCAGTTGTGTTTCAAAATCTAGACTCCGGGTTACTACTAAGCCATTCCAGAAATTTAACAAATCTTTTCCCGACTGAAGGACTAAGGGTATATTATTACAAACCATTCCACCTTTAAAATTTCAAGCAAAATAACAAACTGAATACTTTCTATACCTATGAGTCATCGAAATGCCGAGCAGACATAACTATCGATTCGACGGAGCAATATCCACGCGCGTCCACCGATACATTACATTGGCATCCCTAACTCCCCTGCCATGCACGCGTGTTGCATATACCCTCCCCATCCCCTTCGATCGTTTGGGGTCGCTGTCTGCACGGGAAGCACCCCATAACACGACTAACTATTAGAAGCGATTTCATTTTCAACAAACCCTACAACTTACACCTGCTGAAAAGCAATTAAAATAACAGGGAAACGTACAGGTTCTTAAGTCCTCGAGATAATAAATGTTAAAAACAATGTAATAGCTTCCAATTAGTTCTGCAATCGAAGAATCTTAAAGTTCGGACTTGAGAGTCGTGTTATCCGACAAAAGCCGTCCGCTCCGGTGGACATTTATTTTATTTCAGGCCACCTTTAATTTCCTTGGCATCGTCTCCCTTTGTTTGTGCTTAAAAGAAAAACAATTTGAAAGTTCTACTCGGGAGCTGTCGCTTTTTTCCGGATTGAATTTTGCTCTTCGCTGCTTCCCGTAAAAAGCGTACTTGCGATGTTTAAAATGTTTTCTGTAATTCCAGCGGGTGCTTATCGGAAGAATAAATTACAAGTTTTAAAACGTTTCCGTTCTCTCTTTGTCTCTTCTTTTTCATGAAAACGTTGGAATTTGTATAGTTTGGAAGATATGAACAACATTTAAAATTGGACGGAACTGGTAAGAAAAGGTTTAAAAAATATTACGCTAAACTGGAAATAAAATAGCGGACATTCACGACATTCCAGTAGCGTGTTTAATTATTTTTTACACGCGAGTAAAATCATGTATGCAAGGCACACTCAATTTAAATTTCAACATTAACAGCAGAACATATTTAATGTTACGCTGCCGCTGTAAATGAACAGCATTTTACTGCTGGCTGTATTTTACGTCGGGCATTTTCACAGCACGGCCCGGAAACGCAGTAAAATATTCATCTGGCGCGCGCGACTTGGCTCCGTACTCCCTTCCCGTGTGATAGGCTTATCGATCGCGGGTATATGGAAATATGTTTGCACATATAAATCTGTAGCGGTCGGCTGGCTCCGAGCCAAGCCAGCCCTCGGCTCTTTGATTTAAGTGATGGTTAATCAGGGCACAGTTGTGCTGTGTTTATAATTTTGGCAGCGTAAGCCTGTGTACGATCATGAATTTGTTCGATTTTCATTTTATGTGTTGCAGTTGAGTATCGGGATTTTAGCTTGTTCGAATTATTTGCACAGTTACACAATTTAATTTTCATTCGAGATTGAGTATACACACATAAACTGATGCCCTTTTCCCATAGGGTAAGGCACACAATACAGAACACCCTGCTACGATCCTTCAATAATCCTTTTACTTCGTTTACGTTCATACACGCACTCGGCCGCGATTACTGCGCACCTAACCTTTCTCAAAAAACATCATCATTAAGCCATTAGGCATGTCCCAACTGCGCAATAGTCGTTTACACTCAGGTTTTCAGTTCAATATCCACCCACTTTTTTTCAGCAAACAAGTCTGAACGAAACATGATACGAAAATCGATGAAGCCATTAAGTCTAGACTTCTCCACGCCTGACTGCCGTCTGACGTCTATGTGCGTCAGCATACTAAACTTTATGTACCACTAACAAAGAGATATAGCTACTCTATTTTATTCGTACCCTCACACCCCTATTCCGTTTCAAATGTGCACTATAAACTTTAACGTTGACATTACTCGACAAATTTTAAAAGTTAATGTCAAAAGGGCGTATGTCCGAAGTTAACTCGTTAGGACGAATATTAAGAGCAAAGTTTTTGTTTAATGGGACCAAGTTTAATGTACGAGCCGCTGATGCTGTGGGTCTCATACACTGACGTAATGGATTGTTCGTTTCAACGAAGTAATTTAATTTGTAATTGTTATGATTTTGTACTTAGACACCTTGCCAATTAAGTGCATGTTAAGATTTGCTTGCCACAGTTTACGAGTGCTTTGGTACTACAGGAAATATATTACCACGGGTTTCGAATGAAGAAATTTTATCGTTTATGTTTTACGGAATACTTTATTGTGATTGCTCTGTTTGCTCGAATCAAATATTGTCTCTAGTTTCTATCATAAATACTTTTGATTTCGTATGTTAATTCTTTATGGTACAGAAATGATGCTTCAAAATGAGAACGTTTCCATATCTTATGCTAAAATAGAGCAAAATAACAAGGAACAGAGGCAAAACCAAGACTTTTTGCGACATTAGCATTTGAAAGGAAAAACCAAGTCTAGACGGATACATATTTTAAGCTTTTTGTTGAACTCAAGTACATTTTTAAGTTCGCTCTTCACTAGTCATTATGCAAAACTTTTAGAACAATGCAGATGGAAATTATTATGAAGGTTTTTATTGCATTATTTATTCTTGTTTAACATATAAAATGTATTATGTACGTCACTGCATTTATATACATACGCAAGTTTTAAATTTTGTCAAGGTTTCTGTAATTACAACACACATGCAGTAGTGTCCGGTAACAGTAACAATATTGGCCATTCGCTTTTATATCTGTATCCCTGTTAAATATGTACAAACTGTAAGATTTTCCCAATTGGACATGAACCTTATTCTTTCGTAATAAAGTTGAAAACGTAACAAAGAAATTTGACACATTGGGGTAGCTTGATGTGCTGACCTCTGTACACGTACGCATTTTTGCCGCACAAGGGGAAACAAACTTTGCACTTCACACTGGCCCCTGTTAAAAGCGCGTAAATTAACTGTTTCCCTTAATTGCCTTTTAAACTTTTGTTTATGTTGAGTTAAATAATTATCCCTGAACTGGATGTTAAAGCTACATCGTATAACAGACTTCTGCTTATTCTTAATTTTTTACTAGTTGTGCTCCGTGGTTTTACCTGGTCGTAGGCGGTAGCGCGTTGTTAAACAGCCTTTAAGAACCATTCTCAAGAATTAGGGTATCAAATGAAAAAAGAAAACAAATTAATTCAAATCCTACTGGTAGTTCCATATATTATCTAAGCAACCTCCTCAGCTTCGTTATCGATTATTTTTATATTTGAGTCTACACGAACTAATACGTAGTGAAAATAATACTTCATTTGTAAAACGGTCTGTTAGTCACTGAGTAAAAGTAACAGAGGCTGTTAAGATACACCAAAATAACTATAATTCCCTTTAAATGTGTCCTCATGATGGTTTATCTCGAGAGAATCGTTGGGTTCCTAATAAATTTACGAATAGCCAGCATAAATAAAGGCCGAAGTCCACATTTTTCAGTGGAGGCTTTTATATAGCTAAATTGATCACCCTCTTAGCTTCATAAATAACATTTATGCGTTACCAGTTATATATACAACAATTCCGATCTATATAGGTACCTACATAAAGCCCAACGAAATATCCCAAACACAAATATGAAATTATGTGCTCAGACATATGGAGACATATTGCTTTCGAATAAAACATGTTGAAAGGGGTGAAGTAAAAGTTTGGCTGTTTTAGTCAGCATATTGAAATGTAACATTTGGGATTGAATGTTTCAGGCGCTGCTCGGGGGAAAACAAGCTGATATGAGAAAAGCTTGGAACAAACAATGGCAGGTACGTTATATGTTAACTTGGGCGTATTTTTCATCACGTTGTAACATATTTGGATGATTGCGGAGTTAGGGGTGTTTTGTTTGTGTGAAATTCATTTAGTAGATTGTTCCAAGTTTGAATGGGAATGAACGAAGAATTAGCGATGTTGTTTTTGTGAAGTGTTTTCGGGATTATGGATATTATTACTTTGAGATTGAATTTTTGCAGCACCAACTAGGGTGGGGTTTTATAGTCGTATAAATCTTTCAGTTCTTTCTAGAATCTTTCTATCTCAGTTGAAGATCACACATACTTCGGAAACATAAAATAAGTAGGTAGATGTCTAAACAAAAATATATCTATCCATTTTCTTTCTCTAAAATACCTACTAATATCAGCCCCTCGGTTTCTATAGATAAAAGGTGATCGTCCTCAAAACGCTCCGATATGAATCTAAAGCGATATCTTTCAGCGGAATATTTTCCTTGAAATCAGCACGAGCTAGGGATTCCATTAGCAAACGAATTTGTATCGATGAGTCGAGAATTAAGAAGACTGATCGCTCGCAATTTGTAAGGATTTTTTACTCAATATATTCGTATAATTTTTAAATATCCCTGCTGGCGTAGAGCTGAGCTGAGATGAGCTGACTATAGCTGTTGGTTCCTAAAAGTTTTACCAAGTAGATTATTGTATTTTTTTATATTCTTGATAAAACTTAAATTAATTTAGGTATTTGCAAAGTCCTATCTATTTCAGAATACGAACCATAAAATGATTAATAAATAAGAAAATGATTAAACATTTTACTAGCATAGCCTTTATTAAACAAATCAAAATTAACTGCCATTAAATTCTGTTGAAGGCAAATTTCTCGGGGTTGTATCTAAAGTCCAATTAATTAAGCGCCGCCGCTGGGTCGGCGAGGCCTCTAGGCAGTTATCGCTCATATCTACGATAGTTTACTTACATTATCGACATGGTACAGCTCTAAAGTTGCTCTTGTGGAGGACTGTTTGCTCGGCGGCAAGATTAATGATGGCGGGACGACACTGCGCAGACCGGGGGAGGCAAGGGGGAACCTACCCGCCTAAGGGGGACTCAGTCCCCCAAACGTTGTAATACGTTAGTTCTATTTGGGCTAATTGCATTTACGTGAGCTACCTATACTCTTAGTTACTCGGTGATTTATAAATGAGGTTCAATTAAGGCTTAGTCGATGTGCCTCGTTAGACCCGATAGTTAATAAAGTTCAAGTGCCGTGTTTTCCTCGTGTTTGTTCGGTTGACTTGTGTAATGGATCAATTAGGCTTTCGTATTGGAATTTATTGATAGTTTGAGTTATTTGTCAATCATGGTGAACGAAAATAAGATGGGCGTGCCATATAGATTATCATAGAAATACGAGATTCGTTGGACACTGGGAAAACATCAGCAAAACAATCGACTGACGTCATATTTCGGAATCAGTGCGAATGCTTGTATATGAGTTTCACCATTAATAAATTTATATTTTCTAAAAATACGTTCTCTAATCTGACATCTCATCGCTTTGAAGTTCCGCAGCTCCGTATGTGTCGTACGTCTATCCGTATTAGCGCAATCTAAGACTCAAACGTTTACGTCAATCCGGGGAAATTGATGAGTCAGCCAATCGGGTGGGCCCGTACAAAGGCCTCGCGGGAAACAAAGGCCGTTCGCCTTTCAGCGTTCTTCCTCCGTGCAATTAAGTGAACCTTTTTGTTAGGCCCGCTTTCCTCAAACTACATTATCGACTACACAATGGTCACAATGATTTGCGGAAATACGACGAGATTATTTTTTTTGTGGCGTATCCCGCGAGGCCTGGCTGCTGATTCCTCTGATTTGTGATCCCTCGTCATGCTATCAGATTGGGGTGAAAGTGTTGTATTGTTGGGCGTAAATTGAATTCTGGAAAGCGCTGAGTTTTTGTCGGGATCTTTTTTTCGCGAGGGATTGGCGAACGTTTTGCGTCTTATTCAATCAAACGTTTCATTACATTAACTTAGTATCTCAGTATGTTACTGTTGATGTTCCCATGAGTGGTTTATAAAGATTTTTGAGATGAAACCGATGAGACTGCCTTGGTACACTTGATTTCTAAAAGATTTTCCTCCTTTTAGTTAATATAAGGTGTACATTAAAGTATATCCATCTATATTAATAAAAAATAATTGCCTTATAAGAACGGCTCGACCGATATGGCATTTTTTATTAATGTTGGGACTTTGAATTATTTTAAATGAAAATATCCTCGGAAATATGGATACTATTTTTTAATCAAAATTTCAAGAATAATGAATTGCACCTGTGCAAAGCCGGGTCGGGTCACTAGTCACGGGTCACTTAAATAAATATCTTTTAAAACTATCACGCGCTTCATATAGCACGCATGCGACTCTAAACACAACACAATCAATCGCGTACACCCACAAACACGAACCGTAATGAAAATTTCTCATCGTAAGCAGCCGTTGAGCTCAACATTTTCCCAAGTAATAAATGATAGGTAACGTGTGTCATGTTCAACGAGATTTCCATATTAAACGGATGCTGGAGCCTGTCTCGTTAATTATACGTTTATCCTTTATCATATAGCTCTCCTGTTAAAAGCAACGTATGGGGTTAACACGTCATATTAAAATTTTGTTGCGCGCCTGCTCCGGAGTGGGAGGTATTGTTGCTAGGTTTTAGCGTGCTTTAATTAAGTCACCTTTTAAGAAAAGGGCTTTTTAATTAACGTGAAGCTGCGGGTGGTTTTCATTCTGGAGAAATGTTATTGGATATGGTTTAATATCAGGTACCAGGACGGTGATATTGACCAAATTTAAAAACAGTATTACATCACGCCTCTTTTCCTCGAAGGGTTAAGCAGTTATATTTAAGTCCCATGTAATAGACACTATTGCCCTCAACTGGGAACAAATCCAAAAAGGATTTTATTCGGAATTGTGATATTGTGTTTCCCAACTCAGTTTATAAAGGTTCCTTTTAATAAAGATACTTCATGCATTTTAAAAGCTGCGTCCAATTTTATTAATAACCCCAGAGAGTACTCAAGGGAACCAAATTAAATTCCAAACAAAAACTAATAAGCTACATAAATCTCCGAAGACAAGAAGGAAAAAATAACAAAAGAAATACATTGTTCTAAAGTTTCAGATCGCCCGGAGACAGCTGTAGCCGAAAACTTCGTTCGAAAACAGAAACCTACCACTAAAACTCGAAACTCAGAAGAAACTCAAAACTTACATGGCACATTCGTGATCTACCCTGTAGATCCGGGCTTTTGTAGTTTAGTTCACATCAGAAGCTCGTCTCTACAGGTATCTCACGGCTGGAAGACCACGCTACGGAACTTCGATGAGTTTAAGGATTGAAGAAATGTGGTAGAGGTTTCTGAAGAAAGAAAAGAAGTTGGCTGAACGAAGATACTGCTCGAAGATATTTGTACTTTTCATATGTCTTTTGTGTACCTGTTTGTTTGAAATATGATTTTTGGGAGATTTTTTGCTTTAGACAAAAATATGGACACTCAATTTTGGCGAAAGCTTTATACTAAACAAAAATCTGCCAGAATACCTTAAAATCTCTTCAGAATCTTTCAGAATACCTTAGCCATGTCACATGGCTAGCTTCTCACATTTAAAAAAATCCAGAGGACTCTGAATATCATTCTGATGTTCGCACATAGTAGCAAATAGTTATTCGTTAGTGCATTATAAATTGAATGAGTGGTCTGAAATGGAACATAGATAATAAATTATTATTTGCAATAGTTACACGGGTACTTTGAATGTTGTTTAGCACAAGCTAACAAATTCAATGACAACTTATTGGGTATCATTTGTTCAGCAATGTAGGTATTGCCATATTCCACTACAATTGGTTCACAGATCCACAGCAACCATGTTGAATATCTTACTACCCGCATTAAGTATTTCTCTTCCTACCTCATATTTTATCTCGCATCAATCCCACTACACTACATTTTATTCTCCAATCCACTCTATCATAACATAGTTATAACCATTAAACATTCTGAGGTTATATCCTATAAAGAGACAATGTGTTATCCATACACTGTGAATGGTTTATTGCCCAGTATTGCGCTATTGCGGTACTAAAGTATAGGCTTTAGCGCAATTTATGACGCGTAGATATGCACTTGATTGCTTTTAGTGGTACTCCTTTATTGCTCCATGCCGATTCGCTGGCTATATTTCATGGAATAGTGGGAATATTGGATTGTTTGAAACGTTTTTATAGCAGATAGAGCGGGATTTAGTTTCGGTTTTACGATTTTTCGAGAGATGATTTGTGGATCTGGATATAAAAGTAACTTAATATCGAAGTGAACGTTTTGTCTATAGATTAGGTTTTGGTACCGAATTTCGTGATTACAAACGTGAACTAGAATAAAAGACATCTCATTTAATAAAGAGAAAATAGTCTAAAATCGGCACTGTTGTCAATTTGAATATTAACACAGCACATCTAGATCTTTATCATACTAACGTAACGATCTATGAAGTTATGTAAAACAGAGGGCTTGATTAAAATTACTCAGTGGATTTACTTATAATGGATTAAGTAATAATGAGAAATTCAATAACTAACAATTTCCACATCAAATCTCTTTACATATTACAGTTTGTCTAATTGATAAAAACACATTAATTAATAACTTCAGGCGTTTAGGTAGCCACCGTAGGCAGCTACATACCTACCTAATAGTCTACTTAGGCAATGTTTCAATTAACTTAACGTATTAGTAAATGAAATTGATGTAACAACAGTAAATAAAAGTACAAATACTGTTTGCATGTTAACATTGTATTCACATTTTACCCAATAGACAATATCTAGGATTGAACTTAGGTTTGATAAAGCATAATAATTATGTGCTTTGTGTGTTTTTAAAATGTTTATGTTTCAGATGTTTTCTCAACCATTAACCAGCAATGCAGGATGTCTCTGGCTGAGGATCTTTCTGGCTGAGGATGTCTGTAGCTGCCAACGTCTGTAGCTGAGGATCGAGCGCAGTGGAGTGAAACTCAAGGCCCATGTCCAGCTCTGATGGAAAATAATATGATGAATATGATAATATGATGAATATGATAATATGATCTAATTTGATTCACAATATTAATAACAAAACCACCTCATTAATAAACTAAATAAATGTAACGACTCCATTAATTACCCGCATTTACTTATTTTCCTGAATTGTGTACCTACTGCTACAATAAATTGAACAAGATAGGAAATAGAAAGAGTATCATAGAACTTGGATTAGGTTGGTACTATGAAGTTTGTATGCTGAAGAGAACCTTGCAGCATACAGGCTGGCAGAATATTTTCTTTCTGGCTGGATTCGAAAACTCGAACGATTCTTGAACAGATTTAAATATAGAACGTGTCGTTTGTTTACTGTGTAGCAGATAATTATGTACGTTATAAAGTAAAGACTATGCTTAATAAATTAAATCAGCAGTCTAATTTTTACTGTTAGCTCTCGATCCGGTGTTGTGAGACGGATATGTAAGGTGAACTTACTTACTTAATTAATACTTTATTGCATTCCATAATGTTAAATAAAACAGTTGGTATGTTAAAACATAGGATCAATTATGGACCCTGTCGGGCACAGCAATGTTAAATTAATTGGTAATAGGAAGGAGGATGATATTTCTTAACAGTACCTACACAACTAGACTATTTACTTAATGAATATCTCGACAAACACAGTTATAGAAGAAAGTAGATACTCTGCGTACAGTACGCCTGCCGCATGTTAGTGGTAACAGCTTGAGCTGGCCTAGCGCAGTAAGGAGTTTCAATGGAATGATAGGCCGGCTTATACTGGTTTTGTTGCCGCTGACGTGCAGCCTACCGTACCATATAAACAATTAAAAGCACCTGGTTTATTTTAGGTTTATCAATATGAATAGGTATTTTTACTTTGGTAGGGTAACTATAATAGGTTACACATAAAGTGCATGATAGTTATTTGAACAAAGAAATGATCATACTTATAAATCTGTACCTCATAAACGGACAGCTCTTATCAATATACCTAGTATTTCAATTTTCTGTATATTTAATTACTAATACGTTAAGAGTAAATTTTGCACCCCTTTTTAAGCATTTTGCGCGCTCACAAAAGGGTGTGAATTCGCATAGGAAGATAATGTTTAGGTATATGTAGAAAGAATCCAGAAAGCTAGAACTCTCGAATTAAGAACACAAGGCAACCACTATTCTAAATAGAAGTTATTGTCAATTTCACTGAATATATATTTATTGTACAAACATAATATTGCTAGGTCTCCGAGTGGTTGAAGTTTGATCTTTCTAGCTTTCTACGCTCGTTCTCCAAATAATAATAATAATAATAATAATAATAATCTTTATTGGAACAAAAACACAATTTTACAACTTATTTGCGTACGTAAATAGCTACATTAGTTAAATAACTGTGTTGCAGCTAATTTCAGATATGAAACTAAAAACTAAAATAATTGACTACAGATTGATTAAAAATTAAGAATTTAAACAAAATGTAAAGAAAAATTAAAACTATTTAAGGTAGTGCATATATAATATATATATAATCATTAACTATGTGAAGTCTTACACTCTTCCATGAGTTCAATATGATTAGAAAGTAACTTAACGTACTCTTATTTAGATTAGACACCCATTCCTCGTCACACAATTATGTAAGTTCAAGCTTTAGCAAACAGAAGATGGGATTGATAGAGATGCAGAAATCCTAGACACCTACCCGTAAACTAGATGAAGCACAAATGTTTCACGCACGCCATGTTTCGAATGGTTAGTGTGTATAAGAATATGGGCAGTGGGGTCCTTTCTACTGCTTATAACATTGACGGATTGGTAATCCAAAAAATAAAAGCAATTTATCTGCACAAAGGCCTCGTGTATAAGCTTTACTTTCCTGTATAAGCTTCGCCCTCAGCTCAAAGGCTAAAAACACAAAATTAATCATACTCAAAAATAATAGGTATTTGAAGTGAGCCAAAGTTTCAGTCAAATTGATAAATAAATTACCCTAATATCAGACTCAACAGTAATTTTTTTGATGTTTTTTATTAGACAAGAAGTGAAAACAGGTGTACCTACACAATTTGCGTATAATCTACAGACGTATTACATGGTAGCCTTAACAACAATTGTGTCTCACTATTAGCATCTTCTGCCGAAGTAGGTTTATAGCCTGTACATCAGCAAGCAGCGCCTCAAGACCTCGGATAAGGAATGACCATGTTAGGTTCAGACAAAAGAAACAGTTTAAACAAAAATATGCATAAGATAGCGAGTTAAGCCGAAACAACAAAATTTAAAATGGTTTCTGTACTCTGGGTTTGTGAAGTGAAAAGGTTCAGTGTATGTATGTAGAAGGGTGTGTACAAAAAATGTCCTAGCCTTGGTAGTTTACGGGGCTTTACGATAGCAAAAATAACTGATAACTAACTGATTAGTACTATTTACAAATTCCACACATTCAAGTTACATTGAGTATTTACTGTACAACAAGCAACCTATAGGTAGGTACATTGAATCTTCCTAGCCAGAATCTAAAGTTTAGCTTTGAGTCTAAAGTTATGGCGGTATTGTCTGGGTGGGGACTCCACCCAGACGATACCGCCATAACTTCATACATATTGTATAATTATATGTATATTTTATATGTAGGTATGTATGTTTAATTTCTATGTAACCACATAACGCATGCTACTCGACGGTAGATGGCATTAACTATATACATGTAGCACAGAATAACACCGCACAGGTCTACAATGTCGAAAACATAACAACCATCTTCCTATTTACTTCTGCAATGTTAACAATAGGTGGCGTTGCGTAGCTTACTTGTGCCACCTATGTATAAGGTAGTGTATTATCTCTAATAGCTATTTCGTCAGAATATATTGGAGAAGTATTTTGTTTGAGCGCTGGCTAAGATATTTAAGAGAAACGCTTTGAAAGTTACCTATGTACTGGAACTGAAGTGGACCGTTTGCTTTGGTTGTGAGAAGTATTTTTTACCTAAAACCTACACAGTTAGAGAAATTACCATTCAATCTGAAATCACCTACAACTAAGAGAATTAGGACGTTACTAGTAAATTCACTTTTAATACATAATGTGGACGTCAACTAGACCAAATAAATTAGATGAATATCAAACTACATTTATAATAGAATAGTAAACTACATTTGATTGCAAATTTTGGTCAAGATTTAATTGAATTTTGATTGGCCTTTTGACATTGACAAATCTGATATTTAGGCAATTTAATTATTCATCAATTTGTATGTAACCTTGGCTTAGAACACATCAAATACCTATTCTATTTTACTAAGATTAATTCCGTTTTTTTGCCTATATACCGAGGCCGAAGCTAGCTTAGGCAAGTTTAATGAGTAAAGTGTACCTTTACAGATAAATCGCTTTTATTACCAAGAAATTCACTGTGTATTACCACACATTGTAGAATTTGCATCATAAACTGTTGTTGGAAAAGCACAAGAAAAAACATGGGTATTTTCTTCTTTCTTATTTGACAACGACATCTATGTAATATGCAGCGAACTCGTTACGGTACTACAATGCTAAAGTTACGGTCCGTTATACGGTGATCCGTAATTTTATCGAAAATCGGTTCATCGAGTTTTGTTTGACATAAACACTACGTAGAAAACTTATTTAATAAATAAATAATATAAAACAAATAAATATTTATTCAAAATTAAATGGGTATAATAAATATGAAAATCTTTTTGTTAATTCACAAAGGGATTGGGATGTTAGATGCTTTCACTCGGTTGGATAACCTGTGTCACAGGAGACAGGGGCTCATCCAGATTGTTAGTGTAGTACAACTAAATTATTATCAACATTTAACATTAAAAGTATTGTATATCATTAGAAAAATAAATCTTTTTAAGATAAGGCACATTCTACATAACTAAAAATTGTTAACTAAAAGACAACGTTGTTTAATTGCATATTGTTCCACATATGTTTTCGAGATCAGCAGAAAAAAGACATCAACAAAACCGAAGCTTGCAGGCCAGAGTAGTGTGACGCTCTAGGCGCCCTCGTGGTAGATGGAGTTTATATATTTATATTCGGCCATTTTTCTAGCAGGGCACTCAGCGTCTCCCGTGGGGATATTGTTGGGCTTCTTAAAGTGAGTTGCACATTTCGGTGTGCTTTCTTTTCGCACACGGACAGCGAGTGTCCTGCTTCACCACAATGATCACAGATTTGCGTATATTGGCTGGAACTTCAATTACGTAGTTGCAGGTTGTGGAATCTTCTTCCCAGATGTGTGGCTTAATTTGTTGGAGATAATAAAATATTCCACTGGCAACGCTGGTAAATGGTCGGCTGCATTCTGTTCAAAGATTCATCTATAGACTTCACTTACAAACATAGTATTTGGCACTCCTGCCACCACGTTTCGGGGTTTGCGCTTATTGGGTTCGTCAGCGGTAAGACCAGACGTAGAGAGCTAGACTGCGTGTTTAAGTTTATCAGCATCATTTTTGGTCTCTGTACTGATTATAACTCCTCCATTTGTTGTCACCACATACATGTAGCTTTATTATTATTATAAATTCTCTGGGCGAGTGATTTTTTATACGAACTCTTTCGTTTTATCACTTGATTTCAATTTATCATCAGGATGGCTATAGAGTTCAAATTACATGGAAGAACAAAATTTTAGCCCTTCTCCACCATGTCGGCAAAAGAAACAGTTCCCGCAGTACCACAGTCCTTTATCGTTTTATTAAGTTCAGAGATGTGATCCGCCAGATTGCTTTTTCTTGAACAGCTTTCGCCTTTAGTGACTGGTACGCAACTGCCATTTGTGAGGTGTTAGATCATATTTTACGGCATAAGTTCGAAATTTTCAGTTTCTGCTCTGAGTTCAGTTTGCCACCCGCAGCAATAAAGATAACTTCATTTAAATGCATCTCAATAGATGATATCCATTATTGGATCTCGGGCTTAGATACAACGTCATCGTCTGGGGTTAGCACAGCCTTCGCCGGCGTGGTGGATGTGTGCCCTGTTCCTCTTGGATTAGAGGGGTTGTTTCCCACATTGTGTGTTTTCAAACCTAATTCACTGTGTCCATTGTAATCAATCACGAATTGATTATCAAGTTTCCTTAATACCTACCTTACAGCTCACGTACGTTTCAACAAAAGGTTTACCTCAATAATTTTTGACGACCGATGTGGCGCGGCGGGCGAAGGTCCGCCTGCGACGCAAGAGGTTGCGGGTCCGATTCCCGCCTTGGGACAAATGTTTGTATGATCTACAAATATTTGTTCCGGGTGTTCTGGGTATTTCCTATGTATAATAAAAATATCTATATATGTAATGTATTGTATTAAGTATATCAGTCATCTAGTACCCATAACACAAGCTCTGCTTAGCTTGGGGCTAGATGATGCTGTGTGGATTGTCCAGCAATATTTATTTATTATTATTATCATTTATAATCAACTCATCCTTTAAAATTTCTATTATAGTAAAGTTTCATCGAAGTTATCACAGCTCGGTGGTTCATTGGATTTTGGTTTATTACATAGAATATGCATAAAACAATAGGATTTTTCATCGAATCCATGAGAATACGTACCGCGGCAGTGGCCAGCGAGCGCTTCATCCAAGTTAGTCGCAATTAATATTCGATATTGGACAGCAGACGAAATACATATTCGATGAAAAGTAACTGCTACCGAAACAATGTTCATAAAAAAATAAGAATGTGTGTTGCAAATTCTGTGTATACTATGTCGACAAGCTGATACTCTGACTTTCCTATAGTTCTATGTAATATGTATGTAAGTATGTATGTATGTATGTAAGGCTGATGAAGAGTTATTCTGGAAACCGAGGTAAACGTATCATATATAATTTATAAATTATAAAACGAAAATCGATGTAACAAGTTTCGATAAAATAATCAAAACCCAGTTTCACGATCAACTTTTTGAAAATAATTAGGATCTCAAAACTATCGAGTTCATTTCGTCAAGGATTCCATTATTACTAGAATCTTACGTAAACGATCACGTCATCATCGTAACTTTTTCCCAACAATGTTAGTTTAACCCGATGCAGTCGAATACCAGTACTTCTCATAGAGAGTCTGCCTACCTGATCTCCATATCCCCCAATAATTGGGCAACGATACCCTTTCGTAAAACTGGTTTTCAGCCTATCGGCCTTCTGACTTTTTTTCAAAGCACGTATGGGCTTCGGTAGGTAATGGATGCTCACCTACCACGGACCGACCTTGGAAAGCGTAGCTTTGATCGGCCCATGTAGATATAATGAAGGCACGAAACCCTCACTAAAAGCGCTTGAAACTGAATATTTTCATTTCAATTTTTTTATCTGGTCCTGACGAAAGTAGACGTTGTGGGTAGGCATCTAAGTAGAAAAACACAGGACGGTTACGTATTGTGACCACTAAGTAATCAAATAAATCAAACTTGTTCCTAATACTGTACCGATTCACTTTATACGATCGTACATAGAACGTCAAGTGATGTTCGGATAAGACTATTGGCCATTGTCCATAGAACGTTGTCAATACAACGGCCACTATCGCCCATCGCTAATATAAAACGACTAGAATCGATGGCCTTCCCCTCCTCCTGCATCCATACAAATGAAGTACTAAGACGGAATTTTATAGCTAAAGGAGGGGGTCAGAATAATCTGGTTCAGTTAGTCTTTCAATCGCATTCGGACTTATGAAATAAATTACCTTACAACATAGACCGCCCATTTTGAGCTGGCTTATCGAACGTTGATTAATAGCGTTTGACAGGGTTATTTTTTAATAGTTACCAAAATAGGACCCGATCTGGAGTCGAGCTTCTATGAGAAATGGAATGAGTGGATGTGACGTCTTTATTCGGATTTTTTTCGGATTTAAGAGCTCTTGTAAAGTAGGCTTACTTCATGCCGACAATAGTTTCAGGCGGTGAGTTATGTGGCGTCTATCTCGAAGTAAGATTTGGAGTCTTTCTGTGTTGCTAGTAGAAGATAGAAATTCGTTTTATGTAAAATACTGATATTCGGCTGCATCTGGTTAGACTAGCGTATCCCAACATAGTTGATAAATGGCCAGGCAGATGATGATGAAATATTTTAATTAAATTATAAAAATTGTAATTAACGTTTATTCCCACAACCTTCGCTTGAATGCGAAAACGTTCACGTCGTTGTGTCTATGCTTCGTGGTGGCTTATGACGTCATATACATTGACAATAATCTCACCTCTACTTCTAACAGGGCACAGCTTCAAGATTGAAGAAAATTTTATTGCGTTTTTGGGCCATCAACTGCAATCAATACCATTGCCGTCTTACGGATCAATAGTTGAGGATTCTTTTACCCTGAAACCTGTACTTAATTCCTTTCTCGTATCCACTAGCATCCAACAGTTATTAATTCACACCAACAAAACAAACATCTCTATAGATAGTCGAGTCGGAAGTGTCCACCGCCAGTGTCCACAGTAGCAGGTCGTCAGTCGCCCGCCAGATAACACATTATTGATGGGGACACCTTCCGTAACCCTCGTGTACACCAGATGGGTATCGGGCCTAATTCCTCTTATCTTACATGTTTGATTAGTACACAATAAGGAAAGGGTTTGGATATTTATTTAATATAGTATGGATTTACGACTAAGAATGTATTATGTCGTGAGTGTCTGACACGGCTGGCGCAGAGGCAAGCTGCTGCGCTGCGTGTCGCAGGTTTGATTCCCGCACTGAACAAGTATTTGAATGGTCTACAATTTGTTGTTTTGTATCTGGCTTTTTGTATATGTGAGTTTAAATGTTTGTAAACGCGCCCACGATACAGGATTCATTCTGTCCCCACACGGAATTTCTTCTGTATAAGTATGTATGCAACGTTTTTTATACAGAAAAGAAAAAAAGCACCTTAATAAATTCAAGAAAAAGTACCTCCTTGTATTTACTTGTATTCAGAACTCCAAAGCCTGCTTAGCTAAATCGTCTACTTAAAAAATAAGAGTAAAACATTTTTTTCACTGAGAGATAACACGTTAAAGCGTTTTGTCTATAAGCATACAATGCTGGTAAGAAGGTGAGCACTATCGAAAGATTTTATAAACTCGTGCACTAAAGAGGTTATGTTGGGCATGAAAACTTGTATAAAAATCGTAATGGAAAACGAAAAATTCCAATGAAACGATCCTCGATACCTACTCTCTCTTGAAATAAGTAAAATATATTTTGAACTAAAGTACGATTTTTAATTCGATGTAGTAAGTAGAAAGAACTAATGTCACATAAAACACTGAAAAATACACTATAGTGATGCATAAATAAAAAACCAGCAAAGCACTGCATAGTACTAAATATGTATAGTAATAGTTATTTAGTACTGAACAATTACAATTAATATGAACATTTAAACAACAATTATCTACTTGCTTATGAGCAACCAAATTCTAAGAACCGCGGTATTAGATGCTTATGCAGTTAGTATTGATACTAACACACTTATTCTCAAGTGTACGTTACATAGTTTGTCCATAGTTACATACTACAGTGTTCTAACTTAAGTAAAAACAAAATTATAATCTACTTTGTAGGATATTTTATTTAAATTTAAAGCACACCACTTTTTTTTTCATGTTTTAGTGTGTTAGGTGTACCGAGTAGGTGACATTAGATCCTGTCAACTTACTGCAGCTAATCAAAAGTCGTACTGTAGTTGCAGACATTGGATTGACAGTATCGATATTCCTTCCATTAATTTTATTTCCTCCACATCAATGCAATTTTATCTTCTTAACTAGTTTAGCACCCCTCTTCAAAACAATCGCTCTGCCGTCAGCTCGGATCTTCGATCCACTTTGGAATCAACGTTTCACTTAAAAGTTTCTTACGAAATGTACCTACTGACTGGAGTGAAGACATAATATCAAATCTAGGGTTGGAGGAGTTAAGAAAGTAACATTAATCAGATTCACTTTGTTTCGTATTTAGAAGGCATGTTGCTTTTAACCTTTAACTGTCTACGTATTGGACTTAACCGTTTTTAGTTCTGACTCGTTTTCGTATTTTTTTAAGTTTCATAACATTTCCTTATCTATGACTACCTTTGCCAACTCCACGTTTAATATCACAAGAAGTAGGTAGCTTATTTGTAACATAAAGAGGTATTGTGATTATTAGATATTGTGTTACTGGTTTGCATCCTTGCAGTGCCTGATAAAAACCTCTTCTATGGCCTCTACCTTTTTCGGTCCAGAACTGATGTGGTACTGCATCAAACCCGTAAAAACTTCATGTCTGTACCTTTCTCAATTTTTTGTTTAACTCAACATTTCATTCCAATATTACATTATCCCGTTAAACAATTACTTAACACCCACCATCTCATTTCGTAAGCACACACTGCATCCCAAAATTGCAGCCTTCTACTGACAGCCACCACAGATAATACAGAGTACAACGCACTCGATCATTTTTATCGTTTAAAACAAGTCGGACCTTACTCCACGATAAGTTGCCGGGTGGAATTTGCAACACTTATTCTTCTGATTGATGTTATTCATTTATCACTCCCCTCGTTGCTTCGGTACGTATAAAACTTTTAAAATGGGTCACAGGGCTTCGCCTGATTGCCTCACTGTTAGAGTAATTAAAATTTCAAGATCGATATGCAATTTCTTCGGGTTCGTTTGATGGTATTGGGGGATAGAATTGGGTGGCGTTTTCTTTGACTGTGTTTTGTTTTATTTTGATAACTGGATCTACTTTTATTCTCTTTTATTATGTTTCAATATTTATGACAGCTACTGCAATGATATCAAACTTTTGTATAAAAAAATTGATATCAATTTCTGAATAGATAAACATTTTTGTCTTATGGCAGAGGGCACGGTGGTTTAGACGTAGGTATGCGGAACAATCTATAGTCTCCCCTCAATTTAGTCGACTGATTATTATTTACCAAAACGAAACCAAAAGTTTCAAAAAACCACATGAACCCAACTGCTCGCAAAATAAAGCCAAAACATCACATACCCGTTTCTCCACAAACAACACAAACGTACCTATCTATACGTACCTACCATGGCAGGTACCTATATTTAGGTACTGAATCCCACGTCAAAACATTGACGGGAGATCAGGTCTCGACGTCACACCGACTGTCTGGAGATGTTATCATCTGATGATGCGGAGGCAAGCGCCCCCGCGTTAACGCCCTACCAAGAAACACACTTAAGCACTGACATTTAAACATTTTCATCGTACATGGCGTGTTTGCAACTGCGAAGTATTTCTGGCATCGAACACAAAGCGTAATGGATGACGTAAGAGTGTTTGTATTGCTGGTTGTAGCATATTGATATCTTTCCGTGTTCTCGTGGTAGTCAGTGAGATTGAAATGATAAGTCAATCAAGGTGCTATCCAGGTCGTGTGATGGGATAGTCGGTGGTTCGTGAATTGTATGTGCGCTGATTGAGGTGAATGGTTGGAGTAAATGAGTGTGTGTCGACAATTACGACGTACGTATTTTTTATCTTTTTGGTCCATTCTGCGATCAGGAATATATTTTTTGAGTTTGAGTTCAAAGTAAACCTTGACGGGAAGAGTTTGAATCCAGCAAGCCATCTACTCTGTTAGGTCCCCACTGATGGGTGGACTACACGTCTTTCCAACGAGTTACTTGAAAAATAAAACATATTTTTTTGTTTATATTCAAGATTCAGTTCATGTTTTTAATACATACGAGTAGCTGTGGGGATAACACGAATGCACGGAGTAAACGGTTTTCAATTTTAAAATCGTTCGGCTTCGAGCTTTCTCGCTAAGACCTCCGTGTTTGAGCTAAGCCATCACCCTTCCGGTAGTAGAGCGAGATCAACCTATACAGGACGAATAGCACTATCCCTTTTTACAACAGACCGATGGTGGCTTTAGTATAACACCAGTTCTAACTTTTCTTATAAACTGTGTAGTTGGTCTAGTGGTCGCAAGCGCTGCTGCTGAGCATGGGGTCCTGGTTTCAGGTACCGGGTCTGGTAAAGTGCTGTAGGGTTTTTCAAATGGAATTCCTCAATCATCATCATCATCAGGCTATACTAGTCCACTGCTGGACATTGCCCTCTCCTAATGAGCGCCATAGCGCCCTGTCTTCAGCTTGCCGCACCCAGCATCTGCCTGCAGTCTTTCGCAGATCCTTAAGGAATTCCTCAATAGCAGCCCGAAATCCGAATTTGTGCTCGGTTGATGGCAATAGGCTCTTCACCTATTATTTGGCACTAAGATATAAGTTAATAGCAAAATGTGGCTTTACTATAGGTAGGCATTTACTCTGCGAAACCTTTTTAGGAATACAGGCGTGATGTTATATTGTGTAAATGTCTGAAAATAACCTCTACCACAACCGTCAACTACAATTTTACTTCATAACCTTAACTTTTTGTCCCCAACTATTGTCTACCAAAAGTTCTTGAATACGTGTGCACAGTTTTTCTGTCAATTAGGTATTCTGAACAAAAATGGCAGGACAAGAAACATCACAAAACGTACGTACTGAGGTGGAACTATAGAAGAGTATTCAACTGTGCCCTAGTAGCTGCCACCGATATCATTAATTTTGATTTTTTTTCCGCTTAAATGTGTCTTTACAAACCAGTGTCAGTTGACGTACCAACGTAGGGTGTGTGGTCTGCAAAAGCAGTCGCTTTACGATGTTCGTAAGTAAGGAACACATTAAAATAATAGTTAAGTCCTGAAACACACGTATCAGCATTTGAAATGATAATTAATTAATTGGTGGGTTTGCATTTGAAATGTGAATTGTACGTACGCATTTGACGAGATAAAATGTTATTTTTAAAAGATTAAATGTGAACCGATGCTGTTAATGTGATTCAGGTATATGGCAATAAAAATGAGAGAGTAATTAAATATAAAATTAGCATGAACAATGGATTCGTTTAAATTAACCGCGGGGCGAGCATTTGCTTACAAAACGTTGGTGACAAGAAATCATTACGGTGATATGCTACGGTTTTATCGCCCAAACTGTGATAAAATGTGTGACTCAAGCCATGTCACAGTAGTCGTGCTCGTATTGATTAACTGCCAATTCCAATAACGTATCTCAATCCCAATCTACAGATTGTTCTTTGTTTGTAACCGATCCACGGCCGAGTTGACAATCTGTAACCTTGAGAGGGCGAGTCAGGAGCAGCAGTTTTAGATCGCGGATTGGGATTTGGATTGAGATACGTAATTGAGATTGTCCGCAAGAAGTCTTCATACCTATCTTTAAAATATATATGTCATCATTACTGATCTTCATCAACAATTTTCCGTTACGAAGAACTTGGTATTACCTACATACCTTTTAATTTATCACGGTACTTACATTAATATTGATGACAAGTAAATTACTTGTCTGTTACAAGATGTCTGTTTATATTGTAATGGTATTATGAGGTTTCTCAGAACGCGGTAAATATTTTATTCTAATGTTTTGTTAATACATAATATTCTTATAATAGTCTATTTTAATTTATTCATTACCTACTAGCTCTTGCTAGCTACTTCATCCGCGAGAATGTCGGTTATCGAGGATGCAGACGAGATCCTTCCCAAGGTCTCAGACTAATCTCCATACCAATTTTAATATAAATCGGTTCAGCGGATTAAGGGCGAAAAAGTAACATATAGAAAGACACAGAGGCTGTGGCGGTCAGATAAAGTAAAAGTGGTATTTAGCATCTGTTTAGACAGGAAACCGATTCAAGATAGCTGAAAAAAATATCGGTAGATAATGATATTAAAATGTAGTAAACAAAAATTTACTTCCATGCCTCGTTGATCTAGTTGTTCCAAGCGCTACTGCTAAGCATGAGGTCCTGGTTCCAATTCTGTGTGTTATTGAGTTTTTCCGCCTGGTACTTATCAGTAGCAGCCCGGACTCTGGATTTGTGCCCGGTTAATGGCAATAACCTCTCCCCCTATTACATGACACTAAAACACTACTCGCGAAATGTGGGTGTACCTACTATTAGTACATCACTGCCTAACCATTCGGAAAATACATGCGGATATAATGGATGGTGGAATTTAGATATACCTATAAAATCTCATAAAACACCCAAAAAATCCATAGAAATTAGTTTGCTATCCGTACCAGTAACGTACAATAATTACCGACTCCAGTTCCGTGCAATGTCGCGAGCGGCTGTATCGAAAAACTTTTAATTTAGCCAAGTCCCCATTGTGAGCCTTTTAAAAAGCTTCAAGTATTGTATGCATTTAACAAGGCAACGGTGACAGATATTAATGGGTTTCCTACTATTTTTCTTGGCTGGTGCAAAAGGATCGGCTTACCTACCTACCTACAGTCCTGGTCTTTGTGTGAATTTGATTTGGAACTGGTTATTTTTTCAGGTTTCAGCTGGTGTGATGATTGTTGATGTGACTTGTTTGTCCTTTGAGTTTTGTGTTGATAGGTGGCTGAGATTGTAACTTAAGAATAATAAAAATAATAGCATGTAAGTTAAGTTTCATACCTAAAGTACTTGTTCATACACTCATGACTTTTTCTCATGGGGGTAGGCAGAAACTACTTAACGCCATCTGCCGTACATACTCGTTTTACATCGTTTACGACCATACGTCCAGTAAATGCAATAGTACGTGTATTAATGATAACCACAGAAGACAGAGTCTCCTCAGTAACGGCTGCCGCTGGCGAAGCGGCATTGTCAGCACTTTCCACACAATCCACTTTCCATATAATCTAAGCTTCTACTCGCAAGTGACGTGTAGAACCTGACGGCTTTGAAGGCGGCCCTTGACAGAAGCTATGCGCTCTACGCAATTTCGCCACCACGAATTATATGAGTACTGCCGTCCCTAGATGCTGCGTCAGCGCGGTGGGTCCGTGATCAGTGTGACGAACGTTAACTTGGGATTCTGGCTGCATTTTTCACTCTGTTCTCTGTGGCGACATGTACATATCAGACAACAATATATCCACAACGTAAAAAAGTACTAAAGGCACTTAGCAATATGAAACCAAACTGAAACATAGACACTGACTTTCTAAACTGAAGTTACTACTACTACCTACTACTCGTTAGGAACTTATTATTTTTCTAAGATTTTTAGAAAGTCTATTATTTTTGTTGTAAAATACATTTTTATTTTTTTATGTAGGTATTCACCATTCATGTCCCACCACAACCACTATTTCCTTAGTATGTGAACCAGCCCCACCCTCCCCCCTACAAACCCCTTACAAACAAATGTAGAGTCAAGTTCTGCCATGATAAACCCCGAAAAGTGTTACGTAATTCTGACACTTACTGTACTTTTTTAGTATTTATTAATAAGGGGTAAAGCTCTCACATCACTGCACTTGATCCAAACCATTTTAAATTCCAAAGCAGAATTTAAAAACATCTAAAATATTCAAACAGATTTTCTAAAATCTGCGGCGTCTTTGTACTCACCTACATTTTACCCAATTATACGTATTTCAATCGTCATTGTCTACGGGTACGAGTGCGAGATATTTTTCGGAATCCGCACAGCTCAGCATCATTAGTCATTCTGAGGTAGTGGCGAGAGACGCTTTTTGCGGATATATCGCGATGCAACAAAACCACGTGCAACGCCGAGAGAGGGTTTTGTTCGTTTTAAAGTGGTTACTGCTAAGATTAAACAGCTTTTAGATTGACGTAAGATTCTTTTGTTTCTTTCCCATCCATTCTCTGTCACACGAGAAACGTGCTTATTGATACATTTTCGAATTATCAACCATTTCAACACTCAGACAAGAAATAGTATTAAAAATACGTTTTTATTGGTTTGAGTTTCAATTTTCCCTTTTTCCAAACAAGGTTAAGAGCTGATAGCAATTTACTTTATTGATTATATAAATATTAGCTTTGGCCCGTGACTTTGTCCGCGTGAGTATAATAGTACCTGGATGACCGAGCGTTGCGGCTAAAACCACGTTTTCTAAAAATGAAACCTAGCTAGATCGATTTATCGGCCCCGAAACCTACTGTACACAAAATTTCATGAAAATCGTTGGAGCCGTTTCCGAGATTCAGAGAGTTTAAAGATATTATAAAACCATCCTAATTATCTCCTTCCCTACCAAATATAATTACGATCCGATCAGCTATTTCATCATGAAAAGGAAACAAAAATCAGAGTTATTTTCGCATTTATAATGGTAGTATGGATTGTATACATCTAAGCGTATTCAAAAATACTAGTGGTCAGCAAATTGTCGAAATTTAGACCGTTTTAGTTTTCTGCACTTCTTCTCCATGTAAAGTTTAACTATGAAAGTTTGCATGAATATTGCGTGCACGGAGGACTGTAAAATATCACAGTCCTCCGTGCTCAAATTCTTAAATGGGGTCGCTTTTTTGGCTTCACGTATTTATTGATTGATTAGTCCTTTGTATCTATTTAATAAAAAATAAACATTTGTATATTTGTAACGTAATAAACCTAAAAAAACTACACCGTTATCCTTGAGTAACATGGGCTATATTTTATTTTCTAAACTACCTACTCTTTAAAGGGGGCAGATGGGATGTTATAGTTCGAAAGGAAAATAATGAAAACCACGCGAAATAAATCGTGGTAGAAGTGGGAGTTCTATATCTGTTTTATTTTTTTTATTTTCCACGCACATAACAATTCTCCTACCGCGTTATCCCTTCAACCTTTGACTGGTAGAGATGGCCCAAATCATTGAGTTTCTCTTTGTACATTTTATGATGCATAAACTTAAATTCAAGACAAGCTAAATTCAAAACAAGATATTGAAACAATTTTAATAAAATGATTTTTACAATCAACTTGGGATCTCTAAACAATAGAAGTCTCTAAGTAATAGAACCTCAATACAAAACACCCGTATAGCTTGTCTGGCTTTTAACCATCCCGCCGCCAATCTTATCGAAGTCCCAAGCGGCGAGTTGTCTCTAAACTCACCATTGTATAGCACAAACGAATCGCTACCGTTCGGACTCCGAACGTTCCATCTAACACCCCCGAGACCGATCTATCAAACGTCTGCAGATATTAAGTTTTCTAACATTCCCCTCAGATACGAAAGCGATTGTTTCGTCATACGATTCTTGAATGTCAAAATATTTACGTTGAATCAGTACGATTTTCCGGGCGATCTATCATTAGAAAGTAAGATGTAAGCGTGAAATTTTAGTTTATTTAAGTTTAATGTAACAGTCGGCGTTTGATCGATCGGTTTAGCAGGCAGATTCGTTTTTGTTATTTGCTTGTTAAGAATATTCATAGTGTCATGATTCTGTGATGCAGCATTGTTGGTTCCATTACTTATAATATTATTCGGTTTACTTCAACAAACTTTAGAAAACTACATAGCTTTCTCTTGTCTCACACGTATTAAAATAACTATAAAGTCTTAAACAAGACTTATGTTAAATCAGTCTGATGCAGTGTTGTGTATCAGTCTGATGTGTGACTGCTGGAACATTGATATTGTTTAGAATAATCGTTTACTGATATTGTTTTATTTCCTTCTTTTTATTGAGTTATTTTTTTGGTTTTATTTCTCTTGAGCTCATTATTTTGATAAACCACAGGATCATGTCACAAAATTACGACTACACTTATTTTAGCAGCCAGCTCGATTTTTTTTAGAAAATCAAACAGCGTATGTCACTCAGGGTGTTTAGAAAATCTAATTGTCCCTGAATTATTAATCTCTATCATGCCGTTAAGGCAGCCCAGAACAGCCTAGAGAATAGACTGACGAAAAAAGATATAACCATCAACACCCCAAAGTGACTAAAATAATATGCTTAGCCTCAGGTTGTCCTCTTCTCGTGCTGATTCGATTTTCTAAAAGTTAACCTTATCGGTGCAGGTTGCACCCAGGTAATTAGCCAACGCAGTCTTGACGAAAGAAAGACAGCGAGACTTAATGAACTGATTTTCCAGGTCTAAACACCTGAGGCTTTTACGGGAAGCAGTATACTTAATAACAAGCAAAGTATCGACAACGCCTCAATTTCCGAAAAAAATAAATGCCCATCGGAATATCCAAAAGTGAAATCATCTACAACTTTCTTCATTATGCGCTTATGCTTTAATATCCTTAAGTACAAATTTTTATAGTTTTTAAAGTGTTAAAGTTGGAAGCATTGTCAATTGAAGAGTAATCTATTGGCTCAGTTGGCGCAGTGGCTGAGCGATCGGCTGCTGCACTGCGTGTCGCGTCTTCGAAACTCGCACAGATCAAATATTTGCATGGCCGACAGTTTCTATCTATCTATCTATCTATGTAATGTATTGTATTAAGTATATCAGTCATCTAGTACCCATAACACAAGCTCTGCGTGATGCTGTGTGGATTATCCAGCATTATTTATTTATAGTTAGTTGTTCCGTCTGGCTGTTTGTGTATGAAAATGTTTGTAAACGCACCCATGCTACAGGAGCAGTTCCTAGTTTGGTTAAACGTAACGCTGATTCTTTGGCCAATAAATCAGTCAGTCCTCTCTGGTCACGTCGACTGAATTTTAGTATGATGTTAAGCTGGTTTAATTTAAGTGTATTTTCAAAATTTTACTGACTTATATGCTCACCAAAAACCACATAGCACCCATACATAACATCAAAACGCAGTAACAAAAGCTCCCCCATTCATGGGGGGATAATTCTGAGAGTGCACCCAGAGGGGAGGAGATAGCAGCACTTATACAGGGTAAGCGTGTGTTGGATAAATTTATGCATTGAAATGCAAATTGCTTTTGCTTTTAGATAAAGTTGAAGAGGGTTAAAAGATTCGGGTTTAGGATCTTGTTGAGTTGAGATGAGATGTTTAATTTGTGGAGATGTGTGTAGTGGGCCGATTGTATTGTTCTGTTGGTATTCTGATTGATGTTTCGTCGTTTACTAAGGTTCGATGGCATCAACGATTTGGAGAATGAAGTGTTTTTATTACTTGCTTTTGGATGGTTTTACGATCAAACACAACTAAAGGGGCTGAAATTGAAATTAGGTTTCTAGAAATATCTTTTTTTTGCTTGTACATAAATGAAACACCCTATGGAGGACCTCCTAGACGAAATATGGTAAGAACAAATACAAACAAAGAGGAAGGAAGACGCCAATGAATTATTGTGTGTCTCAGTGTCATATACCTAATAAGTAATAGATATGTATACTATTGATTAGCGACCACCCAGTCTCTGCCAAGTTTCCCAGGAAATCGTGTCCAATATCCAATCTAAGGGCGCAGAAGAAAAAAATTGAACCGCGACGCCAGCGCTGCTGCACTGTCGCGACTGTTCGCTGATTAATGAAACATCTGCTCACTCAGCTGGAAACCATCGTAACAACCGAAACAGAAACAAAGCATAATGTAATCTATAACGCAGCTGCTAAGGTTGGAACTCGAGTAGAGGCACTTAGGAGTTATGGTGTTGAACTCGGTCTTGTCAGGAATACCAAACGTTCCCCCTCGACGCTGTAACATTTGACGTTTTTGTGAGGCATACATACACATAAAATGGCAAAATATGAACTTTGGCTGTGGTAGAAAATGCCTTTATAAATGTTGGGAAAACACGGTCCAACGAAAATATTGGTACAATAATCGGAGACTTTTCGGATAATACATTTTGTATGTTTTGGTTGAAAAATACTTTGTAATTTTAGGATGACTATGATTTATTTTAATTTTATTTATTATTAATAATAAACGTGAAGTAAAGTGACAGTATATCATCATCCTCCTGCCCTTACCCCAATTCATTTGAATCTACAGATCTGCCATTCAGTTTTGACGTGCATTTTAACAAAATTATACTACGAGTATGTTAATAAGGGGTTTAGGATATAAGAGATATAATTACTGGTTAGTTAACTTAGTATGGGGAACAATTTCAGCTTTTAACAGGGAGTTCATATGTATCTACTAAATAATACAATTTATGAAGACACTAAGTTAGTAATTAAATACGACCAAGCAGTCTTAGTAAAAGCAGTTCAAACTTGAAAATACAAATATTTCTGTACACCGAACTTCCATCCAGAGTTCTTTGATGGGTGACGTCATCGAGGGGGGCGTGGGAGGTGGCCGGGAGACGATAGTGGTGTCGGCTGTCAAACGTCTGACATACGATGACGTACCCGAGTCAGAAACTTGCGTGCGTGGCTTTGAGATACTCGCTCCGACATGCGCGTACAGTATATGTAGGTGTGTATTGACATTGTTAATATTAAATTATAAAGACGTGACTAACAGAATCCGTCTAAATACATGGGTGAAATTCATAAGACTGTATAAGAAATTGAAGAGCTATAGGATACAGTGGAAGTCTTGGAATGTACATAAAAAGTAGAAATGCCAGCAAAGAAATAAAAAAGTATATAGAACATACATATGCCCCATAAATTTTATCGAAGCCAGCCCTCGGCATGGGAGGGGCGAGACTTTGCAAAAAACGTCGGCACTCATCCCAACAAAGATAGGAAACGCAACCCGCCATTACAGAAAATTGGCTATACGATCCCCTTCACAACATGCGATTGGGAACAGGACTGCGAAATTTTAAATTGTATTTTTTGCTCTCAACTTTAATGATATAGTCCCATTTATATCGCCCAAAAACGAATATAAAATATATTCAAAATCCGAACAGAATTAAACTGTATTTGTATCAAATCTGAATATTATAAATAACCTTGTTGAAATCTTAATAAGATCCTGTTCAAATAAACTCTCTTTATTCCGACACTGTATCTAAAAGGCAAAACAAGAAACAAATAATACGATCAAAGTCAGCTAAATAGGTTTTTCTCCAGCTGAGAATTTGAAAGGCAAAACGACCTATCTGCACTGAAGCGTACAGAAGAATTTAAACTCGTGGCTGCACTTTTTAAAGTTCTAAATCGCTTGAAGACTAAGTAAGGAAGTCCAAAGTTTGATTAAGGGCCTGTCGTATTGTTCATTAAACTTGGATTAAGTTTGCGCTGGATAGAACGAGCTGGCAGGCAGTTAGCGTCACGAGAAAAAACACAACGGGAGTGAGCTTTGTTGAAGAAAGTTTGCGCCGATAAGGATGTCTTCAATGGGGGACATTTATCTCTCATACGCAAATAATTTTAATTAAAAACTTGTTTGTTGAGTCTATTAAAATGGTCAATCATTATTTGTTTCCCTTCCTTCAATGTATAAACACGCATGGTTTAGTAAAACCTAAATGCTTAAAAAAAAGGTGGGTATAAAAAAAAAGTATTCGACTGAGATTAAAACAATTTATTGCTTGTCAAGATCAGCGATAGCATAGACTGATAGACATATCGACACATTGCACAGCGATTAGACACGATCTACATGGAGTAGAGGTGTATTGACGCTTGACGTTTTCCTTGTGTTAAGTAATACATTACCGGTTAGCTACTTACAGCAGCTTTGCAATTATCATTGTCATCATCAGCTTGTTTATGTCTAAGTAACTACAACGGATCATTGGGAATCCCCCTTAGGTAGTTACTGTTGTAGAGACAATTTTATCACTGTGCTTTCCAGCTGAGCGAGCAGATGTTTCAAAACACATCATTATCTTCCTAGCCTTTTCCCAACTTCGCTGGATACAGTCTAATAGTATAGAGCAGAATACCGATATTTTACATGGAGCGACTACCAATCCGACCACTACAACCCAGTTACTGGGCAACGCGTTACCCCTTGAAAATACTGGTGCCAGACTTTTGGGCTTCTGACTACCCACAACGACTGTCAAGGATCTATAAATGACAGCCAGGACCAACAGCTTAACAGGTTTTCCGAGGCACGGAGGAGTCTCGATTTGTAAAGACGATCACCCATCCACAGACTGACCTGGGCAAGCGTAGCTTATCATTTAATCTATCCGTGCGGCTACCTTTTTTATTTAGCCATGTTCGTCAATTTAGAAACCCGTACATAAATAAAAAGTTACTTGTCATCCTTAACAAAATCCCATTTTGCTTCTACAATGAATAAAAAATCCAGACCTTATTTTCATAACTCATTTCTTACAAAATATTATATTCCGGTAATACACGACTGAAATGAGACGACAACAAACGTTCAAAGTCTTTAATCAGATTAAAAATAATACCAACGATCCAGAAAAATGTTTTGATAAATTTTGGATAAATGAATCATAAAATCAAGATACTGTTTTACGTGAGAAACCGTAACTCTATCTTTCAGCATAGAAAACTAGAAGATATACAAGATCAAAAAAGGACATTAAATTTATGAAAACATCACAAGACCTGAGAAAGATGAAGCTATATATGATAAAGATACTCATTCTCTATTCAAAGCCAGAATTTAAGAACTCACTCCATCTGAATCCCAACTCACGCAAGAGGCACACGAAGCAGCTGAACCTTTATCCCAGGAGCACAAAACAGAATCAGTATCAAAAAAGTCCAAGCCAGACCAGATACACGTCTATTTATTGATCAAACATCCATTGATCGGGTGTTACCACCTTTTGTGGTCGACTCGGGAGCTGGGATGACTCAGCAGAAGTTCACTATGGTCCATTGTGATCATCTAATTCAATAAAATCACCATTTTTGTTTATTTGGTGTCCAAGTCGGCTCCCTTGTCGGGACTTAGTGTAGTATTAGCGGCTTTGACGGTATCATAGTACCGTGACTCGTGATTGTTTTGTTTTTTATTTGAGAGTAAGGACTGATCGGATTTGTCGTGATTCTTGTGATAGATATCTTCGTTAAAGTCATGTGTTGTGGTTCTGCCTTGTGTTTGTGTATTGTTATAATTTTAACTCTTTTGACTTATTTTGGTCCTAAGATCCAACTCGTGTTCATAAATTTAGAATGTGGTACTATTTCATACACTATTGATTTTTATATGTTATTGAGGAAGTTTTCGTATTCATTCATGTCCCTTGACATGTCAAAGAGGTTGATTAGTTCAGTTAAAAATAAAAATTGGGAACCAAAGTAGTGAACTTAAAACAATTCAATACTGAGAAAATTAAAAAAACAAGTTACTAAATTTAACTGTATGCAACTGTTATCACAAAACATTATGTTAACGCAATTAATTAGTGATAAGTAAAACCGTAAAACAGACCTAAACACTCCAAATCATTAATATTGCGTTGACCATGAGTGACGGATACTAAAATGCAAATGACCGTATGATGGCCGTACACGGTTTGTATCAAAACTATTAATTTCTACCTAATTATATCTCACTTGTCGTCCATTAAAATAATGAACAGTATAATAATGAAAAATAAAGGAAATTGCATATTAAATATTTAAAACCCGCCGCCGTGTCGCTACGAACAGAGACCATGTTCGTTCTGTATTATTATTAAACAGCTTCTTAATCTCTTCTATAGTAAAGCCCGCTCTAAACTTGGTTCTCATTTACTCTAATCCAAAACTTTACCTGATAGAGCGAGACAGCGATATGATGTTAGTTACTGCGTCGACCGACGATTTATGCGTCTATTTCTTTCGCACGCATTCGTATGTTTACAAGCGGGAGGGGGAAAAGCGTGGTTGCAGCTTATTGCTTTCAAGCTAACCGGCAAACGGAATAAATCCTTACGTAACCAGTTTAAGGTTGAAAGTTCTCTGCTGCCTTATGAGTTAGTATCAAGAAGAACAGCTCCGCCTTAAAAATGGAAGGTGGTATGTAAAAATTGATGAACATGTATAGGAGTCCTTAAAGTGACAGAGTGTGCTGGCGTGTTGGGCAGTGTATATTGTCTCAAAATGTTGCACGACAGCGCGCCTCCAGCACCATTGTTTATTATCAAAAAGTGATAAATCAAATGACTTTGCAATAATGCAGTTCTAAAACTTTTGCGATCAAAACTGTGAAATGAACTGACTGGTTTGTGTTAGTGTTTAGTGGACAACCGCTGTTTATAGTGAAGAAAACAGTGTTAATAAATGTGATAATTATTGTAACAACAGATGATTTGAAAAACTGAACGTTGATTGTAAGGTTTGTGGACGTTTCAAACGAGCAAATATTATTCTGGACAACTTATTTTATATCATCAAGGTGTACAAAAATCTGATAACGTACATTTTATACCTACTGTTAATTTTTCTAAATAATGTTGTGATCCAAACTGTACACCAGTGAAAAGGAGAGCTAGCATACTTTACGTGGAAATAGCCGGATTGACCATAGAAGTATCAATATTTGGTGTATACAAGCAGTTTTTATGTTTAGATGTAGAGATCCACCACATTGAGAATCTCCTTGCTGACGAATTACAGCTGAGAACTTGACTGTACTTTTGCTTTTGCAAAAGAGTTCTGGGAACAAGAATATTCCATGTTTGTTATGACCATATTCCATAAAACAAAGTGATAAAAGAGAAACTTCAAAAAACATGACATTACATTGAATGGCAGCCGTATTAACAGGCGTGTTGTGTGCGAGGTGATGCGCGCAGAGGACCACGCCCACCATGAGCTCATTCCTCACCAACGGTGGGTACCAACCGCAACCAGACCCCAAGTTCCCGCCATCCGAGGAATACAGCCAAGCAGACTACATACCACCTGGGGAATACTACCAACACCAACATTTGCAATACGGATACCAGCACCAATATGCCCCTGTTCAGATCGGGACAGGTTATGGGTACGGGGGGTATTATCACCCTTTACCGCAGCACCCACCTGTCGCCCCGCCACCAAGGCCTCCTGAGCCTTCGCATCCATCAGACGCGGACCACGGATACCCTAGCCACAATCCTGAAACTGCTCCAGGTTTGGCAGAACTTGGTTTAAGGCTAGAGAGACACATTGAAGAGGCAGCTCCAGCAGGGAGAAAGCTCCATGCATTAGGGCGAGAAGGTTCTCCTGGATCAGAACTAGATGACGAGAGGCTCCTTCTAGATTCACCGCCTGTGGAAGACGATGACTCCTCTATATGTTCAGACAATACTGACAGGGTAATTTATCCATGGATGAAGAAAATACACGTGGCTGGCGTCTGTAAGTATGATATTGTGTTAATATTTTGCATTAAAACCAAAAGATGCTATCCAAAACATTTCGCGATGAGTATATAACATTATGATATTAAGGTATAAAATACCAGTTTGAAGTAGATCAAATGATGACTCATGGTGGTCTTTGACTGTGGTTGATATTTCAGTAATACAAGAAAGAAACAACGATCTCGTGAGCAAATCTTGTCCCTATGTTAATCTGAAAATTAGGGAGTTGAGGATCACTGTACATTATTTCTCTAGGCTCCTACTTTCTGACTTTTATGACCATCACATTAAAATCTATAATTTTCATTGGTTAAGCGTTGTGCAGTGTTTATTTCACTGGTAAGGAAAACGGTAAACAGACACAGGTCTCTACTGACTTAAAAAAATCAAAGTAGTAGCATCTTGTTCTTGACAGGTGCCCCGGCAGTTCGAAAAGCACGTTACGCCGTTGGTCCTAGCGGTCTTAAGTAGGTCCCTGATAGTCGTTTCGTGTACTCACAAGCCCCAAATCCATAAATCAAGTCTTACTCAGGAGTATCGTATTACACAGTTACTGGGAAAGTCAGATATACAGTACCTCCATGTAAAGTACTGGTGCGCCGATGCATCCGGTTAGATTAGACGCCGACTCCAGCAACGTTGGGTCAAGGCTTGGCAAATGGATGGAGTTCTTGATAGGTGGAACAATTTAATAACTGTAGAAACATAATTTAGCAGCAAATCTAAAACATCGCTTATTTATAGCTTTATTCTAAAGTTCATCGGTTCAGCCACTATAGTAAGAATACACCTACAAATTCATACGTACAATAAAATATAAAATGACATACATTTTATGATAATTAATAATTATAATTACTATATGATTATACCTACAGTAATAAACATACTACACGTTATGCTAGGATTACTCAAGAGGCTACTATCATCAAACAAATACTAATAAATGACGTATGTAGGAACTGTTGCAGGAATTTATTCTTTGTATTGTGCGCGAAAAGATAGTATATACTCGTACATACATAGTAACTTTCGATATAAGTAAGCCTATGCATGAAATAAAGATAGTTGCACAATTGTCATAGACTTACGAAACTAAACCAGAAAATGGTCTTAGAACGGCTAGATGACTTGACGCAGAAAATAAGAAACACATTTTAATACACGATGTTGACAGAACAGGAACTGGCGGCACGCTTTTGGTATCGAATGCCTCGCCAGAATTCAACAAGATTTTACAAACATTTCTGCCATGCAGTGTTGAAATATCAAATCCCACCAAATACATTTTCATGTAAAGTCGCCAAGACGAGACAACTATCAAAAAGTTACCAGATCTCACTTACGTCCAAGTTTCGAACTCTACACGCCCTTACTCTACAAGCTCTTACTTCACAAGTTCTACACCTTATGTGGCTTGTAATATACAATTTATGTGGCTTGGTCATTTTGTTACTTCAAGAACGATTGTTTAACAGAAAAGTAATAAACCGTGAATACATTTTTCATCTTACACCCAATGTAGCGAAATGACAAAGATATATGCTCGTATTTACGCAACAGATATGTTCAACAGAATTAGTATAAAAGAAGTTAAGAAAGGCACATTTATCGGATTTAACTGCATAAAACGGAGAATAGATATTGTTAAGACCGGACAGTTTAGTGATGGTGAACGGAATAAAACACACATTTTGTATTATATGCTATCGGTGAACCTATATTAAATATACATTTACAGCAGTCTTTCTTCATGAGAACTGGCCTCCACTGGCATTCAAAGTTTAGCGTTACTGACGTCTTATTGTCATCACCTACGTTTAGTTTCCTAAACTTTGGATTTGTTCTTAATTAATAGAAGTTTAAAATGAATTTTGGTAATTTAGTTTTACAAATTTTCCGATTGGTATTATTATTGGCAGCACCTGGATGACCGACAAAACTACCTTTTTCTAAAAATGACCTATCTAGATCGATTTAGCGCCTTCGAAACCCCCTGCATACTAAATTCCATGAAAATCTTTGGAGCCGTTTCTGAGATTCTGATTATATATATACAAGAACTGCTTGTTTAAAGGTATTAGATAAAGTCATACCAAAACGCATTTCAAAATGTCTGAATTCAGTACCAAGATATCTTTATACACATTCAATACAGATTGGTTTTTCATATCCGATCTGTACGATAGTATGAGATCTAGTACGAATTTTGAAAAGAGGAAATATTCCTACTTCATCTTAGGAACAAAAATTGATTAGTTAACTATAGTCTACCTAGTATGCTCATGAGAAGGTACTTAAACGGTGACAGTGCTCAGCATTTCATTTGTTAATGTATTCGTCGCCGGTAACATTTTTATACGATTTGCTAATGGTATTAAAAACACCTAGTATCCAACGATTGTTTTGCCATGCTTCAATCCGTAATCCCTGCTTGAGCAATCTCTAGGGTCCCCGAGAGGTTCTCCTGTCTTGAAAGAAGACAAAATAAATCAGAGTCAAGAAAAATGACATGCACGTGAGTGTGCTTAAAGAATAAAAACAGGAATTTAAATACCGATTTAAATACCTATTGAAGAGTAAGAAAAAAAAATACCACAATGCACCCAAAATCACAAGTAAAAACCGCCTAATGGCTTACAAATGAATATAAAATATACCTTTCTCCAAGATTAATATCCACACATTAATTCTACCATTCTGTACAATCAATGCGAAAACTTTTAAACATATTAAACGTTCGCGGCGCGTACATGAAAGAATTAACAAATCACCTCCAATTAATAATCCTCAAATGTTTACTTCAACCACTCGTCTTCGAGTGTGTCCTTTCTGTTTTGACATTTTACTAATGCGATGTCATTAAAGTGGTCCTGTAAGACGCCAGGACCATTGTCGCGCCACAAAGGACCAAACACTCATGTTAATGAGTGTCATTATTTTTATAGCTTTTAAATAGCTGTTTGTGGTTCTACATTTGGCGTAGAGATTATCGATATAGTTTTTTTTCGCTGGCGTGCTGTCTCCCTTTTGTCGTCTTTAGCTTTGTTGTGATTTGGTTCAGGTGTTCATAATTGAATACGATTTATAATTTTTTACACATTTGTAATTTGTTACTTAGGTGAAAGATCACCTAAGTAACAAATTACACTTAATAACTAGTAATGATGAATTCTAAAAATAATATTAAACGGTGGATGAAATATTGTCGCGCCCTCGATCTAAACTCTTTCTCTTGTAAAGGCTGCTCAGCTAGTTAAAATTATGTCAGTCTTTAACTGTCTCACAGAAGTGAATTATTTTATTGTGCAGGTGGCCTGTACTAAAAATAAAACTTCTTTAATAAAATTCTTCTGTAATAAAACTTCTTTTTCAATTCAACTCGGAGGTAACAAGTTTTCGTATGGCAGTTTGAGTACTTTAAACTCGAACTGCTAGACAAAAATTCGAGCTGCGGCCTACCGAAATGTTCTTTCTTTGGTATTGTCGTCGAGTTCTTAAGCTCCTTAAGTTTTGATCTCTACGAGTACTAAATACAAGCACTGATCATGTCTACTCATATCTGTGTGTATCCCTCCACAAAAGACCATCTCAAACACCAACCTGCATTGTCCTTACATGATCTGACAAATATAATGTCTGGACTTTAAAAGAGACCTCTGAATTTAATTAGGTATTTTGTCTTACTGTAGTCGGATAGTGAAATACCGAACTAATCTCATGCTTATTTGTTATATTTTATTTCTTATAAAAGGGTTTTTCAAACCTTTTTACAGAAATAAATATAATATAAGTGATGTACAACGAATTAAGTTGTTTCTTAAAGCAAATAACATTTTTAGTTATTTTAACAATATTTTTAAATTATCAGGCTCGCTAATTTTTCATAGAACCTTTTTGCTGATTATAAAGGCGATCGCTTTTAATCGTGTTTATTACAATAAACACGATTAAAAGGTAACTTATTTCATACTTTGTTAGATAACAATAATTTTGCTCTTAGTATCCAAGATCAGTCTTGAAAATTTTGTGTTAAAAGTTCCGTTTTTTGCTGCATCGTTAGCGGCTCCGTTTTATTGAAACTACTAGTTTTCTAGGCCCATTTATTTGCTTATTCCATACTAATATTCTTAGTACAGTCTCAGCCCTCTAGTCTCTTTAAGGAAGAATGGTGTGATTACTCCACCTAACCAGTCAGTCGAAGTTGATGTATAGGATCGTGTGGGCTCAATAAATATTGTTCTTATACCCATAATTCACATATAAGTCTACTATGATTAAAACTGCATTTGTTTCAGGCAATTTTTTTTTGAATTAAAAGGCCTTCTTCCAATCCACTATCAAACATTAAACATACTGAAGATCGTGCGATGGTCAGGCTTTTATACACGTTACAAAACGAATTGGCCACTCTTTAACTTAATAATTTATACTTCTATATCTGACTATACTAATATTAAAAAAAAAGTAAAATTCTTTAGTATTTTTGCATGTACTGGGTAATCCGGAAATTATAATTCAATTCTAATTATTTCTTCACTGTTAGAAACCTACATTATTCCTGCGTGCTACAAGCTATGATTATTTAAAAAAATACACTTTAAAGGGTGTGGAGAGTGTGTTAAAGTTTTAAGAGAAAATATGAAATCCACGCGGACTAAGTCGCGGGCGAAGTGCTAGTAATAGATATAAAACCTATTTAATTTACGTAAGCCAGTCGTATCGAACATTAAAATTGCAAGCTAACGGCTAGTTCTGATTACTTAATGTGTTGTTAGGACCACTAACAGTAGCTTATATTCAAGTTTGCAGCTTCGAAAGACCTGTAGTTTAGCACTTTTCTTCGAATTCTCAATATAAGTCCTGAACTATACGTTTCTTACAAAATATTTTCAGAAAAAAAATTAAAGTAGAGTAAAATTTCCACAATTTAAGACCAGAACCAGCCCTGTAGCTTCAAAACATACCGAGATATACTTAGCTCTCCAATAATTGTATTTTGATTTGTATTGTGGATATTAGTACTTATCTGTTCCAAAGTAAATTGTAGGTTAAGTGAATACAATTATAATGTTCCACAAAGCTTTCTTATGGTTTTGTACAGATTAATATTTCTAGAAAGTTTATCTACTTACAAAATATTATAGATATCTAATTACTTATAAATGTAGCCCAGTCATGAAGTGCGAATTTCAAACTTATATATCTCGGTTTTCTTCCGTTAACAGCTGAATGTTTGATGCCAATTTTGAAAATAAGTAGGTATTGTACATGTTTGAAGTTTCTTTTTTTATTTGAAAGAAAGATGTATGCTTTTTTTTGCAGTTTATTTCTATATTTTTTCAAAAGATTAAGTAGAATCGTAGAGTTGTTCCATTGTACTTTAAATCTTTGACTAAATCAAAAACTAGGTACCTACCGTATAATTTAATACAACATGTCTTAGCTTTTGACCATTCCATTGACTACACAAATTATCCTACACAAATGATTTTACAAAAAGCCGCATTTCAAAATTATTTATAGTATGACCGATGTATTAAAACTTCTTATTACATTCAAATTCATGAAAGGCATACATAGAGGTAAACCATTTGGTTGCAAAATTTCTATGCTATTGTCAATTTGATAAGTTACATTATTATGGGATTTTTTCTAGTATCAAAGAATATATTACGGGGTTTTTCCTAAAATATTATTAAGATACAAATAATTTTAACAGAAAAAAAAATCAAAATGAGTGAAAATGTCAAATAAAAACAAATGCAGGTAATTTAAATAATCCATATAAAAAAAATAGGTAAGCATCATGCATTAAAATGTTGTCACAGTCAAGTCAGATAGTTTATTTTAAAGAGGCCATTAAAAAAATACACCTTTTAAAAGTAAAATAAAATACAAAAGTGATTCTAGTGTCCCCTTCCAAAAGTTAGTATCAAATGGAGTAGAATGGGCGACTATTTTCATACAACAATTTTCAAACATTATTATATGTGAAGACGATGTAACTAGAATAAAAACTACTATACTAAAATAGGTACAAAGTATTACACATATAACAGTGCAGCAGATAGGTAAATTATTGTGTTTATAGACACATAGAAACAAGCTTGGGTTGAAGCAGTAGAATGATATCATCTTCCCTATCGTACATGGTATAATAAGCTCTTGCGAACATCAGTATCCATCATTGATCATTCCCATTGCATTGTTAGATACTACTTGTTAAAGCTTGCATTACCTATGTACAATCAAACATTAACATTACTATTTGTACATTATTTTGCTACATAACACAATCATATGTCATTATAATACAAGCGACCTTTCGTTATTATCTCATGAACCTGCTGTCGACACTTTTTTCCATGCATGATTCTAAATTATGCATATTGTATTCACTTGTAGCAAAAAGTTGTATGTGTTGTATGGTCAGCATTTTTATCTACAGGTTCCGTAGTTTTAATTATTTGTATGATTGATTTGAGACGATTAATTTGTCATATTTCGTTTACTTTGTCATCGTTTATATACACAAAGGAAGACACATCGACGCACAACCTGATACCATAAGTCCAGTATGTATGATTAGTATGATTCAAACCCCCTGTTACTGAAGTTTTTACATTTTGTGTAGTGTTTTTTGAAACTTTAAACTGTCAAAAAACATGTTTTTTATCTGACCCAATGCGATTTTTAATTGTTAAGTAAACAGTTCTATTCTTTTATTGAAAATCTGATATGGTTAAAAAGAAATCGTGATATTTTCGGGTATAAAGTAAAAAAGCATCAGAACAAAAGTATAAAACTAGTAAATTGCCAACGAAAAATTTTAAAGCAGGAGGATATAAATCCGTGTTAGCACTAAACTCTTATTACCAGGTTGTCCATTTATGTCCACTCCACCCTATATATAGCTTTAGTAGGAAAAATAATTCTTAAATAATTATAAGACAGGCAATTTTGCTCCACCATTCTGTAAAGAAATATCTGGAGATACGATTAGCAAATGCACAATCGGGTCCCCTCGAGCGTGATGCAGCAAGTTTATTGAAAGCCATCCCTTACGAAGTTACGTAGAGAAAAGACAGGGTGCGTGATGATGTGAATTTTATATTTCTCGTCGCCGGCCTTTACGAGACTACATATTTCAATAACAGTTGGATCAGGAACAATTCTTAACTGCGTGATTGTCTAAAATATTTTTTTATTATTATTTCTTTAACAATGATAAAACTATTAATACCTACATGAAAAAATAAAATAAAATAAATAATCATAGGGCATTGAAAAAATCATCTGCATCACTGCCAACGGGAAAAGTGCCCTAAAATAAAAAAAAACAAACTGAAGATATGCGCATCTAAATAAGTTTACCTACCCAACTTATTTTATCGTAGATGGAAGGAATATATAAACAATAAGTAATAAGTTCTAATGCCTTAATTTACTTCAAAGTTTGGTTTCTCATCTAGCATAGGGTTTCATAAATAAATTACTCGTTAAACAATCATTCTTACTGGCCAACAACACATTATCGACTCTAAAAATAAAAATGAATTCGATAAACCGTGAAAAGAGTTACGCCAAAAGTGAAATCCTTCACGATTAAAATGACAAACATCAAAGGAATCTTCATTCATTGTAACATCATTAATGAACCAGTCTTATTGATTGATCGCCAAAGGAATTGCTAGTATCACATTCGCGCGTTTTATTCCGAATTTAAAAGAGAGACTTGGCTTATCGACACCTGTCATTGGACTAACATTTTTCATGGTACACAATAATGGGACAAAGAGGCTTTAGATCCATCGTAAGTTGGACGTAATGAGGCGGGACCACCTCGAGGGGCCGATAGCGCATGCGTCGTAAGATCGACTCGAGATTAACAGATGGACCACACGTTGGTCGCAGGTAGCTCGTAATTCAATTGAGATTGTCATCGTCTCGATGACGTGATAGTGGCTAACGAAGCTAAGATCGAGCACCGGTAGCGAGTAGCGGTTCTGCGATGATTATTAAAATAATGAGTTGTTGGATCTGTCTGGCAGGTGATACAAGCTTTTAAAAGAATATTAAAATGATACGCTGTAAAGTTTTATTATGTTGTAACATTGATCAGGCTTGGGATACGTTGTCATCTCTAATATCTAATTATTTTGTGATTGAATGTTTGTATTCTAAAATGTTACAACAAGCTAATCTTAAAGCGAATCAATTTGATGCTTGTCAATTTATTTATTATGATTTTATTATTTATTTATTTATACCCTCATTGGATTACCTACAAATGGAAACCTGCTGCTTTCCATCCATTCTATACGTGGTAGAGTGATCACGTCACCGGAACACGACGTGTCACGTACACAGTATTAAGTCAGATACAGAGTTATTCTGTCAACCCGTGAAAACTTAGGTAGGGCGGGCGCGAGTGCTGCTACCTATCAGCACACTACGCCATCTGTCGTAGGACACTCACTCAGTTACTCACTTCACCTGAACTTTCACGGAGAGATATTAATTTACAGAATACTAATTCTTTCTTCTAATACTTCTTCTACTACTAGTCGTGGGTCTCTTAGTGGTCAAATTTCGACGTTTTATTTTTCTGCACACCTTCTCCAAATAAACTTTAACCATGCTAAAACTCACACTCGCGCATTATTCTTAAAAAGAGGTCCGAAGTTTTTATATATTAAAATAACAATAATATGATTGCTTTTTTTTTTGTTAGCCCATGTTGTCCCACTCCTGGGCAAAGGCCTCCCTCCATTTCTTCCACGTCTCCCTATGGTTTGCTTCTTCTCGCCAATTCGCGAGGAAGCCATCATGATTGCATTAGGTTTCCTTATGATTTGATGACGTTTTAGCAAAGTATGTAGGTACAGACACATATATATAATAAAGTTGAAAACCTATCAAAGAAGTTTGACACATTGGAGTAGCTTGATGTGCTGGCTTCTGTACTTCACCTTTAAACCTACTTCTTTCCTAATTTTCGAACTTTATTTGTCCAGTTCGAGTGACATTTCGGTTACTACTTACCTACTGGATAAAAAATGCTCACTAATAGTTGTCACGGCTAATCAGTCAATAAAGCCTGTTTGTCGTCACGGACGTTTGAATAATTTGTCGGTAATTGATTAACTACAGCTACGAGGACAAGTAACCTTTGGAAACCTACTTGTATTAGCTACTGGTCTTTTAAAATAAGGATTTCTTTTATTAAAAATAAACATTGTAAATAATTATCGTTGTTCTACCCATCCTTTTCCCAACTATGTTTGGGCCGGCTTCCCGTCTAAACAGAGGCAGCTGAATACCAGTTACATGGATACAGTATATGTTTTATACTCGTCATACCAGTTTACATAGAGCGACTATCTATCTGACTTCCATAACCCACTCGCTAACACTATTGGTATCCGTATATAATTGTTAGACTTTCGGGCTTCTGACTATCTGTAACGACTGTCAAAGATCTAGAAATAACAACCGAGACCAACAGGTTAACGTGATTTCAAAGCATGCAGTTATGTAATGAATGACCATCCATCCACGGACTGACCTCGGCTAGCGTTGCTGAACCTGAACCCGTGCGGCTGTTATTACTTTTTCACGAACCCGCGCGGCATAAACGCGGAGTAAATGTTGATATAGAAATTATCTTAAATCTTTTAATTCATGATAATTTCTATAGGTATGGTAATCAGTCTCAGATTGTTTCAAGAAAAACCTGTTATGAACATGATTATTTGCAGCTTGCATTCACTACATCAGGTGTTGCTTACAGCCCATTGTAATGTGTGTTTTGTTTTAACAATACGGTGAGATTGAGAAAGTTCTCACAGTGAAAAAAGAATTCACTCTGTGGTCGCACTTACAAATTGAACACAAAAAATATAAGCATAGACGACTTTAACACTCTACACGTCATGTTTTTTTGGCGTAAAATGCTGAGCGATAGAAAAATAACACTAAATTAGCCATAACAACTTAACGAATAGATGAAACTGCTTTCACTAATACTGTATCAGTGAAAGCAAAATCCGCAATAAAAAGAGTAATTACAGAACATCTACACAAAGCACACACGTCCAGAAAAACAGACACGCCTCCTATTTCCCTTGTTTTCCTGGTATCGGGAACCAAACATACCTAAAACTAGGTGGCTATATCTCTATATTTATTTGGTGCGATCCTTGGACCCTGCTCAATGTGGAGTTGTCAGTGGTCAGCGGGAATCTCGGCTCAACCCGGCGACCGCACATACCACGACCGCGGAGATTCAAAGAAATACCACTACGAGCCCCACAGAAATGTTTCTATCCCTCTCTCACTAACGCTCTTATGTATAGATTAGTGATTTGTGATCTCGTTTCAGGTTATCTTTTTGTTTTATCGATGTAAATAAAAGGAAGTTCGGTTGGTTGTGTGTGGTATGTTGTAACTATTGGATGATTTCTACGCATGGAGTTTCTCGATATCCATTTCATCAGTGATAGACTCATATGTAGATATTTCGATTTATTGTAGCTACATGCTTTGTTTAGAAGATTTATCGAGCACTGAATGATGAAAAAAGTAGCCTAGCAAATTGTAGGCAAATGAAAGATATCTGCAACAAAAAATATTAAAAACTTGTTTAGATCCTTTGCGATAATTTTTCTTGATATAAAATTATTGTTCTGAGAACCTAAAAAACGTTAATGATGTTAAACAGTTTATAATTATACTCTTGACACAGTGTAATTGTAAAGAGACATAAAACAAGTTATTTGAGTAGGTAAAGAAAACATAGATTTATTTTTCGATACTATCGGATTCTGTCACGTCACTGAACTCTGAAAGGTATAAAGAATTCCAGAATTTTCCATTCCATCCTATTATTTAAAATAAAAAGACGTTATATTGACAAAGCTCCTTTGACGTCAAATATAAAGGCAATTTCCTTGAAAGGAAATTACAAAATTACTATATAGGACTTGGCTTGACAATGGAACTATTCTGCCGTGACTATTAGCCCCATTGAACATTAAAGTGAGGTTTAATACTAAGCTTTTGAAGTAAGGCCTTCGACCTTGGTAGGTAATAGGCGTTAAATATTTTAGCACTAAAATACCTAGTACTATGGATCTATAACCTAGAAAGACTGTGTGTTAAATTCGTGGAAGGTGGCTCTTAAGAACTCGTTGATTTAATCTGAATTATAACTAGACTTTATTTATGGTGGTTGAGCTCCCTAAAATACGGTTGAGTCTGTGTTGAATGACTGTTGCATGCGATTGTTAGAACATGCCATATCAAAGCTGCAGTGGGTCTTTTTTCTAGATGGCTTTCCAGATACATACCCTGCATTGTTAGACTCCCATAATATCGATCCCATAATATTTAGACGACCGATGTGGCGCGGCGGGCGAAGGTACGCCTGCGACGCAAAAGGTTGCGGGTTCGATTCCCGCCTTGGGACAAATGTTTGTACGATCTACAAATATTTGTTCCGGGTGTTCTGGGTATTTGCTATATATAATAAAAATATCTATCTATGTAATGTATTGTATTAAGTATATCAGTCATCTAGTACCCATAACACAAGCTCTGCTTAGCTTGGGGCTAGATGATGCTGTGTGGATTGTCCAGCAATATTTATTTATTTTATTTATTTATTTTATCTTGATATATCTAAACACGACGCAGAGGTCACAACAAACTCAGAAGATTGTTTCATCCATTCTGTCAAGGATCAGTCGACTATAAAATGCCAGTGCTATCTAGTTTTATAATATTGACCAAACATTGAAGTGTCGGAAAATATTTACTCACAGAAATCATTATCATTTCATAAAATTGTAGAGGTCAAGGATGACGTCAACTGAAAACCTTACTTATACACTTACAACTTACAACCTTACTATTTATTTACATTGCTGTTTGGTCAGGGTTCCATAAAGATATTGACTTGAGACTTGTGAATGCCTACGACTCGCTGTGGTTGGTTTTATAACCGAGCGAGGCGTAGGTATTTGCCATACGAGGGCAATACTTACCAACCGTTTTTCCTACCAAACCTTGGAGGGGAAATTTATTTTTCCATTTTTAAATTTCAAACTTTATGCGTCCGTATACCTAATTATATTTGTCAAGCGACATCGTTTTATTTTTTATGTAATAATTACATATGCCTTCCATCAACTAGATTTATTTTAGATGTTTTGATTTGCAAACTTCAGAAATAATAAGGGAATCGGGCCCCCCTTAAATTTCTACCAAATCTCACAGTATACTTGTTAAAAAGGTAGTTTTCATTAGTAGTTCCTGGAATAGCAGGTGGGCAGACTGACAGACAAACAGACGAAATCGTCATCCTTTTCTACCTTTTTAGTACGAAACCATAGAAACATAGATATTTGATGCCGTTAGATTATAAATGGCATAAGAGCGCGTTAAGATACAAAAAATATTACCCGCCTATTTTATAATTTTTTGTTGTTACCTTATGAAGAATCTCTAAAACACTATGTAGTTACTCATGCAATGAAATGTGTATGCATTGGTCTTACCTATCGCATGTAGAATACCATTTACGATTGACACATTTGGTTTCTATCCCCTCAAGTTTGTGTTTACTTTACTGCTACTGACTAAAGTTATACTAAAATAAAAACAGACCTTTAACGCAAATAATCTTGCTATTTAAACTTAGTGTAGCCATATCACAAGTGACAGCACTTTTTAAAATTTCTGTGATAAAAACAAAACATATGAAACCAATTTAATTCAAAACTCAATTTAGCTACCACTGCTAGTTACAAACCATAGTTAATAAAAAAAACTACTGTATCAGACAAGCAATTTGACTCACTAATCTAAAAAAGTAAAAGTGTCTAACAACAAAAGTAATCAATCAAAATTGACAACAAACGAAATTGAAACTATCCAAACAAGCCTTATTACACATACTCACCAACACATAATATATGTACATATGTAAATAACTTCCTTAAAGGTGCGTACATATTACATGCGAAAATGTAACATGCCAAACAAGGTGTACGAAATCGTATCAATATGTACACGGTGTCTGTACAACTAATTTACTAGGCGCAATTAATCAAAACAAAAAGGAAGCTCAGGCGCATGCATGTGTAATTATTATGCACATTAATTAACACAACGGGTCGGTACATAAATTATTGCTAGTACGTCGAGCACGCAACGCTACTGATGTAGGGAGAGTTGTTACAGCCTTATTTATGTTTCGTTTGGTACAGTTTTATTAGAGGTGCGGCGTTTGAGAATATGTACGAGTACCTACCTTTATTGTATACGAACACAAAACTGCAGTAGAACAATTTTCAGATTAAAATAGAAATGAAGATTGATGATAATCGTTTGTTTAATAAAACTTTACCCCTTCAAAGAAAGATGTTTCGCTAAAGAGTCCTAAACTAACCAATAATAGAGAGTCTTTAGATATACCACGAAAATTCAAATATTTTCTTTTCTTTTGCAGCCAATGGCCAGTATCAACCTGGAATGGAACCAAAACGCCAACGCACAGCCTACACAAGACACCAAATACTAGAGCTTGAGAAAGAATTCCACTACAACAGATACCTAACGCGAAGAAGAAGAATAGAGATAGCACACACTCTAGTCTTATCCGAGAGGCAAATCAAAATATGGTTCCAGAACAGACGGATGAAATGGAAGAAGGACAATAAGCTGCCCAACACCAAAAACGTGAGGAGAAAAACAAATCCAGCCGGCGTCACTACAACCACGACTAAGGGTACACCAAAGAGTAGATCGAATAAGAACACAAATAACAATGATAAGAAGAAATCCAACAACAATGGTCGACCAGACAGTATAGAGAATGTTACTGATAACATAATGAATGATTTGCATTGTGTTGGGGCACAGCAAAATTTGTCACACGATCCAGCGATCAGTCCGATGTCTCACCCAGGGAGCCAGATGAATGCGGGGCACCCCATGACACCACATCATCTTCACATGATGAGCATGCACGGAGGCATGGACCCTGCTCTGCTAGCTAATCTTGTAGCCCACGGTTCTCCCGTCGGCACGGCAGGCTGCGGCACCGGCATCCCATCGAACCAACCAGTCATCAAATCAGACTACGGTCTAACCGCCTTATAATCTTTAGATGTGTAAAGAAGAAAACTCTATTTTTCATTATCGAACTGTAATTCTTACCATTCCTTTGTGTCTAAGGTGTAATAAAGTGATTAAATAAATTTAAGGTTTATTTGTAAGTTGTGTAAGTATTTTAGAGTAAACAAGTCATAATCGGATGTTTGGATAGTTAGGTGGAAAACTTTACAATGTCAAAAGTGTGATTATTATTATTTTAGGGTAGGTAAACATCTTCTGAGTGTTGAATTTGTACATTTTATTTTAAGTCATTGTCCGTAGAAACAATTGTATTTATTAAATTAATGATTAACTTTTTATACGTTGCGAGGATAATAATATTGTGTCATCGATGTGTGCTAAACTGTCTACATACTTTAAGTTACCATTTGAGTTGTTGTATTTCCTTGTCATCGAGCCATCAACTAATCTGTTTGTATTCTGTGTTTAGGCATTTCAATTTTATAAAACCTAGCTTTTGTAAAACCTTTTAGGAAGCTATCATTAATTTTGATGAATAAAAAGATTAAATGTTTCCTTTTTTAAAAGGTAATACAGGGTGGAAGAGACATCGGATAACAACCTGATACCATGAGATCAGCACATGATTCTGGATAGCGTATGGAATTGTTCATCAGCATTTCCTGAATTCTACGTTTTTATTTTTATGTTGTTTTTCTTAAATCTATAAAAAAACATACTGTCTATCCAATCCAAAATAAATGGAAGAAGTGAATTGTTTACTTTTAAATTAAACATGTCACTTGGTTCGATAGAAATGACGATTTCCTTATGATTTTTTACAGTTTAACCCAAACTTAACTTCAGAAAAACACGTAGAAATTAGGTAAGAGCGGGCGTAATATTTCAAAGGTTAAGTATCCTAAATCTGTTTTCATGATATCAGGTTGAACGTCGATGTTCCGTCCACCCACTATATTTCTGAATGCTTTGGTGTTTAGCTAAACGTTTTGATGTAAAAATATTTGTTTTATTATTTCATTATATGCTGTTCCTAAATAAAGCTACGGGTGGGTAGATGTACTGTGCATATAAAATAATCATAATGATAAAAATGTCTTTCATAATGTTCATGACTTATGTGATGTAGACAATGACTTAGGCTTAGGTACAAAATGTGGATTTAATTTTTAACGAGAAATTGTTTTGTAACTGAAATAGAAAAATGTGAATACAAAACCAATAAATATAGTAATGAAAATACTTCTACTGTTTTTTATTTATGGTCTCTATAGAGAATACTTCATATATCTATTATTTAAATTGTTTATTGAAATAACTCTGTTGAAGACTCATGTTACCGTAAAGAAGATGGTTGTAGTAATATGTTAAATAACAATTGATTGTAATCAGAGTCAACAAATAACTATACTAACTTAGAAACAGTTGCCTAAAGCAATACTAAATTCAATTACAATCATCATAAACGTAACTTCGCCCCAAGCCATATCGTTAAGCAAGCACCCAATTTACATTCAACCAGAATCGCATCCAAGCATATCGGCATGCATCACAAGTTACTCCTACGCACCGATCGCTCGTCTGGCATCGATATCATAACCTTGTGACATTCGTATCGAACGAAATGAAAGCAAAAATCGTAATGTATTCGTTGAATGTAAGGTCATTAATCAAAGTCGTCGGCTCATTGTGTGGCCGGCACGCAACATCTCCTGCGCGGCTGACGACTGCGGTTTTATCAACTCTGATATAACTTGTACTTGTGTTCACAGTTTTCACAGAGTTCACATTTTCCTATCATTTACATAAATTAATTCGTGGGCACCAATTGTAGATATTAAAAGCCATTAACCAAATTGCCGATCAACAAAAAACAGATCGCGTGCCTCATTTGTACTGTAAGTGACCGCTAATCTTACACGAAATTATAAAGCGAATGGTAGCTTATAAAAATGGACATTGAAATTGATTTGAAGTTTTAGTTCTGATACCCAAATAACAATCAAAGGTAAAGATTTTGGCATAACGCCAAAAGATTTTGAGGAACAGTATTCCTATGTATTACTAAAATATTTTTGCTTTTTGTTGTAGACGCAGATGATGTGCAAAAAATATTGCAAAAACTCCCAAATTAGCCGAAACATTTTCTTATTCATTCGCAAAAGACTGGCAAGGTTTCTTCACAATAACCCTTTTTTGCACGGCGCGTTAAAGAGTTATAATTTTTGCAGATCTCCTTGGTGTAGACAAAAGATTTTATTGTTGTTGAGATTTGTATGCAAATAACGAGATTACGCTACCGTCACCAGTTGAAGGATTTATTGTGCTTTGCCGCTTGTTAAATGTTTAGTGTTTTTCTTGTCCCATGAGGCCCTTTTGTCAAAGTAGACGGTAGCTGTTTTACAGTCATTTAGTTTTATACACTGAGTTACACCGCAGCGCAGGAGTTCCGCGCCGATGCTGGTACAGAGGGTTGTCTTTCAAGTCTGCTGAAATATTATTTAGTTGGGAGTATGATAAAAGTGCTTGTAGGTATTTCTAATACACTGACAAATCAAACCATCTTATTTAACTCTCAAAATGATTTTAGTTTTAAATTGTCTTTTACATACTCATATTGTTTACCATTCAACCACCTACTTATACAGAATTCACTGGAACTAAATATTTATAAAAATAATAAATGAGCCATAAGATAAACTAACTAACTAAACCTAAAAATTAACTACAGTTTAGCAAATTCAATAAAAAATAGATCGAACCCAAAATGTTGGTGGCATTGCTACGTTGCATGATAACGCTTATTTTCTGGACAGTGTAAAATACAGTCCTTGTGTCACAAGAACAGTCCAACAACCGTTACAATATCTAGTTAACCAGAATATGAGCACTAAGATCCTGCGGAGCAAGCTCCTTATAAACTTAATTCTCGCCGAAAATTGACACATTCAGAACAAAAACCAATTAACTATTTGCTACTGTAAAATTTTGTAAGCATTTATTTCATCAGGGCATCAAAACATCTTACCTTAGTTAAGCAGTTCCTAAAATTGCGGACTACCATTCCATGGGGATTGGAGCATTATTTTGCAACCTTCTAACGTTTAAGAAACAAAGGGCGGTAAAGTAAAAGGTTTCAGAGAGTAGAGGCTTCGGCAGGTGAGTCCCAGGGGACTGGTTGAGGAAGTAGAGTAAAAGTGCCGCAGAGACCGTGACTTGCTGAAATGAGAAAGTAAGGAGTCAGGTGAGATACAAATGGTGGATGATCAGTGAGTGAATTTAGTATTAGGTTACTAAACAACGTTGGTTTATCAATAAAGTGATTGCACCATCAATAAAATTTGGACGGAACATAGTGAAACACAATTTTTTTGCACTTCAAACAATTATGTTTATTTACAAAATTTATAAAACTGGCAAAATATGGGTATACTATAGGTACGCCTCGTTTTTAGAGTTGTGATATCATGTATGAAATTTGGACAAAAATAAATTCTTCAGAGGAAAAAAAGTCTAGTGTATTTGTGCGATTTCATGTGGAGAAAAAAACTAAATTTCTTTACTGATTAGTTAACATGAAAAGCACTACATAGAACAATAAAGTAGATCTGTTCTAAATATGAAAGCAATTTGGTAAGAGAGCCGTTTAGTCCCCTGGGACAGATAACCTAGTCCGGTCACCTTTCTGTGGATGACTTCAGCTTTATTCCGGCGAATGACTTGCCAAACTGCGAAAACATCGGTAAGTATTCAGGTAAGCCTGTAAGTATTCAATGACTGCCTTCAAACGAGGTGAAGAATGGCCTGTGAAGAATTGGATTTCTCAAAAAATCTCTTTTTGATATGACTGCGCGATTTGATGCAGAATAGCTGAAAAAGTAAACTGAAGCAAGTGGAACTCCGTACCTATCAGATGCTTAGAGAAATGCGGAGTATACATACTAATAACATAAAAATGTTGTTGAGATACTAGCCAAAAACAATTGTGGGGGCGATTTGCAGTATTTCACAAGTAAGTATCAGTTTTAAACTTCAACTTTGATGATCACAACATTAATAAAGCAACGCAAGCTGAACAGAAACTTACTTAATTAGCAATACACGTCATACAGAACAATGGACGTCTTAAATTTAAGCCAAACTTGGTAAGCGTATACGCTTCAGCAACAGTCAGCAACTTTGGCGGCGCGAAGGGAACTCAAAGGGCTGTACGACGCGACAAATTTCAATACATATCGTCTTGTTGCGTAGGGGCGCCAGCCAACTGAATATGGCGGATGGTTTTCGTGTGGTACAAGATTATGGATCAAATATGTATATTATTTTGTGTTATCATTAGGTCTACGAAAAGGCGAGATCATGCAAAGGAAACGATTAATATTAAAATCAACAACGTACTTAAAACGTTGCCCTGTGGCACTCCAGACTAATACATAAGATTGCTATACCCATTTTCTGAAAAAAAATAAAATTATGATAAACTCGGCTTTTACCACCTGCATAAAATTTTCACTAACTACATAATACTAAAGAGTAGAGACTTTCGGAAGCCAAGTACTTGATATCCTACCCTAATAAAAAGCTTACCTAAAAACTAAATTATCTCATATTTTTATTTTACACGCATTCTCTTGTATCTTATGCCTGTACATCATAGTAGAGGGTGGCTCAAGTCGTCGGCTGTATGTAATCCATACTCGAGTCGATTTGAAAGCTGCAGAAATGTACGTGAGAAGCCGACATATGCGGAGGGGTCGCTCAAGATATTGGATTTCTGTGTTTGTGGAGCATGATATTATATATTTTCAATTATTGAGAAATTCATAATAGCCGTTTCTTCAAACCTTTCTTTTATGTATTATTTTATTTCGGTATGGATCTTGTGTGATTTTCAGTTTCAATTCCAGATCTATTTTTGGAAAAAGTGCTGGTTTACTAGAACACAGAGATTTTATTTATTAACTACCTATTAATTCGTCAGATTTCCACGTGTGAATATAAAAATAATCTAAACTGTCGTAGAGTCACTTTTTTTGGTTATGAACGTAATTTTGAAGACAACCTTTACAAGGTGACTTATACACATCAACATGTATGAAATAAGTAGGTATATACGTAACTCGTATTCAATTTGTACCATTGAGGTAAATACTTACGTAAATACCTTATTTCTAAAAACTAAATTACTTAAACATTGATTATGATTTTAAATGCTGAATACCTACGTTTAGTAAAGTGTTTTGTGATTTTTAAACTAATTTAAAACAATTTCGAATCATTTTCACTAAGACACTTCTCAAAGTTAAAAGAAAAATATCACTAATACATAATTCGCACTTATTAATATATGAAGAAATAAAATAAATAATCATAGGGCATCAAAAAATTCATCCGCATCGTTGTCAACGGGAAAATTCGCACTTCATTGAATATCAACGAAGCACATTCACACTTTGTTTGCTCTCAAGCGCGTTTCAAGACGCTCCATATAGTACATAGACTATTATAAAGACATACAATATATCACAGCTGTATAGCACATATCTCGGTAGTCAGTCGGCCAAGCTTTTGTGCCCTTCTGTGGGGCGACGTACGATATGTGTGTATGTGGGGGTGAGTTGTGTGTGTGTGTGCGTTGATTTCCCGACACGAGTACATGACGCGACGCCGCGCCCGCTTGGTATGGTTCTGTAGTATGGTTGGAAGAAAGTCCCGGGGTGCGTAGAATTGAATTGGATTTTAGATTTAGATTTTTTTGTTTTAGTTTTATTTTTTAGGAAGTATCATTTATGAAAATATTGATGTCCGTCTACTTTATAATAGACTAGCTGTGCCCTTGACTTTGTTCGCTTGTAATTAAACAAAACATGGGTCTTCATTTTTTGCGTGCTACCCTCATACTTTTTCTAAAATAAAAGTAGCCCTAGGTACTCATTATCACATTAGCTATCTGCCAGTGGAAGTCCCAAAAAATCGGTCCAGCCGTTTCGGAGAATGCCTCAAACAAACAGACAGACAGACATGGAGAAAAAATATTCTAAAAAAAATGATTATTTTTGGTAAAACTACCGAATCCATATGCATTTAGTAAAAGCCTGTTATTTTGGCATTACAAAAATAAACTTACGTTTGATTTATTTGTATTTATTGATATATCTATACATACTATCTATTAATGTCACACTCCAATTAAACTAATTTTACTTGTACTGTCACTAAATTAAAGTCAAGATCAAGTATAAAATGGAAAGAAATCTTATATTCACCATCTTATTATTAATTTATTATGGTTACAATATGGATAAAACAGTATTAAAAGTATAAAAAAAGTTTGTGTTTTCTTTTCATTCTAGTCCGTACTTTCGATCCTCCATGCTTAGCTGTCAGCCGCTCGTTGCGAGGGCACTCACACACGCACAATCTAATACAGTTGGCACTTACACACATATACACACACTAGGGGTGCGCCCCGAGGCATGGTGGGGACTGTATTAAGTTCCTTTCTTTTCACTAAAATAATTTTAGGGGATGGTTTTAGTTCAATATTTTTTTACGAAGGGTAGTTGAATGCGTCCGTATAATTTGAGAAATGGCCGCTTCTGTGGGGTGCATTTACTAGTGGTTGAGATGTTTGCAACTGTGATATATCTTTTACGCACATTTGAACTCTATGTGCGTGTCCTTTTTACTCAGCACATTTTAAATCGTTCAACTATGTGTAGCTCTGAAGATGTTTGTTGAATATGAATGAGCGTTTTGTTTATGTTTGATTTTATGTATCTTTCGTTTCATAGCCCTAAACTTTTGATAGAATTTTACTCCAAAAATAAATGACTTTAAACTTTTAAACAGTCAGATATTTTTTCAGTTTTAATATTGTTTGATATCGACCGCCCCATTATGACTGATTTCTCAAGAACCCTGCCTATATCCCGAAACACGGCCAAACCTAAATTATAGACCTCTTGTCCAAGAACCAGTCAAAAAACGACACATCCTGGCAGCTTTCCAGCCACAAAGAAAAAAAAACAGAATTCGAACAGCTGAGCGAAAAATAATATTATGAAGATAAAAAGGTAAAACCCGATAGCATCGCAAGCGATCTTTTGCTGAAATATTTTTAATCAAACGTAGGTACCTTTGCCGGTTACCTGCTAGGCCGCGGGCATCCAACCGACCTGTCAATCTTCCAAACGTTAGATTAAAAACATCATCTTTGCTTTTTTAAGCATTAAGAGGATCAAGGAATTATGTTGTAGAAAAAAATAATATCGGGCTGTATGAGGCGTTAGATAAAGTTTTGACGAAGGTCGGTGAGAACCTCTGGTTATGTATTCTTGTTTATTGTTGCATATAACGTGCAGGTAAAAAGTTTTCTTTGCTTTGATATTAAGGAATATGTTGTATTGTTAGTGTGTCTTCTTTGAAGATTCATTTTTGACGGCACGAATGCACACGAAGGCGGTTACTGGATTTAGTATGTTGTATGGAACCGACAGATGCTCGTGTTTTGAACGCGTTATCTTTTAAGCGTTCTCGTACAATTTTGTCACAATAATACGATAAAATTGAAGTGTCTGTTTTTGATGCGAAAATAACAGCATTTTACTTAATGCGTATGAAATGCGGTACCTACACGGTAAATATATCATTTTTCTTTTCTTTTTAATTTTGTCTGTCTGTCTGCTTGTTTTGGCTAATCTCCGAAACAGGACTGTTTTTAAGGAGTACTTAAGGTTAATTTTAGAAAAATAATTAGGGTTCCGATCAAAGGAATTAAAACATAAAATTTTGTTAAATTCAAAGTGGATCAACGTGCGTACTCAATACAATTTGAAGGTTATTTAGTAACTTGACACCTTTTGGCAATACTAAGGTTTGCTCAAACTCCGTGTTTCATGTTATTCAGATGATATTCAATTTAAGTCAGATCAAAGTGCAGATGATAGCTTTACCGATAAAATCCAAAAGTACAACATAACCTTATAAATTCTCTAATTAACAACCCGTATCTACCGCTAAAATCTCACTCAGGCTCCACAACTTATCCTAAAACACCTCACAGCATAATAATCTTTACCACCTTGCCATACGACCAAACCTCCCATATCAACTATTCTATTACGCCTTCTATGGGTTACTAAGGCAGGTGTGCGATAAGTGCTGAGTCAGCGCAGTGGCACCGGTAGTCCGTGGTAGCTGGTTCGAATCCCGGTCGATCACAATTTACATGTCAGTCGCGCCGCTTGATATCCGATTGTTACTGTGAACTTTGCTAGTCATTCTGGTATCGGTATCGGTATAGGAATACGATTATGGTGATGCGGATTTTGGTGGTATTATAGGTGACAGGATGGTTGATAAGGATGTTTGGATGTTGGTAAATATACAATGTTATTATTAAATCGTTGGCTTTACCTTTCAGGGGGTGCAGTCATCGATATGAAGGTTTTTTACTATGAGGTCAACACTGAAAACATCATCTGCCTAGCCTTTACCCAACTACGTATGTTGGGGTCGGTTTCCAGTCTAACCAGCTGCAGCTGAATACCAGTATTTTACACGGAGCGACTGCCTATCTGACCTCCATAACCCAGTTACTGGGCAACACGATACCCGTTGGTAAGATTGGTTGTCAGACTTTCGGGCTTTTAACTACCCGTAACGACTGTCAAAGATCCACAAATACACAGTCGTACATACAGTCGGGACCAACGGCTTATTTTGCTTTTTGAGGCACGGAGAAGTCTCGATATATTACGAGTGGTCACCCATCCATTGACTGACCTCGGCAAGCGTAGTAACCTACGATCAATCCATGAGCTCTTCCCTGGATTTACCTCTCTGTCATTGCTTATTCTTTCATGCTTTGTACCTATTGTTGTACCTAGATTAAACATTCTTGGTACATCGTCTTCGCGTATTTATTTCATTAACTTTTTAAAATATTGCAAAACATTTGTTTTACAAGAGAATCAGTAGGTTCTTTGGAGTTCTTTTTCAACGAAACTATGGCCCTTCCACACAACTAGAATGAATCTTTTACTTTTTGTCGTAACTTTCGCTGATCGTTTAATGGCATCATTGCAATTAATTATTTTGGCTTTGGCTTTAAATGATATGAAACAATTGGTTATAAGGTTTACGAAATTTCTACAATGTAGCTGGTAAAATGATAGTTTATGAATCATGTTTCATGTAGATACTTCCTCATTTTCACTGTCAAGTAAAAATTTGAATCTGTTATGTGATGTGTGAAAATTGTACCTGAAAAATTGTTTGTGCTTGCAGGGCCTTTGATTAATTTGTGGATTATGTTATACAATTCTGACAATTTTATACACGTAATATACTTTTATACATGTAAAAGAAATTATAATGGTTATTCCAAATTTGAATATTGAAAAGTAAAATAAATCCAAAAAATAGTATTGATATCCAAAAAGGATATATCACAAGTTAAAAATTACAAACGTAACGTTAACACAACACAGCTCACAATATTTGGCTCCACCGTAACCCGACGGCATCCGTTATGAAGACGGACATATCAATTTGAGCCAATAACCAACTCAATGGCCACCAGCCACCAACAATATAATAACCGTATGTGTCCTTATGTGTACAAAAAGAATCTGTTGTTGAAGGGTTTCAAAGACAGTTTGAATCTTTTAATATATTAAAAGAAAATGACAAACTAAAGAAGGATCTTGGAGGTTAATTTTCTAACTTTTACTATTATTTTTCGTAGACGTACTGTTCCCAAAGAATTTGATTATTTTCGCACCATTATACTCACAACTGAATATCTGGTAGAAGAAACACGCATAACCTGGTGACATGAGTCTGGATCTTCTTTTGAGATTTATCGTCGGTTTATCCTTATTTCTACGTTTTTATCTGATGTTTAAAATCTTGATTTCTATTGAACCCTCTAAGAATGTAATGAAAGAAGTGAATTATTTCCATTTTAATTAAATATCTCATTGCTCATTCACTCTTATGTAAAAATTAGGAAAGGGTGGGGGGGGGGGAGAGGTCCAGACCTATGTACTGAACTCATGGTATCAGGTTATCCTTTCCAAACGTTATATTATAAACGTTCTATGAGCATTTAAAGTTGTAAACGATGGATTTCCAACATAACATTGATGAATATTTTAGTTTTTGTTACCTGCATCACGTGTGTTAACAAAATAACAGATGGCAAACGCTTTTTATGATTAAGTAAAACAAAACTTTTTATGATTAAGTAACGAACTTAAAAAGAAATGGAGGCTTAGTCGGAGACGTTTAGTAAGAGACTTATATACCTATTGTTCGGGTCATATCGATAATGAATTCTGAACAAACGTAGACTATGATAAAAAAGGTTGACATGTTTCATTAGCCTACACTCATAAATTTGTCAGTGGTCACCAACTTACCTACTACGTCCGTACTCCCATACTTAAACTCGATCGTATATTAAAATGGCCCCCAAAACTAATACAGACGTTCAACCACCATAACTGCACTCTATTCAATTTGCGCAAACACTTTCTTTTTGAAAGTCATGCTAACATATTTGTCTTCATTCGTCTGACGGCTCAATGCTGGACGCTATGACCAGAAATCTGACAGAATTGACACACGGCCAGTGAGACAATGGTGTGAATTAAAAATGATAAAAACTGTGGCGACTGTCAGTATTTATTGAGACAAATGGTTTTGTGAAAAGTCTCTTATCATGCTAATCTGGCGGAGTTTGAAAGAGACACAAACAAATATTACTATGGTTATGACTTGCACTATCAATCTATTTATCTAAATGTATATAATTACCGTGTTATCTACCACTACTGGGCAAAGGATTCCCTCTTTCTTTTCCATGTACCTAGGCCAGTCCTCTGCCATTGCTCAGACTTTTTATTAGGAGTCATGTTCGTACCTCCATCGTCATCTTGGTCTGACTTGCACCGAAAAATAATAGTTTACTATTATATTTTTTTTTGTTTCAATTAACCAAATCTCTAATGACATAGGTACTGATTACCTCATAGTTTGTGCTAATTGTTGTGTCATTTTGTTGCAAAATTCTCAGTAATCAGTCGCGATTTAAATTGTGTACCTACAGTAATAAATGACAATGGTTCGCCAGTATTACATGGAATGCAGTGATCACGATACTGATCGCGCGCTGCACTCGTCAGCGGACATGAACACGATAGCAGAGCGCTACTCTGCATGTAGGTAGGCAGCAAGGGCCATATTGTGCTGCGAAAATGAGTATACAATTTAATAGACGGAGTGACATCACATTATTCCACGAATGATGATGTCAAAGGACGTTCAAATAACCCTAAATAAGTCACCTTTTATTACTTCAGCATCTTCTTTTCGTATAACTGACGTGTAAAATCTTTTTCTCTCGTGTAAAAAACGAAAATGAACGAAAATTTTAAAAATAAGTAATTAATTATAATTTCCAAAAAAAATGAAATCGCCATTTTAATCAATAACCCTAAAAACAAAAACCAATCAATAACACCCAATCAGAATGGGCATAAAAAACTCGCATCTGTCTCATACCCCATTGTGTAGACTTGAGCACGTGCTCCGTACATGCAACGTCATCGGGCAGTCATTATCGGGGTCAACGGCCCGCTGATTACCTCGCCCTGTCGTTCATCATTAACCTAGGTTAGGATGTTTGTAAACATAGCCTCCATTCACTGCTCATATCCCGTGTAATTGGGTCACTTGAAAAATTGTGAGTGTTTCACTTGATGATCTATTTTTTTTTGCTCGGCAGTGTTATTTCCAGGTTTATCAGGATATTATCTTACTAGCTGTGCTCCTGGCTTTAACACGTAGCTTCCGAAATATGTGATACTAAAATCAATCCTAAAAAACCAATATGTGTACTGAAATAAAAATCTTGTGAAAGGGAAAGTATTTCTTGAGTTATATGCGCAGCACTGACGCATAGCTAGAAAGAGACATGTTGCCTTTTATGAAATGTGAGTCAGACACTGTTTTCAATTCTTTCATCTCTATCATTTCATTTCAATAGCGAGTATTATGAGTTGCATCTGTGCACTTATGACATTGAAATTGACCAATGCAACTTGCATATACAACTTGAGGAAAGAGTGAGCTTATTTTTTTTGTAGCAAGAATAGTAACACCTTTTATGTATTTTATTGTTTGTTGTGTAGACTTATATGATAATAATTTATAATTGTAATACCTACTTATAAATAAGCTGTAATTATTTAATCATTATGTATAAATTTAGGTTCTTATAATAAATTACCGGACTTTTTTTTTAAGAGGACTACTAATTTACATTGATTAAATTAACACAAAAATAACATCGATAAATTTAAATTTTGCAAAGATCAATAACATTTTAACCTAACCTCTGACCCGTAATATGTCACACTAAAATAAACATTAAATATAGTGTAGTCTAGCCAGGAGCACATTACGTACAGTTATAGAAAAAACAACATAATCAATCACTCGGAACATCATGTGTCCAAAAGAAAATATTTATTACCTGTCATTACTGTAGTTCAGCTAATCAATTAATAGTTTTTATTTGATATTTTCTAAAAATCAGTTAACATTTATCAGTAGGTTTGAAAATGAGGATGGTTGTATGTTTGTATGCGTGCGCGCAGGATTGACGGGTAATAAATCAAGCTACGCATTCGTGCGCACGATTCTGCAGCGCTGAATGTATCAAATCAGCTTGGTGCCTCACGATCACAAGCTTTTGTTTTGTTTCGAAGAGTGATTTCATTTCTGCTAACCTAGTTTCCAATTGTGTGATAAACTGAACGGTTAAGCTGCAAAGTACTTAATTACAAAGATCAAACCGCTTGACCTTATATTTAATTAACTGTCAGTATGGTGTTAAATGTTCCATTTTAGTGTTATTCAATTTATGGACAGGTTCAGTCACACTGTTACGCAAACCACCTGTCTGCTTATTATTGTGTGCTAAACTCTGAAATTTCATGTAGTATGAAGCTTATCTTAGAAGTTTTTCATTTGGTACCGTAAATTATGTGACTCTACTTCTTACTTCTTTCAAAATTAACTAGGTAGATTTTAACTCTATTTTGGCGTGCACTTTTCGTCATAGACCTTCTTCGTAGTGCCAGCTAGTTATTCTTATTGGTTCAAACATTTGAGTATAATACTAACATATATTACACATGATTATATAAAGATTTCGGTTCAAAGAAATTTACTGACTTTACCTACATTAGGCATGCTCTATTGATTCGTTTACAACACAAGATATTTTCATGCGATCCTTCTTAGCAATGTATATCATAATTTACATTCTGGTTGCGCATGAGTGGTCGGTCGCTTTGATCTCCGTTACAATCGGACATAATTGATGATTGCGCGCCAACTCCATATGCAGTGGGGACATGGAGTAGTGAAGCTATGGAGACAACTGAGAAGTAGGGTTGAAGGGAAGTTTATAAAACGTCAACTGTCAAACTGACATTTTAAAACCCCTTCCTAATACATTTCGTAGCTCTTAAAAAATATGTAGAAATAACACACGTTATTGCCTCGTTGGTCCAGTGGTCGCTTAACATCATGACCCAAGGCTCGCGTCCCAGGTTTAACCAAAGTATAATCAGATTTTTTCGATAGCAGCCTAGAATCTGGATTTGTGCCCGCTTGATGGCTGTGATTGATTCTTCTAAATGGGACTTAAACTTAACTGGCGAATTTTGGGTGTACTAAAGGTACTCTTCTGCATAACGGTTCAGGGCACACGCGTGATGTTGTCTTAAAAAATACCGGAGATCACATAATAAAAATGTATCCTTTAGCAAGGCTAAGCTTTCAATCATATTATGATTGCAACAGGAAGCGTGTACGATTATCTTAAACATTAGGTAGGTAGGTACTTGTACCTGTGTCCTTTGTGCTTAACACTCCTTCCTGCCTCCATGTTTTTTTGGTGTGAGCACCCCATTTCTTAGCTACTCTGTAGCATAATGCGAGACCAATCGAACGCGCGCGCCGCTGTCACGCCGAGCCGTGCGCTTGCGCATGCATGCCTTTACCCACTACGCGCTACGAAATACATGGGTGAAGAAAATTTTATAAAACATTAGGAAATATAACATATACATCTAATTTTGCATAGATTTATAAGCTAATTTTACTCATTTTTGGAATAGTACCTACCGACCACTGATATTAACTAAAGCATATCTCTTTTCAATGGAAAACTAGAAAATACTTTTTTGTCTGAAATTCGAGTTTAAGAAAAAGAAATATACACAAAATCTATATTCATTTTTATAAAGGTTCATTTAAATAGCATCAAAAAGTTTCTCGTTTCGATTTATGAATACTAGTCACTCTAGTGTATCGTAAAGTAATGGATCCAATTCGTTACTCTTTCACACAGTCCATCCATCGTTTCTTTGGTCTTCCTCTAGTCTTGTAGCAAATTATAAAGTATTTACTCCCTACACTCTAAAATCCAATATCTAAAATGGCTGATTTCGAAAACTGTACCTACCTAGCTATATACACAAAAAACCGAGCTACATAATATACTTTTAATACCATACATGTAACATGAACAGAATCAATATCTAAAGCGTAATTACAGTGCAGTGCTTATTATATGCAAGGTATATTAATTTTCAATCCTCTTTAGATGACCGTCGCGACGATTACCGCATGGAAAATTGCCCCTAATGAAGTCATTACATCCCGAAGCCATCAACCTAATGGATAAAAGCTCTTAAATCTTAATCGATCTTCATGTTTTTGAGCCGTGTTGCAATTTAAAATTATGGACTTTGCTTCTAAGTATAAGCGAAAAGGTAAGTGGTATATTATTAGCGAGGTTTATGGGAATTTTGTAGGTGCTGTGATGTTTTTAGGTGGTTGCGTAAATTGTGTTTTGTACCTAAGTGTTGTTTTGTGTACTATTAGTACAATTTGTGCCCGATTTGGCATAACTATACTAAAGAAGAAATACCTATTATAGTTGTGGTTTTACATGAACGAAGGAACGTCAAAATGCTTCACAAAAAGTTGTTTTCCACGCTTACTGAGATCGTTCCATGTAAAATGCTGATATTCAGCTGCATCGGGTAAGAGAGTCGATGTTTCTTGTGTGTTAGGAAAATTCAATGAAATAATGAATGATAATTATTTTATAGGTACTTGTCAAACAAGCAAAATATTAGGTCTTTACCTATGAAATTGCCGTTCTGCAGTACTGGCCATTTCAAATCAAAATATTTTTTGTTTGGCTAAGAATTCTAATTTCAAATTAATTTTATTTTAAAAACATGGATTTTTTTTTCCAAAAGTAGTCATTTGTTTATTGATTAGTGTTACATTTTCATCGCATTTAAATCTTTTTCGTCATCATGGATACGTTAAAAATTCGAGTAATTATGGAATATGAGTACCGTCGTGGCAGCAACGCGGCACAAGCGGCACGCAACATCAACGACGTTTACGGAGCTAACACTACAAACCAACGCACTACCTGTTATTGGTTTGCTCGCTTCCGTTCTGGAAATTTCGACCTGAAAAATGAACCTCGCGGTCGTCCGAAGACTTTGGTCGACAATGACGAATTAAAGGCGATTGTGGAAGCTGATGATACACAATCTACGGCTGAATTAGCTGCAGCTTTCGACGTTAGCGTCAAAACAATATTGGTCCATTTGCGTCAAATTGGCAAGGTAAAAAAGCTTGACAAATGGGTGCCCCACGAACTCAATGATCGCCAGCGCGAAGTACGCGTCGAGACGTGCCTTGCACTGCTCAACAGACACACAAATGAAGGAATTTTGAACCGCATTGTTACCTGCGATGAAAAATGGATTCTGTTTGATAACCGCAAGCGCTCAGCAAATTGGTTGGATCCTGGTTCAGCACCTAAACAATGCCCTAAACGAAAACTTACCCCAAGAAAAGTGATGGTCACTGTTTGGTGGTCTAGCGCCGGTGTGATTCAACACAGCTTCTTACCAAACGGGGTGAGCATTACTGCAGATGTGTACTGTGAAGAATTGAACACAATGATGGAGAAGCTGGCACATCTCCAACCAGCATTGGTCAATCGCTCGTCTCCGCTGCTCCTGCACGACAACGCGCGACCTCATACTGCACAGCAGACGGTCTCCAAGTTGCAAGAACTGGGGTTGGAAGCTCTCCGTCATCCGCCCTACTCACCAGACCTTGCGCCTACAGACTACTACTTTTTCCAGAATTTGGATAACTTCTTGGCGGGAAAAAAATTCAATACCCGAGAGGCAGTACAAAATGCCTTTGAAGAATTTGTTGCCTCCCGTCCAGCTGATTTCTTTAAGAAGGGCATCAATAAACTGCCACTGCGTTGGCAAAGATGCATTGATTGCATGGGTGATTACTTCGATTAATACAAATAAAAAATACATGAAAAAAATTCATTTAAATTTTTTCATACAAAACGGCAATTTCATAGGTAAAGACCTATTATTTTGTTTTTATCTAGTAAGGTCGTTGCCACAGATATTTAAATATCTGTGGTCGTTGCTATCTGACTACCCTGAGAATAAATACAGAAACAAACTCATAGATCACAGTCTTTTCAAATATGCATTTTCTTAAACCTATAGGTATAAGTAGGTATTATATTTATTCTACAAATATGTAGAATGAATATAATACCTACTGTATTATATTTATTCTACATATTTATATTAATATTTAATTATTGAACTATACTTATATGGAATGATACGTACCTACCTATACCTATAGATACGACTGTCATACTCGTAGCAGCATGAACGTATCTCAATCAATTTTAGACTTTTGACGGGCATTCGAAATAGATTCGTAATTGTTTCAAAACGAAAACGGTACATTGTTGTATTGTTTAGTGAAACTCGGTCTGTCGCGTTGGAGCCAAAAGTCGGCCACCAAAAATGTAATAGCTGTCAGTAAGCATGATTAATGCAATTAATCCCACAATGGCCACATCGCCAGTACACTGGCTGCCTTTCAAATGTGTAGCGCTTCAATTTTAAAAGCTTTTGTTTTATTTTTTTTCATTTCTAGTTTGTTAGAATGGATTGTAAAAGGAAATATAAATATGGAAAGAATTTACTGAAATGGATCTAGAAGGCTTTTTGAGGGAAACTCAACTTGTTGTCACCGCCAGAACAAGGTTCATTTTTTTTTAATGGAAAGACGGAATGATGGTAAAAATATGATACAACGAAATAATATGTGGGCGTCCAAGTAAAAAGAGTCCACTAGTGGGGTATTGAGATAGAACTAGATTCGGTATCTAGAACAGACAATTGATAGTAAAGATTGAAAAAATATTCAAAAACTGTAGTATTTTTTTTTTATCAGACATTTGAACTTGAAATTCTGAAAAAGCTTAATTTGAGAAAAAGCATTTTCATAGTTGGAGTGAAAAAAAATATTGACACACCACTGGTTCCTTTTTATTAAAATTTTCTCTTAAAGTTCATGTTCATAGAAACATCGTATATAATGATTTACTATATGAAATTGTAGCTGTTGAATATTTATTAATAATCGAGAAATGCAATTTTTCACCTAACTTTACAAAACTTCCTATATCTTGGAAACTAAATGCCGAGAACTGGACCCTTTTTGCTAGTGAAAATACATTGCATGTAACAGACATTCTCTTTTGTTGCTTTCATGTCCAGATGTTCATGTCACACAAATAACTATAATAATAAGTATGTAGGTACCCCGTCTAAACTTTCAATTCTATGTCATTGTCCATATTTTATAGTTTTTACTAGCCCATCAATAGTTCCCCAGCCAGCTGTATCCCAGACATCGGCCGCCACAACAAACGCATAGTTCGGCGCCCCGTCCGATACATTTCATAAATAACGTGTACAATTTTTGTACATAGATTTATTACGTTCGGCGAGCGAAAATGGTTAGAGATTGTTTTTCAATTTAACCGGAGGTATCCTGCTGTTTGACATGCCGCGCGGCGGGCCTTCCGCGGCCCGGGCCCACGGCTTGATGTATCGTGTGGATTTATTTCCGTTTTCATTTGTACATAGGTATTAATAAAGTTTGGTATGCCTTTGTTTTTTAGAGGAAGAAGGCAGGGTTTTGATAAAAAATAAAACTTGATTATTTAGAGACTTGTTAATTTACATAAAAAGGTTGAAAGCAAATGAAAACTTTTTTGAAATAATTTGGAAACTTATTGACTGATCTGGCAATCAATTTTTAAGTCATAACTTAAGTTCACTTGTAGTGTATTAACATGCATAGAAAGTCATAGTGAAATATTCTAGAGAAACGCTGAATCCTATCACACACTAAAGATTGAATTAGTGCTGTAGTATGATCCTTCAAAGTAAAATATAGAAGAAAGGATTACTGACAGTGGGTCAGCCGCCAAGAGAAAGTGTTGGATTGTCATTGTATTAAATTTTATAAGAGCCAATTTCCATAAAATAGAATCAAAGTGAACTGTGGGTACACACCATTTATACATATGATTGACCAGAAGTCATCATCCTACCTATCTTACTATTTATTTAGGGATCGGCGCAGCATGCATTTTGACATTCAAAAAGTGCTGATTCTCAGCCTAATTTAAAATAAATGAATTTTAATTTTGATTTTCATATTTTCTTCTATTTGCCGTCATCTCGTTCATTAAGCCATATAATCTTTCACAAAATCCATCCACCGTTTCTTTAACCTCCATCTACTCTCATAACCCCTCACATGTATACTAAAAACTTTCCTCAATGATCCTCATTCTTTCGCATCAAATGCCCATCGTTCACAGACGCCACTTTCAGACTTCCGTATACATACTCATTTCTTATTCCCTCCAACAGAAAAAACAATGAAAAATAAACCAACGTGTTTTACGAGCCTGTAAATGACAAAATCTATTCATAACCATGGACCACACATGACAAGATATACCATCTCAATGTGTAATAATTAGCTGAAATCGTTCGTGGACGCCCACCGTCAGCGTCGACCAATATACTGACTCACACATTCCACGAAGTCTATTTTGAAACACGCGTATCTATTTATACTTTGTCAAGATTTCCGTTTCAAATAAACATTGGGATTTTCCTTGCGGCTTTCTGTACGGAAAGTTTTATATAAGCTGAGATTGATGTATAATTTTCAGGAATTATTTAACGCAGTCTAACGGGATACAGCTGAATATGTTCTTCTGACTACCCATCACGACTGTCAAAGATATCCAAATAACAGCCACCAACAGAGACCAACGGCTTAACGTCCTCTGCAAGACAAAGAGGGTTATCGATGTGTAATGGATGGAAAAACTCTTAGTTCTAAGGTACATAGTTACTACCACATGAACTTCAGGGCCTGCAGCATAATAGAATAGGAAACCCTTTTATTTTGACAATTCGATAACATTGATTGCGTTATTTCTGTTTTTCAGCTACCGAATTCTTCAAACACAAGCAGCAATGTAAATATAAAGTATTTCTTTAGAATTCCTATAGTTTTTTATGGCCAGTGTTGTAAGTCTCCTAGTTATGTAAGGAAAGGCTTACTTGTTGAAGATTTCAAATATAGAAGACTAGGGTTGAGCAGTAAGAATAAAGAAGGGTTATTTTAATCCTGGATACTTTTATTTTTGGTGCTAACTAAATACTACTTTCGTAATTATTTTTCATTAGAATCTTTTACCAAGAACGCTAAAAGATTACTTTGAACTACAAACAGGTATACAGACCCTAAAAGTTAAAGGTTAAAGGTGATTTGTTTCGCGTACTTTAAAATTAATTTATAAATCTCTGAACCATCTATCAGATCTACAATCAAAGGTACAATATAGTTACTATGTATGTATACGTTACTAGCAGATTGATGATTTGTATTTTGACTACTTTTAATCAACAACATACGCTTTGCAAGTGAAATCTCTCGTTGTTGACCATACATCATTTTGTTCACAACATTTTATTCGAGACGTTGGAAGAGATTGCATGGCATGCGTATGATTTTTTAGATTGACTTATAAAATAATATTATACAGTTTGTTGGTTTGAAGGCTGAAAGTCTGATGACAACCAGTCTTACCAAAGGGTATCCCAGTAAATAGGTTGTGGAACTCACAAAGGCAGTCGTGCCGTGTACAATACTGGTAATCAGCTCCATCTGGCTGGGCTGGAAGCCGACCCCAACAAAGTTAGGAGAAGGCTATTTAGATTATGAAGATATTACCCATTTACAACAGATATTTTAGAAAACTCAAAGAAAACTCGATGCTAAAAGTATGTATGTAAGGTCTTGGCCAAGACACATATAGGTACGAATTCACTTTTTTCTTTTACACCATAAAGGCGTACAAAACCAACCAATAGCGAGCGAGAAGTTAAAATCAATAGCCATCCCTTAATGAAATGTCAACGGCCACCGACCGCCTCGGAGCGCTTACATTAAAAGCTCTTTTATCAACAATCTTTAATCCAATTAAATGCCACCTCTCAGCAGGTAGGACAACGATGAATAAAACAAAAGTTGCGGTCACTCACCGACCAGAGTCACTAGAACCCTAACACCACACCACATTACACCTGATTCTTCATATTTTTGGGACTGCCAGAGGGGCTGGGAGGGTCATTTTCCCTGGCCACTCGACTGGACTTGAGGGATTTCGCTCCGAGGGTCATGGAAAAACAACAGTAACTGTTAAGCTAAGGCTTTATGCTTAATGGACTATGTGGGATAGTCTCTGGGTACTTTCACAATTAATTAGCACCTCCAAAGGGTAGCTTACTTGAATGTGATTACAAGTTAGAATAGATTGAAAGCAAAGTTGGCGATTTTGTTTTGTTTTCGGGTTAACGTTGAAAGTTTTCTGAATAGTTTTAAAATTAGGCGAGTGGTCAGTGGTTACACTATAAATTACGGAGCCCTTTTACGCTTTAGTTTACTATGAAGGTTGGGGCACCTTTTCAAGACTTTCAGTGAAATGTGGTTTTAGCAATTTGGTTATTTATAGCGCACTTTCAGTTGGCTATAAATAACTAAGCAAAGTTTTAGTTTATTAGGTATTAGGTTTTCACTATCGTCAAGTAAAGCAACGTGCAGTTAGCTAACGTAAGCACTTCCGTATCACCATTGGTATCTCAGTACCAACCTGAGTACAGCCCTAAGTAAGCAAGCTTCTAAACTTAAATTTTTGACACTTGTCTGTGGTTTTTATGTCAAGTTTGGTGTGTGTCAACATTGTTTGAAATCTGTTGCTAGGCAACATGTAGGACTTGTACAAGCACTAGGCGTTGGCAAATCGGTGTGGTAACTTTAAAGTTTGCCTTGCGTTTGACTATATTCTTTTTTATGTTTAAGCAATTAGATTTCGTCTAGACTTGAAAACGCGCATAAAACTATTACAATAATCAGGTATTAGGAAAATATATACCTACTAAAGGAACCAAATGATTACAGGAGTACCGTGTTTGCTATGAACAGCGTTCTAGATATTAATAAAATAGGAGTAATTCCTGTGATGAACAACTTATTTATTATTGCAAACCGCCTGTCAACCTGGCGATCTATATAATTTATTTCCATTTACGAATACATTGACTTATTAAATATCCATGAAGGTCGTAAGGCTGTAAAGTACCTTTTAGATAGCTTTACAAGTAAAAAAGAAAGTTTTGAAATATTATACCCAACAATATGTACTATTTTAGCAGCAGATATTCTAACAGCCAAAACCCCTGAATTATAAAATAAACAAAAACGCCTCGCCAGCTTTTTCCGTCAGCGACAAATTTACACTTCAACAATTTCCCATTCCATACGAGTGATTTTAAAAACTCCCTCTTTTGCGCCCCTCGCATTCATCGTTCATTCCTCTCCCTCTCCCCTTTTTACTCCATGGTCCTTGTTCCTCCCTTGGTCCTATGTCCCCGCATCCCTATGGGCCACACGTCCCTTTATAGTGCTGATTGGCACAGCTCTAGTGGATTACAGAGGGCACTGTGATGACCACTTGTCATTTGGGAATTGCGGAATTAACACCAGTGTGGTGGGAACTGGACATGGTGTAAATAATATAACCTAACATATATGGTATAAATACTATCGGTTCTAAAACTGAATGTGATATTCGTCATTAACAAAACACGAATCTTGTTTATGACCATCTGAAGATTTAAGTCCGAGCGTCGTTCTATTACAAGACGTCACATCATTTAAATAAAGCTTCTAGTATGGTTATACCAGAAGATTTATTTAAATGATGTGACGTCTTGAAAATAGTGCACTTTTAAATATTTTTCACACGTTTCAATAACATAGCGATCAAGCGATTAAAAAAATATTTAAACGAGTATAAATATTTTTTTTAATCGCTTGGGACTAATAAACATCTTTTTCAAATACATACCAAATAGCGATATTTTTTTCTTAAACGCCATCATCGATCTTAGATTTTTTCGGTAAATAACAAACGCTGTCATCGGTACCCCTCAATCCCACGTCAAGAAAATAATGAAATCGTTTTTGAAAATAAATCGATTTATTTTATTCGATACGGACGCCACTCGTTTCGTTTTCATCTCACATCGAAATGTTCGGATGCTGTAGAGATGTTTTATGGCGCATGAAATTGTTGCATTGTACGAATTCTTGCGCATATCGACGGGTTTTCCATTTTCACCGGTAGGTACAATACAATTCGGTTTAGACGTGTTTTGTTAATGATGATATAGACTTTATTCTCACGATTTTTGATATAATGATGAAATGTCAAAAATTGACAGGCTTGGTAGACAGACCTAATTGTTTTGTATTTTTTATTCGCAAAAAACTGTGTACTGTTTCTGTTACTGGTCTTCAATTAAAGAAAACTGTCGAGAAGTTTCGTCTATTGTCCTTAACAGCTGAGGCCTTTTTGCGATCCGTTCCAGGTGATCCGTCCATGGGAATTTTAACCTGGCATCCTAACGCTTTCAAATCTTGAAATACAATTTAATAACATTTCACTAACATATTTCGTATTCTATTAGTCAACCTAGCTACGATAAGTGTATTTTCAAATTGTTATTTCTGTCTAAACCTCCCAAAACGCTTTTAATTAAAGTAGGTTAACACTTTTGGGTAAAAATACTGTTGTATTTTCGATCCAATCCAATCCAATTAGCAATCCTCCGATTGCTTTTCGAGTTTTGGATGACCAAAAATCAAATTTGACCACAATCGTAGGATTGTATTTCATATATATTCAGATTTGTAGTGTACTTAAATAGTAGGACTCTTGGAAATACTACATGCGAAATGTTTGAACACTAACAACACAAAAACCACCTCTTTTCTTTCAGTTCGAGTCCATCCAAAGCTTGTCAGTAAGACCGCCTATTGTTCACTTGATCAATAAGTATTTGTCTTGTTTATTATTATTTGGTGTACAGTAAAATATAGAATTTTTTATTATTAATAAATTCAAACCAACAAAAATAAACTCCAACAGATATTTCGAGCTACGGATGTTTGTAAGCGATTTTACATCCCCGATCGCGAGCGGCGGTTTGTTCATGATTAATAGACGGCGATGTCACATGGCAGTGACGTCACGGATCATCCTCGGCACGCATTGCTTATTATTTCAAGAGAGCAAGGAAACCGCTTGACATTCTTACCCAAGAGGAATGTGCTTGAAACTTTTTGGAGTGGCAATTGATGTTATTCTTGTCTAAGAATAACATCAATTGTAAAGTTGTATTCTAGGTAAGACTGTCTAGTCTTACCTAGAGGAACAATTGTTTTGCATCATCTCTGAGAAAGTGTCTACCAGAGTTATAGTGATTTCTGATTCGTATATCGATGAGAACTAGATATTTCATCATGATCTCTAGGTTTCTCTTAACGCGGATCAGTTCTTTCAGAAGGAATCAAGTCCTTTGGAGGTTCTGCTGTTTTAATGATATGATTATGATATTTATATCTGTAAATTGTTTTACACGTCACACAATAAAAAAGAACTAAATGAAGTCGGTAATTATTTGCCGTCTACCTATTCTGAGAAGAAAAAAGGAAACAACCTCAGAGATCAGTCTCTTTTAAGTCCAGACATTATCTTGTACAAACCGACCATGCAAATTAGTGCATGCCTGAAACGGTTTTTTGAAAAAAGAACCTCACAGATTTAACTGGACCTGTTCAGTCAATAATTGTGTATTTTGACTCAGAAGTTAAGGAGCAACTATTCCGTAATCAGTGTCATTGTCTCCAGGAAAATGTTTCAAGGATGTTTGCGTGTTCTCTTGTTTCGTAAATATCCTCTTATAACTAGTCGACTATCTGTGCTCCGCGGTTTTACCCACTCCTAAAGGCCATAGTCTCATGTTGATTAGTTTATAACCTTTTTCAAGAATTGGGCTATCAAATGCAAAAATACCATATCCGTCTGGTAGATCCCGAGATTAGCGTGTTCAACCAAAAACCCAAACAAACTCTTCAGCTTTATTTGATTATAAAACAGTACTAGCCTTTGCCCGCGACTACGTCCTCATAAATGTCGGTATCGCGGATGCAGACGAAGTCGCGGATTAAAAACTATCTGTTTTTTCCCGGGATATAATCTATCTCCGAGTCAAATTTCATTATGATCTAATCGTCGTTTAGTTGTGAAAAGGTAACAAAGAAACAAAGAAACAAGCAGAGTTTGTTGATAAAAAGTAGCCTATGTCCTTCCCCGGAGTGGAATCTATTTCTCTGCCAAATTTTATCGAAATCTATTCAGTGGTTTAGGCGTGAAAAGGTAACAAACCAACTTCCTTTAGCATTTATAATATTACTAGCTGACCCAGCAAACGCTGTTTTGCCATATAACATGTTTGGGGTGGACCACCCTTAACATTTAGGGGGTTGAAAAATAGATGTTGTCTGAAACGTAGACCTAACCGATATCCACACAAAATTTCACGAAAATCGGTAGAGCCGTTGGAGGAGTTTAATAACAAACACCGTGACACGAGAATTTCATATATTAGATAGTTAGGATTGGTACGAAGATGGATTCGATATATGACAGATGTTTTAAGAGTTTTTCTCTACAATATCTCTGTATAGATAAATACTCTTGAAAAAATCAAGACAGAAGTTCTAACGGCCCCGAAATTTTTTCATCAGTTACTTAAATGATAACGATTCTTCGGTATTAAGCATTTCATAAAATTTTATTTTAGTATGTTTAACAGTGCCTTCTACTATTCTTCTAGAGCTCAGCCATAAAGTAATACTCGAATAAACAATCTTTACTTAAAAACCCATTACTTAGTCAAGTGAAACACACATAGATGGCCTTCAGTTTATATGATTGGTTTGAAAATATTAATGGAGTCAGTTTTTTTAACTTTGTATTTTAAAACCGCAAATTGCATTTTAAATGACATTGCTGGGGAAACACCTATGTATTTTACCCTTGACATCAGTTGTTTTAATACTTAGAACTGTACAATGAGTTATTAGTTAGGTGCAATAGTTCAATCAAGTGATTGATGATTTGCAATGCTAGCCCATTACATTTTTCCTAATCTGTGTTTTCTAGAATTACGTAGTAATAGGTCAATAAAGCGTATTGAATTCATGATTATAAATATTATTGCTAAGCTTACGTCAGGACGCACAATTGCGTACAGATAAATAATTACAATACCTTAGGTATTTGAAACCAACGTTGTCCCACACTAGTAGATACCCACGCATTACACCTCACACAACACTACAGCAACCTTCCTTACACGAATCTATTAATGTTCGTCTATGGCAAGTTAATTAACACTCGGTAGCAAAACAACGAATGCCCGTGAACCAATCAACCTTCTTCTTTAAAGTTTTTTTACTGTCGCAACACCGGACGCCCATTCAGAGCTAACCCGTTGACCTACATCCTTCAATCACTGGCAATTTTTATTTAGTATCGTGCTGCTTGAAAAATAGACGTGCGAATGAAAAACTTGGAAGTTTTCGGAGACAAAAGGCGAACGTGGGCGACTGGAGATCATTAGCGCGGCATTGTAACGCGGTATGTCGGTTGTCGGCGATCCTCAAACTCTCATTGTATGCTGTGAATGCCGCCGTTTGTACTCAAGGGTTAATTTCACTATTATCCGCGAGGTTATTGAATTCAATTAAAAGGAATCATCTTTTATTTGGGTCTGTAATGGAGGGACATGTTTGTCTTGGGTGTAGGTGTTAGTATGGTAAAAAATAAGGCATGTGCGTATTGTTTGAGATCGTTTACCGTTTGCAGATGTGTGATTTTGTAAAAGCTACTCATGCGTGGGTAAACTGTGCAGAACCTTATTGTCACTTCTATAGTATAGTTGGTACTAAGGCTCTACCTCTTAACAATAAGGCTCATTCTCTAAAAGGGGCCAATAGTAGGCTAGTTCCATGCCCGGAGGTGTGTATATAAGAAGGCAAATATAGCTTTAAGCCGAGTAAATGTAAATAAGAGTATTAAAGTGAAACGATTGAAACGCTCTGAACGTCGGTGTAACCGTTATTGGGAAATACACAATATTAAACATTTATTTTATTACGATATTAGGTTGGATAGAAAAAGAAACCAATTTTGCTTAAACTTTTCTTCAACATAACGACCCCCGTAACAGTTTGAGCACCACTGCCCATTCCATATATCCATTACACTGTCGATATAGAAAAACAGTAACTGACCTACAAAAGGGTAGTGACTTGCAAAAACCTGGCATTGTCACAGACCACCTTTACGACACCATAAATTATTTCTAAATTGTCAAAAATTGTTACAGTTAAAAACGGTAGTTTGCGAAAATTGCAAGAAAAGGGTTGTTATTGTTGCAAATTGTAACAATAAACAGTTTTGTTTAACAGTAATATATCATTTTGTGCTACTGTTCTTTGTGATATGCAAAGTTTTAGATATAATGGTGTTGAGACGTCTGTGAAAGATAACAATGGCAAGTTTTAATACGTAGAAAGAATCAGTTGCAGAAATATATGGGTATGTGTGCAGATGCTTCTTACCCGCTGATACAGCTAATGATCATGGTGTTCAACATTTGATAGGAGCTTCAGCCAGGAAACTCGAAGAGTTTCATATGCTTTGGATGGAAATGGGAGCTATACTTTAAGTTTTTGAATGATACAGGAAATCTCAAAGCAAATTGAATGCGTGATGATGATTTCGGTATTGTGATAGTAATCACAATCACTGTCACCATCGAGTTAGAGCACACTTGGTAGAAAGAAGTGATCGCAATTTGCTTAACTTTCAAGACAAGTATGGTCGATACATTAACATCAGATAAAGTGCAAAAGCACTACTTCTTAAAACATACGGTATCTACATATATATCGGAGTATCATCATGCATTGAGTTGTTTGAGATTTCCTGTATAACTATGACATAACCACTATATTATTATGGCCGAGAGTATTGACTCACCGATTATTAAAAGTTTTGTGAGAAGGATAATCACCAAACATTAATTTGAGGAGGTCCTTCTCACAATGCTATTTATTCTATGTTTTTCACAATTTAATTTTAATTACTAACACTACTAATAAGTATATTGTTTACTTACACTCTGGATCTTTGATGTCCTGAAATAAAGATTATTATAATATCATTCAAAAACTCAAGCTGTCACACCCGTATCCATACAACTATTAACAAAGTTCTGCTTACATGCACAATCCAAAAATTAATTCATTATTTTTCCCAAACTTTCGTGAACAACAAAAGCATATCTAATTCGTTGGTACAAAGACTGGAACCCCATATGGCGCTGATCAACGCTAACTACTGTTCGATGCTGGCTCCCTAGATGACTCGGCAACTAATAACAATGTTCGGTGTACAGACAGACATACCGATCGCTTGTAAGTTGATAGAGATTAACATTGTATTGGTAGCAACTGCCGATTTGCTCAGTGGGTGTTTGTACTTGTAATTTGGAGTTGATTCAATTTGACTGTTTTACAATAAAGATCTGAGATGTCAGATGTCATAGAAACAACAGCAGGCGTAGGTTACTAGTTTGTAGACGAAATGGCATTAAAAAACATTGGTAATTTTAACAGTTGAGAAGGACAAGTACTAAATTGTAGACTATTTAAGACATGTATAACTGGCTGAATGAAAATAATCTCTACAGTATTAAGGAATTTCTCCAACATAAACTTTAATCGCACTTCTCTCTTACGAGTTCCGAGTACATTTTAATTTTGCATGATTTAATTTTAAGCAAAAAGTGTTTGGTCTCATTTTATTTTGTAACATCTTTTTATACCGTGTTATTTGCAAATAAATATTATTATTAGAACAATGCTAATTTTTACTTTTGATAAGCGATATTGATGATTATGATATGTCCTCTAGCGCTCAGAGAATTGATGTTGTCTATTCAAACTAGAAAAACAACATCGCATCTTTATTGCTAAAACTATTATCCGAGTGTATTGCATACCTACATTCAATTTATTGGCAAGATCTAGACTTGTACTCATTAGTAGGATTATTTCCCACACTGCAGGACCATGTTTCTTCATCTATGATATAGCGTTATAAATTATTGTAGTTTCTTAACCTACGATAACATACAAATCTAGCTTTTCTACAGTGATTTGTAGCTACCTGTCAGTGGTTACTGTTGGCGGAGCGTGTACAGATTGACTGACATTCGATTCAGTATCTCTATTTACATTGCAAAATTTGAGTGCAGCAAAAAAGGCTTTTAAATGTAAGTATGGAAAATTAGACCTTCAATGTAGCCTTCGCGTCTATTCTTAGTTAAAATCTTTTGTCAATAAGCATTAGAAATCTTTTCATCCATAATCCTTAGATGGTTCATACAACAGCTAGTTCGTACCAATCGTGTGATGGACCACTTTATCCAGGTCTCTTAATCCAGCCAGAACCGGAATTTAAATGTATTTTCTTTTGCTTTTACATAAATAGATATAGTTATAAGTCCTCTAGTAACTACAACATCCAAAATTACTTTTGGCAAATACTGCCAAAAAATATACAAATCCTGAAATAATTTAAAAACTACACTGCAAATAACAGAAAAGCAATTTTCCGCAGTACCGCAAGCTGTACATTGCAGTGCAGTAGGTACTGCTAGTCAGCGTTCAACGTGAGCTAAAACTAGTGATTAATGGTGGACGCCCGCCGCGGGCGCCGCCGGCCGACGACTGCGGCTGCGGGCGGGCCAGACCAGGTATGGTTAACTTTGATGAGGTTTCTACCTACTGTGATGGGGACCCTTAAAGAAAAGTTCTGGTAAAGGCTAGGGTCCTCCTTATAAGCTTTCTACGACGAGAGGAAATCAAAAGCTGACAATGGAAATAAAGTGCCTAAGTAGATTTTTTTTTGTAACTAAGGAATAGGCCTGCCTTTTGACTACAATCTAGACCAATGAAAAATTGTGGATGAGGTCTATGAGTGGATATAAATGATGAGTGCTCACGCTAGCCTAAGACTGATGAGTCAGGTGGTTGGGACCACAAACGCTAGCAGAGAGTTAAACCCTTTATTAGCGAATATAATAAATGTGGAGTAGAAGAGCTTTGGCCTGCAGTATGTCTGAAAGTCCGGTGCACACAGACTATCTGAAATGCAATATATAGAGGACTGACAGTCAAGTACCGTGTCACTGATGTATCAGAGTGCCTTTTTGCACTGCTTTCCACTGAGTCCAGTACAGCAAATTGGTATTTTTCTAAGCCATAACATGAGTGGCTGCATTAGGTACTCCGTACTGGAACGGACCTGTGCTGAGTATGAATTATGAAGCTGTCCAGGTATGAATTACCTTATTTGGGATTAGCAGCATATTGGCTGCAGTCTGCTTTTGACTCGATGGAGGTTCGGGAAGCTTGAGGTTTGATGTCAACTCCATGCCCAACAGCTCCAGGTGATCTATAACTGGCAGATACCTTGGAAAGTAGCTGATACTTGGAACTGGTTTATTTTTGGGAATCACTCCCTAATATACTTGTATACAGGGTGGAACGAACATCGATTCACAAGTTGATAAGTACCATTAGGTCAGTACATGTACACAGTACCCTTTACATTTCTGACGTTTAGAAAACTTCACCGCTGGGGAGTCCAGTATCAGGAAATAAACTCATGGCATCAGGTTGTGCGTCAATGTCTCGCTCTGTACTTATATGAATTGTAAAAAGTCGTTTTCAGTTACTTCCGATTCACTTGATTCAAAACTCGTCTCAAAAAAACGTGGTTCTTATAGGTATCTGCTTAATGTCTGCACAGCAAAGTATCAAAGAACTTACAATACATTTTGGGTGTAAATACCGACTACTTTCTGAGAAATTTAAGCCAAAAATTTGCCAAGTTCTCAGAAAGTAGTTGGTATTTTATAAAGCACACATCAAAACCAATGTCAGCTACTTCAAATTGTCTTCTCTGGTTATTACCTACTCTTTGTTCGTAGTAAATCGTTTCTCCAGGACTTGATTAAAAGTTCGCTGTGCAATGTTGCAATGGGATTTCGATATGGAAACTGCAATATTATAAGTCTCTGGATACGAAAAATAATTTATTTTGTACAAACATAGTTTTATATTTTACAATATCCTGTGATACTTGGCGATGCTATTTACAATGAAGTAACAGTCAGCATATTTTTTTTTCACTGTGCACTCGGGCCCGGAGCGTTTCAACCCCATACGGCTCAAAACTGTAGTTACCAATAAGGTACCAGTATTTGCGCCCTTCGAGGGCCTCAGAACCCCGCCGCTGTACAGCCTGCCGTGCTTGAAACATGAAATGGCGCAAGGGTATCGACACAGGTTGCGTCCCACACCAAAGGCCTACCCATCTTCCAAGGCAACAACGTCCGGCCATCTGGTCTCTTACCATCGTCTCGTAACAAGCCGTTAGGTTCTAATACCGTTGGTACGCCGGCGGTAGCAAGAGATGACGGCGTGTCGTGTTATGCGACCTGCGCTCCTGTAACAAGGCAGGTCATGGTGCCCGAAGCTGTTGACAGCTTCACCGTATTGACACCTATACAAGGGGCACCTAAGCTTAGATAAGTAGCGAACCGGAACAATGTGTCATCCATCATAGTACCTATGGTGACTGACGGGAGTGCCTGAAGCCAGAGGCCCGACTCCCATTCTCCCACGGCCAACAGACGGGCACGCTCAGCAACACTAGGTGACGTGTTCAACACAGAATTCCGTATAGTACTGCAGAGCGGCACGTCCCACCGTGCCTGGGAAGACAGGTTGTCGGGCAAATCCGTATTGGGACAAGCCATTTTCTTTGATTTTATTCAGGCATATTAGCCAATATCATTATTGTGAAAAAATAATTGAAATCAAACCAGTGCGAATTTGACTCGTGTCCTGGGTTTCGCCTCAAACCTGAGGCCCCCACACGGCTTATGAAAGAACTGACTTTAACTTTGCAATGAAAGAAAAACCATTAATCCAGTGTGAGCGTGATCAACTTAAATGAAATAAGAAAAAATACACTAAATGTTACTTCAAAATACAACTTATAACTTCCTAATTCCAGATTCAAGCAAATTTTACTATGCGGTTGAAAGAAAATTCTACCAAACATCGCTCTACATCACAGTCGTCGTTTCAGATCTACCGATTTATGTTTGTAATCGCAGACACATACCCTACCTATAGTTAATCAACAATATTTTCGGGTATCTTCCCTTACATGTACTGGGAGTCTTTGATTTTGGTCAAATTATATGCTGCTAGGTCAACCAAAACTATACCAAAAGCTTTTGAAAGATGAAAAAAAAAGATCAAAGTATATGTCCTAATTAGCTGTATCTCTTCTGTCCCCTCTCCTCCGTCTTCTTGTTAGCGTTGACTTTGAAGCTCGACTTTTTCGGAACCGTGAATGGGCCGTCATTTGTAGATCTTCGACTGTTGTTATGAGTAGTGAGAATTCCGAGAGAAAACCACTAATCTTACCAAAGAGTATGGAGTTACCCAGTTACTTGGCGATAGAGGTCAGATAAGCAGTCGCTCCAAAAAAATATCTGCTGTTCAGCAGCATCCGGTCAGACTGGAAGCTGACCCCAACATAGTTCAGAAAAGGCTAAGCAGAAAATTAGGTACGGAGACCTAAAATCTAGGACATAATAAACTCCATGGCATGCTTATCAGAACGTTCGTCAAGTATGTGAATTTCACAAAATGGCACACACATAACAAAACAAACATAAATTGCAAGTAATAAAGTTATTAATTCTATCAACAACCAATTTCAAAACGGAACCCTTCAGTAACAATCAGCAGAATACGCGCCGATATAAGGGCAGGCACACAAAGCGAACGGCTAATCAAAAGCGTGCGACTGAGCGTGCAAGCGTAACGTCGAATATCAGAAACACCAGTCACTTTTCCCAGGGATTCGCCCCAGTAATAATAATGAGAAGGTGCCTACTAAGCCGGCGAATAGCGAAAATATCAAACGGGAAAAACATTTGGAAAATCTCTTCCGACCACTATACGATGAACGATAGAGAAAAACCGCGCACCACATTTTCATCCACTTTTCTTTTGGTTTAGGGGAGCGGAGGAGGTCACAGTAATCTGGACAGAACTACGTATGAAGCAAACTCCGTTTTTGCCGAAAACATTTTCTTCGTTACTTTGTTGAAGTTTTTTTCTTTTGTTCTTTTTTGCTAACGTCGGATGTGTATTGTTATTTCATTAGCTTAGTACTGATTATTTTTCTGCCTAGCTCGCCAGAAATCAGTCTTATTTCTTTAGATATAGGAAATTAATAACGTTGATAATTGATTTGAACCTACGTGGGATAGTTTGGCAGAAATTATTGTATTCAATACCTTAGGAACCAGATGTTGTTAATACCTAAACCTAATGTAAGCCTTAGAAACAAGTCGTTACGGGTAGTATGAAGCCGGGCTGTGTAGGTCAGATATGCAGTCGCTCAATGTGAAATACTGGTATTCAGCTGCATCCGGTTAGACTTTGAGCCGACCCCAACATCATCATCATCTACCTAGGCTTTTCCCAACTGTTTTGGGGGCGGCTTCCAGTAGGATAGGCCGTCCAACATGTATGGGTGTGTTGGTCAGTTACTGGACAACTGACCAACACACCCCAACATAGTTGGGAAATGAGAAACCAGGTGTACCTATGTGGTTAGATTCTAGTGAAGAGAAACTATAGACTCGTAAGTAATAGCTGTGTCGTGGTTCTTGCAATGTATACAGTATTCAAGAACCCAATGGGCGCATAACAAGGCGTAAATGATTACTTTCAACTGCTACCCATTACTATTCAAAGTACATTTAAATTGTGCAAAGATCATTAACAGCATAATGTTCTAATAACGAACTATTGTCGAAAAAAAAATATTTATACTTCAAATTCGTTACGGCTCCTAGCTAGGACTATTTAAAAATCGCATAAGGCAACGTTTTTTTTAATTAATAATATAAAGGAGTCCTTTCAAAGAAAAGGTCGGAATGTTTCAAACGTAAACGGCATGAATAATAGTTTTAAATGTATTTGAATAAGCAGTTCATTAATTATGTCGGAGGGTATAATAGTCATTTTTGACGTGGCCCTTCCTGCTTGCAATGCTTTCGCTCAGTTACACAATTTTTGTACGATAAGTCTGGAGTTTGGGTGCGGTCGGTATGCGATACCAAGCAGTTACCTAGCTACGTATTACTGAGTGAGATGCCTGTGATACAAGAAAACATAGTAGGGACTTCAAGTAGGTGAAGGAAGAAAGGTTATCTATGATGAATTGATGACGTAATTCTGTAGTAGGTACGTTTTTTATTTATAATTTGGATTGGTAATTATTTGAATAATGGATAAATTTATTGTTACTTATTTATATTAGTACAGTTAGGTTAAGGCGAAACATGGCTGTGTTTTAACCTGTGTTCACATTAACTTCAGTGGCAAAATCTTTCATGTTCACAACTCCGGTCCCCAAGATACAGGCGCTGCCTAGTTTTGGTACCACCGTATAGACCGAATGAACGTCACTTAGGGTTACAGATCGATATTAAGTTAAGATAATTATCAGGCAAGAATTGTAACAATGGTTCAATGAACATTATTATTATTCTCTTTATTTAATTGTATAGTTCCATCTTACATGCCATGTGGTTTTATACCTACTCTACATATAAATCATCTTTCTTATCTTAGCTAGGAAAATCAAGCTTCGGGTGTGTTTTAGTTGGTACCTACATGATTTAGATATATAAGAATATATTTTCATAAAATTCATATTATCTTAAAAATATAATCTTACATTTTTTTTAATACAGCACTAAGTACAAAACTCAAAGATTAATGATTATCTCAAAACTCGACAGTTCAAAAGTCGCACCCAAAAACGTTCTACCTTTACAATAACATATAATAGGGTTTCAAAACATGTTTTCTAATACATCATATGTCGTTAGTTTTGGCACAGATGCAGGACCAAGATCCATGTCAAGTAGTGCTTAAGTTTAGAGAACAACGTAGGGTCTCCGCGTGATTAATAGTACTCATTACGGAGAAAGGTGAGCCCCTGTGTGTCAGATTTTCATGTTCGTACACGTGGCATCTCTGTCCGGTGCGGGATTAGTGACGTAATCCACTTTGTGCGGAGTTATGGTTACTTGAGACAGAAGTGTAATAAGATAGTTACTTAGTGGATGAGACAATGTTTTGGTACTAAATCGAAGATATTTGTTATATAAAATGTGGGTTCCCGATACAATTGGAGAAATTGGGTTCTAGGTCTTAATTTAATAAAATAGTTTTGTGTGTGGGGCTCGTGACTAATAATTACAGCCGCACGGGCCATTTGGAGGCTAAGCTACGCTTCCCCAGGCCGGTCCGTGGATAGTGACCACCCATTACATATTGAAAACTCTCCGTGCCTCTAACTTTGTTCCTAGCTGTTATTTGAAGATCTTAAACAATTGTTATGGGTACTCAGAAGCCCGAATGTTTGACAACCAGTATTATCAAAGGGTATCGTATTACCCAGAAACTGGGTTCTGGGGACCGACTGTCGGTCCTTTTCAAATACTGGTATTCAGCTGCATACATAGTTGGGAAAAGTTTAGTATCAAGTTTTAAATTAAACTTGATACTAATGCATGGTATGTCCCAGAATCGTGGTATATCTTCAGAATACCTTGACATACCTTGTCTGAGACTAGATTCCAAGGTACCATAGATTAAAACAAAAAGACTACTTAATTAGAAAATTACATGCCAGCGTCTTTTACAAGGATCCTCCATGAAAAGAGGTTGAAGGTAATTAATAAAAAAAGTTAAGGCAAGCATAATTACCCCAGTACATCATCGCTATAAAACAAAGAAACATCACCATACATGAACTCACATGACCACACTCACTATAGTTCCTGAAAGCTGAAAGGTCTCGGGTCGGGCCAATTATGAAAATAGCGCACCTGCGCTTGTCAAACGCGGCCGCGCTTGTCTGCCGTCCTGTGATAGTCATTAATCTTTTCTTTCCTTCTACATTCCTGGTACCTCGGTGGCGGCTCTTCGCTCTATGAAATTGTGAGCCGCAAATAGAAGGTTTTATTTAGCTGTTTTAAGGATTTTTGGTCTATATTTATTTATGTAGTTATTTTTTATTGTAAATCGGCTGTCTTTATCCCTCTTTGAAATTAATAGGATGTAAGTTGTATTTAAATAGTTTAAAGTTGAATCAAAATAAAAAGGCATCAAATAAATACGATCTTTCATTTACTTAGTCGTAATACGACTTCTAAAAGAAAGTACCCTAACAAAACGAAACGAATGTTCAAATACTTTTCCGGTGTTCATGTTTTCAGGTTAATACTGTAGAGCATTCTGACCTCCGTGGACATGTAATAAAATGCTGGCTAAATATTATCAGACAAACACTTATTCATATTTAGAATATTTAGAAGGGAAAAAGTTCGAATATTAAATATTAGAAGATTAAATGTTATTATTAATATCAACAATATTGTATTTCATTGCAAGCGGTACTTCAGAAAAAATGGATCCCTTTACTTACTTACCTACTAAGGAATTAACAAGAACTGGTACAATAGATGTTGCAAAAACCCGCTCTTCCACGTTTATAGTGCGGACGGCCATCTGCGGAACTTCTTACCGGAATCCATGTTCCCCACGAAATAAAATCTTTCGGTTTTCGAGGTAGGCGTGAATCGGTTTTTTTCTAGAGGTAGCGCGCTCGATCCTAGTCCTCAGCAGCACTTAACATTAGGCGAGTTGTGGTCAAGCGCAAGCCTCATCGCCAAGTCTTTTCCCAACTGTGTTGGGGTCGGCTTCCAGTCTAACTGGATGCAGCTGAATACCAGTATTCTACATGGAGCAACTGCCTATCTGACCTCCACAAGCCACTACACATGATCCAACACGATACCCATTCGTAAGATTATATTTGTCAGACTTTCGGGCTTCTGACTACCCGTAACGACTGTCAAAGATCTACAAATTACAGTCGGGACCAACGGCTTAGCTTGCTTTCCGAAACGCGGAGGCGTTTTGATATGTAATGAACGGTCACCCATCCACAAACTGACCTCGGCAAGCATAACTTAACCTTATATAGACGCGTGTGGCAGTATTTATTTAGCCACGAGCTCGGTCCTCGGTCAAGCGCAAACCTGTGGAGCGTAAATAAAAATTAAAAAAAAAACTGACCGAATTGACTGCTTCGTTGGTCTAGTGGCCTCCTGTATAGTCCTGGGTTCAATTCCCGGGTCTGTCACAGTGTTATTGGGATTTTCCATCTGGTATTTCTCAGTAGCAGCCCGGAGTCTGGATTTGTGCAGCGGTTGATGCCAATAACTCGCCCCCTCTTACATGGGACTAAAAAAATACAGGCGCAATGTGGCTGTACAATAGTTTCTCCTCTGCCTAACCCTTTGGGGATTGCAGGCGTGATGTTATGTTATGTTAATAAAAAAAACTTAATACATATAGCGTAAATAGTGAGCTTAGTCAGTAGTACTTACAAGAAGCGTCATATATGATATTAGTCGCTTTAGAGTGGAAAGCTCGGGAATGAAATTTAGTTCATTTTTATTACAATTTTAGAAAGAAAACATCAATCACCCTAATTTCACACAAAAAAAGCTAAGTAACCTGTAATGATATCAAGGATGATCAATGACAACCTCGTTAAAACTCGCAAATGTTAAAAAGCTGTGGTGATAAAGTTTTACAGGTCGCCGATTTTTGTTCATCCTCAAAAGTTACCTCTATCGCATATACGACGTTTTCACCCTAAGGCGACGATGTCTATCTATCTATCTACTAATATACTTGAATACTCATTAGTACTTAACCTACCCATGTGCTAAACGATGATAGTTTTTAGTAATTACTAAAAACTATCAACGTTGGCATGCCATTACTTAATTACATAATGGCAGATTTTAATAAACCGTAGGGCGGCTACTCTAATGACAAGTAGTTAGGACTGTAATTAAAATTTTCTGGAATTTTGAAGCATTTTAGTGTTCTGTGGCGTTATGGTCTTCGTAATTAATAAATATAAATAGTAAATAAATGATGCTGGACAATCCACACATCACCATCTAGCCCCAAGCTAAGCAGAGCTTGTGTTTTGGGTACTACATGACTGATATACTTAATACAATAAATTACATAGAGAGATAATTTTTATTATACATAGCAAACACCCAGAACAAATTATTAAAACCTTCGTTAGCATTTAGGTCTTTGTAGAAATCCTAAAGAAAGAAAGAAAAAAACATTTATTTAGCACAGGCTCAGGCACACAACGACACAATACTAAACATAGAAAAAATAAAATTTAAAAACATCAAAAAATAATTTTATTTATGAATGATATGATATGATTAAGTAAATTTTATCCAAAGCTTTTTTTCGTTTATACCATTCTTTGGAATTAACATTACGTTTAATTTCCCGCATAGTTTCTTAATTAAGTACATACGTCAGCACATCAAGCTATGCCAAACCGTAAAATTTTCCCAATTGAACACGAACCTTATTCTTTTATAATAAGGTTGAATAACTATCAAAGAAATTTGACAGATTGAGGTATCTTGATGTGTCGGTAAATCAACAAAACAACAACTTTGTTGGTCAGATGTTATACTTATAAGCTATTTGGTACATTTTTAGGGTTCTGTAAGCAAGTGGCAAAAACGGAACCCTTATAATTTCGGTCTGTACGTGTGTCCGTCTGACCGTCTGTCCGTCCGGATGTTACCTACTCAGAAATTCTGGTCGGTGACTCATCATCTACCAAGCCTTTTCCCAACCATGTTGGGGTCGGCTTCCAGTCTAAGCTGATGCAGCTGAATACCAGTTTTACATGGAGTGACTGCCTACCTTACCTCCATAACCCAGTTACTCGGCAACAAGGTACGCCTTGTTAGACTGTTTGCCAGACTTTCGGGCTACTATCCGTAACGACTGTCAAAGACCTATAAATAACGACTAGGACCAACGGCTTAAGGTACTTTCTGAGGCACGGGAGTCTTGATAGGTTACAAACAGTCACCCATCCACTGACTGACCTCGGCAAGCGTAGCTTAACCTTCGATTAACCCGTGCGACGGTTTTTTTTTAGACGCGAGACGAAGACTATTGGCACCTTACTGATGAAATTTAGAAAGGAAAAAAAAATCACTAAATATGGTTTTATGAAAATATGAAGAAAATAAATTAATGGTGGCACTTTCCATAAATGTAAAAAAAAATCAGTACTAAAGTTACGACTGCAGCAATAACTTTGTTTTACATAGTTTCTTTCTGAAATACTATGAGATACAAACTTATTTCTGTAGTTGGTAAATTTAATACTGCGCATGCGTAAGTATATTCCTCACCGACTACAGAGCCCATTACTGCGTGTGGTCCAACACGCACTTGGCTGGTATTATCTCCATTATATTGAAATTTAAAGATATGGGTACTTTTGCTTATGATTTCGAGATATTATTGGCTTTATGGTATAATCAACTGCACGCAGAAGTAACACTTGAACTGCTAAAATCACCCTTATTGGGCTACAATTAAAACCCAAGTAACTACAGACGCAACAAAGAAAGAATTGTTGAGGTAGCTAAGGCTATGAACAGTACGATACTTTACAACCTACAAATTTGGGATCACATGGCGGCTTCATACATACTGTGTTCGATTTTAATCGGTTGAACGTCGGATGTTGACGCGTGATACCGACATTTCACCCTAAAATATTGTATTGATCGCCGCCGTCTGAATGGGGACTTATTATGAACGAGCGAGTGGCTGAGTGTATTACAGATAGGTTGAGCAAACATATTGATACGATGAAATAAAACAATTCATTTATAATGCAATAAGCCAGTAACAGCTACATGTTATTTGGTTTGAGTTTCCATCGAAATTCTTCAAATACACAAAATAAAACTCCACCCTGCATAGCGATTCTAGCGACATCTAATATCGAATAGAAGAAACTCTCCAAAAGAAGCTTCTTTGTACTGTTTTACCTACATCTAGCGACATCTAGTAGGGAGTGGAATAACTAAAGCCTGCAGCGAAACTATTGATTTTTAGAACTTTGAATACATTAGTGCGTTCTCCACCCCTCCGAGGGTTAATTTATTGCTGCACTGTGTAATTTTGTTTTAAAGCAAATTATCGATTGCTTGGTGTATAGCGTTGTTGCTACGCACCATAGTATTTTGTGATATTTTAACGTAAGCAAGCTTTTGTAAAGTTTCAAACCTTGGATTTATAATATAATGTATGAATACAAACATTTGTTTTATCAAGATGTTGGAATATTCAGGAAAAAAAAAGACTATTATTTATGCCACTTTCCTTTGTTCTAAATTTGAGATCAACTTATTGTCTCAACTATATCGTAACCTGTAGCATCTAATAATTAAAGTTTTCTGCAGGGAGATATGACTTGAGACGGTTCCAGTGTGTGAGAGGGATGGAGCTACACAGGACGGATAACCCTGTCCCTTTTTCACGACGGAACAATGATTGCTTTTACACGTCTTAGCGCCATGGGGAGCGTCGATCGTGCGCCCTTCTGAAGGGCATTCTGCAAGCCCCTATTCACTCGTCAAGCTTAGTGGTTACGGAGATAGTAAAAGAAATTGATCTCGCAGTCTGACACAAGCATCAGCAGCTGGATTAGCTAAGATGTCTAAAGACCGACATGCTATTGATTTCTTGTACTGTTCTCTGATTGTTTTATGTAGTTATACTGCTATGTTTCTGTAGCTAGACAGACAGTCAGAGAGACTGCTAAAGCATTCAGTTTTCCTTAAGAAGACCTCGAAGAATTGGTTTGTCATTTTGTCTTCAGTGGTAAGTAGGAGGGATTAATAAAAAACAAAGAAAATCATATTTTACATCTTTATTTTTATTTTACACACACATATTGTAATATAATATTCGACACATTTTGATAAAATATTTTAAAACACAATGCAATGCCTAGGTTACTGAATAAAATCCAAACAAACATTTTCAGTCAACAAAAAAAAAGCAAAAATAAAAACTCAATAGTTAATATTTCATATTTAAGAAAATTAAGAATACCTACCTAAAAAGCCTCAGATAATTAAATTAAATTTCAACCTAGTTCCCGACATATCTCACCTCTAGGCATTTTAATTTTGTAGGAGTATTTAGCAAGGTTACGGGTATACGTGGGTACCAAAGCGTTAAATGGCAATTAACATCAATTTAGTTTTATGGAATGAAACACCTAACACGAATCGTGAACATCACAAATGAACTATCTGTACAGTTTGTTGAACGGCTGTTTTATTTATGTACCTATACCGTTTATACCACTGAAGATCCAGAAATATTTTTTTCAAAAGATCAGGTGCGTAGTACTCGCAACCGAAGTGGGTGTATGACCAGATGCATGAACGTAAACGAAGCAAAAGGAGTATGTAATGATCGTAGCAGCTGGTGTTCTGAAGTTTCTGCCTCCTCGTAAGGGAAGAATAACATATTAATTTGACTGGGCTGTATATGTCTCCTTGAATGAGTCATGGGCTAAACCTAAAAGGTTGGTGCCTGAAAGCGTTTGGTGACGTCGTGGCAGATCCTGGCGAATATGGCGGGAGAACATAGGCTATAAACTTTATTTTTATTTAGCCATTTTGTTAACTATTTCAAGCTCTTTCTCAAGTATAACCTACAAATTAGGAACGAGAATTAATGACGATTTGAGTAGCTCTAAAGCAGCCGAAAGATTTACACAGAAATGATAAAATTTCAAATAAAATCTGTAAACATAACACATCATACATAATGTAACACGTACGAGAAAATAATTGAAAAGGAGACAACAACATTTCAAAGAATGCAAACAAGTCAGTTCCAATCAATTTGATTACACATAAGTATGCAAGTAAAACGAACTTAACGTGAAAATCGATGCACTTGCACTATGTGGATTAAGAAACTGATTATAAGCATACACAATTATCAGTGAAGAACACAGTCTGTAACACAAATACAAAAATAGAAGAAACAATAGGTACATTGACAAATATGTTCATAGAACAAAGAATGAATTTTGCAAGTTAAATATTCTTAACGTAGAATACAACACAATTCAATTTTAGTACAGTTTTTTTATCTCATAATTTTCTCAGCCTGTTAAATATTTGAACAGAAAACAAAAGCTTCTGATTAATATATTTTAAAAAATCGAAGGTCTAATGGTTGTATAATGCTACATGTGTGTGTGTCTAAAGAAACGACATGGTTTTTTCGAACCATAAACCGGTAAACCATACCCAAACCAAACAAATACTTCTTTTTATTATAAAGTTATACCAAGGTATAATATTCCTATATATTGTGTCACCATTATTATTATTAATCAATTGTAATGCTGCCCTTGTGTTTAATCATCGTATTAGGAAAATGGCGACGCGCCATGCATGAACATTAAGTGTTCTTCATAATATAAATGTTTCTACGAGTATAACACATGGATTGTAACACAGGTACTTGAGTATGTAATAATAAGTATGCATATATATGTAACTACTTGCAAACTTATTGGTTTTGAAAGGAATTCCATAAAGTATCTAAGTGAATAAAACAATATTGTTTTTTTTTAATTATGAATTGGGCATCAGATTAGTAGCCAGAGCAATATTAAAAAAAAACGTATAAAATAATGTTGTTTTTATTTTCATAGGCTTCTAACTTCCATCACTCTATTGGATTAAGACAAGTTTTTTAAATTATTATTTTAAAAATGAACCTGAAGTGCCAAGTGCCTTTATGACTTAGTTTATTTTTAGATATTTATTCTGTTTACCTATTTATTTCGAACCAAGCACGCCTACATCTAATAATGTTAGCATATTATCATAAAACCTTGTTTATTTCATTCAAGAAAATATTCATATCTACAAAACAAGATTCCCTCCCTAGCCCATTTCCATATTGCTAACAATAAGGAACATTCATTTCGTATGAGTGTGGGGAATACAATTTTGCCTAGGGCGTGCCATGAATTTCATATTTTTAGATAACTTTAGTTTTATTTTATACAATACGTGCTTAGTTTTTTTTCATGTTTTCTGAGCTGATAAACGGAATATTTTCACTTTTGTGTTATGTTCGAGCTGGAAATTGGATACGTTACCCAAATTAAATGGCCTGTGAGTGACTAAAATTCACTTTCCTGTACTTGTGTAGAAAATTATTTGTTCCTAGCTTTCTAGAGATTTCTATTGGGTCACCCTTACATTACCTTATATGAAATTGGTTCTAATCCAATATATCACGAAGCTTGATCACAATCTACCTATTAAATTGATATTATTGGTAATAACAGGCTAAGAAAATGCTAAGAAGAAGACAACAGGACAATAGTACATACACATTAAAATACACAGAATAAGGAGTCGCAGTAACATAGCCGGGATTAACATGGATTTTGCTCAACTACTTACTAGCGCTTTTAAATTTGGAATAGCGCTAAATCACTCAGGATTAAGCACTAAATACAGAAGATATATCAATGTCAAAAGTTTGACATTGAGCTAGAACAGCGAAGTACATACGGAGTTCCAGTAGAAAGCGCGGCTTATACTGAAATACTTAGTTGTATTTCAAAACCGTTCTTAAAAAAAAATAGTTTTGACAAACGACTGTCATCCTCAGGCTATGTCACTGTGACTAAAAGACACAAAATTTAAATAAAGAACAGTTCTTCTATAGTGATGTCATCATGGTCTTCAACGTCGCAGTGCATGCACCACACAAACCTCTCTAGAACCGAATTTGTCGCCTCACTTCAAACAAATTCGGATCTACAGGGTAGATGTAGGGCACTAATATTGATGCCGTTGGGCACCAAAGATGTTCTCTTCTCTTTCTTCCTCGGAGACATTTCTGAAACAAGACAAGTATTTGAAAAAAAATCCACATGGCTTGAGTTGGGGATCGTAGCACTGGGCTGTTCTTGTTATTTTTGGTATATAGGAAGATGGTGCAAATGTAATACTTATAACAAATTACATCGACTAAAAATGTTATGTATTTTGAGAGTTCATATAGAGAAATTGACCAAAAAATACAAAGTACCTAATAAAAAATAAGAGTTAGAAATGCTCTGCCTTGGCATGTGTAATTTTGTTTTTTTTTAATGCGAATACAATTTCTAAGTGCATAATTTTTACTCCCTGGTGATAAATTTTCACAAATATTTAAGTACACTTTAGTTTACTTAAAAATAAATAAAATAAAAATTTACCTATACTGATGAATTCTTGTCTGGCTACATAATACCTACCGAGCTAATACGCATGTGCCCAATAATCACGGTATTGTTTGCTCTTGCCGTGGATTTTGTAAGAGTTTACATAAGAGATAGCATTTTCTGTGATATTTATGAGAAATATGCATCTGTGAAAAAATATAGAACTCCGAATACCAAGCTGTTGATTGGCGTGCCTGTCCGTTTTCTGCTTGTTCTTGACATAAACAGGGAGGTTCTATAGGAGTTGAAATAAAATGAAGAGAAAGAGAGCTCAGAGAGAGAGAGAGAGAGAAGTGAGAAAGAGCCACCTCTGCTAATAATTAAAAATCTAGTGGATATTGAAACTAATCAAAATTATTAATTTGTTTTGTACCAAAAAAATCAAAAGAACAAAGAAATACTAGGTAAGTAATAAAGCGGGGAAAATACTGTGTTAAGTTTTCTATGACATTAATTATTTCATTTGGTCCATCTTCTTATATATTTTTCTGACTTCAGCTAAGAATGTTGAAGTACTATTAGAAGAGAATGCCGTTGTGATACTATAGATAAGATAAATGAAGGGAACTTCTCTGAATCCATCGAAGTTGTATCAACCAAGGCGCCTAAGCCTCAACTGCGCCGCCTAAGTTGATTGCACCTGAAATAAAAACAGAATAATGTTCAAATACTAGGAAAATAAATTACATTAAAAAAACGCAAGATTTTGAATGTAACGTCAAAACACACATCCATCAAGATTAATAGTGTTGTCAACGCATGGTAGATTTTTATCGATTACAATATCGTCGTATGGTAGCGATGGCGGCGGCGGCGTCACCTACACAATCGGATTCCATAATAAGCGTGTAACAGAAGTCGAGAGTTGTAATCGATCATCGTAATTGCGCTGTTTATCTATAGACAAGAGTAAGGTAAACATCGGAGACAGGTAAGGACATTAGTGTTTGTACAGCCTTATACTGTCCGCAGATGAATAATGGCTTAGTGATCGCATTAACACAAGGCTGAAAGTAGGTAAGTGAGGGAAAGTTGTGTTGATAATTTCTATTACCTACGTAGATATTTTACACATCAACCGAATGAACTTGTTAACAGGGACTCATTTTAGACGGTACATGTTAATCAATATGAAAAAAAAATCGTTTGTTTTACACACACGTAATACCGTTTCGCGAATGTTGCATCACGCTGACTCACAAAAACGTGTAGTAATTTCTGTGAATCACTAAGATTATATCAACCGGTTTTATAAAATAACTGAACTAGTAGGTATTCCAGTTATAACGGTGTAAATTTTAATGCTTAAATTGGAGTCCTCCTATGGCGAGAATTTTTATATAAAAACGCTTACCTACGAGTTGTATGCAATATTTTTATTGCTCGATTAATATCCGCTCGTAAGCACGATCCGGGACGTCGATAATGTCGACATCGACATCGTTTCTATATTTAAATCACTGTTCATCGAACTTTAAGTAATCAGCGCGTCACTACGTCTGCGGCCCGCGAATTCGTTGGATGATTCTCCAACCTTGGCGTAACGAGGTCGCCATCCGCCCGGCGGCGGCGCGGCGGTGGCAAGTGGGTCAGAGGACGCGCATGCGCGCTCCGGACACGAGCAATGAGCACCGCCCCCGCCCTCAAATGAATGGCCGGGACCCCCCACTTTAGACCCACCAGCCAGTATATAGAGACCTCCCCTTCCTAGGATCCTATTTACGATGACAGCATGATTTGGGGTGGCTCAAAGGCTGGAAGAGCTCCGGCTACCCTGGTTTTTTGTCCTAGCAGCTGTTGTACAAATCTGTTGAGCGCTCAGCCCACTAGTTGCTAAGCGAATCTTGGGATGTTTGATTTTGTCTATTGTCAGTGGCTATTACACAGTATAACGCCTACTGATAAACAAGAAAGGTAAAGATTGATGCTCTATCCCGTGTGAATTATTCAATGCAAGTATATTCAATAGTATGATTGCCCATCGGATAAAATCAGTTAAGCGTGAATACAAATACTGTCTACATTATGAACTCATTCTATTGCTCATCCTACATAGTGTGCTGTAGCTACCTATTCTTTGTCTTGTCTTGCCTTTGTATCAAAAGGACCAACCCAAAGAGACACTCCCTAACTTTTGTAAACGTATGTAATTTCACTACATTTTTCATTTCCAATAATCACGTTTTCCTTTGAACAAACACAATCTTGTTTCCTTTCATAGCTCTTAACATAAGCATAATTTATGAAGGGAGACAACTTTTCACAGTTCTTCTATGTACATTGGTTTTTATTTCATTTGTTTCTACTACCTACTTACCAACTTTTTATGGAATAAAACCTTACGGGGCACATTTTTGTATTGTTAGAAATTTTTGATAAGCAAGGGCTTTTTGAAACAATGGTCCTAAAATCGGTGATACAGAAATTCAGAAGTTAGTAGGAACTAAACATAATTTTAGTCTCTTGAATGTTAAAACATTTGTATTAATAATATGTGTATTATTTTGATATATAAGCTAACCATATACATAGTAAAGCAAAACTCAAAATCAGAAGCTCTTTGTGTTTTAACATAGTTGAAATTGGTTGGCTTGAAAGTTATGAGACAGTCCAGTACTACATTATTTAGACAAAAACATTCTCAGTTGAAATTGGATGAAATGAGAATCAGAATTCTAAATAAACAGACGAAATAAAAATGTTGCGGAGAACAATTGGAAAGGACGTCTGAGAAATAATGAAAAAGAAAGATTTATACAACGGGTTCAACTACATTTTGTAGTCGTTAACATAAATTTCTTGCGCTCTAAATGCGAAGCTGTATAATACATTTCAGCCCTAGAAGCCTGCACTGGTGACCTAGTTCTGTCAAATAAATCTAACTTAGCGAACGCTTAACTCTATAGTTGAATTTATGTACCGAATTGTTGAAATAATTAAACTGGAAAACTGAAAACTCACCGATGAAATCCGAAAGCAGGCGAGAACTGAATTGACGATAGAATATTTTCAAGAGTATTATTATTCGAAAATGATGTTAGAGACAAACGCAACGAAACACGATGTGAGCACAATGAGAGACGATCTCGGTATGATGTGTTCCTGTACAACGTAGCGCTTGAAACTATTGGTGATGAAAACTATTAGTAAGCCACTAATTGTACGGCAGCCTACATATGCGGCGGTAATTGGCCCATTTACACATTTCGTTAGTCCAGCGTGCATAATTGTTGCCTGTTTACATGGGAGATGATACGAATGTGCCAACCAAAATCGGTGTAAAAATTTCAAGGCTCGCCGAACGATTGGAGGGCATGAAATCAAGGTGGTAATAGACAAATTAGAAATTGTTCTTATTTGATGATTAACACCTTCCAAACGTTTTCTGTGTCCGTAAATTGTGAAAGACTTGTGGAGTAATTTTTCCATTTATTCTTTTTGTTAGTTTTCTGTATTTCCACTCCAGAAATGCGTTTCGTTTTATACATCTCGTCTTAAAATATTCTTGTAAATTAGTCCTAGCAACAGCCGCTAAAGACCAAGACTAATATATTCATTACGACACGATTGAGTAAATATGTAAATAAGTATACACCTACTAGACATTACATAAATATATAATCGGAAAAACCATGAACCACGGTCAAACATTAACAGTTACAAATTTAATAACACATTCATACAATGAGGGTGATCCGTTGATCATTTGCATATCTACCGTTGAATATATTTAAGACAAGACAATGAGGAGGCAGCTAGATAATAATTTATTTACAACAGTGTTTGAATAGTAGGAGCTTGGTGACGGACTAAAGCGTCTGGTAGCATTCCAATCAAGCTATCATAGATGCATAGAAGAATCAATGTACTCGATATATAAACATAACGTTTGAACGATAATTTACCTGCAAATTTGATTGGAATGGAAGACACGTACCTACATAGATGGTGACGAACATTTAAATTCAGATAAAGTCAAAGAGCCTGTTGAAGCTAATCTAAACCGTGATAATAAGGCTACAGATACTAGTTTAAAAATTGTTAACCAAGGCGAGACAAAAGGATCTGTGTCAAAAAATAAATATTCCAAAAATGTAGAGCATTTTTCAATATCGCGTCCAAAAATACCAGAGGCAATGACTAATGCAGTGTAGTTATAGCGCTAATAAATACCGACCCAGAAAGTTTGTTCGAGCACAAACAATTAACGGGAACGCTTTGTTACATCTTTTAGAGCCGAACACATTGGATCTATTGTTTAAGCATCTTCACCTTTTATAGGTTTTATGAGTTTATTTGAAACATCTTTGTTTGTTTTAGGTACCTGAGGTGGAACATCAAAAGCGGGTACCGATTTTATTGGTGCCAATATTGTTACATTGATTTTTGTATTGGCTTTCCTAGTTGGTACAAAATCTATACCTTTCAAAAATTCTGGAAACTATTTGTATGCTTCACGTTTTTAATGGACCGTTACTAATTTAAAAGTACATAAAGAAAATTAATATTTGATATTATAACACATAACATACGTCTGGAATGAAAACTATTCTCTTTAATAAACTAACAGACTTATGGAAATGAAAGTCATACAACAATACACTAAATCACTAAAATATCATCACGGTTTCCCCCACATCTAATAACGGAAGCAGACAATTGCCCATAAAATGTATAGCTGGTTAAACATGTCCTTTGGCGCTATGCCAGAACGTCTGCGAACTTAAACATTGACCGAAACAATTTTATCAAAACTCATCCACGATGTGTAATAATTAAAGGAGATACATAAATTATGTTATGTACTTACATTTTAAGAAGCGACGTTTCTCCCATCTCTCCACGGCTGGCGCTATCTGAAATGATTGCCACATAAAACATTAATATTTATTACAAATATTATGTCAAAAGATGAAAGCACTGCATCGTAATTCAATGTATCAGGAATTACAAAAAGCTTCCACTGATGGAAACCGACCTTGTTCATCCTGCTTGATACGCGCCAAACTGGCGTTGACTTGACAGTCCCGCCAAACATGGCTGCCGCTCGTGTGGGAAGCGGAAATACACGAATTACTACGAGCCAGAAAGGATAGAACAATCTGTGCGCGCGTGCAAAAAAGAGACAGACGACAGGTCCTGGCTGCTCGAACTTTTAGAAAGAGATAACGTTATGCGATTTGACAGGAGTGCGAAAGGATAAGAATCTCATCTAAACGGTTTTTAGGGTGGAGCTGTCTGGACTTTCGGGTCGGCGAGACGCGCAGATGGTAACAAAAAGGGACCAGTCGGGACTAAAATTTGGGCATAAATTGAACGACATTTTTGCCACATTGCTACGAGGCCGTCCATCGTCTCGGGAATGAACAGAAACGTTTAGCCCTGACGTTATTTTGTTAAAATTTTAGCTAATATAATGCTATGTTGAACTTAATTATTTAATATAAGTAATTAAAAATCTCATTAGCCTTTGAAGTCAGTCCAATTTTCCTCATTTGGCATTATTATTATACAACCGGAATTCTTTTCTAGTATGATAATTTGACCATGTGGATATGTTTGTACTAACAAAACACGTTTCGCATAACAGAATTAGCTATATTCAAGTCACGGGGTCACTGACTCGGGATTTATTGTTGGTTTCCTGCCGTTTCATTAAACTTCATATTTTTCCTAAGCCCGGGTTCGCCGACCAAATGTGTCTTCCGCTTCTATTTGTTCGGACCATCATTGTCGTTCTATTTTAGGCGAATAGTAAGTACTATGAGTAGTTTTAAGTACGATATGCACGATCAGTTACATCATTTTTTTAAATCTGAGACGTCGTGTAATTATACACTTAAAGTCCAAGAAATAAAGTCTATAGTTCCTCGAATTTTGGCTTCAAGAAATACGCGTACGGGCAAATGTTATTGTGATTGCATCGGGAGTATGGCATCGCCTTCAATGTATCGAAATGTTTTATTTTTAACCGTGATGTATGACCGTATAAACTGATCGCGTCTTTTCCTTATCGGATCAGTAGCACCTTCTAAGGCACCCACCATTAGCAATTTGTTGGGTCTAGGTGACAGGATAACTGATGCACAAACTATTTTTGACTAGAGAATGGAACTCATTAAATGCACCATGTTTTCCTACTAGTAACTACTTATCATGTTCTCAATGCCTTCAAAAAGGAACGGACGTTACGGGGATGCGAGTTCATCACACAAATATCTAAAGCGGAGAAGAAGAAAGTCAGGTAAACAGCATTTTAAAAAGAATAAGTAATAGAAAATAAGATGGCGATTTTAAATTATTAAAATAGCTGCACTTGCTGATAACCACGCTGCTAACAAATGAATATGATTAGTTAAACATAATTTAAACTAACATTTACTTCATGGAATGTACTGGTATTACATATAAAGGTACCTACCGTATCCATTGAAGCATTCCAGCATTCCATTACTGATATAGATGAAATATTTCAATCAAGTCGAAATATTTTGATTAGTAACTCTGTATCTGTCTCTTGGCAAAGACTTTTATAGTATATTGCTAGGATATTAACATTAAAATATATCTTGAAGTTAAACCTTTACGGCGCGTTCGCGTGCCTAGAGTTGGTTTTATATAATGTGTGAGAGCCATGACAGGTTTTCAGATATAAGTCAGGCTAATATTCAGACTCGCTCAAGAAACGAAATAATATAAATAAGGAATAAGAAATAAACAAGGAAATCGCAAATACCTAAACTGTTATATGCGACGGGCTCAACCTGAATTTCAGAAGTAGGTACATGTAACAGGATGAGTTAAGAAGTATCTTCGATACTAGTAACCGAATTAATACATACACGAATCTATAAGAACTAATGAGCAAAACCCACATTCCATATATTATGATGTCTTATCACAAGCGAGAAGTCTAATTGGTTAATTCTAGTACAATGTCAATCGTGAGCTGGTCTCAATAATCGCATACAACTCTAGCACCTTTACTAATTGCTGTGTATCGAAGTATAAGACAAAAACCAGTAATTACTATATTAGATACCTGTAATTTGTACTAGTACAATAATAATTCGAATCGCACTTTGCAAACTGGTTTTATTTAACCATTTACACTTTAAGACATCGATGCACGTTTTTGCAATCGAACGAGTTTGTTACACGAGCTTAGCTATCGAATAATCGATCCATATGTATTAGGTCTTATCGATATTCTGTATAATTGATCGATAATCGTTTGGGTATTCATTAAATGCCAGGTTTAAATAAGTAATCGGCAGTACAGTGATCTTATTTATCACTTACAAGTTTATCTCCATCGGTTGGCGCCAGTCGTATTTCTTTTAGTGAAAAGGAAACATCTGCTACGTATAAAGAGCGTTTCCTTATACTAGATGACGGATAAGGTAGACGAGCCACGCCGTTATACCCACCCTGCAATAAGGAATCGCTGAAACCTGATTGGTTGTTACGGTTTGCACCAGCCCCCCGGATTGGCCGACGCACCTGCGCAGTCGTGCTGTCGTCGGCGTCTGCCCTGTTTGAAGTTGTACTACGTTCATCTATGTTTCAAGTAGGTACTCATCGAGCATGTATATTTTGAATTCAGTCTCGCGTGAATATTGCAGATTATATACCGGCGAATTTTACATCGACTACAAAAAGTGTAAAGCTTCTCTATTCGATGCTTTTATACTAATATTTTACTTTGGCATATTTGGATTTCGTGCGATGAAATTATTCTTGTTCATTATCTTAGCATATTTCATATTAAATGTTCATATTATAACATTACCTGGCTTCTAAGAAAAGATAAGATTAACGATTATTATGTTAACCTGGTTTACGTTAAACTTAATTTCGTAGATAAGAGATTAAGGCAACGGAAGCTGCCGCACACTGTTTGCGTTCACATTTTAATATCGTATCAACTAAGATTAAGATTGTATAGTATGTCACCTGTGGCTTGTAGGTAGCAGATAAATCTTTATTTACCTAAGATAAGGATGCAGTGTGAAATACTATTTTAAACAGGTAGATACGTTTAAAACGCAAGGATATTTTCAACACGTAAATGAACAAACCAACCAGAAACCTTTACGGAAAATTTTGACTCCATTTTGTAATTAAGTTTGGATGTTACGGATTGTACCTTAAGATAAGCAAAGAAATTTCAAGGGGCGCGTAAGAATAAAAACATTATTTCCTTTTTCGTTTACCAGTAAATAAGGTTTAGGATGCCTGAATATTTATGTTACCTATACTTACGAAGAAAATTATAGACGAGAAAATATCCAATCTTCTAAACGATTCCTGAATACCATTGGACCGACAATTATTATTTTGATATTACTAACCGCTCCAAAAATACGAAAGAAACCTTATATAGAACACAAATGTGGTGAGTAGATTCCAATGTCGTTATTGGTCCTCGGTAATTACATTGATATCGATCGTCGGCACTTAATGCTATGCATTTATTTTCTACCATCAGCTTGTTTTATCGACAGGAACACAATATTTTGACATCGATGACTTCCGTACAACGAGGCGTGCCGATTGTATCGATCGGCATCGTCGAAGCAACTCACAATCCCGCTAGCTTCGAAATTTTGCGCGTAATGTAGACGAGAGATTTTGAGGTGAAATTGGAATTTACTGGTACATGCTGTGGAAATGTTCTGGGTTCGTATTGATATATTTTATTAGGATGAAACAAAACATTGAATTAAGTCTGAATTTTGTTTGCAGAAATGTACGGACGGATTTTTGGAATGTTCTAATTCAGATGATTCAGCTTGTAATTAGCATTAGAATTCAGATTTTAACGATGACTACACCTAAATTTCTAAACCTAAATTCTAGCAATGATTTTGATGATGAATAGAATAGTATAGAATACTCATGAAAACATGAAAATCATGCATTTAAGAGTACAGTTGATGATTTATTTCTGTATATTTGTTTAACACGCCAAACAAGCAAATTAATTAACTACTCTGAGAAGAAACCACGAATCAAACTCTATTAGGAGTCAGCGTCTCTTTTAAATCCTAGACATCTTGGCCAGATAATGTGAGTATCATGCCGATTAGTGTCCGAGGTGGTCTTTTAAGGAAAGAAATTCTCATATAAAATACGAGTGCACTTGTTCTGTCAGCGCAAAATGTAAACTCCCTCTACAAGAATACTTTAATGATATTAAGGGAAGTGTTTACTTATTCATCACGCAATTCCAGTATCCCTTTGAAAAGTTAAGCAGCTACAACCCTAAATAAAAGTTGCATGGAGCCGACGATAAACTGACGAATTTTTATAATAAAATATTAAAGGACTGTAAAACGTAGCCATGATAAGTCAAACAGAAAATATCCTCGTAGACACGCAATCCTTGAGAACATTATTATTTATTTACAGGGCTGTTTATGAACTTGGGAACTTTTAATGACAGTGAAAATAACTTACGTTGGTAATAAAAATACATTAATTCTTATATAAGTTTGTCACGCGACTTTTCCCGTGAGGACCGTTGAGTTTCCTTCACAAGTGCTTGGAAACTTGGCAGGTGCAAGTTTGAACGGAGATGTGTTTTGAAAAAAATATGATGCGAAAGTACTGGCAGTAGGTACTACTGTAGACGGCTTTAAAAAAAATAGTAGTTTAGTATCGGTATACCTATTTAAAGAGTAAGTAAGTAAGTACCTATATATTTATGAAGTACGTGGGCGTCGGCTTATATTTTCAAAGTATATGGGCGTCGGCTTATATCTTCAAAGTATATGGGCGTCGGTATACATTTTCAAAGTACATGGGACTCGGTATACATTTTCAAAGTACCTCTTCATCAGTATATATTTGAAAGACACAGTTCTTTCAATAGTACTTACGACTATCCTTGAGAGGATATTGAATTTGAACCTGACGTAACTTTTATTGCCGCTATTATTTTTATGTAAATACAGACACAGGTAACAGACAAAATGTAAGTACACGCTGGCTTCCATGACACCCAGTCATGAAACTTAACGATTCATGTCACGTAGACCTAAGTGTGAACGATTGAATTTTTATTCGCGTGTTTGCATATTGAGAACGTAGTTTTAAAATAGGAACTTACTTTATCTTTTTCGCACTCTACATTGTTCTTTTATCTATGGGTTTCGTTACCAGTCAAGTATTTTGATATGCCAATAAGCTTAGCTAAGTCCTCAAAGAGATTACCTACCTAGTAATTGAAACTATTATGTGACTTCCATTTTTAAATAAGTTAACCTACACAATGCAATGTATAATTTTAATAATAGAACAAACAACCTGGCTCGTAATAAAATTGCGGAAAAAACAAAAGAAATCATAATAAAAACGTAACGGAAACGATTTATTATTTGTTAAACGTCGCATTCGTATTCTAAACCCATAACTAATAATAAAAAGGGTATCCAACTTTATGAAAATATACTCCGATTACATGCCAGCAACACGGAGCTAATTTTTATTTGTTATTTTCCACGGCAGCAAAAACGCGATGTTTTTAATAATTGCATAATAATTCAACGGGAATGGAAAAATGTACAGTGATTTAAATTTAGTGGCACTTTTACAGTTCAGACTGTAATATTACCTACTTGTTCACGAAATAGGGAAGGAAATAACCTGGTGTTTGCGAGGCTATTAAATGGGTATAATGCTTCAGAAAAGGTGGAACATTAGTGGTTGTTTTAGCAGTCTGAGTGATTAAAACCCGAAGAGCCCTTTAAGCCTCGGAAACCTTTATCCCTTTGCCGAGCTGTTATCTAGTTACACATAGAGCCGTCTACCTGTAACTACGAGTGATTTAGTTTATGTACTGAAGCTGGTAGAAGGTGTTTCATGATTTAATTAGGTATATAACAAGAAATAGGTACCTATTTCGTTCTTTTTGTCGTTGGTGGCGCAAGAATGACGAAATCTAAGTATATTTTATCGTGTGCCGGTAAATATATAATACGCAAATGTAGTGGATCAATTCGGAAAAAAAACACGTGAACTTCTGAAATGGCAGCGCCATTACCACAAAACAAAAGAGCTACAAATAAAACGTATTTTTCAAATGCCATGACAATGGGCGGAGAACAGAAAGGTCAAACCTTTTTTGATATCACACATTAACATGCATAAAAGGAGAAATCAGAATATTATCAGTGTACCAACCCCCAATTCCGCACATGCGTAGAACGCGCGCAAATATCGACGAGCGTCAGCGTCGCGCGCAGGCTCCCTACCCCGATAACGTAAATAATACAATAAAAATAATAAAATCCCACTCGATTTGAATGTCTTCTGTTCTTTGTAGGTACGGAGTTGGCTTGATGGACTGTTATAGCAACCCTCGAAACGAGATTTTGTTGCGACTATAAGACTTTTTTACGACGACAGTATAATTGATTGGCTGACCTCGTCGCGACAGAAAACGGGTGTTTGTTTCAATATTGACAAGGGAACAAATATTAAATGGCTTTGTGCGAATAAATGATCGCTGGCAATGCCGAAAAACAATTGTGCCCTTAAAGAAATTGGCTGAACTCCAATGAATACACGTTTAGTCCTATTTACTATGATTAAGAGTAGACTTTTTAGATTAAAGTAACTAAATGCTTAAATTTATTTTAGCGAGTCCATTTAAGTAATTCAAACGATGAAAGGGATAAGTAGACTTGAATTCGAATTTAAAACAGTGTGAGTACACGGGAGTAATGTATAATGCGGAATTACTGTATAATATTCAATTTAAACGCAAGCACAAGTTTTTTTTCTCGAAACCGTTATAGCGTCCTCAAGAAACGCTATTTATTTGTTCCACGCACTTCGAAACAGATGCGTTTCGAACCATTTGACCGTACGCTGCAGTGGACGGGTTCAAATGTCAAAGGCATCACTATTTTCTTGCTTTCGTTTCGTCCAATATCTAATAAACATTAAATTATAACTAGCGTAAGTACGATACAGTAACTGTTATGGTGAAGCACCGAAAACGCTCAATGAAATACCGACCAAATAACAATAAATCCGCGGCCATTTTAAAACAACTTGAAAATTTATAACCCTAAATCACGCAAAGGAAATTAAATCAAATAACCGTATAATTTAAATTCATTACAAATAATAATTCGATAATCAAGCGGCGATGTCGCGAGGTTGGTGTAGAAAAATTCAAAATTTCGCTTACCGGAGGGAGGCGTATGGGGCAGCTGCGCGTTGCGAAGTGCGAGCGGCGACACAAGCCTACGTCACCCCTCCCTCCCGCTGCCCCGCCCTACTCCTTACTCCTCACAGATTTGTCTACACAACCCCTCGCTACCGGAGTTAACAGGCTCTAGATATAATAATACGTTTAATTATCCTATAATAGGTTTGCTTCTGTAAATTTTCCGATCATTAGTAACAACATAAGAGAAAAATTTAAATTACTATCTGAAGACCAGTTTGAATATATCGAATATCCACAACACGCTAAAATAAATTTCAAAAATGGAACGGATTTCGTTCGAAAATAACTGTTAAGTAATTTAAAGGGAAGTAAATCGGAGTTCGTACATCAAGCCCAGAGTATAAGAAACTTTTTCTGCCAAACCTTTTTTTAAGAAAAACGAAACGTTAAGTGTGACGGAAAAATTACTCAACATAAAACGTGTGTGACTTTGTACAAAGATGTACAAACAAAAGTAAAATGCGTGCTTACCTATTGACAGTGAAACCGTTAAAGTCGGACGCGTGCAGTGACGTAACCGAGCCTGCCGGTTCCGGAGGACGGGTTCACATGGCCTAACGTTTAACGTACGATTATTATTATTTTAAAGAGAATTTGTCGGTTTAGAGACTTTTAAAGCTTGTTTGCACGATAGGGACTTGGTTTTTAATTTATTCGTTACTACCGGCATCGTACGGTTGTATTAGTGATATGTGAAAACATTGATATTTTTGACTTATTTAAGTAAAATATTAATGTATTAAATACACCGACTTTCCGAAATAAATGCTCTGAATAAATGTTATAGTGAAAACCGTATTCAAATGTTAAATGAGTAAACGATCTAACCGGTCACATATATAGAAATGAAAAATGGCTTAGTTATGTACTACGTAAAATACCTAACCTAATACACGCGTATAAATACTTGTTTTATAATATACTTATAAGTACCTATGGTTTTAAAATATCATATTATTCGTATCAATAATTATGTATTATTGTGTATATTAATTGTATTTGTAGTACAAATCGCTTTTGAATCTTGTGTAAATGTAACGGAAGATGTTAGTTTTTACGAAACAGTAGAATTTTGTTTTCTGATTGTTTTTGTGCCATTTCACGTATGCAGAATGGAATCGATTCAGTAGTTTTTTATTGGTCGGTGGTGTAGTCTTTTTTGAGATTTAACATTCATAGGTTGTGAAATTTAATAATACTTATTATATACTAGTCTCCCTATCAGGTGTTTGCAGATTTCTGTTACCTACGCGACTTCTTACTTGCTTCTTTTTACTTTTGGCCAGTATCAGTCACAAAATTTGAGCATTTATTTATTTAGAATTAAAATCATTCTGCGACGATGTTCTTCATATTTATTTTCATACAAAAGACTCCCAAGAGGCGACTATTCATAAGATTTTAAATATTAATGCAAATTCTCGAGGGACGCTTAGTCGGTGCCTTTATTCAGAAATAACGTCATTCCATGACATGTCAATGTCACATTAATAATATATTTTCAAATGAAATGCATTCTATGCAAATGCTTTGTCTTTTTGAATATAGAATCTAATTACCGTTTTTGTCGGCACAGTGCGTGCGACAAAACTGTCGCAGTACTAGAATTTGCATTCTAAACGGCGCTTATCCATCGTGACACGTTCGTCCGGTGTCTATGTCCAACTAACAAGACGCCATATGGCGTTCACGGGCGAATGACTCAATACATTTTTGTATGTAACTCTTTGTAACCGTTGGTGCGTGCGTTTTTATATGCGTTTATATCATTGCGATTAGGTAATGTATAATAGATTTATTACATATGGTCTGTACGACTTGCCCTTAATTCTTGGATATGGGTTATGGGTTTCGACACGCTGGCTGGTTCGAATTTTAAATTTTGATTCGAGTGGCGATTATTTTTAAGAACCTTGATGTATGGGAGGTCGATTGTAAATTTATTGGAAACTTGCAGCATTATTTAAATAAAAGAGCCTTCATCACGATGAATGATCCAAGTACCTATACTTTTAGATTCTCTAGCTAGATAACATACCATCATGCCTGTATTACCCGAAGAGTTAGGCAGGAGAATTACATCGCTGTTTAAGCACATAGGGTACACCTACATCTTGCCACGTAATAGGGAGAGAGCCTTTTTCTATTACTCGGACACAAATCCTGACTCTGAGTCTCTGAGCTACTACTCATAAATTTCAGATGGAAAAACGCAACGCTTTGTCTGACCTGGGATTCGTAGGTACCCAGGACTTCGTGCTTAGCATTAGCGCTTGCCATCACTAGACCAACGAGGTAGTTCCTTAACGATATAATCTCTTAATTGTGTGTTTTTCAGATACCTAGCCTGCGTTCAGAACACAGAACATTATCATCGGAATAATCAGTGAGTCGTTCACATATGTAGCGAAGATAAGCCAAAATCAGCAGTTATTAATGATGCACTACGCGATGTTAGCATTCCTTTTAATTTATTTGTTACTAGCATTTCGATCGCGAGTCCCCACGACTTCGCCCGCGCCGTGCCATCCCTTCGAACTTTAACGTCCCCTTTACTCCCTTAAGAGCGTAGGTTTGATAATAAAATATACCCTATGTTACTCGCTGATAATGTAACTTTCTATATGTGAAAGAATATTTCAAATCAGTTGAGTAGTTTTTGAGCTTATCCATTACAAACAAATACACCAATAATCAAATCTATCATCTCTATACCTATGTAATATTGGTTTAGAAAATTTAATGGAGTGCTTATTTGGTGGTAGTTCACTTGTTTGCTTTGACGTTTCAAAAGATTCGTCACTCCGAGAACCTATTACACACAAATTTCGTGAGAGCCTGTATTGTGATAATAAAACTAACCAAGTACCTAACAAGGTGCTTTGGTAGGCGTATTTCACTTTTAGTGATTCTAATTTCAAAAGCAAACTGACAGTTGAAATCAATTAAATAGGTATATTTATTTATTTAATACTGAAATCATACTTATGTACATAGGTGGGCTTAATGCCATAGGCATTTTCTACCAGTCAACCTTTGGGAGATGCAGAGACAAACATTATTTGGTACATAAGTAACCTATATAGAACTAGCCTGTGCTATAAAACTATTGCCTATGAAAAAGTAAAATATGTGATGAATATTTTTTTTATTGAAGCATTTATAAACTAAAATTTATTTGTAATGGAAAATATAGTTGTAAATGAAAGTTATTCATAAGTTTAACCGTTAAACGGACAGATGTTGCTTTAAAACATGTTGAAATAACTCGAAAATTATAAGTTGCAAACACTGCAGCACCCCATGTCACTCAACCGAAGGATTATTTTGCTCGGACGCTCGCAGCCAATCCGACGTCACCCCTCCCCTTATTGGTGAATTTAAAAAAGGAATTTCAATTTAATCCGCTCCCCTCGAATATAGCAGGCAGGCGGTGCTTTGCCGGGTGTCGTAGTTGAACAGATTATTAAATATTCTCTTTTTGAAAGTTTTCGATTTTTAGTTTTGAAAAGAGAATATTTGAGCATTGTTTGTGACAATTTAAATTTATATTATACTAGCAGCCATCCGCGACTTCGTCTGCGTTTGTATTTTTATAAATTATAGCCTTTGTGTTATTCTGAAGTAAGTTCATACTTATACGCTTTAATATTTAAAGTTTCATCAAAATCCATTCAGAAGCTTTTTCGTGAAAGAGTAACAAACATTTATACCTACACTCTCACAAACTTTCACAATTACTTAGGATATTATTATTTAGGATAGAAATTAGAATTAAAAAAACACACTTATTTTTTTAAGAAACTGTCTGAATAAAGAAAAAGGCTCAATTCCAATGCAAAACGATAAATAATACCTTATAGTTTCAAACAATTGCGAAACGACCTTTTCACAAAGACTCAATAAATCTGATAATTTCACTAAATTTCTCACATGATCAGTGGAATATTTCACAATACGTATACCTACCTATTACTACGCCCAAGTTGCGTAATAGCTTAACATCAATACGTCATCGTAAAAAGGTACCTACTTGCCTATATTTTTATAGGCCGCATGAGTCATCGTCATATGTCAAAACCGTTGCTACTTGCTACCATGTCAGAAGCAAACAAGATCACGATTGTGATATAAGATCTGTTAAGTTAATATATTCATAAGTACTTAACTTTTCTACGCAGCTAATAGAAATTATTATCAGTAGGTATTAAAATTTGTGTGACTTCAAAGTTGCTTCATATACTTAGTTTATTTGCATGAAAACATGGTCTTCTAATAATATCACATAAGGCATCTAAAAACTTGTCATAATCGCTGTCAACGGGAAAGTGATCATAATACTGCCAGCATTGTCACGTTGAATGGCAATACAGACTATTTGGCCAAAAAAAGTCCAACCGCTTGGCAATGTCCCGAATAACTATGTATATAGGCCCTTGGACTCTGTAACCCTAGTCAGCCCTAGTGTTATAACTAAAAGTTGCATAACTCTAATATAGGAATACCTGACGTGCAATGAGGTTGCTATAATTTGTTTAAGTTGATTTAAGTTTTAGATATTAACATTCTGATTTAAATTTTATTATGAACGAAAAGATGTTCGTGATTGAAATTAGTGTTTAGAAAGCCAAGAGACAGAATCGAAAATCATCAACTACTTAAGTATATTATAGAGTCCTATCATTATTTCAATTATTAATACTTAGTGAAATATATTAAGTATTTGTTATACTGAACTGAAAGCTGCAAAATGAAAAAATATAATTTTGCGGGCTGCCGCTACGCATTAGCCTTAAAAGCCCGTGCACGTAATAAACCTATTTCGTTTAAATAACATACTTAAAATATAGGCCTGTGTGATTATAAAAGTAGGTAGGTACAGTTTTTATGGCGATAAACCATTCCTGCCAGACACAGCAACTCTAAATAGTGCCATCACTTAAGCGCTTTTAAAAAATTAAATACTTTATGTCACATTTGCACATTAAATATCAGAAATTGTAATTTCACCTAATAGGTACTTATAATTTAGGCTTTATTCAAATCAAATAACTTATTTGCGTCATTATAGGTAGATACATGAGATGATACATACAACAGAACTTCTTGGCCATATCCTTACTTAATTTCATACAATTTTGCTCAATAATATACCTAGTTAATAGAAAAAAATAGATCATTTGCGATGAGATTTTACGGGACATTACGTTGAAAAAAGTGCCACGTGCAAGTCGATCATTTATGTAATGATATTGATCCCAAGCCATAATTCTTGACAAATTTGTTGCTAATATTAGATAGCAATTTTCCGTTACCATTTAATTATTTCGTGGCTGAATAAAAAACAGACGCACGGGTCGACCGAAGGTTAATCTACGCTTGCGAGCTCAGTTTGTGGATGGGTAACCGTTCATTACATGTAGAGACTTCTCCGTGCCTTGGAAAGCATGTTAAACCGTTACTGGCATTTAGAAACCCGAAAGTCTGACAACGAGTGTTACCATGGAGTACCGTATTGCCCAGTAACTGGGTTGTGCAGGTCAGATAGGCAGTCGGTCCATGTAAAACACTGGTATACAGATGCATCCTGTTAGACTTGAAGCCGATCCCAACAGTTGGGAAGGCAGATGGGAAGATGATGATTTGAATTATTTGATAAACCTCATCAAGCCACATGCGACAATAAGACCTTTACTATTTCAATTAAACCAAATACAATTTTGTTTAATAAGATTTTACGAATTAGTGCATGGCCTCCTAAGATTAGATTCTACTCTTTATATACCTACTACCTTAAAAAAATATTTTTATAGGTTTTTAGATATATCTATAATAAGTACATATAGGATCTTAAAACCTATAAAAATACAATTTCTCTCACTCAGTCTGTCTCTTTCTATGTCTCTATCCAAAAAAAAATGCGTCCGTAAGCAAACAAAAATGATGCCCAATGTAAAAAGAATATTAAATTATGTACCTACTATATACTAAATTATTTGTTCATGCCTCTCGTGTTCCCAGCCTAATTTCCATTTTAATAAAAAGAACAAATACTGTTTCCTACTAAATAAAATATTAACGATACGCAGCCCTGCCTGTAGCTAACAGGATTTTTTGAAAGTGCCACTACCATTGTCTCTCACCAAGAACTCACGGGGACACAGGCCGGAGTGGAAAAAATTTGAAGCAGTTTTATATAAATAATAAAACTACTTATGTGGAGAAACTTTATATACAGACAAACACTTAAAATTGGAAAAAAAATATAATTATTGTCAATTCAGGCAGAGGTTTAACACCGGTAGGTAAAAATATTTAAGTATTACGTTTATAGGTATGTGGTTTTATTTCAAACAGATTGAAAGTAATAATTATAATTCTTTTTGGATCTATGGTGATCTGGAGCTGAACTTTTCATGTGAGTATGTATCTAAATAATCAAATTTGGCCCCAATCGTATTCATCATAATTGAAATGAGTTATTAAACGTAATCGTTATGGTTTAGTTAAAATATAAATTTCCTACTACCTTTCTACTTCGTCATAATTACAGTTGTAGCCATAAAATACAGCTATTACCTAATCATAATAAGAAACAAAGAAAGCTATTTCGTAATTACTAGGCATTTCTCGTGTAGGAATTTAGGGAATGTTACATAATTAGGGTCCCGTAGCCCATTGAAAAAACGAAACACTTATAATTTTGTATCGTTGAATCCCATGACTAAAAATATGTTTTTAATAGTTTATTTAAGTCTTTTTTTTAGGTATTGGATCTCACAATAGGTATTGGATCCACAAACGTCGTGATATATCACAGTGTCTTGTCTCTTTCTCAGACAAAGTTTCACAGTGTCTTGTACTATGAAATTTAAACTTAACTTTGCGGTTGCTAAAATTAACATTGGGTGTGTGTATTCATGCCAACTGTAGAAACCTTCACTCTACATGATTCGACACACACTTGGCCAGTTTTTTATTCAGGAATCTCAATGACTTATTAAATTTTATAGAACGAATATTACGACCGTGAGAACGTTTGACATATTTACATGAACTTTGTTTTGTTAATTAGTGTGTTAAGTTCTATTATTTTCTCATTCTTCAATTTTCGTTAAGCAAGCATGACAACTAACCAAGTTGTATTAAATATAACGTCTGATTAATATTGGATGTGAATGCTTAATCTACAAAGAAAATATAACTTAAATTGATAAGTCTTAGATACTTGCAAATGGGGTGCTTTTATGAAGAGCGTTACATAATTTTAGCGCTTTCTTTCATAATTGGTTCCTATTTTATTTAATAGCTTTTCCATCATTATTATCATCCACCTTAATTAAACTAAATTATATATAAAGCAATAATCATTATCTTTATATAAACAGTATTACTGGAGCAATACGGGTGTTCAAATACACCTCTACCTAACCTTTCATAGAATACAGACGTGATGATTAATATTCTCAGCCTTTTGATTTTATTTTATTATTTAAAAATATCAAGTACAAGAGAAACGCAGACATTCAAAACGTGACAACAAAACGACAATAGATGGCAATGTGAGTTACGTTCGAGAACCCGTAGTGAGGTCGGCCGTTACCCGCAATGTGCGCAAGTCCGAGATCGGCGCAGGCGCAAAGGTGCCTTTGTGGCGGCCATATTTTATTGCCTGTTTTTTTCGGGGCGAACAAAAGTATCCATTCATAGAAATCAGGTATAAAAATGTTTTTGTTTGACTTTTGAAATGCAACCGTTTGGTTCCCTCGCCGAACGGGATTAGGAGGATTTTTGACAAGATCCAGTTTGGTAGACAAAGATTGTTTTGAAAATATAACTTTACTAAATTGGATTATGTATAAATGGTGGGAGCCTATTAGCAACTGAAGCTTAAAAAAAAATCGGACCGGGTTGCCAGTTACAAAAGGTTCTTGGTTGAAGCTTTGAGTGAAGTGACGCATGCGCCTTACGAACCTATTCCTAAGACAAAGGAAGATGAACAGGCAGAATCATCATCATGCATATAGAATTACTAATTATTATTCATTGTGTACCATACTCATTTAATATTTTATTTCTTTAGTTGAAAATGCGTGCCTCGTTGGACTAGTGGTTGCAAGCGCTTCTGTTAAGTATGAGGTACCTAGGTTAGATTTCCAGGACCGGCAAAGTGGTATTGGCATTTACCATCTGGAATTTCTCAGTAGCAACCCCGAGTCTGGATTAGTGTTCGGAAGATGGCAAAAGATTCACCCCCTATTACATCATCATCTGCTTATCGTTTTTCGAATTATTTTATGGTCGGCTTCCACTCTCATTAGCTGGATTCTAGTATTTTACATGGAGAAACTGCCTATCTAACATCCACATCCCAGTTACTGCGTAAGATGATTATTGCATGGGACTTAAAACATAACTGCTAATATGTGAGTTCACTATTTGTGCTACACCTCTGCATACCCTTTGGGGAATACAGGCGTGATGTTATGTTATTTTAAAATGCGTCAAGAGTTAATACCGATGAGAAAAAATTGCGATGAAAGCCATTTTATAAAAAGATGATTGATTACCAAATCCCTACCATATAATGCATTGGGCTTTGGCTATTAAAAGCGTATTTTAGCCCTTTTTTAAAATAATGGCTAAAATAAATTCTCTTATGTTTTAGCTAAATTCTTAGGTACTATTTTGGCCAAAACATATTAAAATAAAAGCATATTATTGCAGGACAGTCGACTGCACGTCAAAGGTAGCACTTTGATCTGGCGCCTATTAGGTGCATTTTCAATAGGAGGCCAGCTTATAGTGGTTTAGCTACCACTTACTTGAGGCCTACTGTACCTAGATATTACTACTATTGCAAATTAAACACCCAAATAAATTAAACATTATAATATGCATGTAGTACCAGTCTTACCAAGGAGTATCATATTACCCAGTAACTGAGTTGTGGAGGTCAGATAAGCAGTCTCCATATGAAATACTAGCATTCAATTGTATATGTTTAGACTGAAAGCCAAAATCCAAAATAATTGAGAAAATCCTAAGTGGATGATGATGTAATAGGGAGCAAGTCTATTGCTATCAACCAGGCACAAATCCAGAATCTGAGCTACTGCTGGAAAATTGCTGATGGAAAAAAAAACAAAAAATCTTTGCATGACCAGGGAATCGAACCCAGGACCTCATGCTCAGCAGTACAGCTTGCCTCCACTAGACCAAAGAGGCAGGCATTTTCATCTATAGTAATAGAATAGAAATTAACATAATGATGTCTTAAGATAATCCAGCCTATTCCTTTTCCTTTGTCTTGGAAATATAATATTTCTTGGGAACCAACTTGCATCCTGAATTCTATTAAAAGTAAACTGTAAAAAAAATTAAAGCTTCAAAACAATAGGCTAGGTTGACCCAACATAAGTTTTTTTTCCAAATTATTCCTGGAAATACCATTGATTGTTCAAATTCCATTCAGATTATTAATATTACATTGATAATTCAATTCAATCTAAAAAACACCAGCACGGCTTAAGTTTTCCCAAAATTTCTTTTTATTCCAAATTATTCCTGGAAAGTCCATTGGTAGTTCAACTTCCATTCTGATTATTAAAATTAAATTGTTAAAACAATTCAATAAAAAAAACACCAGCCTAGCTTAGGTTTTCCCAAGTTTTTTTTTTTTTTTCAAATTATTCCTGAAAATTCCATTCTGTTTTATGGTGATGGAACTCAAAACAAATACCTACATATTTATGCACTACATTATTAATTTTATGCTTTTCTTTAGTGCTACTTGACTTGACATTGTATGCAAAAAGAATATTTTGCATGTCATGTTGAAAACTGTGGTGGCCAACATATGTTGTCACTAAAAAGGCAATAGGTAAACCACTGATTATTATTTTTCAATTTTGTGGTATCCATTGCACCGTTCCGTATGATTATTAGAACATATTTTAAAATGAATTCTATTCAAAATAAAATCACTACCCTTTCTTCATACATACACTTTGCAGTAAACAAAGCAGGAGTTGAGACAAAGCACCTTCAGTTACCAAAAAAAAAACCTAATTTACACTATCTCACAAATGTGTTACATATTTATGTAGGTGCCTATAGCTTAAAACATCTTAATATCAATAATCAGATTGGAATCAACTATTACCGGTATCTATGAACCAAAATGGCATAAAATTAATATGAAACTAAAATCTATTACTTACCAGAACGTAGCACCCAGCACAGCAACTGACGTCATTAAGAAAAACCTAGGAAATGAGTCTAAAAGCTATTCTGATACTCTCGTCCGTACGCTAATATGAAAGCTTTTTGAATGAAAGCTTCAAAGGGTATGAAAGCTCCCTCCGAGCTTGACAGCAAGTTGTACTGTTTTACCATCTCTGAGTTTTTCGTACAGCGCCACCTAGTAGCGAGTAGAGTAACTAAACCACCAAGCCATTGAGTGGGGCTTGTTGGAATAAAATATCAATAATCTTATTAGATTTTTTGCAGAAAGTTGGAAATATGACTTATTCTTGATGGAAACACTTGACAAACAGTAAAGTTAATGAACTTATGACGTGATATTGAGGTTTAACCAAAGGAATAAAATAATTCACTTACCTTTATCCGCAGTGCAGAACGCGTCTAAAGGGCACCACCCAAAATATCGAATAAAACTTGCTGCCTTCATTTGTGTATACGTAATAGCCTATTGGCAACCAGAATATGAATAGGAAAACTCTAAATTATCACTGAGAAACAAGTAATGATTTTTTAAAACGGGAACTCACGGATGCGGACTCTAGTCTGAGTTTTCCTATTAATGAATGAACGGGGGTGACATCTACGGAAAAATTCAATACTACTCCCCTAGTGACGCACTGCGGGTTCGTTTTAGTTCTCTTTTTCCACAAAAGATGGCACTAGTGAGTAGAGCTTTAGCCAGCAAGCTGCTTTTGTATTTCCAGGGACTTTGAAAAGATGTCGCATTTTAAAGTTTTGTATTATTTACATTAATTTTGTTAACTATTTATTTTCATAGAAAGCGATACTTTGTACTTTCGTTTTGCTGTTTATACCAAGTTCATGAAATGGTGATAGTCGAAATTAGTTTATAAATAATTTTACAAATAGGTATAACAATATGATAAAAATCAGTGAGAGAGGGCTAATGCCAGTGACTCACTATTGCTTTTTGATCAATTAACGAAACAATATCCAGCTGTGGGTAGTATTCAGATGACGGTAAATATACGGTAGACTCGAAACAAAGTAAAATAGTCTTTTCCTTGAATAAATAGTTTTAGTTGTTAAGAGAAGAAATCGCATAAATTCTTCACAAATATAGCTTTTGCACGACCAAAACATGGCTCATTGCTCTGATGCGTTCTACTTGAGATGCTGGAACTCCGTCCTCACGATCTGAAGACAAGTAAACCTGTAACACAGACAAAAGGCAAGTACCTATCTTACTAACCCATTAGGATTCCCAAATGGAGAAAAAAAACAGACATCGTCTTTTGTTTTATTTTACCAACAATTTTTTTACTTCCCATCACAACTATTATCTCTTGTGTCCTATAAAGGTGATTCAATCATTAAACATAATGTACCACGCTCAATAAAAAACACTTTTGTGTTACCTCCGTGCTGAGTCCAACAGTACGAGGCAATGATTGATGAACAGAACGCCCGATCGTATTCTTCTCTGATAATATTTTCTCAGTCTATTTGGAATGAATTTGTTCGTATAGAACGCTTTACTTCGACAGTTTTGGAAATTGATATTCTAGGCAGGCTGTTAGGGTTTTACCCAGCTGCCCCAGAATTAGGGTAGTGGTTTTCGAGTGTTTGTATGTATGTCAATTGTTTTGACACTAGTCTCAACAGCCGGATGTATGTTAACGATTGGATGCATGTATTTACCCTGAGCGATATAAAAGACTATATGGATTTTTATAAAAAACTATCGCCCACCATTGGGTTAGTGTAATCGTATTTATTGACAGTAATATGGCGTATCGAAATAAAGGGCTTGTAGAAATGATTTCAGAAATGAAACTTTATAAAAATCCCGACTAGAAAGGCAGCATGATGCAGGCGGTAGGGGACCGTTCGTAACATATCGAGACTCCTTCGTGCCTCGGAAAGCAAGTGAAGCTGTTGTTCCCGGCTGTCAATTGTAAATCTGTCACAGTTGTTACGGGCAGTCACAAGTCCGAAAGTCTGACACACAGACTTACCAAAGGCGTCTTATGTATCGAGTTGCCCAGTAACTGGGTTGTGGGATAGGCAGCTCCATGTAAAATACTGGTATTCATCTGCTTGCAGACTGGAAATCGACCCTAACATAGTTGGGAAACGGCTATGCAGTTGATGACCAGAATACCTGCTAAATATCTCAAATTCTGTTCACTGTAATATAAGCTTGTGTTTGATAATTATGGAACGAAGATGACTGACCTACCGTGATACAGTACGGTCCTCACTAACTCGGAGGTCAGTGCTAATTAATCTCCAACAACCATATACGATCACATGACTACGAGATTTTTTATTATATTTTTTGTTTTGTTTTAATTGTGCACAAGCCAGAAATCGTTTAAGATGGTATTAGCATGTAATGCGAAAAATACAGGTCTCTGCTGTGAGAAAAGTTTAGAGTGTGAATATGGAAGGTTTCAAGAGTAGAAAGATGGTGTGTGAAAGATGATATGGCTAGAAAGGAGGTGACTTTTGAGATGACGGCAAATAAATATGTTTATGTGGAAGAAGAAGACATGCTGCGTCGACCCTAAATAAATTGGGATACGGGCAGGATGATGATGTTGATGTACAGTGGCCAGCACATCAAGCTACCCGAATCCGCCAAATTTATTTAATAGTTTTTCATTTTTAATATAAAAGAATAAGGTTCATGTTCGATTTGACAGCATGGGATAGCTTGATGTACTGGCGTCTGTACCTTTTCATACGGATGATGTTATTGCGCTGTTGAAAATAAATGGTTTTTGAAATGAAAACTTCTTTTGCCGAGTTGAGTGATTTTTGGTAGTAGTAAAACATAAGGATCGCGTCACCAACATGTTTAAGTGACATGTTGCGCTAAACTGACAGATATTCCAAAGTTTGGAGTTTTTACTTCTGTGGGACTGCCCACAGAAGTAAAAACTCGAAACTCAAATACAACAGATACAAAATATTAGCAGTCATGAGTCAGTACCTATGACTGCTAATATTTGACTAGACTGTTGATTCAGATCCTTTAGCTTTTCTTACATATGACTGGGTGTAACACAAACACTGCTTACTTCTTCGAAGTCTTCAAGCGTGATTGTATCCTTTCCAACTGGTTAAATTGGAAACAGACTGGTCTTTATAGATCATAAACACAGTGACCCACAAACGATTTAGATCACCATTCATATCTCAATTCGTATACAAAAGTTCAATCAACGAGTTAGTGATGTTTCAATGGCCGCTGAGCTGCGTTCCAAGTGGACCGAAGACCCATTGTTGTGCATTTCCTCTTGATTGTTGAAATCAGAATAATCTAGAATAAACTGCTGTTGTCTAGAACTTAAAAAAAAAGGATAGAGATGAACTGGACTGAATGGCTGAGCGAGCCAACAGAGCGCGATTGCTGAAAAAGAAAGAAAGAAAGAAAACACTTTTATTAACACAAGATGAACGTGATGCCCTGGGTTTGATGCCCAGATTGAGCCAAGTGTTATGGAGTTTTTCCAATAGCAATTTATTTAATAGCAATCTGGATTTGTGCCCGGTTAGTGGCAATGAGCAAGCCCCCTACATGGGGCTTAAAAATAAGTAGTGAAATTCGGTTGTTACTTTAAGAGTACTTCTGCCCAACCCTTCGGGGATTGGCAGGCGTGATTTTATGATGTTATGCAGAAATTAACCACTACTTGTTTTCAGTGGCCTAAGGTTTTACTTAACTAATGTAATTGGCCGTTCTAAGTTAATAAAAAAAAGGCAATAGCTGTCAATAGTAGAGGGATACATAAATTGCAGACTTGTATGTCTTGGTGGCCCAGTGGTAGAGGTTTCACCTCTCGTACTTGAAGTTGTAGGTTCAAATCCGGGCAAGTGACTTTTTCAATTCATATATGTAAATACTTAGGTACTTCTTAATTTTATCTTACACATCAATGATGTTGGTGACGGAAAACATGGTGAGGTAACCTGGATATATTAAAAATATAGTTCTGAACTCGCCAATCCACTTTGAGCAAGCGTGGTGATTAATGCTCCTACCTTCCCGTATGAGAAGAGACATTTATCCAGCAATGGGGCAGTAATAGGTTGGTTTTATTTAGATACACATAACACTACTATTTTCCCTGTAATTGTAAGTAATCTAATTGATATCATGGTTACTTGTTTAGAATGGATTAATAACCTACAAATGTAAAGATAAGGCATTTATCCGAAGACCATCACCTAGTGGTTTTATCCAATAAAATAATACCTCTTACTGAAGAACTGCACCCACGCTGGCAGTGTGAGTTGGCAGCAGAGGACCAGCTGGTATTTTGACATACACATTTTAATTAGTTTCTTTTCCTGTATCAGATCCAAGAGAAAGTATCTGAATCCAACCTAACGGTTACAACAATCTCAAATCAGCATCCTTCAACATTCATTCAGAAAATATCCTTATAATAACTCATAACTAACGTAAAATCTTATCATTTCTGTCAAAACAGTGTCGCAGGTACATCGCAGTATGAAATATGATTCGCGACTTCGACACACCTAATGTGAGGTGTATCACGGACTGTCCACATGGGGGACAGCAGAACATTAATAATATTACTCATTGTAACGTGACACGGCTGATACACATCTTCAGAGTAACCTTAATGCTTGTATCTTTAAAATTCTTTAGAAATAACTCGGATGTTTTGAGTTTTATAGGAGGTAAACTGGTTTGATAAGTTGTATTTATCTAATAAATGTGATGAAGTTAGATGTATGCACTTGTGATTAGTAGGCGTAACCATGGAAGAGTTAAAACTAGCGTATTTCGTGGAAACTAACGAATTTCGGTCATGGAAAATGTCCTAATATAGCCCGTATCTAATCGTCTGGAACTGCCAAGACACGGTAAGTAGAGTCATGGTTTTGAATCTACGTTCGTTGCTGTACATCAAGAGTGATTTTGATACTATTACTGATAGATAATATATTATTGACAAAAAAGTGCGATCCTCCAATCAGGTATCTGGGAGTGTTGAAAAACTATTTAACGTCGTAAAGACAACACTTTCCAATAAGTAACTACTTACTTAACTCACAATCTATAATACCTACACATATATATGTATTTAGTTCCACACAACAAGAACAGAACAATCGCTTCTCCCACCACAACCAATTTGATCGTTTAAACCTTTCAGCACCAGTTACCGTATCAAAACATTGTATAGAGCGAAATATTCCGACAGCATGATTTATAGGACCAGCCTCCGACCTACAAACTAAGGCAACCTTCACATTTTCCAACACTCTTTTGTTGGCACGTGGTAAGCTGCTAGCGCCCTCGCAGGTTTCGGTTGTCATGTCATTGCGATGTTCATTTATCATCGCTCAAGTCAATAGTCAATACTGCCATCAAACGTACGGGCGTCTCTGTGGCGCTTGTGATCGAATAGCTCGATACTTTCTATCGTAACGATAATATTGTGTTTTAAATGTTTCGATGTATTTGTCATCATTTGTTTTATAGAGTTGGATTGTTGAAAGGCATTTGGTCTCGTTTTGATTTATTTCGTTGTTTGATGTTCTTCTTTTGTTGAGATTTTTCTTGTGTTTTTTTTACAGTATATCTGTTTATAAGTTCGATCTATTCAGTAGACCTGCAAATGCATTTGGCATCTTCTTAAAAATGGGTTTAGCAGTTTTGTTGGATTAATAAAACGCATTTGTATCATCATAATTTATTTTATCATCTTCACCAATTTTTCAAATTTAATACACTTTATTAATACAATACAATAATTTAAATGATCAGTAGCATACTTTACTAGAGTCCTCATTTAAACTGGAATGAACGATAAACGTTATTTTATTAGTTAATAAAGAAATAACATAACTAACTTAGGTGGAAAATATTTTACAAAATGATAGAAGATAGAAAAAAGTCAGGCCACATACTATTGCACAGATTTTTTTTACAAAAGAAATAATGAGAGAATGAAGAGTTATGTATTTAAGAATTTGAACATTTTTTAGTTTACACTATGTTACCTAATATTTACAAACAATAAATAAAGCAACAAATGTACCAAACGAAGAAAATAAGCATTACAAACATACTCCTTGAAATCAAAATCAAATATACGAACTCAAATCGCGCTGTTTTCACTTAAAAATTAAAATTTAACAAAATATCACAGTTGACCACGACGTTTTATAATAAAAGATGTGACAACAAAACTTTAAGCGACGATTTATAAATCATAAGGTCAAATTATCAAACATTATTAATTTATCATTGGACGTTCTGACAAGGTTAGGTAATGCTGCAACACTAACACACGTGTATGATATCAAGAGGTGTATTAACCTTGTAAGGGCGTCTGAATCAGAACTTTAGGACTAACATATTATTATTTGAGATATTTATAAATGTGTTAACAAACAACTGATAATTTTACAAAACTTCAATGAAAATGAAAACAATTAAAAAACAACTGAAGACAATTATGAAGAGAAAATATTTTTTACCCTACTGCTCCAGAAGGAGGGTTATGTTTTTAATTACTAGCATTATTTTAAGTACATTTTACATATACGACATTAAAGACTTTAAAGTACGCAATAGAGCCACATGAAATTTTATAAATGGTATCGTTTTTGGAGACTTCAAAAAATCCCTAGTAATATTACTTAATAACTTTAACTTATTACTTTACTCTAGTATGTATTTATAATATGATAAATACTTTGTTATTTACAAACTAAGGACAGGAACATAAAACAGTTCGGGAGACATGCTGATAATTATATATTAATTTTTTCACCGTACCAACCACGTGACAAGTTATTTACATTAATAGGAAGAAATTAACTATTCACAATCTATTACTGAGCTTACTTCGTTAAGTTTCACAGCGCTTTTACAAGCCCTCTCTAATATTCGTATCTAGATTATGAAATGACCTAAATATTACATTCTCTGATACATTTTGTCTTTAGCAATAATGTTGTTCGCATGCCGTTACTCTATCCCTGTACAATTCCGAATTTGTTTTATCTTTGTGATGACTACAATATGCTGGGTACAACGTCTATCTTAATCCTATCAAGTGTCTACGATGAAAACACGTTTCATGAATTTTCGTGCAGCATTTAACAGTTCATTGAGTTGTTTTTCAACATCATCAATCGTGGCTCTGTTGAAAAAAATCAATGAAATGTAAACGATACTAGAATTTTCCTGTAACGTTGTTTAATTTTAGACACTTTCTAGTCACCACAATGTACATAATATCGGTATCCAGTTGTTTATATCTTACAGTTTTACGAATAATGCAAATCGATACAGCTTATGACTAGGTAAACTTCAATTCTACTTTAAATTTTAACACCGTTGATGTTTATGTTAACATTTAACATTTTATGACAAGAAATTTTGATGATTTCATTCCATGCGTTCGTAACAGGTATGGGAAACTGGAATAAACTTTAAACGTTATGTTTTATATTCATATTTCTCACAACTACCACTCTCTTTGCTCGTCACTCCTGTTCGGTTCCACGGTATCTTGCAGCACTAACACTGTCTTCGTCACTAGTAACGTCACAATAACAATAACAAAATTGGACTACACAAGATAAATTTTTCAAACAGCGAATAACTGACCCAGTCTGGTTGCTGTAACATCAATGTTCTCCATGATGTTACACGCAACCCCGCGTTGCGGGCGACTGTCTACATTAATAAGTCAGTTATCCGCTGTTCGAAAAATTCCACTGATCCTATGCGGAGAGATGCGCGAACTGGCTGGGGTGAAGGTCGAACTGGTAGGGGTGGCCGTACGGATTCATATGGTACGGCACTATGTTCATGGACGCCATCTTGTGCTCCTTCTTCCACTTCATGCGGCGGTTCTGGAACCAGATCTTGATCTGGCGCTCGGTGAGGCAGAGCGCATGCGCGATCTCGATCCGTCTCCTCCGCGTCAGGTACCGGTTGAAGTGGAACTCTTTCTCCAGCTCGAGCGTCTGGTACCGGGTGTACGACGTCCTCTGACGCTTCGTCTCTCCGTTGGCGTTCACCGTACCTGAAACAGTTAAGTGAAACGATTAGTATGACTCAAGCGACTCACGATTTAGTCTACATTAGTTGTATAAGTTCGTTAAGTATTATTCTGGTCACAAAACGCGAGGCACGTTAATATTTAGAACTGAATGTTCGTTTGAGCGCCAATGAATAGTTGGCTCGATCGACTTCGTGCCTTGCCACGCTTGCTCGATTGTGATGTACAGCTCGCGGCAACATGCTCTGCTAAGAACAAGATTTCTATTCAGAAATATAAACACTATTGTGCAATTAATTCTAATTTATTCCCCCGAGCTGTCACATTTTTCTTAATTTATATCTTGTTTTGCGACGCACTACGACACCTTCTCTAATGATTGTTTTGGCACATGCTTGTTCCTGTTTGAGGGTACAACAAACCGCAGCCAAGATAAACTTTTTGTTGGGTTCCTCATGTGACAGAGATGGTTCCAACATTTGCGATTTAAATGATTACTTTTTGTTATTGCTGGTATATCGGGCATGACTGAGGAGTGTTTATTTAGAAAGCATCTGGAGTATGAAGTGCAGTTAGTAAATTAATATCAAAGGGGGAGTAGCGAGTGAGCGGTATGGCGGCGGCGCGCGAGTCATGGGTTGCATGCCGCACCTGTCACGGCATGTCGACGGCCGGCCCACCACTTGGTTCGGCTTGGACGGCCGCCAGTGTTCCTGTGATAGATACGCGGCCCGTCTCGGGTGTGTCTACCAAATTAAACTGCGCCATTTATTATATTTCTTTAAGGAGATTGGTCCACTAATGAGTGAGCCACATCATTATTATTAACCTATTGAATCATGCTATTGTAGTTGTATCGTTGCCTTGTCCCAGTGAATTACAATTCAAAATAAACCGGAGCAGATGCAGTGAGTAATTATAAACCAATTGCCTGGCACAATAAATTTAGTAATAGATTCAGTAAGGCGTTTAGTCCTTTCCCTTATTCCTATAGTTGTCAGACCCGTGTCAATAAAGATGTTTAAACGAGTATAAATATTCGATTTCGTACGGGTTTAAAAGCGTACGAGTGAAGCTGCAGCAAAAACCGACCCGATTGAAATGTTAGTGACAGGCCGATGCACAAACAACAGACGTACAGCATTATTTTAACATAAATAATCCTTGTACGAAACGAATGGATACAATACGGGAGCATTTGAATTTCAATATGAATACACGAATACATTGATGTTGATTAAACGGTCACATCAAGATTAAAATTTAAATGTGTTTAAGTATAAGTGATAAGGTATGAGTATGGAAATATTGACAGGTCCTTCATAAGAAATGTAATCGAACTTTCGGATGATGATGGAGTGCGAAACAATGTGTCGGTTATTTCATATTCAATGCAAAATTTGTGCCATTCTTTATTAAATTTTAACTAATAACACTAATTTTGTAACCGCTGCTACTTTCAAGTTAAATTTAAAATATATTGATGAAGTCAATAACCTTAGCGATCGATTTGATAATTATCCAAGTAAGTTCATAATGATTGCACCAAGACGATATTAATTTAGTAAAAGGGGGAAGCTAAAAAATATTCAAAATAGAATTAAAAATCACGTACCAACACTAAACATCAGAATAGCTACAGCAACGCTTTCATCTCTAACAATAATTTGCTCTGACGCAATATTGTGCAAGTCAAAATCTTATCTCCAAGTGATCTAATACTTGCAGTAAGATATACGAAAACGGTAGTCGTCTCTATGTCTAAACTAGATAATTCTAGGTCACAGACCATTGATATTCCGTCTACCATAGTCTAGACATATTGCATGGTCGAATTTTAAATGAATGACATCGCATTACCAATGGATGAGACTTGAAAATTTGAAAACTAAAATAGGCAGCGTCTGGAGACAGTATTTGATAAAACGTGATATTCAGATGTCCACGACGTTTAATTTGGGAATGCATTGAACGATTCATTTGCCTTTGTAATTAGTACGGGGCTACAATTGTTGATATTATTATCAACTAATTTAATATCTATGCTTATTTTAGCATTATTGTCATCATTAATGGATTTCTTCACTACTGTGTCAACGTTGGAGCTTCGCAGTGGCTGCTAATGAATTGCAATTGTATTCGACTTGTTACTTGAGAATAATTTAAGATTAATAATTTCGATGAACAACATAATCAAATTCAAGTGACATCATCCGTATTTCTGCATTTTTCATTTCTCCAGATTCTTTTATCTCCAAGATCTTACTACTATCCATTACGAAATTCTTCCCACCCTGTATGATTTATTATTCAACATCAAAAATAATCTGGACATGAAATATAATCAGTAATAACAACTAAAACATTTATTGTACCAAACGATAGGATTCTTCAATCACCACAGTACTATTCTCTATGTGTGCCCGACATAAAAACATTCTGAGATCTAAGATCAAAGCAATGACTAATGATATCTAGATGAGAACGGAGTATGCAATAAAATGTCACAAATATATTTTTATCCGTGGTCTACATAGGCCGTATAATTGTCGATTGTATCGTTTGTGTATTCACACTGCTTTGCTATAATTAATTTGTACACAGCTTTGTGGTCGCTAATTGAGTTGGATGCCTTGTGCTATTTATTATTTTCATATTTTGAAGGCGGTAAAATATTCTTTTCATATTTTCGTTGAAATCTTATCTTTGCTTATCTGACCGCAATATTAGTAAATTGTTTTACCTTTAAAACGTTTTATTTATAAACTTAGTGAGATATCTTGGTGCTCAATTCTTGTAAAAGAAATAACATTCATTCCAGTAGCGTCATTCCTATGTATTTCTTCCAAATCACCTAAATGCTAGTGCAAAATTTTATACAGATAACCGCTCCAATAAACTTTTCTTCGCTTTATTAATCAGCTTCTATTCAAGTGTTATTTATGTGGTACAATGTTTATGCTGCTTCAACCATTGTAAATATAGTGTACCTAATTAGTCTTTTTTCGTAATTTGTTACTCGATTTTATATACCTACCTGTGTGTTTTATTTCGGTTATATTATTAACGTTTAGGTATAGTCTGGTGGAAATGCTCTCTGTCTGGCTTACAATGTAGGGCTATCTTCAAACTTCAAACGGGGCAATACATCTTCTTGCATTAGGTATGTTGTATGCTATCTATAGAATTACTAGATTCATGCATTGGGCTACCACACACGTGTTATTTCGCCTTGATAACTTCTGTAACCTTATTTTTTCTCTTCAAATTATGTCAAGAATTTTAACCTACTATAAATGATAAATGATATTTATTTCTGTAAATTGGTTTTTACAGACAGTTTTACACGTCAACAAGTAATTTTATATATTTTTAACTAAATAGGTCTTTCCCTATCTGAGTACTCTAAGAAGAAACACCGAAAAAAACTCAGGGGTGTCTCTTTTCAAATCCAGACATTATCTTGGTCAAATCATATCAGGACCATGATATAGATTGTTCATATTCATATTCATATCTTTAAATATATATTGTTCTTTATATATTGTTTTGAGGAAAGAAAACCACAGATAGGAGTCCAGTCAGTAATCGCAAAACATATATGCTTTTCTTGAATTGTAGGAAGTTGCAGTGCGAGTCTACTATCGAGTCGACGGCCATCTGAGTAAGCCAGCATGATTTGATTTTTGATTAGGTATGAGAAGACTAATATGATTGTGTGAATCTTAGGTACCCCTAACTACCCTTAGGAGGACAGCTATCATAGAACTGTAATCGGGAGTGTGTAATATTATAATAGGGTAGTGTCCTTAAAAATTCTGAATGGTCCGAAAGTTGGATTACTCAAAAATACTGGACACGTATTTTTTCTTTTGTCACGTAAACTAAAAGTGACGACGATATAGTGCGTTGAAATGGCGCGTGACTTGTAACGTAACAGTGACGTCACAAGCCCCTTCTCCTGAACTTTGATGTGCTTCATTGTCACTTTTTATTGATTTGAGTAGACTAAATAGACTTAATACATTTTTACCTAGGACACATCCCTATTGTAAGTATGTGAGGATGTATGGATGTTTCTTAATCTTTCAGGCAAACATTATTTTGATGACACTTTTCAGTACTATATCTTCAGAATGGGTGCGGTCGGCTACTAGTCTAGAATAATTCCAAAAATACTGATGTCATCAAAGTAAATTCAAAATAATTCAAATAATACACTTCTGTAACATCAGCTGCAGCGGAAGCGAAGTTCATTGAGCATAAAACATTATACCGAAAAAACGGCAGATATCTTTATCGAGATAGACAATTAAATCAGTTGCCATGGCGTCTGTGCTGAATGAATAACATCTGCCCATTACAAACAGCCGGTGCATCGTCAAGCAGGTCATCCGACTTCACACACACAACTAGACACATCAATCATGGATAGCGGGTGAATTTTAATATTTCGTATCTACGTAGACCAGTCTTTTAAATTTAGAGCTGGTGTTCGGATTTTCAAATAGCGTTTTCCTGCTTTTTAGGGTCCCGTACCAAAACTGTCAAAAAGGAACTCCTAGGCTTGTAGACATCCGTTTTTTTCACCGGCCAACGGATCGTGTTTTTTGAGTTTGTATGTGTTGGACACCGGCATCCTGCGCCTGTACATACTTCCATTGTAACCTAAACACGGACACAAGTCTGGTGAAAAAACCGGAGTTTTATAGTGCGAGTTGGTCTGTCTGTCGGTTTGTCTGCCTGCTTGTTACAGGTAAGTGCTACTAATACTATCAACTTGAAATGTGGTACAGTGACATATAATATTTGTAAGGGTAAGATTAGAAAATACACCTAACATTGGTTTCATTGCAATATGAGCCGAAATGAGAGGTTGACATTTTGAAGTGGGGTAACTAGATCGATTGGATTTTCATATGAAATGTCTTTATTTGCAGAGTATAAATCATATTTTTACTTTTAACTGACTCGTAGGTAGCTCTAGTGGTCGTAAGCGCTAGTACTGAACGAATGGCCCCGGGTTGGATTCCCGGGTCGGGTAAAGTGTTATTAGGTTTTACATCTGGGATTTCTCAGCCCCCGGAGTCTGGCTTTGTGCTCAGTTGATGACAATAGGCTCGCCCACTAAATAGGACTAAAATATAACTAGTAAAACACGGGTTTACTAAAAGTACAGCTCTGCCTAACAGGGAATACAGGGATCTAATGTTATTTTCATTTAATTTTATGCAACATACTTTTTGATTTTTAGTGAAAAATGTCCGTAAAAATACTATTCTCCACGACTTAGCTCGTAAAGCGAAACATTTTATATGAATCTACTTGATGGGCGTTTATATAAATATTACAAAATAAATAAAAATATGTCTCTAACAAACACATTTTTCTATTACCCATCGACTATCACACCACCATAACCGCAAGCACCTTTTACAAAGAAGCTTTTGTAGTTTTGCATTCGGCAAACTTTGAAAAAAGAAGAATACTTCACCTAAGGTACGAAACCCTCGGTGGGATAGTCCAACTTGCTCTTGCCCGGTTTTTTGAATTATTTTATAATGATTTATACCATGTACCATTTTATACGTTCAAGAAATTTGGCTTCGAATGTGGCTGATATTACAGGAGTAACTGATTTAATTTGTCTTAAGTTAACAATTCAATGAAATATTGTTGGAAAACCACCTTTGTGATTTACAATTTCTCAATAAAAACACAGTAATGTAAAGTAACCTTGACCAGATTCCAAGAACGCACACGTGCAGTTTAAATAGGTATATGTATGAAGTGGAAAAATCTTAGAATTCCAAAATGCGTTATAAATTACTGCTTATGGACCATTTCCTGCAACGTGCTATTCCCAACAGAATTATAAAACGTCATTCAAAAGCTACAGGTAAGCTTGATTATTAAAATGACATTCTGACAGTGACAGGGAAATTTATATCCGTTCGAGACCATAAAAAATGATTATCCGTTTTTTTTAATATTTTTTCAAACCGTGACATTTTGGTGAGAATATTACCATAAGACTAGTAACCGGAGCAAATTCACCTGCGTTTTGAAACAAAGCGCTGCGCACGCGCATATTTGACGTATGAGTGACGTGCGCAAGGTGGCCTCACGCGTATCTTATACAGCCTTCCTGTTCCTTACTACTTACAAACTTACATTTGCGGTTATATAAACACTTTTAGCTTGACTGGCATATAGTTAAAATAATTTTCTGAGACGCATATCTCAAATGGCGTATGCTGCTGCAAATGTATGGTATATTATTTTGATGAATTAGTCATGTTATAATGTCATTCATTTCAGATTTATCATTCGGTGTTGACTTACATACATGAAACGAGTCTTTGGCAATAAATTACGTCGATATTATTTTAGGATGAAATAAAGTTTGGTAAAGTTAAGCAGATTTAGATATTTGAGTGATGACCCAGTGGTTTTGTGACTTTTTCAATTCATATGTACTTTATAAGTTTATCCGGGACATCACTGAAATCGGTGGAGGAAAACATCGTTAGGAAACCTGGACTAATAATTAATATAAAATGGCCAATACGTTTTGGCAGGTGTGGTATGTATTGCTCGTGCCTTCTCTGTGTGAGAAGATACCTTTGTCTTGCAGTGCTAGAAAACATTGGATCTCTTTTTAATAATATTGCGTGCGTGGAGAAGTGTAAGATTAGACAGTTAAAAATTATAATATAGTGATTAGGACAGAAAGCTAAAACGGTCGAATTTCGACCACTAGTTATTATTATTAGATATTTGAGTAAAATAAACTGTGTTTATTCAAAACAGGTTGCTAAAAAAACAAATACAAGCCAACAAACAGTTGCATTTAATACAGAAAATTTCCTTAACCAGTGCAGGGCTTATTTACCTTCACACACGAAGCCTGCATTCTGCCGGTAAGTAATTATTACATGTCGCCTACCTATCGAGTCTTTGCTTTTTAAAGCTACCCGCGCATCGTGTAAAGGTTTTATTTGAAGATACGACTTTTTTGGCCGCACTATCTCAGGCGAGGTATCGCTGCAATGTGTCAGTCTGTCCCGCGGCCGGTGCCACTTTACGAAACTTTTGATTTACTTAACCGACAACTTTTGGGGTTTTATTTCTTAATGGCATCCCTTGAGCGTTTGATATTTGCTGAATGAATTTTGGCAGGGCGGGTTTGGAGAGAGTGATTTACTTTTAGACAAGTATGATTTTCAGTATTCATTATAGATTAAATATACTCGAGTATGTAGGTACTTTGCTTTTATTTAATGTTTGAGCCATTTGTCATGCTCTAATTTAGCGATGGCAGCGTTACAATCTGCTGAAGTTATTATTTACCGTACCCAAATGTATAAAGATGCCACACGACTGAGAGTCATGGTAGTGTTTCTAACGTAATGAGTTATAGCGATGATGTCTACTCGCACGCATGTTTCAAATTATGTCATCAACCAGCCCACTAGATCGTGTTATGTTACCCAAATGTCACTGGCTCTTAGTCGGCGCTAGTTATTATTTGGCTCGTTGCCTTGTGATTATTAACTTGAACATACAGAGGAAATTAGTTTATTCAGTAAATATAATAATAGTCGAGGTTTTTTAAAGCAGAGAAATGTGGAATTACAAATAGAGTCGAACCAGTTGCGCGGCGCGAGCGCTGCTACGTAATCGTCGATCCATAAAAGAGAATCCGAAGATTGCCCGATTGGATCCCGAGCGGGCACGAAGCATCGCATTAAGAGTGGATTTCTCACGTTCGTGGTGAGCACTAATCACGACGTAGAAATATTAAGGACACTAATATCTTGTACACATTTACATAACACGCAATAAATCTCTATGTGCGGGCGCAGCGGCGCGTTGCAGACGGCGCCGTTGATAAATTCTTATTGGAGCTTTTTCGATGAACTATTTTGATGCGGTAGCCATTACGTTTGTTCGCTTTTTACTACTGTTAATGTTCCGGAAGACTTAAAAAAAAACTAACTTTTTCATAATTATTCAATCGTGTCTGTCTCTTATGATAGGTATCATAACAAGCAGACACCTGTAATTTGATAAAATACCTATGCAAATTAATAACATTTTATAATCATAATTCAATTTCCACCTACCTATTACTGATAAACTGTCATTGAAATCAATTTGCATCAATTTACTTGAACACAACGATCATGCAAAACACAAACGCCCTGTACTATTTATCACTGAAGTAAATACCTTTATGTACAGACCTAGTACATTATTATGTGACTTAAGTTCCGATGGCTTATCTAGAAGACTAATTGCCTATCTATCTACATTTACTTAGTAGCTTAACGGACAAAACCGGTAACCGCGCCGGGTTATTTATAGGAAGTTAAGTATAAAACCTTGGAATGGCAAACGGTATGTACGATTTTGTTGTGATTTATAACTGAACGTCCTAAGGAACATTTGTCATAATTATAATCGTAAATAAATTTCTTTTTTTTCTACCGTCATGCGCTTCGGAACTTTGTGTGTCTTTTATTTTTTGATGGTTAAAGATTCCTTTTTCGAAAATTTTGGTAAATCAAAACTTTTTTGTTACTGGCAAAAAATCATGAGTCATCACGTCAAGGAAATCTTGAGCGCTCATACAACAATTCAATTTGGTACAGTTATTGGCTCATTTCAAACACGTATTGGATGTTAACCGATGAGTGCATGATAATATCAGTATAATTTCCCAACGCTAAACCGACAAACAATTCGAGGGAGTGCTAAGCGAGTTGAATATTTATTTATTCGCGTGCAATTATCAACACACAGATATATAAACTACACGAATTGCTAGCAGTCCAAATGAAATCTAGAAACAAGAACTTCGGTATCGTCAAACAGACATGAAAATCCAACATATCGAGTTTCGATTCCATCGCTTCCTTAATCGTTGGCAGCACAATTACTGGAGACGCCGTGGGACCGATAATAATTTAAAAAATATCGCCCAGTAAATGATGCCATAAATTAAATTTAATAATACGTACGCCCAACACAACAGCATCATGTGCGGAAAGCTAATTGAATATTAATTTAATAATAAATCTGGTCAGACGACTCTTCGCCCATATCTCTCTTATTTATAACTTAACTCCGACTACGGCAATACTAATTTTAATAGATTTAAATGGTCAACGATTTATTGTTGTCACAAATATTAAAAAGTTTAATTGTAAAAAGTTTTTTGTTTGAATTAGTCAAAGCCTAATGTTTGGAGCCACACCTTCGCGGCGACCATTACAAACACCTTCCGTTTCACTTAATTTATTACTTTTATCTCGAGCACAGTCGCGGTCGATGCACACAAACACACGACATCTCCGACAATAAGACAAATCGTCCGATTACGAGACACTACCTGCCCGCGGTGGGTCCGCACTCCGTACCATGCAAATTTTCAAAAGCGTTTTTTTTCTTTTGAACCAATTACCATCATACGCTTTTAAAGAAAGCAAAAGTATTAGCACAGTACACAGTCATCAATAGTGGCATTAGTAAATTAATTACTGTGACATTTTCGAAAGAAAGTCTTTCAAACTTTCTTTGAATGCACAATGCTGCGAAACGTAGAAAAAAATGTTACAATTTTGAATGCAAGTTGACCTTGCAAAATACACGCCAGCTCGCCGTTTTGCAACATTTGGTAATTTTCGCAAAGACACGTGATTTATGTCGTCTCAAAGGCATGCTTTGTTGTAAAACCGAGTTGTTTTAAACAAGACCACTTGCGGTGTCCTTATAGCAAAACTTTAAAAGAATGGTATGGGCATTAAGCGACTAAGGAAAACATAATGAATGTATTAAGTACCCGGTCGTTTGCATTGTATCTACAAACAAAGATGACGTAGACTATAGAGTATAAAGACCTCGACGTTTGCGCGTATGGAAATGTGCGCTACACCGAGCCAGGAATAGATCATGATATCATAATATCTAGTAAGCAATTTGGCTATGGTCCTATCAATAGCGTAGGTTTCGATGTCGAGATAAACAACACAATGATAGAAATGCAACGAAGCTATTACAAAAAACTACCAAGTGTGAAAATGTACAGTACATCAGCTATTAAAGAAGGAGCAACGTTTATCAATTTCAAACATTAATCCAAGAGTAGATAAAGGCCACCACACGGCTAGCGAGGTATTGTCGAAAGAAATCTCCATACAAAACATTACTCGGCAGTGTTGAGCGATTTATGCGACGGCCTGAGGCCTGCGTACCACTGTGCACTCCTTATTGTATATTATTGTAGTGACACCGACTAATTTGTTGGCCGACTGATGAGCCTACTGCGGGGAAAGAGATTGTTTATGTTTTACTATATTAACTCTAAACGTAGAGCAGATTATCCCACAGTAAAATATAAACTAGAACTCAAGCTCGAGCAGTACATTATGTATGTAGGTAAGGTTGAATTAAGATATCCGCTGGTGAGGTAAAATGTTCATTCCGAAAGTAATTTTAATTTGTTATACCAGCGCAGCTTTTGCAATTACAGTACCTATAGCGATCGATATTAAATTAAACGTCTTCATAGAAAATTATTTATTAATAACATGTTTAAACGGAGTAATAACTGTGGATCTTATCCAGTTTATGCGGGATTTTGATCTTAGTGAGTGGATTTATTTAATCCGCGTTTCTGCGTAGAACCAGCGCAGACGCTGTCGCCGAGTGACAGCGCGGTGTGCGCACGCGCGCTTCTCTTCACATTGCCGGACAGTAGGCACGTGAAGATATGTTAAAGTTAACTTTATATTAAATTGGACATCGTCATTCAGAATTTAAATGTTGTAATATGTGGACCAAAATATTTTGATGTTTGTTAATAATTCCTGTTGAGCACAGGTTTATTTTTAGTCAATGTTTCAGACGCACTTTTTTTGCCAGAACGGAAACAGTGAGCAAATACATATTATGACAATATCCCTTAAATATTATTTCTATGAAGCATTATAAATATTACAACACTTTTTCAATAAAACTCTACATACCTATACATCAAATAAAATCCCAAGCTGAGAAACCTTGTCTCTTTCATAAATATCCAAGTCTTCACAACACGAAATAGCTTTTAATTATTTTAATTGCAAATATAACCGCCTGATAATTTAGTAAAATACACGTAAACCGTACGTCGTGACATGAAACGAGTGGCTCGGCACGGCTCACGACATTTCAAAACAAACCGATCTTTCTTCGGAGTACAACGTCAGTGCCTCGACGTGTGTTTCTGACGCCATCTTGATACTGTTTGTACATATTTTGACTGGTTAAATCGATGAATTAACCACTGCGCATTATTAAACAAAACAAAAAAATATGAACAGCATTTTAACAGCGTTTTAAATTAAATTTCTAGTTTAGTGGTTTGTATAGAATTTTGTACGGTGAGATGGTCCGTCCGAACCTGTAGGTACTAAACATTTAAAAATAAATAAATGCTAAAAATCTTAAGTAAATAAGTGCGACACAGGAGGTTGCGGGTTCGATTCCCGCCGGACAAATGTTTGTACGATCTACAAATATTTGTTTCGGGTGTTCTGGGTATTTGCTATGTATAATAAAAATATCTATCTATGTAATGTATTGTATTAAGTGTATCAGTCATCTAGTACCCATAACACAAGCTCTGCTTAGCTTGGGGCAAGATGATGCTGTGTGGATTGTCCAGCATTATTAATTAATTAATTTATTATTTATTATTATTTATTTATAAGTCTTCCATGATTCATTAAACAAATAAATAAAAGTAGGTATAGTTTGTTATTACACCTACACATCACATTTTAAATATTTAGGACTTATGTGTTTTAGATTTTGCCCATATTTAGTTACTAAGGTTGTTATTTTCAGCAATTAATAAGGACACAGTCAATCATTATTAACATGCAAAAACTGAATGTTTTAGTAAACTGATGAATTTTATTTAAATAAATTCACACTTTGTTTTTTTACATTTTCCGGTATAACAGCTGACAGTAGGGTGGTCAACTCTATTACTTATGATATAAAAAGCATAATTACGAACTGAATGCACATTAACACTGACGCCTAGACTCCCCTGGGTCGTGGGGCAGCCATAATTAATCATATACCTAATGACGTGTTTGGACCTTGACGTAACGTTATGAAAGCGTATCGTTTGTGACGATTATATAATTTTTATTTATGTTTATTAACGCGTTTGTATCTGTAGAATTAGCTGATTCCTGGGTGGCCAAGACAAGCCCAAGGAAAATAAGTAAACTATATTTTTTGAGAGCAAAAAATATTGATACACAATCTCATAATTCATCTATAAATCTATACCAAGCTACCAACTCATTTAAATTAATAGATTCGGCAGTAATAAATTTTCAATTATAGAAGAGTTGAGGGTTATTCACTTGTAACTTCTTGAACAGAGGGAAACAACTTTTAACGGTGCTAAGTGCTTGCAGGTGATACACCAGAAACAGGTCTTAAGTGAGCTACTGCAATTTTCACGGCAATAACAGTAATTAAAGAGTATTGGTATCGCTTGAAGGCATCAGTACCTCTGAAGGAAGCATAAAAGAGCGATTCTTGTCTCACAAAACCGATCATCGCGATGGAAATAAGAAACTGTAAGATGTATCCTTCGTTTGCAGTTCACCTTCCAAAAATGTAAAAAAGTAAGTGTGTTTTGGAAATACCTACTTTAACACCCACACATAAAGTTTAGTTTGCACTACATCTTCAACAATTTTTATTACTTTTTCAACAGTACTTGTCATTGTGAAATCGACCATAAACTAACTAAAATAAAGTTGATATTTGTTTAAATTTAAATAACAAAAAATTGATATTTGGATTTGATTATGGAAGCTGTACATTTTGCAAGCAACTAAGCTTGTGCTAGCTGAGGTACACGAATATTGAACAGGAACCTAGTATGATTGCATTTAGTATGAATGCAACGTTGCTCGTTCAACCACGCCCAGCCAGCCTGATAATAATTAACCAATTACGAAATGACAACCCATCGCCGCCATTTTAATTGGTTCGCGATTCCTATGCATTGGTTCATAAATCTGTTGGTTATGGCCGATCGAGTTGTACCACTGTGCAACGTCGTATCTTATAATTGGAGTTCGTAACAGGTAGCTGAACTTGCTTTGTTTCTGTTTTGCAATTTTATTGGTTACTCTTTGGGTATACCTATACATAAACTGGCCTATGTTAGGTATTCTCTTAAGTACTAATAAAGAACTTGATTGTCGATTTTTTTTTTTCGCTCTCAAGGTCGCAGCAGTCAGGGCATCTGTTGAGCGTGTAATCGAAGGAAATATTGTTTGATATTTTATGCCAATAAAGAGGAAGTAACTATAAGAAACATATCTCAGTGTACCTTTAAAAAGATACGCTTAGGTTTTAAATTGAATTGTAAATTAAATCCATTACTCAAAAAATGTTCTGGTGGCCACCTAGCAAAGACACAACGAAACGTATACTACTGTCAATCCAATTAATCAATACATTAATCTGCTATTGGCGTTTTAATTGCACGCTGTTTATTGCGCTTTAAAAGCTGGGGAGACGAAAACGCAACACAATATTTTTTCCATATAACCATTAATATCTGTCGGTTTTGTTTCCTCGGCGGACGCAGCTCGCCCCACTGTGCGGTGGGGCAGTTGTAGCCTTACTAACCACTGCTACGTCGATTATTTTTGTAACTGTCTATTTTATCATAGACGCCTCTCAGTTTTATATGATCTACATTTTGTTAAAGTATTCGTTTATTAAAAACTTTCTCGAACCATTAGCAAAATTTTATTTTAAGTAGTTACCGATGGCATCATTTTGATTCAGTCTTGTTTTATTTCCAATAAATATTTTAGAAAATAGAAGCAACACAGTAACAGCTCCATTCCGCTCTGATAAATGGAAAATTACAACTCCTCTATGTGATCGACCTAGTGTAACTATAACTCTGATTGTTACTCTAGCTTTCACACCACCTACATCAGAATCTAGTCTATAATTCGCTCTCCCCTTCCAATGGAAACAATTTCACTTATTACGTCACAGAACATGTCCTTCGCGTCCATTGATCAGCGTTGTTCAAGAATTAATGAAGTGAGCACGTCGACCCCTGTCAGTTTCTGTCGAGCCTCTGAACTCTGGGACACGTCGAGACCCTCTGTCGGAATGTCGATACACTACGTGTCACAACTATTTGCCGAATTAATACTCTTTTTGGTCTCCTTTTGACAAAAGCTAAATCCAAAATCTCGCTAGATTATCTGGTATTGTGTAAACCAGTAACTGAATTGTGGCAGGCACCCGGTTAGACTGGAAGCTGACACCAACATAGTTGAGAAAAGGCCAGAAAGATCTGTGTAAGTACAACCCAGACAGTCTCGGGACAAGACAGTAACCTGTAAAGCTCATAAAACTTCTAAAACCCAACTTCGATAAAACTCGACTCTTTCTAAATACTTGGTAATTTCCTATCTGCTAATATATATACTAGTCGAATCTGTGTATAATAAAGTTTAAGAGAATCCAGCCTGTCCCATTTGATCTTTATGACTTGCGCATGATAAAAAACAGCTGATACATGTTTTTCTTTTACTTCAAGAATATCGGTGTGGGAGAACGAAAGCTGAAACTATTAGCCAAAGCTAATACATATGTTTTACTAGAATTTATTCTACATAAACACATATGACAAGGTTTGAACCTTGTCATAATTATGTATTGATGTAGAATAAATAAAGCCACTTCAAGTACAATTCAATAGCTTGTATAATTTCTAAACCATAGGACTATGTCGGAATAAGCTCGTGAGAGAGTACAGCGATCAGAAAACTCAGAGTCTATGAGGTCATGAATACTACATTCAAAGGTTCAAGCAGAAAGACTTGAAACAATAGACTTCGAATAAGTACTCCGAAGAGGCAACAGCATTATACTTATTACTGAGCATACGAGTTTGTCATTTAATGAAGAAGGATAAGGAATAATGGCGTTAAACATTGAAATTGAATCATGTGAAACAACAGTACAGTAAAATAATATGGAAATATACAATTATGAATCTACAAAGTATATGTTTACAATACAAATGTGCATTGAAAACAAACAGTTTTCCAACTAAGTTAATAATAGTCGCTAGAAAATGCAGCTCTATTACGTATGCACGTAATCGACGATCGCATTATTAACACAAACACGAGATTCTTCATACATTGAATATTCTACGAATTCTCGTGTAGTCTTCAAGTGAGAACACGAACGTTTATTGTTCGTGACATTTGGATGTCAACACATTTCAATGTTTTAAGTTATTTTCAATTTTATGTTCAGATTGAGGTTTAATATGATTCTGATTTATTTCATATTATGCATGATCTTCATCTTTTTGAACATTAACAGCGGAATAAGACCAACAATACAATAGGGGTGTGTCCTAGTTAAAAATATATTAAGTACTAGCTGTGCCCGCGACTTCGTTGGCGCGCATTTTTTTTTTAAATAAATGAATTTTTGTAAAATAAAAGTAGCCTATGTTACTCCTTATTACATCAGCTACCTGCCAATAAAATTCCCGTCAAAATCGGTCAAGCCATTTCAGAGATTAGCGATTACAAACAGACAGACAGACAGACAGACAAAAATTTAAAAAAATGTTATTTTGGTGTATGTACCGTATATATATTCATATGCAAGTAAGAAAAAACGGTTATTTCAATATTACAGACAGACACTCCAATTTTATTTATATGTATAGATGTATAGACTAGCTGTGCCCGCGACTTCGTTCGCGCGCATTTTTTTTTTAAATAAATGAATTTTTGTAAAATAAAAGTAGCCTATGTTACTCCTTATTACATCAGCTACCTGCCAATAAAAGTCCCGTCAAAATCGGTCAAGCCATTTCAGAGATTAGCGATTACAAACAGACAGACAGACAGACAGACAAAAATTTTAAAAAATGTTATTTTGGTGTATGTACCGTATATATTCATATGCAAGTAAGAAAAAACGGTTATTTCAATATTACAGACAGACACTCCAATTTTATTTATATGTATAGATGTATAGATGTATAGAAGATATTTGGTCCGTCAGTTAGATTACCAAAAAATATTGAACACTTATTTTTTGCTTACTCAAATCTATAAATGTGACAATGATATAGCACATCAAAGTTCAGGAAAAGGGGCTTGTGACGTCACTGTTACGTTAAAAGTGTAGCATGGCTTGTCGTCACGCAAAATTTCAACGCACTATATCGTCATCATTTTTGGTTTACGTGACAAAAGAAAATATACGTGTCAAGTATTTTTGAGTAATCCAACTTTCGGACCGGATTTATTTATGATGAAGTATACATAATCAGAAACACTACGTAGATTCCAATAATTGCTTGAAGTTAACATTGAAACTACTGATAGAAGTGCATTTGCTAGGGGCGAACAGTAAATTACACTGGAGGAAAACCATTTACTGCATGACATGGTGTTAGTGAACAATGCCAAGGACAGAAAAGGTGCATAAGGTCATTTAATACAAAATAATTTCAACACACTTCTGTTGATCGATTCCTATTCCACATTGAGTAAGAATAAACTATCAGGTGGTGATCGAATCATAACGACTATTCAGCAATTACTGAGCGATAGTCGTAATACATTGCAACTGTCAGTTACATCATGTTACAAGTTAGTTCTTGTATAACCTTTACTATATGATTTCTGTTGTAGAGCGCATTATCTCTGTTACCCCTGGGGCAGGTTTGACAGCGTGATCCAGCACGAATCCGTCGCCAAACAAACGAGGTCAGAGCTTGTGAGTGCTTATTGATGCTTGCCCTCACCAGTTCCTAGAAAAACTATGAACAATTCCTTGTGCCGACTAGCATTTGCAACTATCGCAAGTCATGGCTTGTTAGCGCTGATGAACTGGCACCAGCTATCAGGTATTTTTGTGCATACATAATACTTGATAGTCATCATCATCCTCCTGCCCTTATCCCAATTTGTTTGGGGTCGGCGCAGCATGTCTTCCATACATCTCTACTTGCCGTCATCTTAATAGCCACCTCTTTGCTAGCCATACCATCCTTCACACAATCCATACATCTTTTCTTTGGTGTCTTAACATAAGTAAGTATGACCTGAATGTGTTACTTTATATTTCAAAAGAAGGGTTTTTACTAGTAGGTATCTTTATATGTGTGGTAATCTTAATACATTTAGAGACATACAATTAAAGCGTTCATTTGACTTCATTCTCAATGTGAGAATATCGAAGAATCATCTATGGAATAAAAAATGAAACTGCATTCAAATCAGTACCTACAACAATACAAACGAACGGTTAAAATACAATTACTTGTAATTAACGAGTCATTACCAACAGCTAAGGAAAACGTTAGGTACTAGCTATTTTTCCTCATTAGCGTTTTCTAACAAAACGGTATGATAAGCATCTTATAACTTTAACGCTACAAGAGAAACAGTTCACACAGTATAATGTATTGAAACCTGACCGATAGACCAACTAACTTTTCTTGAACATTGCACAAACACACTTCAAAAAGCTATTTAAAGTATAAAGGCCTAGATAGCACCTCAGTGGCTAGACTGACCGACGTTTGAATTTTTAATCCATTCCGAAAACCAAGCTTTTCCAATGGAGGTAAGTCAAATATTTACAGTGGCTGAAGAAACAGTAAAGTGTGAAGTTGTATAGGCAAGCATGGTTATGGTAACTTAAATGATAATGCACCGTTTAAGCTCGCATTTTAAAGGGATACGTAAACAATTTACCGATCTTTGTAGCTTTAGCCAGTAAATATGGCCTATACGTTTCTGGTATCTCATAGTCAGGTAAAACTTCTAAAGCGTGCAAAAGTAGATTGCCCGAGGCATGTACTTGAGTCGAAGTAAACCATTGTAAAATTAAAATGAATTTATATTAGCATAGTGCTGGTTGAACTTATTCTTTGTCTAGGCAAATCAATTGGGATGTCGAATGGTACGTTATGAAATACATTTTCGATCAGTCGTAACGCAAACCCGTTACTGTCACAGCTAAAAAAACATGGAAAATTTTAATCAATTGACACAATCGGTAAAACAGTTAAATTGAAAATTTGGTTCCCACTAAACTATTCTGTAACTTATTAGAATTTTAATAATAATTTCAGTAGACAAGAGTTCGCTAAACTTAATAATGATTTTTCTAGAGCAATATTGGAAAACTCTCGTTGGAGTTGGTCAGTGGAAAGTAGACTTTATCTTGACGGTGTAAAGTTTTAGATTACAACGTTTGGTTACTGAGATAGATCATTTATGTATCGATAGATTCCGGGTGTTCGAGTCCGCGGTATTAAAGGCGTCTTTAGACTATTTAAATTCCGTTACGGTTCGTTGCGTCTCTGGTTTATACGGTGCCGTTAATTTTAGTGGAAATTGAACTAGGGGACAGTATCGATCTCGAGTTAAGAACTTTGCTGTACTTTATTTACCAGCGTTTGATTAAGTGACTCAGGATATAGCGTTCAGATCTTTGAAACATCTATCATCAGAGCAATCCATCCTTTCAAATTATTTGCCTCAGAAAACATATCACAAAAATACACAGAATTTTCTGATTAATCTATAAATTAAATTTAGCAATATTCGTTTATGCTAAAATTTTAGTCGATTAACTAGAAAAACAAATATTGTTGTAGATAGATAGGCACTTAAAACCTTCACCAACCGTTCATAATAACCTTCACCAAACATTCCCCAACCAGCTAAGTACCTAAGTGCAAAATACCCAACGAACACATAATGAATCATTCGCGAAGTTTATAATGAGGTCTACAGGCGTAAGAGGGCGTATTCTAAAGATCATGACCCTACGAGAGTACTGGACCTACACTACTGTAATCTGACCGGTTCCATGATACCTATAGCTACGTTAGCTACTTCACGTTTGATAAAGGTAAAGACGAGAGCATAGGTCGAGGCCACACAGATCAGAGTACCTATCGTTTGGTGCCACGCTGGGAGAGAAGCGTGTCATATACGATTTTGACGACACGGTTGGCGCAGTGGTTGAGACATCGGCTGCTGCGCCTCGTGTTGTGGGTTCAATCCCCGCACTGAACAAATATCTGTATGACCTACTGGTAGTTCCTCCGGGTATGGCTGTTTGTGTATGTGATTTTAAATGTTTGTAAACGCACCCACGATACAGGAGAAATGCATAGTGTGGGGCAACGTTTTAAAAACAAAAAAATATTTATAAGTATATGCAAGTGTGGCCATCTAACGGTTGCAGAAGTAAAACTATGCGTTGGTTCGCTACAAGCAAGTCACCTAGCACGCAGCGAATCACCAAGTAAAGAACCTAGCTATGTGGCTACAACCTTATAGAATATCGATGGACCTACAAAGACGCTTAGAACAATGGTTGATCGGCCAACAACTGCATTGATTTATATTTACTCGGACTTGTATTATACAGGTTGGGTATTTGAACCTGAACGGTCATGAGTTCATGAACGAGGTTGTGTGGCTGATTCTGAATTTAAAAACAAAAAATGGCCGTGACTAAGGTGATTCAAGTACAATTTTGAACTTAAAAACAATGGGGAAAAAAATGAATTTGAGTTGTACGAGTAACCCAATAATACAATTTTTGAAGATGTTGCCTCGAAAAAGTTTTCGGATAACGAACTAGGGATTCAAAAAACTGCATCGTATGTGGATGAATCTAATTAAACGTTATCCCCGAGACATCTTCAACTATTATTCATTTGGAATAATCATATATCGACGATGAAGTACCAATACCTCCTAATCATCTGCCTAGCCTTTTCGCAACTGTGTTGGGGTCGGCTACCAGTCTAACCGGATGCAGCTGAATACCAGCAATTTACATGGAGCGACTGCCTATCTGACCTCCACAACCCAGTTACTGGGCAACACGATACCCCTTGGTAAGACTGGTTGTCAGACTTTGGGGTTTCTGACTACCCGTAACGACTGTCAAAGATCTACAAATGACAGCCGGGACCAACGGCTTAACGTGCTTTTCGATGCAAGTAGGATATATGTTATGAACGGCACACATCCACAGACTGACCTCGGCAAGCGTAGCTTAACCGTCGACCAACCCAACTTGCGGCTGTTTTTATTTAGCCACAAGCTCCTCCTAAGTACCTACCTTATTTTCGATTTTTATTTTTTATTGCCAATCGACGCAGGACTATTACACGTGTACTGGCAACCTCCTAACACGATATTTAACTATTTATCCCATAGATCACTAATTCGGTACGATATACTTCCAATTGCCAAACGAAAAGATGAAACGTTTGTTTGGTCTCCACCTCCTCTTCGTCGTGATATAAAGCTTCCAGACATCAAATCCCCCGTACCTTAAACGTCTAATTATTGAACTAATGGTAACAAGGCTGTTTCAACCGACCTTATTTCCTATCTCTTAATTCTGACTTCATGCTCCAGATCGTGTAAACGTATAATTGAGCTTTTCTGTTCTGTAACTCTGTTGGTTATTGGATCTCTGACTTATATAAAGTGATAAGGTTGCCCTATTACATTGGGATCTAGTACCGCCATCGGCAAACTGTAGATGTTAGATGATGGTATCTTTACTACCGGCAAGCCCTGATGGATCAGAGGTCAATGGTTATATAAATTGTATGGTAATTTTGAATATTAACGAGATCTGCTGATAGTAGGAAAGAGTTCTGAGAACCATTTGATACAAGCTGCAAGCAATGATTCTGGCAGATGTTGATAAGTAGGTATACGATTCTACCTATATCAACACTCCATGATTCACTTTAAAGCTTACAAAAGACTTGAATGGTTGATATAAATGACATAATGATACATACAAAATTGCTCAGTAATATGTCAAAACACTTTGTATTCATTTACTCAATAAAAAATGAATCTTGGTACACAAACTGACACTGCAATGCAGAGCGAAAATTTATTTTTATTCACCAAATACGGTCCAATAATAAAATTGGTCCGCAGTGCTCGGAGTTCGTAATAATTATTTTTAGCAACACAAGAATAAAATATCTTGTGTTTGGAGCAGACCACTTCAAACTTTCAGTTCGCGCTGAAGTTTCGACGACGGATATATTAATTGGAGAATTCTAGTTTCCAGTTAATGTAGAAAAACAAGAACTTTTTAAACGAGTTAGAACATCATCTTCAATTAGTTGTATGTAGGCAGGAGTCTAGATATTAATAAATTTAATTGCGTCACAAATGAATAGCAGACGTTCAGTGAGCGCCCGCTGACAGATGTTTTGACAGCTCCAATATTATTAATTGTGACATTACGCTGTCGTTAGGGCATCGCCCAGAACGTTCTTCCGCTTCTACGTCATTAATAAAATGAGCAATAGTCGAAATATTTATCAATGGCATAATCGATACAGAAACAATTATAACCACATCCATCAAAATTCTAAACTCAGCTTTGCATCAGAAGTGTTCGAATTCTTTTGCTAATAGAATGAATAAGCAACCCTATAATCATATTCGAAAGAGTTCAAACTGCATCGACGCTTGAGTAACATTGTAAGAAATAGCTGTTGAATCTTATTTGGCCTTAGATAATGTTCATTTTCGTGTAGCACACTGTAACAAATGAAGTACAGTGGTATCGAGTAACATTAAAATTCTTATCTCTGGTCTGTCACACAGCGAGAACGTCAAAGTTCGAAGTGAGGAACGCATTATAATTAATAGTCGATGATACGCGAGGATCGTAAACAAAAGCGGTGATAAATGGATTAAAGTCTGATACTAGATAATAAGAACTGTGGGTTGTAAATCGTGGTTTCGTAAGCGGTGGTCACTTTTTAGATTTTTATAGCGGTCGTCTGTCATACGGCTGTGTATCACACTCTGTTTTATTTCTGGATGATAGATGTCTTCACGCTTAATACATCTGTCGATGTGTTAAATCATCACCAAATGCAATATGGTCTCAATGAAGTTACAAAATCAGAATGAACTCTTCCTAAGCCAAATAAATTTACTATGTTGACTTCCAAAGTAAGAATTTAGATGATATAGTTTGTTACTAAAATAGTAGTAATAGGTAACTTTAGCTCTATGAACAATGATGATACTATCTGCCTATCACGGGGATGATTTGACAATGAAAATGTTTGTGGAGGATGAGGCAAGAGTAAGTGCTTAGCAGATCAAAAAATGAACAAAACAATGCCTAATAATATTAATGACATAACAACTAAAACATGAAAGACCATTATCGACGTTCGGTGTTTTTTGTATATCATAAGGTTAAGTCTTACGATACGGTGTAAAAGTGGCCAAACTTATATCATACCGTTTTGATTTCAATGACATATTAACTGTCAAATATACGTTGATACATTGAAGGCGTCACGCGTTTTGTTAAAGCCTATCATTAGAAGTCGATTTACGTTTTTGCTGTTATTGATTACGTTTGACAATAATCGGTGTATCGTTTGATTGTGGGAATTAGGACAAGAATTATTAATATTCTACGTTTATCGAGGTTTACTTTCACTGTGTGATGTAATGCTGTTGTCTGAGAGATGATAGGTTTGTAAATTACGCGAGGAAGCGATCAAAAGCAGCATGCAAGTTGCAATTGTAGAGATTGGATTTATCATAAATAGAAGCTTAAAACACATTCAAATATTGCATTGTTACATCTTCTATAACAGACGTACCTCCGAACAGATTGCATGGAGCTATATTCTTATAAGATTGTGAAAAGCTAACTATTAAGTTCGTCAACTTGAAAAACAGAAAATATTACTACAATCATCTGATTATGATCATTAAATACAGTCATAGAGAAAATCTTTTCGATCATTAACTCAAATTACGTACTTAAAATCCATTTCCCCGAATACCATAGTACCTTCAAAACACGATATTTCCTACTATAGCACTCAACACTTTAGCGGGAACATTATACCTAAGATCATAAGTCGAGTTGAAACGACCACAACACGTGTGGCTCCGAAATCAAATTAAAATCATGTTTGATAAGATCGAGTGGCGGTTATGGAAATTTATGACTATATTACCTGCGCGAGCGCATCGCGACCGACAAAAACCGGGGTCGGTCCGCGCAATTATTTATGTGGTCCGCGAATGATTATAGTTTACGAGCGTTTGATAGGTCAGCCTCTGGCGTACACAGTGGGCCGTGATTCGGGACACTTTGGATAAAATTCATTTTGATTTTGGTTCTGTAATAGATCGCAAAATTTAGGAAAATGAAGACAGCGAAGATAGTATTTGTGGTCGTCGTCTTTCTAGACGCTCTAGTGCTTAGATTTTAAGATGAGGCCTCAAAACTTTGCCATTTTGTTTTCGTCGTTAAAATCATCTCTTTATTACTACGTTTTAATGGTAGGTATGTATCAAAAATAAGCAGAAAAACAACTATAGGTTACGAATTAAAAAATAAATTGTTAAAAAATTATATGTATATAAAATTGTACTAAATTATTACAAAGAAATGGCACTCGCTAAATACCAATGCACTATTTCACAGGTAAATTTTGACATAAATAAATTGTTTTTTATTACGTGATTCAGGAAATAAAACTTTCCAAATAGATGTAAAAAATGTTGTATCAGAATGAAACTGAGACAAAAATGTGTTGGCCGCAAAAGACACAGAAATAAATCAGACAGATGACAATTTAAAGTGGTTAACCCACTAACTGTGACCATTTTAGATACTTTGATCAGATCTTGTCGAAACCCAACTTGTATTAGCAGCGACAAAGTCATTTAAACTTTATATTCTGAGCAATAAAGATGAATTTTATTAATTTTATGATGTTTTAGTGGGTGTTTGTTCAACAGTTTTAAGAGTCAGAGTAAAGATTTATGTTTTTATTTAAGAATTAATGGTATAGTGTGAGTAATCGCCGTTATTTTAATTTTATGCATTAATGATATCTGATTATGAATAAAAAAGTTTGTTTCGCATATATTATTCGAGAACCATAAATTCTCATAATCATTATAATGTTCTCACTTCCAGAGTAATTTTCGTTATTTACAAATCGTAAATCTGATATGATCTGAAGACGTATCTATGGAGACAAGTATGTAATCATAAGCTTTATGAGCTTGACTTAAAATTTATGGCCAGTCAAAATAATAAATCGTATTTTACTAACTACAGTTCTTTTAAATATTTAATTAAGTATTTTTTGATGTAGCCACTAAGTGCCAGTAAAGTCGATTAGCATTTAAAGCAACAAACGTTAAAATTCTCGTACAGTTTCCCCCAAAAATCTTAAAAGGCACCTGGCGCCACTTCTCGCTCTTCGCCTCATTCCATATACTTTACGATCTGTTAAAAGACTGAATTCGCTGTCCAAATTAACACGAAATAAAAACGGAATCGAACCAACAAAAAATAAGCGAAGGTACAAGATAAAAGTTTAAAAAAGGCCCACGTCAAAACATTTGATTGTATTAATATTTATAGGCTTCGTACCGCCGCAGGAAAGACGGCTCGAGACGGAAGAAAAAAAAATGTTTATCAGCCCGTTTAGCTTTTAAGGAAACCGCGAATCTTTTGTAAAAAGTTATTTATGATCACGAAAACAATTGCAGTGTTACCATTATATCACATTTGACAGCAATAACTGTATTCTTTTTTTTGTCCCCAAAATGAAGACGTTTCGTTCACTGTGGACGATATAACAATAGTATATTATTGTGCGTGAAGTGGTGTGATTCACTTATATTGACTTTACTGTTTTTGTGTTGAGGCTTGAGGATTTTTTCTCAAAATTTAATAAAGTTCGTTATATTTTTTTTGTATCACGAATTCACGGCCAACGATTTCAATTAAATACAATTTTGCTTCTAAATGGCGAGAAAAATAGACCAAGAAAGGGCTTACAAGTTTCAAATAACAGTGAAATACCAATTTAAAATGATGATGGTGGGTCGTCTGATAGAAATAGGTATTTATCATACAGTCATGCTTTAAATAATTGAATGTGATATGACTGAACATTCACTATGGGTTTTAATTAATTTTATCTTATAAGAATAATCTGAGAACTTCCTGTAGGTATTAAAATGTGATACAATCCTGTACGACCTTTATTGCACGTCCACATTTAAATATCACAAGAATACCTATGTGCAATTAAGTTATAAAATTAAAGTGAATAAATAATTACTAAATATATGACACTGGTACTAATCTCACACTTAAGAGTTGTCCTGTTTGATAAACGGCTCGGGATTCCTATGCAAATTCTGAGAATATTGCACATGCATAGAAGCATTATTGTTTGACTGTACATTCTACTACATGGTTACAAACAAACATGTACCCACGGCTTTATTTCAAGATATATATTTACTTCCAGTATAAGTTGACCTTTCACTGTATAGGATTTCGATACAATGAGAGGTTAGTTTATACTTTAAATGTACCACCTGTAACTTGGTATGTAACCTACTTGAATATTGGTATAACTTTAATGGGGAAACAACGAAAATGGCAATGATGAAGAAAACCAGTAGGTATATGATTATAGAACGAAAAACCCAGCGCAAGCATTCATTCATTGCCACATGTGAGGTTTTCTGGAATCGACAACCCCACAAAAGAGAGAGAAGGAGAATTTGAGGTCTCAAGGGAACTTCAGAAACTTTTACTCCACGAAACTATTACTGTACGAAAACCTTGGTATCTAATCTATCACCGTTCAGTGCAAAACAAAGCAGCGTATGCTAATTCTGCGCCCGCGCCGCCCGGTGCATTTGCGGGCGACTGTACGTCTGTTATGGGAAGCTTAATCAGTGTCTTGCGCCGACATGGGTTATTGAATCGAAATTAAAACACTGGCTCCATGGTATTAATAGTCATCTTATGTATTTTAATTAAAATGATATAGGCTTTGTGTATGCGGTAGTCATTTCATCAAAGGAGATGGAATGAGGTTTAGCAAAAGATGGTCTGGTGAAAAAGGAGATTGTAAACATTTTGAGTTATCTTTCCCCCTGACGAGAGATTTATAGACTTTTATAGACAATATTACACGACTGAGATAGTGTTGTGCGATTCAGTTCAAAATCTGGGACGTTGTCATTTCGATCATAAAATTCATGACTAAATTATGTTTTTCAAAGCAGACTGCGTTTCGTAGTTCACGAAGGACTTATGATGATAATCATTATTAATCCTTTGATCACCCAGCCTATTTCTTTAGTCCTCAACCGTTCTCATACTATCGGTCTCTGAACAAAAACGTAATTTCCGAAAAGGCCACACAAATCGCCGATTAAACGAGTAATAAACGTTTCCATGCAACAACACAAGGGAAAACGCATCGAAGTGCACAAAACAATGTATATTTATTAGTAATTAAACGCAGTAATGACGTAATAACAGTCGTTATATCTGTGGGTACACGATTCTTGCAAAAACTTCAGTAAAATACCGCTTTATGGAAATAATAATAAACGTCTTTAAATGTAAAGTTTTTTCTGTCCAGATAATCTTCACTTTATAATAATTATAAGCCTGCACAGTAGCGTCATCAGTAAGAAATATTGGATTTTACAACAAGCTGAAGTAATTGTGGAAAGATGTGATATTTCTTGGACCGTTTCAGTGCTCTTAATTACGTAAATCATACAATAATGCATGTTAAGTTTGAAGTGTTATTGTAGTTTATTTATCGGTCCGTAATTTTGATGTAACGTATTATTTCTTAATCTGACTAAGTTGATGCTTCTTAGCCAATCTCAATTATGGACACTGCCTTGAGCAGTTATGCCGAACTGGCATTCCTAACTATCGGTATGTGTGAAATTTGTAAGGTTGAATGACTTTATAAAAGTACCTATGTATGTGTGCGTATGTATGTATTAGTACATATTTTTGTAATAAATAGAAAACAGCTGAACAAAATTAAAGCTTACTTAACAAGCTTGAGTCATACAGAAATCAAGTGATAATTATCTTAGACGCACGTCAAGAAACCTTAAACTAGGTAGAATTACTGGGAGTGAAGGGCCTTTGAACGTAATTGGACTATTATGACTAAATATGGCGAGGTCCTTACAAAGGCTGTCTAAACATGTTGGATTGAAAACAACTGCGGATACTTGTTGCCTTGTTTAGTTATAAATCCCTTCTAAATCATAAGTTTGACGTAAATATTTGTGTGTGCTTTGAAATTTATTAAGGCTCAATTATTAGGTATATTCTCTTATAAGAGCATTTTTACTTTTAGAGAGTTTGCTGACATTGTTTTTACGAATGAATTGTAGTATATTATATTTAGCTATAGGTAGATACGTATTGGTGAATAAAAACATGGAAAGGAAAGGTTTCCTCGAAAGTCCAGGAGGACTTATAACAAATAAAAGTCAGAAATCACCAGCCCGCCTTGAGCAAGCGTGGTCATTAATGCTCGTGCCTTCTCTGTCCGACAACAGCTCTTAGTAATTTTTGCCTAGCAATGGGATAGTAAGCATCTGGTATTATTATTTCTAAAAATACGTTTTGTCTTTTTCCGTGCCTCGGAAATCACGCTAAGCCGTTGGTCCTGGTTGTCATTTGTAGACCTTTGACAGTCGTTACGGGTAGTCGGAAACCGAAAGTCTGACAACCAGTCTTACCAAGGGGTGTTGCCTAGTAACTCCATGTAAAACACTGGTATTCAGCTGCATCCGGTTAGACTGGAAGCCTACCCCAACATAGTTGGGAAAAGGCTAGGCAGATGATAATGATGACGTTTTGTCTTTCCAAAGATACCGTTATTAATGAAAATTATCTTTATTTTGAATTCTTCAGAAACATGTTTATTTCATATTTCAGACAACGAAGATAATATCTTTGGCAATAATTACAACATCCATATAAAACACAACATACGAACAAGACTTATAAATGTGCAATTTATGTACTAGGGTAGAGTGAATAATGTGATGTAATTAAAAATTATAATGAGATAATTTGCATCAATGATTGTCAACGTCCTCCTTGGATAAAATCTATGATGGATTGCTTTGATATTATTGTTCATACTGTATAATGTAGGAAAATACTCTATATGTAAACCTACCTATATACAGGCAGGTGAGTAGATACAAAATGGAAATGTGTTTTGATGTAGTGAAGTGAACACGATACAAGAAAAATAATGATGATAATGTTTGACTTTTAGAGAAGATGTTGCAGATTGTGGAATATATCGTGTTTTGTTAGAAATATAACTTGCCTCAAAAAGAAATAGACTGCAGTGAAGGAAATAATTGAGGTGGTCAAAGAAAAAAAACTATAGGAACTCATAATTGATCTATAAAAAAATAAACCACCCAGCTTGAATTTGTAGAAACGATTTAAAAAACGTCAGAACTATTGAAATTTTAATGAAAAAAGTGTTTTTGTATTCAACAAGTAGGTTTATTTTATCATTAAAACTTACTAGCAATATAAATTAACGCAGATATTAAAACATTAATACATAAAAACAGAAACGATTGATTACAGCTCAGTGTACACCTGCGGTATGTCTGACATTCGTTCAACGTACACTATTAATACTCCGACTAATATTACGTGTGAAACCCTATTTTAAAAACGCAACACATAAATTATCCGCAAATGAACATAAAATAAAACAAGAGTATGCTACAAGTTATTTGAAGCCAAACCAAATGAAAAATAGTTTTTTCTTCCCCTATATTTTATAGTGGCTAAAAGTTGCCATCAATAATTGAAGTTGTGTCTCTAGGGAGAAGGGCTTACCAGTATTCCTGACGTGTGGTTACTTATAGTTGGCGGGTCAGTTAATATTGACGGTGTGTACGTGGCTTTAGGTTGCGAAAGTTACCTACTTCTAAGTTTAGTTATTTAGCTCTATGGTTACAGTAGTTTACTCACATAATCTCAAATGATAAAAAAGTTGAGATCTTGAGGACGTAAATTTATTTAGAATTGTTTTTTCGTTTTTGTCTACGTGAACCACTGGGTAAGTTATACTAGTAAAAGTTACTTAGAATAGAGCACATCTACTTTAAACGTGAATCTATTAAAACACGTAAGTATCAATTTATCTATATTTATACTAATATTATAAATAAATAGAATAAATAAAAAAATAAAATAAATAAATAAATTATAAAGAGGTAAAATTTGTTTGTGAGTTTGTATGTAGGAACTATTGATCCAATTCTAAAAATGTGTTCACTATTAGAAAGCTACATTATTCCCGAGTGCTATGAGCTATTATTATATTCGATACTATGATTCAAATGGGGTAGAGAGGATGTTAAAGTTCGAAGGGAAAAGTGCAAAATCTACTCGGACGAAATCGCGGGCGAAGTCCTAGTGTAAATATAATTTCATAAATTACCTTTCTATTCAAAAAGCAAGAGACAGGCTTTATCCTATACTATTTAAAAAAAACTTCTGCATAAGTTCATACAAATGTTGCGTACGCGGCAATGAAAAACTTGCAACGGTAATTTACATATTATATATACCCCTTTGTATAGTCACACTTTAGCGAGAATTCTGCCATATCATCGCGCCGCCATTGCAAGCACGGACCAACCCGCGACTGCTAATCCCTGCACGAAATATTTATTCCTTTTTCAACCATTCAAGTTTTTGAAGGTTTATTTTTGTGTACCCTTTATGCATATTTAACGCAGCTCTCAACTTACAGGCGGGGAGATGCGGGCGATATTATCAAGTGATCTGGTTCTTTGAACAAAGTAGTATGTATCTAGTGTATATGTATATATGTCTTTTGTAAGTTAAAGGTTGTGTAAAGGAATTATTTAAGACCGGTTCTAAGTTACTGTTTTGATCGTATAGGTGTGCTAGGTTTTAGTAGGGTTAGATTTATTTACGGTAAATTGGTTGTTATCAGGCTAAGCAGCTGCATCGTAGTCAATGTTTCATGCTGAACGTTAGCTTGTTTCGTGGATTGTATTTTAGCGATTTTGAGCCTTAAGTAATGTGCTGGTTGTTTTGTAGTTTATTAGATCTAGATTCTTGAACTGAGTGCAAATTACCTTGACTAACTAACAGCTCTAATATTCTGACTATATCGCAAATTCGACTAAATGTATTGTAATTTATGTGCCCACATACATTCTCCTATTTAATATCGCAATAAAATGATTATTGATTTATAATGAATCATAGCAGGTGGCAAAACAAAAACAGTTATTGCTAAAAAACAAAACACTACAAACATATCATTGATACTACGATTAAAAATCGCGGCAAAAAACATGCTATGAGTGGCAGATTTCGATACCTACAGGTTTGCAGGGTTAGTACACGCTAAAGCTGTGCACACACTATAATCTATAGATATCGAACAGCTAATTACAAAAGCACAAAAAAGGCTTTATAAGCACGAACGGCTTTAAGTGGCGACTACACTGGCATACCTTTAGCATAATATTATTTGAGTCATAATTTACCGCGGTCTCCGACCGAACACTTGATTTATTTATGAGCCCATACTGACTCCGCCACTAATCTTTAGTGGAATTTAATTTGTTATTTATTTACTAATCGCTGCTAGTAACCGTAGAACAGGTAGGGTTATGCATGTCATTAACGATGGTTGGCTTAAGGGGAGGCTATTTATGGGTTTTGTAAGTTCTGAAGGAAAGTAGGAAGTTAGAGATTGAAAATAGAAAATGGAACTGATTTATTTATTTTCAACATGTACGATGTTTAAAGCTATCGTTGCCGAGGTCGATTGGTGGATGGGTGACCATTTATTAAGTACCAAGATCTCGCTCGGTGCCTCAAAAAGCACGTTAAGCAGTTGGCTGTTATTAGTAGACCTTTGACGGTCGGTACTGGTAGTCAGTAGCTTGAAATGTTTGATAACCTGGTTTACGTTTATGAGTATCATGTTAACTGGTAACTGGGTTGTGGAGGCCAGATAGGTAGTCGCTCTAGTATCTAACAAAATGGTATTCAGCTGCATCCAGTCAGACTGGAATTCGAAATTTAAAAAAGGACGATAGAGATTATAATGTTTTGTCATTGATAAAACGCAGCCATGAACAAAAACATAACTCGAAAGATTACAAAATGACTATTAAAGAAACTAAAAAAAATAACAGGGAAATTCAGCAATAATACTGGAACTGAAGTTAACCTTGTACCTACTTCTGTGAACGTTATTTACAAGTCGTTAATACCCGCCGACCTGTTTACACAAACACTAGTCAATAATATCAGGGTGCCATTACTGAAAAATAAAACTAGGTATACCTATGACTGTGTATAAACTCTTCTATTAGTTCACGTCATACCTCCTAAGAACTAGGTAATGCATTTCTTTTGTTTCATTTGATATTTTATATGCCTTTGATTTATGACAGAAGTGGTCCTATTATAAATATTTAAATTAAATGTTACTAGTTTACTGTATTTTATTTATTATGGCTCAAATAATTATCCATGTTTTCTTGTACATATAGACGTGTTACACAAAATAATTAATACTTATTTAATTCAAGTAAACGGATACAATCAAACTGCTATTAGAATCAAGTGCTAAATAATCTATTTGTAATGAATAAAATTTTAATAATTGCTCTAGATTAACTTAACCCGTTTTGTAGTTAAGTTTAAGTTAATGTTCGGAATTAATCGCGTGTGGCATGCCTTATCGTTTTAAAGAATTTTGGGTTAAAAGTGGCTTGTTAGCGCTTGGTCTAAATCTGGTTATAACAATCGTTTAAAGCTATGTATTGGAACTTAAGGTTTAACTTAGTGTATGACACTTGACATAATATCGAGGTGTACTTATTATAGAACACCCACATTTTGCCAGTTATTATTTATATTAGTAAACTCTCATCTAATAAGGGCCAAGCAAATGGCCAAAAATCTAGACTTCTAGCTGCTTCTAAGCATTTCCACGTGGGAAACCTAATACCACTTTTCCCGACATGGGAATTGTTCCCACATATTCTTAGCAGCAGCGCATGCGTCGACTAGACCATCGAGGTAGTCATACCTACATAACAGCACTCTGTGAGATTTATCTTGATGTTTGTAGAAATAAATAAAGTGGGCAACACGATACTCCTTGGTAAGACTGGTTGTCAGACTTTCGGGCTTCTGACTACCCGCAACGAAATAATTACTAAATAATTATGTATAAAATTATATCTTAAACTGTTATTATACTCAAAGACAAGTATAATTTCCAAATATATGAGACCAGGATCAGGATCTTTCACAATCGATATTATTTAAAGCCCGCTCGTAGATCCTTTATAATTATTTTTAGTAAATATTTTCGGTTGCTTATCTTTGCTGTATTGGCCCATATACAGCAAAGCTAACTACTACTAACTACAGTCTAAAGCATAGGCTTTAGACTGTAGTTAGTAGTAGTTGTCTATTCAACTACTCAGCCCTTGTAACTCCTAAAAGGCCCTCAAATAACACAGCCTTAAGTGCAGATATAGCTGGCTTACTGATGTCATATCGCTGTTACAACCCAAATCTAAAGTTCATTAAGGCTGTAACTTAGTATACTTGTAAAGCTCAACGCTTTTAATTCTTAAGTACAGTCACAGACTAGTCAAGGTTTTGAATAAAGAATAATTTTATCCTTGTGCAAATGGAATCCCTCAAATTGTTTTCTAATAAGATATTCATAGAACGGTCATTTGTAATTTATGTGTAGTGAATAATCTATTGGAGCATGTTCACCCCTTTCTCTTGTTATTTTGCTTGACACGGCTACTTTTTAGAACATTTTAAAAGCCTTAAGCTGCTAATGAGTTATTTAAAGATCCCAATTCAGCCTAAATGTTTATTGGACTACTTATTCCTGCTGTAAATTTAGGACTAGCTTACTCTAGAGATCGAAATAACCAAACCCAAGTTCAAACAAATTACGCCAACCCTACATTGACAAGATTAGGTATAATCTAACGAGACTAGGTTCTCTAATGTATTTTCAATGTCCATTTCAAGATAATTGAAAACCTTTGGTTGTATGACTCAATAATTTATATCAGATTACCTTGGTATAATGCGATATTTAACTGCTTATGCCTAACAGTGCCTACACATAAATAATTATATGGAATCATGGATAATTTTATAGCTTTTAAATTGATTTTACGGCTTCCAAAACAAAAAAGAGCAACGAGTTCTTTTTCAAGAGTTTAATCGTTTTGAAAATTGGCCCGTTTTAAGTTTCGGCTACAGATAACGATAATTTTAATTTGTATTTCAAAATTAATACTCGCAAAAATCTTAATAATCCGTTGAGATTAATTGGCTTTCTTGACATAAAACCAATGAGCTTTCACGATGACCCGAGATGATACAACGCTCAAGGGTCAGCTTTCCAATGGGTGTTCCCAATGACTGTGGCTTTTATTTTGCTTATAAGAAGGTTCAGAAACTTTCAGGCCTGCCCTTTATTATCCATGTTGTATCCAGTATTCACTTATCTGCCAAACGATTTTCATCCATGTTGGAGATCTAAATGCTGACACACCATTGATATTCAAGAATAGTTTGTTTACGTTTTGAATTCACAAATAAGTTATTGAAACAGTCTTTCTGTCATTTATTACTTGCCGCCTTCATAAAAATAATTAATCTCTCTCTTCAAAAGGGTTCTTTCAAACAATTTTCACACGATTTTTCCGAACAACTTAATTTCCACGTGTTAGGGTATGTAACCAGTGCTAAATAACGGTGTATTGAATTCTTATAAGTCGTCAGACGGCACGCACGTGGGGCGGTGGCTTCCACCTCTCCTTGAGTTATGACCACCAAACATGTAACACGACCTAGCCGACTGCCAACTCTATTTGCATACTTTGGCTTGTTGCAGTCTGTCGATTGTTGCGACTAAAATGTATCCGAAATGTTGCAAGTATATTGAAGATAAATTAAATTACTAGTAAATATTATAAATTGAAAGTCCATAACCATAACTGTCTCAAAGAAGATGACGACTGTTCTATCAATAATGAAGAAATAGGAGATTTACGTCCAGCTGATGAAGCAAGAAACAGATAGGTATATCATAAAAGTAAATTAGCTCTGTAAGGTAACTTGTTCTTTTAGAACACAATATTAACTAACTACCATAAGACTACAATATGATGAAAGATTATGACAGAGATCAAGTTTAAAATAAAAACCATGTATCCATCTTGAATGGAAACAAAGATATCCCGATACGCATGTATGCCTAATACGCATCATTTGTATAAAAATATAGCTCTATAATAGAGCTGTTAACATAAAAATGAATTGGCTTATTATGATCTGCTGTAGCATTGTTTAATAGAAGCACTAAATCAATTGATTCACTATTCATATGTCAAAGAATGAAATCAAGATATGAAGTAGTTGATACAAAAGCAGTCGAAGTGTACATGTGACTTAACTGAGAAGGAGTATTTATGTATACATCTATATCTATGTGCACTATTACAATGAAGAATATTGGCACAGGCTTCAAAAGGGCTGATCAATGCAAGAGCTTCGTTTAAAATTCCTCTCGATCCAATATTTTGACGATGGATTGTGTCGGTGAGGTTATATTTGACGACCTATGTGGCGCGGCGGGCGAAGGTCCGCTTGCGACGCAGGAGGTTGCGGGTTCGATTCCCGCCTTGGGTCAAATGTTTGTACGATCTACAAAGATTTGTTCCGGGTGTTCTGGGTATTTTCTATGTATAATAAAAAAAATATCTATCTATGTAATGTATTGTATTAAGTATATCAGTCATCTAGCACCCATAACACAAGCTCTGCTTAACTTGGGGCTAGATGATGCTGTGTGGATTGTCCAGCATTATTTATTTATTTATTTATTTATTTAACGAATCCATAGTCGCAACAATGTCTTGCGAATCTGCGACAGTAGCCCGTCTGCAATAGGCCTATCGGTTCACACGTACATTTTAATAAGGCTTTGTCAAACCTACAGACTTGTTTTGTATAATACCTAATAGGGTTCTGTGATATGCTGGTAAGAGTACCATTTATTTTCTTAAACAGGTCTTTGGTCATTTATAATGGTGTCATGTACTAACGTGTCTGCAATCATACCTAATGGCAGTGGTGTGATTTACGCTTAGGCATCCATCTCTTACACTTGTTTGTGGAAGTTTGGTTTGTTCTGAATGTGTCGTGTACTTTGCTAATAATTTTCTTATTAAATTGTTGTATTAAAAGTTCGATTACTTTTTTATTGAACTGAATATAGTTTCTAGTTGTCGTTATATTGTTGTTGAATAATGAATGCAATTTTTATCGTAAACTTTACTTTACAGATAACATGCAGAAATGCACCTTAAACATATTTGATACTGCAATAACCAACAAAGAAGAGAACATTTAGTGAGTTATAAGTTATGCGTAAAACCAGTCATCAATAATGTAGAACAGAAAACTAGTTGTGATAATCTGGTCTGTACCAATAGGAGAAATAAACAAAAAAAAAATTGAACAAAGTATATCGAATAGTATAAAAATATTGATAATCGTATTGTGTTTATATATATCGACCATCCTTTGCATAGAAACTAAAGAAAGTAAGTACATATCTTCAAAATAGATGGTAAATAATTGGTAACTATCATGAAGCTTGTCATCCTACCTACAATCCCACATGCGCAAGAGTTGCAAAAATAAACCAATTAAGAGAACATCGTAAGCCTTGGCAAGGTCGAAACAGATTTGTGCTACTTACAACAATAAGAATTTTATACAATTTCGCCGAAACGGTGGACCGCTGACATCTGCTTGTCTTTATATCGGGACATCTACGTGACAGGCGCTGTGGCATCCTGCGTCTTGTTACGTACTATTATCTCCCTGATATATCACTTCTGATTTTGAATTCTGTGTTTTTCACATTTTTACTAGACACTGTCCACTCGAAGCAATTAAGCGCTGACTTTTAAATCACTGTTCCCAATTTAAAACAGAACATTTTCAAACGATTATGAAATTGTTACACAAAGCCAGAATTTTTAATAACGTTCCGTGAAGAAAAAGAACAAATAGTTTCCTGGATGCTCCCGAATTCTAATTTAAAGCAGATTAACCCTTGAATAACCCAATTCACGCTTAAAGGTTAGGATCCGTCAAATGAAACGTCACGCTGACTAAACACTTTCCCCATCATTAGGATATGAGAAGAAAAAAGTCTTCGGATGTTCAGTTGTAAGCGCCCGCCAACAAAGCCATTATGCCTTATTATGGACACCATCCATCAGCCAGCCATATCGATCCAACATTAATGCATGCTAATGCTTTATAAATAGATATATAATTTGTTTTGTCTCCACCTCGGTATCCAATTGATGGATTGTTTTATTTCTATTACATCAAACTGTTGGTTTTTGATACCTAGAGGCGTGGCCGTTGCTGCCGTTATTAGTTTAGCCGACGAAGCTGAATCATTTATGATTTCACGCTAGCGTTAAAAAAGTGTGAATCAAGGCGTTCATAATGTTGATTATTCTCGCGGTGGAAAAATCATTAATAAGACAAAATATTATACCGTTATGACCTTAAATCTATGTTAAATCACTGTAAAAATGTTTGCACTTACTTGTTCCTAGATGTACTCGCTTCATCCATGGATATATCTGCGGAGGATTTGCTGACGAGTTGGATGCCGAAGACTTAGAATTCTTCGGGTTTGAGCTGTTATTAGCCTCATTGCTCTCGTTGCTGGAGGTGCTGGAGGCAGGACTTGATATATTCTGATTCACATTAGCCTTGTGTTCCACAGGGGAAGCGATGGGAGTAGTTAGGCCTAGCTTAGTACTTGTAGTTCCACTAGAGTTTGGTACACCGACGCCACCAAACCCTGGCGACGTTCGGCCTGGTCCAGATGAAGTGGATAGGTCTTGAGGGGACGCTACTCCGGTTGTAGAAGTTGAATCCGCGAATTTACAACTGGTTCCAGCGGCTTGGCTAGGCGGTGTGGACATCAGGTTGGGAGATAATGCTCCTGGACTCGGATTCGAGTGCTGATGCATATGGCTCGCTGTGCTACCCAGTCTTTGAGGATGTAGCTGTGTGTAGTCTATCATCGATTGCGGTTGCATGTGCGCTCCGGTAGCGGGCGTTCCATATGGGTGTTGCGGGTAGTGATGTCCAACTTGCGGCGGCGAATAGCAAGTACTCGGATATGCCGAAGCCGCAGCATTTGGATTGTAGTAATCAGCTCCAGGTGTCGGCAGGCCGGGATGGCCAGTTTGCTCGACGGGCGTCCCAGTACGCCCAGGCGCTTGGTTCCCATAGCAGGAAGCAAGCGAGTTGACGAACTGGTAGGAGCTCATCCCAGCGTTATAATTTAATTCGTTCATCGATAACAGCGTGTGTTTCTCCTTCTTCTCAAGATCACTCCGCACTTGTCATCGTTTGGACGAGCACTGAATAGTCTAGTTGGACATGTTAAGTGCTACTGATGTTCGCGGTCCGTTTCAATTGTCCCCGTAGAGTGGAGCTTGATTGATGGACCTGTGATAAAATGAGACACATTAGTCGGTCAAGTGCGTCGTCTCGTTATACGTGATAAATGTTGTAATACAGATCGTATCTTGAGTGTTTGATTTAAATATGTTGGTCCGATATCAAAATATGATTCCAATACTCATGTTTTATACTATGACCTAAAGATAATATTTTTTTGTATTATGTACATATAGTGGTGTCTACTTAACCTTTCCATATATTTATTACATGCGTTGAGCTTCTTTCTACATTTGTCTGAATGTCAAAAGGTCTAAAAATAAAATAAACTTCTGAACACATACAAAAACTTCGAAGATCTGTAAGTATAATATGAGTAATTATGGTTTGAAGAGTGAAATGGGTTTATACTTTTTTCAAAAACCCTTTAAAAAACTCTTCTTTTTATGTTTCCTTTTCAAGTATTCGCCAGGGTGGCCTATAATCATTTGCGATAACAGAGTTCGCAACGTGGTTCATTTTACGGTCACTTTCGTTTTTACAGTACCTACTCAATAGTAGTTGCATAAATCACTAAACACGTGTACCACTTGCGTCACGCTTTGGGTCTATTCTAAAACAATAAATTAATATAGGGATGTGACTTCCTAAAGCGCAGTACACATGTCAAGTCAAGTGCGGAAAAAACTTTGCCTCAGCCACGTGGTAGGGCTATAAAAGTGTCCGCAGAGGTTTATGGGTGTAAGCGGTAGGCCGAATGTGACTTCTCCCGATTTATGTACTCCGCTCGGTGCATACATCTTTATGAGCAAATTAGCAGTCATTGTGCACCCGATTTATTTGTCGCATTTGCTCGCTGAATGATAAATGTGTGAATTTTTGTCGGACTTGGCCGTCATCATAAATTTTATGTGCATAAATGACGATTTTAGCGGAATCTTTGAACACCCTTGTATCAAGACAATTTGTAACTGATTTGGCTCTTAGTTATTTCTTAGCTCTAAGTATTAATGGATTATAAAAATTTCTGAATCTGAAGTCGATAATTCATCTCAGTTATTATGCAAAGTTTGATTTTGTATGCAAGTTTGCCTTCGTATTATAAGATGATTTTGAATAACATCCAATAGATCAAGTTTTAGTAGAGTTTTGCGCCACTTTATAATATATGCATAATGGCTCATCTTCATAATTAAATAATAAAACTAAGCAGTTAACTTAATTTATCACACGTTAGTAGATCATTATCATATTATTTTTATTTAGAATTTAATACAAAGTTAGAAGTTAATACAAAACAATATCGACCAAATTATTGCAGAAAATTCAAGTTGAGAATCACTTTAAGAAATAATAAAATATGATTTTGAGTATTGACTAACTGAACTCTACCTAACCTAATACCAAATGCAATTATAATACTATTAGTTAAATGAATATTATCGATAAAGATTATCAGTAACCGGTAGGTATGTGATCTTTGCTAAGAGCCACTTGATCGTGTTTCTTCTGGCAAAGCCGTTCTACATAAGAATACATAGGTTACTGCTCCAAACAGTACCAATTCAAAAAATCAAAAGATATCATTACTAATAAGCAAATAAATGAAGAATCAACAAATAGGGGAAATTACTTATGAATTTCTGGGAACAGGAGAAATGCTAGAAAGAATTTAAATCACAATACGGCACAACTTCCGCTAAACTCGCTTCGTAGAAAGGAATGTATTTGAATGTAAATTAATAAGAAATAACTTGCTATATTTCAAGGCATTAAATTGCTTTATACAATCTTCAGAATTAAATACAAATGCGGCTAAGCCTATCAGTTTTTTGTAAAGAAATCTGTAAATGCCCTCTTCCCACTCCTTTTTCTACTCTAACCAATAGATCCTTTACCAACTTACAATTTAGCATTGATGTCTATTTCTGTGACGCCTATTTTCTCTATAGGTATTAGTTTTTAGTACTTAATCTCATTGTTCCCTACGCTACTCCGCCTGACATACAGTCACATGTGTTCAGTTTATTTCAGTTTAGAATTTTTGTCACTCCCGTCCGGTCCACATTAAATGGGCCGAACGATTTCATTGCTTTTGTTTTTTTCTTTAAAACTTTTTTTTCTTACAGCACAGTTGTTTATTCCCAGACATCCTTTGATGAGCATGCCTCGGATGTCTGCTTTAATTTTAATTCGGCACTTTGATAGCTTTTATTGTGTCGTTTGGTATTAACGGTAACTTGCTAGCTGTGTTTTATGTCACGGTTATTTGATAGCGCTGAAGGATATCTAGTTTTCTAGCTCTTAGATGATATGATTTGATTTTTTAAATGTGATCATGGACTTGAAAGAAGAAGTTGAGTTTGTTTGCTTTTTATCTTCTTTATGTACCTAAACTGTACATTGCCTTCTTGTATCTTATCTTGGGAGAAATGCGTTACCTAATTTAACAAAATAACAATAAAATTACTTAGAGACGATGTGTCCAAAACTAAAAAAAATATTTCGAATGCACAGTAAAATCAATTACAGTTAAACATCTCACAAAGTTGCTCAGATAAATATAAATCGAGCTATAAAATAATTTTAATATCCACTAATGCCAAAAAGCTCTCGGGATATAATAACTTTTAATGTTCCGTGTCAAGTGGACAGTTCGAATCCACTGCGTCCTGGGAGATTTACTGCGACACGCTTTGATTTCTCCACTCGCGCCTTTACAATTTTAACTGTAACAATTGACGATAATTTTCTATACCTACAGAAAAAAATTATGACAACCAAAAAGGACAATTTCATAAGTATACTCACTCCAATTCAAAGTTTAGAGTGACCAACAGCAGCAACAGTCAACTTTGCGACCAATCACAACCATTCGTTGACAAAATCACAAAACATCCCACAAGTTTATTTGCAGACACTTTTCACATAAAATAAATATTTTACCAAAAAAAATGAGAATCATAGAACAACAAAATCTACTAAAATCAAATACGACCGTAACGGTCTATTCAAGAATCGAACTTCGAACTTCAAAATTCGGAAAACTTCGGTGCGTGTCGTCGCGGCGAAAAACGACTCGTGTTTTCCCGGCGTTCGAGCGTCGAGTGCAGCGCGCGTCTGACGACGAGGTGAGCGGCTGAGTTGACGGCGTCAAACTAGAGGCGGGCGGGGCGAGCGGGGCGGGGCGCACCTGAGCCCGCCACGTGCGAGCCCGCTCCGCTCAGCCCGCTCTCGCTCCCGCGCCCGCTCCTTCGATTAGCGTAATTAGGGTACACCGTCGCAACACCACGTATCCGATTTCAATGGACCGATTGATGATTATGGATGGTAAATGGTGAACGATTGTCGGTAGCCGTGAACTGCAATCTTTTTACCATTTTTGTTCGCTTTTCTACGTTGGAAATTTTGTTGAATGACTTTGAGTTTCAAGGGTTTTCTCCGCCTATTTTTGTGTGGGTTGTAGGCGTTCCGTAGGACTTGCGTAACTTCTCATTGAAGTTCCTACCTTTATTTATGTGTCTGAATTTCTTTCATTCCTTATTTATTAAGAAAATATTTGCATGTCTGAAACTTTAATCATTGTATCTTAAAAACCTAAGAACATTTTGCAGGATGTTTGGCTGGTTTCAATGTGATGACCAAGATGATTTCTATAATATCCGGCACGATATTTTTTTTTTTCATAAACTTTTGAGTACAGTAAGTATACTGTACTTTGAAGCCGTCCGTAACATCATAATAATTATCACAATACCACAACACATACGACTACCGGTAACATAACTCGTCAAGCAAAGTGCTTAGTCCTAGTCTAGATGAGCGGACAAGGGCCATGCATCACTCTTGACGCACGACGTCTTGCTGAGGAGTAAAAATTACCACACACCGCATAAATGTATCACTAGCCTATATTTTCATAATCACATGCAGATGTATGGTTGTAGACTAGCTGCTCGACTATGGGAATTTCGAAATAGCAAAATTTGGTTCCATTTACGTATTAATTTCTTTAAAGCTAGATTTGGTTGTATCATTCAGGTTTTTTTTAAATTCTATTTTGCCTCACTTTGGAAACTTTCTAGTCATTTGTGTTTTGACTTAATATGTTGCTGAAAATTGAATTAAATTTTTAAGGGTGGTATTCACTACATTAAGGGACCAACTAGGGAAGAGGAGTATGTGTGTTTGAAAGCAGAGCTTCTGTTTTCAAACACTTCCTTCAGTTCAGATATCGTATACGGTGCTATTTGTATTTAAATGGTTAACAAATATAATATAATGTAATGTTCATTTATAAAAATAATGATAATCTTTAACAAAGGAACTACTGAGTTTTGTCCACCAGTAATGCAAATCAAACTTGGTATGAATATTTTTTTAGTGGTTATATGTTTGGCAAAATTCTAACAGCAACGGTGTGGATTACACATACCAAAAATGAAACACAATTTAAACTCTGTATTTATCAGCATTTCAAAACATCAAACAATGCACAACAAAACACAATCGACAAAAACACCAACCATTGCCAACTGACTACAGCAAAAATCGTGCCATCAGTTCAAATGGCATTCCTCAAATTCAATGTATCACAAACTGTTTGTAAAGTCGCCACGATCCACTAACGACTCACATTTGTCTTGTACACTGGCTTAATTATAATTAACTGCTAATTATGACGATAGTACGCCACTTGCTGACGACCCCACTGACTAATAGCGTGATGTTACAGTTGGATTTATTGTTTTTTCACACGATTCACAACCAAATATTCTTCGTAAGTTAGTATATGTTTTGGTAGATAATGCAAATGAAGTTCATGGTTTAATTTAAGGCTTTTAAATTTTAACTACGGCTTTCGTCATGCCTACTTATTATGTTGAACTGTGTGTAATTTACTAGAAAGCTGTGTAAGATGTTATAGTTTTCACTAATGAGGCAAAGTCATTTTTTGGAGGCCATGAAAGAATGATATTCAATCAATCAATCATTTATTATTTGTAAAACATAAGTAACAAAAAAAATAAAGATCTTATAGATCAATGCAGTGCGGTATGTTTAATATTGGCTTAGCAAAGTATTGGAGAAACCATAGATTTCAGAAAAGAACGTAATAATAGATGAATTTGCGAAATGTGTAACTGCTAATAGTAATATCTCAGAACCATAAGTCTGCGATACTAGATGACTAGAAACAAACTTTTAATAACTTGGGACATGGTCTTGGGCAACATAAACAAAACTAAGGTAATGTATCTTTTACTGGAGTAAATTAAGGTCATTGCAATGTCTGCCTTTAATGCATACATTGCAATATTACCTTAGGTTTTATTTGATGGAATTTAGTCTGAAATCAACGCAAATTAATCAATATCTTGTCTGAGGAGAAGTAAATAGACATTGACAATTTTGTCTGCTTTAGTACAAGTTCCTGTTAAAAATTCGTAAACCATTCGTCAATCAATCTCTTGTTTTCTATCAGAATTAAGTTCCAATTGGGATTCAAAGTCTATTCCATTCAAGAGATAACTCTTTTCCAATATTTCTTGGGGAAAAATCTTATTCGCTTCATGTTGTTGGTCTGTAGAAGTCACAGTAACTATTTTAAGTAGTTTACTGCTGGATTGTTGTCAATATTCCACTACGTTTAAAATAACTTATTATAAAATTTATGGATTTTTTATTCATTCTTGCTCCATCGATTACAATTTTAAGACCATGTGCTCCTTGTAATAAATATAGGCAGTTCGTTGATTACAACCAAACCTTTTTTTTATGGTGATTGGTCAACAGAGTACAAGCAACCCGAGACGCTTCTTATCGGCTGGAAAGTCGACTTAAAGAATCACAGCAGCTGGCCTTAGATAAACCTTCATCACCTACGAACAACAATAGCATTGTAGCCATACTTGCCACCATTAAGCTATCGTAAAGTTTTCGACCAGCTACCACATTAACATAAACTTATGTATCACCATCAACTTCTACTGGATCAGGTATTTCCATAATACTATGTTAATCACACAAAAAATTAGAAGGTCTGTCGGATGTCCCAAAAGACACCTACCCTACGTCCCGTGGGCCACAAAATTTATTACAACTTAATAATCGGCTAGTCACGCGACAAATGCACATGTGTGCCAACAACATCGAAATAATTTACGACTTAAGGGTTAGTCTATACCTGTCCCTGTTACTTGTGCAGCGAAAGAGAAGGATACCCAATTAAGATGTTTATTTAAAAATTGTTTATTGGTATTTAATAGGAAACTGGTTTTGGGTTTTTAAATAATTTATTTTTGTTTGGTTTAGGAATGTGGAGAATTTGAAGAGTGGTATCTGATTGGCGTTGTGACAGGACGCTTATGTCTTAGGTACTGGATTTCTGGAAATATCATTGGAATTTTCGAAGATGGAGGAATGATTATATTATCCCTGTAGGTCCTTCTAGATATCATATTTTATTGGACGAAAAAAGTTTGTATTACATACATATACAGACATAACCTGCCTTAATGTGAATGAATAAGCAATGGGTTCTTGGCCTGACATGTCGTGTATTTATTAACTTGGGAATATTTTGAGCACTAATGAAGGTATCAGTTAAAGGTTTTTTTTTTCATGAGGTACACGCGAAAGATGTAGCTACTAGGTTTATAAAGGTCAACAGTACATTTGTCTCACTTAAAAACATTTATCATTACGTACAGTCCTAGATTGCTATCAACTAATTACTTCGTTAGTATTTATTTTGACTGAATTTTTTTAATAGAAAGTTATTAACTATTCTTTAACATTATTTTTATGTCCAATAACGTAATGATTGTTAGTAAATAAGTATACTTTTTCTTATCATCGTTCTTACTTTTATTTACATTGTACCCACCCCTATTACATGTAGGTATAATTATAAATAAAACTAATGTGTATTCCTCGATTCTTCAAAGTTCATTGTCTGTAATTGTAGACTTAATAGCAGCAATTGTACAACCCTTGACTGTAACTAGAACATCACGCGTTTCTTTAACTAAACGACCAACTTAACCGTGATACCCACATAATAACACATAATTACTTAATGCAACACTTAATTTGCAAATGAATAAAAAATTTGCATGTAATCATAATGGCAAATGTGTTGCTGTCACTATCGCACTGGGTCGTTTAGTACGGGCGTGAGAGAGACGTTGGCTGAGTGAGCGCTCCTCGGTTGTCGAAGCATGCGTATTGCAGAGGTCGTGGGCGCGGCTTCCTGCGTGCTCCGACGGCTCCCGATTGGCCGCGACAGTTGCTGAAGTGGGGTGTAAATGAAGAAACTTCAAACAGTTTTATAGTTGAAAACTTTATGAAATTATACTAAAATTTCCTACTTTCTATCGTTTTTTGGCGACGTGATTGGAATGTGGAAGTTGTTAGATAATGCTTTGTCGTGTACGAGTGAAGGGTAAGTGACAAATTTGTATTTTTATACCTGATACAGATTGTTGTTGGACCCCATCACTGACAGTGACCAGTAAAATAGAATAATCTTTATAACTAACAGAGATATCAGTTCATTAACAAACACTGTCAATTTGTTTGCTCCAATTTGTTTCCTATTTGGGTAATAAAAACCACACTACTTACTTTATATCGAACTTTTTTAGTTAGATACTTATCTCTTCTATCTTTTGAGTAGATAGTATTTAGCTTAACACCTTAACTGCCAGAAAACGAGACACAATAATAAATGTTTCGTTTGTCGGTCACTTGGCGTTTAAGGTGTTAATAACATTGCCAACGAAAATTCCTAATCATAGACAAATTTGGAACAATAATATCAGTTAAATGAGGCCCTGGGTAGTACTAACCATATCTAATTAGTTCTACCTACACACTACAATCTTATGAGATTAATAACATGAATATCTACTTTGATAAGGTTATTCCAATATCATTATAGGTTCAATAAGTAACCTGCCTAGAAGCCGTTCCCAAAGTTGGGGTCGTCTTCTAATCTAACCGGAGACAGCTGAATACCAGTCCTTATTTTGAATGGAGCATCTGACTATCTGTACTCCATAACTCAGTTATTGTGTAATACGATAACAGTTGCTAAGGCCGGTTGTCAAGCTTTTGGGCTTCTGAATACCCGTAACGATTGTCAAAAATCTAACAATAACAGCCAAGATCAATAGCTTAATGGTATTTCCCGAGGTATACTTACATAAAGGAGTGTCCAGTTGTATTAGATGGTCAACAACCAAACTCTGTCAATCTAAAAATAAACTAACATGGTTAAATTCAACCGTAACAGAGAGTAACAGAATCTAACTACTTTTAGTAATAGAAAAAACAAAGTTTGTAATGGAAAATTCAATTCTGTTTGCAATAATTTGATTTTCGAGTTAAAAATGTTTAAGTTTTAAACCTTTTACGGACTTTATTTAAGTTATTGCGGACAACAGGTGGGGAACCAATGCTCAATAATAACGAGCTATGTACTAATAAGTCGATATTATTAATTACAGTTCTATTTGTATTTAATTAAAGGTAAAACTAGTCCTTCTTCTTATGGTATAATTTCAGCTTTGATAGATAACTCATTAGAGAATATAAAATAATTATACAGTGCCCAGTGGTAGCCTGAACTTAGTATCGTAGGTCGTAGTTTCGAAGCACTTCATTTTGTGAAATTGATGTGATTTAATTACCACGACTTTGAAAACAGTGAAAGGCACACATCGTAAAGAAACTGACGAGTTCTAGAAAATCTAAATTCATTTAATCAAATTAGGCTGAGTATCAGCACCATTAGATCGTCAAAAATTACGTAAGACATTCCCCCAAAACGCCTTCACCTTTTCCTTGCTGGGAAGTAAAAGTAAATCCTCAGCAACAAATCTGTCTAATAAGTTGAAACAACTTGAATCTTTACAATATGATGCAAAGAATTAATGTATAAATCGAAATATGTAAATCTTTCAATTATTTTATTTACCACGTGAGCATACTCCCATATTCTTGCAAAAGAAATTACAACTTTACCTACTCAAAAAAAAGTTAACGAAACTTAATTAGAAATAAAAATTCAAAGATACGTGACCTCTATTAACCCGCAGTTGGCCCACTTGGTGAATTTAGACCACTTCCTGGAACAGATAGGAGGCGAGAGATAAAGATACTAGATTGCCAGTTCTAGTAAGATGTGCCATTGCATGCCTATATGAATATTTCGTTAGATGCATTACATAAAACTATACTTTTTGCCAAATTTGCATTATGCTTGACTTGCTTGGTAGGTTCTTTTGAGTGTCTTTTGTGTCATCTTCTTAGGGTATTTTGTAATATTCTTTAAAACTTGTGTAATGGCTAACAAAATCTAAATCTCGATTAAAACTCAGACTTCAAGATTTTAAATAAGAATGATTTCCACACTTTCTTGAAGTCATCCTTGTTAGGAAAAGGCCAGCTGTCTACTTCTTTTTCATGGTGTCAATAAAGACGACGAGGAAAAGGAACGTACTTATCTGTTAAGATCAGTACTAACTGTTGAATATTCATGTTCATGAGTGCTTAATCAAGGTGAATGTGTAAATAGACATCCAATCAGCCAATATTTTTGATCTACAAGATACTCGTACTATAACTAAATAAAATCGAGACTCCTCCGTGCCTCGGAAAGCACATTAAGCCGTTGTTCCCGGCTGTCATTTATAGATCTTTTACAGTCGTTACAGGTAGTCAGAAGCCTGAAAGCCTGACAAACCGTCTTACCAAGGGGTTTCGTGTCGCCCAGTAACTATGTTGTCGATGTCAGATAGGCAATTGCTCCAGGTAAAATACTGGTATTCAGCTGCATCCGGTTACTTTAGCCCAACCCTAACATAGTTGGGAAAAGGCTAAATAGATGATGAGGATGGTGACATTCTTTTCTGTAATAATTTTCATTGAAAAATATCCGAGTAGGTACCTACTTAACTTCTAATCAAGATGTAGATTGAAGCAGCCAAGTCAAAGTATGTTTTAAGGTATGAAAAAAACAGGAAAAAAATAACGCAATTTAAATTCTTACTAGACTTGGTAACTAATACTTTAAATAGTCAGATTTATAAATTCAACTAGTCAATTTCAGACTTGCAAAGAAGTTAAAAATCAATGGTAGCTGAATGGAAAATGTTCCCATTCGATTTCGGAATAGGTACAAATACATATAGTTTCCTTTTCTTTAACAAGTTTGTGCAACTTACTAGTCTTAGAAGTGCCCTTTTAAGCAAGTAAATGCCTGTATAAGGACACTCCACTCTTCCGTGACTTAAATTTACTTAATACACAAGAATTATGCAAATATTAAAATTAAAATTAATATAATTTCGAGAAAATAAATTAAAAATAACAACTAATAACAACTAGAAATAATAACTAGGCAAGAGGTATATTCGGTTCTAAACGCAGTAGGTATCAAACTCTCTTTAGAGCTTTACGAATTGTTTTCTACTTTAATACGTTGAACGCCAGATTACCGACAAACAACACATTTTCTATTGTCTATCGTTGTTTGGCAGTTAAGGTGTTTAGCAACTGAATCTGGGGTAAATACTCGTGTATATAATACATGTAATACAACGCAAAATACTTAATAGTATTTCTAATGAGTTAACATATGAAAGCTTTTTATAAGAACGAAAATTATAAGAAATTTGAGCTTTACCTGTCACTTTTGGCATGGTCAAGGCCTTGCCTCTCATGTACGAGGTTGTGAGTTCAAACCCGTACAAGTATGAATGTGGCTTTTTTAATTCTTAAGTACTATCTAAGTTTATCTTAGACATCAACAACATCGGTGAAGGAAAATATCGTGAGGAAAGCTGATCTTGTTATTAATATAAATCGCTTTCAGCAAGCGTGGTGATTAATGCTCTTACCTTCTCTGTATGAGAAGATACTCTTAGCTTGCGATGGTTCAGTAACAGAGTGGTTTTTAATTGAATAGTTTGCATTATTTATCACAGTGATTTTGTTTAAAACTGTTGCCCATAAAAACGATTGAAGAAAGTGAAGTTAATAAGAACTTAATAGTGGAAGGTTTTTTCGGAAAATCATAGATAGTTAGGTATAATAAGTAATAATATACTTATGATAACATACTAACATACAACACATCATGTTCATTATGAACATGTGGTTTATATTAATCATTTAAAGTATTTGTTTATTTATAGTGAATCATAATTATATAAATATAAGCTTCCTGCAAATAAAATGAAAAGGGACCAATATTTCACCGACAGAGGCGCCACCGTCCATTTATCAGCCGCGAATACAGGTTTTATTCGTCAGTATAGATGGCGTTGACGTAAGTTTAATTGTTCAACATTCTTTATGAAGTATGTCATAAACATAAACATAAACAAATACCTATCGTATGCTGTTTCATATTAATTTCATATTAATCTTGAACAACTCAAGCGTAAGTAAACATAACACAATCACGCCTGTATTCTTAGTGTTTACCCACGTTTAGCCAGTAATGTTGAAGTCCCATGTAAAAGCGGGCCAGTATATCGCCATTAACCGGGCTAAAATCCAAACTCAGGGCTGTTTAAAGAAATTCCGAATAGAACAACTCAATATCACTTTTTCCGATCCGGGAAACGAACCCACGACCTCATGCTCAATGAGGCAATCTATTGACCTGGTATATTGACATAAAAAAAAAATGTTATCAATAAAGCAAAAATACGCTTTAAATAGTAAAATGTGATGTAATTATTCATAATTATATTACAATAAATAATAAGTAAGTATCATGCAGAGCATCTTAATTTAATTATTTAAGTTCAACGCGATATTAATTTGTTATGTTATAATGAAGACTTAGTAGTTTCCAGTTTTGTTATGTTAATTAATTTATTTGAATTAATGTTTCCATGTTGGTGACAAGGGAACCGGTGATGATATCAGTTGATTGCTGCTCATTTCTTTAATAAAATACATCTACTGCTTCCTCATTTCTTCTGCGGAATGCGGACATGGTATCAAGTGAAAAGAGGATGACTGCCTCGTTGGTCTAGTGGTTGGAAGCGCTACATACTGCTCGAGGTCCGGTGTTCGATTCCAAGGTTGAGCAAAGTGTTATTGGGTTTTTCCATCTGGAATTTCTTAGTAGCAGCCCGATGTCTGGATTTGTGCCCGGCTGATGGCAAAAGGCTCGCCCCCTATTACATGGGACTAAAACAAAGCTGGTGAAATATGGGTGTACTATAGGTACGCCTCTGCCTAACACTTCGTAGATAACAGGCGGTTATGTTATGTTAAATAGGATAGCAAATTGTCTCCAAAGATCGTGTACCTTTTTGAAATGATGAACTAAAGGCGACTTATAAAAGGTAGGTATAGTCACCGGCACGTAAGTTGGCAAGGTTTTGGCGTAGTGGGGGTAAGTTCGCGCATCGTGCACTTAGTGGAACAAAAAAGTGGTGACTTTCATTGATCGTCATTATTTTATGGTTATTGCCATCATTTATGTTTAATAATATCTGATTAGAAGAAAGTTGAAGAAGGGAGTGGAATTCGTAAAATTGGGAGTTATCAATAATATGCATACGAGGAAAGTATGCTCAAAAAGTATGCGAAAAAAGACACCTTTTTTCGCCTTAATTTTTAAGTTAAAACAACAACAATAATATCAACTCGTAACAAAAACTAAATTTAAAAACAATAACAATAACTCTTTAACATAAACACAACAAAAACAAAGGTGCAAACTTTCGTGCACGCAAGTGTAATCGGGAGTTCGGGAGGCAACAGTCGACTGTTGCACCAATCGCGCGCTCGGATTGACGCTACCTCATACCCCGCGTCCCGCTTGACTACCAAAGAGATATAAAAAACGACTTGTGCGCATCTAACGACTCTTGCCAAGTTACGTGCCTCGGACTATACTTTAAGGCAGATGTGAGTGGAACAGCCAGGAGGGGATGGCCTCAAAGTGTATACACCGAACTTTTTGGTGATGTTCTTCAGAACGCTCAGGCGCGTAGTACTCGCAGAGTGTGTGTATGACTAGATATTTGAGCATAAACGAAGCAAACGGATTATGTAAGGATCGTAGCAGGTGGTTCATTGTGTAGTTTCTGCTGACCCTGCCTCGTGACTCCATTCAGAGAGTGAAGTGTTCAAAGGCTAGCGTCCAACATTCCACTCCCTGTATATACTTACTTATGTAGTTAAGATTTTCATGGAAGAACGAGTTCCGTACCTCAAAAGAAAAAGAAAACCCTAATAGGAACACTTCGATGTCCGTCTGTTTGCCTGACTGTCAAAACCCTTTTTTCTCAGGCACGCGAGGAGGCATCAGGTTAATTATTTTGGTGAAAGTAAATGAACGTCTAACGTTTGTACGGACCCTGGATGTGCGAGTCAAATTCGCTCAGTTGGCAATAGCCGAGATGTCTTGAGGTTGATCAATTAAGGTGAACCTACTGTTAGCAGCTTAGCTTATATAGCCAGTTTATTAGTAAACTTAAAGATTAATCAATCACGTACAGGTAGATTGTAGGTATTAGGGACTAGCTTAATCCCACCTCTTCGTAAGCCTGGAATTTAGAATCAAGTATGTTTTTTTTCTTAAATATGTATAACATCGGCCTGTTACAAAACATCCTGGGATAAAATGGAGCTTACATTTTAAGTTAGACTTCTAGCAATACATCGGTGAAAACAATTTTTTATTCCATGCTGTAGTTTTTGCATGTAGCGTGTTCAAACATACAGACAGACAAAATTTGTAAAAACTTTTGCTCTTATAAAAATCCCCGTATTAGGTTTTCTTCAATATCTATAATATACCAACATCAGCCTGTGTAAAAAGATAAGATGTTATGGATACCATTTTAGAGGAGGCTTGAAGGTAGAAGTGGAGGCGGGGGCGTAGGGGAAACAAAGAAAGCTTGAGAGGAAATAGAAATCATTTATTTACCAATAATGTAGGTTTTGAGATATGATGGTTATTTTTATGAGCGTTCCGGTACGTTTTGCCTTAATTTTATAATTACATTTACTAAACAAAAGATAAAACATAGTAAAAACATTCCATTCACTAAGCAACATTACTGTCATTATTAAAAGTACTCATACTATTGGAGGAGGAGGAGACGAGTTTCTGGCTAAGCAATAACAGCCACACGAAGCGATCGAATGTTAAGCTATGCTTGCCGAGGGTAGCAGCTCGTAGTCTGGCTTTACGCCCGTTTACATGGGACTTAAATATAACCGGCGAAATTTGAGTGCACCAAAGTAGGCCAGCACATCAAGCTACGCCAATTTGTCATATTTCTTTGATATTTTTTACAACTTTATTAAAAAATAATAAGGTTCATGTTAATTGGATAAATTTGTCAGTTTGTGATGGATGATGTGATGGACCTTTGCTACCGCATCGTTCGCCTCTGCCTAACCCTAGGGGAAATACAGGCGTGATTTAATGTTATGTTTATTTACTGAAAAAAGGACCGTGAAGTAACCTAAACTAAAAATAAAACATCTTGAGGAAGCTTGGTGATTAATACTCGTACCATCTCTGTATGAGAAGAGGCCTTTACTTTGCAGTGGGATAGTAATCGTCATCTGCCTAACCTTTTCGCAACCATGTTTGGATGTCTACCAGTCCAACCAAACGCAGCTGAGAACCAGTACTTTACATGCAGCGACTGCCTGTCTAACCTCCACAACCCAGTTACACCAACACGGCAAGACTGGCTATCATATTTTCGGGTTTTTGACTACACGTAACGACTGTCAAAGATCTACAAGTGACAGCCGTGACTAACGACTTAACGTGCTTCCCGAGGCACGGACGAGTCTCTATAGGTAACGAACGGACCCATCCACATACTGAACTTCAAAAGCGTAACCTGCGATCAACTTGTGCGGCTGTTTATATATATCCACGAGCTCCTTTTATTATTCTATAAAATACTAACACTTTGCTCGCGACTTCGTCCGCGTGGATTTCATACTCTTCCGTTAGGACTTTAACATCAGGGGATGTTAAAGTTCTAACGGCCACCCCCTTTAAAACGTAGTTTCAACAATAATAGTAAACTATATCACTCAGGAATAATGCAGCTTTCTAAAAGTATTTTTTTTAGAAATGGATTACTAGTTCCGAATAACCACGGCCGGCAGATTCTACATCTTTCTAATATTATACTAAAGTTAAAAATACGTAATACGTTAATAATACCTATTAACCAGAGTCAAAAGTTTGGCTATCAATACATTATGCAAACTTGAGAGTTCAAAAACAATAGCGTTCACTCACGTTCGGCTCAGTTCAATAAATGTGTTCTGCTACCCGAGTGGTGCCGCCAAAAGAAGTCGGTGCTACGTAGCGGCTGGGTAAGCTGCGAACTTGGGTAGATTTTACTCGTGCGAAAATCTTTTTCGACAATCTCATTTTCGACGACATATTGTGTTTATTACATGTCATATATTCTAGGAGGAGCGCGTGGCTAAATAAAAACAACATCGGAGGTTAAGCTACGCTTGTCGAGGTCAATCGGTGGATGGATATTAGCTCTGCCGGTTGTAATAACACTGTTTGTTTCTAATTTTCAGACGTTTTGACGGTTACGTTGATAGTTTAAAAGGTTAGTTTTGTTGATATTGAAGGAGCAATAAAAACATTCGCCCGGTTTGATCGAAAGTTAAGCTACGCTTGTCGGGGTCATTCGGTGGATGGGTGACCATTCGTTACATATCGAAACTCCTCAGTGCCTCAAAAGCTTAAAGAAATCTAAAGATCTTTGACAATTGTTACAGGTAGTCAAAAGCCTGAAAGTCTGACAAACCGTCTTACCAAGGGCTATCGTGTTACCCAGTAACTGGGTTGTGGAGGTCAGATAGGCAGTCGCTCCATGTTAAATACTGATATTTAAGTGCATCCGGTTAGACTGGAAGCCGACCCCAACATAGTTGGGAAAAGGCTAGGCAGATGATGATTATAACATGTCATGTATTCTGTATGCAGGGCATGAAATGCTGAGTTCGATCCCGAGGTCATTGAGTTCTTCCATCCGGTTTTACTCAGTAGAAGCCCGGAGCCTGGATTCGTGCCCGGTTGATGTCAATTGGTACGCTCGCCCCTATTACAAGGGACCTTAACATTAGAACATTAGAATTAGCAAAATATAGATACTACTCGTATTATAGGTTCACCTCTACCAACCCTTCGGAAAATACAGGCATGATTTTATGTTATTAGTCTGCAGCATGTAGATTATGGTTAACCAAGAATACTTCATTTTTTTGTTGACGTTCGACCCCCTTGCTTGTTCCAAGTTCCATCTACTCTCAAACTCATTTGAGCTTTGGTTCAAGTTTGAATTCGGAACTTAAGCATAGGCTAAATAAGTATGTTATATATAAGCTTATTTGTGCTTTAGAATCTTCTCTATATAATTATGCTGAAGAGATAGTTAGTTTGATCGCGCTTATCTCTAAAAGTACCAGTCTTTCTGCATTAGATATCTTTAGGAAGGTTACCTATAACCTTAACATTACGCTACGACCCTTAGAAACGGGTGAAACCTTGGGGCACAGCTAGTGCAAGATATATCACATTTCCCATTTGTGTCTCAGAACCAGAACCATGTGTCTCACAGCCATTACCAAATGTTCAAGCGTTTTGCCATACCTACTATTGGCATCAAATGTAACAGCTCATCATTTAGGGCCCATTAATATCAGTGTTAATTTTAAACCGTGGTGCTAGGCAACTGGGCCTAACCCAGTTGTAAACGTCCCTTTGTGCTATTGGCTTAGCTCTTTTCAGTCTCCTGCTTGATATGGAAGAAAGTGGAAACTATGCATTTTCTAACTCCATTAATTTCGTTTCGGGATCCAAGACAGTTGATACGTAACTCCGGGACTCCTCGGGTTTCACTGTCTCGACGCTATTCTGGTGGTCGCCACTGTTGCTTATGGTTGTCAGGATTTGCAGTGGTTTAGGAATAGTGTGGCGGGCTTGTCCCAATATAAAAAGCCATTACCAATCAAAGGACACTGGCCACTGTTGCACACTTACTCAAAATGTCTCAACTCCGAAGTCTCCAGTGTCGCCATCTCGGCGAAAGTAAGAGAGTGACGTGAAACACCATTAGTCAAAGTGTCGCCCCCTGTCAAACGTTCGAACTCGCTCCCGACGCCGACCTTACTAATACCGCCGCTAAACACCCAGTGACAGCGTGTGATGTTATTAAGTGCTCATGTTTAATGACATTCTTTCTATATACCCCCATACTGAAGCCCCGAAAGGGGTAGGTTACTTAGGCGTACTGCTACCATTGCAAAGCCATCACCGTCCGCCGTGCAACGCCTTTCCTGAAGTTCGAAACCTGAGTTCCGTTCTATGCAAATTATGTTAAAAATGCGAAAGTAACTCTGTCTGTCTGTTAGCTTGTGACGTTTAATCTGCTTAACCGATTTATATGAAATTTGGTATGGAGATAGCTTGATACTCTGAAAAGACCGTAGAATGAAGTTAGAAGTTTTTCAATCCGCGGATTTCTCTGCATCCGCGATAACTGCGATCACAGGGACGAAGTCTCGGGCAAAAACTATTAAATTAATATTATGTGGTCATGTTGCCACCACGTGGCACTTAGGGATACGATCAGAGAAGAAGTCAGAAATCAGAAGATAGAGCGCGCATAAGATCACGCCTAGTTAAATCTTACACACGGCCACAAAAAAAACTACATTGTAAATCGTGAATTGCAAAATATAAAGTAATATACTAAATTGCATTAGTAGTTTTCACAAATATTTGCATTCATAATATTTAGTTTTGATTAGATACAGTTTTATCTAGGGTAGATTTTTGTTTGTTCTCTCACCAACTCTTTTTCATTTGTATATTTTTGATTTGAATAGAATAGGTAGTAAAGGATAGCGTGACGGTAGACAGAGGAGAATGGAAGAGGAAAACGTGTAACGTCGACCCCATGTGACATGGGACAAGGATAGGAAAACGATGATCCTATATAACTTACATTAATAGTAATTGTAATATAACGAATCATTAAAGTTCAAAGACCTCGACACACACTAACAGAGCCAGGAGAGCATAATTGCCACCAGCACTGTTCGCAAACACAGACCGTCGTCATTCCGTCCTCGCCACTGAGGCCCGTCTCGACGACCCCGTCAATGTCCTCCTCCCAACCCTTTGCTCGAGCCAGCCCGCGTAGCTGAGTTAGTAGTTGTTTAAATCAGTACCTAATTAATAAATCTATTAGATCCAGCCCGTCCCTTGCTATCCTCTCCCAAGCCGTGGCTCGTATTGCGATTCGTCGCTTAGCTTTCAAGTTTTTACGCCCTGGCTGGAGGCCTTAATTTCTAATCAAGTCCCCACAGGAAAGTTCGATTAAGCAGTAGATATCCCGGAAGGATAAACTGCCCATTCCAAAAAAATAAATAAAATGTAACATAATAATTACAATAGATAGAATAAAACAAGCGGTATATTTATATCTATTTAATAATTTAATTTCAAGCAAACAACGTGGCGCCACAAGTACCTGCAACAAAGAATAACAAATTAATTTTAATGATTTCAACATTTATTTCGAGAATTTTAGTCCAGATCCACATCACATCATTAAAAAAAAATAAGAATGGACGACTACTTTAATTAACACTAAAATATCACTCTACAACTTAATTGCAATAAGAAAATTAAAACAATGGCTTTTAAACCATTTTATTTTAATCTCTTTACAAGTGTATGCTTAAATAAAAGAAGGAGTACGAATATGTTCACAGTTATTTTCTCACGTGAAAATGAAACAGGTTATACTAAAATATTTTTTTGACAATTAGTGTTAAAGTATATCATCATTAATTAGGGGCTTGTGGCTGAGTAATTACAGCTGCACGGGTTGATCGAAGGTCAAGCTATGCTTGCCGAGGTTATCCAATAGATGGGTGAGCATCATTCACCAAAACCTATCCAATCTCCATGCCTCGAAAATACAAAAAGTAGTTGTCCCGTAAGTCACTCTTTGATCATTGGTAGTCGTTACACACTTTGGGTAGCCCGAAATTCTAATCTGGTCCTACTAAAGTATGATGTATATTACTAGATTAGAATTTCGGGCTATCTTGTATATGAGATTCATTCAGATACCTTAAAAGGTATCTTGTATTTGGGATTCATTGTGGCCCAATTCAAGGATGAATCCAAGGATCTCATTCTTAGATCTTGGTAGTAACTGACTTGTAGAAGTTAGATAGGCAGTCACTCCATGTAAAAAACTGGTATTCAGCTGCGTCAGGTTAAACTGGAAGACGTCCACAATATAGTTAGGAAATGGCACAATATATTTAGGCAGATGATGATAGTGATATATAATTTACTGTACATACTCCATTTATGAAAGGAAGTAGAAAAAAATAATTATACATAGATAAAATCTCCAATAAAAACTACGCCATACTTCCTGAATAAAAATAGCTAACCAAGTGTTCACTTTAATGAGATTTCTTGGCTAAATAAAAATGGCTGGAAAAGTGGGAACTTTGAGAATTCCCGTTAAGAGTTCTGTTTGTTTGCCCGTCAATCCTTCCCGGCATGGCGGGTTTGTTCAAGAATTCGGCGAGTGGACTTTTACTTAATTAATTTTAGCTTTTAACTTTGTCATTTATTACTTAGTTTGATATATTTCTCTATCTAGAAATCTGCTCTTGGATTCCACTCAAGTATTTTTTGGGACGTCTCAATTTATTTGAACATGTAAAAAACTAAATTTAGTATTGATAGCTTAAATTAAGAAACACCCAAATGTGTTTTTAATATTACACGCTGATAAATCTATGACTACTTTTAATTAAGTTGTTTGTATTAATTTAAAATGTTAAATAAAACTATATAAACTAGACATCCAGTGGAAGATATCTAATACTGCAATTTCCATAAAAAAAATATTTAATAAACTTTAATATGCCTTTATTGTTTCAAAAAACTCAGTTCCGTTATATTTTAAAGTCAACTACTTTAAAATGTATTGTACAGAACGGTTAGAGACCATTTACGTTTATAACTACATAATAATTAAAAATACAATTTTTAGACATTAGAATAGAATAACATAAATATCACATTGAGGTTAAACACAAAAAAGATAGAAAAAATAACACCATTTTCATGAATGGCTCGCACAGTAGTTCTGATATGCCAATTGAAACTTCGTCGTCTTCATCCGCAAACAGACTTATCTTTTTGTTTATGCAAATATACTGCTATCTTTTATCTATATATCCATTAAGTATTATCAAAAGGAACACTGTTGGAAATCAATATCATCGAAACTAACCCTTTTAAACTTTCCCCGTAACCTCAAAACGTCTGAAAACTAGAAACAAACAGTGTTATTACAATCGGGAGAGCAGAAATAATTAGTGAAAGAGCCGGTTTCGGAGTGCGGTGCGTCGCTCAAACAATGCTAACTTACATTTAGCTGTCAGTCAAAAACAATTTGGAATTTGTGCGCGCGGAGGGTCCGGACGGAGAGCTGGGAAAATTGTATACTCATAGAGCTGTTCAAACCCCTTGATTTGGAAATATATTGCAAAATTAAGCTGAGGTTTACGCTATTTTTTGAGAATTTGGAATTGGCAAATACTTCTTAATCGTTACCTACTTTTGACGCCTTTAAATAATTTGAAAAATCATTTATAACTATGCCTAGCCTTTCCCCAACTATACCAGTCTAACTAAATGCATCTGAATACCAGTATTTTGCATGGAGCGACTGCCTATCTGGCCTTCACCACGTAAGACTCTTACTTTCCGAAAACGTAAGGGTTTAGACAGGTATGGACCTACTGAATGGTCACCCATCCACAGATCAACCTCGAAAAGAGTTGCGTATCCTTCGATTGTCCATTGCTGTCATAATATAGCAACGAGCCACATAAAGACAAAAATAAAAAAAAACACATTAATATAGGTACTTAACCCCAACATATACCCATCAGCATACATTGCAAATTATTAGGAAATAAGTCACAGTCAAATAGACGTAATGAACCTGAAAAGAAAACTCAACAGTATTAAAAAATATCAACTTACTTTGGTTTCATGAGCTCCATACAATTCCAAATAGTTGACGTTACAGCAACAGCCGGGTTGCTACCATCCATCATTTCCTCCATCCACTCGCCGGGTTAAGCACATAAGTGACATTGACGCCGAACCAGCCAGCCACTCTTGAGCTCTCATCCTAAAACAAATTAAACGTTCATTCTTCTACAGTAGGGATCAAATAAAATTGGCCGGTAAATGGACATTTTTGCGGGCACGTCATACCATGTTACGGTCAGGTAAATGACGTTACGATTTTGATCTGAACGGAGACTGACAATTGTAGTTTAGACGTGTATAAAATTAGGTGAAGGAAAAGTTCCCAACAGAAATGGCATTTCGGTCGACCTAAATATAGAATACAACGAAAGAAGAACAAGGGGTTGTAGGCTGGAAGCCAGAATATGAGAGGTTTTATGAAATTCAATTTTCTTTTTGCAACCTATTCTAAATGTTTTTTAGCATACTGTGTGAGTTATCTAGAAATACTGATAGAATAGGTACATAGTAATGTTGTTACTGGAGGTATTATATTTAGTCCTTTGTGATTAGAACAAACATTAGTGGGCACTAAGTGAGAAATAACAAGGCCTTCTTTACATCCATTCACATAATTATACTCATTACTTCGCAACACATAAGTATTAACTCCATTATTATCTACAAGAGCATAACAAAATGTCAAAAAGGTCGTCACAGTATTTTCTTGGACATTACTGAATCAACAAGCAGGTGTGTCTCTTATTAAAAACTTCTTATAATTTAAACCTTCTTTGTGCATGCCACTCTATTTAATTTTTAATTTTGAAAAAGAAAAAGAAAATGCTGATTCGATATTCAAAATCAAATTTATATAATGAGCCACTCAACAAGAGTCTATCGTTGTTTTGTACAAAGGAAAAAAATGTGGAGTTCATAAATTGAGTCATTATAAATTTCGCAAAAAGGCGTTAAATTGCAGAATTATAATAATGGCTATTATACGGTGGCGGGGCAAACGACCACCGTTTCATACTTGTACATGTAAGACTTGATTACTACTGAATAAGTCTATACGCGTCCTTTTCGAGCAAAAAATATGATAATATTATTATCATAATAATATTAGGTATTATGCCACCGGTTAAGCATATTTAATATACAATATGTACACATACTTACGCCTACAAAGCGACTGCATTTTTTCTTTTCCTAAACTATACATCCGTCTAGTCAATCTATGTTCATGAATGCCATATAGGTATTTATTTTAGATTTGGAAATTATAAGGCCTATTCTAACATTTGGGTAGCCAGCTATACCTCGGAATCTTAACGCATAAGAGTTAAGATAAGTGAGTTGTAACTGACTATCTAGTATAGATACTAGGTAGTCAGTTACGCCTCACTTATGAGAGAGAATGTTAGGAAGCCGAGTAAAGAGTTAGGTGTTTTGTGAGATCGATGTCAGCTAATTTTATGTTGACCACGTACATTCCAGAATCTGTCACGATGTTCATGGCTTTATATTTCTTTAAAATTATAGGTATCCATGTACCCTAATATAGTCTGGTAGAAAATGCCTAAGGTTTGAAATCCGCTTCTTTCCGGTTATTGTTACTTCTGCATAAGGTTTAAATTACTAAATATCTTTAGCAGAGTTTTTCTACACTCTAAATCTCAATTCAGACTACTACTACTATACTATTTTGTTGCAATGCAGTATAGCATATCGTCATTTGTTTATTAATCAACACGCTATAGCATAGCGTTATATAAAATATATGCTGAGCGATATTGATATGTTACATAATACATATACGTACATAAATAAAGTCACGCTTTTTTCCCAATGGGGGTAAGTAGAAACTACAGAACGCCATCTGGCGTTCTTACCCTTATATACTGCTTACGCTTTATCCACGTTCATACATCTGGCCATACACGCACGCCGGTTGCGAGTACTACGCACCTGAACATTTTGGAGAACATCACCAATAAGGTCAGTGTATGTCCTTCTAGGGTGTCCCCTCCTACCGTTACTGCTTACATATGCCTTATTATTAATACTTTTTGTTAGTAGTCTTTCATTCATTCTCTCAACGTGACCAAACCATCTAAGCATACTCTACATCTACCCAAAACGTGTAATAACGATGCAAATATTTTAATCGCGGTCGATGCTGGCTCCATTGATCCACGATCTGCTCTCGAGCGATGGCAGTGGAGCGTTGTTGATAAATGATCCCAACGGCTGGGACAATGCGCCGTGTAGATTCTTTTGTTGATCACACACTTTTTGTGTGTCCACTGATGTTACAGTGATGTGACCGAACGTGATGTTTACGTGTTATGCTGTATCGATTTGTGTCGTCGTACTGAGGGGCTAGTCAGAGTTTCAATACTTACTCAATCGCGTTAACGTTTACGTTGACCTACGTTACCTGGTAGGGAATCATTGTGTTTCCCATATAGAAATGGGACCAGCAGACGGCGCTTATTTATTTGTTTGTAAAAATTAAAGATAAAGTTAATAAACTTGCAATAAGCCACTGTTCGATGTTATACTGTTGAAAGCTGTAGCTTTAAAAAAATTGGTCCTAGGGTACCAATAACAAAGGTTACTAGATACATTTTAGAAAGAAAGTGTATTGTTTGTGTTTTTCTTTTTTCTAGTAACAGTGCCAACTGATTCGTTTCCATGGGAACAATGAGTCCGATATCCAAAAAGGATTGATTTTTGCTAAGGCCCTGAACAGGTATTTAAAAAAAAACGGGTAGTAGATGGCTATAAAAATACCATTTACGCGTGGATTTTGTAGTTTCCCTTCAAACTTTAACACCACTTTCACGCCCTTTGAAACGTAGTATTGTATGTACAACATACTATAATAATCTATAGGTAAAATATATTTTTTTAAATCGGTAAAATAGTTATTTGAGTTTATCCATTACAAACAAGCATACAAACAATCACAACGTTCTTTTTTTTTAATTAGTTTGGATTAGTCTGCATATCTATGAACAATTGATTGGGATTTGCTTCCATACTTAACACTAAGACGCGTCTTTGGGTTGGCCCGCACAGTCACGAGGAAACATAGATATGTATGTTACAATTATTCGACCATCCATCAAATTAAGATGTAAAACCGATTTTATTATAAAGTACCTAAGTGACGATAATAGTAGTTGTGTAAAGTTTCGAAGTACTTAGTTTCGAAACCATAAGTCCTAAAAACAGATATTTTCTCAGAGTTGCAAGTTCATGTTAAAATGGCAGTTGTTGAGGCAATGGGTTGTTTAATTAAACCACTGTTTGCGAATATTTTCACCAAAATCTTAATAAATGTTTCTTTATTTACTCAACAGAGACGCTTGTTAACCCTTATGAATTCTGGAAACATTATTCTTGCTTGCAACTACAGTAAGCAGGCAGTGACAGGCTTACCTTTTATTGCTCTTAAAAAAATCTACTTTCATACACCGTGATTTTGAAATATTGAATCGTATCAAAATAGAGAGACTTGCGCAACAATTCCAAAATTATTTTTAAAGGTGTTTCAAAACCAATAAAAAGCAATCGACAGTGAACATGAAGTAACATCAAACAAAATTCCTATCACAGTGATTTGTCATGAGCAATAAATCCAGCTCCCTCTTAAATACTAATTGGTCGTAATGTTTAATTATAAATTGTAATATATGGGTGTTGATAACTCCTCACTTTGATCGTTCAAAAGTGATCAAAGCTGTCTGTAAGTACCTCCATGTGTAAGTGAGTGTCGATAAGACTGAGTTTGGACGGAAATAAATTAAGAATTATTTCATAAATTATAAGGTGCTCCATTAAAACACAGAGTGAAGACAGATCATACACGCATAGGCAATCAATTGAATATATGGATAATTGTAAGTGTATTGTATTGATATTGTAGAATTGAGTAAATCTAATTTATTTATTAGTACCGTAATGTAACACTTCGCCCGCGAGTTCGTTGGCGTGGATTTCATACTTTTCCCTACGAACTTGAACATCCCCTCTACCCCCTTAATAGCGCGGTTTTGAAAATAATAATAGCCTTTAGCACTCAGGAATAATGTAGCTTCTAACACTGAATATTTTCTAGAATTGGACTTTAAATTTCGGAGCTTACCTCCTACGTACAGATAGCCAGCACATCAAGCTATCCCAAACTTTAAATTTTTCCCAATTGAACAAGAATCTTATTCTTTAGTAATAAAGTAAAAAAACTAACAAAGAAATTTGACAGATATGGGTAGCTTGATGTGCTGGCCTGTACAAACTTACAAATAAATTTTACCTGTTTGTATTATAAGTATAGATAAACTCATTAAACTACATAACATAGCATCAGGCCTGTGTTTCCTTACCAGTAAGGAAAAGATGTATTTATAGTACAACCTCAATTCTCCAGTTATGTTTTAGTCACATGTCTTTGTAACCAGACTCCAGGTTCCTACTGAGAAATTTCAGATGGTAAAACCCAATAACACAACTACCAGGACCTCATGCGAATCAGTAGCATTTATGAGCACTATACCTACCAACGAAGCCGTCAAACTCTCATTAGACTACTGAACGGATTATTTGAAAAACGAATGATCGATGCTTAGAAATCCCACGTCAAAACGATATAAAAATCAATACCTACAGTATACTTAAATGTTACAATACATATACAACCAAAGTCCCACACATATCCTTGTTTGAATATCCGAATACATTCTTCCTCTAGCTACTTTGTGAGAGACAGATGTTATGATTGATTTTGACAAGCTCATAATGTGGTCCGCACCCGACTTCGGCCTCATACGTTTTTTGTATTATATGACTCACTATTTTCTAAACCTTACTTAGTCGATTCGTACTAAAGGTAAATACTATAGTGGCATTCAAATATCCATTAGGAGGTTTCTTTTGATCCGCCTTCAATGAGAGCTGGCTCGTTCAGCGTTAGGATTAATTAGACCCGTCATTCAGGCAACGTATTCAATGCATGGACGGACCAACTTACTTTTGCCGCTGTCGAATCGAATTTTGAAGTCTGGAGATCATTAGTACGCTAATATTAATGGTCATTTCGAACAACGATCAGTTTCAGAACTGCATTTACATTTTGGTTTGTAACACCCAGGTGTGTTTGTTACTAAACCAAAATGTTCTTGTTTTCATTTGATTGGTAACAAAGAGTTTTTTATCGATCAAATGTGGAATCAAACTGGAGCGTTAGTACCTCAAACTTTTCTTAATTACTATAAAAAGTTTAGCTTATTCGACATTTGCCTTAAAAAAATCTTATACAGGCCTACATAATGATGAGGACCATATTATACTTACCATGATGTCTAATGTAAATTATAAGGAGCCTACAAATATATTTAAGTTTTATGATAGACCTTTGGACCTCCATGGATATTGAATAAGTTTATAGCATATTATGAAATAAACACAAATATATATTTAGAATAGAAATAGATAGGAAAGACGGCCGTTGGCTGATTGGCGGTTTGAATGTAAGTAATAAATTCTTCTAATAATGTACAAATACCCCTATTATTGCAAACCTGGATCCTCAGGAATATTAGGTTCCAAGTATGTAACTACACAGAACAATAAAAATAATAAACACTCTTCATGAATCCCTTATGAACAACAGAATTATGTATTTGATATTAGTTCATTGTCAAAATATTATAATATTTTTATGATTGGTAACCATTTCTTCACAGAATGAGAGAACAGCTGTAGGCGTATAAGGACTAATTTTGTATATAAAATACATGACACTAACTAAGGACAGCTATTTAAAGTATGCGTAAATTTTCAGGGAAACTTTAGTTTCTTTGACGTTAGATTAGAACTTCTGGACTATTTGTTTTGATGTAGAATGACGTAGACTTACCAGAGTTTAAGGTTAACTTATTATGGTTACTGCCTGACTGTAAGGCAAGAAGTCAAACGTGGATGACATTTTCAAGTACGCACTAGTACCTTATTTACATATTTTGAGGTAAACTAAACTGTATTTTTTAACGAAAAACTAACGAAATACAAACTAAACACAGGCAGCCATCTTGGTTGAATGTTGGCCGCGCAAGCGTAGTCCCAACTTACCCCTGAATAAAGGGATGATTGTGTATGCCTCTCTTTCTCACATAGGCGGTCAGATATGCATTGTTGTCTCTTTTGCACAGACTCTATTGTTATTCTCTATTCAAAAGGCAGGAGGGTCGACTTTCTAATGCTGGGGTGATGAATATGCTGAAGTTAGTAACGAATGAAAGTTTTAAAAGAAAACAGCTACAATTTTTGAATCAACTCGTACTGCTAATTTTGATTCATGGTACTAAAATCTATTGAAAGAAGGGGGTTACCTCATGCTAATACTGGAAAATAATGTTGACAATAGACAAACATGTCATTAGTAATTCGCATTTAAAGTGAGTTCCCTTATCTTAGAGATGCTCTAGCCTTATCTGATCAACGCTTCTTTAGAAAAAGTTGGATACACGTTCGATCTTATATTAAGGATATTTGATTATATATATATGATATTTACGATGAACTAAAAAATATTGTTCCTGGATTTTTTCAATTCAGTGAAATAAAAGAAACATTTAAATTAGCTAGACTGGATGACAGTATTTTTATGAGTGATACATGTATAAAAATACGGAGGAGATCGTGGCGAAATAACAACAGCCGCACGGGCTGATCCAAGGTGAAGCTACGCTTGCCGAGGTCAATCTGTGGATGGGTGATCGTTCGTAACATATCATTAGGCCACGGGTTATCCATTGGGTCATGGCTGTCATTAATAGATATTTGATAGTCGTTACGGGTAGTCAGAAGCCCGAAAGTCTGACACCAGTCTTATCAAGGGGTATCGTGATGCCCAGTAACAGTAAAATACTGGTATTCAGTTCCATCCGCTTAGACTGGAATCCGACCCCAACATAGATGGTAAAAGGCAAGGCAGATGATGATGTATAAAAATTACAGACGCAACCCTGAACATCAATTCTGCAGAACCAGAAGTCCATAAAAAATATTTAATGCATAATACATCTGACCATAAAATATTTCTGGGACAAATAGAACGATAGGCGATAGGTGATTATCACGACAAATAATCCCAAAATAAAAATTTAGACTACTTTCATCTCTTTCTCTCGTACAAAACAAGAAATCTCTCTCTTAAAAAGCTGCCAATGTTTGTCGAGATGAAACATAGTTGACATTTAAAGGGTAACGACCAAAAACATGGTCAACTTTAAGGCAAAAACTACCTTGACATCTATCACTTCGTACTTAACTGTCGCTGTCCTTTTCTCGAGCAATCTGTCAGAAAGGGAGGTCAATTCTCTGATTTAAGTTTAGTTTGTGAACTTGGGATTCGGCTTCAGTATCAATATTACTATACTCACCCTCTTCCACACACTTTACTCACTACTCAACGATTTTTTTTTTCTTTTTATTTCTTGTGTAATGATATACCTGCTGTTATTAATATGTCTAATTAAGCGATTAATTTAATGTTCATCAGAAGGAAGAGCGCTGATTTCTGAGCTACAGATATTTTTTATGTAGTTCAGATACAGAATGCCTTCATAATAAAATTAAGAAAATTAAAACTTGTCCTGTATATCTGTTTTAATGTATTTTCTATGTTCTGTGTGTCTAATAAATTATTATTATAAATACTTAAACCAAAAAAAGTAACCGCAGAAGATCAAACCTCAAGCCGATCAATACAGGTAGCTAAACACAAAAGGATTACTCAGCAAAATTCTTCTAAAGCCTCCTCCAAAGCCGAAAGTCAGTCAAAACATGCCAAACTCACTGACAACATTTGCACATTTTACAACTGATCCCTTGAGACCTGTGTTTACACTTCGGACCCCTTAAACTATGTGAAAGGGTTACATTGTTAACGATTATCCCATTGTTGTTAAACTTTAATTTTTAACGGATCTGCTCCTACTAATGGTTTAGTGTTTGGTGTGACCGTTTAAGCTACTTGTTTTAGGGAATCAGTAGTTTTTTTTTTTGTTGTTATTCAAAAATTATTATTATATCACTTGATATTATGCCCCGCAGTTTTACCGGTTCCTTAGAGTCGTAGTGTGATATTAAAAATTAACACGTTGATCTCCAAATGACCGACAAACGATACATTTCCTATTGTGTTTCGTTGTTTGGCAGTTAAGGTGTTAAGTAAGAACTTTCCTCGAGAATTGGGCTATCTAATGCAAAAGCCTAGTTATTTAATCTGACTGGTAGTTCCAGAGAGATTATCGCGTTCGAACAAAATAGCTCTTCAGCTTGGTTGTATCGGGACAGATACATGGAACTGTTGTCAATTTTCTAAATCTAAGCTTATGCAAGAGCGCAGGTATGTACTTAGATGTGTCTGTCTAGGTATTTATTGCTCTGTATGTGTTCAAAATGGTCTATCAATTTATAAAGTGAAGTTCGTATGAATGGTTTTTTTTTCGACACTTCGTTATCAATTACTTATTTGGTTTAAATTGTAAGTTAAATAATACTGTCTCCTTTACTGAACAGTTAAAGAGATGCTACACTGGGTGCTCATGATTAAAAGTGGAAACATTTAGGATTACATTGATTAAAAAACAACATTCAATAATCAGGAATCACAACTCCTCTTTATTCATAGCGCCTTTACAATTGACTAGAGAAGTAGAAAAATATTTTATCGATAAATAATCAATTATACAATTATTAATATAGTCAGTTACTTTATAATAATATATCTAATCTAAATAGGAACCTTTTTACTACACTAGGCTTAAAAATATATACATCATTACTACACCTTAGCTTAAAATATAAAATGTGAGTGTTTTAATACAGATTTACAATTCCAATTAAATTAATCATTAACTAAAATTATTCATTTTTACAATCAATCTAAAATAAATCAGCCATCGATTGGATGGGTATAAACATAATTTGTCACATATCTTTACAAACTTAATTGATCTCAAGTGCAAATAATCGACCGTAGTTTTGCCAGCTATTTGAACATAAAATAACAAAAAAATACAAAATATTCAAGACGAGACGAACCAACAACCGATAAGAATCATGTCAATATCGATACTAAGATAACATCTGTCTAATTGCAAATTGCCATGAAATGCAAAAAAACGTCTGACCAATTTATATAATGATATTTTGCAAGTTTTAACATCAATGCAAATGAAGACAAAATCATGAATAATGTAATCTTGTTACATTATGGATCGTTCATTAATGAACATCACTTAAATTGAACTAGGTACTATATTATTCACATGGTCACATTTTGATCCCTTCATAAGGAGGCATCATATAGTTATGAGGCATGGTTGGTGCCGCATGAGGTGGCATATTGGTTTGTACACCATTCATGTGATAACCGGGATATTCCGCTGGAGCAGACATTCGCTGCCTAGTGTCCATATACTCTGGCATACCACTTAACTTTGTAGCACTTATGTCATCGACGCCGTAAGGATCAGGTGACGTAGTCAATTTCCCATCTTTCTTAGCTTTCATTCGTCTATTTTGAAACCAGATTTTGATCTGCCGCTCCGTTAGTCCCAATGCATGTGAGACTTCTATTCTTCTCCGTCTAGATAGATATTTGTTGAAATGGAACTCCTTCTCCAATTCCAGAGTTTGAAATCTTGTGTAAGTTTGCCGCGTCCGCTTCGAGCCTTCCTTTTTGTCATCACCTATAAAGAGAGAAATCAATATTAGAATCAAATTTCAATGCTACTTGATATTATCAAAAATAAACGTTGCAATATTAACGTAACCTATAATTATGTTAATTAATTTCGGTAGAATGAACGTTATTAAATATTTGAACTTACCACCAACGCTCTTCATCCATGGATAAAACGCTTGCACATCTTGCGCAGCCGCCATTTTGTTATCTGCGTAATCCGCATTGTCCCCGCCTGCTTCGACCCTCGTCACGTCCTGACAGGGTTCCGCGGAGTCCTGTGATGACTGTGCACCTTCCGCCGCTCCACCCACTGCATCTTTTTTGATTGACGTTTGACCCTCAACGCTTTCGAATCCACCATGAAATTGCGACAAATTGCATTCCTTCTCTGCACTCTCATTGTTTTTGTCCCAATCGCTCACCTCTTCTGTATTAAACATCATTCGCTGCAGCATTTCCTGCGTATACGATTTGTCACATTTGACGAAATAAGGTGACGGGTTTTTGCCTTTCGGTTTCGTAAGTAGAGCTCTTAAGTTTGGTGAATCTTCTGCTTCAGGTGTGGGTGATTTAAAATTACTTGTTGCACTTTGCGGTGATCCGTAATTAGTATCAGGAATACTACACTCACCGGGAGAATTTATCAATCTAACGTCTTCTGGTTTTTCCAAACTGTTCTGGTTCATTGAATTCATTCTCTGTTCATACCCGTAGTTTTCCTGCTGCTGCTGTGCGTAGTAACTCATTTCCCTCCATCGGCTTATCATTTCCATATTAGCATGATTCCCATTAATGTAGTTTGCATGATAACCTTGCCAAGGAGTTGGTTCCGATTTCACAACTCCTTCACTTTGATTCTGTTCGTACGTTTTCCCGTAACCAGCACTTAACACATTAGAATAATCACAGTTTTGAGGATAATAATTGTTCTGATAGTTATAATACTCGGACGGCATCGTTGGGTATTGTTTATATCCGTCATGTTTAGCTTGTCTCGCACTTTGAGCGTTCACATCTGCATGATTGTTCCACATTTCACTAGCACGATTAGTTGTAGCCGCTAAAGACATAATGTTATTTGAATATTCGTCACTGACACTGATTTAATTTCACTGATTTCATGTAATTAGCACAGAAACTGGACTGCGTAGGAGACGGCGACCCGTCTCCGGAGTTGTCTGCGAAACGAATGGTGTAAGTGCATACAGGCGGCACGACCCTAACAAATGTAATAATTTTATATGACCTAAAAAAAGTTTGGGGTACTTTCAACAATAGCGTCACCATTGTCCCTCTGCGAAGTTGTAAGCCCGGGTGCGCTGTCTCACTCTATTGTTAGTTCATCTATTGAATGGGAAAGAGAGGGGTATACATGGTCCGATTGGCGGAACATTTTGCAAATATCCCGTAAATGTTTACAAAGCCAATATTTCCAATACTTGTTTTGTGTGTGTGCGCGTAGGCATGGGTAGACCATTGATTGCGCTTTGGCTGTGTGAGTGAGAGAGGGAGTACGGATTGATTTCTATTATTGGTTTAGTGTAAAGCCGCGTATGTGTGTCACTGTGCTGCATTGGCGATTGCATCTTATATAGGATGTTACAGTAATATTTATAAGAGTTCAAAAGGAACAAAATATAAATAAACATAATTTATTTCGAATTTTGCATTACTGTAGGTTTATTAAAAAAAAACATTTAACATCAAACTATATAAATTAGTTATTGGACGATCAAAAACAACCGATACACTGCACCTGTAAAACGAAGTGACTTTGAAAACCATGGCCGACTTTGAGGCGATAGCTATAAAAAGTCCCAAATGGACGAAAAAACATTGCAAAGTACCTATACCCACAATTTTCATCGATAACGCGTTCAAGATAGGGGTGACTGGGACTTTAAAAGGTATTGAAAGACTTGGGTGTTATCAAAGCAGTTTCATTTTGTCTTCGAAAAAAGTATTGAGGGTACCCTCGTATTATTAAAAAAGTATTTCACTGTGTTTTGTTTATTTTTTATTGTAAAAGAAACATTCTTAGAAGAAAATAATAATTTTAACCCCGTTTTACAACACTGCACCAAATGTAACTGAAATCAAAATTTGTCTGTTACTACGACACAATTCTAACATCAGATTTCATCACAGAGATTCCAGTCAAACAATATCACCCAATACCCCACAGAATGTAAAGCCAAACCGGTTGACCAAAGGTGAGTAAGCAGAATTATCCAGGTTCTGGTTTTAAAGAAAACCAAGGTCTTTTAATATATGTACTAATAATCAATAACACATGAAATACAACGACCGTTTCATTACAAAACGAGTTCCAATCTAATTTACTCCAAACCCAAAGCATTGAGCCAGTTATTGTATTTTAAACTTTGTTAAAAGCCCTGTAAAGTTCTTAATACAAAATTGACAAGTCTGGTTTGTGTAACAAATAATTTTACTAAGCCAAAGTACAGTTAGTAATTTAGAAATGGCCCGATTGGGTAAACTTTGGTGTAGACCTAAACCTTGTTTTGTAATGAAGCCGTCTATTCTCTAAAAACTAAATCCAGAGTTTTAAAACCGCTGCACTCTGTATAAACTCAGGCCTCGCTTAGAACATAACTCATCTCGACGTGTAACAGTTCAATCGGGGGTCGCGACAATAGCGCAGCATGCGACTGTGCGCGTGCGACGTTTGGGACGCGACTCTGCGATTTTAATGTCGTTGATGTTTCAAGTAATTAATTTATTGGAGCTTTAAATACGAATGTTTAATTGAAGAAACGTCTGGCACTAGTAGATGGTAGATTTTTTTTACATGTGGCTAACATCTAAACTTTTGTTCAAGCATCATCATCAGATAAAAAAAGAAAGTTTATTTTTAACTGAGTGTTCCTTCAGTCTCCCGATCGATACGGACTTTGCCTACTAAGAATATTTATATCGTTCGGAAATTGAACTACTGGTTCGCTTGCCTGTTGAAAATGGAACAAGGAAATCATGTATTTTAATCACTATTTTATTAATTATAAAATATGCATACGCAAACATAATTTGAATTTTAATAGACTATCCTATCAACATATTAAAATTTATGCTCCCTGTTAGCTGCTATCAATATCTAAACCTTATTTACATTCAAATATAATACACAATCCATTGGCTGAATCGCCAATGGATTGTGAATTTAACTTATGGATAGCATACAAGCCCCCAAAAAACAGTAGAAGTCACTTTTAGCAGATTTAAATCATGTACATAGCTTGTTATACCTACACGTACTAAAACTGCTAACTAATGCAACGTCAGCATTATTGAATGCCCAATAGTAAGCATCGGTACACACGATCGGCAGTGAGAGCGACATATGCATTCTTTGTCACAGTACACACCTCCTGTCCGGAGCGATTCACATCTGTTACATGCGTACACCCACCAACTGAGAGCATTGTGTTCTCCGCCTTTCATTTGATTCGAAACATCGATCGATTTGTGGGAGTTCTCGGAAATACGTTTGGTTGGGAATTCAATGTTATTTTGCATGGGTTTAAAATAAGTACACATAGAATTTGCCAAATTATGGTAAATCCAATTTTTTGTTAGAAGATCCTACAGTTATTATTGCTGTCTCAAATGTTCCCACTGCTAGGCGAAGGTTCCCACCTTTCCTTCTGCTGGAGACATCCAGATCGTCAACCGAAAAATATTGATATTTCCCAAGTATATTTAAATTATATTTTTATCTACATCAAACTACCTACACATTTACTTTACTTACTAATATTTTCAGATGAGTAGCAAAAGCTCTTAATTTTACAACTATTCGATGCCAATATTAGTAGCTTTTAGTAATACATAAAAGTAACTTGGGCGCCAGACGGAGTAAGCGATCATAAATCAAAAAAATATTAAGTTCAACCCATTACACTCTAATGTGGTCGAACATTTAAATCGGGGCAAATAGCACTATTGGTTTTTAAAACCAAACAAATAAATATTTAATCGTCAGATTGACTGTGCTTTCAAATAAAAAACTTTTATTTCAATTTCACACTGAATTCCAAAATCAATTTCTAGCGAACCCCAACTTTTAAACTTCAAAGCCAAGAAGACTTAACTAAGAAGTACAGAGGAATACAAGTTTGAATGTTGCCGCTGAGAAAATAGAGCTGAATTTTAGTTACATTAGAGATAAAAACAGTGAACACCATTCATTGCTCTGTCAGTTCAAAAAGATTTCAAAAATGAAATTTGTTAGCCCTTATACATAAGGTTATAAAACACATTTTAGTTGCGCAAATTCGGCTAGCCTTCTCGTCATACTGTGGCGCTGACAATGTGCAACCATTAATCTTACGAAATCAATCGATGGCTTATTCAGAATATTGTATTTGGTTTTGCCGCGGGGCTTTTCGGTTCATATTTACTTTGGATCTTTTTCTCTAATTTATGGTTTGCGCGAAAAAAATGACATCTGTCGCTTTACTTATATTTGTACAGAGTTGATAAAATACAACAGAACATTCAGGCATACACCTAAAAGGAAGATAATACAGAACAGTGCAAGACTAACAATTGTTAACAAGCGGTTGGCACTGGCAGTGGTACCCAAGTCAGCCAGTAATTTAATAAAACATTAAAATATCATTATTTGATTTTACATCGATAGTTCTGTTTTGAAAATTTTCGAACTGCAATCACTTAAAATTCCACATTCAAAACATCAACTTAATGCCTGTGTGATTAAGTTCATTTCAGAATGATTAATTTTTGAAAAACATCAAACAGTTTTAGAGCAAACTGAACTGTATGTGTGGTTTTTAAGTTATTTTTCTAAAAACATATTATATTGGTTTCAATGTTTGGAAGCAGAATAACAAACGCGGATAATTTCATCAGCATCTACTATTTCTGTGTCGTCAAAAACAAAAGAGGAGCATTTATGAGGGCAAACATTTTTAGCCTGGTTTATCTTTTACCAATCAGCTACTAAAGAAGACCGACTACCATTTTCATCTACCGACAGAACTCAAACAAAAACCCAAAAGCTGAATTTGCCTTTGAACCTTACGCGCGTCATTCAGCATTGTTTTAGTCGGCACGTCGAAACAGGAGGCGTAGGCGGCTCCTTGAATACAAACATGTTACTTTTATTAGGGCCTTAAAACAATAAAATACTTTCTAGTTGGTTCGGTCTGCTTCTTTGATAAAGCACGCCGACTCTCATAAAACCTGGGACTTTTACCTGCTTTCATGTTTTGCGAATTTTTTTCCGGTTCTTAAAGTTAAATGTGAAGGGTTTGTTTTGCTGAAAATGTGCGTTAAAAATATTTGCCCTCGACTCTAGTTCGTGTCTGTATGTCTTACGCAATACTTTGACATACTTGGTTCTTTAAGAGATGGGGTGGGTTGTATGTGGTGGTATGATGGTTCTGAAACTATTTACGGATTGATATTTGTGTACCGTAGTATTACTTTGAGGCATGCTAGTTCTTCAAACTAACATTGTTGTTTTCTTCATTCTTTTAAACCACCAGGTTTGGAATCGAGACCCATAGGTCTCGTTCAACATTACTTTGTAAAAGTAATGTCTAAACAAAGATGGATTTAGTCCCGCTTCATGCTGACAATTGAACAATTATCAGGACATTGTCTAACACCATTATTTTGTCAACTAGCCGACTGAACGGTTAAACTGGTAAATTTGAATTATGACCAACGTACGGGGAACGGGACTCTTTGGCGTACTGTTTCGGAAGTTCTTTTGTTTATAAGAAACTACTACAGACAAAATGTGGGAGAGTAACCCGTATTACGCGGAAGGTTTCGATTTCTATGCTGGCGAAGAAACAGCTATTCTTGGTACATTTACTCTTAAGTTCCCCAGCCTTATCTGCTAGATTTGTACCATAGGAAATACTTCTGCTTGCTGTGTCTTTTATAATGGAAGTATTTTAAGAAGAATCATAATAGGGATTTGTTTTAGGTAAAAATATATTCAGTCTATTTAGTCCATCTGTAAGATGTCAAAAAATATTGGACACGTATTTTTTGCTTACTCAAATCAATAAAAAGTGACAATGATATAGCACATCAAAGTTCAGGAGAAGGGGCTTGTGACGTCACTGTAACGTTAAAATGCAATTTCAACGCACTATATCGTTGTCATTTTAGGTTTACGTGACAAAATAAAAAATACGTTACGTTTTTGAGTAATCCGACTTTCGGACCAATCAGAAGTTTTAAGAACAGTACCCTATTATGGCACTATTTCAGATGACGGACGCTCATGAAACTAACTTGAATTTAAAAAGCAATTTCTCATTTTCCAACTATCTTTCAAATCTGTCTGACCTAGTGAAGTGACAAGTCGCCAATTACTCGAACCCATTTTTACGACTCACTTCTTTTTCGCGAAACTTTGCTATGCCATTGTTTTGCGTACCCTAGACCAATTTAATAACAAACATTTGAAAAATACGACAATGGACATCTATAAACGCAATTATGACTTCCTAAGCAAGAGAACAAACATTGAAAAAGCTTCGGTGTTTCTCAAAGTGGGTAAAAGAAAAGATTTTTTTTTAAATACAAAAAGAAAAAATGAAATGTTTCTTTGTCTTTTTGTCGTTTTGTGTTGTTTTAAGGGGCATTTGTCACGGTGTTACACGCACGATTGCTAAGTCCGTCATATAATGTGCGTAGTGTTGGGTATTAAAATAGTTGTGTTTGATTTTGAAGCGAAACGACGTGACCAGGTATGCGATGATCGCTTTGTTGTTTTATTTATGAGCTCTTTCAAGCTTCAGATGATCTATGTATAATACATACAACATCTAATGTTTTATAAAAATGAATACACTTCTTTGCACTAGGTAACAATACAATTGATTCTGATTATAAAAAAACTCATACATTATACACATTATACATTATACTCATACACAGCGATTTTCAATTATTTCATTTGATTTTTAATTTTCATCTTTGTTACTATATACGTCATTTTAAGAACACTAACGTGCCTAATCTTGTTCCATTAATACTGTCCTTAAATATCAAAGCAAACACAAAATCGTGGTTATCTGTCCATGGAATTCCCATCGGCTCTGCCTTGGGTGACGGTGCCCCATGCTTGTCGATTTCAGCAAACAACACCGGTTGGTCAACCGTGTGGCATAATCTCTTGCTGCCGCATTATGCCCTGATACCATCGTTAGGGACTGCGCACACTGGGTTGACGGCTTTGTCGTGTTGTTATACTTGCTCTTGCCCTCGGCTTCGATTGTGTGTTGTTTTTTCTTTGAAGTATACATGATTTGGTTACGGGCCCTCGTTTAGAGTTAAATAAATTACGTCAAAGTGTTTCGATTATTATATTAAGTATGTATATACATACAATTAATTTTTTTTCCAGACGGAAATACTCCAGTGTATGCAAACAATTGGATTTAAAGCTAGGCTAAACGTAAGATACCCTTTGAGTTTTTGTGAAATACTAAAAACTCTGAAAGAAAAATTGGAAAATTTTAATGAAATATTTTACAATTACCACCCAGCAATTTAATTTATCCTACATAAGTACATGTCTAAATGGAGATATTTCTATCTGTGAGAGTAAAGGTAGACGTTCGAATAATTAATTACTTTTTCACATCTGCATAAAGTAACTTAGTCGTAAGAAATTATGGTGAATAATGTCAGTACTAAGTAATTTAAACTAACTAATTCGAAAGGCCTGCAAACATTTTCTACTGGGGTAATTTCTACGTTAGCATTCTAATTTATGCAGCCATACAAGTCATAGATTAACTATTGTTTATCACGCTAAAAGTGTTAGAACTTAATTATTTAAAGTACTATTTAGTTACGAATACAATGTATAAACCAAGAAAGGAACAGGTGTTAACAAAACTATTGCATAAAATTATTATTAACAGCGCGAGCTTCAAGCAAAACTTAACCTTCAACAAAAATAAATATGTCTGGTTCTTCTGCAGCAACCTTTGGTTTATAAAACAAGTTATTTTTTTCTACATTTCGCACTATAAGTCGCCCCTAAGTCGTCCCTCGCTGCACAATCATTAATCAGAGCTTCGATCCTGGACTCCTTACAATGGGGAATGTTCAGAATGCCCGTACGAACCATTAGAATAACAATAATTACTCTTCTATGGGTACGTCATAGCTGCTCGGAAACGAATCAAAAGTGTAAAGTGACCGGTCGTTTGATAAACATTTTTGCCTGTTTTGTACTGTGTGACTCATGATTTCATAGTATATGAAAAAAATATGTAATGACATTTTGCTGCTAAAACCTCACTTTTATCAGTAACTCAGTATTAATCATAATTAAGAGGTAGAAAATTAATTGGACACTCAAATATTTAGTAAGTTTGTTATTATACAAAAATGCAATGCAGATTTGGATCTTGAAATTATAAAGATTGATAAGTTATTGCGTTAGTTGTAGATTGGTGCTCCACCTTCACATGTCAAGCCAGAGATGAACAAGCACCGTCCTTACTGCATACTAATATCTATTTAATTTGTTAGTGTCTTGACAGACGAACAAGAAGAAAAAGAACTTTAGTTTATGTATGTTTTGGTCTATGAAATATGGTTGTGAAAGTTGTATTCTACAATTTTAGTTTTCCGAAGGCTCTCACACTATTAACAACAAACGGATGACACTAGCTAATTTTATAGCCATCTAGATATTTCGAAACGACAGTAAATTCAAAATATATTTAAAAAACACATTCAAATTACGTGTAAAACAAGTGATAAAACAATCCAGGAGTTGTAAATCACAATCGCAGAAGCAACCCAGACGGGGTGTGCGTGATTCTAAACAAAACATGGTGGCTCGGCCGCTCCAAGAAAAACACCCGACGACTGATTTACGAGACAATATCATTCGAGAAATGTGGCCAGAAATAAAATTAAACGTGAAAATGCCAGATTAACATAGATTTGCATAAGAAAACACGTTAGTGGAACTTTGGAAAATAGTTTTGTGTAAATAAATTACAAGCTGCTCTGTAACGTGAAATACCTATTTATTTTTCAAATTAGCGTTGAAGACAATCATGACCTCACGATCCTTCAAAACAACTTTAGAGGGGAGGTCTTCTATTATTGGCACAGAGCAGGTGTTCTGATTCTACAAAGTGTCCGCGTCAATATAATAGCTGGGTTTAAAAAATCGGAATAAATGGTTCCATGCCGAATAATATTGTTCTAAATCTAAAAAATAATATGCACGTTTTTTATACGGTAAGTTCCTAAAACTTATATGCCAGTATTATACAGAAGACATTTAAAAAAGGAAGTACCCAGCTCGATATAATCAGCTGTTCGTAGTCTCTAAATCCTAAAAGAAGCCAAAGACGCCGTGAAACTTTAGCCATCTAAACTGTCAGTTTTTCCATAAGTGTCGACAATAAATCGATATCCGACTAAACACACGAAACAGTGACGAAGACTGATCGAGATTCGAGAGTGGCCGATTGAATCATTCTGTTTTTTTTCTCGACGCCTTACTATTCAGTTGCTTTTTCGTAAGTCCAGAATAAGGATTCATTGGAGTCGCCATTTTTTTTTTACCTTTTATCGGTTTTTAGATTAGAAGCAGCTTCAATGTTATCATATTGCACCACCTTTTGTCGTTCACATCCGACACCATTCCCGGGTGTGGCAAAGTGTTATTGGGTTTTTCCATCGAAGATTTCTCGATAGTAGCCCAGGATCTGGTTTCGTCTCGGTTGATGGCAATGAGCTCGACGTAAACATAACTGGCAAAATACTTGACTATAGCTACACCTCTGCATAACCCTACGGGGATTACAGGTGTGATGTTTATGGAGACGCCATTTTCTTAACCTTTGATCGCTTTATTAGTCCAGTAGCAGCTTCAATGTTATCATATTGTACCACATCTAGTTGGTTCACTTTCAGAATTCTAATTTTGAAAGCGACTATTACTAAACTTAGGTACAGATGCCAGCACATCAAGCTCCCCCTAACTGTCACATTTTCCTAATAGAACATGAACCTTATTTCTATTGTGTTAAAGTTGAAAAACAATCAAAGAAATCTGACACATTGGGGTAGCTTGATGTGCTGGCCTCTGTTCATGGTCAAATTGCCTTTCCAAGTCGTTACCGGGGATGCAAATCTAATTCAATGCAATCTGTCAATGGTAATTCTCTGTAAGCGTATCTCGGATACTAGATTTCTCTGAATGATTAAAGCAACGCCAACTTATTTTGAAATCGGTAAATCAATCGTTTTATCTTTCAGAGTACTGCAAGAGATTAAGTTATTAATATCGACCTCAAAGTAGTTAATACCTCTTTCTTTTTAAATTAGTGTACCTATACGGTATAGGTAGACTAGTTTACTGGTATAGGCTATACCAGAACAACCAAAGATATTCGTCAGTACAACTGACACGTCTTTGTATACAGTTGTAATCTTATCTGCTATGCTAAAGTCATATGTTAGATTCCTTTGTTTGTCTCTAGAGTGCATGTGCCAAGGCGTGGCTTCCAAATAGTTGAGCATCGTTTAGTAACTCCACACCTTTACTGTCTCGAATAGTTCGAAGGGGCTGCAGAAACCTCGGCAGCCTATGAAAATGATATCAGTGCCGACATAGGAATACACTTAATGTTTCTTTCCCTCCGATATCTTCACTTTTCGTACATACCAGTCAATCGATCATGTTTATACGGAGACAGTCGACGATAATTAACGGCTGTGTAGTGATGCGTGACTTGGTTGCTTTTCGCGGTAGTGAAAGAAAATTCAAATTGCGAGGTGTTTCAGAAATATTGGTTTTCGTTTTTATTTCTGCAAACATTTTTACTTCAAAACCTTTTAGTTTTCTACGAAATGCAAAATAGTACCTATGTCTTATATTGAGGCATTTTATTTTTATGTTGAACTGTGTCAATACCAAAGGTCTCTCAAAGATGCATTCACGAGACTATCTCAGTGGCCTCTTTATCGTACACCTTCTTAATCAAAGAAGGGCAGATGATGCTCGAACTCTTTTAAATAAAATGACATTAAATTAGTTATACGTCAACTATTCCTTGGTGCCAACATCTATTAATGTGGCTTTATTTAAAAATACGTATCTACAATTAATATTACCTAACGTGCAACATAAGACAGGTGCACTAACAATGATCAGCGATCAAGATGAAGCACTTGAAAGTGATAAAGATCCCATCAAGGATAAAACCTTATTGGTTCCAGTTAATTTTAATAACATTTCAATCAATAATGATTGTGAAGAAACACACGGTGTAGCTGTATGTACTTAAATGTAATTACTTAAATGTCTAGAAGTATGTAAATTTAATAGAGATGATGGTACTGTAGAAATCGATAGTATTACTTTTGTTACCCTGTGTATCGTTTACGACGTCCTTACATAGAAAGGGAATGGACTAGTTGGAACACCTAATGAAAGGTGTGTAGATATCTCTTTGTGCTAAGTAAGTATATCTACAAATAATTGCTAATGTTAAGTCTTTAATGGTGTGAACTAATTATTCCATTCGTATGTTTTGTATCAACGTCAATAAAGAATATAGTACTTAGCTATAAAGGATAAATGGTATATGGATTCAACTGAGACGCCAGAGAGTTTATTTGCTCATAAACAAAATTTAAAGAATTTTGTTTATTTTTTTGTGTTATCTTTGAAACATAATTCTGTATGTTTCGCAGTAACTCTGTCGTTTTGACTGAACAACCTTTGTTTTTCGTGTATTTCAATCACAATCATCATCATCATTGATCATAAATTTTACTTTTAAAAGCTCATCTGAAATTATTGTTTAAGTACCTACTACAAGTTAAACATTATTAGCATTGTTTTAACCTTGTTTAACAAAATACGCTCCTAAAACATCTTGTTGTGTATCAGCCATCAATAATCGCGATGTTTCGCGGGCCGGGCCGAGACGTGCGCCCACATTCACGCTGCAGCGTTGACTAACGACCTGCCAATCAGGCCCTAACTTAATTGGAAATCCGTGTTTGTGGAGCCACTCCCCGTCAGCCTTTGTTGCTAAAAATTAAACGTTCTATGGTTATTTGAATAATAGTCATTTATTTAGTATCGAGATTAGTATTCGAGTACAAATTACAGATAATATTTGTAGTGTTGGCCCTACATACGTTTGTAGCCTGCCAGTTGCAAATTGCATTAATAAATCACTAAAATTGTTGTTCAGCTTTATAATCTACTTCATTTTGCTAAAAGCTTTTAATTGTCACTGTTGGAGCGCCTGATCAACCTCCAGCAGCAATTCACCTAATTGACTATTCTTAGTTAGCACCTCATGTAATGTGTCATGTCGTTGGCACACGTCTCGTCACTTGTTGTACATAAGCCATACAGTTAACACCCATTATAATTTATTTTCTTGCACTGATTATTCCTGCAGTTATTATTTCATAAATCCCTTAAATTCCCGCACATGGTCCTAACGAACCGGATAACATATAATATAAAGAAGATCAGCGGTTGTAATCAAGGAATTAAGGATATTACTGTCCACGTGCCACGTGAGGTTATTTGCCGGTGGATTGGAGTGATCTCAAGCAAGCTATTAGCGGTGTACGGCGCTTATAATAGTAGTGTAATATCTTCACCCAACACTCAGGTAGTATAAGTAAAAGTATATATTAATGTAAAAGGTCAGTATACTTTTATTACCTATTGTATTGTGTTAGATGAAAATCATTAGGTACTTGTTGCATTGTGATTAGTATTTATTCATCAGCAAATTAAGTTTAAAAATAATACTGATTACAGTACAGTTAGCTTATTGCTACATCACTTAAACTTATATTTAAAAAGCTGTAACTAATTCGCGTAATTATATCTACTTAACAGTGGTTGTAAATAACTGTAAACAGGTATCTTAACAAAATACATATAAGTTGAGTGTTTGATATTAGCGCAAGTCATTATTTAAATTAGTAAAGTTATTAATACTTATTTAGAATCATTTATGTATTCAATAGCAAGTAGTGTTTAGTTGTGCCTAATTATTACTAAGTTAGCATTCAAGCTTTCAAGGAGATACTGGATCTGAATTGTATTTATAGTAGGTATATACATTTGGTAGTTACATTATTAAGGTGTATTGTTTAGCAATAGAATTTTCAGGAAAAGATATTGTACGTTTCGTTATATAATTGTATTCCTGTATCAATTTCAGGTTGACAACACTCATCTCCCAGCATGTCCGAGGAAAGAGAATTAGTCAAAAAGCGAGGTAGCTTTAAGGGTCGTTTGACTGCGTTTGTCAACTTTCTGGACTCACTCAAGGACAAAGAATTATCAAACTGTGATGTGTCTGAATTGCAGTTGCGCATGGGTAAGATCGAGTCATTGTACGAGCAGTATGATGAGGTACAGTTACGCCTGGAATGCATTGTAGATGATCTCAAATTACAATATTCTGAGCGATCTGAATTCGAGTCTCTTTACTATAAATCCTTGTCTACAGCACAAAATATTTTGACTGATTTTAATAAGGATACTAAATCGATGGAAAGCTGTAAAAGTACTCGTACACATGCTAGCATGCACAAGCCAGTTAAATTGCCAACAATACAATTACCTAAGTTTACCGGATTATATTCTAATTGGCTAGAATTTCGTGACACCTTTACTAGTCTAATTCATAGTAATGATGACATTGACGAAATCAATAAGTTTCATTACTTGAGAGCATCTCTTGAGGGAACTGCCGCAGTAGTAATTCAATCTATTGAGTTTTCTTCTAGCAATTATTCTCTGGCATGGAGGTTGTTATGTGATCGATTTGACAACAAAAGATTATTGGTGCAAAATCATGTATCCGCATTGTTTAATATCGAGTCTATCTCAAGGGAATCTTCCGTTGCAATTAAAGGTTTAATCGATCACTTAAATAAAGATTTGCGAGCTTTAGAGACGTTAGGGGAGCCCGTTCAACACTGGAACACACTTTTGATTTATATTGTTACGCGCAAGCTTGATCAAAAGACCTATCGTGAATGGGAGGAGTACAAAGGTAGGATAGAAAGAGATAGCACGATTACGTTCGACGCATTTATGCAATTCCTACGTAACCGAGCCGATTTAATCGAGACCTTAGAACTTGTTCGCCATAATTATTCCCAAACACCAAGTAAATCAGGCCCTAAGATCAAGTCTATGGTAGCAACACAATCTCTTAATAATCCTAGCACTGAAGTAGCTTCTAAAGTATGTCCTAAATGTAATAACAATGACCACATTTTAATTAATTGTGCACAGTTTCTAGCATTAAGTAATGACGATCGTCTCAAATTACTACCCAGTTATAAAGTCTGTTTCAACTGTTTTCGTTCAGGTCACTATGCTAACAAATGTAAAAAACCGGGTTGCAAACTATGCAAACGTAGGCATAACACACTAATTCACGTAGATTCTAAAGACACCATTGCGAATGCACGTCGTGATAATTCGAATAACGTCGCATCGTCTTCTTTTCCGTGTGCGACCACTGATACTAATAACGTAGCCTTATCAGCAAACATTGCGTCTCCACGTGGTCATATGCAGCGAGAAGTGTTGTTGTCGACCGCCCTGATCAAACTGCGGGACCACAATGGTTGCGTGCATCTCGTTCGCGCAGTTCTTGATAGCGGTAGCACCTCGTCATTCATAACGGATAGGTTGTGTAAACAACATAATTTAATAACTAGCCAAGTAAATAAGTGTATACTTGGCATTAATAATATCAGTTCGCAAGTAGGTAAAACATGTCGTGTTAAGATGACGTCATTGGATGACAGTTTTGCTTTCGAGCTTCATTGCTTTGTTCTGCCTTACATTACAAGTAACGTACCGTGTCGTGAAATAAACATTTCAGATTTCGACATACCGTCGAATATTATTTTAGCTGATCCTACTTTTTATAAGTCTGCTGATGTTGATTTATTAATCGGCGCTGACCTTTTTTGGGACTTGTTAGGATCGCAAAGACTAAAGTTAGGTACCGGAAAACCAGTATTGTGTGAAACCCGTTTAGGATGGGTAGTTTCCGGACCAATTACTCAAAATTATATTTCACTGCATTCAAATGATGTAAACTGTAACTTTGCTAAAATGGTTTCTGAATGCAGTGATTGGGAAAAGCTTAGAACCGAACTGACAAAGTTTTGGCAACTAGAGGAGATAAACGCGAAATCTTCCAATTCTTACATGCCAGAAGAAAAATTATGTGAAGATAATTTTGTTAAAAATACGACCCGATTGTCTGATGGTCGTTTTTGTGTTCGCATACCCCTTAAGAAAGATCCTTCAGTTCTGGGCAATTCTTTTAAGAAGGCTACGCATTGTTTACAGTCTTTGGAGCGTAGGTTAAAAGTCAAGCCAGACTTTAGTATAATGTACCATGACTTTTTGTTAGAATACGAGTCACTTGGTCATATGACAAAAATTAATAAACCTAATTTCTGTGCTGGGTATTTTATTCCGCATCACGGAATATTACGTGAGTCGAGTAGCACGACCAAACTTCGTGTTGTCTTCAACGCGAGCTGTCCTACCTCCACGGGAGTGTCCTTTAATGACCTACAGATGGTCGGGCCAACTGTACAGAACGATCTATTGTCTATACTTCTTCGGTTTAGAATTCACAAATATGTCTTATCTGCAGATGTGGAAAAAATGTATAGACAAATAGTCGTCCACCCGTCGGATAGGTATTTGCAACAGATTGTTTGGCGTGATAATATTTGTGAGCCTATTAATGTTTACGAATTAAACACCGTTACGTACGGTACGGCTAGTGCACCGTTCCTTGCGACACGATGCCTTAAACAAATAGGACTCAATTGTAGGAACCCTAAAATATCCGATATCATAACACAGGACTTTTACGTTGATGACTTACTGACAGGGGGGAATGACTTGGACGAAGCAAAATTCATTCGCACTGAAGTTACCAGGGCGCTTGCGTCGGCATGTATGCCATTAAGAAAGTGGAAGTCAAATGACCCTCTACTAGTGTCAGATTCGGATTCTGCGTCAGGCAAATTGCCTGCGTCATTAGATTTAAACATTGGGCTTAAAGAACCTGACAGGTTGCTTGGTCTCGGATGGTATGTCAGTGCCGATGAGTTAGGGTTTCCTATAAGTCTGACTAAGGCCTCGACTGGGTACACTAAGCGTGATTTGCTATCTGTGATTGCGCGAATTTTCGACCCCTTAGGCCTGTTAGGTCCTATTGTTATAACCATGAAAGTATTGTTGCAAAAATTGTGGTTAGACAAACTATCATGGGATCAACCATTACCTGATGAGATTAGTAAACATTGGGGTGTTATAATTAAGTCTTTGCCTACATTAAATCACTTTCGTATTCCACGAATTGTAGTTTGTAATTCATACGTGGGGCTTGAACTCCATATTTTCACAGACGCGTCTGAGTCTGCATATGGCGCTTGCGTCTACCTTCGCAGTGTTAATGCTAAGGGTAAGTATCTTGTTCGTTTGTTGATGGCTAAGAGTCGAGTGGCTCCCATAAAGCCTACAACAATTCCGCGACTGGAGTTGTGTGGTGCGGTAGTCGGTGCTCGTCTCCATGAAAAGGTGATGAGCTCACTCCGAGTGACCATCAGTCGGGTCTATTGTTGGACTGATTCGACCATCGTGTTGGGATGGTTACAGATGATGCCAACCAAACTTCAGCCATTTGTACGCAACCGCGTTGCTGAAGTTTTGGATAAGGCGGGTAACTGTACATGGCGATATGTCCCAACCGATCAAAACCCGGCAGACCTCATATCTCGTGGGGTGGAAATCAGTGTTCTGCAGGGTTTGGATCTGTGGTGGGATGGACCAACATTTTTAACACTAGACCCGTCTGAGTGGCCTTCTAGAGTTAAATGTCCAGGACTGGAGTCGCTACCGGAGACTCGACCTAATATAGTTTTAAATGCTATTATTAATCCTTCAAACAGTGAATTTTTGATTGATTTCAGTCGTTATTCGAATTACTCACGGCTTATACGTTCTGTTGCTTACGTATTGCGATTTGTTAAGGCATGTAGAAAACACTACCCAAAGGCTAATTATTTATCACACGACGAATTACAAGATGCACTAAATGTCGTCATTATTCAAAGTCAGTTTCAATCATTTCCCGAGTACAAAGTACTTTTAAATAAAACGAGTTTAAGTAAAGGGAGCGCCCTTCTAAAGTTCAATGTTTTTTTGGACGACAAACAAATAATGCGAGTAGGAGGACGTCTCGATAACTCAAATTTTGCTTACAGTAAAAAGCACCCTATTTTATTACAGTCCACTCATGAGTTAACAAAATTAATATTTCATTTCGAGCATAAAAGGCTGATGCACGCTGGCCCTCAATTACTTCTAGCTTCCATCAGGGAATCGTACTGGCCTATAGGTGGCCGCAATTTGGCGAAGGCCTGTTATCACAAATGTGTTCTGTGTCAACGTATTAAGGGTAAGATCGTACCTCCATTAATGGGTAACTTACCACGAGAACGCCTTCGTCCAGGTTATCCCTTTGAGAGTACGGGGGTTGATTATGCTGGCCCTATTATGTGTGCTAGTCGACAAGGTCGTGGATGTAGGCTAGTAAAGGTGTATGTCGCCATTTTTATTTGTTTTACAACCAAGGCTATTCATTTGGAGTTAGTTGGCGATTTAACTAGCAATAGTTACTTACTGGCTTTGTATCGATTTATTTCTAGGAGAGGAAAACCCGTTGATATTTTTTCGGATAACGGTACCTCATTTGTCGGTGCGTACAATGACTTATCCAAATTTTTAAAATTAAACAGTTCGTCCTTGGGTGAAAGTGCAGCGAACGATGGAATAAGGTTCCACTTTATCCCCGCATATACCCCTCATTTCGGTGGGCTCTGGGAGGCGGGTGTCAAGTCAACGAAATATCACCTTCAAAGAGTGTTGGGAAATTGTAATTTGACGTTTGAGGAGCTTTACACCACACTTACTAAGATTGAAGCCATCTTGAACTCTCGTCCACTGACGCCGATATCTTCAGATCCTGCAGATTACACACCGCTTACTCCAGGTCACTTTCTCGTTGGGCGGCCTCTTACTTCCTTGCCGCAACCTGACTGCCAGGATCACTCTGCCAACTATCTGTCTCGCTTTCAACGGATTGAACAACTCCGTCAACACTTCTGGAGCAGATAGAGCAAAGAGTATGTGGCTGAGTTACAACTGCGGTCCAAATGGCGTTCCAGCAAGGATGGTTTAAAATTGAACTCCTTAGTCGTGATAAAGGAGGATAATCTTCCTCCTCTGAAGTGGAGACTTGGACGAATTGTGGCTGTTCATCCTGGATCGGATGGCATCGCTCGAGTAGATGATATTAAGACGTCTACTGGAGTCGTGCGGCGGGCATTCAACAGAATCAGCCCATTACCCGTGTCTTCGGAATCTGGTTGAAACCAATGCTTTCAACGCCCGGGGGCATGTTGGAGCGCCTGATCAACCTCCAGCAGCAATTCACCTAATTGACTATTCTTAGTTAGCACCTCATGTAATGTGTCATGTCGTTGGCACACGTCTCGTCACTTGTTGTACATAAGCCATACAGTTAACACCCATTATAATTTATTTTCTTGCACTGATTATTCCTGCAGTTATTATTTCATAAATCCCTTAAATTCCCGCACAGTCACTTCTCATTATTTTCACTTAATCAATTCTTACTGTGGAATATTTTAAATTTCGATAATTTAGACGACTAATGAATTATGTTTACAAAAACTATACAGGACAGCTGAGGTAAAGTCCGGATGAGAACTAGTAAAGCTGGTATTGTCGAGAAATCATCTGAACTGGGCTGAATCTGGAAATCGAACCATGAAATGCAAAAAAATATCACCTGTATTTTGGTGACACCAATTAATAGGGTTATTCAGGATACAATCTCACTAACAAACATTTCAACTTGAATTGAAGGAAGATCATAAAAATATAACAAAATTAAATACTGAAACCAATGTCTATTCTTTATTCAATAAAAGGTTCTCTTAGCCTACTGAATGTCTAAGTAATTATAAGATTTCAAAATGCTCGTTGAACTTAAGAAACTGTATTTATTTGGTGGATTTGATCCTCCCCTTTCGAATTTTGCCATAAATAAATATACAGAATGGTAATTTTTCTTATTTGAGTTTTTTCTAGGTTTGGTTCAGACAAGCATCCTTTAAAACATGTTAAAATGAACATTTACTTAGGTTTGAAAAAAAACCGTTTTTTTTCAGTAAAAATACCTATTTTTACTATTTAGCCTCCTATTTTTAGCTACAAGGCTCTGCTTTAACAACAACTTAGTACACCTATACATGGTGGAAAGTTGAAGTGGGCCCTGGAATGATAGGTGTACTAAGTTGTTGTTAAAGCAGAGCCTTGTAGCTTAATAATAACAGTCATACTAGTCGATTGAAGGTTAATTAGCTTAACCTTCAATCGACTAGTATGACTGTTATTAGCTAAGTTTGCTGAGCATTAATTACATATCCAGACGTTCCGTGCCTTGGAACTTTAAAGTATAACATACTTACGTTAAGCCATTGGTACCGGCTGTCATCTGTAGATCTATGACCGTTATTGCAAGTAGTCAGTTACTGTCCCGCTGCAGAGCGAAGGCCTCTTCTCATGCAGAGACATTCAGAGGCATTAATCACCACTATTACTTAAGGTGGGTTGGCGATTTCAAACTTATATTATCTATAAGTCTCTAGGTTTCCTCACTATGTTTTCTTTTGCCGATGTCAGTGATGACTAAAATAAGCTTAGAGAGTAAATACTTACACATGAATTGAATAAGCCGTATTGGTTGTTGCCGAATTTGAACCCACAACCTCGTGAACGAGAGTTGAGGCCCTAATCACAGAGCCATCACACTTCCAGTATCAAAGTATATTCGCCATTTTAAATTGCATTCGTTTTTAAAATTAAAGTCAAACAAATTACTCAAAGAACGACTGGCAGTTTGTTAGTAACAAGCAAGATAAGTATATCCTTATACGATTTTATTTGTCTTAAGGATGAGTGACGTTAAGTGGGCTCAAGTGGGCAAGAGCGGCAGTGCTTTTACACATGTGCCAAATTGATAACGTCCCCGGCTTCATTACGATATATGAACTCTGTATGATCTCTCACATTGTGGTTAAGTCGGTAACCCATTGGCCTACCGCGTTGACCTTACAACTTTCGCAACAAGATATTATGTTTTCCTTTCATCCGTCAAACAATGCGTATTCCATCACGAAGGAGCAATATACACCTATATAACACCAATGTCTATAAGGCAGCTACCACACAAGATCAGCCCATCCCTTTTACACATACAACTTAGAGCTATAAATGAACGAGATGGAAATAGTCGGTCGCCAAGTGCATGCGACAAGTGTGTATGCTAATTCCGACCACGACACGTATTGTAGCTGTCAAACTCGCTGGCGAACTGTTAATGTTCCTTTCGTGCTGTCTTAGTGTAGATACGACAGTTTACTGGGAAATGGAGTACAGATTTGAATTATTGTTGTATCTTACTTACATAACATGAATCAATATTCATGTTATGTGAGTAAGACTAGGGATTATAGATCAGGGCTGTATGGAATATTAACGCATGCAAAATCAAAGACGACCGTTGAACAATACCTTGAGCTGGCCTCGCGTAGTGTGGAGTTTCATTAGAATGCGAGGCCAGCTAATACTGGTTTAGTTACCACTGACGTGCGGCAAAACATTCGTTAGCTAAAATCATTATGAACTTAAAGAACATATTCAATCAGTAAATACCCAAAAATATCGTTGTGCATGCAACGATATTTTTCTTTTCAACCAGGTGTTTATTATCTAATGATACCTAGGGCCACAGACTTCACTATTTTTAAAACACATACCTAAACAGTAGAGGGCAGAACAAAAGATTATAAAGAAATAGCTATATCGCGGATACAGACGAAGTCGCGGTATCCTACATCCTAGTGTCTCGAACTATCTAACTATATACTATCGAACTATATAACTATCTCTAACTAACTATCGAACTATATAACTATCTCTCCAAATTTCACATGAATTGGTTCAGCGGATCAAGCGTGAAAAGGTAACAGACAGACAGAGTTTCTTTCGCATTTATAGCATTTCATTGCTACAATGGGATCAAAGGTATCATGAACAATTTTTTTTTTTAAATAGAGTGTCTCATCCACACTTTTCAAACACTCGATAGACTTGCCTTCCTTGTTTGGGGATATTAAAAAATTGTTCCGGCTAGCGTGGCTAATCGTCGACAGCCGGCGTTTGGCCGGTCGAACCTCTAACTTAAATAGACGTATGGTATATTCGAACTTTAGAATCATAAAATAGTTGAAATTCGTATGTCATTTGTTGAAACGTAGATTATTATGAATCGTGTTATAAAGCCAGGGGACCATAGTCTTTTGTTTATTCTACTCTGATATCTCTTTTGTGCGTCCATAACAAAAACTGATTAAAATTACTAACTAATATTTTGGTAAAAAAATATTCTTAGTAAACCAATTTCCCATTAAATAAATATTCTACAATTATTAAGTTGATTTTAATAGTATTTCAAAATAATTACAAGGAGTTCGGTAAGCGCCATCTGTTTTGGCTTTAATGAAATACAATGCTCGGTGCGCCACCTATGTTAGGTATGGCGAACGATAACCATCCCCTCATGGCTAAGGGTTGCGAAGTTGCGAAATAAAATCTGCGAAACGGCGCCACTTGCAAATATTATTGAAGTGGAAAATGCCGCGAAATACAAATTAGGTTTTTTGAAGAAGGGTTAAATTTTCCTAAAAGGTCGTAAAAAGTAATGTTATTGTCCTATATATATTTTTTTATTTATGTTATTTTTTTTTGTTTATGGTTTAAGTGCAGATACTTTTGAATAGCTTACAAGTTATTTCTAAGCTAGTTATTGATACTCTTATATTTCCAAATGTTTAAAGTCAACTAAATTATTTTACTATTACTAACTTTTTAGCGAGATGTTTTCTTTTTTATGCATACTTTGGTCTCCTGTGAGTGAAGGAATAAATGTTCATAATACTTTTTGTTGAGCATTTCCTTCACATCATGTTTAGTATACATTCTTTGTTAAATTTCAATATGCAAAATTCTGTTGCAAATAAGAATCTCAATACCTTAAAAATCCTGAACCCACTTAGACAACTTATTTAAATAATTCCAATTAATAGGAGCACATAAATCTAGTACGATGACATTCTAACACTTTACTTAGTAGCATTAAGTATGCGACATCGAATAAGACAACTTTAATCCTAAAAGACTACTTTGAAAGGTTTCAAAACAAGAACTATGAGAATCAAAGAGCACACAACAGCTATAATAATCTTTCGTAAGTCAGACAACCTTGCGCAAAATATTTTCATGACTCCGCGCAGTTCGAGACTTGAATTTAAATCTTGTGATGTAAGAAAGTTTTTGTTGAAGCCAAATGGCGAGCCGAGTGAAGTTTTAGAGTTTTAATACGTTGTAATGTTGGAGATTTGTGGCGGTAACGACGTGTCATTAGCTGAAGACATGACCGTCCCGCTACAACAGAGCCCGCCAAAACCCACAAGTTATAATTGACTAATTTAAAAATCGAGAGTTGCATTGTTTGATTCTAACAAAAGATCTATTTTTGCTGAATTTTCTTCTTCTATTTTACTTGTCGTATATAACGTACCAATTTCTTATAACGTTACGTTTTTTTGCTCCAGAAAACGTTATAGAAAAACACTGTTTTTTTCACAATTTTAACAGCTCCCACAGTTTCTGAGAGAACTTTTTGTTGCAAACTTTTTTACTAGATAGTCTTCTTTCTATCTGGAACTTAGTTAAAATCTGTCTTAAAGACGCGTCCTTATTTAAAAAGAAGGATGTTTTTTAATTGTTGTTACAGTTAGCTTTAAAAAAAATCTTATTATAATTAGTTGGGAACACTAAACTGATGGGTTTTTAAAGTACACTGTAACTACACATGAAGTATGGTAGTTTCTAAGAATACGACAATTTCATCTTTATGCTCTCATTGTACCTACTCTACTATAAAAAGAGGATCATCAAGAAGTCATAAAAAGTGTTTTGTTTGAACTACTACTAGAACACATAACAGAGCCAGTGAATACTACAAAAGAAAATTTTAATTTTTTTTTTTTGGGAACCCTTAGTATCGTATCTAACCGTCAATTGTTTGATTTCGCAACTACTTGACACCTGCATCTACATAACCACCCCAACAATTACATCTACCACCGCATCTAAGGTACTCGTAATCCGAATCCAGAATACGTAATCAACAAGCCCCCCACAAGAGGTGCGAGAGAAATTAAAACCTCGAGAGAGAGGGCCGGTACACCACAAATCGCTTAGTGCCTCCGCCCGTCCTAATGGCACGCCAATTAAAAGTTTGCGCGGCTGCTCCACCGAGGATTGTTACGCGGGTTGAGCTGTAAAACTGAACAGCTGAACATCCCAGCATAATGTAGTTTATTCGAGTGCGCTCGTAGTTCTGGTATTAGCATTTTGATGTCGCGTCTAGCAGATCGTGTGACGTCGGGGATTTGTTCATCGATGTTTTATTGATGGTAGAGTTGGAATAGTGTAGTCATTATGAGTGGTGGCTGAAGTTTGGTTATGAAACTAGGTTTCACGATGGTACTTCTGGAAATAAATCAATCCGCCTGTGACGCAGGAGGTTGCGGGCTCGATTCCCGCCTTGGGACAAATGTTTGTACGATCTACAAATATTTGTTTCAGGTGTTCTGGGTATTTCCTATGTATAATAAAAAAAATCTATCTATGTAATGTATTGTATTAAGTATATCAGTCATCTAGTACCCATAACACAAGCTCTGCTTAGCTTGGGGCTAGATGATGCTGTGTGGATTGTCCAGCATTATTTATTATTATTATTAATTAATTTTAACTGTCTTTGAGGGGCTCGTGGCTAAATAATACCATCCTCACGAGTCAATCGGAGGTCGATCCGTGGATGGGTTTTTTGGTTTGGGATTCCTTACTTACACTTCAGTGCGGAAAGCACGTTAAGAATTTAGTCCCGGCTGTCATTCATAGTGATGAAACAGTCGTTTCGGATAGTCAGACACCTGAATGTCTGACAACCAGTCTTACCTAGGGAAATCAAACAGACAGTCGTTCCATGCAAAATACTGGTATACTGCTCCATCCAGTTAGAATGGAAGTCAAACACACCATTTTTGGCAAAAGACTAGGCTGAACATGATTTTTTTGACCTTGTTTAAAATCAAAGTTACCATTGCCAAAACTCAGCGGATTACCTATTTCGTAAAACAACGCCGCAGAATTAAATACTCTACATAATGTGGCTTCATTAATTCATCTTTATGTCTAAACTTATTGCCCGTTGGTCTAATGGTTACAAGAGCTACAGCTGAGCATGAGGTCTTAAATTCGACCCCAGGCCGGGCAAAGTGTGATTGGGTTTTTCCATATAACACTTCTCAGTAGTAGCATGGAGTCTGGAGCCTCTCCCCCTGTTACTTGGGACTTAAATATAACTCTCGAAATGTGAGTATACTAGACCTCTGCATATTTATCATGTCTGAACTAGGCAGCAACAAAAGAGGGACTCCTCAAAACTAAAAGGGAAATTAACCAACATCCCTAGTTGCACAATTCTTGATAAACTCTTCAGTAATTCAAAACAAGTGTCATTTGGCAGGCAACTTAGCACTCTGTTAAGGGCGCCTGACACAAATGTAAAGTTTTAATAACAAGTCATTATACAAGGAACAACGGTTGGTACGTGTTCTCGTTGTGTCTAATTAGACATTGTGGAGTCCACTTAGATCCTGTGCCGTTGGTGGAATCTCAGGCTTGTCACAAATGTTTGTACATATGTTTGCGTTGGAGGGTTGGTCGCAATTGCTGGAGAATGAAGTCAAATACGTAGAAATAGTGAATTGGGTAGGTACTAGGCTAGATGTAACAGCTATTGTAGCAGATATATGGATGAAAGCATGCCTGCCTTGAGTTGAAAGCGAAAGAGTGACGAGGCCTATGTCTTGTCTAATAGTGAACAGCTAAAGACTGACAATGGTGGTTGATCCACTAATAAGGTAATCTGTAAAGGTTTTTTTTTGGGTGGAAACACCGATACACTACCTGATACCATTGACCATCGTTTGAAAGAAGAACATGCGTCTAAACAAACGACAGGAATGGGCAATATCTACATATGGTAACATACATCATACTAAATGAAAAACGTTTGATCAACTATTTTTAGATCAAAAGAAGGAAAGCCTCACACCATTTCAGCCATTAATCCCGATCCCAAATGATAACCAGAGGCTCTGATTAAATCCCTATGCACGACAAAATAATTTAATAAACACCCCTTGTTTTTAAGCTCTTACGTCCAACCCTTACAACCCTTCACCAAGTTTTCCTCGAAGGCTAAGTGGATTTTCGGGTCGTCCCGCATTTGGATGAACGGTTCTGCGCTTTCGAATCGTTAGCCAACAGTATTGCAGAACTGGAATTAATAATAATTATTGTAACATTCCTTACGTTTCTTGACAGGAAAACAGATTTTGATCTCGATTCTGTCAGTTTTTCTTTGCCAGTTTTCTCCTGTTTTCTGAGGGGTAAATATTTTTTCGGTATCATCTTGTTATCATTTACAAAAATCTTATGTCTCTGTGGACTATGTAATAATGTGATAGTAACAGAACCGGTACGGTTTTAACCCCTCAACTGAAACAAGGAACTTGGAATGGCAAAGGAAGCAATAGCAAAGTATACTCGTAGCAAGATAGTTGGCAATTACACCTTTAGATGTTGTGACAATATTTAATGAGGCTACAGCTTCCCACATGAATATTAATTTCTGTGGTCAACAATATTACTTAGATGCTATGTTCTTCCATTACTGTGCACTCAAATGCCGAACACATGTGATATAGAAAAACTATTCATAAAGCATTATACGAAAGCATTATATTGAACGCACAGATAAAGTAGCTTGCTAGTTACTTTATGCTACGTACAAGGCGACAAATCACCGTGGCAACAAGATGATCTTACTAGTATCTTATAAAAATAATCTTTACGTTTGTTTATTTGACAGCTGTCAGTCTGACATCACAGCGCCACGTCCAGTGCTATGTAAAAAGTCCTTAATAGATTTTTCTTTGAATGATGAACGTGCTGCTAAACATCTTATATATAATCATAGCATCGCTTTAATACTGAAGTAGGTATTATTCTTGAATATCAATGTAAGTCCTGACACAGCCTGTTTTGTCAAAACTACTTAGTAGGTATAACTACAAACGTGTGTAGTATACTCGTACCTCGTAATAGTAATTCCACCAAGTACATTTATACAAGTTTTGCTCTGTGCATTGCTAAGTGGAATTTCGGGTCAGCCCGTCTCTTGCTAACGTCCAGGCACTGTCGAGTCGTTAGTGACGTCACATGCCACACTGAACAGGGCTGTTCTAAGTATTCTTGGAATATTTAGGAACTTCTATGTATTTAAAATGCTACCTATATTAATATAGGTAATACTCTTTAAGTGTAGAATTCTTACCATCTAAATCGATAGTGTACTCATGTGTACGTAAATTCAGCATTATATCCACAAAAACCCAACCAAGTGCCTGTAGGAACACGCACAATTAGCTAGAATAATATGTATAAAATGTAAACTGCTAAACTTATTATATGTATTTTTGTTTCCTTTTTTAATAACTACATACTCTCATTATTTAAATTCACACACTTGTTTTTTTTGTTATTTATCTTTCAAGTATACTTATAATCTACGGTTGCAATATTTGTTAATTTGTGCGTGTATGTCCAATTGTATGAGCGTAGACGAAGCGAAAGGATTATGTAAGGATCGTAGCAGATGGCGTTCTGTAGTTTCTGCCTACCCCCATGGGAAAAAGGCGTGAGCTTTTGTATTGTATGTATAAGCACCATGTATCTATCAGCACAATAAGTTATCTATCTGCTCCATTGCTTAATTTGTAATCCTTTTACCCATTTTAGTATTGTAGTCTTTATTCTAGATACAACGCTTCATACGTAATGATTTGATGAATGCATACAAAATTTTGTAAAATCTATTTTAAGAGAGTAAGTGTAAGCTCCACACTTACCCATTCTTTTCACGAAACTACCTTTTGGAAGGGGCAACTAGAATCACTTTTATATTCTATTTTATTTAAAAATTTGACGTTCGAAAATACCTTTTAAAACGGTCTCATTTTAATAATTTATTTGACTTTGATTTTGAAATGGAATGGGAAAAAACAATATCTTAAAGCAACATACAGCTATATACACAAATAATAACAAATATATAGCTATTTACAAAAATAATACATATATTTAACTACAATTCAATACATTGGCTTTCTAAACACATCGTATGCACATTTCCCTATCATCCATCATCATTTTTCACTGCCTCGCGTATTCAAAATAGTTTCTATTATGTCATTGTTGTCTCTATACAAAGTTTAATCACAATCCTAGACTGGCTCTCGAGGGGTCCTCTAAGCCCCCTCTACATGTCCTCAATTAACATAAAAGGTGCAAGATTAACGCGTCAAGAATTTGCATTTAGCATCAAGATGTTTAAATGAATAATGGCGTATTGTTTCATATTTGGCGTGCAGTTCTTTGATCATTTGTTTATTTTATTAATGATCTTGTGGGATTTGTTTAATTTGAAATTTATGGTTTCCGGTGAAGACCACCCTTTAATTTTTCCTGATTGGAATATGTTGTACTGTGACAGGTTCCTGTGAGACGCAGCCTGCTTCATACATAGCTTAAGAAATTTTCTACATACATATGTACATAAACTCACACCTTTTTCACTTTGGAGAAGGCAGAAACTACAGTACATTAGCTGATACTTTCTTCGTTTATGTTCATACTATTTCTTTTCAAATTATCATTAAAAAGACACTAGTAACTGGATAGTAAGTTCTATACCTGGCTTTACCTACCTAGTTTTAATGAAATCATGAGTTGTCATGTAACACAAGAAAAGAAGACAAGCGTTGAATTTAATTAATCAGCAAACAGAAAAATCACACCAATCACGGATCACAATGTATCAAACATGTTCTAGGCACTTCTCAACTCTTGAAAGACAAATTTTGTGCCAGCCCTGTCCGTGACCTGTTTGACTAATTATTATATGTGACGAGTGAACGTCTCACTGCCAACACCCGACACCATTTCAGGTCACACTTCTAGCTCATCATTTATGTTTTTTTACATTTTGATGTTTCTATTATGAATAATAATAATATCAGCGCGAATGCCTCTTCTTGCAAAGAGAAGGCACGAGCATGCATCATGAATAGTCACGTTTGCTTAAGGTGAGTTGGCAATTTTAGACTTATATTGATTAGAGATCCAGGTATTCTCACGATTATAAATTTTACTGCTTTTAAAATGGTATTCAATGTCAGGGTACAAATATATTTGCTCTAATGTAAATTTAGTAGGGTTTCGTACCAAAATGTAAAATAAAAAACCTATACTGTCAGTACTACTCTGTCTGTCTGCCACGGCTGCTCTATATCATTTGCAGAAACTACTATGGTTATCGACTTATTATATGGAATAAGGATAAACAATGCCTGTCCACATATTATGTACAACAAAACTTAGTTTTACTTTCGTAAATATTTTAGATTTACTTTTAAAATGGAGACATGCTTTGCTTTGACTATAATATTAGAATGGAAGACTGGTGTGGAGCGAAGAATTTCTGTAAAGCCCAAGTAGTGGACTGTGATATACATAATTGATAAAAAAATGGGGAGTTATAGAAAATAGAATAGAATAGAATACCTACTCTTTATTGTACACCATGAATACTTGCAAATAAAGACTTTAAGAGCTACATCGGGTGTTACAGTGGGAGGCCTTATCGCTGAAAACGATTTCTTACAGACTATATTTGGATGGACTTGATGACTTGAAAATACATGTGCATGCTTGTATGTGTGTGTGTATTCATCAATTAAAATCTTATTTTGGTGAAATAGTAACTCGCAATTCAATATTTCGTTATTTTACAACATCGTTAGACATTATGCATTAATATAGTAGGAAATTATTTTCTATTGTCACACAGGAAGTACTTTTACTAATAAATATTATTTCAAAATTTGTGGTACATTAAGCATTATTGTACGTTATTAAACTAGATATCAATTACAAGGCTCACTAACAGGAAATGTATTAAATTAATGAATAGCTGAATCGATTTCTAAACCGCACGGCTACTGGCCATCAGCGACCGACAATGTTACAGTAATGCAGAGAACTTGTGTGGTACAAGTTATGAGAGATTACCGGGCTGTACACGAGGCATAGAAAGCACGCTAACCCGTTGGTCCCTGCTGTAATTTGTAGATCTTTGACAGTTGTTATGAGTATTAAAAATGCTGAAAGTCCCACCAATCTATTATCGTGTTACCTAGTAAATTGGGGTCTGGAGGTCAGGTAGAGTTGGTTCATGTAAAATTCAGGTTTGTCAGCCGCATCCTATTAGACTTGAAGACGACCCCAATACGGTTAGGAAAAGACTAGGTTACGATGACACGAGGCAAAGGTGAAAAGGAACTGTCTTATTTAATTTTTGACGTTATAGGTGCTGATTCTCGGCCTAATTTGAATAACTGATTTTATGATGATATCAGCTAAGTAAAAATGGAATTAAGTGTAAGCGATGACGATTTAACATTCGTGCCCACGTAATATTTTTTGTTGAAATCGCTACCACTTTCCTCACGCCTCTAACTTACACCACACCCGCTCCACTGAAAGCGCGCACCACAAAACGGTCCGTTTCCACACCTCATTGCAGCCCGACGCGGCGTTTACAAATAGCCCTGTGATTATAAGACATTATTGTAATGGAACCGCGCAATTAGAACAATCGACTGCACTGGCTCGCGCAAAAACTTATGCCATTGTAAAAGTTGGGCGACAAATTGATGGAAACGGAGCCGGCTTTTTGTTTGATTGATTCGTAATCGCAAAGCAATGGCGGTAAATCTAGCTTTTTATTTTCCACGGTCCGTTGGTCATAAATGCCAATTACCGATGACGTTTGAAGCAAGTAATTGTATTCTTTAGTTTCGTGTAGAAATTATACCTGACAGATACAACTTGATACCATGTGCATGATGCCAAGTCCCCCAAGTGTTGAAATTTTTTGTCAATTTATCCTCACTTTTTTTTCTGATGGTTTTTTTTAATCAGATTCAAACAATGCATTTTAAAGGTAATTTCTGTAAAAAAAGAGTACGATGTTATACAAGTTTCTTTTCACACAGACATACATACATATTGAAATGTGAACCGGTATGGAAATTGAGTCATTGGGTGATCCTAATCATCGATAAGGTGTGGTAAACATATTACAAAATAAGGCTTCAGCGACAAATTAAGTTATTACATGTAAATCCTTACAACTTCGATTATTATTCGATGAGCAAAAGAAGTCAAAATATGCAAAAAGCTCTATCGAAAGACACAAAACAAGTTTGGTACAATTTCGCAATCAAGTGCACCCCATCAAGCCATCATCGAAAGTTGTAACTAATAACACAAAATTGGTTCTTTTACATAAATTATTATAATGAAAATGCCCATCACATAGAAGACATATGTAGGTTGGTATACAACCTCAAATTACAGTAAAAGTTGACGCTAATGACTTTTAGGTAACGACCATTGGCTCTTACTAATGATCTGACGGCCAGCCCACTTTTTTACCGGCGATCCGTTTTGGTCATTTACGTTTTTACACGACTACCGCTTGATGCGTAAAAACTATTAGGTGTGGGTGGACGTTGAAAAAATAGGAAAATTTATGCCCTTTCCCAGGGTCGGACAGCTTTGAATTTGCTGTGAAGGTTTTTATTAATAGCCGGGGAGAGTTGAGTTAATTTTATGGTTAATTCTTCGTAATTACCTCCTTCTGGCTCTAAGTTTTGGACACATTTTATCATGAACTGTCTGACATATCTGAATCGAGCCTAAAAAGCGTTAAAGTTGTCAATCAAAATAATAAAGTAATTAAATACCATGATTTAGAACGCTATTAACTCCATATTTGAATTAGCCAAATTACCATCCATGTTTTTAATGACAAGACGCATACGCAGCATCGACATACTAATGTCAAAACTGTCAAAGCTGGAGTAAAAGTTTTCAACGATAATTTTATCATTCTAGCCTATATTTCTGTAAATACAGAATCGTTTCTCACATCAAATCGAGCACCCATGGCTACCTTAAAGCGTTGCCAGCAATTGTTCCACAGTCATTTCGATTGGCCACGCATGCGCACCGATTAGTTACCGTCGTACGCTTACGCCTTTCTAATACCTTCAGTTAAAATATTATATTGTAATGCCTGTCTGCCTTTCTGTTTTGGATAAATGGGTTAAGTATGATGGCATTTGGAATTGAACTGATTTCCATATGGTATTACAAGGATGCGCAGTGTCAGCTGTTTCATAAATTTGTCATCGTGCTCAAGAGTATTTCCTACCTTTTGGCTTCAGTAAGGGCAACGGAATATATTATATAGTAAATATAAGAATTATTCATGTTGAAGTTAAACAGGACTTTTAAAATAAACGTTATTCGGTTATTTTTGGAATTTAAGTGCATTTTTATGAAAAATATTCACGACGAAAAATCTCTCGTTCACTCATCAAGTTTACTTACACAAACTGCTTAAGAATCTGCGTATGAGACGCTTTAAATAAACGGAAGTCAAATTCAAACCAAGATTCATTTTTGAATAAATAATATTCTACCCTAGTTTACAGAATTCCTGGGCCATTTAATTATTTGAGAAGATATTTGTAGTCATGGAGAATACTCTCTTGGACTAACCTAGCAATACCTCCTTCCTTCATAGGAATCCATGTCGATCCTTTACAGATTTACCTTACGCTCACATGGGCAATATACGCAGCATAATGTAACATAACGGGATATTACCGCGGTGATTTCGTTTCCTCGTAATTTGTTTCTTGTAAGGCAAACTTTAGTGAAGTTTAAAACCTAACGCTGAACGCCCATTTACTCTTTAAGCCAACTCTCTCTGACGTTGAAGTGCTCATATTTACACCACAGAATTAAGATGTGTCTAGATGCGGCAAGGTTTATGCTCCAAAAACTTTGGTCATGTTACATTATCAAATGCGTTAAAACAACTAAAACAAGATATATAAACTCGCGCCTTTTTCCCATGGGGGTAGGTAGAAACTACAGACAACCAACTTCTATGATCCTTACTCCCTTTGCTTCAATAAAAATACAAGATCAATATTTTGAATGTTTTCTAATACTCACATACATGCCACACTTTTCCAGAGGCATATAAGCTATTGAAAATCCTAGAAAAGAAGACGAGACCAATTAACAAGACAAGCAATAAGATATTCGGTACCATAGAAACTTTCCTTGATGGATATAGAAAACTACATACTTAATTTCTCTAACCTCTACCAAAACAACCTCCCAAAAGTCCCTTCTGCACCTTCATGTCCCTCTACGTGTACGCTCCGGTACCCTCCAGCCGAACAGCGATACATCAACGCGTACCCACGCTCCTGATGAGAAGATGATGACGGTAATTTGCGACGCACCAAGACGTCTATGTCTCGTGTTTTTTCACTGAGCTCAGGTATCACCCGAGTACGAAATTACAAGTAATTTATCGTTCGTACACGAGGATAACACCGCTCTGTAAATATTTTTCTTTTAAAAAGTACTCATGTAGATTGTCGAAACGTTTTAGGGTATTTTAGTACGAGATGATCTATGATGCTACGGAGACTAAATACTCGTTCAAACTTCGGTGCAAATATTGAGAGAATAACTACTCAATTTGGTCAATCGCATGCAATCTATGACGAACCACTTTTGATTAATTAACTCTTAAAATAAGTGAGAGCAGTAGTGGTTCAATGCTAGCAACCCCGACTTATGAGTTCGGTGTGGTCATGAGTTTTCTGCTTTTTGTATCATCACACTGCTCTCAAAACAATACTGAAAATCTTCCGCTAACTATCCGCACTGGACTCGCGTTATGGTCAAGGCTAACTGCCTGTCATAGAGATGAGGTTTGAAAGCCAGCAGTGGAAGCTTATGTACCGATAATAAACAAAACCGAACATCATCATCTGCCTAACCTTGTCCCAAGAAGATATTTTATTTTGTAAGAGTGTAGAATTGTTTGATAATCATGGCGTAGAAAATTAGTTGCACTAAGACAACTATTACAAAAAGGATAATTATAAAATCATTAATAATAAATAAGAGCTAGTTTGGTTGGTTGGCTTCCAGTCAGATGCAGCTGACTACAAGTATGTTTACATGAAGCGATTGTCTGTTTGAACATTTCATAAGACTAGTTGTAAAATTTTCGGCTTCAGACTACTCGTAACGACTGTCAATTATCTACAAATGACAGCCGAACAAACTGCTTGATGGCTGTTATGATGAAGCCCCTTAAAACAAACAAAAAAGGTATCAGGATGGAACGGCTGACGAGTTAAGCGGAAAATAAATGTACATAGAACCTGAGCTATGTAGTGAAAAGGTTACTTAAAAAGACATTACATATTCAGAATTATGTCGATATTATTGCAATAATGCAGTTGAATACCTAAGTAAGTTCTAAAGTCAAAGTAAATTACTCCTTGCCTAGATAAAGATAAACTATACAAGATACGGATTATAGTACTTAGCTCCGTGTTTGTTTTAGGTAAACACTTTGATAAATTACAACCGACTTTACGTTGATTATGAAAAATAGATAATCTACGCAATCGTTTTAGTTCAGTAATGTACTAGAATTATTATTTGATAGAGTACTGGATACAAATTAGATAGATATGGATTTCGAACATTTAAATGCTGGTCATTTTAATTTTATAGAGTGTTATGGTAATCTGACATTAATGATTGAATCGCATATTGTAATTAGTTATGCAGCCCCGCAAAGAAATGCAGTATGACTTATTGATGGACTGTATGGCTTTAAAACTGAAGATATTAAGAGACTGAAATATGCCAGCCCAGGTCAATTTAAAAGAAATGATGGAATTATCTACGATTGCTGTCTACAGCATTTGAAATGACATATTCTGGAACCCATGTTATACCAACGTTAAATCTTCAGATTCAGCATCCGATTCATCGTGCTCTCTCTTTTGTCTGTCCAATGTATGAGAACAAATATCATCACGGGTTGATATTTTTGTAATGACCATTCCTTTATTATTTAAACTACCTCGTGTCCAGCGCAGCTTTACCAACTGTTTATTTTACCTTTATTCCGATTCCGACACGCCGATTTCGTGGTTTTATAGTATACTACATTTACCATAATGACCATTGCAAGGTATAAACACTGACAGTTTAAAAAACAACTCTAAAGTTACCAAGTATAGGGTTGCTTTTTGTTTAGTTATAGCACATTAACGATATTTTAATTGAGTCGATCCTGACGTAGAGTAATGATTGGATGTAACATCGATTTATTTCGACTTCTCGTTTCTGATTGGCGGTCGCGATAAGTTTATATCTATCGTGTAATGTTTTTATAATCGTCGTACACAGATTTACATCGTATATAGTAAATTATGGCTGAGTTAACCAGCGTTTTCTGGGGATTGGGTTTTTGCTTGAAATGATGATTAGTGTAATGGTACCTCATGCACTTATATGACAGATCTGATGCGATTGTTAGTAAGAGTGGCGACAAAAACAAATAATAACATAATCACAAGGTAGGTAAGGTAAGGTAGGTTTAATAGGACAGTTAAACCTCATTTGAGCGCTGCTGCAGTAATGGCCGCAGATTTATGTCATTTACGGGATATGCTTGGCTGATTTTATGATAATATATCTTGGAGTTGCTTGTATTGCAAATTATTACAAGTCGTACAGTTGTACAAATTATTTTTCTTTAGTTAGTTTCTAAGTTTTTTTAATCATATTATTTTTCTTGGCAAAATCATTAGAGGTTTCCCTAAATTCAGCGTTATTTTTTACTACAGTAGCTAGAGATGGTATTATAGTAATCAAATATGTTAAGATTTAACTAAATAGTTTTTCATGGACGATACGCATACGGACTTATTGGCTTATAACGGCCAGTTTTGAATCTCGATCTATGTCATGATGGCCCAGTGGCTTAGGTCTCGCCTCTATTGCACGAGGTTACGAGTTCAAATCTGGGCAAGTACCAATGTGAATTTTTTAATTCATATGTACTTTCTAAGTTTATCTTGTACATCACTGGGCATCGGTGAAGGAAAACATCGTGAGGAAACCTGGACTTATAGTTATTATAATTCTGAAATCGTCAACCCGTCTTTAGCAAGCGTGGTGATTAATGCTCGTGCCTGTTCTGTATGAGAAGAGGCTTGTGCCCTGCAGTGGGGTAGTAACAGGCTGGTATTATATTTCGACATTTTTTTTATTTTTTTTTAACTTTGCCCCTCACTAGGAATTTCTCATGTATCGTAGGTGCGTTTACAGACATTTAAACTCACATACACAAAACGCCAGACCCGGAACAACTACCTGTAGGTCATACAAATATTTGTTCCGTGCGGGGATCGAACCCACAACACGCAGCGCGGCAGCCGATGGCTCAACCACTGCGCCAACCGTGTCGTCAAAATTAAAGTTCTTATTACAAAATGGACGTCAAAATCTAAAGTGTAAGTACTCTTAATAAAGTTCAAAATACATTATCTGGCTATGTTTTGGGTTTCCTCAGATAAGACGCGTTTAGAAATGTGACGGATTGGATTTTAAAAGTTTAGACACTATTAAACTAAAATTTTACCTATCCATCATCATACATCAATCATATCGACAAATTACAAAATTTTAAGAAATTTAAAACCTAAGAATCTTTCCTCCGATATCCATTAACGTACTCGTGACTACCAGGCTCGTATTGAGACCCTTAATCCCTCGAGATTCGACCAGATTCGACCCTAATGAGCCTCTCGCTGACAAATGGGTGTTCGGTCCCGCCCTCTGTCGGTGATCAGCGAACTATCTCGAGTACGTCTTGATACACTTTGCACTTGCAACCGGGCTTTTCAGGTGTAGAATGTTAGGTTAAGGTTTCAGAGTGGTATCTGAAAATGTGAATGTTAAATTATATTTTTTAATCTTAACCTAAATTGTCCCACTGCTGGGCAATGGCCTCCCACATTTCCAGTCCTCTCTCTGTGCGATTTTCTCCAGCCAATCTTTTGCAAACGCGTCCAAGTCGTCACGCCACGCCAGTCAAATAAAAATATAAATAATAAATTATTTTTTAATATATTATTTTTAATGGAAAGGAAAGGTGAGTTTTCATATAGGTGTAAGAAGGTACCTTTCTGCAATATTTTATTTACAAAAAAGGATTAATTTACAAGAATTACTTGCAATCGTAATAGAACTTGCACTGACGTTTATACGTATTAATTTCGACGGCACGGTTGGCGCAGTGGCTGAGCGATCGGCTGCTGCGCTGCGTGTCGTGGGTTCGATTCCCGCACGGAACAAATATTTGTATGGACTACAGGTAGTTGTTCCGGGTCTGGCTGTTTGTGTATGTGAATTTGAATGTTTGTAAACGCACCCACGATACAGGAGAAATTCCTAGTGTGGGGCAACGTTTAAAAAAAAAAAAAAAAAACAGTTAAAATCACAGGAGTATTAAAAATTCTCTGACAATAGAATTTTTACTAGACCCTCAAAGCTGATAATTTAGATCATCTTTATTCATAATATCCTGCAAATAATTAACTACTTCGTGGATCTAATGGTCGCAAAAGGTACTGCTAAGCATTAGGTCCTGAGCTAAATTACTGGGTCAGGCAAATAGTTAATAGGTTTTTCTTAATGTGGGTGTGCTATAGGTAACCTAACCCTTTGAGGAATACAGGCGTAATGTGACGTTAATGTTGTAGTATAAATCAAACCACATACTTAAGTTACTTGAGAAATTATCGTATTAACACAGCAACAACATCCACTATCGCATCAACAATCACTATCTAAATTCAATTTTTCGTCATCCAACATCCAACAAGTTCTAAGTTAAATTACCGACATCCGTCTACACGTGAGAGCCGCGAAAATCTTAATTAACAGATAGGCGCAAGTCATTTATCATGTCGCTATGTGATAAGGCAGGGGGCGCCACCTCTCAGGTAAAGATATCGTTAGCGATGATGGCACTCTTGATTGATGGAAAATTTCTTCGATTTGTTAATGATTTTGTTGCTACTGTTGAAGGTGAGTGTTGGTTTTGAAGGGCTGGGGGAGGGGCTTGATTTCCTATTTCATTAGGTACACAGTAGGTAAATATTTATACAAAACTAGCTTTTTTCCGTGATTTAATCCAGGTGAATGTTTTTTTATCGCGGACGAAGACGTGGATTTAAATCTGTCCTTAGTCCTTCCCAAGGTTTCAAACTATCTCTAACAAATTTCGTGTAAATCAGTTCAACGGAGTAATAGACAGACAGACGGACTGACGGACAGACAGTCAGTGTTACTTTCTTGTTTATAAATTTGATTTCAATCAAAAGACAACTAAAAACAACTACCTAACTGCTTTTTTCTCAACTAAAAAAGCTACGCTAAAAGCACGTGGATACCAGATACCCGTAAAGAAAATGCAAATATTATTAGGACACGCAGGTCATAATTTACTTCAGTGTGTTCTACATTCCAATGTAACTTATTTTAATCCGTCATCAACGAATGAATAGGCTAAGTTTTACCTACAACAAAACAGAACGAAGTGTTGATAGCTCGAAATGACACAGCTGTTCAAGTATTAATGAACAACTATAATAGTGGTAAGACAAACTATCATTCCGCCTTGGACTATGCAGTGTTTCTCTTGTTTTACCACTTCGACTGAGAGCTGCATAGTCGTATCGTTTTATTTGCGTCTAGCTTCTCGGCAATGTATACTTCGATGTGTATGAGTTAGTAAAAGACACGTGGCGTAGCTTGTGCATTTTACGACATAATTTCAGAATACTACAGGTTATTTTTTTAAGGATTTAAAACGTAATATATTTTTTTCCATATATCTTTTTTCTAAGCCACTTTGAACCAGCTTTACAGATAAAATTATATACGTGAAAAATTAAATAGTGATCTATTGGGCTAGGAGTTATATTTTTTTTTAGGAAGTGTCAACAGTTTTTTTAAAGAATTCACTATTAGTTAAGTGTTAAGAAATCAAAAAGTTATTGTTAGTAGTAACTTTTACGTTAAATAGCTGTAAGAAAGTGTGGAAGATCGTTTTAAGGTTGAGTTCCACGTCCACCCAGACAGCGACCAAATTATTTACCAACATATTACATTCCGTAGTTAGTAAGTATCTTGGTCAAACTCTCTACATTTGCCGAAGAAATATCGGCTGCAGACAGAAAATCGCTTCAAAATAGCACTCAACAAACGACATAGCGCTAACAAAATATATTCGTGATGCAATGAAATATTACAAGCAAAACATTACGCGTCAAAATTAGGCGAGATACATTAGGGTGCTCTATAATTAAACATCAATAGCGTTACAAAAAGTAAATAAACAGGGTATGTGCGGGGGTAGTGCGGGGTGCGGGAAGGGAGGGCGGGAGGTCTCGACTATGACTAATGTCCCGCGATCCGTCAGTGTCACTCGCGGGCTGAAGGGGGCGCCACTCTCGACAGGGCCGGAGTATGCTATCCTTTCCGAACAATATTTACCCTACGATTTCTGATATACATCTGTATGTTAATATGGATTTTACGTGCTTGTAAAGGGTCGAAGGTTTGGCTAGTGATCTATATTTCAAATATTTTCAAAGCAAATAGACTCAAGTTTACTAAACATTGTAGCCGTAAATCTTTTTTTGACAAAGACACTGTGTTGATTGTTACATTTCATCAGATAGGTAATATACTACATATAAGTTGCATTGCAAACCATTTGTAAGTTCTCTATACAAGCAGACATTACATTCCTGACCGCACATTGCTCATATGCAAAAGTTCAATAATTTTAAATCCCCTAGTACTATTTCTAATAAAAATCGCAAATCCATCCGACTCTGTACAGTTTCTGGGTCTTTTGAAATTGGTTTCCGCGCAGGGCAGCGGAGTAGATACTCCGCGACACATCGCCCCATCTCTGGGGCATACCGCGGGCACAATTAGATAAAATAAAAAAAGAAACGAGTAATCCTGGGCCCAACTAGATTGCTTTCGGGACTGTAGGGTCGGTGGATCAAAAAAAGTCGAGATAAAAATCAAAATCGCAGAACAAGTGTTCATGGAGGCCTTTTGGTCTATCGTGTTTTCGTCATTAAGTGTTAATTTCTTGAATTTGACTACTCCTTAAATCAGGTTTTGCAGATACAAGTAGTAAATAATAAATATAACATGGAGTCTCAGGGACCATACGAATGGAGTCTCAGGGACCATACGTTACCAATAGGTACACTACCCGTTTTAACTAATGCGAAATACTATGCGACACCTAAATTGAATTCGTATACATTCAGTAGTTTTACCGTAGCTCTAAAACTGTTCCCTAACTACTAAGCTAGCTAGACTTTAATTACGAAAAAGATTTTAGACAGAGGCCCACACAAGACTTACTGGTAGCCCAACAACAGATTTCAACAATATGGACGGATACCAGACTTAAAGAACCACATATAAGTGGCAAAAATATGGATAACGTAACTGTTGCCAAGTGAAAAACGGATAGTAAAACTAGAATAGCTGCTTAAGAAAGTGCTTACGTTTGGCATCACTAACTGGACGTTGCTTTGCTTGACATTAATATTTGCTTAGCCTTGAGTGAAAAAGGTTTTGAGTCTATGTTTTTTTCATTCTTCCTCAAGACTGTTACATTTTATCAAGAATTACACTAGTACATAATACCAATATCATCATCCTCCTGTCTTTGTCCTTATTTAATAGGCGCAGCGTCTTTTCTTTTTCTTTCTTCTCTCATCTTTATGTACCGTCTTCTCAAAAGTGATCTCCTTCCTAGCCATATCATATCATCTTTCACACAATCCATCCATAGTTTCTTTGGTCTTCCTCTACTCTTGCAACCCTCCACACTAATACTCAAAACTGTCCAATACCAACATGAAACAAATTAATAAAACCCGTAGAATCCATTGCTAATATATGGCCAACTTGTACGGAACAATTCTTTCACATAAAACCTACGTGGAATTTAATAACAGAAGGCGGACACACAACAAGCGAACGCCAATTATTCATACTGATTTTTTTTCCTTTTAATTTCATCAAATTTATTTCAGTCCTACAAATGGACTATCATTAATTTAACATTTACGGGATACGATTATTTTACACTGACTGCCTACCCCGATACAAATGAGCCTCCGTAATGTACTTATGTATATACTTTTTTACATGATTGCCTGTATGCTACATTAAGGTTTTCCGAGGAAATTGATGCCTTTCATTTCCTTCTTAAAGCTTATACCTACAGTTCAAAGTATATTACAGTAATAAGAATTATTTTGCTTTAAACTACGAACTGTTTTTACAGGGGTTATTGTTCTACGACTTAGAAGCCATACCTATTCAGCAGTAGATAAGTATACTTACTCATAGGATGGGATGGTCTAAGAAATCGACATATCGATATCAAAAGAAAGAGTATCGATAGATATTTTACACCTACCTCTTGAAAAAAAAACCCTTACTCAAAAGTAGGTAGGTAGTACAGCACCAACTATTTAGAGTTAACCTAAGAATATCGATGTGTCAATATTTAGATAGGTACTTATATTTTGATAAGCGGAAGATACTTACCATAGCGAAAGATACTATACAATTAAAAAATATCGATACAATAGATATGTATAGGTACTATAGTACTAATCCTTATGGCATATATTGATACTTTTTGACAGTTCCGGCATCCCTAACAGTTGCCAAAAAAGGATTTTTATGCCAGAGTTTTTCGCCATGCGCCTTTTGAGCTCTGAGTAGCCGATAACAAGATCCGCATTGACATTGAGACAAACATTTATGTCTTAAATACATATTTTATTAGATCTAAATCAGGCTGTTAGCAAGTATTACGATCACGATTGAACCAATCGTGAGCCACGACAAAGAGAATGACTATTGCAAACGACGGAACAAATATGATTATAGTTATTTATCTAGGTGTCGCGGTAGACCACGATGGAAATGGCGAGACGACGTGGATATCATTAATGATACCTAAATAACATGCATAACATCACGCCTGTATTCCCCAAAGGGTTGGACAGAGGTATACAGTTGAACAGTACACCCACATTTCACCAGTTATGTTTAAGTCTCATGTAATGGGGATGAGCCTATTACCATCAACTGGGCACACTTTCAGACTACGGGCTGCTATTGAGAAAATCCTAAAGAAAAATTCCATTATCACATTGCTCGACACGGGAATCGAACCCAGAAACTCATGCTTTTAGTGCAATATGTGAGTTATTATTATTAAAAAACAAAACTACATGAAAACAATATTGAGAATAAAATTAAAAACAGAGTAAATAATTAACCAAATCTATGTTGTAGCTATTAGGAATAACATAATTATAATTATTGATGTATGATGTGAATTAAGTAGATGTTCTGATAGCGTTAAAGTTACATTTGGAAATCCCCTGAACTTGTGTCCAGAAAGGTTAGCATTAAAAGTTAGCCAGGAAATGTATATTACAGATACAAAAGACCTAGGTAGAAGATGAGCTAGGAAATTTCAAATCCATAGTGTAACTATGCGTCTGGGTTTCTCACTCTCGTGTAGTTTTATTAGTTAAATTCGTCCTTGGGATAACTTTTCGCTTTTATACTTGCCCCACAATCTTCACAATTATATTCATAACTAGCTAGTGCCCGCGACTTAGTTCACGTGGAATTTAACAAAATATCACGGGTTACATTTTTTTTTGCGCGGAACGCTTCAACTTTTTCTAAAATAAAAGTAGCTTTATTTGGTTTTAAACATATCAGCTATCTGTCAGTAAAAGCCCTGTCAAAATCAGTCCAACCATTTAGGAGATTACCTCAAATAAACAGACAGACAGACATACGGATAGACCGAGAAAAATGAAAAAATAGTTTTTTCGGTACTACTTCCGTATATACTTACTTTCATATGCATTTAGTAAAAAGCTGATAGGTATTTTGAATTAAAAACAAACACTTCAATTTTATGTTTTTATATAGATACCTACGTCCTTCATACTTAGTATTAGCCTCGGGTCACCAAAGTCAGCAAGGAGTACATATAGTGACAAGCCCAGGCTGACTGCGTCAATATACCAAGACACCTTGGCCTTACTAACCTAGATTTCTTCTATGCAACACGAGATAAATAGCTTTTGAACGTAAGACACACATTCTAAGATCAACGTGAATATGGCTTTTCAAGAGAAAACATAAGTAAATGGATATTTTGTAAAGTAAAAGTTAAATATCCCGTATATTTAACTTTTTCTTTATAAACTATCCATTTCAGTATCATCGTCTGCCAAGCCCAATTACTTATCTTGGGTCGGCTTCCAGTATAACCGGATACAGCTAAATATTAGTTTTTTACATAGAGCGACTACCGAACTAACCTCCACAACCCAGTTACTGGGTAGTACGATATTCCTGTGTATGATTACTTGTAAGATTTTCAGACTTCTGACAGCACTGAGGTTCTAAGGGGTTTCGATATGTTATGGATGAGTATATGATAACGTAATGTCAGACAGGCAATTAAATGGCATGACTAAGTTTAAATTTTGATTTGGGATGAATTAACCTTCTTCTGCTGCCTATTTATTTTTTGTTTATTGAGTAAAATTGATAATAATATATTTATTCAAAAATTTAAGGTATAACGTTAAATACCGATTTTTTAAATCTATGCTAAGTTCACTAATAATTTGTGCCTGAACTAAGTAATCCTGTGTTTCAGGCGATACGAGGTAAAATTAATTTATTAAATTAAAATAAAATCACTTATCACATTAAATCTAATTGGTACATAATGAAAAGAGGTATATGCAATTATAATATCTCAGACTAGCTAATTAATTGAAAAAACTGCCTATAAAGCGAAATCAGTAAATTTTTAAACTTTGTCACTAAAAATCGTTGTTTGCTTATAAAAACTAGTCAAATTATATTATTGTCATCGATTACAGAGATACAGAAGCCTCCTATATAAGCACCTATTCATTAAAATTATGTGTATTGAATAAACACGCGCACAATGAGATAAATAATTAAATTAATTAGTAACGTAGCACAAATACGGTAAGTTTTAATTCAATACCCATTGAAAGGAAAGTTTGCCGATCAAAAATCAACCGACGAACATTCTTTATAAGTTTCATTTTTCATTGTGAAAATGTTTTCGGAAGCTTACAAAATGAGATTTGGGAAGCGCGGACCCGAATGAACTCTATATTTTTGCGCGTAAATATCAATTTTGCGTAGCTTTACATCAACAGAAGATTTTGGAATCTGATCGGTTGGTGTTGTTGCAAAACTAACATTAAACTTAAGAAAATAAGGTTTATTTTCCTAGATAGTGTGAGGTTGTTTTCCCGTCCCGTACCTCAGCGCAGGCCCTTAGACAAATGACGCAGCATTTGTCCAAATGATGGCGCGGGCGGCGGAGAGAATGAATTTAAATTATCATTCAGTGGTACCAACACACAGTGCAAGAGTCCAAATTCGGTTTTGTGTGGGAGCTCCACCACATTCCGCTTAGAAACCGAAAATTTATATGCAAATCTGATAAGAATCTATCTATTTCCGACAAGGCGTTTGTTTACTGATCTCGATTGGTCCGTATTTGCTTGGTTAGTTTTCAACGCCGATATTAATGTGGATATCGGAATGAAAAGTTATCATGACACAAAAAAGCTACCGTAAAGACTCAATAACATTCTTAGCTGTCGTTGTCGAACACTTTCAGTATCAATAATTACCATAAATTACATGTAGGTATTGACCACATACTTCTTGAAAATGAACCACTTTTCCAGCCAGGATATCACTATGGAAAACCTACCTAAGTAAACGAACCCTAGAGCCGTTCAAAATCATATTCCAATACCTATTTATTCAGCCATAAATCATAGAGTAACATCAAACCGACACTGAAGCGGCGCGTCTCTATTCCGTGTTCTAAACGGTTGTTTGAATTCTTTCTTTGAATTCTTTTTACGCGCTCTTTTTTGGCGGCAAAGGAAATTGAGTAATGGCGGCGTCACAGATGGCATCATGGTAGATTGATAACGGGGAATGAAGAGCACCGTTCTATTGTGGCTTTGTATTATATATGTAGGTGTCTACCTACAGGTACGTATTATATGGTTAAAACTTAGTTCCTTTCCATAATGTTGAATTGCATTTAGGATTTGGGTGGAAGCGTGACTAATCGACTGATTTTTACTAGTCAAGTTTTTGCATGACAACTTAATGTTTTGGTCGATTTAAATTAGGTTTATAAGATGGTCTTTGTAATATTTCTTTTCAAACAATATATTACGTAGGTAATGGCTGATTCTACTTAGTTTCAAGCAGCCGACTTGGAAGCAAATATATTATGGCGTCTAAAACCCTTTATTCTACACATACAAATACAAAGAACTGTGATAAAATAAATTATGGTACGTACACCCCACACCTCAGGCCACTATCGGCGGGTCACTGTCCATAAATATTATTAACAAGTATGTAAGAATCTTATATTTAAGTACAGAGATATTTTTATCTCGGCAAGCTAAGCCGTCGATGTGCCTAGCCCCTGATAAATGGGCACAGAGACAGCAGAACACGTTTCCCAACTCCATAGCCGTAACAGAAAACAATCCCGCGTGTGGTGCCCAAAGAAAAAAAACAATAGGGTCGTGATGAAGACGTAGCCATTGTGAACAACGAGCGAGCAATATTTCACGGCTTTGTATGCCTTCAGAGCCCGATTAATTCTAGATATCTCCATTCGCCTATACGTAATAGTGTGATGAAACCTTTTTGATTCGGTTGATGTTAACAACTATAGCGTAGGTTGAAACAAGCGTAAAATATCACTACAAACTTTTTGTAATCAATTTCATTTGTTTGTATAACTTAACGCACATGCGCCCAATTAAAACACTACTTTATCAGACGAGAAATCAACATGAACAATCTATTTATACACTTCAAAGGACAAACGAATTGCGTTCCCATTCAGTGAGATTTCCATACTCACCTACTTTAGAAAGCAAGCGACATTATGCAAATAAAGTAAATTGAATTACCGGAGTTAAATGTCGTATAAGATAAAAACGACGACGCAATCTACAACCCAATGAGGAGACGTTGTATTAACATATTCAAACCCCTATTGAATATTTATATTATGTAGGATACTCCCCGACAACTGGTGTCGGCTCTTTACTCAGCCTTGTAGCCCTAATGGATGCCACTATCTTTCCCCTGTACGCGTCAAAACAAAAACAAAAAATTGGATTAGCGGCCTACCTTTGTGGCTCTCTCCGTATCTAATTACAATAAGAAAAACAACTGGCCATCTAAAGAAAAGAAGAAAACAAGTGATAAAAATGTACTCCATTTTCAAAACTCTGCAGCGAGACACTCCGAGTTGTATATTTACATAAAGTAATAAATAGGTACCTATATACTACGAAGTTACTAACAGCCTTTGCTTTTATTTTTACAAAGATAAAAGATCGAGCGACCTTCAAGTTAAGAAGGGTGTAGATAAACTAAAATGTATTTTTTTTATAACAACTATCAAGTTTGAATGGATGAGAGTGGCCTAGGAGCGAGCTTAGTGACATGCGACTGGAGTGGCCTATGTTTAGCACTGAAGTGGGAATGTCCATTTTGCCTACAACCTGAAGCTCGTGAAAGCGTTTAAAATTAACTTACAATTAATAAAGACAGTATTGACTCCCACACAGATCATATGTACCTGTACTCGGAAATGTCATATTTTCTACAAGTCAGTTCAATATTTTACATAATTATAATTCTTATAATTAACACGCTAGTCCCACCTTCTTGATTGGCCACATCGACCTAACCGTTATGGTCATTCAATTAAACTTGCCAGCCGCGTAAGGTAACTTATTAAAAAGCCATCAAATCGTTTACTGCCTAAAGGTTTCTTGGCTTTTAAGGCCTGAGGTATGTTCCACTTGGACCCATTCGTTTAAATCTGATCGGAATGATTATTACGTTACAAATACTAATAGGGCTGACGGTAACTTATTGGATGTCTCGTAATTAAAAATCTATAGAGAGCCATTTGTATTATTTTTTTGTTGATTTATTTTATTGGTAATTTTAAATAATATTTTTTATTAGGTGCGTAGGAAGAGACAGTTTCCATATGTTTTAAGGAAGAGGTACTGTTTCACCCGTCGGGAACTTTGAGAACTAAATACTAGAATCTTTAAGAAATGTCTCATAAAAATATTCACAATGAAACGACTTAGTTCAAGAGTTATAAATACTTATAAAGAATTCGGCCTAAATGAAAGACATTTAGTAAGGCAATGTGTACATCTCGGTCTACGATACGCCCAGATAGTACTTAGACATATTCCAAATGTTAGATTGAACAATTCAGACGTCAATTCGATTTATTTAATAAGAATAAAGCAACCAATTGATTACTGAATTTTAACATCGAGCAATATTATTTTTTACAAAATGTTATTAAATAAAGTTCACAAACCTTATTTGGTGTCAAAAGGAACACACCAGTGTCCCGAGCTCAGGAGTTGCACGCATCGCCTTACCCGAGGCTAGAGGCAAATTTTGCAATCAGCACGCTCGTGTAACCTTTTTATTTAAAAAAAATTTATTAAATGAGTAAGAAGCAGTAAAAAATATTTAAGTTTCGGTCCACGCTCATTGGAGCTTGATCCAATCTTTTAAAAAGAGTTGACAAGTATACAATAAAGTTAGCTAAATAAAAGTAGAACTTACACATACAAAGAGGTCACAACAGAAGTCCACCGTGAAATAAGTTAATAAACTGCAGTTCGTTTCTCATGAAGCGTGCGTCGAAATGTGGGGGACCTGCGGATAAAATATTGCCAGTACAGAAAAAAAAAGTATTTTTTCTATAACAACGTGACTAGGGTCAAATTGTATACTGCACTAATACTGTGTTGCTTTGTTTTGTAAATAAAACCCATTTATATAGAAATATTTAAAGAATAAAGAAGGTAAATATTAATAGAGGCCTTCTATAGTTTTTGCTTGCCCTCACGGGAAAAAGTCGTATATTTATGTATTTGTATAGGTAAATCAGTAGATTTTGGATGCCCTCCTTTAGCCCACGCTAACTACTTAAGACTTATTCATATTATTATTATATTAAACTTAGTTACCCATCTTAATAAATGCGTAGTAAAGATTATGTTAAACTTAAACTTTATAAAGGTTCGCCCCTATTACGTGGGTCTTAAACATAATCGGCGAAATATGGGTATACTATAGCTGCACCTCTGTCTAACTCTTTAGGGAATACAGGCGTGGTATTATGTTATATAAACCTCAAAAATGGTTGTCACTTTACTCCACGTTTAATTAAAAATGGGGAGTATGCTTAAAAATAGGTACATACTACATAGATACAAAACTTTTTAAAGATGCCAATTCACCCCCAAATTCCAGATTCACTTGACAACAAACGTAGCCAGTGCAGTGGTAGGCTCATGAATAAATAAAGTGGTGTTTAAGTAACGTTTGGCTGGGATTAAAATTCAAATATTCTGACAAGTCAATCTACGGCGCTCCCGGGCGGTCCCGAGAGCGGACAGCGGAGCGTCATGCACATTGCATAGTATACGCAAATTATAAAGACTGCTTCTTTATATTGTACAATTTGAACAGGGCTTTAGAAAGTTTATATTACGATTCTTATGCAGTCAAATCTAGCGTGCTGGTCTTACTGGGATTAAAAAAAAAACGACGTGACTTACACACACGTCGTTTTTTTTTCCCCTTTTATATTTACATTTAGATGTAGGTATTTTTGGAGAAAAGTGAGGGCTAATTTTTGCCACGAACATTTTAAATCATTAACCAGAAATTATACTGTATTATGTTGTACAAATGATACCAATTCGTATGATACACCACGTGATCCCCAGTTTAAAAATCTCTACCTCCATTTCCGCTCCTATTACAATGAAAATAAAGTATTTTTAATTTATTTGACTTGCTGTTTAAGAGGGCTATCAAAATCAAAATCAAAATCAAAAAATCAAAATTCATTTATTCAAATTAGGCTGAGAATCAGCACTTTTTGAACGTCAAAGACGTTTACATAAGACAGTCCCCCAAAACGCCCACCCTTCACCACTTCCTAGTGTATAACTATAATTATTTATAATATTTTTTCCCAATTTAGAGCAGCGTTTTTAGAAATATTGCAGCTGGGACAGATAGACAGACGAAATCGCACCATACTTAGGATACTCTAGAAAAAACAATCTATGACTTTCTATTATATAATTTATAAATAAATATAAAAGCTTTGAAAACCATATGTTATGCCAATATCTAGATCATTTTCGGGTCCCTCAATATACCTACGTAATAACAATAATATGACGACAAAATAGGCACTACTTGTGCGTATAATATTGACCCCAACGCTAATAAAATCTTTACTATATAAAAAAAACTAACGTTTGACATTGCATTGAAGAAATGCTACATATCAACTTCTATACAAGCAACGAAAAATATCTCTATTTAAGTATCTCTGTTCTTTGCATATTCTATGTCCATTAAACACATTCAGTGCATTTGCATACGTTTCTACACGGAGTACCTATGACTGCTGAATTAATACTCTATGATCTAAATCTTAACATTAAGCTACTATGCAATGTAAATTAATAGCGATATTAATTAAACATGTGTTATATCAAGAACCATTATATTTATGTACGTTTTATTAATAAATTAATGGTGTAATAATAAAAGATTATTGCTTATTAGTAGATCTAAATCGCCTTTCAAATGAAACGAATCAACTCTGTTAAATCACAAAGTTTGCTTACCCAACCCATCCTCCTACAGTTATGTTAATATACAACAAAAGAAAAGTAATTAAAAAACCGACTACTTTATTAACAAAAATTAAAACGTCAAAATCAAACACAAAAGACGCCATATTTGGTCGACGGGCACGTAGTGGAACACGCACCGCTAACAGAAAATAAGGGACACACAGAAAGACAGGAAGGGCCCGTGCGAGCGAGAGGGGCATAAAACAAGCCCTCGGACGAAAGGGAAGGCGATAGTGACGCGATGATTGAACGTGCCACAAGAAAAATGATCACCCGTCAAGCGGCGACTGAGAGAAACTACCCCTAGCGGGCGAGACAAGGAAAGACATACTTTCCGATAAAGCGTGCGAGTGAAATAGCAAGCACCAAAATAGGGGTGACGTACAGTGATGGATTATGCTTTTCTCTCTAAAGAAGGGAGGGGCTCACAGGTCGTTATGGAAAAAGCTGAGGGAAGTGGGGACCGACATGTGTCGGAGACGTATACCAAACCGATGGTGGCCTTAATTGATTTCTGGATTAATCTGACATTTTTGTTATTAATTAGGCTATATGAATACCTAATATACTGTACGTACCGTTAAATAATGAACCACATTTCGTGAAGATAAATAATAAACGGTAGAAGATGTTTATTCAACAAATTGGCACAGATATTTACACACTGAAATTTAATACAAAGTTACATTAAAAGACTTTTGACCCAAATACCTTCGGTGCAGAAACTAACCGTAAAAATGATCACCCCATTCTGAATACAACCAATTTCAATTTCGCCAATTTTGTAAGTCACGCAAACGGAGCCGCAGGCAAAACTTTCAGTACAAAGTTCACCAGTCAACATCAACATTTTAAGCCTCACTAAATTATTTTAGCTTTTCTACACTAAAACATAGGTATGTAATGTAACAAAGAATGTGGTGACTAACTACGTGCTAACATTTAGTTAGTGCTGAGCAATCAACTGACCACCCCACACATTAAAATTTTTACGAGGGGCATCTAAAATGCCACTCACAGAAATGCCTTTGTCCACTTTGAAGGGCGTGTATTGTTTTATGCCTTTGTTGTGTTAAAATTTAAATCCTTAATTATTCATAGGATTGTTTGGGCGACAATATTTTCACAATAGGCCCCGGTTTTGCAGGGGAGGTAATCGGTTTGATTAATAAATTGTCAAGTTGAATCCAGCGTTAGAATATAAATTGTTACCACAGATATTTCATCCTATTATTATAGCGAGATCCCGCTCATTGTTTTACTAAATGTCATATCTCATGCTGTCACCTGATTGTTTTGGTTCAGGTTTCAATGGGAGGTGTCTTCTAGTTTATGCCTGGAATTGAATGAATTTCGGGGTTGGCGGATTTAGATTTATCGTGTAGAGAGAGTTTTGTTATTCGCCATAACGTTACTGATATAGTTTCTAAATCTGCCAAAACTGCCTATTTTTTATTTCCGTAGGTATACATTACTGAATAAATAAGTGTTTCAAAAGTAATATAACCTCATATCCTCATATTCAGTCTGTTACGCAACCATAAAACTGACAGCTAAGTATAAAGTTAAAAAGAAGAACAAAATTGAACCTCAATAAACCATTTAAAAAAGGTCGAATTTAAATCTTAAAAAAAATTTCGTCGGTATTTTTGCAGGCTTTTAACAATGTTAAATCCTGCCACCGTTTTGTTGAAACAAATTAATTTAGACAAGAGGAAGATGTAAAAACTTCCAAACAGCAATTACGTTTTATTGTAAGTCATTATATTAATCATCGGCAAAATTAATTTTTCATTTGGACAAATCGCCGAGTGGTTTGTTCTAACTTATTTTGTTTGTGATTGATAACTTGAGTTTTCGATAAGAAACATGGTAAATTAAAAATAAAGGATTTATTTGTAGCATTTTGATGTAAAATTTTATTACGGGTCTGATAAGCAATTTAATGTTGTATTACATAAAACTATTTCATTTAAATATTACCGGACTGAAACAATAATCTCGATGAAAAAGTTTAAAGAGCTGTTTACCTAAATCAATCTTAACTTTGCAAAAAGTAACATTTATGAATGTTTAGAACACAACAACTGGAATAAAAAACTCTGACGAAACGACGTAACGAAATAATTTAGCAACAAAAACAAGAATGTAAACATGAAAACCGTAAAATTAGAGTACATGCTTAAAATGATAAAATAGTTGAAATACCTGTTCAATATGGGCATCATCACGGGCCTCATTTAGCCTCCCAAACGTTACATATTCATAACGAACAACTGTCAAAAGCGTAAAAATCAGTGAACGCATTGTGTAATTGATTTACCGCTTATTGTCCGTAAGTCAGCCAGTCTCATTAACGATTCAACAGAGCAAATTGTGCTACCTAATAACAACTGAATGGCTAAAAACAAAACACTATTTATGTTCACTAATTTATCTCACAATGAGCCAATGTTTCGGACGACCGACGTACATTGAACGCACGAGAACCTTAAAATTGAGCTTAGAAAATGTATTAGCATTTAACAAATGTAAGAACGTCGAAAATATGACATTGCCAGTGCACGGTGTTCAGTAAAACAAAAGACAGCATTTAAAAAGTATAAAGAAACAATTGCCTTTTATGTGTGTGCTAATGAGAACGATTTGAAGCACGCGTGTACTTGTATGGCACGGTCTGGAGTTCGACGCCGTTTCAATTAGAGGCATTTGAAATTAAAGACTGCTTCCTGATTAGCTGTCTTGGTGTTTGAGTAATTGAGGGGCAGGTCAAGACTGTGTAGTTGACGCATACATTATTATAAAAGTATATACATCAATTTCAGCTTATATTTACATTAATTTTACAGTAGCTAAGCACATAAAAAACTTTTGAATATTTTCGTACTTTATTATGAGGTTTGTAAATTTTTAAGACTTCTTCCAAAGTATTATTTTTGTCCTTGATACGCATAAGCAACCAATATATCACATCTTTCCAATACGACAGCAGTTAATCATGTGAAACTTTGTTGACACCACGAATCCATTATACATGAGTGTGCGATTATTTTGATGGATTCCATGAGAATACAAGCATCAGCACTCCCCTAAAATCTCGAAATCGAACAAAGGGAACACGTGAGACTCCCTTCGCATCCGAGGCTAATGCTCACCCCACGGAGGAAGGAGACGTAGAGAAAAATGCGTATTTATAGCAAATACTCGTACTCAAACAGACCTACATTGTGTACGAGTCAAATAAATGAGTCTCATTTTTCGTGCTGTCAAAAAAATCTGAATGGAAAAGAAAACGCGGCGGCGAAAAAACGGCAGGCTGCGGGCTTTTTATTTAGTTTTTAATGTAATACTGATTTGGGATGTTTCAGATTAATTGCGCCTTACCTGAGGCGCGGCAAGGGTGATGCCACTGAAAGAGTTCCACGACGCTGATCGATCGCCGAGCGCAGATTGAAAGGAGAGACGTGAAAGGTAATTATTCATTTGGCGACTAGAATAGAACACTTTTGTACCTTTATCTTGGGGTTTTTTCGATACTTTTGCACGAAATTTGCAAGTAAATGGATGGAATGACACGGTGATTTGTTTTGTCCGACGCCTTAGACTTCCCACGAATTCGATTCCCGCTCCTTGCGTGTACGTACGTTATAGAAATGGTAATGCGACTTCACTGAACCTGCGAAACACGTGATATTATCATATAAGTGCCCAAAATTGCCCGTACTTTGGTTCTAGGCTCTACAATACAAATAGATATCAGACATGCAACCCGAATATTTGGATCTACATTTTGTTACACGTAGTCGAGATTGTTGGGCTTCTACACAACAACATTTTGAAGGTTTGTGATATTGAAAGCAGACTAACAAAAACTAAACAATGCAAAAATTTAAAAGCGAAGACACTTTCGAAAATAAAACAAAAAATTTGCATGCCGCTTGCCGACAATGGATTCCCGCAGAACCCGGAAGATTGCACAATACTGAACAATGAACTAGAAGCACATGTTATCCTGACCTGATTTCACGAAATCCTATTAAGGGACTACTGGAGACGCCAGGAGCCTTTGTCTCCACAACCTTTTATGATTTATGTGACATTTCTTTGATGTTTATGGCACATGCCTCATTTGAATACGTCGTCTTGTGCTTTGCACATTTTAACGCTCGCCCATAGTGATTTTTTCCAATGGAACTGCGCAATAGAGCCACGAGTCCTTAGCATTTGAATGAACATTTGGTTACCAGATTAGTTTTCTATGAGGCGAGACTATACGTGTGTAAACAACGAGTCACATTGACTCATTAACTTATATTCCTAATGTATTATTCTTGGACAGAACAACGGTCACTTTACATCTCAATAAGCGAGGATACTGCTCATTTGTATGATAAAATGATGTTCGTCCCTGTGGCATTATGGCGGACTTTCTCCGTTGTTACGTAACCGAAAGCCAATGATTACGGCCCTATCCACAGCAAAAAAGGTAAAGTTTAAAATATCAAAATGAAGTCTTCAAGTTGTTCGACGTTGTTATAAAATTACAGGCAGCTAGGCGGCGAAAACTGGCAAATTATAGTCTGGGACCGCAGACATTGGACGTGGTCATGGGTGCGCGATAGAGATCGCGGTGATTGCGTGGTCGACTATTGTGAGCCGACCATTATGGTGACTTAACTAAACGCTGCGATGTAACATAAGTATTCCTCGAAATGTTGGTTTGTTTACTCTTCATATCAGGTAAAATCTTGTTTATTCAGTTCAGAATACAACACTCCTTAAGCGAATAAAAACTTCATAAGACGCCGAATTAGTGAAAACTTAAAAAATGACCTGCTACTACATAAATATTAACTCGTGGTAACATTACCAAAACGAATATTCTTATGGGTTTTATAGCACCGGATAATTTCAGCACAGAACAATTCCAAATAATCACGATTGACTGGGAGCATACTTTTAGCACACTTTAAACGAGAAGCACCAACCTGTTAAATAAAAGGACCGGCCATGTTGATTTTTTCCAAAGTTCGATGCCTTAAAATCATCAGGTTTAGTGATCCGAAACGTCTCAATACCCAAGTAACGAGTTGGCCATTAATACGGGGATGTATCGCGAGATAACTTTATTCTGGTAGCCGGCTGCTTTGTATGCGGCCGTCCAAGCGTCCGTCATTACCAAAATACCAAGTTAAATCACACCTGAAACACACAATAGTGATCTTTATGTCTTGAGTGTTACAGTTTCACTGAAGTGTCTGATTACGTTTGCAAGCGCAGCCCTCTCGCTTTTATCTTATTGGTCAACCATTACTCCTAAATTTAAACTCTTCATTATAATGCCGCAGTGAGAAAAGTCGCGATAACAGACGGCCATGTGAATAAAATATAGGTAATGAATTCTGATAAAGGGAGGTTCTTGGATAGATAATGTGGCGTGTTAAGTAGTTTACGGGAAATGCGATCGAGATATAGATAGGTAACATATCGCTGGCTTTTTACATAACAATACAATGCTTAACGTACGGTTTTTTTTAAACAAAGCATGGGGCTTAAGGCAAGCATACTTGGATTTTACATTCTGTTCAAGTTCAAGTTCTGACAAGAAAAATACTTCCAGTCCATTTTTTTATATTTCTGGATACCTATGGTATAATAAAAATTAAAGTAATAAAAAATATTTTGGTCATGCATGATCAACGTCCTAATATTCGCGACTAAACACAATAAGTAATAACACATCATTTTCATCAAAATATACGCCCGAACATTTTGTAACTTCATACCTCACATAATAACGAAGATGTACGCTCAACAACAGTAATTTACTCGAAGAGCCAAAGGCCGGCCAGTCCTTGATTAGGGCACGACTTCAATGATGTTGTTTACCCCTTTCTTATGCGGAGAACGTTTAGGTCCTATAGCTATGGTTGACGTGACCTATGCTGCGCGGTGGTTGGTCCATAATAGCGGGTACTTATCTGTCTGTACATTCTAGAGTTTAGAAATGCCGGAAGTATATCATTGTGGGTTCATTTTAGTATTTTCTAAGTTGATTTTTTGCAATACGTACCTACAGGCATAATTTGACCAGTCTTCAACACAGTTGATCACAATTCAGTTCTGGACCGTACACATAGCTACATTGCTAAGCCTATACAAAATATTGTATCACAACTCCAATTTACGCATTCCTCATCCAGTTTTAAATCCCAACGACCAGAATCAAAATGGTTTTTAAATCAATGTAACCAAATCGTAAAAAAAATATTCAATTACAACATCAAAACAATCGATACACGCCCAAACCAAAATCGATTACCAACAATCGATATTCGCGTCCCGAGAGGAGGTCGGGGGGAAAGGGAACGGTTGTCTCTGCACCAGGCGTTGACTAATCGCGGCGCGTCCGCGTGGAATAAGACTGATTGCACCGGGGCTTGCCTATGCCTGCCTGCTATGTGGTTCGCCAGCCCTCTACCTACACAAACCGACATTATTTAAGAAATCAGCTCACTCGAGCGGCAACAAAGGGAGTTTTTACCGCCCACGCTACGTGTTTTTGAAAGACTTATTACGTATACTAAGTAGTGTGAATATAGAAAGTTGGTTGAAGTTAGCGTAAAGTTATTCTTAGGTTATTTGCATTCCAATAGGTATACATCTATTCTACAAATATTAAGATAAAATCACGCTCCGCACCCCCGGTGTCTTATGCAAAGGTGTACCCAATACCCAGTTATGTTTAAGTCCCATGTTGTAGGGTACGAGCCTATTGCCGTCAACCGGCCACAAATCCAGACACCAGGCTGCTACTGAGAAATTCCTGATGGAACAACTCAATATCCCTGCCCGACCTGGGAATAGAATAAGGGACCTCATCCTAAGTAGTAGCGCTTGCAAACACTCAACACGAAACGGTTCTACTAATATTATAAATCTGAAAGTTTGCGAGGAAGTGTGGATTTTTGTCCAGGATTAATAAACAATATATAAGCGTATTGGACTACAAATAGCAGAAATTCTTTACAGAAGTAATCTAATATGACAGGCCTGTGACTATGGAGTAACTAGCAAGAGTTGCAGCGGTGCACTCACGGGCGTACAAGACAAGAAATGATGACGGTGGCATGCTACGGTTTTATCGCCCAAACTGTGATAAAATATGTGACTCTCTCTGTCACAAAAGTCGTGTTCGCCTCGTAGCCTTTTAAAATTGAATTAAACTTTACTGAGTACCCTAGATCTGGTCTCCCTTTCAATATTCTGGCTTAAGACAAAATTGCAACGGTATAATAATACCAGTTTTAGTTTTCGGAACAGCAAGAAACAGCTGTAGTAATTATTCAACCAAGGTATGCATAAGTTAGTTAGACCGCAACATAATAAAAAGCATATTAATTTATCGCTTAATTAAGTGTTTTCAATTTATATCCATCGCGAATCAGTAGTGAAGTAATGGTGTTGTTAATGATTGGTGTTATCAATCTATAATTTCCACTCAATAAATGTACCAAACACGCCCACTTTCCTCAATCACGTACGATCCATCGCACGTGTTGTTTCCTTCTCTTTTATATTTTGTATGTAAGAAAGGGATGAAAGATTCGTGACGAAGACAGCAATCAAGATATTACATTATAATTGTATGATTTAAACTGGTCTCGCGCAACAATGTACGAGGGAATCATTTACACTCCGACAAGTCCACAAAAACGATGATTTAATAACAAACTGGTGGATAATATATAATTTTGTAATAATGCTCAGTATTTTTGCAAAACGATAAATTTCAACTTATGCCACATATCCACTAGTCTTATTAATTGTTGAATGACTATCGGTAGATCTACAGTTAATTTGTTAAGGTAGTTATAATTTGGTATTTAACAGTAGCCACAGTTTTTACTGAGGCAGATAACTAAAGGTAGGTAGATCATAAAACATTATTAAAATTCAAAAGTGAATTTTATAATACAAAGATAAAGTCAATTATTTCAAAATAGAACTTCTCCAAAATAATGTATACGTTATTCTAGAACAAAAATCCACTTCACCACTACCAAATCCAAAAGGTCTATTCTGAAACCACAAAATCTCTTAATCCAATCCCACATAATAATTTCCCGATGTTTACAATTCGTCCAACATTAATGGGCTATTAGAGTTCCACGGCGATCTTTTAATAGTTCCCAATTGGCGATATATCAAACTTTTGCCAGAACAAATAAAACAATTACGTATTACACATAGTGAAGGCAATCGGCGTGTCTGGGAGGTAGACTGATGGTGAATGCGATCGATGGTGACAAATGGCTGTCGACACACAAGAATACGGCCGCGTGCACGTTTCAGACAAAAATGTCGTGATGGATAAAAATAGTGGCGCAAATGGGATTTAGGGAGACGATTGATTGGTTAATCGATGATTGTGTTAGTGAAGTGAATACTCCGCTTAGAATTTTCTTTAACTTGCACCTATTTCTTTAATATGTTGTAAGTAGAAAAGAGATTGTGGTGCTATTTGTAAGGTTTTAATCCTGTAATTACCTAGTCAGTTACAGTCAATCTCAATCCGGGATTTGAAAGTGCTGCTTCTAATAAATCTTCGTCTCCAAGTTACAGATTTCCAACTCAGCCAATGATTGGTTGCAAATAAAAATCAATCTCTAGATTTTGATTGAGATACGTTATTGAAATTAGCAGTTAGTCTCCTTCTTTTAAGTTACATGTAAAGACACGACATGCCTCCCTAATCTTTGAGAATTATATGAAACAAATTATAACTTTTTTCCCAATATAAAGAGAAGTGTCAGAAAAGTCGTCCGTTTACATAAGGCCTGTTGTACACGCGATCGGTATGCGGCATGCAGTAGTAACGAAACACGATACGATGCCGTGCCGTAGTACATGAGTCAAATGCCCGCATGCCGTAGGGCCCCACCCTATTATTGGACGGAATTATTCAAGTCATGTCGCTGTGTGACGCCCGATTTTAATCTAACTTCCTGCCTATGATTTGGACATTGTACTTTTGTTTTGCTTAGAAGATTTATTTGACTACTGTTTGAGTGTATTTAATGGGGGCAGTTGAGTTGTTAAATGTTTATTCTCAATTTGTAATTGAACATTTTTTATGTCATTATAATTTCTTTAAATATGGGCTTCAAGTTTAATTTGGAAGAGCTTATTTTTGCAATCCAATACTATTTGCTCTTAATTAAATATTCAATTAATAAATAGCCTAACAAGTTACAATATCCTTTACAGCAAGGCGACAACTCACAACACTAAAGAATGACCGCGAGCTTAGACGAGAACAAAGATGCCGCACTCGATGCTCTTTTTTATCGATACTAAATATCGAGATGTTATTCGAATCAGTCCCAGATTGATGGCCGCTCGGATATATCGCATACCTATCAGTTTTATGTTCAGGCACTTACAGTTAATGCTTTCAGAAATGCACAGCATTAGTTAGCATGTCGATTTAGTCATTGCTCGTTCGTTTAGTGATGAGCAAATTGTTATTCGATTAGACTGTTAAATGATCATTTGAATTGACGCAAATCGATTATTTAATCGTTACTAATTGATAGGAATGGAACGTTGCGTGTCAATAAATTGGATTGGATATTGCCACTTTTTCTTATTTTGTATATTTTTTGCTGCCATGAAATTATACCAGCCAGACAATTCAGGGCTGTGCTGTTGCGGCTGCTGTAGGTACAAAAATCCTAAAATGGCGAAAATGTGACAACCTTATTGTAAGTTATATATTTTAGCCGAAACACTAGGATTATTGGGTCCGAGTACTCATCTAGTTTTTCAAGATATCGGAAAGCGTTTGGTCGTCTCTACACATGACCAGGAATCCTGATGTTTTAGCCATACAATCCAGAGCGGCTTGTTTTTGGTCTAAGCATAGGCCTTTCTATTAAACGTGGCATTGCTCCCTTTCAGGCACTTTTCCTCTTGACAGCGATGCGGGCGCATGTTTTGGTGATCAATGATTATTTTCGTCTTTTTAAATGCATCGATAGATATATGGATAAATTTTGTATAAAAATCATAAAGAACAGCCTTTATAAAAAAATCCTTGACTGTACCTACTTAGTAGAAATTCTTGGCAATTCTGAACTAACTAGTTAACTAACTTGACCTGAATATATTCATAGTACTAACCGTTTAAACAAGTAACAAAGCACTAAAGGTACTTCTCTGAACTGCATGCCATGTTTTCATTAAATTTGATTTATGACAATGATTAGTATAAATTCCTAGATACCTACAAATTGTGTTGTGTTTTTCATGCTTTAATTCGTCTATCTATCAGCTAGTCTTACCAAAAAGTATCGTGTTACCCAGTAACTGGGTGGTGGAGGAAAGAAACTCAGTCAATCAATCTATAGTACTTACCGGTATTCAGTACCTTACCTGGTTAGACTGGAGGCGACTCTAAAGTAGTTGGGAAAAGGCTAGGCAGTTGATATGAATGGCATGAAAATCTTACTAAAAACCCATCCGAAACATACATATATCACGGTCGGTTTGGCAGTATAAAATCCACATTCCACTAGTTATGTTTAAGTGCCATGCAATATATCATTTAAGGAGGAGCCTACTGCCATCACCTGGTCACAGAGACTGATAGATACCGAGAAATTCCAAAAGGAAAAATCCAAACACACTTTGGTGGGTGGACCTACGAATTGCAGCCAGGATCTCATCCTTAAGAGTAGTGCTTGTGACCACCAGACCAACACGAGTATGGCAGAGTATGCGGCAGCAGCAATGACATTCTGAGGATAATTTCTAATAAATATCAGTATCCGATGCACTGGCTCTGGGTAAGTAACGTAGACGGGACTATAAAAACGAAATGTAATTGGTAGGTATTTAAATTCTGTACCTACTAACGTGAGTCTATAAGCTGCTGTTGTTACTAACCTTTATGGATCGTGTAATCTGATAATTAAATAAATAAATATTACCAAAACATCCCTACAATATCATGTCTGTCTAATCTATGCTGATACAATCCAGGGAACCCTACATGCAACTGCATAATTAAAGTACGGAACACATCCAATATCTACCTCATATAGAAAACCACGCTAGCGGGAATCAGCCCCAAAAAAACCCAGAATTCGATACACAAGTGTCGGCGTAACATTTATAGATACTGATTAATGATATGGAAGTGAAGAGGGGACGTTTTGTAATGATCGATGGCCCACAAACTTATTAGATAATGGTGTTTCAATAGAATTAGGAGCTTTGTTCTTCGTGCCCTTGGTTCGGGTCAAGCGAGATACATCTTGCGTCTGTCTGGACTGGAGGTAACGGTACTGGCATCGGCCGTGTATTTATAAAATGACGGAGTACGGTGTTAAGTTGAGCGTGACTTTAAAAATAGAGGGTGGTGTGGAATTTTACGTACAATCGGCAAGTTTAGACTTTGAAGTATATTTATTACTTTACAAAGTTGCGACTCTAGTAGTAGGCCTTGATAGATTTAAATACTGTCCTTATCTTCGTTTTCAGACATGCTTCGTTGATCATTAAATGTCCCAAACGACCAAAATAGCCCATCAAAAACATAGTAAATTGTCCTTTCAATTGTATTTTTGTATTTTAGAAGAGTCAATATTCAATGTAAATTGTGATTATATTCCAAACAATGGTACCTCCTGCATTATTATCTAAACTTTGTCGCAAAATGTACGTAGAAGCCAGAACAGCACAGTGGCGGTGTGTCACACAGTTTGAACCATAAACTTCCGTCTTCTCAAACTATATATAAGTTGTAAAATAAAACAAAATAATATATGTTAACAAATAGTTAATTCGTACAGTATTAATAACAGCGAAACATCTGTTATTGCAGGCAGCGATAATGAGTTAAAAAAGGCACGCGACGCACTCGAGTAGCTATGCGATGCTATAATGTAATATACTACGATCAAACTATCGGCCAACTTCTTGTGAAAACTATTTTATTGTTGAAAAGAGTCGATTATGCGGTGTGGTGTGGATGCCGTGAATGTCTGTACTCGAACTATACTACATATGTATATGTTTGTAAAATAAATGAAAATGATTTCATTATTTTGCGATTACCAATACTTATAAGTGTTTTTTTGTAAAAATATAATGTTAAAAATAATTTCCTGTACTTAATAAATATAGATTTGCCGGAAGCACATGAAACGCCTCGTCATCAGAATGATCAGACATACTCACAACGCTTAGTACAGGTGCCTGTTAATCCACTAAGGTTAACTCAATTTAACATTATCACTTGATACAGGATGGCAGAATAAACTCTCGCCCCCGTTTCTCGATCCAAAAGTGCAATCTAACGATCCAACATATTCGTTCAACCACTTCCTAAGTTAAACAGCTTGGTATCCCATGGCAACCGTCAATTAGGTGTTGCAATCAATTTAGTGTTGCCACTTCTTGTATGGACTTCACCCAAGTAGGTACACTACTTCATGTTTCCGATTAGGAATAACCAGACATTGCTATTATTATTTGAAAACATAGATGAGAAGCGTGCGTGTCCGTTTTGACGCTGTGACATATTATATTTACTATTTGTTCAAAAACATAAAACAGTTGGAACAAATTTCAATCAAGAAAAAAACACGCAGCGCTTCATATAGCTTTGCTATCGGTACGGAAGCAGCACAATCAACAGATGTGAATAATATGAAAGAGATATTGTTGTATACCGGAAGGAGAATTATAATAGTGCTAAACAGTGAATTCATTGAGTGAAAGCAATCTTCATAAAAAAAGTATCATTAAAAAATATTGAGAGGTAGCTTTTGCTAACGGATTTAGTTACTGATTTTGTTTGACATCATCAGTCATTAATTTTATGACAAAAAATCTTCTGAATGATAAGATGTTTTAAGATCTTTTCTTCCACAGAGTATGCTAAAACTAGTAAGAACACAGCAGTATCTGAGTACTTAAAAAAAATCCGCCACCAAAAATAAATTCTATAAAAGACCTATATAGGTACCCATTATCACTCACCATAATAAGCCTGAGCTTTTAACAAAAAGAGTTATACCCTCTTTCTGGCACAGCAGTCGGGCAAAGAGGCTGCTTTACTTACAACAATTAATTGCAATATTACTTAAGGTAAGGTAACCAAAGGGTGCCAACACAAAAAAAAAACTTTCCCATTATTTATAGCTACAAGACTGTGCAAAATTGTAACAGGTACTTTCTATTCACGTTTTAGCAAAAGAAAGTGTTTACTGATTTACAACCGCATTAAGGGCAATGCGGCTGCACAAACAATAACAACAAAACTACAAAACATTAGTTCAGACAAGTATTGAAAGTAAAGGTGTAGCATATTCGTAGGAATGCGAGCGAAAGTGATCTTGTTACGTGAAGAAGAATAGGGTAGGTTCAGACAAAGGTGTTCTGTCACAATGACCACCTGCTGATCGAGACAATTTGCATATTATTCGCACTGACTGACACAAACACCGTTTCGTTTTCACTTGACCGGCTCAGTTTGTTACTATGCTTTCGGTAAATCAGTTCTGATTTTGTGTTGTATTTGCACAAATTGATAAGAGTGTTCTCGTGTGTGTGATCACTAAAAATAATTTTCTATGGCTAAGTGAATAACATTACGGCAGTGTTAGTCAAATGAGTACCTAAAGTACAGCCTCATTTTCCAGTTATGTTTATGTCCCATGTTATAGGGGACGAGCCTATTGCCGTCGACCAGGCACAGAGCAGACTCCAGGCTGCTATGATGTTAAGTAAATGGGGTCAATAAAACGAAGTAAGTAGTGATTCTTAATATTTCTTAGCTTGTCTTCCTTGATTATGACACAGGCGCAATTATTAAGCCCAGTTTCACACAGTGCAATAAGATCCGCGTGTTCGAATGTCGAAAGAGTTCTCGAAAAAAGTTTTAACCCAGCACCGGCGGAAAAGTCAAACATTAAAATATACCGCAATGCGAGACATGCACGTTCGTAGCATCATTGATGTCAACACAAGATGCCTACTTACATTATGTTTTTCTGAGAGAAGCTTCGGCAGGTAGACTCACATAAGCGGTTTTATTTATAAGGTGGTGTTGGTAATGTGGAATGCTGTGGTCGCCGACGGTTGGACAACGGGAGGGGGGCCGGCTCTATAGGGTGTTCTGTAGGACATAGGGGACATTTATGTGTCTCGACGTGAGATGAGTGTCGCTATTAATACCTATTTGTGTAGGTTACAATTGAATGATTGTTGGACGTGTTTATTTTTTATTTGTGTTGAAATCTGTTGTTGAAATGAATATTCTTAGTTATGGTGTTTTTATTTAGGTTATTCGCGAGAACCAGTTTGCCAAAAGTTTATTGACATTCGAACGCGATATGAATAAAGTTTCCGTATAAAATGTGACTCATTTGAACTTATTAATACATAGTAAATAGCCCGTGAGGAAACGATGTAGGGCAATAAATTGTAAAAACGCGAGATGAAATCGACATAAGGACACCCCGTACAGCGGAGAGTATGATATCAAGGTTAGGCTTAGCGGAACACTCCACATGTGGTCAACCTTAATAAAGTGTGATAGCCATACACAAGGTCCCCGCGTGCGACAGAGACAGATATAGGAGCTTAGCGGCCATGTTGTATTATGGATGCCTATCATATTTTGGACCCGCTCCGGACCGGATTATTCTTTTTTCTTTTGCGCCTCCATCTCGAAACCGGTCTCCGAGCGACGACCACCATTTATTGTAGATTAAAGAGCCTTGTTGTCTTAATTTTAAGCCACGCTTTAATTTATGGCCACGTATTAATGTACAGTCTCCGCCATTTTTTCCGAAGATAGATACGTCATTGATTTCTTTATTTGTACTGTCGAGTTTATTAATTCTGTCGCACTAGTGCCGACTAATATTTTCGTGCTTAACTTAATGATTTGGCAATTAAATTAAATTGTTCTGGTTGTGGTAGCTAAATTAAAATTTACAGCGATGAGAGATTTTAAGCGGTGCGCCATCGCCCCTGCTGTCAACTGAATATATATTTGTCATGTCGGCGTATAAGGAGTTTGCTGTGCTGTGTTTATGTTTATCGATAATTAAACGGTTTAATTAACGCCCGCGTTGTTATCACAACCTTTAGTTTATTTACACACATGCGAAAACTACGGTTCGATGTTGGGGTCATTCAACTGTGCGTCATCGGTGGTACAAATTAATCATAAATCCTCTGTGCAAAACAAAAGCGAAAAGAGCAAGTGCAAACTCCCATGTCCGAGTGAAAAAAATGACAGTACGCTCGGGCAAACCGAAAGGACGCCAGCGCAAAAAGCGCTACCGGTGAAAAAATATGATTTATAGCGTGAAAAATGTGGAAACACACGCAAAAAGGGAGAACGGTGAAAGCGTGGCGTTTCCACTAGACAAATTTATTAATCCTATCGGCCGGCCGCTTTTATTTGTGTGTTGCATCGGCTTTTTATTTCTGTACCTTTTAGTGTCGCTAAACAGTTATTGTTTTACCATCGGACTTGGTAATACTAGATACTTTTCCTTATCCACGATAACTTTGTAAATCTGTTATCTATTAAAACGCCTTCTGATTCGCAAATGAACTCGAATCAGTAAGTAAAACAGCAAGTTTAGCAACCAATCGAACTTAATCTCACAAATTGCAGCACGTAACACCAAATCAAGGGAAATCACATATCATTGCCCCAACGCCTGTATTCTCGCATCTCGTTATTCCAGAAGGTATCATTTCGATGATAAACCCTACTTCGAGTCAGGCGATCGCTATCCAAGCACCACGTATTAACACATGCACATTATTTGCCCACGTATCTTGCATTCGATCTGCAGTAGTATAAAATCAACATCGCCCCAGCCGGTGGCGTTCATGCTCTGTAATTACGCTACCATTCAATAACAAACTGGTATCTTAATAGAGTGCTAAGAATGTTGCTGATGTCTGATATAATTTTGCAGTGTTGGGAAGGAGTTGGTTTGTGCAGGGATTGTGATGTATGAGGGAGAAGTCGTATCGAACGGAGTGTATCGTTTAGCGGAACTTACATAATAGGAAACCTAATGCTTGTAGTGTTTCAGATTTCATTAAGATGTTCTAACATGAACAAAGTTATGAATTGATATAGTCTACTATCATTATATTTCCTTACTACCTATACCTTCACAGTGAATCACGCTTAAACTTTACAAGCCCAGATAACTAACTAACTTATGTAGACCTTATATATTTCTGAAAAATCCTACAAAACCGTTTCACTAAACAATTTTTACATCAAAACGATCACTAACAAAATCCACACGTAATTAAATTCTTCGCTTCATAACCCACATATAAGGCGTAGTTCACACAAACATAATATATCCGCGGATTGTATATGTCCGCTGACAGATACGGGGACGCGCGGCGGATCTTAGGCGGAAATTAAAACTAATAATTCAAAAAGTTTCCGCGCGACCGAGCCGCCGAGCCAGATTTATGTTTCAACCAGTCTTGTGAATGCTTCCTACGTTGTTCTAGCTGCTCTATGTGCTAGCTAGAAGGGACAGGATAACCTTTTTGTGGTATTAAAGGGTTTCAGACCAAATTTTGTTTCCTGCTAACTGGTCAGGGTTCCAAAATTCAGAAATTGCTTTGAATTCGAAGAAGATACGGTAAAATTTCTACATTTGTGGATGAAGATGTAAAAACTGTCCGAATAAATATCATTATGTTGCCTGGTGGTATTTTTATATAAGCTAGACCAGTTTCTTTCACAAGAGTATTTTAAATTGGCCGTTATATATTTATGAATATACATACAGTAAACTTATTCAAATGATTATAATGTCGCGAGATTGTAAAGTGGCCATGTCGATTTATTTATATGGTATTACAGCAATGGAGACAGGGCGTTTATATTGAGGCGTTTATTTTACGAACGATTCATTTTACCAGTCCAAGCTTTTCACGGGTTAATGTTACTGAATATTATATAAATATATACATATTCAGAGATGAAAAGGAAATCATGTTTTGTACGATACGATTCAATTGCAAACACAGAGTGCCAGAATCGAGAAGACACAAAACGGTCTCTAATATGATATACGTATAGAAGTCAGGCTTTCTGACCATCTAGCGTTGTGGGATTTTCGAGAGTTACCGTGACCGTGGACCATAAAGGGCAAGGACGGAACACGGATGGGAGGGCGGCAAAATTTTACTGACTAAATCAGTAAAAGTCTGACGCCCTCCCGTTCCACCCAGAACGGGAGAAGTCATTGGATAATTTCCCATGATAAAAAAAAGGATTCCGAACCAACTATTTTCCGGGTTTTGTTTTCAAAGTTCAAAAGAAGTTGGAACTTCTTTTCTTATCCAAAAATTCAGTATTCATCATCACGTTACCGAAACATATTGTCGCCAAAAACGTTTTATGATTTTAATTCTTCGCTCCCCAGTTTCGCATTACACAGTTACCTCCGATAACTTATTTTTTGTTTCTCTGCCCAAACGAACAACTTGTTGGTCACTACTCGCTTTTCCCTTGCTAACTGTTTTAGATTGCTTTTGTGACTCTTTATAAACAATGAATCAGCTTTTGTAGACGATGTTTCTTTGTTTGTTTCTGTTTCAATTGGTTTTGCATTGTATTTCAAAATTGGAATTGAATTCATATTATTTTGTTTGATTTTATGATTTCATAAATATGTTTGGTTTTGTTGGTTCTTTTTTAAATCTCCCTGCAAATAACGGATATTATAATCTATACCACTATAATAAAGCTGAAGGAGACTAGATTCTATTCGTTTGAGCGTGTTTATCTCTGGAACTACCAGTCGGATAAGATTTAATTATTGCAGCAAATGCAAAAAATATATTTAAAAGCCCAATTCTTAAGAAAGATTTGTCATAGATTTACAGTAAGTTAGCTCTCCCTTAAAATGTTTCTTATGCTGTGCCCGACAGGATCCACAATAATTGTTACAACAAAAGTTTACTTACCACTTAAGCATAGGTATACATGCATGCAATAAACAATTGAGTAAAACACCGATACATGTTACAGAGTTTTCTCTTTGTAACAGAGTTTTCTTCTCTCAAGCTAAAATATTTTGCAAGTTGTAGGTATATCGCCCTTTGTAAAGTTCTTTTCAGAAAAGGTCTTATTCCAAATATCGTTTGCAAAACTGTAGTACCAAGTACAACAACAAACTTTGAATAATCCCCAGATTGCAGACAGAACATTACAATCTAACACTAAAATAAAACTCCTTAAACGCGGACACAGACTAACAGCATTCGGACACGATCGCATTGACATTAGGTACATAACGATTGCAATACGTCCACCGTCGGCGGTGCATCAATCGAATGCACAGTGGCCCTGAGGAAATGCATCAATGGACTACTGTAGCAAGGCTGCGTAATCTGACACCTCTGTGTTTCATGACTCTCTTCTACCCTTCCACATACACTGCTCCTTTAGCTCGGAATTTAAAATCACGTATGTGAAGAGAGTCAGCAATGGAACATAAAGTAACGATGTTATCGTAGACAGAGATGTGAGACGGATATTTGTTTCCTAAGGTCAACGAAAGAAGTATAGTTTTCTGTCCTTCTTCAGCCATTTGTACCTGACGGGGATTCCTGACTGCGAAAAATCTCACCGTCCTGATATTAATGGAAGTCAAAGTTATTCAATGTCCGAGATTTCTTGATTTATAAGCAGTTTTTTAAGATAAAATGTTTTTAGAATCTGTGGATAACACTAGCTTCCAGTAACCCGAATTAAAATCCCATAACCTTTTAAGTAACTTATAAAAGTTTACCAACGTGTACCTGACTGCCTATACATACATACCCAGGGTACGAATACCTGTTGGTATGGGTACCTAGGTAGAAAATTATATGTTTAACACAACAATTTACTTGTAATGTTACTTCATCTTACGAATTACCTCGGGGTCAATACGACCGAGCCACAGCCGTCGGGTTAGACCGCAAAATCTATATACTTATATACTGACTTCACTAATACATATACTATACATACTCGTATAACTGTGTGTGGTGTTTAAAGTACAATCACTTATGGGTACTGAGTACAATTTTGGTAAAAGTAATTTTGGTATACCTAATTGGTGTTATTTATTTTTTTTGTTTTTATATCTCTGATATAAATAATGGCTTCAATGTTGATGTGTGTATATTTATTCCATTTTTTTTTTTTTTAATTTCATGGCTGTAAAATCTGGTAAAACATTCCAAATATTTTTTGTTTTACATGACCTTAATAATAACCCAATCACTATAACTTTCGAAGTTTTCAAAAATTGTAACTTTTATTACCTAACTTTTGTCGGTGGGCTGCTTCACCATTTTGTTTTTTTGGCGTCTCCGGCGTTTCCCAGCCGCCTGTCTGCTTTGCCAAGCAACTCATTAGCAATATCAGTTTGCTTATCCCACCAAAGTGGATGAAAGACGCCGCCTTTCATGTAGACCACTTACTAAAATATCTGTATTATCTACATAACGAGGAAAACAACTTCTTCGAGGAAAGAAAGAAAACAGTTTTTTTTATGTAGGGCTTGAACAAAATAATAGACAATCGCTCCATGTTCTAAGAACCTGGTATAAAGATGCATCTGGTTGACTGGAAGCCAATTTCAAATTACTTGCGAAAAGGCTGGGTAGATGATGATGATGATGACAAGATTTACCCACACATATGTACATATAAAAATAATCCAGGTGCCTTCATGTCGGAGCATGGTGTAGGAAAAACTTTAATGAAAATCGTTTCACCCAATATCTTTAGAAAAAATGCATAAGTACCTATGTGATGGAAGTTTGCTTTAAGTAATTAAAAACTATTTAATTAATTTGTCTTTGAACTTTGACCTTTATATCTTCAAAGATATGACTTTTGTACATTAAGTAATGTGTGTTAGTTTACGTACTTAGCAACTCTACTGATTAGGTACTAAACTCTTTCTCTTAATCGAGAAATGGATGTAGCCATGTCAATACCAATTCACCAACACATATCAGTATATAGAGTACATGTAGAGTCTGGTAGAGCGTTGGTAGAGGAGCTGTTTATTATTTAGAATGTGTAGCGGTGGGGGACGCGACTTGATGCTCGCTTCAAGTGGAAATCTTTTGGGATTACGCCGCCGTCAACCGGACGAGGGTGTGGATATACTGAGAGATTTTATATCATACGTTGTGTATTTTTTCATAGTATATTAACCGTTTAGGTACTTTTTGACTTTGAATGTGTCATACCGTGATGAAAGTGGGCTGCAAACGGTTAAGGTGCTTTTTAAAAAGAAATGTACTTGCTAGTAAAAACAAAACTAGTTTGTTAAATGTTTCTTCACTCCTGAACTATTCAAAGTTTCATCCACATTCGGTACGGTCGGTGACCTGAGATAAGTATCCATCCAACTGGCAGATTATTTTGAGAATTGGTTTTCTTGGATCACCGCCTGTAGGTGCCTACGTATAAGGTCAACCTAGGTGTAAACCTAGAAAATACTTTTTCAATTTAGCGCAAAAATAAAAGATTTGAGAATAACATTTATTTTTATTAAAATAAGGTGACATAACACTACTGCAGTATTGTCTGAAAGGAAAGGCAAAGAGTACGTGCTAAATCAACAAACACATATTTTAACATTTTGTGAAGAAATTACAAAACGAGAAATCGTCTTATTCTTCCATTCTTGTCAAAACAAAAATCTATTTATACAGGCAATCTCCCACAAAAAGCTTCACATATGTCGTAAAAGAATAATTCCAACGAAACTAAAATTAGCGCTCAGTGTATCACCATCCGAATCATCTGAAGCGTAGCGCTATGATGTACGAGAAGACGACGCCTGGCGAAACCTAAACCGAAGTAAAGCCTCCATCACGTCAAATGAATACTAAATCACGGGCGGCCATTTGAATTTCAATATCTATCCGCTCAGTGTGCCCGCTGCCCTAATGTTTGTGGGTTTTTGATTTGGATCTATCTTCTATGTAAATTTTGGTAAATAATATCAGTGGTATTTTTAGTCGTTTCAATATAGAAAAAAAAAAGTAATGACAATTTTAGGACAAGGTCAAAAAAAAATGTAATAGGGAAATGGTTTATTTCCTGTGTTGACTTTAAATGATTGCTTCGGCACGTATTTGGTTGAAATTTGTTAGGCCATGTATGTTTGTATGTCAACAGATAAAACATACCTAATTCATAATTATGTGTTTAAGACTGTTTTGATGGCCTTGAGGTCGTAAACGTCGTACTGGTGAGTATGAGTCCAGGGTTCTATTTCCAGGTTGGGCAACGTGTTATCGAGTTTTTCCATTGGGATTTTCTCAGTAGCAGCCCGGTCTTATACATAACTGGCGAAATGTGGATGCCCTATTGGAGACCTCTGCTGAACTCTTCGAAGACAACATGCGTGAACTTATGTTATGTATTTTAACTGTCACAATTTTTATACAAACTTCAAGCCTTTAACTGGAACATGGTAAACTTGAATAGAGAAAAAAAAAATAGTGAATAGTGAAAATATTTGCGTGCTTGTTCTTCTTTGTACCTACTAATATAGGTATATTTGTAATAACCTTAACTGTCCCACTACAGAGTAAAGGTCTCTTCTCCTACAGAGAAGGCATTAACCCCCACACTCGCTGAAAGTGGCTTATAAGTTTAGATTCCTCTGTATGTTTTTCTTCACTGGTGTCAGTGATGTCTTAGATAAACTAAAAAAACAACATATGATTTGAAAAACCCACGTTGACTTGCCCGGATTTGGCCTTATAACCTCATGTATAAGAGGCGAGACCAACCCGACATATTACTATGTACATACCTACTCTTCCATTATTATCCAAGAAATTCTATGTACTTATTCCACAAAGGCTGTTTACATACAAAAAAAAAACAAGACAAATGTTTCACTCTCTTCCATCGTCGCCGTCACATGGCAGATTTCCCAGGAAAAACAAAAAAACTTCCACCACTAAAGCACTTAATGAAACAAAAGGATCCGAACTACACACAAATTGCCAGATACATATTCCGAGCACATTTATCAGTGGAAAAAGAAGCGAAGCTGAATCGGCAAATATTTTTTCTAGACGATTAGCGGAAACTCTCTCGAAATACCTACACTGAAACCAACTTACACTTGCAGACCCAGAAATGAATTTCCTGACACATACGACTTTCACACCTACATTTTAAGGATTATTTTCACGATGAGGGTATACTTGCTAAGTGAAAATATAGCGATGTTTTTAGTCGTAGGTTCAGCGTGGGAACGGGCGCGTCGCAGTGACCCCTCGATGCTTAGACAAATGATTTCCAACCAAGTATTTTCTTCAAATGTTTTTGCGTTTCGATGTTATTCGGGATTACGTGAAGTCCGCAGGCGATTCGGTTTAAACCTTTTTAATACGTCTTTCAGGCTAGTCCTGGTCCATAATTAAAGATCTTTTGAACAACGCAGAAATTGATATTTTACACCCACAAGTTATTTGGAATTATCTAGAACGCATTGTTGATGACGTTTCTGAGGTCAATGTCATGGTGACATGAATTGCGTATGAGTCGCAGAACTCCTTTTAAAAGAACTTGGAATATGTGTGTTAGACTTTAAAAAAATTGCAACAATTGTTTCGTAATGTACAACAATTGTTTGCTCTTAAAATAGCAAAATATTACGAATTTCCTAGCCAAAATAAACTTTCATTCAAATGAAAAAAGACGGACCAATAATTTTTCATAAACCCAATCTAAATATTGAATATCTGTACATTATTTATTTAGCATGCCAATACCCTTTATATAAACCAACACTTTGCTAGAGGGGAGGGGGATCTTCGGACGCATCCTAACAATTTTTCTCATAAACCGAACATGACAGATTCGTCAGAGATTGATCGAGCGAGCGCAGTTCATCTGATGGGGTGCCGAATTATAATGCGTAGGGTGTTTTGTGCCCCAAGACGTTTGTGCTCATCGATTGGTTTTAGAACAACATCTGTGATTTCTATTATTTTGTTTTCTGGGAGCTGTTGGTATTATTTTGGGATCTAAAATCAACTTCTGAATAGCGGTTAAACAACTGCTGAAAAAATGGAACAACGGTGTTTTGGGTATACCCAACAAGGATAATAAATGTTAAACACACCTAGTGTTAAAACTGATAGAAATTATAAGAATAAATAAGGCGTCAACGCTCGCCCCTATTAAAAAAGTATTTAAACCACACGTTTCTGTCTTCCCGTTCCTCTACCTGGTATTGTTTAAGATAAAATTGTATCAGGTTATTACTATCTGCAAGAAGAAAAATTGCCTCTTCACATACAGAAAAAACACGAGCATTGATCACCACGCCAATTGGCGATATTAAACTAAAATTAGTAGTAATAAGTGACGTACGCGATGTTTTCCTTCACCGATGTCAGTGAAATCTAAGATACAATACATACATATGAATTCAAAAAAGTACAAGGCTAAGTACCCTGATTTGAACCTACAACCTAGTGAAAGAGTGGCGGGGCCTTAAGCACTGGTCCATCACGACATTAAGATTGCAAATTATTTTTATTGCTCACCGGACTGGTTTTGTCAAATTCAAACATCTAAGAAATTGGCTCTGTTTTTTTTTCTAATTAAAGAGGCATTAAAAGAGTTTATACAAACAAATTGCATTTTAAGCTTCTTAAATTTTTTCCCGGGCTTCTAGATGAAAATCTTCCTTCGACGGAGGGCGAACTACCCTTGAAAAAATATAAAAAGTATTATTAAAGAACGAGACAGTTCGGGCCGCATTTGTAACTGTCGCGGGCCCTATGATGAAAAATTAGTTCAGTCCTCGTGACAAAGGCGAGCTAAACCCACTATACATTGTTATCTCACTCTAACTTACGAGAGATATGAGGGAGAAAAGGGACGTATAGATGCTGCGTTTCCAATAGCAAATGACACAGATAGCTTAGGGATGACCGTAGGAGCGAACAGCAAGTTTTTGACAGGGCCCATTTATTGTGTATTGAATATCAATATAATTTCCGTGAGAGTCGATTTTTGTCCCATAGTGTGTGTGTCCCGAGAGTGAGGAGTTTGGGCACACAGATTACGACCAATAGCAAATATTGCGCGTGATTGATGGAGGCGAGACGCCTCCGTGGATCTGCCATTTCTTTGCTTTGTTCTTTTGTTTTTCTTGTACGCAAATTCCAATGAGTTTGATGGATTGTAGTGGAATGAAGGTGACAAAGTATCAGACGAGCTCAACAAAATTGATATTTTGTATTTTTCTGTGTTTTATTCTTAAACAAATGTTAGGTATTGCTGTGCAATACAACTTATTTACGTTACGGATGTGATTTTCTTAGTTTGTTATTTAGTATCCATCACAAAATCTCAATAAAGTAACTCCCACGAACCTTGACCCTCATTGGAATATCTGGCACTAGCACGCAATGGACAGGATTATCTAATAATGGCGTGACAATTCCATCTAAGTGCTACGCTACTCTAAAAAGCTACCGTAGAGCACCAAATAATACAAAAATAAAACGAGTCTGTTGCTGTTCCATTGCGGGGGAAAGACCTCTTTTCATACAGAGAAGGCGCGCACGCTTATTCAAGATAGACTGGCAATTGCTGACTTGACATTAAATAAAAATCCAGGTAATCTCACGAAGTTTTCCTTCGCCGATGTCGGTAATGTCTTAGATAAACTTGGAAAGTACCTACTAGATATTCATTAAAAAACTCGCGTTGGAATAGTCGCCAGCACATCAAGCTATCTTAAACTGACAAATTCTCCCAATCGAACATAAACCTTATTCTTTTGTAATAAACCTAAACAACTATAAAAAAATGACAGACTGGGGTAGCTTAAACTACTGATAACTTACCAACAAAATATTATTAATCAAGGACTTTCATTTACCAAAGTTACTGTCAATTTCCACCTTTCTGTCAGAACAAATCAGTCATACGATACCAATTACTTGTAACAAACCTTGACCCCCACCGGAATGTCTTGCACTCGCACGCAAATGGACAGGATTATCCAATAATGGCGCGACCATTCTGTCTAAGTGCGACGCAGCTACGGCCACCGTACATAATCGATTGTCACGCTGCCGTAATACAACCGCTTATGCTGAGTGGATTTTGTGAGATAAAGGAATTTCATTTGAAAATTGCATATTATTTACGTCGTTGGGAAACATACTTTTCGAGGGATCGTGATTTGATTAGAAGTGTTAAAGGCTGGTGATCATTGATTTGGCTACTATTTTAGCACTACCTTGAATTAAATTAATAATGTCAACATTCATTTGAACAACAATGCTCACTTTTATGCCCAATTTGCCATATTCCCCTTTTTTATATACTTGTAAATAATGATATATGTTTTTGTATGAGTTTGTAAAATTCAGGTACATAACATAACAGAAAAATAAAATAAAACAGTATATACTGGTGTCTACTGAAAAACCGTGCTAATAAAATAGAAAAACGCCCAGTTTCCCCGAATTAAGCAGTAATTTTTCGAATCAGTTTCAGGAAATGGTATCTACAGCATATGTAGTTCCAGAACCTTATTTTAACAAATATAGTTCCAAATCTAGAATGTTCCATAGAACCTGAAATCCACAAACATTACATAACCAAACTTCAGCGAAGTCATCAAAGTAGAATCGCAGTACATAGCGAGTACACAATCGGTTGACCGTCGCGCGGAGCCAGCCGCAGGCAAATGACAAGGAATTAGTTGGTAATGGCGAGACCATTGTACCTAACTGCCTGGTGGCTCACCTAGACACACATAATTGATTATCCCACTGAACCCTTCTGTGGAAGTTTGGTTTTAGAATTTTAGAACGAATCATTTGAATATTTTGTGAGTGAATCGTAAAGAATGTTTGTGGTGAACCGGAAATTATTCACAATAATATCGAAACGTTTGTACAAGTTTTTAAAGTTTTCTTAAAAGGTCCCCAAAATTGGATAACGAATTGACTGTTGAAACTTTTTTTTGGAAATGCAAGAAAGATGAAATGTTTTCCCTACGTTTTTGGATAATATTTTATGTAATGTTCTTTTCAGTATTAAGGAAGAACTCATGCTGTAGTGGCACAGGTATCCAATACACTTTGGCACCTAATTACCTGCATCTTGCAGGATGTTTTACATAATTATCTCGGCATGTTCTCCGTAAGAGGAAACTTATTGCAAACACCCCTCCCAGGGGAACCTAAGAAAGTCGCGTTGGCACAGCTGGAACCACGTGTTGCAGTAGGTACATGGTCAGATTATAAATGCAAAGAAAAATAGTCCTTAGCTTCATAAAAAAGTCTTATAATGTATTGATTTTGACAAAGTACAGATTGAAGTTCTTCTCTATTATCCCTAATACATCAGTTTACAAAAAAAAAAAACTTCGTAGGAATATTTGTTGCATATATTTGCTAGTAACACTTAAGCTTATTCTATTAAAATAATCTAAACAAACCAAAAAAAAAACACACTCCAAAAATGCATTGTATATTAAAACATCTGATCAGAAAAAAATGAAACAAAACCCCATGACACACATTGTGAGAATCCAGGTAATTAAATCAGGAATAAAATTCAAGGTTGGTATATGTCTGAAAAATCTTATTTATCTGTGTCAATCACCGGCTTTTTTACTAAGACGGATCTGTCACAGATTATCTCAAGCCATTATTCATTCCTTTGGTTGGAGGACCAATCTGACAGCTGTCTTAACCCTTTTTAACCAATGAGAATGTCATAGGCGCACGATTTACATTGAGACGTTTTTTTTTCGTCCCAGCTTAGTATATTAAGCGCTTTTTTATTACGTTTTAATATCCTTGTTGTTTTTTGTTTCTGTTTAGATAGGTGGGGATTTAATTATTTTGTTATGTGTCTTGGATTTTTGGGGACGACTTTCAATGTGACAAGCCCGCCACACTATTCCCAAACCACTGCAACTCCTGAAAACCAGAATCAACAGTGGCGACTAACTAGACAATGAAGCCCGACGAGTTCCATAGAAACAATTCAACTGTCTTGGATTCCGCAACAAAATTAATCAGAAAAGAACAACGAAGGCGTTAGAAAAAAACGTAATTTCCATCTTCATCATCTTTCCTCCTTATCAAGCAAGAGACAGAACAGATTTAGGCCAATAAGCACAATGGGACGTTTACAACTGGGTCTTGGGCACGACTGTGAGTCAGTTACCTTGAAAGTGAACCTCGAAAACTAGCACCTATCTACTGATCTATATCAACCAAAACTTCCTTTACTTGACCTTAGTTTTTACCTCCTCTGACTTGCTCACTAAAAACTTATTTATAGATGATAGTTCTATGAGTATGTCCTACATTTAAGTGTAAGGTAGACTATCCTATAACGCAAGATAACCTTTAAAAAAAGGACAAGTGTTTTCTTATGTCTCAATTTGTAGCCACTGTTTTAAAAGTCTTACGCGTAACAATGGTTGTTGATACATTTCCATAATTAAAACTTAATTTTTCAAATCCCTTACTACAATTCAATTTGACAAAAACACGTGTAAAACCATTAAACTGTATGGAACAAACATTTACTAAATAACAGTAACATACAACGCGACACCCATTACCTAATAAAAAAACAAGCAATAATATTATTTATTACCACAATAAACACATTTTAATTAACGTTATCTATTCACAATCGCGTAATTAATAGCAGCAATAAAATTAACCCGCCATGTTTCAAATAAAACGGTTGAAACAAAACTTCCTAACATAATAAACGATACTCGTAATACATCATTTGTGTAGCTATCAATAAAGCGGCCGAATCTTAACATCTTACTAACATCTCAATTTCTTGTATTGGAAACAACAATAATATTTCCTGAAACAGGATATTTATTTAAAACAAGGCGTTGATAAAGTAATTTTCTTTTAACCTTAACCATGTCTTTATGGAGTGGTCATTACTTAGCAATGGTACACAGCCCGCTCTGAGCAATGGCTACGTATTAATCAAAATGCCATATTTTTGTCTCGCTCCTTTTGTACTTCCGTTTCTCTCTCACTAGTCACGGATATCTCGTTTTTATTTGTTGCCAAGTATCTTTCTAAAACGTTAATCTCACCAGTGAAAAACAACCCCTAATTGTTTTAACGTTAGTTCTTAATTCAAGTGTATTATTGTGCTACTTATTACCTTTTTCGCTGGATGATCATACTCAGGTTCTGCAGTCTTACTCTCCTGAGACGAAATTCGGTCTTTTTTTCGTCTCTCCATCACAGATCCTTTTTTCGTTTTTTCAGAATAGACGTAGGAAAGCGTTCTTGCCTTCGTCCATTTCTTACGCATTATCTCGTAATCATTAGTTTCACCATTTCCTTGATAGTAAAAGGTTTTTCGACAACTCAATTAAGTAGATAGATTACTTTTACACTTTCGCTTCACTAACGTAAGTAAATATAGTGCTGAGATATTTTACTTACTTCTACTTTGTCGCAAAATTCGCGAAGCTTGAGAAACTAGGTATATACTCCACTGTACTGTGACTTAAAAACACGTAATCATATAAAATTAATGGAGTTCTACAACTGCCTTAACTTTTGACCTTAACATTATTGATATCGTTTAAGCTTACCAATCTGCAACATATTAATCGTATCTCTGTAACAAGATTATGGAGTCATATTAATATGTTATTGATTACTCGAAAACTAAGTGTCAAATTCAAGTTTGACATAAGGAAAGAAAGTTTTTATATTCTGAATTAGTGTTTACTACTACGGTCTTCAATCTTTTGCACCTTGGCCTTAGAAAAAAATTATTAGGTTTAGTTTTTTTAAGTCGTAGAGAAAGTCTTTGAAGCTAATGGTCCTTTTCAGAATAACAGAGAGTTAGATATAGGTATACTCTGCTTTCCTTACACTAAGGCGAATTTCGTGAATGAAACCGAACCCAACCAGCACATTTAATCCGCCTACAAAAGCTGTCAGTGTCTCTATCCAATACAATCACTATATTGACAGTTCTTGGACGCGTTACTTAACTGTGTAAGTCCAAGACTGAAAAACCTATGTGTACTTAAGATATGATGTACACAAAAGCTGTCGGTATAAGTAATATATAAAAAAAAAAAAATTGATAAAATTCTCCCTAAAAAAATATTTTGAGATTTTTATTGTTTTTCTATTCCGTATTCATAACTTTCAAGTTCAATATCGTAATAATTCCCAAACTTTTACCAGACATAGTAATTTTATTTATTATTTCATCTTATATATAAAATTCTCGTGTCACCATGTTCGTTCCCATACTCCTCCGACACGGCTGGACCGATTTGTTTGAAATTTTGTGTGAAAATCGGGTAGGTCTGAGAATCGGCCAACATCTATTTTTCATCCCCCTAAATTTTAAGGGTGGTGCACCCCCAAACATTTTATATGGCAAAACAACGTTTGCTGGGTCAGCTATCTTATATATAAAATTCTCGTGTCACAATGTTCGTTCCCATACTCCTCTGAAACGGCTTGACCGATTCTTATGAAATTTTGTGTGCATATCGGGAAGGTCTGAGAATTGGCCAACATCTATTTTTCATACCCCTAAATGATAAGGGTGGTCCACCCTAAACATTTTATATGGCAAAACAACGTTTGCTGGGTCAGCTAGTTTCATATAATAAACAAACTAATCACTTATCATCACTGTGCCTGCAGCTTCTTCACATTACCACATGTTAGGTACTTGTCACCGCGCTCTCTCCCTCCCTGCTGAAGTGCGTACGTCATCACCCATCGGCCATGACATATACCTGTTTCTTCTTAAAGATCGCGGGAACTTGGTATTTCAGTTTGTCGTATGAGGTTGGCATTTTGTTTTGTAATTATGTAGGTACGGCAGATGTTTTATAATATTCGAAAATGTAGTGTTCGTTTTAGAGTTTGTCCAATTATAGCACAAAAAAAACACTAAATGACTGATCTCCTCGATTTCCTAAATTCGGAAAAATTTACGAACAATTTCGTAACCTTAAAGAACCATCGCTTTTGTTTAGACATAGTTTAGTTGCAATAACTATTTAGTACCCCTGTCAAGGCCTACTACGTAAGATTTTTGCTTCAGCAGTCCTGCTGAAAAGAGAGCCTTGTTTTGTCCATAGTGACAAGCAGCTTCAAAAATTGCGCGAGAGCTTAGCAAATCGTAAAAATGACTACAGTAAGTACGATAAAGTGTCACTGTCTTGGTATTGATTTGATCTTTAACCCAGCACTCACAGCTAAACCTCTGTGGTGCGCCTACGCAATTAACGGATTCCTTCGTAGTTTTTTATCTTGCGCCGATATACTGATACAATTCGGCCTAGGGCAATACATAGGCCTATTCTATTGTAATCCTACACTAACCACGCGGGTCAATAACCTTGTCACACCTCTGACAAATGCTATACTCGTAACTAATCACTATTAAAAAAACCTTACTTACCTATTGCTTTTGTTTGGTGTGGCAAAAGCTTTAAATCATCATCATTTGGTAGTCTTGTTAGAACCATTGTTGACTAAAGGCCTTCACCCTTTTGTTTCATGATCTTCCTATCTATACGAGTCTGATCTTGGTCTTACCAAAGGCTCTTTGTAGACAGGCTTATGCTCCAAATATTGGTGCAATTTATTCAAACTTTATCCAGTTCTAGATTTATAGAGGCCACTTCAGAGATCTTAGACTTACTAGACTAAGATCAATCAATGAAACCTCTTCTCTTTGGAAGACTCAAGATCTAGCACATCCCAAAAACGTCTTCGTCCATCATCACCAATCACCGATATTTCTCACAAGTGTCACGTCATTCATCATCAAAACCAGTGGCGTGCTACTTAGATGGTGATCACTGTTTTATCGCGATCGAAGCCAGTGTTGGTACACGCTGGTGAACATTTGCATATAATGCTACGTTGCGACGCCATTCGTCAAATTGTGTGAGTGACACCAACTTTGTACGGGGTGTTCGGATTTTGAAGGATATTTTTTTTTTTGAAGTATTAATAGATCTTTGACAGTTGTTACGGTTAGTCAAAAGCCCGAAAGACTGATTACCAGTCTTACCAAGGGGTATCATGTTGCCAGTAACTGGGTTGTGGAGGTCAGATAGACAGCCGCTCCCTGTCAAATACTGCTATTGCTGTATCCGGTTAGACTGGAAGCCGACCCAACATAATTGGCTAGGCAGACGATGACATTTTTTGTAAAGGGCTTTCATTTTTATTTGAAGGCGATACTTACGAAAACTTTACTTCTAGCATATGATAGTACACGTTTACGTAAGGTAACCCTTAAGCTCAGTACATACAGAAAGCCGATTTGAAGTTACGTGTAGCATTTTTGGCACTCATATTTTGATCTCTTTCTATTAATGTGTATTTGTGATACCTATTACAATTTTGCTATGCATGCAGCTACCTTCTTTTGATGTACGTTTGACTGCTTAAAGAATTAAATAATTAATAAAAGTGTTCTGTTATCATCTAAGATACTTTTTCCCATGAAGAGTAAAATAATAATTTTACTGCATCTAATAACACCATTATTATTTGAACCAAATATGACTCCACATTAAAATTACCCTTTATTACATCTTCATTACGCAGCGGAACGAAAATATATAAATGAGCCGTAATAAGTCTTAAATTCATTGTTGCGAATAATTCTCATAATCAATTTATCTTTTCAGATCACGAAGCCGACGTCACAGCATCTCCTGCAAGAAAAAAAAAAAAAAACAAATCAATATTCAACGCATCGAAGAAACACCATATAAATGAAAACAAGGGAAGGGTAAATAAAACCTATAGGCAGAACGCATTAAGGTATTCGGGCAAGACGCCATTGTTGTCATATCGTGGATAAACTATGACATTAATCAATGGAGGACAACAATAGTACCGCTCACCTCAAACCGAACTCGTCTCACCGGCACACCTTGAGCCTTATCGCCTTCTGTGAAGTACTAGACTTGAGCACTGTGGCGGTTCAAGAAAAGCTGGTTGAGAGTATCAAGTGAATACATCTACATAATGTGGGTAACAACACAACACTAGATAACGGTTATAGTGACGACGATTCCATTCTACCCACGTGGTTATTGGAAGCTTAAGATACAAGTGCTTATGTACCAGATGTTGGATTTTATGTTAATAAAATGTTTATTTTATAAATTTTTATTACTTATGATTTGTAAGACAATACTGCTACTGTTCTTTTTTATAGAAAACATGGCTTTCAATCAAGACGAAATTACATTATATAGAAATAAACACTTGTCCGAAGCATACATACCTAGAAACACCACATCATTCCTGTGTTCCTCGGAGGCTAAGGCGTAAGTACCTGTAGTACACCCTCATTTCGCTAGTTATGTTTAAGTTACACGTAATAGGGTGCGAGTCTATTGCCATCTGTCAGACCCTTACACATGAATGCACCATCCAGTCTTCAGGCTGCTACTGAGAAATTCCTGATGAAAAAACTCAATAACTTTGACTGACCTGGGAATAAAACCTAGGACCTCACGCTGCTGCTGCGGCGTAAAGTAACGCTTGCAACCAAAGCATAGGTAACTAGCACTAATACAATAACAGCTAACATCGTAAGATTTTAAAGTAATTCCTGATAGATTCATAAAATTCTGTAAATTTTAATTAAATTATACAACATATGCATTCCAAACACGTTGTCCTCACCAATACCGTTAACCAGGAACTGCATGACGCAGTCCCAACTGAAACCGAAAATTAATTTGTGATATGCAAAATCAAATCCCTAACGACACTCACATTCATTCCCCACCATTTCACTCGGCTCATTAATCACAAGGGTTCCTTCAACGAGGACAGATAATTTCATTAGTAGATATGTGGTATGTATAGTTATCACAGAATTCACGGAAAGTTAGCGTTCATCATATATCTGGCCCCTTTGTGTAAGGCTGTCACTTCTTCCCTTACACATTGCCAAGATGTTTACTCTGGTTTCTCGAAAGTGTTGAGTGATAATGTAGATCTGTTCTTTTTCTGTAGTCTCAAATTCAATAACATTTTTTTGGTTGGCAGCTTTAGATCCACGTTAAACCTGTTTGCTAAAAGAGTTCATTCACCGCTGAACAAGATTGAGTCATTACCCCTCAATCGCCAATCAACGCATTCACCCTTGGGCTACTGACGCTTTTAATAATTTTATTAAGTCCAAAACAAACTACGTTAATAAATATAGTTGTTAATCATTTAAAGTCGTTCAACTTTTAAATAAATAATACTCCGTCTTTTTTTATTTGACTAACCCTATTACTATTTCGTGATAAAACTATCGTCGTGTCATCTAATTCGTTTTCGAGATGCCTTAGTAAAATCAAGATCAAAACTCCGACCGCCCCTGGCTGGGAAAAGCTAGGAAATAAGTGACACGCGAAATACTAGCTGTGTTGTAGAGCGACGAGATTGGTTCCCGCGACACTGTGAGGCCTTTGTAAGGCTGCACCAGGAATCTGCTGATATCCCGTTAAGATTATTATAAACAACATTCAACCACCAGGATTGATACTTACAGTTTCTTAATCATTCTACCAGATAGTAATGAAGTATTAAGTGAAAGAAATTGGAATTACATTGGTAGGTACTGGAATTGAAATTGATTGCTCAAGCATGAATTAAATGTATACAAAACAAAGTTGGTTTAATATTATGACCAGCTCATACCAAAATCCAAGCAGGAAGTCTTAAACTCAATTATATTATTTAAATTCTCGTTTCATTTCTTTTTGCTCTCGGGCCAAAGTTCCAAAATGTGGGCAAGGAAATAAACAAAAAGTGGGGCAACAAAAATATGAAGGAACCCCGCTGAGCTTATCCGTAGACACGCAATGATATTAGAGAAATCGGAACACCGCATTATTGTACCTATAACAACGATGACAGCGGTACGCGGCGGTGCTGAGCGAAGCGGAGCGGAGCGGAGTGGAGCGGAGAAATGTTGTGTTAAGCGGTAAAAGGTACAAGTAAGGAAGGAAACGCAGAGTTAGTTGTCAGGAAAAAAATGGCCATACAAAAAAATCTTTTAAATCTGATTACTTTTTGTTTGTATGGGTAATTATTATGATGACTGGAAAAGGTAAGTCACCCAACTGCAATCATGAATTAATACTAGTGTTATCAATAATTTATTGGTAACAATCTGCAAAAGTCTGCCTCGTTGGACTAGTTTTTGCAAGCGCTCCTGCTGTGTTTGAGGCCCTGGGTTTGACCCCAGGGTCAGGAAAGGTGGGTAATACCTACTACAGATACACCCTGAGGTGTATCTGTAGTAGGTATTACCCACCTTATATACTGATATAAACTTCAGGGAATAAAGGTGTGATGTTCTAAACTAAAAGAAGGGATCTGGCTGTGATGAGAAACTAATTTTACTCGTACCTTCAGTTGTTTTTAAATTCTTTCCTGACTCTAGAATTTACCATCCTTTTCACAATATTTTCTACCTCTAAAAGCTTGTAAAATGAGTAAAAGAAGGTGACATCCATATGTTAGCATGCATTAGTAACTTCGTAATAATCTATACGTACCCTACGAACATAATCTCACTTATTAATCACATCAACACCTACTTGAATAATGACGTAAGTATTAACGTAACGTGTTACGTTGCGTTGATTGAATTTATTACGAGAAATTTCATCAAAATGTGGTGTTAGTGTCACCGATGCAAGGGACTGGTTTTGAGGTCAGAGACTTGTAGTCGATGTAGTGTCTACAAGCTCATTATTTTTAGAAATCACATCTGAGTTAATATAAGTATTAATAACAAATATTTTAGGATTTATAATTCTGGTTTACCCATTCACAGTGAGCATGTCTGTTACGTCATATACTTAGGAGTTTACCCATATATGAAGTTGGATCAATATCAATCCCTGGCTTAGCCACTACTAAAGTTATTTCGTGACTCGTTCATTTGTGTAGTAGTTGAAGTTTCCTACTACAAGTACCCTTAAAATAAATTCTTTGTATCTCAAATTCAGAATTTTGTTAAATATTTTCTATTTCTTCTGTAGAAGAAATAGAAAATATTTAATTTTTTATTTAATTTGGAAGGATTTAATGTATTAAATCCTTCCAAAACCCAACCATCCCCGAATTCCTGCACACCTTAAACTAGATTATATCTTCGCTATGATTACACGCTTACCAGCTGGTATCCGCGGATTATCTTTATTGAATGCCACACGCTGCTCACAGCACGCCGCCAAACATAACTTACTGCAGACTACGAACCGTGCAATAAGGGCTTTATCTCGTTATTTTTGTCTAACTAGCATTTTTGTGTGTAAGTTTTTGAAAGGTAAGAAAATTGGCAATAACTTAGAGCTGTTTCGAAGTAGAATTATTGAGGAGCAGAATATCTATGTATACCTAACCTATAATATACTAAAATGCAAGATGATAACCTAAAAGCCCTTTTTATCCCAACGGACAAATCTAGAGCTGATTTAAATGATGCTGTTTCAAATGGGATGGTCGTTTACAAAATTCCAGGAACACAATTGCTTAAGAGCTGCCAGATCTAGTCCAATAAAACCTAATGCATAACAACGATTATTAAGTCGTTACACTATCAGGTAGGAAGTATCTCAATTATTAAGTAATCTGGCTATCAGAGGATGCTAGGGTATTTGATCTGTGGTAGCGTAGGAAGGTCCAGACGAATCGTGGAACGCAACGAGAAGATTCGAGGAGGTTATTAACTTTACTAGATGTTGTTCGACTGACTGACGGTGTCCTAAAATGCTTTGTTAAGCTGTTTGGAAGAAGGAACTGTTTTTAATATTATGCTGACTGTCGCAGAAGTATCTAAGTATAGAATAAAATATCAAAGGATTTAGAGTCCACTCCCGGCTACTCTTGATTCGAAAGGAACTTAATATTAGGAGTCTGTTGGTAAATATAGGTTCTATATTTTAACTTTATTCAACACTTTATTTTTTCAAAACAATAAGAAAATAATATCTCACTGTAATTATTTATTTAAATGAATTTCAATAAGTCCATTTATTATATCACTTGTTATCATTAAAATATTTATTTATAAGGCACTCCTCAATTTAAGTAAACCCGCATGGCGCTGTGACGGTTCAAAGTTACAGAAAATGTGAAGATTTTTTTCAACATGGCGTTGGAATGAGTAATGATTTTTTTTTACCGTTGCGATAAGATTTCTCCCTTACGTCGATTAATAAGTTTTACTTCAAAAAATGATCTTCATAGGTGTAGTGAAAAATGCAAAATTTCACGAACCAGAATGTAAGAAAAAGGGGGTTCAATAATAATCTTTGAAACACAAGCTAGTAGTGATGTAGTTTTGATTTTGGATTATTTCTATCCAAACATTAGTTCTTCACGTTACATCACTGTTAGTAAATCAATTGATTAGAACCAATATACTATCCTTAACTTAAGTATTTTCTGCAAAAGTTCCCGCAATTTTACGGACACGTTCGTATTTCCCTTTAGGAAGAAATTAATGCGACGCGTCCATCTATGGGAAACTGGCTATCTCACACTGAAAGAACTATCTAATCTTATGGAGTGAGTGCTTTCAGGAAATACACAACACGTAATAGGTGATTGAGAGAGAGACAGAGAAAGAAGAAGACTATTAAGTAATTTTGTTCATTTGAGGTTAACAGGCAGGAAGATTTAAAACTGTTGTATAAGGAGAGATGTTGTGTTGTTTTCACATCATGTTTGTATTACATAAATTAATGTGGGTTTTTCAGTAATGCTGTTTTAGACTAAAAAAATATTATTTTTTAAATCCAAACTATTCTAGAAACATAGCTGGTGAAATGTGAGTGTACTTTAAGTACACCTCTAGCCAACCCTACGTGGAATACAGGCGTGATATTATGTTATGTATGAATAATCGCCATATTTCCTTATTAAACAAATAAAAACTAGATTCAGTTCCGAAACGCAAAAACAACATAAACATTAGAAAGTGCAATAGTTTGCTCAACATAAAAATGGCATTAAGAGATCGTGACTGTACACTTGGCATCACGAGTTGCCTATGCAAATGATGTGAACCAACCTTGGACCAACAAAGGCGCCTTAACCGACACCGACCATTGTTTTCCAATAGTGCAAGAAAACGACACTCTTCACAAATACACGGACCAAGTTTAAAGACGAGTTAACACAGAAGAACACTGTGTCGTTTCTTAAGGTGCTATCATTAATCATCAAATGAATACCGTTAAATAACATCGCATTACATTTAAAGAATATTTTGTATTTGTAAAACGGCAACGAATGACATATGGTAGGATTATACAGTTTTTTAATCCGTGTGTGTATTTGTGCGTATTAGTACGTAAACTTGTTTTGGGATAACCTATTTATGAATCCATGCAATTATTTATAATTATGTAGGTACAGGCTTATTCCTCTTGATTCAATCAGTCAATACCTCTACGTTTTTATTCATAATTTTATGTAACGATTACGTAAACTTGCATTGTCAAAATCTGCTTTGATTTAAAAAAAACTTTACGAATTTTACCTAATTAGTAAAATAAAAGTATTTGTAAAACAACGCGTTAGTTTTTTTCATTACTCATGTTACAAAATGCAAACCCACTTAAAATGTAGGTATATATTATATATTCTGTGGAAAATAGCTTTCGTTTGGATGTTATTAAAGAAATAGGTTTGTACTCTATGCTTAGGTTAGTACCTATCTATATAGGTACTTCACAATCACATATTTTGCAAAAAATTGCAGTAGTAATCTTACAATAATAATACCTAATCTAACCTACATATCTTGTGTGTGTATATCATCAGTAGGTTGTTTTGTGAACAAAAAAAATGATAGATTTCATTTTGGTATTTTAACATCTGCATTGGCAAAATCTTGAGAATGTAACTAGGGCTGCGAAAACGTATTTTCTATTTAGTTCGAAATAGATTTTGATATCAAAAGCTTTTAGAAACTAGCAAAATTTGTAATTTGCCCCAAATATGATTCCAGCGGCCGTCGGCAGTGCTCTATTTCGGGACTATCCGTCGGCCGTAACACTACCTGCACCAAAAAGTTTCAACTTTTTCATGTCCCTCCAGATATACTCTCCTACTTATTTATACCGAGAAGTCGTTTAGCAGTATAAAATATCAAACAGGTGATAAAACACGAAAACTTGGCACACTGTCAAACAAATTGACATGCACATCGGAAGTGACATTAACAATCCTATATAAATACCAACAAATTGGAGTCAGATAAAAATAATCTAATTACCAATCAATATAATAAGGTCAAAGCTTTCATTAGGGTCTAATTATTTTTTTAAAGTGTTCGTATTATAATGTTGAGCAGCACAATTTGTGTTAATACATTAATAATTCATGTAATGAGTAACGGTGAAATTAATAGCTTGATGTCGATCAAAGAACATATTATTAGCATTAATGGAATTTATTATTACCTACATTGTACGTGTAACATGTCTTTATTTTTAATTAGCAAGTAGATAAGTAGCAGTGGTCCACACCACGTCAAGCATAATAAGTTTATGTAGAAGATTTTAAAAGCTTTAAGATTTTAAGATTTTTACTTTGAAATATTTTCTAATTTTTACTAAGTCAAGAAGTATACTTAATACAGGCCACGTTATTTTTTTTATAGTTATAAGCATCGTACATACTTTTTATTTAGGTGGGGAAACTAGTTCTACATAAAAATAGCTAATATAATAATCAGCTTAAAAGGCGAGTGAAATAAAACATAAAAATAAGCTTAAATGTTCAAAGATTGGATTGATATTAAAGATGATTATAAAATTACGTTGGACATCAGTTCATCAGCAGAAGCACCTGATAAGTGGAGGGAGCTGAATAATTAAAGGTTTGTAAATTGCGTTATTACGAGGGAATATTACATTTTTTATATTCCAGAAAAGGACGTCAACAAAGAACATCTTAGGAGACCGATGAATATATGATATAATTTTCATGGAAAAAGTATGCCAAGCTTTGTCGAGAATCTACAATTCGGTACAGGCAGGGACAACAAAGTATAGAAGAAGATATCCTGGGTATCTTATGTCAAATACACACGTCTATCTGTGACTGATCTATGTAGATAGGTCATCTACCTACATTAATTAAGATCGCTGAACGCAACATTGACAGCCAAAGAATTCGTTTTTGAATTCCCACGTTGAACTATTTATTGGTTGATATAATTAAGTAATTATTCTACTATGTAAGAGGCTGAGAATAGCCGAGTGTCTGCCAACACTCATAATGATCGTTTGTAAGAGCTAGGTGATGAGATTAATGACTTGCGTGTGAAGCAGGTAAATTATATGCGTGTCATTTTAGAAAGATCTTTTTTTTAGAGATCAGTTGAGAGTATCTACATTCAAAAACACATGGGTGGGAAGGCTTGGAAGGAAAGCTTGTCAATGTTGACAGTCGTTTGGTTGGAGATAAAGAAACAGGTGAAGAGCGAAACATTGATAAGTACATTGGAAGTAGGATAATTACTTGTACGATAGGATTTTTACTGATAGCGTTTAAGCAATTCGATAGATATTTATTTGATACTATACTATACACTAAATTGTAAGTGTACTTGCTAGTATTGCTAAATTTTGCATTGTAAGTTTACTTTAAAAAAACCTTTTCCATGTTCTTATAAATCTCATCAAGATGCAAATGTGCAAACCTACTTACATAACCACTATGTAATTTTAGAAACGGTTACAATAACTTCTATTGAAATAATATAAAAAAAATTGCTATGAAAATAATAGAGCAGTTGATGATATGATAATATTTGTGTAATGTTCAGGTTGAAAGAAATTCCAACTTCAAAAGAATTTTATAAAGATCCAATCATGTAGGTAAATAATACATGCAGTGAATTAAAATGCATTAAAATGATGCACGGGTAGGATCTTTTACTACAGTAACTTAAATGTGTAACATTTCATCATTACATTTTCACACATAAGTATGTAGTCTGGCATCAAGAACAAGAGTTCTTAAACAGTAGTTAAGGAGTAACTCATTGTTTGCTTTATTACAATTAAAGAAGGTAGTTGTAAGAAGTCTCTAATCAGTTCTCTTTTTATTATCTACAGGGTACCTACTTTCTTAAGCTTCAGTTGTATTTCTTAGTGGGGCTTTCATCCTGTCCATTAGATTTTTTTAAGTTCTCTTGTTTGTACAAAAAAGTGTGTGTTGAGTATTTCTTATTTTTTGGTTTACTTCATATTACCTCCATCTAAATTCGTATCTATTTTTGTATTATCCTTCGAAGCTGGTATACCTATTCCATTTGTGCTCGAGTTAAAAAATTCAAGAGATCGCAACACAATATAGTTAGATATACATACCTATTAATATACCTACCTACGTATAGTTGATACGTGCTTCCCTTAAGTGACGTAACTGCTCCCCCGCGCCTGTTGTGCTTCAAGCTGAACTGAGTAAAAGTGCTAATTATAAAGGACAGAAATATATAACTTACCATATATGGGAACAGGACGGTAGCATCTCTATCGGTGTCATCTTCCAATGCAACGCCTGACGTGTATCTAGCGGTCACAAGTTTCTCCCCTAACTTAGTTGAAATAAAATATATTTATTCTTTCTTGTGTTCAGAATCTTTTTCATTTGCTTTCTTAAAATGAAGAATAGTGTTACATATAGAGTTAATATCTGCAAATAAGCCATAGAAAAACTCATAACAATATTTCTTGTTAAGGCCTAGGTGAAGTCCAGTGTAGTTTCTGACTGATAAATCAAATATAAATGTATTTCTTTAGTGTTTAATTCATTACCTTTCTACAAAACAAGATGTTTTAGAAGATTTTTGTTTATTACATGACGAATTGTACCTTGTTTCTTTATCAAGTTTTGATCATTCTATTTATAATAGGCATAGGTAATATTACCTATTAATAATGGAACATATATTAATTACATACATTTCCATTCGTTTTATTTAATCTACGAAAGTGTTCATTTTGATTTAGTTTACAAAATAGAAAATGAAATATATTCCTAAGGCCGTTGCAACCTGTTGGGTAGACTGTACACTATAACAAATGAGTTGGGCTGCGTCCGAGTGGCTGACGCGTGGGAGTGGCGCAGCGGGGCGGGGCGAGCGGGGACACCGCCCCAAACAAAATGGCGGCAGCGCTGGCGCCAATTTTGAATTTCATTTTGAATTTGTAAAACGACTTAGAAGAGTTACGTAATTTAAATCAAGGAAAATTACAGCAATTTTGGTTAAAACTATTTAAAAACATCTGAGCTACAAATTACCTATTCAAATTTTTTATTTTCATGTCATATATTGAACATTTAAAATACATGAAAAACAGGAATAAAGATTAAATTTTTAAAATTTATGGGCAAATTATGAACTACTTAATAATGAAAATAAAGCTAATGTTTCGAGGTAGATAAAGACAAAATATCAACTTTTTAACACATTACTACTTGTTAAGAAGGAAAGGACTAGTGATATTGTGATTATATGGTACCTACATGTCAAAGACACAATAAATCATAAGTTAGGTAACGTAAGATTTATGGTCACTTTGGTGTCACTGTGACTCCCACCACGAATTACCAACGATGACGAATCAATTAATAACAGAATGTCAGATAAGTTATCAAACGTGTCAAAAAGCCAATAAAATCAATTACAGAGTTGACTTGTATCTTTACACGAGAACATAAATTAAACTTATTCCTACAAAGGATCGCCGACAGCACGAGTATCTATAAACAAATCGTTATTGCGATTTAAGGACCCATTTAAAAGCTATAAATTTTACAACAGATCAGATATTCAACCTTATACCAACAGATATAGAGTCCACAATCTTTTGGTCAGGAGCAACACCTTAGCTCTCATAAACTATTTTCAGTAACAGCTAAATGAAGAGGCAACTTTTCTATCTCGCTCAAACATTTCTAAAATCTTATAAGCATGAAAGGGACAGGGAATATTTACGAGGTGTTTATATCGATACAGCGGCGTTGATTTAACCATTGCTTTGGTTTATTGCAGTCAATAAAATTGAACGTTATGAGGCAAGGTCGTAAGTGAAAAATCGTCAATGATTTATGTCTTCATCTTGGGACAGTAAGTTCAAGTTTAATGTTGCTGGGCGTTTTGTGTGGTTTAGAACGAATAAATGTATGTTTACAAATTTTTGTTACTCAACACGAGTCACGTCTTTCAATGACTCATTTTTAATTTATTTTGCATGCTGCCAGTCTAACTAGAAATAACCGTAGACAGGTATTTGAATACAAAAGATGATGAAAAATTGAAAACAAATGAAGACAAAACATTTGAAAAGCAGAGTATGCTTCATGAAATGAATATATACAGCACTGATTTTGAAACAGTAGAAGTAGCAGGTAATTTAATAATGCATGACCAAAACCACCATACTTACTGACAAAACTATCATATTTCTAACAACATGACGAAGTCAAGTTGTGGGAAGTAGAGATCGTAAGCAGATACTGGTTGAAAACAATGTGGTTCTTAAACATTTCAATTAGAGTAATCAGAAACTAGTTAGACTTAAATCCATTACAAATAAACGTCAAAGTAAAACTACAATGTATTTGACAATAACAAAGATATTGAGACACTATTCTTATAAAAAATACTCCAAGAAACAGAATCAGAGTGATTGTTCCAATTGCTGGGCATACGTAGAAGATTGTGTTATCTGAGCACGACCGTGAACCCAATCTGTGGCAAGTGCAATGGCACATTGACGAAGCTCATAAATAACACTTATCATCGTTCGCTGAGAGGAGACATCCACCATTTTACTATGACCCCTGTCACAAACAAACTTATGATTGAATCTCTTCACTGTGAAGGATCTTACTTCGTTGGTAGTGGAATTGAAAGAAATTGGATTGTTTACATCCGTTGGTGAATGATAAAAATAGTAAATATATTGGTGCCAATATAAATGTTTTGTAAGTAAATAGGTACAATCTTGCCAAATGCCACACACACGGTGCTCATAATAATATTGTTGATACAAAGACAGTCAATACCAATACAGAATTGAGGTGTAAAGATAAAAACAAATTGTTCATTCCGTATTTAAAAGATAATGATACAAATCACACATCACAATAATTGGATGGATGCATAACTCTTCTGATTGTCATTTTAGACTTTGTGGGACAAAGACCGACAGTCAGACCAATCTGGTATATAACGGTAAACAATACGAAAAAACGACACCGGACTAATTAGAAAAAATAGTTATAATAACTTCCGGCGATCGCTGAAATCACCCAGACAAATACACGCCATTTAAAACCCTGCAAAACCATAATTGCCTCAATTTCAAACTTGTCAAAATCGCATTAGTAGAGATCGCGCAGGAGAATAATGTTTCGCCTTCAGCGTTCATTGGACGTAAGGATTATTAAAAACGCATTAGAGAAGCCACACCTAGTCGTATAAATAGCTTTCGTGAAACAGAAAAAAAACGTAATTTCAAGATTTGTGAGGGGGGAGGTACCAATCAGCCGTAACTGACACGGAAGGTACGAGGTACGGTCGTATCACGCAAAATCATTATTTTGTCGTTAAGCTGACGTATTATAATGACGGTATCTAGAACCACGATCTAGAAGAAAGCCTTTATTTTATAGCCCAAGTTGAGATATGTGCAGCATTAGGCACAGCTGTGTGGAACCTTGACCTTTTTTGTACTTTAGTAAAGTTGTGTGGGAATCTTGAACTCGAAGAGAGTGTTAAAGATTTTTTTTGCTTCTTAGTAGGAACACTTAAGGTGTCTATAGTCTACTTATTTATAATTTCACTTTGAACTTTTTCAAGAAAATATAGTTAAAAACTGTAAACAGCATTTGTGCATGTGTGTGCAACTATGATTTCAAGTTATTTTTTCACATTATCGAACATACAATGTATCAGTAGCAAGAAATTAGTTAAACACAAATAATTTTCTTAAAACTAAGTGGTATGGTCATTTAAAAACTTTAATATTTCTCTATTGAAAGATAATACAGCACTAGTAAGTAGTAAGTTCAATACCTATAAGATAGGCAATTAGACTATCTGTGTGTCTTAATCTAATGATAAGGTAGTTAACAATAAAAATCGAAAAGTACAATCATTATGCTTTATTAATTTCATGTATTTATATATTTATGACAATATCGTCTCGCCTAACCTTATTATGTTACTAATTATAGTTATATTTCATAAATTTTGAATCGATAGGACATAAATGGTAAATAAAATCGTTGAAATTAGGTTCCAATGTCTCTCTACAGACCTAATTTTTGAGTTTTTAGGACAGTTCTCAACAGACTTAATGATCAGAACTTATTTTTAAAGTAAAACTAATTTTTGAAGTTTTACATTTCAAACTCATGGTTTCCATCTGGCTAGGGATTTGAAAATTTTGTGGAACATTGCACTGAAAATATATTACCATCTAAGAGGATTTATAACTGACAATGTCGTTAGTACACCATACTTATTGTAGTACACTTTTTAAAAGTAACAACAAATTAAAATACTGCTTAACTCTAGCAATAAAATTACAACACAAACAAGTGAATTGAGCAATTAAAAATAATTCAACAAAATGCATCCCAGCCAGACAGCTATCGAATATTCCACCCAATTGCAATAGAAGAAAACGTAAGCGAACCTAATTAGCGAATCAATAAATAAATATTGAATATATCGACAATATACAATTATTACAATTTACATTTCACTTAACGAACACAGCACAAAATGAAAAAAAAAAGAAAAAAAATATTTATAGAACCGGCTCACTGAGTTCTTATTTAAAAACATTCACTAATTACAATCTATGTGAAAAATAATTTACAAATAGTACTTTTTTATACATTATTACGAAAAAACGTATAACTTGAATCCTGACAAGATCAACCTTTCTATCACTCGCCAATTTTTTTTTATAATAATATTCGTAAAACTAACGTGTTACGAGTATAATATATATTAGATATTTTTTTACGTATATCGGGTTTCTTAATCAATGATTTTATAAAAATACCTTTTCAAAATGATGTATTACGGTTATACCTGAAACGTCAAGCGCCTCCGTATCTACGTATATTCGTTCGTATAAACACCAGTTTATTTCCTAACTTTGGTATACTGTGAACATGTAACCTCATACCTACATTCCACAAGAGATTTATAAATCAAAGTATCAAGTCCTGCACCTACGATATTGAAGGTAACTTTTGTTTCATTATAAATAAAGTGATTTTCCTCATTCATTTCATTTCCTTTCACCGTGTCCAAGATGTCTCCACGTGACACACATTTCCACAATAGAAGTTCAAAGAATATCTCTTTTATGTTCTCATTAAGTATTTTCTAAATTATAAGCTTCAATCTCGTAACATTTTACAATAATAATAGATTTCCTATGACGTTTATTATCAGTATTTAATTACGTATATGTGTCATCAAAAATCGTATACATTGCACTTGTAAACTGGCCATCCCGCACTAAGAGTTACGCGTATAGAAAAAAAGAGACGATCCACAAATCAAAAACACTCATACCGCAAAAAAAAACTCAAAACGAATAATATCGTTGTTTCCCAAATTAATCTCGATAATTAATTATTCACACTTAAACAATTGTACATCATATAATCTAAAAATTATTATGTATGTATGTACAGAATAGTATTTAGATAGCTTAATTAAGAAATAAAACATCAAATATATTAAATAATAACAATATGGATACTAATTTATTGCCTTCTTATCAATGGTTAATTATAAGAGGTCCTTATGGTTTTGTGATTCAAAATTATTAGAGAATTTTGTTATTCTTTTACATGACTTCTGACATAGTGCTCGACACAGAATTAAACAATAAATTATGGACGTCATATATTTCGTTTTATTTTTTTTTGAATTTCAAAAATTACTATTGATGCCAACTTATAGTAGCTATGAAATAAATATTATGAGACATGTAGTATCAAGCACTATATCTAGAACTCATACAAACGTAATGACCGATTGCAAATCAGTAGTTAATACCGAGAAAATGACAATTAATCAACTATATAATCACATAAATGATGCAGTTTACTAATCATATACACTGCGTTTTTGGTAATTATTGGTATTGAGATTGTTTCTATAAATTAATTTATACTTAACAACTGTAAAAATCTCTTCATCACACTATCATTACTCGAAATCACTAGGTTACGTATTAGTTATAATGTAATATTATCATGAAAAGTCCAACATACAATTTATACAAATTAAACTGTTCTAGTAACTTCGGTCTCGGGGCGTATTGTTTCAGATTTGTGTTCGAAGCTGTCGAACATAATCGTATACACAAAATAAAACGCGGAGAACGGAGTTTGTGATTCGGGCGAGGAAATCTGAAACAAGCCACCCCTAGCTTGGACCGCGTGAACTAAGCTAGAGGCCTTTACTGTGGCGAGGTGGGCGGACTCATATTGTCCGGCTCGTCCCCGGAGCCGGGCTCGCCTTTGGTCTTGTTCTCCTTCTTCCACTTCATGCGGCGGTTCTGGAACCAGATCTTGATCTGGCGCTCGGTGAGGCAGAGCGCGTGCGCGATCTCGATCCGTCTCCTTCGCGTCAGGTACCGGTTGAAGTGAAACTCCTTCTCCAGCTCGAGCGTCTGGTACCGGGTGTAGGTTTGCCGACCCCGCTTCCTTTCTGAAATTAGATAACGGCACACGTTAATACAAAACGAGAAAAAATACAATAAATTAATTTTAAAACACGGGGCAACCCTAACAGACGGTAGACGTTAAAAACTGCATAGGCATTTCTGATAAATGTTGGGTTATTTGTAAACGGCGAACACTCCCGCGCCGAGTTAATTGAAAATTGTTTTGAGCTTATCAATTTGTTAATTGTTTTTGCTTGTTGGGCATCTCTCGACTGTCGGGAGTTCTGGAGTCTTATAGAAATCAGTGTGCTGGGAAATGGTAATCTAATTTGAAACATTAATTCGTAATCGGCTAAGTCAAGAAGTTCTGTAACCCAAGATATTACACATTGCTGCGTATTTGCAACTGACATTACACATTTTTTATCATCAAGTAATCAGTTAAGTTATCTTTTAAAACCATGCTCGTTTAAATGCAAACTAATAAGTTGAGCAGCCTTTTCTATTAATTACAAAGTATTATTAGCATTAAATGGTGTAATATCGTAGTGGAACATGGGCAGCAAATTTGAATCTAGAAAATGGATATATGTACCTACTACAGTACAGTACGTTCGCATTTGAAATCAGGATATATTTTTAGCAAAACCAACTCGGCATCAATCAAAGTAGTCCTTCTCACTACCGACAATGTTTGTACAGTGGTCTTAGTGCTATAATTACATACGGCTATTAGTGAGACGTAAGTAGACGCCTGTAATAAATTTACAGATATTTAATAATACTGATATATTACCAACTTTGTGCATGTCCGCGTGATATTAAGTGTGTATTACGTAAACTGAGATGAACGTGTGTTTGTGAGTGAATACTTGGTCCGAAGTTCCGAGCCGCTACCGAAGCCAATTAAAATAATTTAAGACGCCGCAGGGCTTTTTCATTTTGTAATCATTATTCTTCGAGGAAGATGCGAAGCCTATTATACACGGTTTAGATGATGCACTGAACTGTAATTTATTTGAAGTGAAAAAAGACAAATCTGTGGATGAAACTGCACGTAGCAAACGTGATTATGAAATGAAATGAGTAGATAAGACAGAATCAATAATCTTTCATACAGTACACAATACAATATACTACAGTAAATAGGCAACTCTAAGACTGTCTGAATATATAAAGTCGGGCTAACATTATTTGAGCATAGTTTTCCCAAACTTAGATTTCTGTAGACAAAATAATTTTGAAGAAATTTATTTAACTCAATGTTATTAACCTCAAACTCGCCAAAGTATTCACGAAGCACAAAATACATTCAGAATTGAAATAGAAACAGTTGAAGTTGGAGTTGAAACAAAGCAAAAGTTAGCTGATTATTTTCAGTTCAACGGTAACACGCGAAACGGCTTGCCATACAAGATAAACATGCTAACTTCGAAGAAATACGCAGACACGAATCGCGGATTACATTGCGAATCACACTACCGACGATTTCCAAGAACGACAATATTCATAACGTTGGAAAAAAGAAAGGAGCTGATGACGAACACGACAGTTTGTTACAAGTTGACAAACGAGGTACTGAGAACTATAACGTCATCAATATAGATAACCTCTGACCGGCTAACATAAATCTTAAGATTTCTAGAGGAATTTAACAGAGTGATGTAAAAGAGTCAGGCAGTGTTAGGGTTGCTGCAACGGATTCAAAATTATCGCCCACTTGTTGCTCGGGAAATTGATAACAACCTCATCGTCCTAGCCGGATTTTGGGACGCATTCAAGTATATCGTGTTACCGTTACATGGTCTTAAAGATTCAACGGTGTTTGAGACAATAACATTATGAGCACATGATATTATGTCACCATTTTGGTATTACATATTTTGAACCAACATGAAATGTAATTTTGAAATCAACTTTGAGGTCTGCAGAAAGCTTCTATTCTCTTACAAAAAATACATCTTTATCGACAGTTGCTATATTGCAGACATAAGCAGTGTTCAGTATGACCAGGCTTCGTTCACATCTGAGGTAAGTTTATTATTTAGATGGACAAAAACTTGAGAACCTCAGAACTATCTATTGGTGGAACTAAAAGCATTTCCCTTTTAGATGAACAGCAAACATGAATGAGTTGCTGTATGATAGATATCTCACAGTAACTCATACATAATACAAACACTTACTACACAAGGTAGATACAATCTACCACGGTCTTTAGTTTTCACCACGTTCCTAGACCTTACATTTCATCAAGACAACACACGATCTCATCGGTCATGTCACGCCGAAAATTCCGAAACAATGTCGTATAGCGATATAGCTCATGAAATCCCCTTCCTAGCGGGCTTTATATATTACAGCAGCGGTTTCATCGCACACTCAGATGCATAAAACATGATCCCCCCGTCAGATTTAAACCGTCCGTAATAAGAGCATTAAAGAGGGCACGAAGCAAGCGAGATGCTAGCTGCTAGACTATGGTAGGTCTTAATTTTAATGGTTCGTACCGTATTTGAGATTGATGTGAAGTTAATTGATACGATTTTGATGATACAGTTGCGAGAGTTTCTATAGAAGAAGTCTACACAAATAATATGAGCATTAGAAATCTAACCTTGAAACTTAATGAAAGATTATAAAACAATGTTGTAGCACAAAATATCATTTTTTTATTGTTAGTTAGTTTTCAGCATCTCATATTCCAGGTTTACAAAGAAACATATTCGGAAAAACCACCAACTTTGCAACACTTTTTATTGTTCAAAATACTACTGCTACTATTACTATGGTTTATTCTCCCACTTTGAGCAGCTTCCTTCATAAAACTAGTTAATCATTTCAGGTAATTTGGTACTCTGGATTCGAAATACATTAACACATATACATTGTGTTTTGTTATTTAGCATTCTATAGAGGGATATTTTAGAAGTTCTCACCTCAACTCGATGCATTCTAACTTTGACTTGAAAACTTCCTGTAAAAAGCTACATAACCACCCAGGGGTGTCTCAGACTCATTGCAACAGTCATTTTCTTACTAGAGATACGAATGTTTGAACTCGATGAGCGGTTACGAGGCTTCGAGGGAAGCGAAAATAGGTACAAGAACGAACAAGTTTATTCAAAAATCGGGTGCTAAAATATTCGCGTTTTTTTAATTCCACGGGATCTGTGAGACGTATGGTTGATGGTTAATGTGTAATCCTATAAACGAGCGTCCAAACCGCAGCGTTCAACCCGCTGGTCTGACCGTCCCGAACAAAATCGCAGCTTTAGGAGCGTCGGGCGCAGCGCTGCATGTGTCGTCGGGTGACTATAAATCATCTCGGCCAGGGGAAGGGGCTTACTTTCACGACGATGTGGACAAACACCGGGCATTGTTGAAAATTGGCTACGATGGACCGGGGAAAGTGATTGGTAATGATGTAAGAGATTCTGAATAGAAATACGTTTTTGAAATTGGGAGTTGTATTTCCTTGTCTTTATTGCTTAGCATAATATGTCTATATGTTTGAGTTTTTGTTTCTAAGATACCTGTTATTATTGTAGCGCCTACAGCTATATTTGATGCTTAAAGCATGATCAGCATGCATGGGTTTGTATCGAGTATGATGACTTCAAGACAACCCATGCCTCTCTTTTTATCACTCACATTTCGTAAACTTGAGCGACTCTAAAACAAAATATCCAACTTGAACTCTCTATTTTCCAACTCACGACAAACGAAATTTAATATTGATCAAATCATTTTAGATCTGATATATCGAGCCGCAGAGATTATAGTTAGTAATATTAAGTTCGCGAGTTCGTTTTCCAGGGCGATTGCAACAGAATCCATCCGTTACTAATCCCCTGAGAAGTAAAGGTTGTTCCACATTTATCTGGATAAAGTGCGTGCTAAAATATTGAAAGGCGTGCGCTATCTCACATCGCATTTGTACTGATTACAGCGTTGCGTGTACAAAGGTAAAGGGTCGAAAAATGCGGTCAGCTGCCGCAAACCGGTTGTAACCAGCCTAAACTGAATTGAGATGTATATAGAATTTACGATAAATGGCATTATTATTATAGTATGGAACCGTTACAATGTTATATCTACATCTATTCAAACTTTAAAGGTCAGCTTTATTTGCTTGGCTGGGGTGGAGTTCTTTGTTACATGGAGTTTTAGTATTTGCAGCCTTATAGCTACCACAGGGTAACAAGGCAACAAATGAATTAGAATTAACTAACCGAAGAACTAAAAATATTGCAACAGATAACACTAACGTTGTATGGTAAACTTTAGCAACTGCAGCAATTACAATAGATTCTGCGGTTAAGGCAGGTGTTTCAACAACTGTGGGGACCGTATTTGAGTCGTAAACATAGTTATTTCGATACGCTATGGAAAGTTAAGGTAAGTTCAGCAAAATTTTAATATCAATCCATACTTCCAAGTAATTAAAGTTGGTGTGATGGATTAAGATTAACTTAGAGCAAACGATGGTGTTAATATTTCACTAGAAAATGATGAAGTAAATATCTTCAAAAACTAATGGTTGGAAATTGTAGGAATCGTAAAGGAAGACGCGATCCCTTTAGCTAATAATAATACAAAGTTAACTGATGCAATGGCAGTAGACAAGTGATTGGGCAATAAAATAGAATATAACAAATTGCCATTCAACGTGGCAATGCTGCCAGCCTTCTGGGCACTTTTCCCGTTGACAACGATGAATTTTTTGATGCCCTATGATTATTTATTTTATTTCTTCATATATTCATAATTGTACAGTTTTAATGAAATAAAAAGATTTATAATATAACAAATTCTTCCACTGTAATGTTATGTAATGAAATAGTCCCAAACATTTCCCGCAACAGCGAGTAAAAAAATAAAAACAGGCAAAGCGTGCGAGCCTAAATACCAAATTCATCAAGGGATGACAAGTGAAAAGAGCTTTTAATTTAATTCGTTGCGGTATCGCCACAGGAACACGAAAAAAATACAGCAACAGCTTGAAGCGATATCGACAATCCATAATTCATGTCCTACAATTTCATACATTTTGACTCCACGTCAACGCTATATTTGGGCTACGAAAACCAATCGAATCCTGACTTTATATTCAACGTGACTGAACTCAAAATGCTTTATGAACAGTTGTTTGTTATGACCTATAGCTATGTTGGTATCACTCAGTGTATTGCAACATCGTACATGATATCAAACGGGTATTCAGATTAATGCAATTTCTCTTAAACGCTTACACGTCGTAAATAAAATTGCTGGTTTCCAACGACTATAGCGAAGGTCGATCCATGTTTAAAGTGTTTAATTGATATAGCATTCGTACAAAAATAAATATATGTCGTAGTGACGATTGTTCGGCTTTAAAGTCACCGATGAAGAATTATGGACTAGTCAAGGGAAAATTAATCTTACTGCCCTTATTGGAAGCTTGAAGACTATACTTGATAACGGTATCAATCAAACTTGTGTAGTTACCTACCACGTAATAAAAGACAAATCTGTTCATACACTATAAAGCACTTAAGGTCCAGTTTTTACCCAGCAATCTGATAAGGGCAAGAAAGATCTCTCAGTAGAGATTGGAATAAAGTTGTGTGACCCAAAAAATTTACTTGTGACCTTACAATTGCCGGTCCTTGTAGTCCAACCGGTGTTGAGTAAAAATTATAATGTTATCATAGGGTCCTTAAGATTAAATTTAATAAATTTATTTTATGTATTGTTTATACAGCTTATACAGATGTGGAGAGTAAACACATTTAATCATCAGAAATGTGTTTCTTTTTAAGAAATTTTGGACCCACCAAAAGTCATGCAATGTTTCTTGAAAAAAAAACAAATAAGTACGCAAAATAGGAGATTAACTTACAAATCACGAGCTAAATGATATTGATCAAACAATTCAAAAATATGTCAAAAATAACGAATAAAATGTCTGTACATGACTATAAAAAGGTTGACTGGCAGAAAATGCCTATGGCATTAAGTCCGCCACTGTACATTTGTGTGCTTAAAGTATTAAATAAATAAATAAAATCAAGTAGATAGGTAAACATTGTCAATCAAGTAAGGAAAGAAACTGGTACTTAATTAACAATACATACAAACAAGTGTCATGATCATGTTGTTGAATACCTTAACCATCATCATCTCATTGTTTCGCCTAAAACTCAGAAACGGAATAATAGGCTTCTTCGGTAAAATATTTGCCTTGACTATTTTAATTCAATAAAAAAATACAGTCCCTGATGTACTTAGAAAATCTGTTTTATCATTTAAGTGCCATTGTATGTATATACTCGTAATTTTATGCAAAAACTTGGTCCTACAACAGAACAGGTGCAGTTGATCCATCAAGATAAAGATGTAATGATACCAGGGTCTTGTTCTTTTAAACTGAATATTTCAGTGGCTAGGCCCTCCGCAAGCTGGACCAATGATTTGGTGAAGATCGCAGGAAGACAATGGATGAGGACGGCGAAAGATCGGTTGTAGTAGAAGTGGTAGTGGTCTATGTCAAGCAGTGGACGTCTTTTGGCTGATGATGATGATTTCACTGGAAAAGGTGAAGGCTACGCGAATGGTCTCTATCTATATTTACCATTAACCATAACGATTAATAGTTTAAGAATGAATGTGGAGGTTTACAAGAGTAGAGGGAGACATTAGAAAAGATGAATGGATCGTGTGATAAGATGCTTTAGCGACAATGGAGGAGACTATTGAGATGACGGCAAATAGAGACGGTAGAAGAAGACATGCTGTGACCTCAAATAAATTGGATAAAGAGCAGTAGATTGGAGTAAGACGATAGTGTTGATTTTCCTTCCTAGCAATCTTGATACCGATCTTATGTCTATATAGCTTTATCAATTTTGATCACAGCAACCCATGAAAAGAATCTACCACTAAACAGGTGGTAAATATCAAAAATAATAACGCGTAGCATTAAAACGGCAATGGCATTGTAAAAGCGACATTGGTATACTAATGACATGAACACAATTTGTTGTACATTGATAAAATCCACGGCCAAAATGCGATGGATGACAAAACACGCGACATAATAATTACGAGTACCTCATGCATGATTAATGTGTCGTGTGCGTACATATTTAACCCTACATGCGAGTAGGTATTACTAAAATATATACGTAATATTTGGGGACGTCTCTATGTTGGCTATTCCAGGTTTCTACAGTACACTCTATCCTTCAAGCATTCATTCAATACTATCTTGTGTACTTGGCCAAGACAAAAAAGCAATTAGATTAGACACTATTCTTTTTTTTAGCAAACGCTGCTTTTGCTTCATAGTGTCTTCTGTAAACAGTGTTTCCATTTTGTCAATAAGAAAATCGTTAACCAATATGACACATAAGTCGGGTGACGCATGACAAAAAAGAAACATGGCTACCTAGTTTTGATAAATCATTAATCATTGCCCGTGTTTGGGCGGCCGCTAGATTATGTACTGATGATTACTAGTGGCTTATGTACGCTGCCCTAATGACTTTTGTTTCAAACCATTTGTGTAGATATCTGATATAGTTAACCATGTTTTGGTGCAAGGTTATTTAATTGAGTCTGTTGAGAATCTAGTTAAAATAATAATAATTTTATTTATTTCAGAATTTTGGACTAAAAACTGTGTTAGTAAACTTTATCTTAAATTTAGAATTGCTGATCTAGAACCCGTGTGTAAATCTACAAATTTAGTTTTGTGGAATTTGGATAGAGTATCTTAAGGAAAATGAGACGAGTGAGTCCACGATCTAATCTCTAGCTGGAAACACAAAAATGTTGTTATGAACGAATTAATAATAACCCTAAAACGAATGTACATCTACAAACAGCAGAAAGGCTTCATCACAAATCCGAGCGGATCTCAAAAAGAATTTATAACGTGAACACACAGCCATCAGTCAGTGTTGTGTTGACGCTGATACCCGTCGTGTTTCGCATCCGAAATGGAATGTTATTCACCGAAAATTTAGCTTTGGTGTATGCTAAAAATTACGCGCTCCCCGCCCGGGATTGAACGAAATACCGCCCGCAAAAAAGGTGTCAAATGAAATATTCAAATATATTTTAATATAATTCATGCGGCGGGCGTTTCATTTCTCTCCCTCGTAATGGAATGCTAAATTTTCGGGCGAACAAAAAATATATATTAATGCGCGTACCTAATAGCTTATACAAACTCGTTTGTTGGGTATTGTTGCGCACAATGGGTGCCATAACTCCGCGTCGCAGCCACGGCCGGTGACGTCTTTGTTAGGCTCGCACAGCTTTGTTCTGTGCCCGGCTCCGCCTGTCGACGCGACATCCTACCCGACCTCCGTACCAACACACCTACGGCTCGTGTACTTACACCTAATCGTACACACGCAGTACAATCAAACCATATCAGGGCAGCTCGTGATAGATAATCAAAGTGCCTGCTAATCTTTCCATTACTATATTAAACCCATCCATTAGGTATTAGAACTATGTTTTGAAAAACATGAACAAGTGAAATGTAATGACCTGAAGCTTTTATAAAAATGACTGCCCCCCTTACACGTAGGGGGCTAATTACCAGTTTTGTTCGGGCCATTACTATAATTTGCAGCAGGAAAAGCACGAATGAATATTTGAGAAGGCGATAGAAAGTGAGTAATTGCGTTGGATCACGAAGTGAAAAGTTATGAAAGGTGCGGGGTGGTGATTTTTCAACGCCCGCCCTGTGAAAGCGAAAATCTTAATGAAAAAGAAAATATTCAATCATTTTACTCAAGCTTCGATATTAAAGGTTCCAGTAATGTATGTTGGAGGATATCTAGGTATACGCGAACGTAACAAAAACAGTAGTGGTCCGTGGCTGCCTAAAAATTCATCTCAACATAATGCCGAGCGCGAAACGCATTAGGGCTCCAAGATGAGCTTCGCCGCGGGACAGCGTGCCCCAGGGGGCTTCCCCTGCCCCCGTAAGCCGGGTGGGGGGCGATCTCCGCTCCAGAGAATATTTGACACGGGTCTGGCAGATAGACAGGCCGGTCATGTGTGATCCCCGGGCAGGAAACGGGGGGGCTTTTTTCCGCTCCTCCATCGACGTGGCTACTCCCTACCTACCGGCACAAGTACAAAGATACGGTTTATGATTTATGTGGCACCGTCGACTCGCACATGTGCACGCATCATGTGACGCCGCTTTTTATACACAACGAATGATACGAACAGACTTAATATCGCATTAATGAGTATCGGGCGATGATAGAAATTAATTTCGATATCTAACATGCCAGCTATTAGTTCAGTAATTTGCTGTGTCGGTAATTATGACCGGAACCGTCAAACTTTTTCAACATTTAATGGCCGGTACACTAGTATTTATTGAATTAGTGGCTATCATTCCATAATGTTATGTATCCATTTCAATTTAGAGCGGTTGAAGTTCGAAAATGGAATTTTAATACCACATAATAAGTTCGGCTTCATCGGCTTAGCGGCGGTCAAAGTTTGATTGGCGTTCTATCCCGACGTTTAATTAATGTGGGCCAAGCTATCCTAACCTCGAGTGAGACAAGGACGGAGAGAGCGGGCCAAACAGAGAAAGACGATTTCTGACAATGTTGCCAGTTAATTGGACACAAGTTACTTTTGAAGTAAAAGGACGTAGTTCGGGGAAATTATTGGTCTGAACTTAGTAACTTGAAAGAGGGTACAAGAAAGGCACCTTGTTATTTAGTGAACTTTAACTCAAGTTGGAAACTGAAGGAATGTATTGTGGGAACTTGATAAATTGCTTACTGATGTAAGACTTGACATTTCAACCCTGCTTAGAAACAATGTATTAGAATTCGGAATAATTGAAGTCATCAGTCCTACAAAAGTTGAATTAAGTTATTAAATGATAAGGAAGGTAGCTGTAAAATAATTAAGATTTATCTGTTACCAACACAAATGCAAATGATGGGAATTTTTATACAATACTGTGAGTTTATTCGCTATTGAACAGTTTTTAAAAGATTTATGTAATTATGCATTAATTATGAATTATGTAATACTTGGCTCCGCCTGCGTTTAGTCACTGTAATTTAAAGATAAAATCATTCACCGAGCCCATTCATTAAAGCTTGGAAGCGAGACATAATTATGTTCGTTTTATGTCAGGTAAGTATCTGTACATTCATTTATATTGTATTTTGTTACTTATACTATTGCATTAAAAAAAAATGAAAACGGCGTATTCGTCAGATTAAAAGGTGGTACCTATATAATTACATCAATATTTATGTAGTTTCTAGTAGGTAATATCTCAGTATTATCAACTAATAGGCTAGTTGAAACAAATGAAACAATCAAATTGTTTTTTTTATTAGCAAGCACTAAAACTTTCAGAATAAGCTTACTTACTCTGTACACTTACTTCCAATGAGAGCTTTTATAGCAACAAATACTAAAAATATTAATATAAAATCAGGCACAAAAATTTTACAACACCAATGATTAAAGGTATCAAAAATAACTGGCAACTCCATGTCTCACACATTGACAGCACGTCATACAGCATACGACACGTCAATGTGTGTGTGCCGTCCTATTCGTGAGAAGGTAATCGTGAGTATTCGTGTCTTCGTGAGCATTCGTCTTTCTATGTGTGCATTAGACATATATTAATGGGATTGGTGTATTTCGATGTGGGTGTATGTAATTATAGGACCGTAATGGTTTTTTAATAAGCTCCCAACTTTTTTTACTTTTATATTTTTTGTTTTGTGTAGCAGGTAATCATATTCATATTTCGGCTAACTAGTTATACATAAACTTGTAGCCATGTATGGATCAATGTAGTTTGTGCATAGATTTCATATTTTTTTGCGAAAATTCATTCTGAACACGAATTAACTGTAAGGATTTATAATACTTGTAAGAATCACTTACTATAAATTGGGTAGTATACAAAGTAAATCACAATTATTAAAGAATGAATTCTTTTAAATAAATTAGTCGAACTATTGTTTAACAATTATTTAAATTAGATTGTATAAAAGTATTAATTTTTAATTTCTAAATAAAAATGGATCACAACATAAAAGTTAACATTTTAGAATCCAGAACGTACAAAGTCGCGTAAGCTTGATACAACGCCATCTTACAGGTAGCTTGAGAACTATCAAGCACACACTTATAGCTCTTTCAAGTTGCCCAACCCCAAGTTACGGAGGTAGATTATCTTTTGATCTTGTCATTTCGCGGCGATCTTTTGACGCTTTACATCCATGCAACTTGATAGAGACAAGTTGAATAACTAGTTGGTTATTAATCTTCAAGTAAGTACAGTCCTTTCATAGTTATTTTACCTCTGGCATCAACCCATTTGCAACCTTATAGCAAGAAGATTAAAGATCACTAATGCAAAATCACAGGTAAAATAACTGTGAAAGGACTGTTGGTATGCTAAATGTAGCCGGCACTTTAGTACACTACCTACTTTTATTTGCTGGATTTTGTACTAGAATATCGATCTCCTTTGATTGCCATATGAAAAAAATGTCTAATAACAAGCGAAGAAATAACATCATTTAAATTGTATTTATAGAGTGTCCAAAGATTTCGGAATTTATTCTGGATTTTTCAAATTAAGAATGATACTGCCTATGTTTTAGAACTAAATCCAAATTCACTCGATATAGTAGCAAAGTACCTACCATATCCTAAGTTCAATATTATCGTTCACAGTTGCTTTGTAAACCAACAAAACTCTTTGGACGACATCGAAAAAGTAATATCAAAAAACAGTATAAACGCCATTCGTCAACGTCCCGCTACCGAGCCGAACCGGAAAGTCACCACCGAACAGAATTAGAAATATATTTTTATCCCACCCCACTCTATCCTACTGTGTAAAAAAATCTTTATGCAAATAATAGCACGTGTAAATACAAGGGTAAGTTGGGGAAATGTGGCCCATCTCCTGTGTTAAATAAATAATAACATCAGCGGAAATTTTTACCTTCATCGCTTCAGTTAGGGTAGGAAAGGTAATGATGCAGAAGCTGTACGACAAATTAATGGATAATTCAATTGACGTTTATTACCTTTTGAAACTAATAAAAAAAATAACAAATTCAGTTTGATTGTGTTTTACTAATTTGAATTGACTGTTGCTAGTAATTTAAATACGGTTCTCGTCAAGATATTAGTGGAATTACTATAATAAGGCTATTAAGTAAGACAGTAAATTTTTGAAACATTTGAAGTATTATCGGAAAAATATCATAAACAAATTGTAACGGGGAACTTTACACAAGAAGAATCGCGAAGCGCAAAGCGATCATAAACAGTCAAGAAGTTTCAGAAAGCATAAAAATCGAAAGAAAAGTAGAAAGCTTGGTACAAAAAGAAACTGAACTCCAATCTAGTGAGGCATTTATCGTCATTGTTACTGCACGACAATCGACAATCGATCAAGTCAAACGTACCGACAATGGGACTTATCGCGCACTTTACTTTGAAAATCACTAGGTTTTGTCAGTGATGGCGACAAAATTACTGGAAAATGTTAAATTATGTAGTGAGAAAACGATTTGGATATGAGAAGAAAAGATACCCTGAGCATTATAATGTTCACTTAAGATGAAAATGTTTGATATCAGCTAAGAACTAATAAGGAACCAACAAAACTGGGAAACAGGCAGTAGCGTTGCTGCTAAGTGAGTCTCACTGCGCTCACATGATGTAATTTAACATTTGGAGTCATGCACCTACTATTTAATCAAAATCTTTGAAATGTTCAGTTCAAGTACAGGCCCTTGCCTTGTCTGTCATTTACTCATTCGCAACTTGTCAGCAACCAAATTCCAGCTAGACGTTTGTAAGAAAATACAAACAGCCAACCGTAACACATTTGTAATTGTATTATACATTACTATGTTTAATACGAAACGATTCGAGCTTTCAGTGGCAAGCGGGGAAAATCAGAAGCAGGCACGAGAACAAATACTTGTATTCAATCATCTGGCTTTCACAAAGGCCTCGGGGCTGATAACTGAACAATGAAATGTAACAAGTCGTCTATCCGGCATTGTATGCGAAGGGGGGTGAGGCGGCGCGTAGGGGGGGTTTCCATTATATTTCCATTTCCACCTCGATTCCCCGCGACTTATCGCGGCCTACCTCTCGGACTAGGTAAGTCTATCTTTCTATACCGTTAGTCAGTGTGGCTATACGTCAAATGGTGGCGAAATAAAGGTGTTTTTGTGTGAATTCTGAAGAAAATAAGTCCAGTGGCGTTGATAAAGGGATTTTGGAGAATGATACGCCGACCTGTTTAGGAAATTAGAAGGCTCTTGTACTTAGTTGAAGCGTTGCCGTTTATCAAGATAATTTTAAGGGTCGTTGTTTGGGCTCACGAATATTAGGGAGCAGTAGCACATAGTCTTGATTTACAATAAAATTATAGATACTATCTTCTCTTGCCTTTTACTCTTTGCTTTTGATGACCACTTCGTATATCCTCTTCCTGTTCAAAAAGCTACAGTTCCTAATTAATGTTTTTCCCGTGATTCGATTAATTATCTTGCAATAACTGACCACCTCATAACGTCATCCGAAATTCCCCATTTTATATCTTCATCATCTTCTTCTTGATGTGAAATGAAAAATATATGCAGATTTATCATTTGTCTTTTAAAACTAATGAGTCACATAATTCTATCAGTAAAGCTCGTGATATGTTTTAACACGAAATCTCATTAGGCTACATCAGCTGTATAATCAGACTTTAATGTTTGTCTTTGTCATTCTACACTAATGCCATCCTGTGGATTTGCTTGTGTAGAACCAAATGTTGACACTACTATTGATTAAATTATTTTACTATCTACACATATCTCATTCGTGTAATCTGTATGTTTCTAAGTATTCTTTCATGTAACACATTAAATATAGACATACCAACAGATTGTATTAGTACATAATCATTGCGTACACGTTGCTAGAGTCAGTCAATGATTAATGATTTGTAAGCTTCAAACGGAACGGCGCTCTATTTTCAAACAAACGTACGCGGTGCTCCTATTGGTCGGTTTTTTATTTCAAAATGGCAGCCGATATTTGAAGATAATTAATGAAGGAACGTTCTCAAGTAGATAACATAAGAGCTTTAACGAGATTTTCGGTTAAGTGCGACTATTTGCTACCGTGTGCCTTAAGCACCGAGTATTTTTCATATGCTAAATAGGCACGTCTGGTGTTTAAGAGATAATATCCGAGATTTGTTTTTTACTGGACTGGTTTAAGAAGAAGCTACCCTTTTTGCTTTAAATCTGCAGTTGTGTAATTAATATTTTCGACACCAATTGCAGCCACACAAAAACATAAAACTAGAATTTCGACAAGATAGATGTCTATAAGATTTATGTTTTACAAGGCATTACTAATGTATGAACACCTATTTGTTAATTAATACTCAACCGTCAGCCCTATCTTAATTACACCATATTACTCACATCAATACTGGAACCAACAAAAATAAAAGACCAGAATCCTAACTAAGAGGAATAAAATAAATAAAATTAGAAAAGAGAAATCGCCTGACAAACACCACTATGCAATTAAAAGAGAAGATTCCCAGAATCCGTTGACCAACTGCAAATGAAAGTACGCATTATCACCCAATCATCATACAAGAGGCGTAACCGCTTACATCATCTTCTTGCATCCCACTTTGTAACAATCTATCTCTGCCTCATCAAATCGCATCGAAGTTGGGAATTAATTAACTACGACGGCCAACTCAGACCGTCTGGCAAACAGAAACTAAGTCAAAATTGGCACGTCTTATCTGGCATCTAGCTGGCAGATATTGGTTATGACATGGGTTAGAAACACTTAGTAATAACTGGATTAGAGACAAGCTTGGTATTCGAATAGACGAGTAACTCGATTTTGCATAATCGAATGGGGGTCTTATACAAGCGAACAAAGTAAACTTAATACAAAATTGATTTGTCCAATGTCAATTCAATTATCGAAGCAGTCAAACAATAGGAGAAGACGCAAAAAATACTTGCATGTCATACTCATTGCGTTTTCACTGCTCATAAACCAGTCACGTTCTAATCATTCCATCGACAACAATTATAAATCGATCCTACTCTTTAATCGATTAGCATCTACCAATTATTTAGTTGTTTTGATCATAATCGACAAATAATATATTACTATCTTAGCTCTAGAAGGTTCTTGGTTGGACGTACATCGGTCCACATCCTACGTTACGTAGGGACAGTAAAATTTGGCGAACACACAGATACCATCAGATATGATTTATGATTACATGATTTATACGAATTAAAATGCTTTGTGAGTTGTGTTGTTAATTGCTATGCTGTTAAATTAAGCTTCGTTTTTGGCATGCGCAACAATCTGAATGCATTTCTCTTTAAGACTGACTGATTACTACTATTTGTACGTTTATTTACCGTAAAATATTGGTGCGATTGGAGGGTTGATAGCATTATCAACATGTGGAGTAACACCCCGATCATCAACCTGTTAATACCTACACACAAAAATACTTCAACTTCAATAAAGATAATGTAATCATTAAAAAAACTTCAAATCGATCACATCTTCTTAATATTTAAAAAAATATTCAGCTCAAATATAGACACTAGAGATATCAAAGAGTCTATACACACAATATAAATTGTAGTTGTTGACGCTACCAAGCCTTCGCTTCATTGAAATTTCCGCAATCTGAGACTGCATTGAATGAATAAAGAACGTCTCTAGTCATACGACTATACTGTGTGCTAAGCCAATAGGTTGAAAATAGACATCAGGAAGCTTACCAATAGGTACTGAGAGGAGGGACGCCCGACCACGAACTACCGCTTCATAATACCGTTTAGATGTTGACAATTGTTACTTTAGCACCACTTTTGTATTCACAAATACCTTTATACACTGGACAGTAAAATTATTTAAACTGACTCAAAACTTTCCCGAATAATTATAACTCGGACCCGGACAGTAGCCAAACTATTCCGCGCAAATATGCACGCAAAACTAAACTCGAAACTCTAAACAGCATCTCTATTGCGAATGATATCGCCAATTACAATAGGGGCCCTAAATCAGGCGGTACCACCATAAATTAGATTTCAGACAAATTCAAAAACAGTAGGAGATGGTAGCACAACTTGAGGGTCTTTGTTCGAGATCGGCGTCAGCTAAACAGAAGGTGAGCGCTTTTGTGTCGGCAGTTGTAAATTTTATGAAAAGTGAAATTCCTTTTGAATGCCTCTTCAACTCATAAATAATCCCCGAACAGAAGGCTGGGTATTGTTTCTGGCACTTATTGTTTCTCATCAATGCGCACGTGGAGCGAAAGTGTTTTTGCAAATTTTCGAATCTATTTTCGCTACCTGAGTTCAAGTAATGTATATTGTGCAAATTCTACGTTGACATAGGAATTTGCTCTCGCTTTCGATACCATATAAATCAATAAACAGTTCTGGGTATTACGAGCCTATTGTGACTCTTGTATTAAAGAAGTAGAAGGTTGATCCTGAATTCGTAACGAGTGACGAAGTCTTTACAAATGCTTTTGTACGGTACATGAAGAACTAAGTTTTATTTCGTTAAGTTTCGCTAAGTTTATGTTAGTTTGGGTTTGTGGAGGAGTTAGGTAAACTATTAGTGGAGTCTGCCATAGTGATTCTACAAAAACCTAAAGACTGAATCATTATAGGTGAAGCATATATGATAATCATAAAGGAACAAGTAAAGCTTACCAAATTGACTTCGCATCCAGGGGTATAGTGGGCTGGGCAGCGAGGCATTGGTGTTTGGCGGGGGCTGTTGTGGAGGCGGTTGTTGCGCGTGCATGGACTGCTGGTGCATGGGTGGCATCTGCGTCTGGTGCTGCATGTCGTCCACGGGGTACATGAGGTGCTGCTGGTGTGGTACGCCGTGCTGCACCATGTGCTGCTGTGGATGCATATGGTGCGGCATCTGCTGGGCCTGCTCGAGCGGCGGGCTACCTGGCACGCCTCCCGCCGTCGCCGCCGCCGCCTGCAGTTTACACGACGTGTACACTGCTGGCGCTGGTGGTTGGTGACCATTAGGTCCATACCCGTCCGCCGCTTTTGGACCCATGTGCCCCATCTGAGACGGACTGTCCGGCCGGTAGCCATTTTGCTCCATTTGTTGGTAATACCCCAGCCTGTCGTAAGGTGGAAACCTGGGGTAGGGCATGCCAGGTGCTGGCTGCGCGGGGTAGTGGTGCTGTGCCGGCCTGAGCTGCTGGTCGCAGCCGTCCATGTCGTGGCCTTGCTGCGGCACTGCGCCGTAGTGCGCGTGCGCCTGCTGGTGTTCATGGCCGCCGCCGTTCCTCATGTCGGGCATGTAGGCGTTGGAGAAGTAGGTCATGCTATCGCAGTTGTTGGCGCTCATCGCGGGCCCGCAGCCCGCGCGGCTTGCGTCCGTATCTTCCGTTGCAGATTCTCGGCCCCTCGGGCCGACACTACCTATCACAGTTTAGTCACTACACAAACACTTCGGATTCCATTCACTACACGACAGCTATCGGTCTCACTGATTTGCTGCTCGGTTTTGACGGACGGTGTCTCCTCATCTGATTCTTCCTCGAATCTGAAAAGAGAGGTTGATGCACTTAATAAATCTATAATTAAATTGCCAATGGTCAGGTGTTAGAAAGCGACTATCGGTCGATCGTGTTTGTGTTGGCGAGCTCACAGTTAGCTGCGCCAGAGTCATGGCGTGCCGCTGCCGACCTGACTGACAGACTGACACGTGTCCTAAAGCTGGGACACACACGAAGTCATAAAACCTCATGTTCCGAGTAAAACGCCTATTAGCGACAACCTGTCTGCGATACGGGCCCCCGTTCGTCGGAGATAACTAAGCGGCACATTCTTAAACGCGAGTCATATTTTGGAATCTGTCTTTGTCTGGCTGAAGGAAGTGGTTCCTAAGAAGCGAGACGGCAGATGGAATAGTGTCACGTCTCGAGATCGACATATGGCTGACCCGCCGTCATACCCTCGACATTTCCCAGCAGTTGATGGAGCATGAGTGACAACCGCGGCGCTGCCCGACGATATAACTTTACACGGACGTTAATTTGTGCGCCGAGGTACAAGTGTCACAGAAACCACCGCGTTATCGCCGAATCTCGCTCTACTGGTTTAACGTAGAGAATTTATTGCGTACTTAATACGACAGCTACTAGAATTTACCAAGTAGCCAACATTATGGAACAAAAAATTCAATTAAGCAAATAAAAAACGAGAATAATTTTAGAGTTAAGACAACTTCAAACGTGCGCTTGCGTCATATTTTGCTCAATTTATGGTAAGCTACTGTAAGAGGCAGCTACTGCCTACAACTTTACATTTCAAATGGTTTACAGCATTACAAAGTTACGTCGAAATATTTTCGATATGCTTTGTTAACATCATATACTGAGTAAAAAATCCTTGCGGTAGAAGTGCCGCCCCTAAGGGCCGGCGCAAGTTATTTAAAACCAAAAGCTCAGGCCTCATTAGCGACATTTAATGATGGCGGCGACTCCGAGACAATATGCTTCTCGCAGATGCTACTGTTTTGTTGTGTAACAAACATTGGCATGGGAACATGTAATATTATTATCTGTTGCTAAAATTATCAGCTGAATCGTCCAGACATACCAAAACAATATTTCATATCCTTAACGAGTACCATCAGTACAAAATGGCATCCATTCTATTCCAGATTCGGGTTCAATCTCTCTGTTGATGACACATGAAACCGTGAAAATTCTAAAGACAATACATAACAGCGATAATTAATTTCGAAGCGAGCGTGAACTGAGCGTAGGTACAACAATTGAAAGGCATGCCTACTCGGAAAATTTGCATGTACAGGGCTGGACAATTTAAATTTACGATTTCACCGCCCCTCAGCGGCGCGGCGCGACCCTCGCTTTTTTTTAATTTTCAATTTTCATTTGCATTCCAACAACTAACTCTCACCCTATAGATGTAAGTACATGTAGACGAGAACTGATTTATGAGGTTTTATTCGCTAAGGTCTTATTTTGTATGGTGCCTCAAGTTAGCCGGTTATTATCTCGCCTGTTGTGGAGAACCAATAATTATTATGCTAGTTGAGAACGAACAATTACGTCCACATGGAATATACGAAGCTCTAGATATGGTAATTCTACTTTAATTGCTTTACTTAATTTTTGGCTATATATAGCTCTTATAAAGACTAAGCCAGTGCGATCAGCAAATAAGAATGTCGGAGAAAAAAAATGGTAAATTAAGTGTACACATTAAGGAACTTACTTCAAAGTTAGTTTTAACATAATTCAGCGAAAAAGCTTTTAAAATTACATGTGTAATAATTATAACAGTATTTCATAGTCGTTGCTCGATCTGTAGTTCACGTACGCCTAATGTTCTAGCCAACAATTACGATCAAGATAAAAATCTTCAACCCTGAACGTTCAAGGAATATATCTTTAAACTGACCGACGTCGAAATTAAGTCTCACGTGCTTTTGATAATTTGATAACGGACGTCTACGGTTTGATTTATTTCTCAAATAACTGGTTTGTGACTCAGACGAGGTTCGTTCTCATGCCCCTTGCTTCTAAGTAAAGCTGGATATGTAATTAGGTGTGTGTCAAAATGTTTATGAGTGTTTCTAGGTAAACTCTTGGACAATTCTATTGAAAATACACGTTGAGTAGAAGAGGTTACAAACAGCCATAAGAACTGAAGCCGGTTCAGTTTTGTTTCGGAGTTTCTCTGAATCTCGATTAAGACGGAAATCGTGAGAAAACAGACGGTTTCGTTAAATGTCATTCGTACAGCCACTTTTGTTATTTAAGTTTTGGATGTCAAAGGTAAGTAAACACATCCAAAGTAGACACATCATAATCAAGGGATGTATATACTTAATATTATAAATGGGAAAGTGTGTTTGTCCGTCTTCCACGCCTAAACCACTGAACGGATTTGGATAAAGTTTAGCAGAGAGATAGATTGCACCCCGAGAAAGGACATAGGGTACTTTTTTATCAACAAACCACGCGGGCGAAGCCGCGGGCGGAAGCTATTATCATATAAGAAAGGTTAGCCACATTTACGTCCTTGAGTGTTCTTTGATGACGTCGATAGTTCGAAAGTCGGAGCTAAGCCATGCTGGCATAGCTCTGAAATCCATCATGATTCTGAGATACCTACGTAGATATTTACTATAGTAAGACCACCCGAGATATTGGCAACAGATAATGTGATACCAACGCTAAAAATGATTTAAAGTCTTTTTCAACGATATATAAACGTTGACATTATTCTATGAAATGTTTCAAAATTTACGATTGTATTGAATTAATATCCGAAATACACACAGAACTATATTTTTTTAACAATTTCATTGAAGAAATAACGTGTAAATCACTCGGAAATGTTTTAATCATACGTTAAAACTGCGAAATATTCGATGGGGCATCTCGTGTCTTGTTTTATAACAGCCATAAGATAAATCATACAAAAATACATCGTCTAATAGACTAGAGACCAAATTAAAAAGAAAATTAATAACATTTCGCGACCACAAGTCGGCAGCTGTTAATCAAGACACGATCAAAGGATGCGTATTTTGGGAAAATTCCCAACGCGTGTATTTATCATTTCTACTATTTGTCAATTAGAGAGCTATTGTGGGAACAACGTACTTTGATTTATGCACCCAGTATCGGTTTAATGCGACAGTACGTAAGAAAAGTTGCTCTACCTTGTTTTATTGCACTGTTTTCAGTTCCGGGAAATCGCTCCCATCTATCTCAATAAAATCTCATTGTTGACGTGGATTTACATAGAATCGTTCGCGTGAAGTATTTTTTTTTAAACCTATTTTATGGTACTTTTAATTTAAAATATAACGGCGTTATATGACAGGACTGATGACATTAATCGCTGTTCGTTAAGTAATTAAAGTGATTTAAACAAAATTTGTGTCGTCGTGTAGGATAACACTCACAAATAATGCAGTGGAATCGTTTAAGGTGGTGATAAATATTGTAAAAACGCCTAAACGAACACGATGTATTGCCGCCGTAAATGCTGAAGCTATATTTTTTCTAGATTTACAATGTATATTTCATTTTGTTAAATATTTTTAACCTTCGATTTGTTTTTCAGGAGAATGTTGTGAAGTGGAGCACATTCCATGTCGGGACCAGTATGAGGATACTACGTCTCAAGATGGGGATTTTTCATAACCCGTTTCTTTGGATCATTATGAATGTCAGTTTAATTTCTGCTACGAAAACTTCTCTTTTTAAGGTCAGCTGCTTGCTTTTGAAGTTATTCCTGATATTTCGAAGTCAGAATCTGCAAAACGTCCTTTTATGAATGCTTATTAATGAATACTGAGATTGTATGACTATAGAACCGATTAAGATTGCAGATAAATGAATTGTTTTAATTCATAGTTGTTCGTTTTGCTCACGCCTGTGATGGCTTTGCAACGCTACCCGATACTATCTCGAGACATTGATACTGTTATAGACTAGGTACCTACCGATTGCAATGTTTTAAAGTTGGTATATTGTATTAATTGTATCACACAAGTTTTGCTGTGTAAAATAGAAATCAGTGAAGTCACCAACGTACGATTCGTCTTTATATTTTAGGTCATAATTCCAATATTGTTATTTTACCATATTTCCAATAATGTTATAGTACCAGCCTGTTATTGTACCACTGCATTGCAAACGCGTAGTCTAGCCCAGTAGTAACGAGTAGTCAGAATATTGAAAGTCTGACTACGGTCTAAATAAGGGTTATCGTTTGCCCAGTTACTGGATTGTGGAGGTCAGATAGGCAGTCGCTCCATGTAAAATACTGGTCTTCAGCTGGATCCGGTTAGACTGGAAGCCAACCCCGACATGATTGGGTAAACACTAGGCAGCTGATGATGCTTTTTAGTCAATCAACAATTTTTACACTGTTCATCCTAGTAAATGTTAAGTACTACTCGTAGATTTTGTACCAAGTTACTGCGTAAATGTTTTTTATTGTTTTCTATGTGTAACGTTTTTGTTTTCTATGTGTAATTTGTTTTTTGTATGCGTATTGTAGGGTTTTGTTTGTAAGTTTTAAAATTATGTGTTTATTTTCTCTGGTCTACAACGAAGAATAACATTGTTATTTCCTTTATTTTTTCAAGTTATATTTTAATTATATTTTTAAATATTTAAATACAAACATTAACAAATCCACTGGCATCGGGACCGGTTGGTAGGTAAAGTCAGTGCTCTTGAGAGAGGAACCTCCTAACTATGCGTGCCCTTCATCCAGCAACCTAACGAGAATCTCTTCAGGTGTTGGTCGAAGCTCTTGGCTATTAAGCCAGTGGCTGATACAACTATCGGCAACAATGACTGCTATTTATTATTATTATTATTGTAATAAAACAAGCCAAGATAAGTAGGTACCCTAAAAATCTGCTCAATATTTTTTCTACATTCATTTTACGAAGAAAAACCAGTGTTTTTAACAGACGCAGGTAGGTACTTAGTCCAATTAATTACACGTCATATGCATATTAGTTGCACCACCACTTTCTAAGGCGCACAGTGGTCGCACCATTTATAAAACATGGCCGACCATTAATCTGCCGGTGGTTCTCTCTGATGTTCTTATTATTGTGTTGTGTTAAATTAATCCTTTAATTAGATACTCGTAGACACCTTGTTCTGCAATCGAAATTGTAAAGGAAATTGGACAAGATGTTGTTGTTTTTCACTTGGGTTCACTTTTAATAGTAATTGTTCTGAAATGAACGACTCGTAGTTTTGACTATAGAATCTGTTAAAACTATTTAAGTGCCAATGATAATCGTTCTTTTCATGGTACGAGTAGTACCTACTAACTTCATGTTAGTGTAATTTCATAACATTTCGTCATGTTTATTACTAAAACTAAGTACAGTACTTGAATGACAGATTAGAATAGACCAAAAAAAATCCTATTCGAGCGTAAAAATACTGAAAAATGCCAGTTATTTCATTATTATTCACCTAAAAAGTCATCAAACCTCTCCATTATTAACCCTTAAACACGTCATATTCCCTGACGTGACATTACGCGTCCTCTCTGTATTGAAAAACGGGCGCATTTTTCCACGAAACCTCCTCCCAACTCCCCTCTGGCGTAAATCCTGGCCACTAAGCGTACCCTGAGTGAAAAGCTATGTACCTGTTAATTATGCCAACCAACTTCTAAATTTAATCAGACAACTTGTGTAATTTTCGCGGTGGGCTCATAATTTTTCATGACGCCGCCGGGATGGTAGGTGTTGTGATTACAACGTTAGTATGTCACTGTTTACCCTAACGTGTGGAGGGTTAAACAGCAGGAAAAGTGACTTAATTATACCTTATTATTGTATAAACTTTAATGGAGTCAAATTCTAGAATGAAACTTTGTCCTCCCAAAAGTGAACAACGACACTGACAGGTCCTTTGCGAAAAACAATGAGAAAATTTGCATTTGGCGAGTTTCGCTCTGGGTAAGACTAAGTTAAGTTTTTAAGTTACAATTTTTGAAGGTCATAAAGGTTAACATGAAGAAAATGCTAACAGTATAATGAGAAATATAGAGCTACTAGCTGGGCCCTGCGGTGTTACTCTCAGTTGAAAGGTCAACATGAGACGCCACCAACCACCCCACGGGAATACTTCACTTGTTCTGGATATAAAGGAACCTATGTTGATCCAGGATGTGAACTGCCTTCATAATAAATTTCATTAAAAGGTTCCGTTCAGCATGAAGGAGTCACAAACATACACACATAGGTATCGAATCTAACGCATTTACTTATAATGACATATATACATACGTGCACCTTAGTAAACCCACATTTCACCAATTATGTTTTGAAATCCCATGTAATAGGGGTGAGCCTATCACTTTCAACCGGTCTCTCATCTAGACTCGGGGCTTTTACTGAGAAATTCCTAATAAAAAATCATGGAATCAATAGAAATCGAACCCAGGACTTCGTGCAGCAGCTACTGAGCAGCTTATGTTACTTATAATAAGAGTGTGATAAAGCTTGAAGCCTGAAGGTCTAATTAAATAATGACTCAATTATCGCCCTACTTGATAATGTGTACATAATCATAACGTTACTACGGTAGTTCAATTAGAAACGCCTTGCTTACTTGCACACGAAGCATTTATGCAATTATCTGGCTGTATAATCTGTGCTCTGTTAGTAGATTGCTATCTGTGGCTACTGTTTCGCACTAGTAGTATCATGTCATTTAATTTATGTCACGTCGTGCCGTGGCCACGCATAAAAGCTGTGTTTCGCGTCAGCATCAGTACAGTGCAGTTTTTGCATGGAGTTGATGAATGGCTAGGTAGTTTTATGGGACTAGACAACTGATTTTTTTATCCATATTTTTCGTTTCTATATGAAAATCTACTAAGTTGATTTATGAAGTTCCTGGTTCCTGATTTCTAGTCACCCTAACTGCTCAACAGAGTTTTGTGTTTTAAGTTTAGTAGTTAGAGTCAATATGTTTTCCTCGTAAATTGTTACACAAACTGGAAAATAACAGTTTTTGTAAAATATCACGCCTGTATTCCGCGCACATCCAGACACCGGGCTGCTCCTAAAAAATCCCAAAGCACACTGCTCGATCTGGGATTCGAACCCAGGAGCTCATGCTTGCGACCAACGTGGCAGTCGGGATTTTTTAAAGTTGATCGTAACCACAGATCTATCATCAAGACTTCTATCTTCTACGTAGCCAAAGGAAATAATTCATCTTTCAAATCTAATGTAAATTATATTTCTTCATACTATGTTCAACAACGGCAGTTTTAACTTGCTGTATATTAAAATAAATAAGTAAATAACGAAACAACACTTAACCTTTGTAACGTCCGTACGTTATAAATTGTAAGGATAGATATGAATCTGATGTATTGCTGTATAAATGTCACAAGTACATAATTCATAAATAAATATGATGACGTTTTCTGTAAACGTTAACAAATCGGTGAGGTGATAAATCGACCTATATTAATGTGTTTTCAGAGAGGTGCTCGTGGCTGAATATAACAGCCGAATGGGTCGATCAAAAGTTAAGCTGCGCTTGCTGAAGTCGGTCCGTAGGCAGGTGACCATTTATTACACACTGAGACCACTCATTGAGATAAGTACGTCCCGGCTGTCATTTGTTCTTTAGTAGTAGTTCGAAGCCTGAAAGTTTGACAACTATTCTCACCGAAGAGTATGACCCATGTGTTACCCAGTAACTAGGTTGTGGAGGTCACAAAGGCAGTCGCTCCATGTATAATACAGGTACACAGCTGCATTAGGTTAGACTGGAAGCCAACCCCAACATAGGAAAGAGCTAGGCTAAATTTTGCAATTATTGGGGGTGTTAGAAAGTTGGTACTGCTAATAAAAGTAGAGCATTTCATTAAAAAAAGTTATGTACTCATCATACTTAATTGCAGATTCTAAAGATATGAACTGTAGTATTTCAGATCAGAATGATTTATTACATAAAAGTAAATGCCTTTTCACCTTTCTGTGTCAGTGAAATGTTTTAGTGCTTCTCAGTTTATTTAAGGCTATTTAAAGGTCAATTAATTTACTGTTTAGCAATTCAATGGTTTACGTACTGTTTTTATTTCATTTCATAAAAATCCAATAGAAGGGTTGATTTTTAACAATTGATTGTCAGCTTTATTAAATTTTATAAGTTTAATATTTTTACAGTTATCGGGGGGCTAGTTATCAGGGTTATCGTGTTGCCCAGTAACTGGGTTGTGGCGGTCAGATAAGCAGTCGCTCCATGTAAAATACTGGTACTCAGCTGTGTGGCTAGACTGTAAGCCGACCCAAACATAGTTGGGAAAAAGCTAAGCAGATGATGATGATTTTTACAATTGTTCTCAGTAAACTAAAACGGTAAAAATCAATCTTATTTTTTGTATAAATGATAATGTGGCATTGTGGATGAAAACGCTAGGACAATGAATAAGTAATTATTAAAATTTTGACAATAATTCCATACAAAAAAGGTATGTCGTCAATCTTAGTACAGAGGTATAGAATATGTTGATGAAAAAATTACTCCTAATATACTTAATGTAAATAATTTGAACTTTAACCAAACTATATTTTTCTACACACAACTTGCGAATTGGCTTCCTGTGGAAAATGGTTTCCTTTTTATTTAGTTTTTAAGCTGAAACTCTTCCATGATTTATTAAATAAATAAGTACATGCCCATTTGTGATCCATTACAACCAGTACCTAGATACCTACAGAACGATGCAAATGTCCCCACATCACAGATTACGGGGTACAGTAAGCAGGAATCTGTTAATCAAAGTGTACGCTATCAATTACCGGCATCGCAATCAAAATGTCTGGCATTCCGTTGTTCGGGGGCAGCATCAAACGTCTGGATGTCGAGTGTTCGTGGTGTCGATAAAGTGGAGATCATATCGATAAAATTTGTAGGTATCGATATGTGGGGTGAAAAGATTAGATATAGATATTTAAAAAGTAATAAATGAGACATGTAATGAAGATAATAAAAAGCATAAAGTAAACATGCACAGTAAGAGATTCTGAGATTAAGTTTAACTTATTTTGTTTTCAGAACTAAGATACTGAGATGGGTATATATTATGTAAGCTTGACTCAATATAAATAAGAGGAAATGGAAACCTAGATCAGGCTTGTAGAAAGCTTTTATTTTCTAGTTCATTAAAAAGTCATGGAATTTCAGAAATGTATCTGTGAATGTCAAGACATAACTTGACACTTAGATAAGTTAAAATGCTGCAATGTTCACTTAATTATCTTCTGCTAAATATTTAGATATATTTCAATGGAAATGTTAATTGAATTACTAATTACACACAATTTTATTTGCACTCATAATAACATTATTACCATAACACAAGTCATTGGTAAATACGGGACTGAGTCGAATCGAAGCTCGCAATGTTTCATTACAGTTCCGAATTCGGCCGCTGCGGCGCTGCGGTCGCCGAGTTATACCCGTTTAATTAACATTGCTATCATACCGGCTAATTGTTATATCGCGCAAAGCTGATTTATAGCGAGATACAAACGCCGACACCTTTGTAATTGCCACACGTGATTCAAACATTGCATGCATACGTACGAACAATAGAAGCGGGGGTGAGATGTTATGACAATAAGTAGGCGGTACTGATTTTCAATTATCGCAATCACTGTAATTATAGCTTGTGGCTTGTTATATTAATATACAAAGCAGTATTCTACATGGCAGGTTTTGCCGGGAAATAAAAACTTGAATCTTATTCTTTTTCTCAATTAACTAACTTAAAACAGCACCATCTGTGTATCGAATTATGCATTTTTGATTCAGCGCCATCTATATTTTTTGTAATGAATCACCATCAGCGTCAGTGAACTACTTCCAAGATCAAAATGTTCTGTCATCCAGTCCCTTGTAGAAATGTTTTGAAGACGGATTAATATACGAAGAACTAAAAATAATGTTTAAATTGAGCAACGGCCATGATTTAAATGGGAAAGCGACTGTCTATAAACTCTATTAAAATTCCTATCACGGTCGTTTTCCCGCTACATTGAATAATTCGAGACGCATTCTGAATAATCAGCGTTTCCCTTTCTCTAAGTTTACCTATAGGAGGAAACTGTGTTAAAAGGTTACACACGTTTAGTCATTGAGTCATTATGTACTTGGAAATATATGTACCTATTTATCTTAGATATTTTTTTTACAAATCTTTTACGTTTTTATAATTGTTATTTCGAGTGTGTTATTAAGTTTTCCCAACAGGAATATTCTCATTAGCAGCCCAAAGTCTGGGTTTGTGCCCAGTTGATAGCAATAGGACCCTACTACATAGAACTTAAACATAGGTTACTGGCGAGATATGGGTGTTACTTTAGGTACACCTCTGCTCAACCTTTCAGGGAATATAGGCGTGATGATGTTTTATTTTGAGACTCATAATCTATTTAGTTCGTATCTCTTTCCTTCTGAATATAATAAAATATCGTTTTCATTCATCAATGGGTGATAAATTCACAGAAACTGTAAATTAAATTTCGAGCCTACCCTGAAAGTGACGTATGAAAATAAAATATTTTACACGAATACCAAAAAAATAATACATTTATCATAACCATGTCATCGAAACAGTAAATCGCGGCTTTACATTAAATGTAACAGAAATGTAAACGGAAACGTGGCATGGCGGGCGGGTTAATTTACGCGCAGCGGCTGCCCTGGGCGGGCGGTATCTGAGAGTTTCCGCCCTGGCGCCGGTAGCGATGAAAATCATTCATCAAGCTTCGGTCGCAGCACGCTCCTCTCAATAACGTTCCTTTGTGAGATCTATGGGGTAATACCGCTTTGGAATTGAGTTTTCATTCCTTGTTACTTTGAAGAATGAACCAGTGTAAGTAAATATAAACTTTCTAAAATTAAATGAACAATCATTACTTACAAGCATTGTTTGGATTTTATTTAGTTTGACTACCGCGTTGGTCTTGTGGCTGGAAGTGCTACTGCTGAGCAAGAGGTCATGGGTTTCGTTCCCGGTTCGGGAAAAGTGTTATTGGGGTTTTCTATCTGGAATTTGTCAGTAACAGCCTGGATTTGCGCCTGGTTGATGGCAAAAGGCACGCTCCCTATTACATGGGACTTAAACATATCTGCAAGTGGTGGTGTAGATATAGATACGTCTCTGCCTAACCCTTCGGGGGTTACTTTTAGGGTTGTTTTACCTATTAATTACCTACTTAAGCACCTTACTGAAGCTCTCATGCACTGGGTTGTGGGTTGAAATCCTGGCAAGTACCGGTGTGACTTTTTTATTACTATGCACTGTCATCGGTGAAAGAAAACTTCGTCACTTAATACCTTCTCTGTTTGAGAAGAGGTCCTTGCCGTGCAGTGGGACAGTATCAGGCTGGTATTATTATTATTACTACTTACTTGCAAAAGAAAATAACAGTTAGTGTTTTATTTTTATGAACATTACTTTAAGTACCAGCCAGTACGTGAAGCTACCCTAATCCGTCAAATTTCTTTGATAGTTTTTCAACTGTATTCCAAATAAAGAAGGGTCATGTTCAATTGGGAAAATTTGACAGTTTGGGACAGCTTCATGTGCTGGCTTCTGTATCTACGGATGCCGAATGCAGAGTCAAGGGTCCCAAATAAAAAAAAAAGTGGGTCACCCTTTTATGGAGGAGAAGTTTAATATTATCATTATCTGAAGATATAAATTCACACAATAATCGTTAGTATGATGGCTGAAAATAATTGAAAAAATAATAGTGGTAAAATAGAACATTCATTCAAATCGTTTATTTTAATATTACCTTGGCAGATAATCATTATTTTAGAGTGCTTCTGTGGTACGCATTTTATATCAATAATTTAATAATATGCAAACTTATTTTTATAAGAAGCACACGTCATATTGTATATAATCTTATGTAGTCATAAATCTTTTCATACATAAATTAAGTCTATATTTTGCTAAATACCTTCACGCACTATTAATTTAGACGCTGTCAACATTGACAAGGGTTAAGCTTTACGATTATGGAATTTAAATTCTCCCATGCCAACCTGAATGTCCTTCCAATATTATAAAATACTAGCTGAGTTTACGAGTTCACCCACATCATGTAAAAGTTCTTTAGAATGATAAGTAGTTAAAAATAAACACCATTTTAATCATTTTCTTCCCGGTAAAAAATCCATTTCTTTTACCCCAAACAGACTTACTTTCGAATTCATTCAAATTTAATTTATTTAATTCTATTTTAATTAAATTGTGTCTCCAATCAAATAATCATACCAGAAATTGACAACAACACCATCTGTGAAAGTAACCACGAACTAAATAAAGAGATAGTTAACTAAACTTTTAAAAACTCGCACACTGCTGACCTCTATTGGGGAGTAGTCGTATTACGTAGAGTCCTTGACTTCAACTTTGAACGAATTCGGTTCGATGACAGATGGCATTATTGGATAGTTTGAAGTAAAGTATTTTTTTTTTTGTAAAATTTATATAAACATTTTATTGGCACAATAATCTTTTCAATTATTTAACTCTTGGTTACAACCATATTCCAAAGAAAAATACTGTATACTAATTGGATTTAATTCCCTTTCGGAAACGCATCAAATTAATTCCTATAAGACATGTCGTATACCAACAAGAGAAACAGAATGATTAATAGGTAGCACAATACAAATACATTTGTCTAAATAAGTGGGTAATAATATTATCCAATAAGACTATTTAGTTTTCTTTTATAAAGAAACACCTGTGACCACTGGCGTGACCTTCTGTCATTGTTAATTTGTAACGAGTGTTTGAGCATTTGTGCACAATGCCATTATAACCTGTAAATAATTGTCTACAGAATTCTTAAAAGTTTAGTTTCTCTAAATCTTATAAGATTTTTTTTACTGAGAGTGTACACCTAACTGGGCAAGTACCAGTGTGAGTTTTTCAATTCATATGTACTTTCTAAGTTTATCTTGGACATCATTGACATCGGTGAAGGAAAACATCGTGAGGAAACCTGGACTTATTTAATTGATATAAGTTTGAAATCGCCAACCCGTCTTGAGCAAGCGTGGTGATTAATGCTCGTGCCTGCTCTGTATGAGAAGAGGCCTTAGCCCTGTAGTGGGACAGTAATAGGCTAGTACTTTACTTTACTTTACACCTAACTGGATAGCCAGTAAAAAGTGACAAATAAATAGGTAAGTACCTATGTCATGTGTACAACAAACACAGCACTCCTAATTAATTAGTTTCAATTAGTCCATCAATGATATGAATTTAATTCCATAAAACATTTGATGTCTTATATTTTCATATCCCTCTAGGCCTCTATGTAGAGTTTGTTCATCGCGAAGACTGGTAGGTACCCTACATTTTGCCAGTACCCTATGCCTAATTAAAAAAGAAATAATAACAAAAATTTCGTTCTATCTAAATTCAAATTTTGAATTCCGAGACTCGATACGAAAAAGGACGGCGGCGATAGGGATGGGATGAGCAACGCCGCGTCTGTCGAGATTTTTTGTGCGATTTTTTCGACGTTATTATTATGAGAAAAAATGCGGAGTCAGTAAAGCGGAACGTGGGGTGGGGGCATGACGAGGGTTCCCCGGTTTGATTGAAGCGGAGGAGGTGGGGGGCGGGGCGGTGACGTCATGCTCTCATAATAGGCCGTGGCGTGCAGTGATGGCCGCCGTTTATCAAGAATGAGTGTTAGTTCCCTGCACTTGGATTATTTCATTGTGACTGTTACTACGTCGCGATAATTATGAGAATGATGTATCTAAGTAGTGAGGAATACTGTGTTTTGAATTACTGAATCTACACTAAGTACAATGCAAGTGTATCTAAGTTATTGGAATTTAATTTAAAAATGATTTAGCCGGCGAATGCAAAACATGTTTAATGTTTGTGCGAGAAGATATTTGTCTTCTTTCGGCTGCAGCATTGTATTGCTGAGCATTTCGCTATAAATAAGTAGACAGAAAGCAGAAAGCACCGTTACGTATAAATAATACTGTTTACAAACTGTTGTTTCCTTAAATAGAACAAATAACAAACATTATTTGTTGCACGTGGAAGTCGGTTTTATATCAAAACATGACCTGAAACTCGCGAGTGGCCTGATCGAGTACAATTTCATCAGACTGTGTATCGGCTGAATTACAGGCGTAATTAAAAATGTAAAAAACGGAGTTGGCGTTTCAAAAATCAGGCATTAGCGTGCGTGAGGATGGGCGGAGCAGTGTTCGCGTGACAGTGCGCAGTTAGCGCGGGAACACCTCGCGCGTGGCACATCACTAGCAACGCCTATTGCCCGCCGGTTGTTGGCGGTTGGTCGCGGTTGCGTTTAAAAACGTTACTACGCAAAGTTTATAACGTCTGTTCGATTGTGGAAAAGAATAAGGTATTCGACCACAAAGGTTTCACAGCAAAGAGGAAAAGAATCGGTTTCAAATCGTACCTCTGATTTAAACTGCGGGATAAGCCTTGAAAGAAGGAAAAAACCGTATAAGTAGATAGTGTTTAGAACTGCTTGGTCTTTAAATACTTATCAAAGATCATGACATATGAGTCAATGAATACAAACCGACCTAGTTAATGATAAGGTTTGTGAAGTAAAAAGAATAAGTTCCTTCATCAAAATCGACCAAGCAATCCACGGAGCCAAATTAAATGGCATCTAAATTTAAACACAAACAAAGGCAATGCTTAAGTAGCAACCAGACAATAATAATAGGTAGCTTTTGTTTTTATTTGGCAACCGATCTCTTGCAAGATAACGGTCAATCAAAAACCGAATTTGAAAATGAACGAATGACCTTTTATTTTCCTTTAATCTTACATGAATAAAAACACACTCTTCATTGATAGAATCTATAAGTTAGATTGTAACCTATCGCTGGGAGATTCTTCAACCGGTGACCGATTATTATCTACCATTATCGTCAAATTACAGAAGAAAATAAGTACTTAAATATGGCAACACGTACATGCTATTCGAAATCACCTAATCGATTGGTAACAGATGTAGATTCCATAGTGAACTGTGTAAACAGAATTACAAAAGTATAAGAATTATTAGTGTTAGTGTTTGTTTAGTTGGTGCATGACATTGACGTGTAATAAGTACTTAGCAAGAAGAAATAGCTTAGGCAGGTATGGTAAAGTAACCTACAAAATGATTAATAGGATTGTCATAATGTTTTCAGAAGAAACTACTTTCTGCAGTAAACGAAGGTTTCTACACCAACAATGTCTACAACAAACTTTATTTATTAGAAGCAATACATTTATTAAAACTAACACATCGTCTTTTTATCTAGATAGTTAAATTACTTTAACATTTTATGCGTTTGAATTTATGATGTTCATTACACCTTTTCTTTTGCCAACACCACGTTGTGGTAACAGCCGCCATTGTAAAATATTATTAGCCGTAAACACAACAATAAAATTACTATGTAACTATCTGATAGGTACCGATGACACAAAAAAAAAAACACCAAACAAAATAAAATCGGTAAACTTTTATGTTTTAATTAACGTACTAACCCGGTTCTTAATTTAATGTTTGGTTATAAATCATCACATCACTGGTTGGATAAAATTCCAAGGATCCACGCCGAATGCCGCAATCGGAGATCGGGCCGATTAAAAAAAGGCAAAGGCCGAAATTATAGAGACGGGCGAGAGCAATGATCGTAGCCGCCGGGGATCGTGGCTAGCTTGAGTAACTTTGATGTATGTGTTGATATGTACTCTGTTCTAGGTTATGTATTTAGAACCTTCGGAATATTATTACTACGAGTACCTACCTACTACTTATCTATGTATGTACATACTAAGGTGTCGTAACTATATGATGCCATCAAAAATTTGTGGTCGGTGCGAATGTATTACATCATTTTTTAACTTATGATTTGTATTCCTGATATCCTGGAAATTTAAAATAAAATAAGTCTCGCATTAGATATTTCTGAATCGGAGTGGCAGCCATAGATTATCATATCGATAAAGATGTAAATGTGTTTTAATAATGAGGTGAGTAAGCGCGACCTCATACAGAATCGTCTTAATTTATCAACTCCTGTAAATATTGGGAAGTATAATCGACATAAATAATTATTTAAAAATACGTGAAGTGAATGCTTTGGATCCCTATTTAAAAACATTGCGTTACTGGAAGAGTCTGAGATTTGGTATAGTTTAGGTTAATATGGTGAAGGAATAAAGCTTAAACAGTCGAATGCCGACCACTGAGAGACCACTATTAATTAGTAATTGTTGTAAGTATATCGTCCATGAACATTTTTGTCGATTGATAAGTTATAAAGTGCCTATTTTTTATTTATCCAATTCAATAGTTGAACACAATCCAAAACCGGCCGATTCCACTTCTACCGTTAGGCGATAAAACGTTCGTGGTACGAATTTCGCATGCAAAATATATTAGGCTCATAAACCTACCTACCTACCATACCTAGATAACTTTTTGTATTGAATGACTAGCTATGAAATTAGTCAGGAGTGAAACGTTTTTAATTTAAAGCATTATTTTGAGTTGATTAGTTTCAAGTAAGGAGTAACTCTTGAACTATTTTCAATAAATTCGAATTTATGTCAAAATGGCCCAATACTTAGCTGAAAGTAGACTACAGGAAGCTCTGAGATATCTCTAAGTACTGTTTTATTTAATATTATGATCATATAATTTAAAAGAGAGAAGAAAAATCGCTTATACCACTTAAAAAGACCGCATTTTGAACTGTAATGCCTAAAAGCCAAATATAATTATTTTAACACTTTAACTTGTTTTAACTCTTCTACATAAAAGTGTGATATACACATACTTATATTTTACAGAATTTATTGCGATATTAGTTCCTGAGAAAAATGTGCAGATTTATGCTAAGCCTGGAAATCGCCCCCTTATATAAGTTTCTAGGATTCCTAAAACTTCTCTGAAATATTACTACTATCATTATTTAACTAATGAGCGTTTTTAGTAAGACTTGGAGGTTTTATTAACTTATTCTAATTAGGAATAGCACAAAGATATCTCTTCAAAGTAAACATGACTTTATAAACTATTTATAATCTGGAAAAACAATTGAAACCCATTGATAGACGACCGTCTATTTATGCGCAGTCGCCTACCAAACCGTAGAAGTAGAAATTACAAGCAACTGTGAATGGAAGCAGGAGTAATCTTCAGGATTCAGGGTCAGTGAGAAATCTTTTAATAAGCTTGAGATCAATAAATCTGTAAGCAAGTAAAGCTCCCATAGGTAGCAGACAGGTCCCCTCAGTTACACACATGTTTAAAATTTATTAGGTGCCTGCGCGATTACCTCACAATGTTTTCTTTCACCATTTGAAGAGCGAGATAGATTGAAAATGCACATGTTTTTAAAATACAATGTTGTTCTAGTATAGCTGATGCATTTCTAGTTTCCAGTTTAAAGTAAGAAACGGCCTTCTATCAAACATACATAGTTTTTATTTACTTTAAATACTTCATTAAAAACCCCTTAAATGCAGGGTGAAATTCAAATTATCTGATGACACTTCACAGAACTAGATACCGATAAAAAAATAATGATAAAAAGTTTCGTCACTTAATTTAAATTGACCCTGATGTTTGTTCCAAGTTTATTTGACTCTGTTTTTACTTACGGTACTTCTAAACGGATTATTACACATTTGGATCGGACGTTGCTATAAAACGTGTTCGTAAATCAATTAATAGATGTCAAATGCTAATTAAACTTGTTTCTCATTACCAAATTGCGAGATATTTACGGTGTGACGTTTAGCCTTTACTTTAAAAGACTTGAGAAAGTTTCAAAATATATATATATATATATCCTACATGGTACAGAGACCAGTACATCAAGCTTCCCCAATGTGTCAAATTTATTTGATAGGTTTTCAACTTTATTACGAAAGCGTAAGGTTCATGTTCAATTGGGAAAATCTGACAGTTTGGAGTAGCTTGATGTGCTGGCGTCTGTACGTGTAAATAAATAATTCGCAAGTTTCATGAAAGAATAAAAAATGGCGTATGCCCGGACGTACGATGAAAAGATTTGTTTATGTTTTCTTATCTTTCACGTAAAAGGAATTCCCTAAACATACAACGTCCGCAAATTCATCAATCTTCAATCAATCAATCAACTTTGTGTCTAGAATACAAAAATACAACTGATTGATATCAGCGGGAGTAAATTGTATTCAAATGAACCACTGTCTGCCTCGTTCGACTGTCGGGATCGGATTCAAACAATCATTGTACGGTGGTACCGCTTTTCGAATCGTTTCGCTTTCAAGGCCGGATCATTCAAAAGTGACCACATTTAACTAGCGACCACTTTTGCGGTTGTAAAGTGGCAATTGGTGCAGAATTTTAGATGAGAACACAAACAAGTTCTATGTTTCTTACTCGTTTGTTCGTGTTTTGTATTTGTACCACTTTTTAACAAAATGAAATGAATGATTTTAGAGCAGGTTATCTTTTGCCCGCGGTTTCGCCCGCGTAGAGGTCGGCAGTTATCCCACGGGAACGTAAAACTGGAATAAAATGGATGCTATTTCCTGACTCAGGTCATGATCTATCCGTGTGCCATATTTTATCCATATCCGTCCAGCTGTTAATGCGTGGAAAGGAAACAAACATACAGTCATAATTACCTACTTTTGCTTTTATCATGTTAGTATGGATAGTATAGAATAGAGCTCGGGTATACGCACGAGCCGATCGAAGATTAAGCTACGATGGCCAAGGTCAGGTTGTGGAGACTCCTCCGTTGTCCATGTCATTTGTAGATCTTTGACAGTTGTTACGGGTAGTCACAAGCTCGAAAGTCTAACAACTAGTCTTACCAAGGGGTATCGAGTTGCCCAGTGACTGGGTTGTGAAGGCAGATCCATGTAAAATGCTGGTCTTCAGCTTCATCCGGTTCGACTGGTAGCCGACCCCAACATGGTTTGGGAAAAGGCTAGACAGATGATAGTATGGATAGTATAGATAAATTAATACTTAGTAAAATCTTTATAAGTTCCGGCAGACACCGTTTGCTTTGTTTCTCATAGCTGATTTGATAATTTTATTCACATCTCTTCTTTCAATACAAAAACAACATTGATAATCCTGCTCTTTTACACACATTCTCCCCTACATTATATTATATAACATAAACGAATAACATTAAATAGGAAGTATAATAAATCGTGTAATGCACTCAAGGAATCTCATTCAAACAGTATCTGATCAAATCTACCAACCGAACAACATTAAAACAATTGTCACCTATACGCATAAACAATTAGTACTAGGTACGTACACTAAAACAAATAATTTAAAACAATTGTTTTATAGATATGCGATAGTTTTGAACAAAGTGTTCACTGGGACTGTTAAACAATAGATACTATATGTAGGTAACTATAATATTATTCGAATAGTAATAAATCAGCCCTGTTTTTAGGAACTGAATACGTGGGTTTAATCTAGTTGATGATAGGTAAACCAAATAGTTGAATTTAATACTTTTTTGTACGCTTTGAAGTTTAGCATTAGAATGAGTTCATATGGAATTTCGAACATACTTAGTCGAAGCAAATTATCGACCGAATAGTAACACCAGCTTAAGTTACAATCAGACTTCATTTACAAAGGCGTTAAGCTTTTTCAAACGGCATAAAGGCGTCTATGTACTGTGAGATATGTAGGCTGAATGGAATCTTACAGCATACAGGCTGGCAAGAATATTAATACTGGCTGGATTCGAATCGTTTGAAATATGCCAATTAGCGGAGACGAATCAGTAAAAGGGCTCCGTTGATTTTTGTATATTTATAAAGCGTACGTCTTTACAATAGCGTGATTCAAAACAAATCTGACGCAATTCTACCTAAATTTCAAAAAGAAAAATCTATATCGCTTGACCGTTCGAATCCAGTTAGAACTAATATTCTGCTAGCCTGTATGCTGTAAGATTCCCTTCAGTATACACACTTCTGCAACTTAGGGTTAGCAAACGACACGTTCTATATTTCAAATAATTATTCTGAATTGCTTAAGCTGCCAAATCCAGCCAGAAGTAATATTCTGCCAACCTGTATGCTGTAGGATTCCCTTCAGTATACAAACTTCTGCATATTAGGGGTTAGCAAACGACACGTTCCATATTCAAAATAATTATTCTGAATCGCTTAATCGGTTGAATCCAGCGAGAAGTAATATTCTACCAGCCTGTATGCTGTAAGATTCCCTTCAGCATACAAACTCCACAGTACATTGCTGTCGTCTAGCTCTGTCCTGCTCTATGCCTCACAGACTGGCAACATCAGATTTTGAAGTAACAATTTTGTATTTCCATCATATTTAGGTCAAGATGATATTGCTAGAACTAATACAATACACTTATATGCTTATATACGTGTATATAACTATATAAACAGGTCTACAATAGTGTCCGGTCACCCTCGAAACGGTCTTGTCTAACCCAACTCAAACGTTTGAGACGCAGACGCTGTATGTAATTAGGCAATGCTTACATAACTATAATTAGTTTTGTTAGACATCTCTGTAGCCCTGCAGTTCGATACATTTTCTTGTGAGTAAATATTAATCTAACATTATGTAGAGACAATTGTACATTAGGTATACGGAGTTTGTCACTCAACGTGTAACTACCAACTGAAAATTCTGGTATTTGGTCAATTTATTGAATCACAATTTATTTCAAACTAGGAGCCACCCGAGACTGTATTTGTGTATGTATTTTTATAAATGTTTTTGTATTATTATAAAGTATAAGTGATGATACTGTTAAGTTTTTAATAAACTCTGTTCTATACATTTTGTGTGAAAGAGTAACGAACATCCATACATCCTCACTAACTTTTACATTTATAATGTTATAGTAGGATTTCTGGGTGATGTTAGATATAAATTAAATTATAGTTTTATGGAATACATGTTTAGTTTTCGGTATGATCTGTCTGAGGTGGATATAATAATCGCATAGAGTGTTTCGACTAAGGCACTGCAAGCAGCCATATCTACTTATGAACTAATATAAACCTCTTCATGATTGATTCTTCATGGTTAATTTGCAAATAATATTAAATTATGATAGCCTAACTAATGTACCTATGTATATTCATATTTGTGTATTTATATTTGTTCACTACTCCCTTTCTTGAAGGTTTTTCAAAGTCCCTAAGAAGCTGTGTTCTTATTTTTTATGATGTAAACTTTCTTAAAAAATGTTTTTACAGATAAAAATCAAGTTAACTTTTACATCACATAGAAACGACGGGCCTGCAATGAAAAATTTAAGCTTCACGAAAAATTTCAAGAAGGAAATGTGAAAAGAAACTTTAAGCTACCAACTGTTACAGAAAAGCCTTACTTCTGATTTCACAAAATGTCAGAAGTAGACTATAAAAGAAAATTGTCTAAACTATTAACTTATTTGAGCTTTTATGAACAAATGAGTTTTTATGCATGCAGTGGCTACTGTATCCATCATTCGGTATGATTTTAAAGGAAAACTAATGTTAAGCTTTCGTTGAGGTTATGGTTTCTACATTATCTAAGTATTTGCAACAAATAATCTTAACCGCCCCATGATATTATTATTCTGAATACACTGAACGCCAAGTAAATTAAAAAAGTAATAAACTTAAACATTACTACATACATATGTTAGGCGACAGGTCTACTATTTTAATCGCTACTACGCATGCTTATAAAATGACAATATTAATATCAGAGGTAAAATAAGACTCTTTTGTTTAAAGCTTCGTCATTAAAACACCACTTTAAATTTATAATTTTTGATATTTAACCTCTCATTAGAACAATAAAGATAACGTTACTTGTCTTATACCTATTCATTTTATTACTATTTCTGTAAATATAAGTAGCAAAGCGTTAAAGAATTTGAAAACACTAGTTGAATATTCTCATTTTTTTTCTTATTTTATTAAAAGCATATAAAGGAATGTAGTTCTCCTGCATAATTATTATATCCGAATCTTAGTACGAATCAGAGTCTAATAAATACATTTGAAGTTAATTTTAAAACAACGCTGATAAACAACATTATCACACTATTAACGCAAATAACAAAAATGTTTTTGATTATTAATCGATGATGATGACTTTTTAAATATGGTAATCATGCGATATTAAAGTGCCCAAAACATTTAACACGTTACTACCGGAATATTGTTATTGAAACAATTACTTATCGGGATAAACAAAAACGGCGATAAGCGTCTGTTTCATGTTGTAAAAAAGATAAAAATTATATTTTAAGATTAACATTAAACTTTTGACATGTGAGTTCAAGTAAAAATAAAACTTCCCACAAAATTGCATGTAGATATAACTAGGTATATCGAATGATTAATGATCAATCTCGTATGCTATCAGAAACGTTCGGCGGACAAAAAGTTCGTAATCTAACGAGCTCGATCGCGGCGCGGGCGCATCTCAAGATTAATATTCAAATCGTTCGGCCGATAATTTTACAAATTCGCCTCAACGATCGGGTGTGGGCCTATAATACACATTAATATCGCCGACTTTACATGTCAAACCGCCAATTCACTTGTTATTACCTTTATTTTGTACTAATTTGTAAGCACAAAGGCGATTTTGAGGAAATTTTTCAAAGTCGGGTTTAATTAGATGTGTCTGTTTGTAATTATGGAAGCGTTAGAAAATAATGGATTGTATCGAATTAATTTTATAGTATGTATTAGTCAATGAACTTTAACTTAATTGGCCCATTGATAAAGTCGCACCAACTTGAAAAAAGTTCTGTTGCCGTTACCATAAGCAATCATACGGTTAATAATGGGTAACACATTTGTCTCTGCTATGACTTTAATAGAAGCTATGGACAGTGTGAACTAGTTCCAATTCACGACAGAACCTGTTCCATGACGATAATGTTAATCTCCATTTCTAATTTAATTTACTAGGAGTCGTAAGTAATTGTCTAAACTAAAGGTCGTCTATAATACCTATGTCAAAATATTACTCATGTGACCACACATCCGACAAGACATTTATATATTTTTGACATTAACATGGCCGTCGAAAGTTAATTAAAATATTTAATGAGAAGCTCGCTCTGTTAGTGGGAGCCGATGACATAAACGAATGATATTAAATTAACGACACACAAAGGTGGGCGTAATCATTTTTGTTCAGATGTTTGGTGATGGCGAATTTTTTTTTTAATACACTGTCATCTGCTTAAGGAGATTTATAAGGGGTTTTATAGATGGTTGTTTAATATCAGCGTTAACTACGGTGACGGTAAAATTAATGCTTATTATAACATTAAGCCTGTATTCCCAGAAGGATTAAGCAATGGTGGTTTATATATAAGTACACCCAAATTTCGCTGGTTATGTTTTGGTTCTATTTAATAGAGGCCGAGCCTATTTGCTATCGAGCGAGTACAGATCCTCCAGGCTCCTGGCTGCTACTTAGATATCTCAGACGGAAGATCAACAACTCTACCCTATCTGTGAATCGTACCTAAGAACTCTTGCTCAGTTGTAGTGCTTGGGTTGCTGGCGCTACTGACCAACAAGGCTGTCTAATAGTAATCGAGGTACTGCCTTTCAGAATCCTTCTTCCTTCTATCTTTCCTTTTGAATACCTACCTAATGGGCCTATGTCCGAAGGTACAAGATAAAATCATGTAAGCGACTTTCAAATCGTTACCTCGCAAAAGGGCACAACAATTTTAAACCAAAAAAAAAACAACTTGATCTCTAAAAGTCCACTCATAGAAAGTCGTGAGCGCACAGTCACGGCGTATTATCGCACCGACCAAATCTACGGGTCTACTGAACATTACAATCTTACATGCTGCTCGCTTTATTAAGGCACTTGAAAAAAGCAGTTCATCAGATGGTCAGAAGATAGCGGTGAAAGGGACCGTTAGAATAATAGCCGCTAGGAAATCTCCACCTAGTTTCATTGCTGCGACCATGTATCTAGATCAATTTATGGTACCAGTTTTGACGGCTCAATTTTTTGCCATTGACCTTTCAGTTGATTTATAACATTGCACCGTTTACACGTTTAATTGGCTAAATGATTAACTATTTAAATACGTTTGTAATGAAATGTAGCAACTGATTTGCGTAACGAATGTTTGGAGCTAAATATTGATTTAGTAAAGCCCGTTGAATTAGTTTTGAAATGGAGATATATAATACGGGTTTGTTAAATAGATTAAAACATGTGTACAACATTTATTTCTATTCCTTTAATGAGACAATTAAACGTGCAATAGAGCCGAATTTGGGCGTGATGTCACGATACACTATTAAAGATGGCATAACCACTGTTTATATTGATAATTTTATTCGTACCCACAACAATACCTAATGTTTTACAAGACTACTTACTTCTTAGTAAATATTTGAGCAATCGTTTGTGAAAAAACTTATTAAATTCTGACCTAGCTGGTTCCAAAAATAAATTTACTGACCTAAACTTTATTATAAATAACATGAATAATTTATCAATTAAATCTTAATAACATACAATGTGCTAATCATCCAAATCCAAATATTTTATAAGGTGCAATAATAATGAGGACATAAATTATGTGAACGACCAAACGTTTAACACCAAAATTGACGTTTCTTGTTGGATATCACTTAATTATAAAATGTCTTAGTGATGAAAATGTAGAAAATGTAAAAGATACATAGATAAAGAAAATAACACTGATTAATGGCCGTTCTTAGGGCGGTGCTAAACTTCATCCCCATTTGCGTCTACATCTCTATTTCGCCGTTCGTCGACTCATTTAAAAGGATAACACTACGATTTTGATTAATGATCACCAAACCTTTTTGGTACCTGCTTGTCGGCGACTCCTACAAAAAGGTGACCAGGGTTTACCATTATCATATAAAAGAAAACAATAAAATTTATGCTTATTTGCGTTAATGTCTCTATTAATCTTAGTGACATGTGCACCTTATTCTTTTTTTAATAATATTCATTTAAGATCTACCGCCACAGCTGTTTTATTTCATTTACATTTTTATAATTACGTTTGGTTCATATTTTTCACATTTTATTTTATAATATAATATTTCTTGACTTTTTATTAGGTATAGTAAATTTAATTTAATTATTTTGTGTGGTATAGAGCGCTAAAATTTTGCAAAGAACCTAATTTAAATTTAAGATTGCAAAATAAATACATTTCAAGTCGAGTTCTAAACACAGCAGTGCTATGTTTATATTGTACGAATTTCTTTGTATTTTTTATCTACGAATATTATATATTATATTCGTTTTGTTTTCCCTTTGCTTCTTAAATAAAGTAGGTAACATGAATAAAAACTAGTCCATTTCAAATGCAAAATATCTTGTTTTGCATTATTCTTATTAGTGATTTCTTGCTTACATATAATATAGGTAGAGCGGGAAACTGGACGGAAAACAAAACATTTGAATTTAGTGTCATGGAATTATTTACAAATACAATTTATTGAGATACTAAACAGTTATTAAAACTCACCGATAATGTTTTCGCGGCAAAAACGTTTCCAGAGGGAGTTCCCAAACAAACAATCCATAAATTATTCACTCAATCCGGTTGCTAACTCCTAACAATAATCACTGATTATAAAAATATATTTATTACACTATAAACGTACCAAAATAAATGCGAAAATAATGGAAAATAAAAATATCACCTCTTTTTTATCATATTTGATTAGTTTTATTGTCTTCTAGGCACTTTAGGTGAAGTTTATTTTATTTACATCTTCCAGCCATGGAATGTATTTTCGTTCCGTCTAGTTTGTACTGCAAAACGTCCAATGATTTTTTATTCATTCCGTTACCCCTCGTACAGATTTCCAACGAGCCGTATCTAATTGTGACCATCATAAACGCTCCTTGAGACCGGGCATGTCACAAATCAATCGTCAAATTGGGCTGACTCCAATACCGTGGAGAAACACTGAAGTTCAAGTTCGCGCAAAATTTAAGTTTAACACTGTCACATGTATAGGCGGCGTCACAACACTAATGTCTTTATCGTACGTAAATAAAACTGTCAAGTATTTCACGAATATTACATCGGTCGGCGTATAATGAACGTCTGAACCCGCATTGAGCTAGCTGTCAAATCTACGAGCCGTCATAGTCCGCTGCCATGAGTGGGCCCGCACACATGGGCGCGTGCACGTGTGCCGATGGTCACCAACACACTGACAGCCTCCAGCGGAGCGCGAACGTACGGGCACTCGCACATACACAGCTCGTGATTCATACATGAGTCGCGTCTGTGTTGTGGCGGGTGGGAGTGCGAACATGCAGCGTGCTTTTAACGCGGCCAGACGAAATGATGCCTAACTGCAGAACGGAGTTGGGACTGTATCGGTTTTATAAAATGGCTGGTTATGCGCGTCTATGTGGCCGATCACATGTGAGATTAGCCGAATGCGTGCGAATGCATGTAGCGCAGCGGTTCGTATGGGCGGGAAACGCTATGAAGAGATGCGCCGCTGTCGTTGTGATTGGAATCAAGCAAATCATTTCTGTTTGGCTCTTTAAATTGTGTTCAATGTTGCGCACAAATGGCCTGCCACTGTTCTTTTTATACACAGAGCGTTCTTTAACTGCCTATATTTTTGAAAAAAACGTTAGGCAGGCAAAATAAACAGTGTCCAAAAATTAAGTAAAGCACGGTCACCCTAATTTGCACATCAGCAAACATTTACAATTTTTATTATGCAACAATACTTTACTGGTTTTGTATGCAAACCTTTACTGTTGAATTTGATGTTGAGTACCAGTTTCCTAGTTTGTTTTATAACTGGCGATATAATAACGGCTACTGTATGTCTACAGTCTGTCTCTACCTACATGAACTGCTATTTAAATTTTTGTTCCACCAAATCTTTATTCACAAAAGTTCTTATTCAATAATAACAGGTCCTAAAACGTGTTTCAATCATAAAATGATATACATACCAACATCAATTCAGTTGATTTTATTTATTGTAAAGTCACCTCAGACCAAGCGAGACAGAAAACTTCCCTTTGATTTTCAGCTGTCGTACTAACACACGCTCAGATACACAGTTCACGTCTTCGCGCAAAATTGAATTACGACTTTATGTTAATTACCATTGAACTGATACTCCCATGGCAAACACGTGACAAAACAAACGATCACTTCACACACACGCGCACATAATTTGCAATTTGAATTTCGTACATATTTCCTTAGGTTCCATGCGGCCAGGAATTCTTTCTTACCTGCAACAAAAAAGAAAACGGTCAGTTAAAAATGGAACGTTATTCGTTTATCTTGTTCTGTTTTTGAATAATTTGACTTAATGAACGTGATTTAACTGATACTGAGCTTCATAGAAAGATTTACTCGTTTTCAAAAACTCTAGGTACAATCTAATTCAATAACTTTTAAGTAGTTACGTCTTCATTTTTTGCAGAACTGTAACTTTGCCAATATTAAAGGAAAACATACATTTTGCACACAGTGTATCTACCTATTTAAATATAAAAGCAGTAATATGTAAGTAACAGAAATCTTTCAAACTGAGGAGTGAGTCTACTTATCTTTCAATTTTTGAATTTCGTTTTTGATCAATAAATCTTACAATCAGCTCAAAAATACACACTCAAAATTATGTGTGCGAAATAAGATTAGTGTGATCAATGCAAATAGCTTATGTAGTTTAATAACCAATTTATTACACTGACCAAAACCACCAATTATGTAGATATCTACAGTTTATAACGCCATTAAATAAAACAGATTACATTTGCATCTTAAAAAGCTCATAATTTAATATTAAATTAAACACTTAAAAATGCAAATAATTTTCTCTTTAAAACCAACACCGTTTTCCACACTATAATTATATGGGTTAAACTGTAATCATACATAATAATTAATACATAAATTAATTATAATTTATTATTAATCCATTAAACGTACAATCTGCCTACTACTGAGTAGGATAGAACTGTTTATTCAAATATAGAACAATAACGGCATTCATAGTGCATTCTTATCAGGAATCAAGGAAAAAATATTTTCAAAAAGTCGTTGGCTTTTATTATCTATTGACCTATGTCAGTATATTATCATTGCAGTGGTGATATGACCACAGGGTCAGGAGTAAAGTAGGCAGATAAGTGGGTCAGTGCAACAGCGCTAAGTAGCTACAAAGATTTGGTATTGTGGCCAAGTTCATTTTTATCTGACTATATTTTGCTGAAATAAAATGCTAAGTAGGTATCTATGGTTATCTCTTATTCTTTTATTATTTAGTGGGTCGTTTCCAATGACTTTTATTTGACAAATTTTATCTGTGTAGCATTATGTTTTAATGTTATCTGGGTGACCTATTTTGATTTGATGATACATGTAATTAGAAGCAAATTATTTTGGATTTATTTTACATCAAATGAGTTAATGTTAGGGGACATAATTTGTATTTTTTATTTCATTTTTTTTCATTGGAGTTATCTATTTAACAGGGCATTTAATTAATCCCGAATTAAAGTTTCTTGTAAGCCTTGTATAACGATTAGCGCTCAAAAAGTCAAGCATTAATGCTACAAACAAACACTACACGCTATTTATTTCATTTACTTTTTATCAAAATAGCAAAAAAATAATTAATTACTTTGAATCTAAATTACGAACCTTTAACACTAACCGAGATATTATTTGCAATAAATTATTAAAAAAGTATATACACACAACGTTAATTAAAAAGATTAAATGTATAGAATAAATTAGTTGTGCGCAATTCGTAAACAAAACTTGAAGAGAATAAAATTAATAAAAATATAGGTAGGTATATTTTATTGCATTTCCTCTGCGTATGAGTGAGTTTAAAAATAAACACTTAGATAAAGTCTGTAAACACTGAGGTGAACGATTTCTCCGGAATTTATGTGAGACGAAATTGTTTACCTTATAAAATTACGTAGAACATATTTTACGCAGCTTTTTTCAATGGCCGACTGACGCGATAGATAACGCGGCCTTCCTGTGGAAACTTAGCATTTTCCTAAGTAGGAACAAAACTTTACGGATATTTGAAGATCTTGAATTCTTGGTAGTCATGTGTTTGTAACCGTATGTGTTTTTAAACATTGCTCTATTTATTTAGGCTATTATTTTTAACTGAGTATTCCTTAATATGGGTATGTAAGTAAGAATACATATATTTTTGGATTCTTTGCATATACAAAAACAATATTAGTTTAAATATATATCTTTCACTGCTAGCTATTAGTGTAAATATGTGTTGGTAAGTCTAATGAAAAAAAATCATAACAGAAAATTTATTCTGGTTATAGTAACCGTGTCTTTTATAATTATGATTATTGTAACTCACTCTGTATATTTTAATAGAACTGGTCAAACTGAACAGCTTCATTTGCTTTCACCACACCTCTATTGTCACACAAATCGTGGAAACTGACATGAAGTGCTAACAAAACACAAGCAGATACTCCACTTTAATGAAGACGTTTACGATTTCCACAAGCCCAACATGATATATCTACCGTGAAATTTTAGAAAAATAACACCCGAACTTTGGGAACGCCCTCAGAGAATTATTACATTAATATATTTACCAAACACGCTCCTATTATTACGTTTTCATGTACTCGTTTGCGCATAAATTAAAAAAAGTTGTCACTTTTTCTTTTGTCCCAACCCTTATTTGGTATTCATATTTGATACTTTGAAAACACAAAGGGACCACGCATTTTGAAACGAAAACACACGAGAAAAACCTGTTTTACCAACAGACTATGCTAAAGATACAAATTGTGAAAGAGGCAATCGTTCAATACGATGTTTCTTTTATCTACAGAAACGTCACCGGCCCACTGTGGACTCTCCCGCTGAAGCAATAAGCGTCCTATTCTAATGAAGTCCCAACGATCACTTCAATTATGGTCATATTGAATGAAATATGAGTTAAGTGAGGGATATCAAAGGGCGACGCGAGGCTGTTTATGAAATGTGAACTTTGAAATATGTACTGCAATAATGCACCCTTTTTTAATTTGTTCCAAACTATGAACCGTAGCGAAATGGGGTCTCAAAAATATGTTGAGCCGGTTTTTTGTGCATCGATCGATATTTTGCTCACAACTATGTATTATTGGATAATTTGTGACTATTTCGGTTGGAATTTTCGTGTTTCTTATTGCTTCCGCAACGAATTTCGTGCGACCCAAAAGTCGAAATGATTGAACCTATCGGGCATACGCCGGCAGCGGCCGACTCCAATTTAGTTTTTCGGATTAGATACGGCGAACATAATAACATAATTGGTCTAATAACAGACCGTACGGCGGTGCTCGCCGTGCCTTACAATTCACTTTCCAAATTGGTTTATTTTTTTACCTCTGCTCTGTCTAAAACTATTATGATTTATTATCAAATTTTCGTGCAGGCAAATTACGGGCTCGTTTTTCGTGAATGACTCTGTCTCTTTCTACTGCTACGGTTCTTGGAGTACCAGACAGGGACACCATCAGAGCTATTGTGTTTCCTTGAAAGCCTTGCGGCGTTACATGGCTGAGACCTGTGGATGGAATGATTTACGATGCCTTTTTCTAATTTACCCTGTACAATAATTAGTTGGATTAACATGTTCAGCAAGGATATTTTTCAACGTCACCGAGCTTATTAAAACTCCAAAATATTAATTAAAACCTCTTGGTATTCCGGAAGCTGACTCCAAATACAAAAGGCTTCGTCTTCATTAAACGCTCGTGGGTATTTCGGTCCTAAACTATTATTAGGATTAGACAATTTATTTGTATGGAACATGTGCAACTAAACACAAAATATGAACGATGAATTATTTCGAAATGAAATTCAACATTTTGTGCAAATGTTTAGTAGAAACTAAGCTAACAGGAGTACCTACAGCCGTCTGAAATGGTGCAACCGACAAATGTTCATGACATAGCGGTTGCATTAAACATGAGACCTGCCACCGAGCTATATTTACATATAAAAAACTTACTTTCCACATTTCTACAGTGAATGCTATAAATATAAAAACATTCAATAACCGGTTCTGGGACCGTTAACTCATTAGAAATAATTATAAGTACCAATGTCACATGAAATTGATCACTACTTTAATTGTGAAACGAATTTTTTTTGAATGAACTTACTATAAATAATATTCCGATGAAAAAAAAAATAGGGTTGCCCTTCAGGGTTTTTTGAAAAATAAACATTGTTATACAAAAATAGTTTTTTTTGGTTTGCAGACCTACAATGCTTAAATTTACGAAAGATAATTTAGGTACCTAGTGAGTTTTATTAAAATATGAATTGCTAATGCCTCAAGGGGATCCTTTCAAATTACGTAAAGAAGCAAATAGCTCGGTTCTCATTTAATAAGAATAAAATATCAGTATGTAGCAATAGCCAACTACATTTATTTTTGTATTTACACGACGAGTATTTACGCCTTTCAGGGCTGGCACGGCAGCGTGAAAAGTTCTGTTCTGTAAAGAAAACAAATGAAGCCGAAGCTGTCCTCTATTTAGAAAATAAATACCGATGGATTATTTTTAGGTATTATTTTCTAAACAGGGCGCAATTACACTATTTTTATTTTATTCTGCTATTCGTAGTCCTAACTCGTGGACATAAGATCGTTGCCATTTTACTTTTCAGAGTAAGATTTTTTCTGAGATTTTCTGTGTCCCATGTGATCCCAGTGATCAGTGTTTTTTTTTAAGTTTCATGACAAAAAAAGTGGAAACTCCAAAAACAAAACATCCAACATTTCTTCACTCAACGCATTTAGAATCATTTACTCCCGACCATCGTCTAGTTATGAACTCTATGTACTGTTTATGTATTAGACAGTTGTGTATATAAATAAAACTTATCCCACAACTCGGTGTGTTCATGAATATTCGGTTGAGGGCGCCACCTCTGCGAGATATCGCGCGTGGTGAAGCGGAAGAGACCTCCGACAAAGGACTGTGACAATGAGCCCGGGCCGCTTTAGGGTTGATAACATTTAATAATGCCAATATTTGCATTCGCTTTTTGTTCTATTCAATACGCGGCAAAAATATGTGACACGGGCTTAGCCGTGTCTTTTTATGATTACGACAAACGTGAATAGAAATTATTATGTTGTGTGTTTATGCTGCTATTAATAATGTATGATTTAAAAAAAACGTGTAGCCAAAATTTTCATGCATATTTATTTTTGGAATCAAAACGTTATGCATGGACTTAATTCTAGCTTTTGTGATATTCGTCTTTACGTAAATATTCCAACAATGTATTATTATAGATACCATTTTCTATTTATATCTGCTAATATAAAAATCTTATACATATTAATATCATTTGTTTTTATGAAATGGTGAGTTTTATAACCAATGACTATATCCAAACCCCACTAATTAATTGGATATATTTTCAATGTGCGATGCAGTATCCGATAACGTCGTGTCGCATCACGGTTGGCGATAAATGTGTAGATACAGCACACGGGCGTTCAAATGGCATAATTATGAAGTTTCAGAAATAAACTAGCACACAAGTGATGCCTGTGTACCAGAGATGACTCTTTAACAATACTGGAATACAGCATCATAAACTAGACATTGGTATTTATTTCCTTTATTCCTTTCTAAACATATAAATTAAATTTATTTTATTATTAGTATTTATTTTACTATTTCGTTGTAAAAACTTAACTAAAAAAAGCATCCTAATTATAATTTAAAAAAAAAAATACCATCGCTGACCTTAAAACGTGCGCAGCGGGTCCCAAACTAGGCACAGCCTGTATCTTGGTGACCCAAAACTTAAAAAGAAATAAAATAACGATGTTTTTAATCTACGATTTAGCTAAAAATACTTAAATTTACTCCACCTTTTTTGCAGAAATACTTAAGTAAGATTTGGCCATATTTTTACAAAAACAATGTTAAGATGAGTTTAGACAAAATTGTTGAATGTGATCTTAACTTTCGATATTAAATATCGCAAGGGTGAGAATTACGTCCCAGGACTGTTGGTAAATAAAAGGATGGTTTCACGTTTGTACAACCCTGCGCTCATTGGCGCGGGCGTCCAACACCGGCGGCCCGGACACGTTTCAGGATCATGAATTATGGCGCGAGCCGATGTGACTTTTCAATTTGAAATCATCAACCTGGAATTAATTTCATTTTTGAACCCCATTATTTCTGTTATCTACGCGCGAATCGCACAATATGCGAGTTTCGCATTATTGCCGTTTCGACAAAAATATTTTGCGGCAACGCGCTCCACGGATATTGGTAATTTAATTTTGTATAAACCCTTTTGTTTTAATGTGTACGGATTATTGCGAAACTGCAGTGTCCAAACCGCAGACGATCGGTTAGCAAAGTTTGTGTTCAATAAATAAAGAGTCAATTTAATTTGTATATTTCAACATTATAGTTCTATATTTATTGCATATGGCAGAGACTGACGTCGCTCCAGAATTTCAGGAATAGTTGTACCACAGCGACATTCTCAGACATAAATAAACCTGTATTTCTAATAGGTAGACAAACTAATGGTAATATGAATAAATAACGTAGAAAACAAAACTAAATCTATCATGAAACCAAAAAGTAGTGTTCCGGATCTGCTCAGAATTCATTTGTAAGACACAAATCTGTCGCTGGAGTCAGAGGTAGTCGGATTCTGTAGGCGCGACTATTCATAGGCGATACCAGTCACTTCCCAGCGAGCCGTTGACGAAAACCGAACCGAAATAGATATAACACCAATAAATTAGAAAATAAAGCTTCAGTTTTATTTCTGTGAAGGCGCGACGACTTTTTATTGTGATTATCGGGGGTGTTCAAAAAAATTCTTCTTCTCACTTCTCAACCGTGAAGGTCGACGACCCGAAATTTTTCCTACGGTTCATTGGATGTTCAGTTTAAATTACTGAAGTGAGTCAACGTTACGAATTAGATTTTTTGTCCGACACTCTATATCACAGAGTTTTTGTCGCAAATTTTTACTAACTCGCGTAGATAAGCACCCACACTATAAATTCGTTTTAATGAGAACGACTAGCTGTAGTGTGGAGTAAGTTAGTGTTCATTGTCAGCTAAATTATTACTAACAGTTGGTTAATTCTGTTCGAAACACGTGATCATAATATTAATCTGATCTACATACAAAATTATTACATACCTACATACACGCTAAAGTATTGGTAAACAAGTTCTCAATGTCGAATCGCTCTACGTTTGCCAGATACAAAATGTAAACTGGAATCGCTGCAATACGTGGAACTTCAAAACAAATGGCTAAGACAACAAGCATTACGAAGATACATCCAAAGCATTACTCCAAAAACTCGCTCAAATCCCAAAAGAGGGACCTTATAACAAAGCTAATATTAGACAATCATTTCCTGTCAAAAGGGAGGCGTGCGCCCACCCCCGACAGGTCGGGGGACAGAGAGGAGGGAAAATACCTCCTCGTCTCACCAGATTTCGCAGTCGCCGTGTGCCAGTGTGAATCCGAATTCTTATTTTTTGCTGTTACAGTGATGAATGGATTTTTAATATCCACTTGCAGCTGTCCCAGACTCAGTGGTTCTTTTGATGAAAAATGATAGTAAATAGAACTTTTTGTTTTCTATCACTGTTTTACATCGTCTGCTGTGCTTACACGCTGTATCGGATGTTTAAAAAAACACTGTAAAAATAAATGTCGCCGTCATGTCGAAAGTATAGTATGGACAGGCAACAAGACATCAGCATCCAGACGTCTCAATACTCGACGAGGTTTACGGTCGGCAAAAAACTTGGCGGTGGCTCTCACGGCACGACTCTATTACGAGTCGGCCGCGAATAAATAAAACATGACGGGCCCTTCTCACGTACACATATGAACATATTGTTTATGTATGTGTTGCGGATGTTAACTGATCTTGATTCGGCGTATGTGATTTGAGACGCTTTCACCGCGAGCTTCAGAAATCTTCGGATAACTGGCGCAATTATTTTCTATATAGAGACTGTAACATCAACTGCATCACTTGTTAAGTCGCACGATCCAATCATCTCCACGACTGGCTGTGAGATGCGACCTTAAATGTGTTAATTCGATAACTGTAACTATCTATTCCTAACGAAGTTTGATACAATAGGAAAATCTAGACACCTAAACGTAAACAGAGTACCTACGTCTACAAATTAAGTTGTAATCACGTTTAATTGGAACAATTGAAGTCTTCGTTAATAGAAAAGATTGTCTCATTAAAAGTCGTAAACACAGTGCTACGTATAAAACTAAATAACAATCGCTTTAATGCAGACAGTCTTCAGTTTACGACTGTCTAATAGTGTGACATTTATTGTGAGCCACAACAGTCAAGCTCCCACGAATCGACAATAAAGCTTAGCAGAAGTTCGAAAAAGCTCAAATGAAATAGCCTCTTGTAAAATATTGGAACAGTAAGAGCTGGTACTGGATCAAAAAATGATTAAATCATAGGTCGATTAATGATCCATAATAACAGGTTTTGAAACATCAAAGTCCTTTGGTTTTCCATGCAACACCGTGTGTGGCATTAACGCATAGGTCGGCTAATAGCTAGACTCTTGCGCAGACGACAATAAAAACATGCGCACGCACCGACGCTACATTAACGCGCTCGCCATAGTTGGCACCATGCAAACTCCGCCCGCTGGCAACCAGAGCGCATCACAAAGCATCAATAGTGATGGATATCACACGTCATTTCTGTCGATAAAACCCAACAACTTAATCAACAGCCTTTTAACAACTTTGAAAACAGCATTGTTGTCAATAAAATCGACATTGTCGCAATTAGTACCCAACTTTTTTCTTGTTGCAAACTAATTGTAAAATGAAAAATCAATCATTGTCACGACAAGTGCTGAAATGATTAATAACTCAATTCGTTAAATGTACTGTGACACGCTACAAGCCGACACAAATCAAAAAGTTCCACGCTAGTAAACCAAGGTGTTTCTCGCGCAATGGCAGTGGGGAGTGATTCGAAAAGAAACCAAGAACATTACTGCTGGTCGAAGAATCAGATTAATTGTCCTCGCGGCTTAAGAATGTAAGCGACGATTAATGGTACTTGATGAAGTGAAAGAATGCCATTAAACAGAAGCATTTATAATTTGCTGCAGGTGCAAATCAACTATAAATTAAGTTTGTAACGTAATGTATTCAAGTTACGGTTACGTATGAGCACTGACAGATATATGACGGCTTTCTATCCACTGCGGCTGGTGCTGACGCAAGACAATCGACAAAAATATAACACGTCACTATGCACCTCGGATATGATACGCTATGTTGTTATCATCGTAACGGAGTTCTCTTTCTATTATTGTTTGTCGAATTTCGGCTTCAAGACAGATGGTAACAGCGGCGGGGAATTTGTATTACAATGGCCGCCACAATCCCACCAATGATCGCTGGCACGGAGCTAACGCGGCTGTTCCTTTGCTTCAGTCTACTTGGCACTCAATAACTTTCGTTGGGTACCAGCGTCGCGAGTGGCAGAATAATTTGTGAGTTTGCCACTACTATGTTGATATAATTGATTAGATCTTGTTGCTAAAAGATGTATGTTAAATGGCAAAAGTGATTATTTTTCCGTCAAAGCTGCTGAATTACCAATTACTGCTTGTTACTAAACGACAAATTAGAACATTGTCAAACTTTTTAACAACATAATCTCAAAAATGAAATTTCGCAGCAATTTAACAATCTCAGTGTGTCACAACTCAAAAAATCTTTACGAAATCGAAACAGCAGAAAACCCTATTGAAGAAGGGCACCCAAATACAAGGAGTTTCATAACAGTAGTCGAAGCGATCCATTAAGCGTTCAACGAAGGATCTGTTATGACAGCAGCATGCAAGTGGTGGCACAATGTGTCAGGAGTGGATGTGGCGCTCTACGACGAATATTTATTTATTTATAACATTGAGGGGCTGTAAATTAGCAGTGAATTTACGGCCAGGCGGAGGAGTGATCGCGCACAGTTTATTTTCGGCGCATACGCGTGATTTAAACAGTTCCCGGTGTTCTGCCGTTAGAAAATGAAACCGAACGAAGAAGTATTATGAAGGAAGTGAAACTCTACGCTTAGTGTCATTCGTTAAGCCAATTAAAATATGATAATCATATCAGCTCAACATCGGTGGTCGCCGAATTTGCATTTGAAAACATTTATCACAGTTTTGTGGTCCCCATTTGTCATCTGCTACAGTAATTGATTTCAAGACGTAAAATGCTCTAGTTCTAATTTATGTTGTTGTTTCCGAGCTTTCTAGAATTTATTAAAATAATGGTCCATATTTCATTATTTCATTATCCTAGTCCATTAAATTAACCACAGGAAGTTACATATCAGTTGGATTTCGAGTAATTATTTATTCCGCGACTACCTGTCGAGCTGGCTGATCGAGCTTTATCCAAAATAGTAGATCGGCAGACACTTAGTCATCGCTTCGATTCCGGTGTTTATATTCTTCCACAAACTTGTTACGCCTTCTATGGATACTTGTTTCCCTTGAATGTGTTGATATTATTTATGACGTCTCACACTCTCTGTTATGAAAATCTATTGCGCATATCACGACTGTTTAAATTGTTTGCATTACATCGAATACTCCCAGATAGTTTATTCTAAAAACATCGATAAAGACCTTAGATAAAATAACTAACGACAAACCAATCAAGGAATAATGTAATTACACTGAAGCTGCACCAATCGCTTGAACGTTTACAGCAAATTGTAAACCAGATAACAGATCACAAAATGACTCCATTGTTTCTAAGTCACGAAAACAACATATCTGAGTCCACTTAATATCATCCGACGAACGTGACCCCAATCCTTCCAAATTTGGACCTTTCGCAACGTTAGTCACTGCGGCAACGAAATAATCTTATTGATCCGTTAAGTAGATATAAAACGTTTAGCATAGTAATATAGAACTGAAAAGCTTTATATATCATCGTGAATATGGTTGATAATCCTATTTTATTTCTGTTATCATCGATAGCATGGTCTTATTTTTTATGTTCAGCTTTGCCGAGTATAATCTCTTCCCCCTCATTCTTATATTGCTTTTTATTATCTTTATCATAATCTTCATGTTTGCTATTGATTACAAAAAAGCTTTCCGTATTCATTTCAGGTTTATCTAGTGTAATAATTTCTAGCTTTTGTACCTGCACAGGTGCTTTGTTGATTAACAAAGTATACTTATCGATGTAAATAATGCGTCGTAATTCTCCTGCGTAACTGAATTTCTTGCATGTTCCTACAGAATATTAAAAGGTAAGAAAACTGCTTTTAATAATACATTGTTTCTTATACATTCATGATCATAAATTTGATGCGTTAGCTTGAAGAAGGTAGTAATGACAGTAACACAAGATGTATCTGTTATAAACTGCGACAATTAGCTGAATAGGGTCAAGCTGTACTTAAAGTAGGTCTTAAATATTGATATACAACTCACACTTCTACTTATATGTTAAGTTAACTACAAGAAGTTGTTAAACGTTTCTCTAACCTTTGCAAACAGTCCCATTACTCCTTCTTTACGATAACGATCGAATAGAATGGTATAATCGTAAATGTACATCATTGGGCGAGCAAAAACAAGATATATGAGGGACGAGCAATGTAAATAGAACTATTAAAGAATATCGCTGGACGGTGGCAACCATGTTGCCAATGACAGTTTAATGTTTCCTAAAACCATTCCAAACAATAAGCACTTAATTTAAACTTATGCGGTACTCGTTATAAATGACAAATGATTAAAAAACTGTTCGTAATTGATGGGTAAACGTGCGAATTAATAGTAATAGCGATCGATAATGATATATAGCCCGCGAACAAATGTTTGACGGGTAGATTAGCGTCTGTAGTCGGTTTTGTACTGCCGTATGATAATGTGGCACCTGCTTATTGGGAACTGGCTTTTGTTCGTGGTTTTTCTCGCGTTCGTGTATTGGATCGACAAAAAGGATTATTCATAATTTGCTCTTGCAATGCAGTTTGCATTTATTTTATTATATGTGTGATATTAGACGGACAACTAGTTTGTTATGCAAAAACAATTTGTGAGAATCTAATATCAGATAGAAATATATATTTACATATTTGATTCAACATATATATATTTAGGTATTTATAATTTTAAATTGAAGAATTCAAAGAATCAACTTTCAATGTTGTGTCATTTTAAACCCAGCTTTTCTACAACGTAACATTTTATACCCATATCCAAATAATCAATTAGGTACATTTCTACATGAGCTATTTTGTTGTCGAAACGAGCGAATGCATTGTAAAAGGTTGTTTGTTTTCTACATTTTTACATTTGCTTAGATTCTAATCGAGACACCTTGCTTAAAGGTCAACAGTTTCTTTGTTTCACTGAACCTTCGAATTTTCAAATGTCGAGGAGGAGATTCTACTTATATATGCATAAGAATGAATGCATCACTGACATTTAAGTATATTTTAATCGAATATTTTCTAAGTGGGTAAATTCGTCGAATATTTATTTTATTATTTTACAAGCGATCTGCCCTTGTTTCATGCGGTTTTCACGACGTAACAAAACAACGAGATATTTATTTATTTAATATTTGAAGCAGACAAATGGATACACAGGTGGACTTAATTCTGATTATCTCTAAATGTTAGTAAAATCCGCATTAAAATGTGTTTTAAGAAAACTAAGCACACAAGTTCAGATACAATAAGTGACTTTAATTGATCCTTGATATCAATTTTCTGTTAGTTTACATCGACAGCTAAGAGAAATAAAAAATAAGAATTTGGAATTAATTGAGGGAAATACAGATATTAATTAACCTATAATGCTTTTATTCTCCGAACATAATACATACTGTGAAAGTCAGCCTTTCTGAATTTCAGTATCTAAAAGGTATGTTTAACAGAAATTCGATTCACCAAACTCATTGTACTTGTAAACACAAAAGAATATTCTAGCAAATTCTAGAGCGAGGCGCGAACACGCCGGGCCGGTGACATGCTATCGGCCACGTTCGTACGACATAAATCACCGACACCGCTTGTTTTACCAATAAAATTGATTCTTTCGCGAATCGCGAGTCGAACGAACGTAAACTTTTAGAATTTTATATTTTTGAATTTAGATTTTTTTCTTTTTCTTTATTTTTTCTTTTCGGCGATGACATTGATAGATAGTAGGCGTAATTTGCGTTTTATTTTTTTATAACAGGTTACGTTGATTCAATTGGGAAATTAGTTTTATTTTCGTTAGCCCAGAGACAACAATTAGTCTGAGTGTTCTACGAATTTAATTTAAGTTTAACGCTAGCTTGGCTAAGTTCTAGCAACCGTTACATTCGATATTAAAAGTTAATTAATCAAGTTCAAAGTGGGCGAAATTAAATTCGATTCTGTTGTACGGTTAAACGACATTGTGACATAAACTAGCTATATTTTATCAACGCATCATGCGAGATACAAAAAAAAGATGACTAAAAAAAACTGGTTTCTGAAATTGCGAATTATACGCCGAAACGATAAATCAATGGGTACACATTCGATATCAATGGTGTCGCCCCATAAAACGGGCGCTATTTATCCGTTGTACATAAAAGTGCACGCGTGCCCACCATTGATCAATGAAAAATCGTAGCATTGACAATATATCCCTTATTTTCAATAATGATATATTACTATCAGATATAAATAATGTATTGATGCTAATAAACGACTGAATATCGGTTAATAGAATATTAAAGCGCCATTGATCAAATCACGACTTTGTCTGCATTATATCTGCATGCATAATGACTGTGGTTATCGGTTTTACGCTCGTTTTAAGATTCGGTGAAAACTATTTATCATTTTTCGATGATCTTTCTACGGTGCAAATTAGTTACAATTAGTACAACAATAAAATACGACAAGACTGTAGTATTTTTTGTTGTAACGCTATTTTTACTGTTGTAACTATATTTCAAGATAAATTACAAAATGTATAATTATTTTTATTCAATAAAAGGTAAGTTCTCATTAAAGTAAAGGTCATCCACCTTTATTTCGTCGAAATCGTCTTAAGCATCAGCTTCAAGAAGATATGCAACCGCTACCCAAACTTTTACATTCCTAACCCTCCAAGTGCGACAGGGCTCGTTTGTCCTTAACGATACAAAAGTCAAGACACAGTTAGCGCAGAATGTTTTCTACATAGTCCAGTCCAGTGGTATGGGCTTTATTATTTATTATACGGAAAACAGAACAAACTAACCAAAAGTGTCCACGGTACGGAAGCAGCGGGACGCAACAAAACAGAGTGGAATAAAGAAAATAGAATGACGCGTGTTGGAACAGAGTAGCCGTAGAGTAGCTATCGCGTGAATACATTTAATTTACTTGCATTTTTTTTGGGTACCAAAACATGTTTTCTAATAATGAGAACCATAGTGACCCTTTGCTAAAAGGTAACTAGTTCTTTTTTTATCTTGAATAATTAAGGAACTACTTGTGTAGAGACACGAAACTAATTTCTAATTTAACGTGTCTACAGGTCCATAGTTTCTGTATAAAGTGTGAGCAAGACAGTAATATCTGAAAAGGAAAGCCTGACAGGAAAACGAGGCAAAAAGAGTGGCATGTACTCGCCTCGGCATCACTGTGTGAAACCTCTGGGGACTTGGCAGAACTCACGTCGTACGTAGCAAATACGTACACAATTATCACGGTAAATCAAGTTTTCCTCGTCTGCTTAGATAAAACCATCTATGTCTCAAAAGAAATATAACCAACAATTAAAGTTTATGGGTGTAGTCAAACAAATAGTTTTAACAAGCAAATATTATTTTACATAAATATATTAATATGCAAAAGCTGTAAATATTGTTTTATCACCTTTTTTATTTATTCAATGTTAATAAAGTGTTACACGGCAGACCGTTGGTGTAAATTGATACCTTTATTGTTAATGCTTTAATTATCTATTCCATTTTAGGTTAGATACAAGTGTTTTTTTAATCATTTCATTAAGACCTGAATTTATTTTGGTGTTGAAATATAAAAAAATAAAATAACCTTTAAATGCTAGCAAGTCCACTCGACCGGCGATCATAACGCCAAAGTTTCTCGCTCGCAGCACATATGTGGCCTTTTCTTTTATTTTTACTCCATTTTCCATTTCCACTAAAACGAAAGCGACTTTCCACGGTGACTTTTTTCCACTGAAAAGCTGCGAGGAATTGTGGCAAAATAATAATAAAAAAAACAATGTACGAAGAGAAATGGAAATAAAAATTTGCTTTGTCATAAATCATGAAATGCTTCCGGCTGGTTGCTTTATTACAAAGAAAGTTTGTATCAATGTTGCGAAGCTTTTATTGTCCGCGAGGAAATGAAAAGGCCGCTAATTGTATAGGTGGCTATTATGTTGTTTGTTTACAACATTTTATGTCAACTTTTTCACCCTGTGCATCGCAAAGCTCGATTTGGTAACGTTGTCAGTTGTAGGAGTAAGTGCCAAAATTCGAGAGAAAATATTCACAAAAAAGGAAATAGGCTTGTACAAATCTGCCAGTATAGGGTATTGTGAGTAAACGGAAGAGCTTAAAGCATCGCTCGACACAAATCCCAAGCGGAAAGATTCCATTAAGAAAATCAAAAAAGGTCTGTTCAGTTCACAGCCTGCGACTATTTTCATTTAGCAAAAACAACCCATAAATTGTCATCTTAACGAGATTTCTGTTTTTGCAGTATTCGCACCCTCGAGTGTTCGGATACCAGCAGTTTGGTGACGTCCTTGTTTCGTATTGCACGGATTGTTACGTCAGCGGCTTTTGTTAAACGACGCTGGCCGGAGCATAACGATCGCTACATCATAATTCTCGAATACCCAAACGATTAATCATCGTTAATTAGTTGTTTTCATACATTGTTAATACGTTATTTATCATCAATGTGTGAAAATGTATACAAAAGTTTCAACTGAGATTTATTAAAACTTCTGCACTCAATTATTTTCTTCGTCTATCCGAGTTGTAGATACAGTACGAGTATGTGCTTTGGCACGCCAAACGGCGCATGCGTGTCAAGACATCAGACGCTGCGCGCGAGTGCGTGCAACCGCTTCGGGTTATTTATTGCCTTACTGATGAATTAGTTTTGTTTATATAGCACCTTTTCATTTGAGGGTTGACTTTTAAAACGCCAATGAATATCTTATTGACTTTTTATTGTTTTAATTTACATTTTATTACACCGCAATTCGGATTCGTATCAGTGAAATAATTTAATTATTTGTGCTAACCGAAGTTATAAAACTTGATTGAGTTATTTTTAAAGAAACTATAAACGTACAACTTGCTAATTAGGTTTTAATTGCGTGCAATAAATGTAGCAAATATTTGTCTACATGATAAAATCATAATTTAGATAACATTTATAATACAATTCATACTACACTAACAGCATTGACTACAAAACAAAACTTCATTACATCAGTACTAAACATTCGCAAACTCCAAAGTGGAATAAACTCGAGAATATCATAATTAAAGTGCCGTTTCAGAGTTCGGGTCCTGTCACGTGATACCGTTGCCCAAATTATCCGGGCCTCGTGTCATCTTGTCCCAATCCAATATGGCGCCGTAAATCCTCGCAGGGGGAGACGGGTGGTAGAGGGGGTACGTCACTCAAACTTTCTCTGTACTCCGTCTTACGCTCTCTCGTCTCGGTCTAGGGGTGGGTACGGACAGACCCTCACACGTACATTTTTTATTTTACGCGGTCACGTCGCGATGACGGGTTGAATTGTATTTTTTTACCTCACAAATGCTGTTGAGTTTTCGGATCGGTTCTTTTTGGTATAGGTAATGGTAAAAAAATGTTCTATCATGATTTACTATGTAGTCGTTCAATGGGAGCTTTTATTTGGTTTACGTATAAGCATTTTTATTGAGTGTGTTTAGTTTATAGGAAGGTATTTTATCGTTGAATGTCGGTGCTGACGCTACAGGCCCCAGTGCGGTGGTGCGCTTCGAAGAATTCTCAGATAGAGTTCGAGCATCGGGATGAGTAATCTCTTTTGTTTTTCTTAGAACATCGCAACGGCGCGATTATCGGCATGTTTTCCACACTAGAGCTTTTAAATAAAATTGGTTTTATTAAACATCTGCTCGTACACTCGGTTTATTTGTAAATGAGAACGTATTGTATCGATAATAAGCTTTTTGTTATTAAAATGTGTTTTATAAAGTTCCAAGTAATTATGGATGGCATTTGTAGTTATCTACGACTACAACGAATAAATTGTACATTTAGTTTACTGGTTATACAATACATCTATCAGTATTCGTTTTGCAAACACCTACATATTTGAATATCAAATGAAATATATGAGTTACATAGAATTTATGATGGCGGCATTCTGCCTCAGTTGTCACTACATAGTATAAATTAACAGGCTGAATAAATGTCTACCTTAGCCATTTACTTCAATACCTGTATTTAAGGTGGAAACTATACTACTATAAATATTTGTTCCATTTACATTGCTAGCTTATAGTCAGTTTTTCTGAAACAGGAAATATTTCTTATTGTATTGTTCCATGGTGATTCAGTATAGGAAAAACGTTGCATGTGAGCTTAAGTCGTCAGAGTGGAGGTTATGTTTTACTTGTTACTAAGTAACTGTATGATAATAAATGGTTTGATTACATTGAACATCAAGACTGCCTGGTCGCTCTAGTGGTCGCAAGCGCTACTGTTGAACACGAGGCCCTGGGTTCGATTCCTAGGTCGTACGAAGTGTTATTGGGTTTTTCTCATTTGGAATTTCTGAATAGCAGTCCGGAGTATGGATTCGTGCCCGATTGATGGCAATAGGCTCGCCCCTTTTACATGGGCTTCAAACGTCACTGGTGAAATTTGGGTGTAGGTAATATAGGGTACACCTTGCCTAGCCCTTCGAGGATTACAGGCGTAATGTTACATTAAACACAATAGCTAAATTAGGAGGGTAAAGTGAAACAGAAATCCAACAGAACAAGATTGCTAAAACAATCCCAATACCTTTATTAATTCATCATCATCTGCTGAGCTTTTTCCCAACTATGTTGAAGTCGGTTTCCAGTCTAAACGATTGCAGCTGAACACCGGTATTTTGCGTATAACGACTGCCTATCCGACCTCCATAAGCCAGTTACTGGGTAACACGATATCTCTTGGTAAGACTGATTCTCAGGCTCCTAACTTTATTTGTTATGAATACCATAATTAAAATCTCAACTTAATACATTCGTTATAGCGTCACAGATACATTAGAAGGATTACCTATTAATAAAATTACGCACCACAGAGGCTTTTCAATAACCCACGTAATGTAATAAAATTGATGAAATAGGTGCCCCATAGTAATCTCACTAATACTTGCGTGACCAACCCCTATGTTGTAGACACAAATGAAGCTCTGCTAGGCATTGCTTTTCAATATACTGACCATCCATCAAGCCGTCTTAGCGCCACGGGGGGCGACTATATTAGAAAACCTTCGTCAGCTAATGTCTACTCCTTACTGATACAAAATATACGTACATACACGTGAACAGATGCCACGGAAGCATTAGACAAACGGTCATTGTCGTTAGTGACCGGTCAATGACCGAATAACACGTCCGAATCACCGTGTTTTGTTTATAAGTAATGAATGACTAGAAAATAAAACCGCCGGTAATAAATTACTATTTCTTTTTTTTTTCAGCGAATAAGCACTAATTAAGTTATCTAAATGTAAAATTAGATTCTAACATAGTAAATTTAAAAAAAAGTTATTTTACATAGCGGAACGAAGTAAATAATTCTGCGTGCAAAATGAATAATAGTATCGTTGCACCCGTAACAGTTTGCAAAGACTGTCGACAATGCCCGGTCAGTGCGGATATTATCTAATATATTCAGTTACACTGCTACAACATGTAACTGATTATACTTAGCATCAGATAGTAACAATGGTAATTGTTTAATTAACCAACTGAGCAGGTAAAAACATTTTTATGGGTGCCATAAAAGTTGAGTGTGGCTATTCCGATAGCTGACTATAGCTCATTGCCCGCAACGCAAAGGTTTTGCCTTATTTACTGCTTACTTAAGTACTACGTTTTATGCCGTGATGATATTTTATGATCCTTGTTGGTTATAAAAATGGGTCTAATTGGTAAATATTATCGAATTAATGATGTATTGGGGAATGTTGCTTTGTCTTTTACGTTTCTTGAGGCGATAATTGAATTGTATTTCAGGCTTTTGTTTTTATTTTACGCAAAAAAAATCTGAAATAAGAATAGTACTTTGCAATAGACCAAGAAAACTAGAGGTGAGCCTTTATACTCGTAGATGATTTGGTGTACAAAACTCAGGTGGCGTTATCATTTTACTGTTGGTCACATTTATTTCTGTTTTTCACTGGGGAGGGTATTGGGAATACTCATTAGTTTTGTGTTCAAGTAAAGCGAGAATTCTTAATTACACTATGTACAAAAATAAAGTTTAATTTCGTTATCAAAGATCATCTTTACAACGCCATTAATAATTTTAAAGCAACGAATTATTTTTGTGAACAAAACGCGAACCGAATAAAGGCGGGCTAGTAATTATACGTAGTAATTTTATTCATTATAAGCATTGTTTTGTATGTGCGGAAAAAATGTGTAAGAATTAGAATGCGTGAAACAAAGATTCTGTATTTAAACAAAATTGTAAATCCATTTTGATTAAACGAAAGTAGCCCTTATTGCAATGCCATACGGGCTAAGTTATGTGTTTAGGTAAGATTGTGTATCCGTATTCTGGAGCCTGCTGCGTTTACGAGTATAACGGTATGGGATCGCGGTCGAACTGAGTTTTGGACGAAGAATTAATTATGCAAACAAAAGCTCGAGTTATTGTTTCTTCTCACAAAGCTGGACATGTTTGGACGTTTTGCGTAATTTGCGGACAAAACAGCTATGTCATATGCTTACATTTTTTCAAGCAATAATGGGCCTTTATTTTAGGATACTGTTTTTGAACAATGGACAAAAATGAAGACATTGCATGTGTCTAATTCTTGCTTCAAAACTGTTCAGGGTTGTTATATTTAGGGAAAGAAAATTAATATCGTCAAGTGCTACGCTAAAGTTCGAGGTAAAGCCGGATTGGAGTCGTTCCAGCTTCTTAATAGGAAAAGTCACGGGTAACGCCAATTGACAGAATCCGAATGAAAACTCGATTAGTTTTACGCTGTTTTATGCGGAATACTATTATTGCGAAAAGTAATTAGAGTCTTGAGAGAAACAAAACACGTTCGTAGAATTTCAGAATAAGAACATACTGACGGTTAACTTTTAATGGTGTAATATAAGTACCTAATAGTAATATTTTTAACTTTCTTAATTAGTATAGGCTTATACAAGCGAATTTCTACAAGTTGTGCTGCGGTCATCTGTGCGTGCATTCCAATTTACTGTTGCTAGCGGCTTTTGTTACTTCAAATAATTTATGTGGGCAGTAAAAATATGATTAGCGCGACTGAACACGTCTTGTATTGAGACGTCGCTCAGCGGGACTTTTATGGCCTCGTTTGGACTATTTGAGGGCGCTTCCTTGAACCATGACCGACCAAATTGGGCAAGACCTCTTCAAATCTCCCATTTCAGTATAAACACCAAACAATTAAGAGGCCTCAGTGAACTGGCTGTAAACTTTTTTAACTTGGTACCACTAAAAGACCGAGCCTACTTTGTTCCGTGCCGTTGTGTTCAAAATTTAGAGCCAGGAATGACATTGACGTCGTAAACTTTATAACTGTTCTGATGGGCCGTGTGAATGTTTAATGGTCACTTAGGAGAAGTTGACCAGATGCCCACAAATTAATTATTTATTATTTTAAACAAAGTCGCAAATTCTGAGTTAATTAGACATATTGTCAATGTATACCTAGACGCTCACGGAGAAATAAGAGATGGCGGTGTTATAAAAAAAAAGACCTAATATCTCAAATGTCAAAATGTGACATTGAGTGATTTGTAGCTAAGCTCCGCCTGTCCCGTGTTTCAAACATCACCGCTCGGGGCAGACAGCTGAGCTCTAAGCTTTGCAGGGACGCAACAGAGTTGCATGCCGCCGTCCCCCTCACTCTCAGCGTATTTGCTTATTTCTATTTCACACGATGGATAAGACTCTATCCTATTCTATAAACGGCACTACCTATCGCTATACTTACCTGAGTGCTTTTGTAAAAGTTCAACGCTTCTATGCAGTTTATATGTAAAAGATTTTGTGAGAAGCGTTTGTACAGGGATTTCGCGATCACGTATTATGAATTTATTCTTTTATTTTCTGCACTGACACCTCAAGGTGAGTTCTGATTGTCGTGTTTATAGAATAAGTTTTTGATATTTCCGTTCGATATTGACAGTTTAGTACAAAAGTTGAGCATGCAGGCATGCATTGTATTTCGCGAACACAACAATGTTTGCTAGACTTGCCAGAATATTTTCAAGGGTGGGTACCTATTAGGTACGTATGAATTTAGAATAATACTTTCAATAATGTGATATACCTAATTATATTTTTAACACACATTTATACTGACCACGGTATCCTCTCCATTTTTGTTATTTAAATAGTTTTGCCGTGAAAATCTGCTTAAGTTGGTACATACCTGAAAAAGAAAAACATATTATTAGCAAAATTAATAAGGTTCACTCCTATTATTATTACATAAAATGAAACATCTGCTCGACCTTCTAAATCATCTATCGGGTTAATGGTTCTTTTTTTCTCAATATTTATTCACAATCTAAAGTAACACAGCATTACGCCTGTATCCCTGGACGGATTAGGCAGACTACCAATAGTACACCCATACTTTGAAAGTTTAGTGTGTTTCAGTCACATTGAAAAGGATCGAACCTATTGCCATCAATCGGGCACAAATCAAATCTCCTAGTGAGAACTCGAAGCTCTCCTAGTAGAAGATGGGAAAACCCAATCCAAACAATTCGCTTTACCTGGGAATTGTACTCAGGACCTCAAGCTCAGCAGTAGCACCTGCTACTACTAGACCAAAGAGGCAGTTTAAATTATTATTTACTGTTTTGTTATAATAAAAACCTAGTTCACACGAGCTTGATCATGGACTAAAACAAAAGATATACAACATTGCATCAAATGCGCATAGGCATGTTGACCACGAAACGCGACCCAATACTAAAGATAAGATATGAAGTAGCGCATTCAACGCACTGCAATTTAATTGGTTATTAGGCATCTGTTTCTAATGAATGGTTGTCTATGATCCGAGTCAATTTCGGCTCGTAATAAATAGGACGGTGTCTGTCAAAATGTTCTCACACGAAATTTAATTACTGGCAGAGTAAAAAGGACTATATTAAAATATCTTAACATCTTGCCACTAAAACTTGATGACTGTGATGGGCCATTTAAAACATATCTACCACTTCAGATATTCTGAATTACCATTTGAGACATCACCGAGTAAATCAATATATACATATATATACATATATTGATTTACTCGGTGATGTCATCATTATTTTAATGACCTAATCAGATTTACATTTGCATCATGTACCGTTCTTTCCTATGCCTTTGTTTATTTATTTAATACTTTAAGCACACAAATGTACAAAGGCGGACTTAATGCTATAGGCATTTTCTACCAGTCAACCTTTGGGTTGTGTAGAGACAAACATTGGTAGGTGCAATTTCTTAAAAGAAAATGGAACAGAAGAAAAGAAAATTGTACAGATTATAAACTATAAAAATAATACGTACCTACATAGAATATAATATACACAAATAAACAATTAAAACAGTTTAAGGGAAAACATTAGCGCCGTGGCGACACTACTGCCAGGTAAGAAAGACTTGATGGCAGGAATATTAATTTGAAGAAGTTACGAATTAACAAGCTATCACATATAAATAAATAAATAAATAAATATTGCTGGACAATCCACACAGCATCATCTAGCCCCAAGCTAAGCAGAGCTTGTGTTATGGGTACTAGATGACTGATATACTTAATACAATACATTACATAGATAGATATTTTTATTATACATAGTAAATACCCAGAACACCCAGAACAAATATTTGTAGATCGTACAAACATTTGTCCCAAGGCGGGAATCGAACCCGCAACCTCTTGCGCAGGCGGACCTTCGCCCACCGCGCCACATCGGTCGTCGCCGTACTCATACTGCTTTCCTTCAAAACTTTTGAAACTCAACTCCACCAGACAGATGCTCGGTCACCCAATCTGTCTAAGGGTCCAAAGATATAAATAGCATAGCTTTAAGTGGTAAAGCGCGCCGACTCGGGCCCTTCCGCTGATAAGATCGCATTAGGGCGTAAAGTAACCGACTGCTACTGGTTTTTGTCATATCAATATAGATATGTACCTTTTTGATTTAGAAAGCTTTATTTGAGTGTCTTCAAAAACTAAAGACGAATACTGAAGCGAGGAAGTTTAGTTCAAAGTAACTTTATACACCTAATAATATATCAATTTAGTAACATTTTGTTTACCAGGACTGGTCTCATAAGGTTCCAACACTTTTAAGCCATCGATCCAATGGGTAAACCACTCAAATCGATTCCGTTTCGTTATTTCGATTAATGCCTTTTGATTCGTCCCGTAGCATGAAGAATGGGCACCAATTTAAAAGCATTGCCTTTTAAAGTCGTCCGGTCAGAAGCCACTCAGTTTTAAAGTGACTAATGACAGAATTAATAGTAATCACAATCGCGTAGAAGAAATAATAGTATGCGAATACCAAGTCCTTTATTTATCACCTCATGCCGTGATTAATAAAGAAGAGATTAATAATGATACGAAAGAACAAGCTTAAGAAACTTATTCAGTAAGTAATGATAACTTAGTTAATGCCTACAATTTTGTTTTAAACCAATAAATTAGAGCAGAATTCAAAAGAGGCAATCACCTACAGAAAGGTCAGGAAGTATCCACACCTCTTTTTTGGGAACGCTTCTTGCGTGCACGATTGAGTGAAGGACGGAACCTGGCCGGTTCACGGCGAAATAAAGAATGATTACATCGCGGAGGCGATAACTCCACTATCACATCCTGGAATCAAACACGCTTCGTACGAAACAAACGCGAACGCTTCAACGATTTACTCAGGCGATTTTTTACGTCAATTAGCTTTGAATCCGGAATAAGTAGCGGAATCCCTGGACGTGTTACAGAACATTCTATTTTTATGTTCCTCGACTCACAAGTCTCAACTGACAAAGGAATACTTGTTCACACTTTGATGGATAAATTTATGTCTTCGCAGAATCTAAGTAAGAGCCTCGTGGAAGTACAAGATCGGAATTGTATATTACTTTTGAAACATTGTTGCGGGAACTTCTTATTGGTAGTAATGAATGTCTATTAATATTTAATAAGCGCCTCGTTTTTATGATTTCCACTGTCACTTTGTTATGCTCATGTGTGTCATAAAATTATATAACCAGATTTTTATCAATGTGGATATTAGTAGTTGTTATAAGCTAATTGTCATTACCATTCATATCATCAGCCTTTAGAATGCTCCTAAGCATAGACTATATATTAGTGATAATAATATAGACTTTGATTGAGTTTTGGTAGGCTGCTGTTTCCTATTCCGTTGACATTATTCGCATTGTTGGTTGTAGCTATACAAAATTATAATAACCTTTTCGGTAGCTCTGTAACTCTATTCTAGTGTACAGCATTGTAAGCCGAGCCCCTAGCGGGCACCTATCGAGTGACGTCACCGGAAGTGGCGTGGGCGGGAAATGAGATGCGAGTGTGCACGACGCCTTATGTACGCACGTCTGCATTAACCTTTATGTGTGTTTTGTTATTTACCGCTGCGTTCTGCATATGTGACCGACCTGTTTTTTTTTTTAATTTAAAAGATGTATTTAAAAGCCAAATGCTGCTCTTCAAATGGTAAAAAAAAATAACTTCTTATGGATTCAATTCAGCAGAGTTTGTACTTATAATAATTACGTTTTATAAAAATGGTTAAAGTGTTCAAATAGTTATTTTCAACAACCAGCAACAGCCTTAAGAAACAGTGAAGAAAACAATTATGAATTCAGCTTGTGAAGTTTATCAGAAAGTTTATGAGCATTTTATAAGAACGCTTGAAGGCTGTAACCTTTACGAAGACTTCCATAGCTTCAAGCGCCATTTAAATTGATGTAAGGGATAGCTTGAAGCGCTTTTTGGATAACTACTATACGGCAACGACAAAGGTGTTAATAGTAAGTCATTGTTTCCATAATAGGTGATAATAACTTAGAGACATAGTCAACTTTGCACCTGTAGGTATCTAAGACGAAAGCACTTAAGAACTATTAATTACAAATGAACATGAAATTGTTCACGAAAGCAATGTAGGTGGCAAAGAAAGTTTTTCTTCATACAATATAATTGCTAATTTCGTGTAAGTTTAATAGCTGTTCAGAACATAGATCGTTTTGACCGTTAAGCTTGGTACCGCCCACATCCTACTCATATTTTTCATTGGGATACAATATGGCAAAGCAGGTGGTCATTGGTTCGTGTTTTTGATGCAGTTTTTTTGTTTTATTTAGAAAGTACGTGGGAATAATTGGGTTTATCAGTACTATAGTGGTAATTGCTACGTGATTCAAAAAGCTTTTGATTAAAAGTTCCAGGTATTAAAAGATTTAAATAAAACTTCGAAAATGCTCAAAAAACAAAGTACGACCATGTTTAATTTCTTTTATTGCCAATAGAAAACCTTAAACGTTAGGTTAAGGGTCATGAATTGAAGAAACTTTTGGGCGAAATCACTTAGAAAATAATATGAATGATTTCGTAATTCTGAACCACCAAAACAGCACACAAGTTTTTCGTCAATTTCTACTTAAAGCTAATCATATCGTTTACCCAAATATTTCGTTCGTGTGTCCCACCCCACCTGTCTTATTGGATGAAAACAATAAAGGAAATTGCATTATGTCCCCTACTGATTAGAGACCCAATCTATTTTAATGTAGTTTCGTCCGTCGATCAAACACGCAATCATGTGTGTAAATTGCGTGGGTACGTAAACATAATAATATTTTCCTGTGAGTCGTCGAAGAAATATAAAATGGGACGTATTAGAATTTATATTTAGATTTAGATAAGTAAGTATGAAAATACAAAAAATGCCCAGTATTCTTCATCAGCGTTTATCAACATAGTTCTGCGTTCTAAACTTCTTATTGATAAACAAATAAATCAGCTAGAACAAATTCGTATCGACATTCGTTAACCCAAGCATTAGAACCTCCGTATTCTAATATCGTATTCTCGTCACATTTCTGGATCGGTGCCTTTTATTCCGTAGGCGTTAAATCCACTAATACATTTTGGGCTCACTGTCGGCATCGGCCAAAAATCAGGGCGAACCACGCTGCCCTGCATAGCAAACAGGCCGAAGTAACCCACCATGTTCCGTACTAAGACCATCTACATACTCTTACATTTCCATTGACTGTGCGGTTGAGAGAAATCGATTGCAATCTCATTTTGACTAGTCAATGGAGTGTGAATTATCAGTTTGTGCGATGAAATCGTTATGATTATCATAAAGCTCTGCAACCGAAGTGTTCTTTACTGGGACTATCCACACGCTGTAACATTTTCATTCACTGAGCGGTTGCGAGTAATCGATCACAATCTTCTTTTGACTATTCAATGTTATCTGAATTATCAGTTTTCGCGATAGAATCGTTGCGATCGTCAGACTTTGGATCTGTTTTACTAACTTTCGAAGGAGTTCCTAAATTACGTACAATTTGGGGTCGCAGTAAGTGTCTATGTTAATGTAGGTTTTCGGAAGGCTCTAGTTGGCTTGAAGTCCCTTGGGATCGTGTTAATCCAGAATGAAGCTCTGTTTTGTTCTTTGTAGTAAAGCTTATTTGATGTGTTCCTTATCGACGTCGTGTTTTACAGTATTATGTTTACTATGTAATTTTTCGTGTATATGACAACCTACTTAGTCAGTTTCAATTAAAATGGGTAATTAATATCCTATACCAAGTGTCAATAGCACTGGCACTCTATAGTACTTTATAGTTACAAAAAGTCTATGTTGTTCTACTAAATTAACTATTTGTTGAGAAAAGTTTGTGCCCAAAGTATTCCTATTTACAATTATTAAACTTAACTCCCCTGTACAGCTGACATCAAAACAATAGATAGGTATGTGCTGTGAATAAAAGTAATGTCTCAATGAAGTTTGTCAAAATACCACTTTTAGAAAACTAAAGTATAATACATGAATTTATTGCGACAATAAACGGTTAAGCATATGAATATGTTCATAAATGTCCTGATAGTTACTAACACACATACATTTGAATCCTAAATAACATACATAAAATAGTTGGCGTGTCCCACTATAAGAATTTCTGTTTGCAGTCACGCGATGGATTCCAAGTTGTCTACATAGAAATAACATCATTACTAGACAAACTAACCGTTTACACAAACTTTATAAGCTCATTATTTTATGTCTTATGTACTTTGTAGGCGTTGTTAATTACTTTGTAGTTTGGTTTAGCTTCGAATTTTGAGGCAGGAAATTATTCTCATGTCTACCACTGAAATACAATAAACATTATTTTCAAAAAGATATTTTGGACATCTGATAGCAACTGTGACGGGGCAAAGCCATTGATTTGCCAATAAAGAGCTAAGCCCTCCACAGAGAAAAACTATGCACTTCCGAAATCATTCATGATCATTGAGAACTTCCACTAAACACCCTTAATAACTTAAACTAACCCGAACTGATTGATAATGTCCCACGAACCGTTCCAAGTCCTTGAAACAAGCTGTACCAGTGCCGGGATTCCCTCGGCAGTCAGCTGGGCTATTAAATCCTACTTTACGACGCACTTACCGCGCTCAACCGGCGACCGTTTATGCACTCGTAATACTAACCTTAATTGGCATATTGAGATTATAGCCTTGTAATTGGTTGTTTTATGCTTGTGTTGTAGATAACAGTCATTCTCAACGGCCTATTGATTTGCAAGAACGTTTTTGTTTACATACGTAAATGGCTCATTAGTCATTACGCGAACAAATGAAGCCGTTAAAACAGTTGCAGGATACATTTAAAATCAGAATGCATGTAGTTTTGTTTTTACAATGGGATATGAAAAAGTTTTTATTGAGTATCAACATGGTGCTTGAACTTGGAAGCACATTTCGTTCACACTAGAACTTACTATGGGGACCGCGAAGGAATGTAATAAAAGGTTTACAAATTGTAACTGTTTTAAAAAACGACTACGAATAAAAAAGCTTACCGTGACTAGCTATTATTGTTTTTTTCAGAACCGGTCGAAAAAATGATAGCGATTTTCAATTGCAATTCAGTCGCCATTTTCACATATCCAGACACTTGTACAATATCTGTTTCGTGTTTTTACAACGTACACAGGCTGGCCGCGTAAATTCGAAATGCCTGATTCTGGCGTACACCAGTATTTTAATTACTCGGTTCGAGAATGATTTATATCACAACACAGACGCGAATGGCACTAGACTTTGTTGTGGTGATGATTTTATTGTTGAGTGCAAAACTTTTAAGTTTATAGTAGTAAGTGGTCCAAGAAATAAATCTAGGTGTAATTAAGGTCTCAAAGGTATATCTAGGTAATAAATGATTTTAGATACGCGGATATTTATAGTATCCATTTCAATTACATGAATTATGAAGTATCTGAAACCGGTAACTGGAGCAATCAACTATGTACCATGATACCATACGAAATAAGAAATTTCGTAAAACGTACGAAATCCGTTTCCATTTCGAAAGTGTTTCGAAATATGGAAGTCGTTATATTTATGAAGTTTAGACACGGTCGGAAAGGAAATTGGACTAGAAAATAAAAATAAAACTGTTTGTAACGGGGTCACGGCCCGCGGGTTCTCATGGCATCAGCATCAGTTGCTTAACGCGTGTTTGATAAGCTACATATGTACGTACCTAGATACATATGTTTAATGCCAGAACATTCAAGAATTTACATAAAAAACAACTACTCTAATTCGTGGGGCCAAGAATGGTTCCTTGTGGTATTCGTCTTGTAAAACCTAGGTTCAGAAGGTAAAATCACGTTATTGTGACATTTTCATTTGACTAAGTAGTTAATTCTTCTAAATGATATAAATAAATCAGAGTATGCTAGCATTGTACGAGCACAACATTGAATCTGAGGTTTCTCTTAGCTGTCGAAGGCTACGTCAGGTTTCGGTCTAATTTAAAGGTAAGTAGTACAACAAAGGCATATTGTAAACTGATAAATAACAAAGCTTCAATGACGCTCGCTTTCACCGACCACCCCCGTAACAATGGCTCTTAAATGCCAACACGTTACATTTTGCTCTATCCACGAAAATTCGTGTACAAAAACATAGCAATGTCTTGCGCAAACGCATTCACGTGAACCATTGTTGTAAACATTTTTGGAAGCTTTCGTAATATCGCAGTGTACCGTTAGGGACACGCGTCCAAAAGATAAAAACTAGTCTAGTTTCTTTTCTTTTGTGATGTTCCGAACAAAAGGGCAAATATGATTTAGTGGTTGTCCCATTCTTTAAGAATTTGATAAAAAAGAAACACTTTTTTTTAAAGAGGATTTGTTTCAAGCTCTTGCGTTTGCGCCTTTGTGACAAAATGTAGTTTTTAAAAAGATATTTTTCGTGTCGACAGTTTTGCGAGACGTTTATTGAAATGTGAACGATAAAAAATAGAGACACATTCATTGAATTCCATGCCAATCGTAAATTATCTTAATACCAACTGCCGCTCTTTCATTAACATGCAATATGTTCCAAGTTAAATGTGAATATTTTATACTTTATCTCAAATTGTTTCGAGTCAAACTTCATTGTTTATTTTGTAGCAAAGATAGAAGCGGTAATTTTTACTATTTTTCTCTGGCGTACAAAATTCCCATGGGCTTAGAAGACCGCTAATTTAACATTAAGCTGCAAATTAGGTAATCTGTATGTGTGAATTCAAGGTATGAGTTTTCCCTTGTTCGAAAACACAAAGTCATTTGACATAAAACCTTTAATGTCAAAAATGTAACCTACTAGCGTTATTTATTACCACTTAATAACTACAACGCATTCCATAAACTTGTCATGGAAATGCCTCGTGGTGAAGTCAACCTTTATGCGTATTATGGAGCCTAAAACAATTTATAAACTCACAACACATTAGGTGAAACACATAACGCGAGCCGGTGGCTGTGTGCGAACGATTAATCAAACTTTCGACGCGACTCCACTGCATCTCAATTGTTCGCGGCTAAGTTTCGTGGCTATATTCAAAACAATTGCGAGCCGTTCGATTTACGATCGGCATTTGTTCGTGCTAAATTTAAATTGTTAGGCTTGGGACAAACAATTTGCGGATTGCGAGCAACGGAGTGGTGTCGGTCGGCACTCGCCTCTGCCACCTAGCGTGATTTAGGAGTTTGCCGCGCGCTTAAATCATAGCGGTGTCGTCTTCGAGACCGGAATACGTATGCTTTTTGCATTTACAAAGCTTGAATGTAGCCACCGTTGCACCGGCCATCAGTTGCCACATCGCTCGAGAAATATGGTTTGTTTTGGTTCTGTTTAGACGTTCCATATCCGAAGATATTAGCCGGTGTAATTCATACTCACATGTTCGTAAGTTGTTTAATAATTTGTTATTAATATGTGTTTTGTGCTGTAATTATGTACATAAGTGGGTATTACTTGAATTTATGTACCACAACTTGATTTATAAGGCTTAAGCCGTGTAATAAAGCCGAATTTAACATTTATGATCCGACTGGAAAGTGTAACATTGATCGTATCGCGATAGACGCGATGACTCTTAATGAGATGTAGACGGGCAGCAGACGTATCATTACCGTCAGTTACTTACCTAGAATTACTCACGGTAGTTAATCTAAAGCGGTATGAACAGTAGCGATCTCGACTCGGCGACTTAAACTACAATCACATTGAATTCATACAAAAACTGACCCTGTATTTTATTCGTATGTAAACTATAGACGCTACGGTGCCGCTATATTACATTATTTTGTACTTTAACAATAAAAATACTAATATTTCTCTCTACAGAAGATATACAATTTTGTACTAGAAAAAGAAAGAAACTATCACTGTGACACTCTTTTGTCTATGTAGTGGTCCAGGTAGGAGGAGGATTTGTCGAACTTATTCAGTTTCGTGCGTGAGGTCGCGCGAGTTTAGAGCGCGAGCGTGGTCGCGTGGTCGCGGTGCGGAGTCGCGCGGGGCGGCATGGCGGCGGGCGACTGGCGACTGTGGGCGGGCGGCGCGTCGGCCGCGCGCGGCGCACTGCCGCCGCCGCCGCGACGCCGCCCCACAGCACCCCGCACCCCACGCACCGCTGATTAAAAATTCTTACCAAACTTTCTTCTCGGGATAGCCCCAACTTCCCATAAATGGTTTCTTTGTAAGCCACTTTCTTCCACCTTGACGGGATCCCCATTTAAAGTTGGGAAGTTGGCGCGTCAAGGAATGCCGTTTCAAACGGTAGCTCGAAAGTCTTGGCTAAAATTAATACTTAATTTCCTACTTCGGTATGCTATATTATACATACGGTAGCTAAACACTATGTCTGTAATAGAAATGCTACAATTTTGGTAATTACAGCAGTTAAATTAAATTACAGTGGTGTAAGAACACGAATACTTTCTATAGAAAGTTTCATTAGTACAAAACTAGCAACCTATAATATGCATATGTTAGTGAACTACGTGTTTTATGTATTTGCGTACATAAATGCCGGGTGTGAGGTATTTGTCGTGCGCCATTAACTTTATTACAATTCTGTAAAACATTTACAAGGCTCGCGGATAAGGTGGCCGAAGGTTTTGTTGGCACGTAACGTTTACGTTTAGTTTACAACAGAAAACTATAGAAACGCTGTAAACGCGCATTACACCCGATTGCCCCCGCAACTTAAGTGCCGGCCGGATTAGAAATGTGCCGTATCTGTAGTCCGGTACGCCGTCATAACTCATACGAAGCAAATTTAATACAAAGCAATAACAGAAAATAGGTATTGAAAGCCTTTAAAAACTCAAAAAAAACCCAAAAAAAATGTATAATTGTCTACGGCGTAGACTTCTACGCCGTAGCACAATAGGACATATAATCATAATTACTTGTACTTGTTATCAGTTACTCCTTAAAAAAACCTATCTGCTTGAAAGATCTTTCCATCAATCAGAATGTGTTGGTGGAGGGATTATATATTTTTAGCTGGCCTCTTGGCAAAATTAATATAATAAGTAATTTTAGGTAGGTAAGGCCGACGAAAAAGGCTATTAGGGACTCTGTCCAAGGGAAGTTCATCATTTCAGCCAAAATACGTCCACTGCTGGACATCCCCCAAAGATTTTTAAAACGATCAGTCCTGCGCTGCCCTCATCCATCAGCTTTCTACTATCTTCACCAGATCGTCGTTCCACCTTGTCTGGCCTACCCACGCTGCGGCAGACGCAGGGAAAGTGTGATATCCTTAATTTCTACTTAATTTTCTTCAGAATTTAAATACAAAATCCAGTAAAGTTTTCAAACCGGTTAAGTTCAGTCAACTGAAAAGGACATTATCGCTGTACACAAAACGCAACGCGAATTAATAAATCGAACATCAATCAATGCTTTCCTATAGATATGGCCATGGCCCGCCACCTACGGCGAGCTCACAAAAGACCCCTCTAATCGCCCCCCGGCTCTCCCCCACTCACTTCACCCCCCGGAAAAGCGTGACGACCCACAAATATAATTTTAGGTAAAACTTTCCCCCGATGGTTATGCCGAGCTTGGGTGCATTAAATAGGTGACGTACTTTTATAGGGATGTGATGAATTAAAATTTTAAGATATTAGGGTTGCTTCTAATGCTTCGGAAAATATCTTTGAATAATGAGTTGAATAAGTGGTGGTTGTAATGTTGGTGGAAGTGAAATATTTTGTAAATTATTGTATAAAAGTTTATCAGCAAAAGCACATCATGCCAGTATTCCCCGAAGAGTTAGGCAGAGAGAGGTATACCTATTATATTTATATAACATATTTTGGTAGTAATGTTTAAGTCCCCTGGGGCAAGCCTATTGCCGTCAACCGTGCACAAATCTAGGTTCCCCAGATGGATAAACCCAATAACACTGTACGACCCAGGAATCCAACCTAGGGATTAATGCTATCTGTAAAATAGATCAATAAAATCAATACTCTTTATTGAATATTATAAAAATTTGAAAAGACTTAGAGTTTATCAGGTTAAGCTCAGAAAATGATTGGTAACAGAATCCTTGGATGGACTTAAAAGGGCAAGTGAAACGACAGACAGTTGACAAGTAATTGCAATCAACACAAGTCAAAAATCGCTGACAGAACACTACATACCGGGTTCTACGTCAACATAGAGAAATGTGCGACGATCCCGTTCTGTCTGCGCCTAACGAACATGGCACGACGATTGTTTCAGCAATCAATCAAACCCATAAATAACCAATATCTTGGCTGTATTTACTGGTCAGTGACGTCATCCGCTCGTCCGCATCTCGTTTGACAAGCGTCCGTCATCGAACCGCGGCTCACAATGTTAGCCGCGACTGAAATAGTGACGTCAAAAGTAATGTCGTAAAAACAAACTGTGAAAACGAATGTCGAGTAGTTAGTCGTAAAAATGTCTGGTACAGTTAACGATTACACCTGTAATAATTAATTGTTTGCGGTGTGGTGTATGAGATCTAGTCGACTAAATATAGGTTATCTTGATTCAATATAAAATATTTTTCAGGTGGTCTTTGTATTTGCACGCAACAAGGAACATGTAAGCCTGAAGTATTTAGATCTTTGACCTCATCTTTGAAACACATTGGTTGAAAAATCTTTGATATTGTTGGGTCCCTATTCAGGGTTGGCCAACTTTCATCTGATACCTAATTATTTTTAAAGTTTAAATTTAAAAGGTATTCATAAGAATATTCGTTAAAGCTTCAAACCTCATAACGGAATCGAAAACACATTTCACATTCGCAGTACGGGTATGATAGTCATAGACAGCCGGGGCGAGCATGGCGGACGGTGCGCGCACAAAATCGCGACACACTTTTTAATTTATTTCGTCCACAAAAAGCTTTTTGCTGTTTTATTTTCATTTCAACGGAGACTTGCGCTGTAGCGGGATCTCTATTTTTATTTATTCCACTCTCGGATTTTTTTCTCTTTTTCAATTTCGCCCCGATCGACGCGGGACCAAGCGGAACGCAGACGGATCTCATTTTAAATTGAATTCGTCTCCTCTTTGCATTTTTCTTTGGCGTTCCAATGTAACAATTCTAATTAGTGTTGTTTGCATGATAGCATTGTTCGTTTTGATTAGAAAACGCTCGTTAAACCGGGAAAAATACGGACGGTGAAACTGATCGATACCATCGCGTGATAACGTCGTCTTTGAGTAGCTAAAAAGCTTTTTGCAAATTAGAATTTTTCCTTCCGTTGAGGGGCCGAGGAGGTACGGTTACCCGTAATGCGATACTATGGATTGGGATTTTATTTGCCCTGATTTTGTGCAACTGAAAATTTAATGCAATCTTCACCACTTACTGAGCAGAAACTTTGCAAAGAACATAGCACCAAGAAGAAAATAAACTTTCCTATTGAAAGTTCAATCTGATGCAAGTGTAAGGCCTGGTCTCTCAGAATGAGGTTATGGGTACAAATCTGGGTAAGCACCACTGTGACTTTTACTATTCTGTCCTTTCTTAGTTCATCGGTGAAGGAAAAGATGGTGAGGAAACCTGGACTAACTATTCATATGAGTCAAGTAAACAATCATGGTGATCCAATGCTCATGCTTTTTCTGTATAAAGAGAGGCCTAGGAACTGCAATGGGAGAATAAAAGGCTGGTATTATTATTATTAAAAGTCTAACCGCAGTTTTGACCGGCGGCCAACATTAGTATTTAACACGTTGACGGACAGTACTGCCTGTAGGCGTCAAGCCAGTCAGAAGTAATACGACAGTACGCCCTTCGACGTCGATCTTTTGACTAGTTTAAACACAGTACGCCATAAGACGTTTACGCCTCAGAACGTACTGTCATATATCTACAAAAATACATAACCTATGTGAAAGTACTGTCTCAGCAACCTAACATGTGAGAGAGTACTGTCCGTCAACGTGTTAACGATATAGGCCCTTCTTTCTTTCTTTAGGTTCAGCTGCTGCTTGACGTTCCTACTAACTTAGGTAGGTATCACTCTACATACATAATGCCATACACCATATTGCACCTGAAAAACTTGGGAGTTCTCCCGTCCCAACGAAGTCGACGAGCAAAAGACGATATCGCACCTACATGAATATTAATGTACCCCTGATATCTCCAATTCCAAGTCATTACACCGTAAGAGATCCAAGTATGTTATAGTATGTAATTCAACACCACACAGTAATTTATGAGTAAATAATAATTAAATTAAATCGACTTAATAACCGCACTATGCGCTGTTAATAGTGCAGAAATAACTAATTATTTGCAGACGTCTATATTTATAGTACTGTTACACGACCAAATTGTGCTACGGGTTTTCTTCCGCATACATTTACTGTTTTAGATATGCAGTTCAAAAACATTGATATGTGGCCCATATTCTGATATTGTATTAATTAAAATGTTACTCTGCCATTAAATCAACAGCCGGAAACCACATTGCTAATGACTAAGAATATATTACGTAAGTATAAAAGTTTTGAGTAAAAGCAGAGTCTACACTAAGATTCTCACAAAGTGAACAACACAAAATGAGGTCCCAATACTTTTGTCGCCAACCCTGTAACAGTCTAAACGTAGCTTTACTTCTCGTGTATTCAGCCAGACGATTCAAATACAGAACACGACATTCGAACACGTGTTTTTAAATTAAACAATCGAATTCGATTTCCAAAACGTATTTTTTATCACAGCGTAGTGTTGCGAAAACCGTCATTGATAGTGACTGCGTACCGATATCGAGCTAATGAATATGTATGCAAGCAGGTGCACACTCAGCCAGCCGACATGATTAAATAGGTGCCGCCAACGATTTTTATACCGAACATCGATACTTTATCGAAATACGTGCTCGATTCTTTATCGATAATGAATACTTAAATCGATACAAGGTGGTCTTACACTTTTATAATGAAATGAAAGTGCGTGTTATTAGTGTTTACCTCGTTCGTTTAAAGTTCCATAATCATTTATGTAGGCGTTTGCTTCTGGAATTTAATTTATATGCGCAAATATTGTGTCCAAAACAGCTTATTTAGTGATCGTGATAAATTACTTAATAGCGGTCTTACTATGAATTTAACCTTGCGGGGCTCTTATAAATACTCGCATTAAGCTTAATAAATTCATCGTGGTGCTAATCCTCGTTTTTAAATGTATTCGTGCTAATTACATCATTATTTACATTTTATAACTTGCCATTTTTTATGTATGATTACGAACATCTTGCTAGTATAAACTTGGCATAAGAAATTAGAATAAAAAATAAATAAAAAAAAACGAAAACCGAAAAAAGTGATACCCGTAAAAATCAAGATTACCGTTAAAAATGAATTTCAATTTTGCGTGAAACAGCTTTAAAGTAGCCAACCAGTGACGTCATTCGACCACAGTGTAACAATATCGATATCGAAGGTACAGCGTTAACATCAGCTTATGAATATATTGCTACCAGTATATTTAAGACTGTATGCGTTACAACCGGAATGACGGGATAAATTAATATGTATCAAAGGTTTATGGAGACCAATTACATCGGTGGATCAACAACACTCAAGTTCAAGATAAGTGAAGACGAATTGATATCAGCAAGTGATAATGTCGGTTTCAGTTAAGTACAAGAACTTTGAAAACACAGGTTTTAATCATTATTATTTATCGATATATCTATAAAAATAAATAAAAATGAAATGTCTGTTTGTAAATGCATTATAAGAGTTTATACGGTAGTTACATAAATACATTTCTTAAGCTGTTTGTAGGTATATCTGTTTGTTTGAGGAGAACGGCTGGATCGATTTTGACAAGAATTTTACTGGCAGATAGCTGATGTGTTAAGAAGTAACTAATGCTACTTACTTTTATTTTAGAAAATTATTCAGGGTTCCTTGCAAAAAAATAACAGCCATGACATTTGGTCAAATTCCGCGAGGGCAAACTCGCACACGGCTAGTTTTGAATTAAAATTCAATTATTATTCTATGAACTGTCATTAGCGTAGACTCTTCTCGTTGGCTATTCCGTTAATAAACCTCCTTGCAGTATTTTTAATTTAGTCCAATCAAGGTTTAATTTATTCAGCCGTATGAGTCTTATGTAGAAGAGGTTCTAGCTGTTTGCATTATAAAGTTACAAGTGCCCAATTAACAAACGCACTGGCAATTAAGAAATCAAAACGTGCTCATTTAGCAATATAATTAGTAAATCGTTAACCAATTTGTTGAGATAGAAACTAAACAAACAACTTCGAGACGTATTAAATAACATAATAAGAAAGCCTTGAATAGATATTCTTAGATTTGTGGGATAATAAATAAAAAAAAACTAGTTTGTTTCATTATAATTTTTAGTATTGCAATTAATTAAGTATTTCCCACGCTTGGTACTACGCTGCTAATGTTATTTACGAAAATATTTTTACATGTATTTAAAAATGGTGACATGGAACGTTGCTGACTGCCTTAACATTGGACACGTGTAAGTTTATCTATATCTATACAAATAAATAAAATTGAAGTGTCTTTTTTTTAATATCAAGTTTTAACTCAATGCGTAGGAAAGTATATACGGCAGCAATACCAATTTAAAAAAACTGTCCGTCTGTCTGTTCGAGCTAATCTTCGAAACCGCTACACCGATTTTGACCGGACTTTCACAGGCAGATGCCTAAGTAAGTTTTTAAGTAACTTAGGCTGCTTTTATCTCATGAAATAAAAATATAATTAAAATTATCCTAATTGCTGATCATTGCATTTTCTGGAGTTTTTTATCTTTAACTAAGGTATGATATGATACATTAATACTCACATGTATTTTGTAGATCCCTGATAAGGCTGGTGTAAACAAGCTTTGGTTAATCTCTAATAGTAATATGGCCAAAATGTCTAAGCCACTTGAAAATAAACATAGGATCGATAACAATGCTCTCTGCCTTATTGCCAAAACTAGAGACCAGCTTCTTAAAATAACTAGAATGTAGCAACAAGTCTAGTCGTTGGCGCCGGTTTGTTCCGAATCCCGCGCGTTTCATAAATTTGCATTAATTATTTTAACTCGATGCGTATCGCGCGCGAACGTTCGCATTGATTGTGTGCACGATAATCACTAAAAATTAATTATTGTTGCTGTAAAACGTCTATTTTATAACCTGTTATTACGTTAATGTAGCTAATTATAATTGGCAGTATCGATTTACCGGAACGCTAAGTTGACGTTTAATTGACAGTTGGCAGTTTTTTTTTTTGACTTCAATATACTGCCGGACATTTCAATTATTTTAGGCTGCGACATCCATCCATGCAATCCTTCTTTGTTTAAAGTGTTAAAAGGCATAGATCTTCTTTGAAGATATATAGCTAGAGCATTTTTAATTCGAACAACCGCGATAAATTTATAAAAAAACCCAGTGTTTTGTTTTATCTTTTTGGAATTGAAAAAGTTATGTGCTAGGTGACATGTTATGCCGCTTATTTCAGATTTTTCGTTTGAGATTGCTTAAATAGACTTGGATTTATGGACGGACGGAGTGCTATTTCCGTCGGACGAGTTCAAGTTGGTGATTTATTTGAATTTGAAACATGGCCCAGGACACAGTAGTCGAAGGAAATTTAATTGGATTATTAACTCATTGTTGGGTGTGATTCAGCTTTGTAGAAATGGAAATAGATTTAATAAATCATAATTAACTCTGTTTTTAGTTGGAAGAAAATTTGGAAAGATGAATTACTTTCGTTTGGTGTTTGGATTATGGCCTTGAGTAAGCCTTATTAGGTGTTCCTTCCTACTATTGTTTGTCTTTCGATGTTGATTGACTGCTAAGTGTTAACTTCCGGAACAAACGAATTCTCGGTATTAGTAAATTAGTTTTTAGTACTAACTAACCACTAACTAAAGTTTGGCGGTAAAAAAATTGTATTTACTCACTTACAAGATACTCACTAAATAGCTAATTGAACAAAACGTTCAAAAAACAGGTCTAGTGCGTGTTAGACCAGACTTGGTGAACGGTTCTGTAGTCAGGACGAATATGTACGTATGCACGATATTAATTTTACTGATTACGAAAATAAGTTCGTATTTCATGTTCGTTCTTAAATAAACTATGAAACTTATGAGCTCATATCTCATCAACTATCGATATAAACAAAAAAATCGGTTATAAATTTAACTCTAGTTTAATAACTTCCGAGTAAAATGGCTTTGTAACCTTCGAACGGACTGACGGTCAGACCAACAGATAGACAGATGGAGACTATGGAGAGCCCAAAATTAGGGTTTCTTTTTTATCATTTGCTACGATATATACTGGGTATTTGCTATATATAATAAAAATATATCTATCTATGTAATGTATTGTATTAAGTATATCAGTCATCTAGTACCCATAACACAAGCTCTGCTTAGCTTGGGGCTAGATGATGCTGTGTGGATTGTCCAGCAATATTTATTATTATTATTTATTTATTATACAGAGGACCTAAATAGACCTCTGAGTTATTTAAAATGCCCCAAAAAGATAATCTATACAAATAAATAATATTGAAGTGTCTGCTACTAATGTCTAAAGAGCAGCATTTCACTAAATGCATATCAAAGTTTATACGGTACTTATACCAAAAAATCAATGTCATTTTCTTCTGTCTGACTGTTTGTTTGAGGAAATCTCCGTAACGTCTGGACCGAGTTTGACTATAGTCACTGTACTGGACGTGTTAAGGAGTAATTTAGGCTACTTTTACTTTAGTAAAAGATTTAGAGTTGAGCGCAAAAAGGAACTAAACCCATGCAATTTTATTAAATTCCACGAAGGCGAAGACACAGCTAGTAATTTAAATGAATAAAGCAACACCAAACAACATTTATTATCACAAAATACATCTTAAACATCTCACCTTGCGCATTAAAGTACTTAAAGTAGATACCTACCTACAAACAAAAGTAGTCTTAGAGAAAGGCCCAGACGTGGCCAACGTAAATCTTTTGTTCCTTTTGGTCTGGAAAAGTGCAAGGGAGCGAAAACTAACAGGAAAGAGGAGTGGGCATGCTTTTATTGTAACACTTTGTGGTAACTAATTGTTTTTACTTTGTATGGCTGCTTTAAGTGTTTTGATTATTAATTTAGCGAAAAGTTTTTATTTCAGGGGTTCGTATTTAGTTCTTTTAATCTGTATTCTGACGTCATAGGTACCTATCGAGTAATTTTTTTTTAAGAGATATTAATATTATTCACTAGCTGTTGTACCTTGTGGTTTCACCTACTTATAAGAGCCGAAATGTGATGCTAAATCTAAAATCCGTCAAGAATTGGACTATCAAATGAATAAATAAAAACAATTGCAGCAGAAAAATACAAACAAACCCTTCAGCTGTTATTATAATGTAGTATTTGATATTTCCCAACTGAGTTGGAGTAGGCTTCCAGTCTATCTAGATGCAGCTGAATACGAGTATTTTACTAAAGCTACTGCCTATCTGATCTCCACTACTTAGTTACTGGGTAACAGGACTACTATTTTTTTCACAAAATAAAGTAGGTACGTGTTGGTCACGCCATGACTAATCCAAACAAAATCCATCAAATTTTCAGAATAATACTGTATATATGTATGTAGTTAGGTTAAGTATAAATAGTAAGTTGTATGTTGTAGATAAAGTTGCTTGTAATGTCGAAATAAACACCTACCTATACATTTTTCCTACATACCCTAAATCCCTAGAGGATCTTCATTAATACATTCAACACATTATTTTTCATCACAACTTAAATTATAGAGACAATGCTTAGGGATCGTTTAAAACAAAATAAATTTTGGTCTCGCATAAAGCTTTCGACACTCGACATTCACAGAATCCGCCTCCAACTGACGTAAATCACGGAGTTTAGAAAAAAAAGCGCCGAAATAAAGCGCTCACGTGAAAGTTCAAAAATATCAGACGTGAATATAATTATGAGAGCGAACACCCGCTGGTTTCCGGACTTGTGGACCCCCTACTATTTATGTGTGTAACTGTCTTTATACTTGGTTAAGGCAAAGGTGTTGATAGTGTTTCCTTAAAACGAATTCTGATTAAAAACGATCGACTTTTTAGACTTCAGTATTTTTTTACTTTGTTTCTTTGGCAGGGTGGAGCTGCTGTCCATTGTAACTCAAATACTTTTCTTTACTTGTCTTTATTTTTTACGTGTTGCTTTTATCTTCATATGTAAAACTCTTAGTTGCTTCATGATAATTAATATCTTTATTAACAGTATTAAGTTTTTTTATTACTAACAACTGAATACCGTATCATTCAGAGAGACTCGTCAGTAACTCGCTCCCGAATCGAATGGGAGAGCAACCCGACATCTCATGGTTAGACATTAGAGAGGGATTCTTTGCGTAGTTATAAATAAAAGATAACTCTAAAGTCCTACCTGCCGAGCGACTTCTGTCTGTGAATTGCAAATACCAACTGTCTAAAGTAAGCGTATATAAAGTTCTGACTTCTGAATAACATCACGTTTAGGCGTCAAAACTTTGTTACTATTCGCTTTATATTTTTTTCTCACTTTTTAACATACTTATTTTTAGGAACGTATATTTTTTGTTGTGCGAACGAATTCAAACAATAGTGTTTGTAACGAAACGATCGTTATCGGCGGTTGTATAGCAATTAAAATGGTAATTAAAATAAGTAGGAAGCGTACCCAAAACCGGGTGTAAAGTGTAGGCGCGGGCATCGCCGCAACAACCATAAAATTCTTTATGTCGACACAGAGTAGCTTGCGAACAGAGAGCGCAAGTGAATTGAGTGTTTAGATTTACTTGCAGAAGAGAAGATAAACCGAAGGAAATTAATTCCTAAACCTTCTGAAATATTCTCTCATCTGTGATATAATATTCATATTATGTCACTTTTACAATGATTTAGTTTTGGATATCTTGGATAATATTCATATTTTAGCCAAAAAAAAAGTATTCAAAATTTAATATGTAATCATTTTTTAACTACATTATTTCACTTATTTTGGTCTTAGTTCTGATCCCATTAAATCATACTAAATAGATCTGAATTAAGTTGACTTAAGTGCGATGTATTTTCTGTTTCGTCGTTTCTGTTTTTATTGCTCTGTGTACAGTTTCGTGAAGCTGTTTTTATGTTAGCAGCGGTTTCAACGATCCATTTATGTGATCGAGTTTTTATAATTGAATTGCTAAAAGATAGAAGGAGCGGTGATAACTCCAATTGTATTCGAATTTCATTCACGTTTATTTATCAAATCCTAAAAGCTTTCTCAGTTATTAAATAAAAATATTAAAACGATTGTGTTCTGTTCTGCTCATTAGTCATTCATTTTTACTCATCAGTCTAGTGTATTATGGTTTAGGTTATTTGTATGAAGAAATGACGTATTATTACCATAAGTAGTGCAAATGGAGAATATAAAAGCCTGCAAATATAGCAAACATATGTCACCCCTTGTTCCAATTGGGTGACCTATTACCGCTACTAGTGTTTCATATCTTTAAAGCAAACATCTTGCTACATGTACGATATTCAGCTATGTTAAGAAGAAACTAATCTGTTAACCTATTACACCAATGTACCTAGTAGTATTTTGTTACTAGGAGTAATAATAGGTCAAAGGTAACAATTGCTTACACTCGGTATGACATAACATGGCTGGATATCTACAAATATTTCACCGAGCTACGTACATTTGGTATCACAGACATTCAGTGGTGACGCTATCTGATTCATTCATCTGAAACAAGCCCTATCGCAATGTATTGGACACAACACCAATCAAAAACACTGTTCCGAATACGAACGTCGAAGTTCATTACATTGTTATAGACATTGTCCATTTATGCTCTATCATTTGTAGAACGATGAATGGAAATCGAAGAATGACTTGACAGAAACAACTGACAGAAGCAACTGAAGGTCATTTATGGACATTCAAAGGTCATCTCGGCTATTTTTATTTAGCCATGCTTAACTAAAATAACAATACACCATCCCTCTCCAGGAAAAAGACAAAATGTACGAACTTAAATACACAGACCATTATAAAAGTTTTAAAACGCCGTATCTGGACTATTTAAAACCATTTGCTGGGAGCTTCGCAAGTTTTTCTCTAAGCAAAAAAACCTACAGACTTAGAGCCTTGGAGGACGAAGGCAATAGACTTTGGGTTCCTTGAGACTAAAGTTAAATATCCATTTAAATCTTCGACGCTGGCGGTCTCAGGGGTATACAGCGCTGCAGCAGCGAAAAGCGCTTTTACATTGACTGCACCGGAAAATTGCTAGATTGTGTTGAACTATAATTTGTGTGTGGGTTTGCTTTTATTCGTTTTTGATTTTGTAGAAAAAAGGTGTGAAAATACCTAAGAATGTAATTGCATGCAGTGGAATAAATGACTAGAGTGATAAGATCCACGCAAAAACGAAATCCACTCTAAAAATACACATACTCAATAACAACAACTTTGAACAATCCGTTATTGTATATGTTATGACTTGGGTCAAAAATAATCTTCAAAAATACAACATACATATTTCAAGGCACGGTCCCTTGATTTAATTTTGAATTTTAACAAACAGAGGTTCTAACTTTATACTTACGGTACTTTAGAAAATCAGTATTGAATATGATGTTCTATTACCAGTAAGTACCAAATCATAAAAAAGTAATAAGCTATTTCAGTTTGATTCACCACATAATAGAGAGAATACTAACTTCAGGCCATCATTTATGTTCGCACCCGCTACTCAACCATTCACAGCTCAAAGAAAGCGCATCAAGCGACATCGAGCGATACTTACCTACCTAGCAGTACATAGCTCCGTCGACGACGGCACTAAATCAATACGAGCCATCACGCCCCCCTGCCACCCTACCCCACCCCCGGCCGCGCTTCAAGCCGCTGCTTTCCCGCCGAAAGCAGCCACCACCCTTGAAAACCTCGTGAGCTGAGCTCCTACTTCTGTTCGGCTTTTGTGGAGGTGTACTTCGAACGAGACCTCTTGGGATTTGTTGTGAACGCTCCAATTGACAGTTCGCAATTTGAAATTGCCTTTTTAAAGGTCGTCGGGGTTTAGAATTAGTGCGATACACTAAATTTAGAGTATTTGCGTAGACCTTGGCCTTACTCAATGTGCCGAATTTTCCCTTCTCTATTGGTCTAAATGAGGTAAGCAAAAATTGGAAGAAAAATTCTGATTTTTCAAGTTCCTTAACGAACTTTTTACATATTGCTTTATACCAATACCGACCTAACGGTTACTAACGATCAAATTTAATGTTTCAATCAAAACCACTTCACGACTTTAAATATATTCATTGTTTTCAAGCGTTAAAATCAGTTAGTCGCACTATAATTATCCGTAATGTTCCTACTAAGCGACTGTATAAATCAAACATGCGACGCTATTGTTCGATTCGTGTTAGATTGATAAGGTTATTCCCAAGTGTGAACGAGACAGATATTCATTGAACGCTTTCTATTCATAAGTGATTGCATAAGCAAAATTTTACGAACATTTAATTGACATTTGAGTGAAGTACTTTGCTTCTTCAAAAAGGTATTATGGAAGTAAGTTTTTATGTTAACATAACGGCCTTTTCAATTAAAATTTGTTGTCTTTCATAAAAATGAAATTCATTTGTGGGAAATTTTTGAATATACTGTAAGCTCAGTGGGAGCCCGTCAAAAAGTTTTTGCGCGCTTTTACAGTTCAGTTAGAAAACGATTTTCATTCTATTTACATAACGTTTTAACCCTCTCAAGTTATTCTTGTTTTGAAATGTTCAATCCATTAACTCTTTGAGCCCTTACCACTTTTTAATGAATATAAACAATCGGTCTCGTGATCTTGCTTGATATTTATTGAATTTACCTGAAACAAATAGAAAAACTTTTATTAACAAAACGCTTTTTGGAAACATACCAATACTTATCATTAATACGAAACAACGCCAAATTACCGCATATTCGTGACTATCAGAGATCGTTGACATTGTAAACTATTCCTAAAATTTCAACGGGCCTGTTCGGAATCGCGGGACTGGCAATAATGAAATAAGCGCAGGACAAATATAATAAATCTCGCAGAGACGCGGGGGCGGCGCGGCGACTTCCTCTTTCGATATTTGAATTTAATTTAGCGTTTTGCATTGTTTCTTTTGTCAAATCGAACGGTTTTTTAAATGGAACACTGTTTTTTTTATGAATCGAACTGTATTCGAAATTCATAAATCGTATTGGGAATTTGTTAAATAGTTGAACTAGCTTTTGTTTATTCTTTTTTGTTTTGGCAACTTCGCCAACTTACTTAGTAGTAGCTTGTACAATAATTTGCATGTGCTTTACACGAATGAGAAATTAAATGTGATACGTTAAATCCACGTTCACTATCATTACACCTTCATTTAAATATCAACTTTTTTGCTCTGAATCTGCAAGCAAAGATAATATCCCACAACATCAGGAAAATTGACCATAACTCTTATATTGTCGGCCATCACACATCACAACTTGACGTTGATGAAATACCAATAAATGGGTCCGGTTAAGTTTTTGCATCTTAATTTCAGTAATCGCTTTTTAATTTATTGCGTGTAGATATTGTCAGTTATAAACGACCTAGAATTAATTTGATTCGCTCTCAAATATGGATGTCGAATATGATATGTTTTATGACACTTTTTAAATGGACCACCATCCGTTTAAAAGCAAAAAACAACCGTCATGAGTCATTCTAATTGCAGGATTTAGGAGAAAGAAAACAAATTTTTCAATACACTTGTTAGTAAAGTGGTTCTTATTGTACCATAGTTAGGTTCACAATGCAGTGTATTTAACGTGATGTGTTCTATCCCAAAAAATGTAACTATCTGCCTATTTAAGTTGTATTAATTAACACATTATAATAATGTAATAAATCAACATTGTATTTCATCAAACTATTTATGTGTAGATACTAGATACAGTTAGTTCTTATTCTGATTTTATTTTTAATATGTGTAATGAGTAAAGTCTATTATGCGACTTCCAGTCAGTGCCTCTCCATCTATCCACGTATTTCTACTATGAAAACCGTCACGCTAGTAACCTTTCTACAAACAGCTCAGTTAGTGTGATTTGGTTTGGAAACCTAACTTTGCGACCCCGGCTTGTTCTAAGCCGTTTTTTAACATAACCTATACTTTTATACTATTCTGCCTACTCAGTGTTTGATATCCCTGATATCTTATTTGTAATAATAGCACCCAGTAGGATCTATTCAAAGATTATCATCTGCTTAGCCTTTTCCCAACTATTTTGGGGTCGGCTTCCAATCTAACCGAATGCAGCTGAATACCAGTATTTAACATGGAGCTACTGCCTATCTGACCTCCACAACCCAGTTACTGGGCAACACGATACCCCGTGGTAAGACTGGTTGTTAGACTTTCGGGCTTCTGACTACCCGTAACGACTGTCACATATCTATAAAAGATAGCTGGGACCAACGGCTTAACGTGCTTTCCGAGGCACGGAGGAGTCTTTTCAAAGATGCCTCTACTATACTGGCCCTAAGGCCCCATTAGGGCAAAATTCCATGTCGATAAATAAATAAATATTAGTGTATTATTTGACGTAGCAAGCGACGGTGGCGGGCTTCGGGAGGCGATCGTGTTTCGCGTGTTTACATCCCGGATTATCAGCCGGTTAAACTCACGGTCTTAATGTAAAGCAGGGGGCACAATGGCGCCTACGAGTTGTACTGCGAAAGTACAAAGTATAAATAATGCTGGACAATCCACACAGCATCATCTAGCCCCAAGCTGAGCCCAGAGCTTGTGTTATGAGTACTAGATGACTGATATACTTAATACAATACATTACATAGATAGATATTTTTTATTATACATAGCCAATACCCAGAACACGGGAACAAATATTTGTAGATCGTACAAACATTTGTCCCAAGGATGAAAATAGTTCCTATTAAAAATACAGTCAACTTAAAAATATATGACAACTAACGTAAAAATAATAATAAACAGCCCGTTTAAGCTTATTCTTACTGAAAACCAAAACGATTCATTTCCGAACATCACAACTAGGTATACTTAACGCGCCATGACGTCCAAAGTCTCCACTGTCAAAAACTTTACCGCAAGTCCAGTGTGCCCGCAACTTTACTCCGTCCGCGATGATAATCAGATTCCGGCCACGGTATCTGTATACATATCTGAACATATACATAGGAGCGAAGTTTTAAAAGTCTCGCCTCATGCCTAGATAGTAGGATTCGTGACTTACACTAGCTCCGCCATGTTATAATTACGTAAGATTACACGCTGGATTAGTTTCGCCCTCGTAATGATAGGTGAACGGAGATTTAAATCCGCTGAGAAAAATGTACGTGTATGTGTGAGATTAATAGAACGTGGCCCGCTTGTTTGGCAATGGCGGTGGTCTTGGGATTAAGAACTGTTACTTTATTAAAGTGATTCAAATTCTCATCTACCACGATTTAGACCACTTATAAGACTTTGGCTGCCTTGTTTTCTACTGCTGTGCATAAGGTCCTGGGTCCTGCAAAGTGTTATTTTGTTTATCCATCTATAACTATCCGGAAGGAGCCTGATGTGGATTTGTGTCCGATTGATGGGAATAAACTCGACCCCTATAACATGGGACTTAAACATAACTAGCGAAATGTGTGGGTAATGCATAAAAGGTACACCCAGCCTATCCCTTCGGGGAATACTAGCGTGGTATTATGTTATGCTAAAAGAATTAAAAGCATCGCTTTTTAAGTATTACGACATTGTGACCAGATTTACTTTGTACGAAACATTTTAAGTCTATGCAAAGTCAAAGTGCGAACACAACTTATCCAATTAAACAGTTTCCCAGCGACAGAATAAACACAATTATCTCCTTGCCAAACTTAAAATATTTAATTACCAGACGTTCGAGAGACAGACGGCTCGCAATACCTACCCAAGATCTGAATACATATAAATACTATTGCGCTATTATTAAACTCGCTCCCAAAAGCGTGTTGATCCAAAATGGCATACAAAGTTCACACGAGTGACGTCGGGTGAAGCAGGAATGGGACACCACACTCCACAGTGATGGGGTGACACACACGCTGTTATTATTAGTTTTTTGTGCCCGCTCCGCCCCGCTCGCCCCTCCTGGTGCGTTTCAGCCGCCATTCCCCACATTAGAATCACTTTTTTGTCTTTTTTTTTTACTTATACTTCGCGCTTTGTACGCGATTGGATGCTGGCTGAGTTTGTGAGAGAAGAGTTTGCGTTTGAGATTTGTAGAGTATGGCTAGAATGAAGATTAATTGCTGGTGTATTAATTGGTTCAAATTGGCACTGACTTTTAATTAATAGGTAGGTAGATACTGTTTGGTGTGAGCAATTTGTCTAACGGATAAATTATTATACGTAAGACAGAAATCAGTATTAGGAACTGTTGATATAATTGACTTTTAAGTTCATACTTAATATCTACGATAGAATTTAATTGTTACCTTTAAATCCATTTATTTTCACTACAACATTGTTTCACAATATATCCATCAACACCACTCATAAAACTCACATAAAATTAATTAATTTAATACGTCAAATTAATTCATCTTCGTTTATCACTTGGCAGATCGTAAACATAATAAGGCTCGTAAACTTCAGATAGATGTGAAAAGGAATCGCAGGTTATCGGCCCTAAGCGATACGTTACATAATTTATTGTTTATTTACAACCCATTCCGCATTTATGACCACTCCACTACCACAATTTAAATACCGCAATATATCGATCAGCTGGTAATGACGCGAGTGTCCACTGAATTTTAATCGTCGGCTTTATCATTTTATTCAAACGAATTTGCAGTTTTTCGTCTCGACTGCCGACACGCGAGGACGTGCAAGCTCACCGGACGGCCGAAAAACGGTCACTAAATTCAATTGCAACTTTAAAATCGCAAGGTAGCGCAGACCTTGAAATCTTTTTGTTTATAAACAAAAGGGTGTTATGCAAGGAGTCGTAAATGGATCGGTGTGGAACGTTTTATGGTCGCATTATATGGACGGGGCGAGATAAAGCGTTTGTTTTGGGTCGTAAATAAGACTGCAACAGGTACGATGCCAACGGGACTCCACAATCACGTGTACGCTTTCACTTTTGCTTATTATCTTTGTGAATTGATCTTTTTATTGGTAGCACTTTTTTTTGTAACCCACCTACATACTCTTTTGTATGAAAATGGAACTCTATTCAAAAATGCCCGTACTAGGCCGCGGCATGCCACACGCAAATTCCTGACGGCCATTTAATTAATAAAGGTTGTAATTAATAGTAGCCACTTATTCGGATTACTTTTTTAAGGCTTTTACTTGTTTATGAAAAGGCTATCTCTTAGCTATGTATCACTCTTGTTGGTTGTCAAAACAATGGCCTATAGCGATTTGTATACGTTGTAATGAATCAGGTTGTATAAAAAGTTATGACGTCAGCGGAAAGTCTCGAAATAGACACAGACTAGACCGAGGTTAGTTTTCAAGGGTTAGTTGAATAACAAATCAGTATTATGTTAAGCTTTTATTTATTTAAGAAACGCCATTTGTCATACTATAATTCTGGATTTGAATGTGACACACTGAAACCGACCATGAAGTATGCACGTGTAAGAATATATGTTTTGTTTTAATTCAAATAAATCCAATATTTATGTCGATAAGTAAGTTGGGCGAAGACAGACTAAGATATAAAACTGTTGTGGTTTTTTGTATCTTAGGGTGCCATCTTTGTAACTAATAGGAATTCGTCATATTTCTTACTGTATGTTTTTAGCCTACAGGCGTTCTGCGCCCCATCGACTATGTACTTAAAAAACAACGCCACAATTAAATGATAATCGTATCTAACCCGTCACAACTGACAAAAACCAATCAAAATACATAGATACATACATAAACACACGCCTTTTTCTCATGGGGGTAGGCAGAAACTACAGAACGCCACCTGCTACGGTTCTTCGCATAGTACTTTTGCTTCGTTTACGTTCATACATCTGGTCATACACGCACCAATCAAAATAACTATCAAAAATTCTAAACAACAAAAATAACGGCTCGCCGTCCACCTTCGTAATAGTAATTGAAGAGGTCGTATGAATAATATTTGGGCGTCACTCCACGGACGAATCGATACGTAATTATAGAGTGAAAATGTACCCCTCATAAATATTATATCCGAGGTAGTGGGGCGAGGCCGGAATCGCCCGTGGCCTCTTTTGTGTGGACTGGAGTGTGCTGTGCCACGTTAGGTGACGTCATAGCAGACGAAAAATGCGCAGTGGGAGCTTTGGCAGTGGTCAGAGCATTGTGTTAAGTATGATTAGTGTTACTAGCAGAACTTATGGGAGGTACTTTTTTTCTATCAATAACTAAAGTTACATACAGATAATAAAAGTTCAACCTGTCAAAATTTAGCCAAATGTCAAATGTCAGTTGTCACTAAGGAAACTTTTCTTACTAACCAACAGACATATTAACAGCCACCCCGATAAGTCTCAACAGTAGGGTTCCATTTGGCCCTTTAAGTTACTGATCCCTGAAAGGGGGAGAACATAGAAAGAAAATGGGAAACCCTTCTTTCTATTTATTTTCTCTGGTATGACATCGATGGCAAAATGTATCCTCTATCTTATAGCAAAGAATAGGCTGCATGTCTGTGGTCAGAAAACCAATAAAAGCTGGCCTCTTATACTATTGATGCTTCGTACTAAACTAGTCCCACTTTAGAGCGTGGCCTTCTGTACAACAACTCTTTTATCTAAAGCAAAACTCTGTAATAGACTCGAATTTACATGATACTACAATACCGCCCAAAATTATTCACCCACCACACATTATAATTTACGCAAAATATTTAAATCCGTCTATTTCCTTACCTTCCCCATTCCGTAAATGTTTCTATGGAATAGTTTCCAAACTTTTATCTAATTCCCTGCCACGCAGTTGCATGTCAAGAAGCAGTTAAATCGTAGTTTAGATTAAACCAGTGCCAACTCCACGAATCATATAAAAATTGGCCGTGAAATTTCACCTTCGTTACGGGAATAACGTTCTAAAAGATCGTTTTTGTTTTTGTTGATTTCAACGACTATTTTTTGATTAATTAAGAGACTTCTGCCTCCGTAATAACAGCTGTACGGGTTACTCCTAAGTGCTTTCCGAGGCACGGAGGAGTCTCGACATTCGTAACATATCGTGCCTCGGCAAGCACGTAAAGCCGTTGGTCCCGGCTGTCATTTAGAGATCTTTGACAGTCGTTACGTGTAGTCAGAAGGCCGAAATTCTGACAACCAGTCTTACCAGTCAACCAGTCTTACCGGGTCTCGTGTTGCCCAGTAACTGGGTTGTGGAGGTCAGATAGGCAGTTGCTCCATGTAAAATACTGGTATTCAGCTGCATCCGGTTAGACTGGAAGCCGACCCCAACACAGTTGGGAAAAGGCTAGGCAAATGATGACGGGTTGATCTTTATAATTAAGCAACTCTTGCTGAGGCCAGTCCATGGATGGATGACCGTCTATTTCACTCGGGGAGCCCTCCGTGCCACAGTAAGTGTGTAAAGCCTAGTCCTGATTCTGGGTATCATTACAAGTTCTTTGACAGTCAAGAATAGTCAGAATCCCAAATATATACGTATATAGTATCGTGTTACCCGTTTTGCTGGGATATGTGGGTAGATAGGAGGTCGCTCCGTGTGAAATACTGGTTTTCTTCAGCATCTAGTTTAGAATAAGAATTACTGGTATGTTGGACACAGTAAAGTTTTCATGAATGGAATGTGTTTCCGTGATTGTAGTTGGCATAACAGAATGATATTATGTACTTGCTTCACATTATTCAACATCAATCGATAGCTACTATCTGTGGCATCAAAAGGGCTAGAAAATAGGATGAGCAGTTTGTCGTGTTACAAAGTTTCTGTGTGAACAGCAAATGGACTTTCCATTGATTGAAATACGAAGAATAAATGTCCAAAACATAATTTATTAGGAAACCATATTCCAGTCTTCACAAAAAAGTGCGTTCCTTTGTAATTTTAACGCAGGTATGAAAAAAGTATGTTGGGCAATAACATATCGATATTCATTGATTCTACCAATCCACTTTTTATTGCAATTCTACAAATACTCTTTGTATCCAGTTACAACAACTTTTTACGTTGGCTTCAGTCAAGATATTGGACACCTTATTTGTAATAATCGTTTAGACAAAAAACTTTTCCATAATTCAACGCGCAATACAAAGTAATAAGCACAATTATTAGCAATTTTCATATCGTACATCAGGACAAAAGACGACGAAACCAATTATCATGTTATCTTGCCCGCATATCAACGCAAAGGGTCAAACCAGTTAAGGCACAATATTGTCCAATGTAAGAAATGAAAAAAACAAAAGCACTCCCCACTTTAATCTATGAGGGTATTTAATAAACATCTGCTTTTTGGAATCCATGTCGCATCTGTTGCTCTGGCGTCGAGCCTTTTTCAAAATTTCAAATGCGCGCGAGCCGCTTCCAGACACCGGCAGATGTTCCAATTCCCAGAGTCACAACACAAACAATTTTGAACTATAACGATCAATAAATAAAACATGCAATCAAATGGACACACGCAATAAAAAAGTTTCCTGGCCTTTTTTTAATTCGTCCTCAAGAAGTTAGATTATGATGTTCAAATTTTAAATTTGGCGGCAATTTAGGGTCTGTGGTAGTGATCACCATAGATAACAGTAAACGGGGTCATTACTACGACCCTACCCCAATTTCGTGCTTTTGGGTAAATGCGGTATATTTGTCAAATGTCTCATTTTGAGCGTTCATATCATGAATTTTATTGCTTCAATTACTTAATAACTTCATTTTAAAAACAAAACAGTTGTTTTATGTTCTACTTAGTATAATGAGACAGGGAAAGAATTATTTTGACTTCGCCCTTACTACAACAATATAGTACAATTTCAAAATAGAGCAGGGAAACCCCAAGAGATTAGTAAGCTCGATTCCCATAAATTCAGAATTGACCACTTATGCGCGGAAAAACCCAAAAAATGGAACGCACAATATGAAAATGTATTTTAACTCAGTAGCAGTAAAGATAAGTTTTCTTTGTATGGTATTAATATGATCTTGTACGTATGTATTGACTCTTCATCAAATAGGCTGGGGGGAAGTTAAGAAATTCACGAACTTGGCAACAAAGTATTTTAAACTATACATATATATAGCTTTACTAAAAAGGATTTGTTTAACACTTGCATCTAATTTTTGTAATATAGTGTCACCAAAATTATTACTAAGAGTTTTTGGTCGTAACTGAAGTTATATTTAGAGGAGATAAATGATGAATAATATTTATTTCTGTGATTTGGTTTTATTGGCGTATTAAACATTTTGTTTTATAGTGGTTCGATTTTTCCCTAGCTGTCTTCTCTGAGAACAAACGCCGAAATAAACTCTGAGATCACAGACTCTTTTAAAGTTCAGACATTATCTTGGTCAGATCATGTGAGGACCATACAGATTTGTGTCTGAGATGGTCTTATGAGGAAAGAACCACAAAGATGTGAATGGACCTGTTCAGTCAGAGCAAGCAATTGAAAAATACATTGTGGAGCTCAACTCAGAACTTAAGAGCTGAACGGGTCGACACAAAATATCAAAGAAATGACATTTGGGTATAAGTACAGATCTGTATTTGTTTTTATACCTAAATGTTCCTCATAGTATAAAAGTACTGTTACTATGCTAATACTTACTCTGCAACAAACCAAGTGCTTCAGTGCAATAGTAAATGTTTTTAGAAAATGAGACTAATTTTCATAAGAAAATTTTGATGATGATAACATCAGACAGTTTACAAAACAATTCGTTAACCAGTCCTTTTCTACCTTGTGTCCCCAAATTTCACTTTCAAAGACACACATAAGGCACTATGTACACGACAACGCGGCCATAAACAAAACAACACATTTTAAATCAATAGACAACTCAATAGGCGTGTCTGTCTACGGAAGACTTATTTCTTTGACCCTCAAATTCAGTAATTTAACTTTTCCCCTCCGGATACCATTTCATTTACCTCTTCAACCGATACGCTGCGTGGGACGAACTAATCTGGCACAAGATTGACTATGGAGATGTCGTTGTGAATATTATGGGACTTTGTATGTTTGCGTGACTGTCTGTTTGTCTCAATAGACGTTGGGTTTAGTAGAGTAGCAATAAAGACAAGAATGTTTGATTTCATACAAATTTTCCTTTTTACTTTGAGCCTTCCTTTATATATAAGACTTCTATTTTGTAAGAGCAAGGTGGGCTGTGAATACTGTGGCTCATTGGAATTGTTGTTAGTAGTACTGTCATGAAAAATAATGTTTGTTATTTTAATTTTTATGATACAAACCGCTTAATGAACTCTTCTATTGAACTTAATTTAGAACCTCATAAACTTTATCAAATCTGAAATTACAAACCACTTCTTCAATTTAATTCTTCATCTAAACAGCCCATGGAATAGGTTTGTATTATTTCAAACATAGGTAGTGATAGTATTCCGCAAGCAAGACCTGTGTGCCTAGCATGAACATTTGACGTAAACGTAACGTTTCGAACGATTTCAAAATTGGAAAATACTCGTTACGCACATGTTTCTTTAATTTTAAGACTTTATTCGAAAAATAGGTGATATTTAATGTGCTTCCCCATAAATTTAAATCAAAATGCTTAAGGGATAACTGTATTTTCGATTCAAAAATCGTTCGAATTTACGTTACGTTTACGCCAAGAGATAGTGATAGGGCCGCTGGTGGTATTTCTTTAAAAATAAGACAATATGTATCTCAAAAAGGAGTTCAATCTAGAATAACTCAAGAAACTTCTCCTACAATGTAACAACAGGGTCATTCTAGCCCGCTAACAAGATGATTGCTCTCATATTTTTCCACATACGTCATCTCCACGCCAGTCGCAGTGCCGATAATTCCCTCCATTGATTCGTAACGCCTCCGCGCCACGCTACAATGGTCGCGAGTGAGCACCGACATTTGCCATTGTATAGTCTATGCTTCCCGCTATGTCCCTGTTATTTATGTCGCTACTGTCTATGGGTGCAAAAAAAAAAGTTTAGTATTGCCGTTGATTGCGTTCGGTATGTAAACGCATTTTATTTGAACGGGAAGATTGTTTTAAATCTGGAATGTTTGGTATTAAAATAGGGTGTGGAATACAATACAAGAGGATGTGCATAGCGACCAACCCACTCTGGAATAGCAACTACTTTAAAGATTAATGTGAGTAAATTGAAATGGTTGTGGAAATAAAAGGGAAAATCCAGAAAAGTTAGCGAAATTAGATTAACACGGCGGCAGACTTACATTATATATTACATGTTCTAATTGTTTTGAGTTTATCCGTGTTTTTAAATCTATTTATCTCTGCATATTACGTACCTATATTTTATTTATCGATTAATCCGTATAAAAATATCGAACCAGAAAATTTGAGCACCCGTGCGAAACCGAGGCGAGCTGCCAGTAGTGTATAAAATAATTATGTAGTATCCATATTTTTATTAGTAACATACTTGTAATATCTATGTATTCATGAAATTGCATTGAAGTACCTACTGTTTTACTGCATCACTAAATAGTTGACTAAATAGCAGGAAATGCCTATGGCATTTATTACTTATTTTTGCGCTAAAATGTACTCCCAGTTATCAAAAAAAAAATGCTATCATGATGTTGATTTTACGTGTAAATTCTAAACACAACCAAATTTCTGAAATTCCCTAATCAAGTTTATCATGAATTTAGGGTGACCGCTGTACATGGTCGTTAGTTCACAGTGGACTTAAGTGCGTGGCTGTCGAAAATAAACAATTATTTCCCTTATAGGGAGCGAGCCTGCAAACTAGGAGTCGTGGGGTGCGAACGCTCCCGGCGAAAAAGGGAGACACTCAAAATTGCTGACAAGCGTTTTTGGTTTAGTCCCAAATTTCAAAATAATAAATTAATGAGTTCTTTATTTTCTTTTCAGAAGCAGTGGCTGTTTAAAGAATAGAGTGTTGTAGTTTTTTTTTAATTATCTCAGCAAATCGTATAGCAAAAATACTTGTCGCTCTCTTGTCTCTTTCTTACACACTCTAAAATACATACCTACCCACACCACACATTCACACTTACTCACACATACAATAAAAACATAGTTTTTCTCTAACATACGAGTAGACAGTCCCATACCCATACACATAATCAGGCGTTTATTTGTAGACTGTTTTATTTATGTTCATCATCATACTCTTGCCCTTATCCTCCATACATCTCTATTTGCCGTCATCTCAGAAGTCACCTCTTTCTTAGCCATATCATCTTTGACACAATCCATCCATCGTTTCCTAGGTCTCCCTCTACTCTTGTAACTGTTTTATTTTTATTATTTTTATTAATACTTACTGCTTTTTATTTATTCATTTTATATTTTGTTACTTTATGTAATGTGAAATTGTATTAGGGCAAACCCTCCATATTGGTAACCAAGATACAGGCTTGCCTAGTTTGGGACCAATGTTCAAGACTGTGTGAAACTTTAATTGCAATAAATGTTGTTTTATTTTATTTTCATTTTTAGATTTTTAGATTTAGATTAGGATCTTTTTTACCGAGTCAATCTTCAATGGAATGAAGTCAATAGAACTAGATAATCAATCACCTAATCAGGCTTAGAACGAATTATACCTACATTGCCTGTGCAAATATTATTTAAATTGCGCTCCAAGTTAATGATACAGTAATTTTCAATAAGAAGTACCTCCTCGCAACAATTTAATAGATTAATTGCAGTTTTTAACATTGATTATAACATACCATTTATAATAACTGGTTGTTAAGGAGATTATGGGCAGGTAAGTAATTATCCGTCGCTTTGCTCAAGCCGTGATATGTTCATTTAATTGCTCCAACAATTACGTGATGTTTCACTTACATCCTTTTGCATGTTAACCGCAGCCATCAGCAGCAGGCACCGCCGAACGAATCTGATCACTGACCCATGAAGCAAACAGAAAGGAAATTTTCTTCCACCAAGGAAAATACGACAATATAAATAACTCCATCGGACCCCTACCTACTCGTACTACTACATCACCCTATGACAAAAGAGTTATCGGTGCGTTGAAAACAAAAATGGCGAGTTGATTTATTGCGAACGGTCGCGTATTAGCCGTGTGTGATTCGGGGATTTGGCCGGTGGAAAAAAAAGGCAAAGCTAGGTGAGCTGGGTCACGTCTAGACGAACGACAGTCGAAGGGCAGCGTGTTGTTTACTCCGAGGATACCCGAACGCGCCCTAATGAGTATGGACGTTGATTTAGGGCTCCGCTCTAGAAGTCGATGCCAAAGCTTTTAGTAGTTACGTCATAATTTGGTAGGTTTTCCCAGCTGCGAAAGTTGTTCGGCATTTTCTTTGTTATAAAATGTAACTAAGCGAAATGTTAAGTCGCGAGGGGGATAAGTACGAGAAATTAAACTAACTTTTTTCTCGTTTCGTAATGGAAATTAATGGATTGACACACTGAATTAGGGATGCTGTCACGTGAAAATGATTCGGCCGTATTTCACAAGGTCCAACAGCAGAAACTGAAAACGAAATCTGGGTTGGGTAAGCCTTAAAAATACAGAAAACGTTTATAGCGTCCGACATAAATCCAGTTCGACGAAAGCGAAGATTAGAAAGCTAGCTAGTGAAGCCAAAACTCGATATTGGGTGAATAATCGTCGCCACTACCGGCGCGGTAGCCGGCCGGATGTGCCAGATTTATACCCTGGTGTACCCGGGTGTACCGGCCTGTGACCGGCGCGTGTACCAATTTATACCCGGCTAGGTACGCTGGTCGTATCCGTGCTGTCGTCGAGTCTGTGCTCTTCATAAAGCACCCGATATGTCCGCTCGCCTTGAGGGCTGCGATTTATGGCGTGGAAACGTCATCGGACCCCGTGTTTGGGTATAAATCATATGTGTTTGCTTAGTGCATGAGACATCTAAACTCGGCCGCGGTTGTGTTTCAGAGGGTGTAAGATTTTAGAATAGTGATAATTTCATCTGCCTAGCCTTGTCCCAACTATGTTATGGTCGGCTTCCAGTCTAATCGGATGTATCTGAATACCAGTATTTTACATGAAGCGACTACCTATCTGGACTTCACAAACCATCTACTGGGCAACACGTTACCCCTTGGTAAGACTGGTTGTCAGACTTTTGGGCTACTGACGACCCGTAACGACTATAATATTCAATCACTGAAACTTTTTTTAAGGACCCGAAGACTAAACCATTACATGTTCTACAAAACCAGATCAAAAGAGTCAGGTTTAAATCACCGAGACATTTTTGAAATTTGAACTTTATTCCGAGAACGTTTAAGTTCTTAACACGTTGAACGCCAAATGACCGACAAGCAATACATTTTCTATTGTGTCTCGTTGACCTGAGTCAAGTTGACTGCCTCTTTGGTAGTTGCAAGTGTACTGCTAAGCATGACGACCCGGGTTCGATTTTCAGGTCGGACAAGGGGATTTCCACTTGGATTTTTTCCGTAGCAGTCTGGGTTATATGCCAGGTTGCTAGCCCTTCTATTACAGGAAGCTTAAACATATCTGGCGGTAGAATGTGGGTGTACTATAGGTACACCTTTGCGTAACCCTTTAGAGCATACAGGCACGTTATTCTGATGTTACGACTAAGTTGTTAATATCTATTCAGAACTTTACAGCAGTCGAAATAAAGTTGAAAATTTATAAACGTGCTGAACTTTTTAAGTTTGTTCCAATATTCGAACTCGCTTTGTAACAAGATGGTTATAGTCCAAACGACTAATAATGATAGCTGACTACGACACAAGTCAGGATCTCTGAATGTTTTGATAACGTACTAATATCCTCAGGTACTAAATAAATGTATTCACCAAAATCTTATTTGCAAAGCTTACTCAAGGAAGTCAATTGCACAAAAGATCAAAAGAACTCAACAGTTCTCAACAACAGGTAAGTCAAAACAATTGAAGAAACAAAATGTCGACAAAAGAAGTCATGAATTGGGTCAAACAAAAGATTTACGACTTTAATTGTCAACTTACTTATGCAATTGAAAACAATATTCACAGAAGCAGGTACTTTTGTGCGAATTATAATTTGCATAGAGATTTGCACTTTCACTTCTCATTGTTAGAAAATAAAGAGGAGTATGAAAAAGGTCTTGTGCTTCCTCAACTTTTGTAGTGTCTTCATTCAAAAGGTGTAACAATGGTTGTGTGTAAACAGACCTCTTTGAAATAAATAGGATTAGAGTATTTAAGTAGTTTTACAATGTCACTAACTAGGCTTTGAAATTTTATTATTTTCTTTTTTACCTTATCTTACTTATTTAAAAATCCAATTATATTAAGTTCGTCCCTATTTTGAAGGATAACTTGCTCCAGATCTGTGATATACGTTACTATAAATAAAATAAAAGCTCAAAGCTGAAGATTCTCTTTCAACGTTATAATTGAATTTGTCAAGTATTTATTTAAAACTCTTTGGAAGAAACACGTATTGTACCGATATGACCAACTTGTTTGCACGACGCGCGACGTTAACGCGAACAAAAGGTTCAAAAAGTTCACAAAGTTCCCACGACCCGGTGTAGCGCCATCTATTCGTTCGACCCCGTAACACTTTGAGGCGACAAAACTACCCTCTAGCTTCAAACGCGAACAGTTTCAACCCCCGGAGCTACCCAAAAGCGGCTAAAACTGGAACCAATTTACCCCGCAACCATAGCGCCATCTCTGGGATGGCGCATGAACTTTTGTGAAAGCTCTTAGTTCCGAGCTTTGCCGCTGTGGCAGCACCATCGCTGAAGCTTTTGAATGAAACCGGCTGTGTATATAAAAATATGGCTTAGGTGCTTTAGGTAAGGTTGTGTTTAGTTTGCAAAGACAAATGTATCGTCGAGTAGAGTATGCAAATTAACGCGCCATTACATGGTAATTTATTTGAAACGAATGACCACTTTGCGGAGTAGTGCATCCAGCGTCGAACACTGAACGTTTATATGGGGACCCTGACCTTATATTGCGTCAATTTATAGCTTTAGAGCCGTTATACGCTGTTTTACGTAACAGCTGTTGTGTCTCGCGTGATGCCTTTGCATAGTGACCCTGTTTTGCATAGGACTTTCACCTGTTTCTTCAGCTGTTGGAAAGTTAACTAACTGTTTATGAGTTTTTTGACCGAATGCGAAGCGCCACTTACGAAAGGGCAATTCCCTAATGTTATCTCATAAACACTGATAGTTAATTACCTCTTGAATTTCATGAACTTTGGGGAAAGTTGCACTGTACTACAGAAATGACAGGTTACGTAATTATTAATAAATATTTATGAAACAAACATTAAATATTGCGCTCTTTCGTTTTGACCTCTTCGTAAATAAAAAAATAATTCTAAAGTAAACAGTGGTAATAAAATTGAAAATGTATATTGTTTGTGCAGCTTTTGAACTCAATTACATTATATCTCCAAAACATAACTTATTACTTTAACTAAACATCCAGTTTTTGGTCTCCACATTAGTATTGTACCATTGCAAAACCAGATCATCAATTAAAAACAAAATTTCAGTCAGAAAGTCCCAGATCCAAACTTCAGAACAAAACCTTTCATCTCCATATCGCACAATACACCTCACTCAAGATTGGATCCAAGTGAATTGAGATCTTCCCTGTTATCGGCCAGGCAGCAAATAAAGACAGCACCATATCGCATTTATGAGATGAAACAATGTTCGTAAGTGCTGTGATTTATGAGGACAGTGCCACCATGGACACGCCCAAAGTCCGTGTCTGGATAAAAAAGAAGGATTTTATCTGTTTTTATTAATGCATGGTTGTGTTGCTGGCTGGATTGGTATTTGAACGCCACTAAGTTGTGCGCTGGGAGAGTTGCATCTCTAGTTGATTTAGAAGACCAAGTTCTAATGTTCAAGCAGCAATTGAGATCTGTTACTGTCATCTATACGATGGAATATAGAATTCAACAGCTCTTTAACGCAGTTTAGAATGCTGACCGCGTTAGATTTTGTTGGTGAGATTTGCCCTTAAGATGCATTGATTAAATGTGACGTTTTCATGTTCTTTTTGAGATTTAGGAAAAAACTTAACAATACTGTTCATTCTAATCATTATTAAATTTGAGAGAGATGGCTTCATAAATACTTAGCTCTTATTAGTTGGTGTATGTAACGCAAAAGTTACCCTTGCCTGGTAACTTGAGACAGTGATTACGAATTTTTTAAAGCCTCTTTTGAATGCTTAATTGATAGAAATATTTATAGATACTTAGATACCCACTATTTGTTTTGATTTTATGCTCACCAGGTGTGGCAGAATAGTGCAATGAGGCAACTCAATTAATTCGTTGTAATCAATAAAAATATCTAAAACGAACCTGAGATAATAATTAACACCATTAATAAGAATGAACAAATAATAAAGCCAGCTAGTCACGCTTGTTCACGATGCATAATACAACGTTGAAGCAAATAAATAACGAAAAAAACTGATTAAAAATTAATGGCAACAATTTGTCAGATGAATATTAAAACTTCATTCACATCATTGGACACGACGCTAATTGAAAAGATAAAGATCGAATAAATTATGCAATTACACAATCGAAAAGTCGTAATGACTATAAAAGTTGACAGCTCATTACTATTATAAAAAAAATAATTATCGTAAGTCATAACTCGTGCAGAACGAGAAAATGTTCCGATTAATCGGACATTCGGTACATTATTAGGTCGGAGTGTCGAACCAGAAAGAACAGCTGTAAAGAAAATAATCACTGTTTGAGCAAAATTAAGCTTTTTACCATCGATGTCAGCTGTTGGCATGTCGGCCTACTTAAACTGGACATTCGGCCGATACGGCACGCGGTCTGTCAGAAGTCAGAACTCCTTGTTAATGATCACACGAATTCATTAAGAAAGATAATAAACTTAAACACTTCACGAAAATACGACAACCCACTGCAATTTTTCGTTTAAATTATCACGCGTATGAAAATTATAAATTTAATTGCTCAGCCAAAATTAAAAGAAAATTTTAACATACTGACAGACACACAAAAAGCTCAAACGAGAAACTCTTCCGAGAATCTTATTAATAATACACTTGATAGGTGTTAATAAATCAAGTGTTAATTAGCTACTATTACACAGTTGAAAGCTATAATTGAACAATGTATCTGTTACTCGACTTTTTAGATAGATCTGTAGCAGCATCAGACGGCCGCGAACAAAGAGCTAAGACTACGCCAAAGAAAAGGAACAATAGTGGTGTGAATGTTACACTCGGATATTACAATAATGGTATCGATTATAATTTGCGTGCGATGCGGTCTGAGATACGGGCGGGAGGCGACACGTAAGCGACAGGCGTTCGCAATCGGCGTCGCGATCGACTCTTGCGCACCACACCGCACAATGCTATCGTGGCGCTACGATCGCGGACATGCCCTCTCGCGCCATTACGATTGGTGCTTTCAGCGTATACGCACCTATTTTATGGTAGAATGATTAGCTTTATGAAAGGGTTGAGTTTAAAATCGACAGGATTTTGAGAGATTTTTTAGAACGTTAAAATAACAGGAGACGCAATTGGTGGACCTAGTTCCAGCTTCATCCTAATAATTACCTAAATAAATAAATAAATAATGCTGGACAATCCACACAGCATCATCTAGCCCCAAGCTAAGCAGAGCTTGTGTTATGGGTACTAGATGACTGATATACTTAATACAATACATTACATAGATAAATATTTTTTATTATACATAGTAAATACCCAGAACACCCGAAACAAATATTTGTAGATCGTACAAACATTTGTTCCAGGGCGGGAATCGAACCCGCAACCTCCTGCGTCGCAGGCGGACCTTCGCCCACCGCACCACATCGGTCGTCGAAATGATGGTTAGAAGACAGGATAACGGAGATAGCAGATGTTAGGATGACATTAAAAGTTTGTTATGTAGAGAGTTCACAGAGGAAATTTAAGGCTCGTCTAATTAAGCAACAATGGAAAGCCTGTTCACATTATATCTACAGAAGTTAACACAATGAACATCAATAAAAAACCTGTACTGACAAATCTTTAACGTCTTTTCCATTAAATGTGAATACTAGTAGGCACCTATATATAAGCAAAAGCATACATTTTAGTACCAAACGAAAGTAAAAATGAAAGAAAAAGCTCGTAATCTTGGTATGCTGATGTGACATTACGCGTCCATAAAGACGAGTTTTAGTTGCGTGCCTGCTCTTAATTGAATAGTAATAAAATAGGTTTTACGATTTCGGCATAAAAAATAGAGAAAAGAAATAAGATAAAATATTTTATGGATGTAGTAAACTAAGACCGCACAGGGAAATTCATGCAAAACAAGTTCAATTCAATTCCAATCAAATTCCTTTGCATCGGCCCCGCTAAGCGACTTAGTAGAATATTCCCATGCCTCATTTCTATTTAACATACGTAATTCAAAAGCCATAAAACGAAGTTTGCAAAACCACTCAAGTGATAGGCGGAAGCGGAAATCTAAATTGATTCGTCAACGCTTTTTATTTTGTTCTTATTAACTTATATTAAAGTTTTTGCTCGCATTTTCTTGTTCATTATGCGCATTATTAAACAGTTATGGGTTCAATCAACTCAAACGTTATGATTATTTATATTTCTGATGGACATTATTTTTTTCTTTTTCTCATAGAATAATAAAATTGGTGCGTTTTTGTTTTGAAATAAAACATATTGTGACCGAAACCAATAATCATAATTACCATTACAATATTTTCAGTGCCACTTTCTATAAACCTATCAATCGATACATACGCTCATATTCTCCAACGATGCTATCGATTTGAAACTAGATTAATTTTAATCGGGAATAGAGTGGCAATTGTCGGTTTTCAATCAAGACTCACGATTGAGATTGTTCTCTTATACCAAAAAATATTTTAAAATTGAACCCTATTTAAAAACACTTCTAATGCTAAATTTTGGTCCAAAAATTCCAAAATTTACGTAATATGTTTTCAAGACAGACCACTCAATGAAGAAAAAATTACAAGAAAGAAATTTCTGATAATTGACAGATTTTTGTCTGTCGCCTGTCGGTTTTATAACACAGGCCCCTGGTAAAATTTTAAAATAATATGATGCAAAATCACTCGCGCCGTTGCTATCCTTCAACCCCAGTACAGCGAGAGGCGAAACTGTCGCCTGGCTCGCCCGAAGAAGGCAGGAGCGAGTAATAAACACGGCCGCGTCAATAAAAGTCAGCGTCCCACCATACACATGTCCACTGCTCGCTAGCAGGTGTACTGCCTAGGATATGGCAGTAGGGTTGCCAGTTTATAGTGAGGAGTTATAATAAATTGCATTCTTAAGTGACAGGAAAATTGAGTTCCTAATTTGTAAAACCATTAAAATTTCTGTCATGTTTTCGTTACAGGTGTGACTTTATATGTGTTCCAAGAAATTAGAAAGAGCAAGAGATAAACACCAACGACTTGATACGAATACGAATTCAACGCATGCCATAAGTAGTATAGTAGGCCGTCTGTCTGTGGTAATTAAGCCAGTATAAGCTGGCCTTGTTTTTCATTAAAACTTCGTACTAAGTCAGGTCAAGGTCAAAGTGTATCGTCTGATATGCAGTCGACTGTGTTTTATTTTCTAAAAGGAGTATACTGCTGAAAATGCTGGCAGCAAATGAAAATGTCGTTGAAAATCGGTGAACCACGTCTCGTTACGCTTCATATTCAAACCACACTTGTAATTTTTTTACATCAACGAGGTGATAAGCAAAGATTATTTATTTCCGATACTTCAATTTTATACCCGTGTTATTCTAGACCCAAGAAGTCCAGAAAAGCCGAAAGGCATAACACGAAAAGTCGTTACTGAAACAATCCAGTTACTCAACGATTTTATTTGCGCTACCGCACGCCTATGCCTTCATCGTGATATAAATTTTACGAGTTCACCAGTAGCAAAATGGTTTACAGTAAAAAAGTTCTTTAGTACAGTGATAACCCTAGTAGATCGTAAACACGTACTATGCAAATACGCGGCTCGTAGACGGATGCTGTCAACATTTTCATACCAGAATATTGAAACACTGGCCATTTAGCGTTTTATCTCAACCGTCCGTTTTAATTTTAAACAGCTCTTTAAAATAATTTAGCTGCAAATGAGTCAACGTGTTGTCGCAATAAAGTATACAGTTTATAGTTCCTTAGTAACGGATGATTAAGTCTCAGCCCAACAAAATAGGTGTGTCGCCTTCATCGTAATATTACGGCGATTTAATTTGCATGCTCGCTCCCACATGTCCGGCGAAATATCCGAACATATATAAAGTGTTATCTAGAGCCGTCAATCGCTGCAAGAACAACGCGTTTTCTTTACAATAATTGAACAAACTAACGCCAGTCAAACGCATCCGGTCTTACAAATCGTGTTTAAACTTGAGACAACTGGCTGGTGTAGCAAACGTCAATCTAACACGAAAGCTCGCAACGAGGTGTTTAATGATGCAATAATTTGCATAGGGGCCCGTTGCTGAGAAACGCGACCTATTCTCACGTCTGTCTTCGGCTTTAAACTTTCCTTTTACAGTAGCAACTCTTGTTATGTGAACTTTTGTGCTAAATATCGGGAGTGGACGCGATCTCGTTCTGTGCTCGCTCGTCATTCACGCACCACCACAACATTCCCCGCAGCCGTCAACTTACCATTTAATGACGCCTTATTGTTTATGGACTGTTAAGCAGCAGAAATGGTTACCTGAAAAAAAGAAAAAGAAATCGCTTTATTATACAAGGAACGAATGACAGTCGTAAACGTCAAGAGAGTGTAAACGAAAACATTAAAAAAAAAACACACACACACACACAAATTGAGAAATGAACAGAATCAATTAGGTATCGGTGGTCGGGTTCGTAAAATCGGATGCCTTATTCAGTAGGTCGGGCACCGGGCGTCCCGCGCACGGGCCGGCCTGCTAAACCCGGGCGCACAATCTGACATTTATGAGTGCCATAAAAACGCTCAAGTACTGACTTTTACTACTTGTTTAGTGAACATAAATGTCTTTGCCTTACCCGCGCTCAACGTCGCCCGTATTTAAAAGCGCACAGTTTCGTGCACAGTTTTGCTCCTTTTTCCACTTTTTATTTACTGTTACTGTACTGTTATGCAACTGTATAATGCTTTGGTTACTTTTCAGCGACAATTTATTGGTGTCGCCTTTTGTCTTTATTTTAGTGCCGCGAGAACATGGTTTGTTTTAGTTTTGTTTGTGTATTTTGAATTGCTCGTCATGATAAATTGTGAAAAAATTGGACGCTTTTCCCAAGTTGTGTCTTAAAGGATTCTTTCTTATAAAGTTTATGAAAAGTTATTATTCAAGTAAATCAAGCGATGATCATTTTAAGTACCATCGTTGATCGAGTATGTTGATTGATATCTAGAGTTTTTTACAGGGCTCGTAAAACCAATTAGAGACTTGCATTTGCTATGCAGGTGGCGTGGGGACCTCGTAGCGTACTGACAGTTCAAAAATTATGACATCGATTCCAAACTGATTTATGCGGTAGCTGTTAATATTTTTAAATATATGTAAGTAGTAAACGTGATGAACTAATCTGTCAGGTGACACTAATAAATTATCCAAAATAGAAAGGCGTCGTCGCCGGCGCCGCTCACCTAAAGGCCACAAGGAAAATCAAACAAACCGACATACCGTTATCCCGCCCCAATTCTTTCTAACCAAAACAATACATCCGCATCAAAACTTTTCTTTCGGAGACCTCTGGTAGACCGGGCTGACTGCTAGTCATAGGTATTCCGCATCCGTCCGCCGACGTTTGGCAGTATCGACGGTTTAGCATAGGCCACCCACATGCCTTGCCTACATACCTTCAGGTTTATGGTCGTCGGTCTACGAATAATAATGCTGCACCTAGACACAAGGCCGGCTAAACAATAGTGTCTTGATTACTTTTTGCCCTTAAGTGTTGTGAATAATTTAAAAATGTTGACAATGTATGGTGCTATTTTTTGAAGTGACGCAATGTTTATTAGAAACGTAGTTGTGAATGGAAATGTCATTGACTGGTGTTCTGGAAGGGAAGGCCTTCATACTGAAGAAAAATAAGAACTCGATAACTCTGCTTCTTTGATCATTCGGTATGCTTGCTGCGTAGCTGAACTGTAGCACTGTAATATAAGATCCTAGTATGGAGTTGTAGGTTTGTGGTTCATACTAATTGCAGGAAGCCTGCAAGTAAAACTGCCTGGGTTATGTAAACAACCAATGTAAGTTTGAAGTCTTTGGCAAGGATTACGATACTTACGATGAAAGTGTGCCAAGACCTAATTCATCAAATCTTGCCTAATCAATATCAATGTCAAGAAGTCCTAGCGTTACTGTTTGTTATTCCCGGCCATTGTTTATATCGCACCAAAAGAAAGTCCCTCTGCATACCACCGTAATATATTCGTCCGTCAGCCATGCCTTGTTTTCGCTTCAAATTAGACAATTAGGAGTCGGGTTGTGACGCTAAATCTATTAAATTAAAGCTGAGTACGCATCGGTCACCTACCGCGGTGATTTTTTAATCGTATGTATGCGACGTGCGATTCGCGACTACATTTCGCATATCAATGCGGTGGACAAATTGATGAAAAAAAACGTAGGGCAGCGCGTGTCGACCACGGGATGTCTGTGCCCTCTGCGAAATTTTGAAATATATGTCCTGGCACGTGTATTAGAAGACGTCATTTTATGTTATGATATTCAAATTTGGAATGATTTGATGTTAAAGCGGCAACTAATATGAAAACGATGTCTGAAATAGAGCCAAATTATTTTGTAAGGCACCTCTCTTAGGTGAAGAGATAATAAGCTGTACATACTGTAATAAGGCAATGAGCCGGCCTCTCTAATTAAAGCAATGAATCGACGAAAACTTAGAAAAATCTATGTAAGACGGTTTTCAGTAACCTTTCATATCAACAATGCTAGTAGATTTTCGCATTATTTTATCCTTAGCAAACCAAAGCAGTGATTCATTATAAAGTTTAGTAGTACGAAATCGGAAAGCGAATTTACATTTCCTTATAGGTAAGTATTCTAGTGGGATGGCCCAGCCATGTAGTGGCTAAACTTGAAGTAATGGCCTACGTGCTTTAAGACACGTGCACCCATCAGTTGACAGGAATAAATTCTTGCGAAAACATTTCGAATTGTACTCGCGAAATTTTTGCTTGCGAAAAGTTTAACAGGATGAGGAAAATGTTCAGTTTCTAAGAATCAGTTTAGTATGGCAACATTTAATTAGGTAATCAATCACTCGGTACCTAATTGAATGTTGCCATAATAACGTTTCTGAAAGATGTTTATACCACACTCTATGGTTGTATATGAGGAAATTAGGTAGGCATTGCTTGATGGAGAGCTGAATTCTGAAATTTCGACAAACAGAAGTAAAGAACTTGATCTATGATCGACACGTATAGATTGAATAGATATGAACAGGGTGTATTCTATAAGGATATTTGATTTAGTCGCAACATAGGCAAGACGAGGCTCTTGCTACGGACGGCGGACCAAACCCAATACCACCGGAAAGAGAAAGAGCATAAATAAAATATTAGTGTTATTAATATTATAATTCTCGATTTTTTGATATTAGAGAAATATTTGTACGCCATATAATGGTAGGATATGCTGGAACCCATATTGTAACGCCTATCGTACCATATTCTTGCAAATAAACATATTTGATTTGATTTGATTTGAGCTTCCGGGCTGACTATGGATTCTGGGCTGATATGTAGACCAATGGAGACGATTCGGTTGATCTATTCTTTTCCCGCCGAAGATTCAAATGAACAAGGAAATATTTCACTACGTCACAGAAATTCAATCAATCTATTGGATTGATTGCTTCATTAGTCCAAACTTAATCACTATCACTATCTGAGGTCCAGCCAATAATTTCCTATTAACACTAATACATTCCTAGACTTAATACATACGGTAATAGAAGGTGTCTCGTTTATGAGGCGTGCGGCCCAATGACGGGCAGCGTCGGGCAAGCGTCGGCCATGCGTCGGGCTGTCGAGCGTGACCCACGATTGACGACCAGCAAAACCACGTTCATAGTGACAATATTAACATAATTACCTACAGTAATTTATAGGACATGCTCCGATACCTTTATCGCGCAATTAAGGGTTGAACTCGTGGAAGGTCACCCTGGTAGATGGTAAGAAGTGCAATTATTTATGTCATTACTGAGTTGTTAAGTGGAAAATTATGGATTAGTACCCAAGTAATTGCCTGGATACCAGGTGTTTTTAACCGGAATAAGAGTGGAATTTTGGCAAAGTGTACTAGTTTTTATTTTGTTTATAAAAAGTAAATGTAACTTCACACTTTCGACGAAATGATTAATCGCTGCTATTAAGAAATAAAAGTTGTTTTGTAAGAAATAAACTACGGCTCATTCGTTTGCTAGATTACAAGTACGAAATACGGTGTGCAATGTATCTACAATGTAAACTGTAATTTGTCAGATAGTGTTATCAGTATCAAGCAGGCGCTTGGTCAGTTAGCTGTCAGCCACTATTTATCTTTCAACCAGTCGAAGGTACGTGTGCGTCTAGACGCACACTAATTGTATGGTGATAGATTAGCCACTACATTTACACGCTCTTAACCGCAATAAGATTTACATAGGCATTTTTTAAAGAAGCTTAGAATGCAGACTACAACCGGTACATTTACCCCACATGTAGGTAATTGACTGTTAACTGTCAATGCGTCGAGCATCAAGTTTAGTTAGTGAGAATGAGAATAATGTAGTTCTTGAGAACAAAAAATAGTCTGCGAGTTTAGTAAATTATATTTCTTTCCCCGTTTTTAGTTGGCGCAAAAACTGTTAAGTTCGTTCTTGGAAAAGTTAGCATCGAGAAATAGTAAAGTATGAATTATGCACTGTATTGTTACACCTCGCGGTGATAATAAACTATTTCGCAGTTTATCGCTGCTTTCTCAAAACAAGCGGTAAACTTTAAACACTTGTGTAAAACTTTTGCAGGCCTATACCGTAGATACCTATTTATTATTTCTCTTGGATTAGCAACTAAAACTGGCTCAGCACTCTGCGTTGAACACTGACGATACCCATACACGCGGCAAAGCCATTTGTTTGCCGAATAAACAAAATATAAATCAATCCGTCAGACTTCAGTGTTCACCCCCCGACCACGGTCGATCGGCCACGAAGGCTCCCGACCGAACCCGACCAATCCCGACCGAATGCGACTCTGATTTAAATGTTAATCGGCCAGTGTCGAAATTATTAATTACCGTGTACATCGCGGGTACGTTACGCATGCAGATTGCTATGCTAACGAATGATTAACTATGCATGTGCACGCGCAGATTTAGATTTTATGCCGTGTTCGGATTGATGGGCCGTGCGCTGTTGAAATTGATTGCTTTTCATGTAATTTGGAAATGTTTATGCCTGACACGATCTTTTTTTAGATGCCCTGTTGTTCCGATTGTTTACAATTTGTAAATCTATATTATGGAGTTGAAACAGAAAATTGGTACCTCAACCATCTCATCCTCTAATGAAGAAGGATAATCTGTTCCAAATCCTTTTGTCGTAAGTGTAAACTAACCTGTTCAGATTAATCTATTATTTAAGAGAATTAGTAACACATTCATCGGTATTTGGAAGATTTCATCTTCATCCTCTTTTTCCAAGTAGTTTTGTTTGAAAAACGTTATGAAGTTGAAATCGAAAAAACTTTGACGAAAATTGAGGTGACTTATAATAATTTATTTCAGACATTATCCATATGTACACAAAATTATAATCAAGTCAAATAAAACATCACAAAAATAGACATCAAACTTACATACACAATGTTACATACAATTAAATTAAATTCACAATACATAATTACAATTTGATTCGATTCCGATTGAATAATCGTCATCATCACCTGCCTACCCTTTTCCAAACTATGTTGGGGTTGGCTTCCAGTCTAACCAGACGCAACTGAATACCAGTATTTTACATGGAGCGAGTGCCTATCTAGATTCCACAATCCAGTAACTGGGCAACACCACAGCAGCCTCTTGGTACTCGTAAGACTGGCTGTCAGACTTTCGGGCTTCTGGCTACCTGAAACGACTGTCAATGATCTACAAATGACAGCAGAGACCAACGACTTACCGTCTTTTGCGAGACACACGAGGCAAGGGAGGTATATGAATTATAATACCTCCGTTGTCAAATGAAAAATATAATTTAGGTGATTTGAACTGAATTGTAAGTACTGAGATAGTCCAAATTAAAACTCTTAATTTGGAAAAGAAATTACAATTTTAATCTTTTCTCTTACTATAATCCAAGATATACGTAAAATAATTTAGGATTAGATTATAATATAGTCGAAGTTGTTTAAGTAAAAAAAAAAGAATTTAACGTAAATAATTATTTACTTGAAAATATAAAATCCTATTTACACCTTTTGCTGGACTTTATGTGATGTGTTAATATTTTTTAATCAAAAAAAGTCCGATAATGCGTCTCCCAGCTATAATCTAATATTAGACACACCACTTTTTATTCTCTTAGAACATTTTTACGCTCGTTCTGTAATAATTATACCTACTTACTTATGTACTTAATTTTAATAATGAGTTTACTCAGCCGTAGCTTATTAATTAATTTCGAATTTGATATGCTTCTGTATTATACCAATTACCTATTCTGTTTAGGTAAAACTAGCAGTAACTCATATGTATTATTTAATTCGTTTATTGGCGCTGCATTATTATGAAGGATTGAAAGCCGATAAGTATGAGAGCAGCCAACAAATTAAAAATCTCATGATATTGAAATTTAAGTGAAGAAAATATCTTCAAGCTGGTCTACTCTGAGCTTGCAAGAATATAAACAAATATTTGTTTTTCGAAAAACAACTTTCACACCTATTCGTAAAGTTCAATTTACGCTACCACTTTTCACCAGTAGGTACGTCACAAAAACTACTTCACTTACACTGATATAAGTTGTTGAAGTGGAGATAGCAAGAATTGGAATAAAAATTTAAATATTGGATTCTGTGTGATATTGTTATACTAGCAAGATAGCATTAATCCATCTATTTACTCTATAAATGAGCATACACATTATTGCATTTACTTGTACTTCGCCTGTACTGTAATTCATCTGCCTAGCCTTTTCCCAACTATGTTGGGGTCGGCTTCCAGTCTCACCAGAATACCAGTATTTTAAATGGAGCGACTGCTTATCTGATCTTCACGACCCACTTACTGGGCAACACGATACCCCTTGTTAAGATTGGTTGGCAGAATTTTAGGCCATCTGACTACCCGTAACGACTGTCAAAGATCTACAAATAACAGCAGGTTATCACAATAAACTGCCAAACTCATGAATCTATTCTAGTTTCATTACAAAATTCACAAATCTTATCAATTCTCTCATACAAAACTTGAATGAAGGTATCCATGACACACGTCTTGTCACTGTCACTTACGTCTGCTACTGATACAACTAGTTGCATTATTATAATTAAGATAAACGAATAATAAGCAATATTAATCAATGTAGCACATATTATTTGCCACATTAAATTAAGGACATTTCACGTCAATACTGGCGTACAGGACTTGATCAATCTTGTCTCCGCTATCAAACGAGGCATTGCCTTTGATTGTCTAGAGACAGACATTACGGTTGAATTTAATCTAATCTACGATTTAATTGGCATTTATCGTGGTCCATTGGAATAGGCTACTGGCATTTTAATGAACATTATAATAATTATATGGTCGTAGATGACTGTTTGGCAAACAGGAACTGTTTTGGTGAATCAGACTCATGTTTTGATTGGTTCTGTTGATAAGAGACTGTTCTTAATTTACTTATTTTGCTAGAAATAAAATACGCAAACTGTATGTATTTAAGTATACGGAATTATATATCTTCCGTTACAAAAACTAGCACTGTTAAATTATCATGCATGTCTTTTCTGATTGATGTTCCAAATATTCTTGGCATGGAGTTGTTAAGTTTACATAAACTTTTATCAACAGCCAATCGCATCACTTGGCTTAATTCGATTATTTGGTACCAGATACTGGGTGCCAAAGATTACATTCCCAAAGGGTTTTGGACCGACAGACAGACAGTGGTTACCTATAGTGCAACCGCATTTCGACAAGTCACATGTAATAGGGGGCGAAATCCAAAATCCGGGCTGCTACTGAGATACATAATGACATAGAAAAATCCAATAACAATTTGCCCGAGCCGGGACTAGAACCGAGGACTACATGCTCAGCAGTAGCGCTTGAGTCCACCACTTCAAAGAGGCAGTATTAGGTAGGCTGCATTTTTTACCACTTGCTTTTTGCTTTTTAAAGTGTATCACAGCTAATAAATGTCAATGCTGTTGGTTAGTTTTATGCTAGACTCATTCATGCAGTCCTTTAGTGACAAATAAGAACAATATCAAAGAGACCGACTTTCAACATGATATATCAAGTTTTTAAAACTGCAGTAGTATGTAAACCAAACGTCACCACACATCAAAACTAGGTGCTCACAAAACATAAAGTTTCTGCGCCATTTGACGTCAGTTTGGGCGAGCGATGCGTCTCAATGATTTGTGACGCCTACCGCTGAAAGCTCAAACTATCCAATAAAATATACTGATTTATTGATAAATTTTCACTATGCATAAGCCAAATAAGTTCATGTTTCATAAATGATGCCATTTCATAATGAACCATTGTTTGTAATGTAGCGGAAAGGTGCACAAACACAAACCAGTTTACAGAATTATGACGTTTCGTAAAAGCTTAACTGCGTACCTACCTATGACATTAATTTATTATTTAAAAATGCATAGTTATTATTCTAAGCGACACAGTAAATACTTTTTATTGAATTTATGAACGAACCAATGTGACCTTAAATTTTACTTCGAAACACACCTGTTAGGTAGGTATTTACGTAAGATATATTTATTTTATCAATGTTCACAGCTCCGTCATCTGTCTAGATTTTTCCCAATTATGTTTGGGTCGGCTTCTAGTCTAACCGGATGCAGTTGAGTACCAATATTTTACATGGACCGACCGCTTATCTGGCCTCCACAACCCAGTTACTGGGTAACACAATACTCTTTGGTAGGACTGGTTGTTGGACTTGCAGGTTTCTCACTACCCAGAACGACTGTCAATTTGTAGATACGAATGGCAGCCAGGACTAACTGCTTAGCGGACTTTCCGATGTACTGAGGAGCCACTGTATGTAAGGAATGGTTACCCATTCTCGGACCAACCTCGGCAAGCGTTGCTTAGCTTCGAATGACCAGTACGGCTGTCAATATTAAGCTACACAAGCTACACGTGAATAGTCACAGCTGTCTTCGACATTTGGAAGGTACCGTTTCAAAGAGGACTCAATACAACAACAAAAAAGCTTCCTACGTGTCGAAATCGTCGTAAATCGAAGAAGATTGTATCGGAATACTAATGCAATGTTTTATAGTTTTTCTTCGATCTTCATTATTATGCCAAAAATTTTAAAAAAGAAGCCACGTGCTCCACAAATTATAATTACGAACACGCACGTGTATGCGGCGTTATGATTTGTTTAAATAAATAATAGATTTGCGGTTGAATTATTTATGACCCGTAATATCAGGTCGATAGTCTATTAATTAAACTATAATAAAGTATAACTGTTTATGACATTTTAGTTATTAAAATTCGATAGAGATGATTGAAATGTGGGTAGTAAAAGTGTTTTACGAGTGGAGTGAATATTTTAACTCCGATTAGTTTGTTAACCAAGCAAATAAGTAAGTTAAGAGTCTCGATAGTTATTAAATTCGTTCAATAAACTTTACAAACTTTTCGTTTTATTTTTTATTAAATTAGTTCAAAATACTGAACAAAGCTTTCGTTTTGTGTTTTGAAAGAAAGAAGTAATTAAGTATCTAACATTTTTTCTATTTCATCAAAACTATGTTGAAGTAGGCTTCAAGATTTATTCTTGTCATAAAGACAACGAACATCCGCGTAGCACGTATTGAAGCCTGCGTAGCAGACGCGCTACGGGGCATCTCAAATACGGCACCGCCAGTGTTGAGAAAACTTCAAAAACAAACCTGGGAAACACCATATCGATACTTCCCGGAAGCATATCGGTGTCACATTAGCTACAGCCCTACATTAACATTCACTCAACACTTGATCCAGGAGTTATCACGTATCGAAAAGAATAGAGCCATAATATTTTATGATCCCTTGTGCGCCATACCGGGCGGCGTCGATGTTCGAATTTTAAACAAAACGCGCGCGCGCATGTATTGACAGTATCGATGGGTCGATAAATAATTAGTCGATTTTTTTTATTGGCCATTAATATTATGGAATATTAATTGTTATTGTTGTACTATTAGCATTATGAATCACACGTAACATACTAGATAACATCAGAGCTTTTACGTTTACAAATTTTAAAAATAGTTTGTAATGAGCTCACCTTGTACGCACATAATTAATCAAAGAGTAGATTTAAATCCGTACCCGGGATGTTTAAAAAAATATTCATAGTGAAATGCAAAAGAGAAATTACCCCACAAGCTGTCCCTATAAATAGTTAAACTTTTAACTGACTTCTAAGTTTTAAAAGCACTTAATCGTGCCTGATATTTGTCTTAACAGCGTGCAGGTATCATGAAACTGATATCGAGATAGATAGGGCAATAATTCTTTCGACACAGCTCACGGTGCCAGCATGTTCGCGTGTTCAACCAAACGATCATTTGCAGAGTACTGTCGGAATAAAAAGTTGGAGCGTGTGTACTGAAATTAGTGTTTTTGAAAAAGACATCGAGTTTTTTTTTTGGACATTGCCATAGTTTAAAGAAGTGTCAGTGATAATTAACTCGTTTAAGTGTTTCGTAAAAGTGACAGTTAATGAGCCTATTGCCTTACCTATGGATAATAATAAAGCTTTAGATGTAGTTAACGGTAATACTTTAAAGGTGGAAGATGCTCCATACTTTTCTTTAATTCCCCAAACATGGATATTTAACGGTCTTACACAATAACTAACTGTTAGTCCACCTTACTCGAAACTGGCTATAAAACTTGGATTTACAAGAATAAACACGTAATAAATGTCGCTGCTACCATTACGCTGGATTAGAATGTCGCCAAGGGACAGGCCGGCAGCTTGCATATGTTCAAGTGATTTTTCACGGCTACGGAACCCGTGTTCAAAGGGCACGCAGTACGGTGTCGCAATCACGATCCTCGATCACGACTGGTCCTTCTACTATTCATTTGTATTACCACCACACACGAAAATAGCCGCTATATCTTCAAGACTAAAGTCTTAACCAACCGCAAAAGGATATTGGCGGTTTACGATTAAGAAATTTGCGATTAGACCATCCGAAAATGGTCTCTATTTAAATGCAGTTAAAGGTCAAATTGATTGCGAAATTATGTTTGCTAAGTGGTAAAATGTCTCTAGACCGTGTCGCTACTAGCCTTAAATGCATTAAGTTTGTTTTAGAGATAATAATCGTTGCGAATGCAAGTGCTTTGTTGTTTCAAAGATAGAGTTGTTGTTGTTGATTTATTTTTGGGCAACCATTGTTGGACTTAATAAGGGTTGCAAATATTCAATTATTATATTCTGGTACTAGTTACGTTGTACACGCCTGTGTCTACTGTACCTAGCGTAGTGACTGCTTAATTATAATTATAGTAATTCAGTATGGTGCATTTAATTTGTGTCGGTTTTAAAATAAATTAGCTAACACGTTTTGAAATTGAATTATCTGATCGCCATGATTTCTATAACTAGGTTTCTATTGCTCAATTCAACTACTGGATATAATATCTGTAAGTATTGGTATTAAGATTGAGTCCACTTGTAGATGTCACAGTAATTTGATTTTAGTTTCATACTTATCCAAAACGTTGAAGAACTACCGTCGACAACGAAATAGTTTGATTATGAGCTCCAGTTTGATAATGAAACAAAGACCATAAATGAAGCGTGTGTTTCTGTACAGAGGGTTTCTTACAGAATTTTCAAGAAATATAAGTAAAATATTGTGCTGATATCGCAGGACTAGAAATAACTCGAAAAACCCAACAATTTTCTTCGAAGTAAAACGAGCTAGGTACGTCAAATAATTTCTACGTTTATTTCCCTTCCCTATTTTTGTTGAGGAAAAAAATATCAAAACATTCACCTAACCTGGTTTTATTAAAATAATTTCGGAAGAGTGCGTGAGGTGGGTTCCGATACTGCCTCGAATCACGCAACCTCGCCCACAAACTTATCTTTACCGTTGACAAAATCAAAGGTAACTTATTTTGGTACCACTGAATTCAACATTAATCAACCTTCACCCAAAAGTATTACATTTTCAAAAGAAAAAATAAGTTTGTAAGTCACCAGCATTATAGAGACCTAATCAGAGAGACCTGTCCCTCTAACTTATTGCTTTGTATATTCATAAACATAGATAGATAAGAATTACGTTTAGGCAACACGAAGAAACTAATTAAGTTTGTATTATCTGATGGCTCCCACACATAGAGTTGCTTGTCGATAGTTTTTAATTTCGTTTATGAGTTGTGTTGGTATGTAATTACTACCTAACTGGTTTGAATATAGAATACTAATAATAAATGTATTTTGGAAGACCATAAAGTAGGTAGGGTAGTAGTGGCTTCAGGTTTGTTTAGAATAAGTAGGTTTGCTTTACCAACCTTATCAAATTGTCCGTAGGCAATAGGTACTTACAATTACAATTTATCATCATGAAAGACTTAATTAAAACTTTCGTCTACATTTGAACACTTAAGTGTTTGTTATAATTATTTGCGCTACAAAATAGTCAGAAGTGAGATGTCAGTACCTTAATTAGGCTAAGTTCACGACACTGCAAGTTCATGACATCGTTAAATTCCCCAAGTTTAAGATTTTCAACTACCGATGTGGCGCGCCGGGCGAAGGTCCGCCTGCGACGCAGGAGGTTGCGGGTTTGGTTACCGCTTTGGGACAAATCTTTGTACGATCGACAAAGATTTGTTTGATTTGTTCTGGGTATTATGGCCTATGAATAATAAAAAATATCTATCTATGTAATGTATTGTATTTAAGTATATCAGTCATCTAGTACCCATAACACAAGCTCTGCTTAGCTTGGGGCTAGATGATGCTGTGTGGATTGTCCAGCATTATTTATTTATTTTTTATAGAATAGCACTGCAGTTACCTTTCATGAAATGGAAGTTAAAATGAAAACCTAGCGTTCAAAAATGTAAACAAATGATTACACCTATGCGATTTTGTAAAAGTAACTTTATCACTTTAAGTTCAGTGTGTGCTTCAACTTGAACTAGTTTTATGACATGTTCAATATACTTAGTCAATGTGAAACCATGTTTATTTACATCCCCATTATTTAGTTAAGTGGAAACAACATCAACTGAAAATATGGATTTGAATATGGAACACCTTTATTTTCATTCATCAGTGCAGTAATTTACTTTTACCAAGGAGTATCGTGTTGTCCAGTAACTTGGTTTTGGAGGTCAGACAAGCAGTCGCTCCATGTAAAATACTGGTATTCAGCTGTATCCAGTTAGACTGGAACCCGCCCCAATATAGTTGGGAAAAGGCCTAGGCAGATGATGAGATGAACTGCCGTCATTAAGACCAGTAGGTAATATTGGTGGAGAAACTTTTAAAAGCTGAATGATTGGACAAATGATGAGTACGACATTAGTGAGAGGATAGGAACAACGTTTAGTAGGAGCAATTTTTTATAACTTCGAACAACTTTCACCTAACTTCCAGAAAGCAATATTTTCCTCAAAAAAATACATTAAAACAGTTTCCTAAACACAATAAAACAATATGACACTCGCATCCCCCATCTTGCGAGTATTTCTCGGGCGCGGGGGTGGGACGCAGACAAATGACTAGCGCCCCTGCTGCCCGAATGAGTTATGGCCACCAATCGAGCCGCGCCCGACAGCGGCCATTTTTAATTTTTAGGGGTACCTCGCATTCACCCTTGCCAGTATTATTATTAAGTGTGCGCAGTAGTGATAACATGACGAATGGGTACGGTAGGTATTTTTGTAATGGGTGTTAGTGAGTAGGTATCTTTAGAGGTTTTTTTTATTGCCATTAAAATAATAAGTAGGTGCCTATTCCAAATTGTCTAAATAGGTGTCTGTTGTCTACATTATAGATACCAAAACATGCATTCCATTAGTAGTTTTAAGGCTAATAAAATAAATGTAGTTTTTGTCTAAAACATTTGAGTAGAGTCAACAGATGTCATGGGTTTTGAACAGATAGATACCCTTTCTTTTACTTTGCCACCCAAGCTTTTTAGAATCAGTGTGATCTTTTTAATATTTTTTCAGCTTCTGAATTCTAAGCTCCTCATAAAATAAAGAACCCGAAGCAATAACAAAGTCAACTGAAATAATAATCATAAACAAATTTTAAATCTCATTGAAATACAACTTGGCACGCACCCGTCGACTTATTGTGTAACAACACTAAAATTAAGAAGTTGATCCTACTACTACACTTCAATAAATCCTTATAAGTTTATTAGTTCAGATAGCTCGGTAGTACGTAAATATTTGAAGAGCCGCCCATTAAAATCAAGTTTTAATACGTCGTAAAAACTAATGCGCTCATAATCGTCGATTAGAACAAATTGAACCATAAACGAACATCAATGTTGACATAAATCACGCCCTCTAACGCTACACTGTTGAACTACGGGACATTTGTCGCTTCACTATCGTCTCAATCTCGCTTGGATGATGAACGAGCACTTTTATTGCGGTTACACGCTTGTTTATTTACTGCTTTGTAATAGAATGTCAATAAACAACGTTGATAACTGAACGCGGCAATAAAATAATAATAAAACACGACAGTTATTGTGGCGGGAAGTGGCGCTCTCCTGTGTTAGGCCGCGAAAACGCAACAACTCGAAACAGCGACATCTGCCGTCGAATAGATGAATGAACTCCTTAAATTAATACTCCAAATTTTAAAGGCGGGCTTACATGAGAGAAGAAGTGCTCATACATTTATTCAAATAAGCTATTCCTTATATAGGCTACGTGTACGAGAGGACAATAAAATATGAATCGTGCGAATGCCAGAAAAACATAATAATTGTCTAGTTAACAAGCGAAGATCATTCATCACACGCTACGGCGCATCAATAATTCATTACTAATAACACAGAGGCACTGACGTAATTAGTTCAATTACTCGCCCACCCAGTAATTCCGCCCCACCGTTGTGGTAATTGAATTATTTATCTTTAGCTGAATTAGGAAAGGAAGATAAGTGCAATCTTCACCTTAAGCTAAGGTGTTCACGTAAGACCACGTGTAATTAAGTGTGCGTTAAATGGAACCGAGACAATAGATGCGTGACCTAGCCCTGAGATTAATTCGTCTGATTACAAATTTAATTTAATACGCGGAGAGAAGAGCGTTTCATGCTGAACGGAACTTATTCTAATAAGAATTTGGAGTTGTTTAATCATTATTATAATTATTTCAATTTCAATGTCGATAGATGTAGATTCAATGGGTTTTATTCAAGAAGCTGTTTATTAATGTTGTGCGAAATTGGATCTTATTATTTTGATTAATAACCTAAGTAGCAAATCTTGAAATATACCAGTTATTTACTAATCCCTTTTTAAGCAAATAGACGATAGATTACATTCTAACTTGAATGTGATCTCCTCGCCATTAAATTAAGCAATATCCGTCCAGTCCGTTACAACCACACGTTAGTGAATTTCTTATGCCTAGCAATCTAGGGATACATTACTATACAAGGACAATTACAAAGACATTAGTTAGTGGGACATTCCCCGGGTTCATTATAAAGCATCGGGTCCGCACGACCCTCGGATTGGTCTTTGGGTCCTGTCGAGGAATGTTGACTATTAGAGGGGACTAAAAATTAATGTTTCCAATTTGTTTACTATGCAGCCTTGTATTCTAGTTTCGTTATGTTGGTGAATAGCGACCTTTTTGCTGCCAGAATGACTATACTAACACATCAGTTAAATTGCTTTGAAATTTTAAGGTCAATTTATTGTCTTGTCAGTCTAGTGGGCCATACATCAATGACTTTAAAAATATTCTGTCATTTTACTTCTTAATTGGTCTTTTTTAGTTTGTAGTTGACATACCTAAATTATTTTATTTGGTAAAAGATAACTTTCTAGTAAGAAAACCTCTCCATTTCTGTTGCCGCATCCATAATGACACAAGCAGCGCAGCGTTTATCTATGCGAGTTATTGTACATTATGTGGGAACAATTACACATCCATTAATCAAGGGAGTCCTCCGACAGTTTATTGCGCCTCCGGCCCTCAGCCCTCCAGCGGTTACAACCCTTCCAACTTGAATTACGCCCTTTTCCAACAGCCACCCAACTTTGTACCAAGTTTACACTTGATTAGCCACGGTGACTTCGGAAAAGTTCGGCTCTGTGTATCCGCTGTTCTTTTGACAATGTATGATAATTTATGGGTTTAATTCTAGATTTGGTTATTAAGTAGCTTACGGCCTTTTAAAGTGTTAGCTGTTAAATCTTTTTATGGAATACTGTATGCTTGAAATTATTATCTATGTGTTCTTTGTTGTATAACACCTGCCGATTTTATTAATAGATTGAATGCTTTTTTCGTAGACCTTGAAAGGCAGCTGGGTTTGATTAGATGCGAAGGGCGGGAGGGTAAACCACTTTACCTTATGACGCTTGGTAAGCGAAACATAAACACGTCTGCAACAGACCATCGGTATACGAGAAATTCGCAAAATTCTCGCGTAATTATTCGAATTCAAACAATGCATAATAAAATTTAATATAAAGCTGTCAAATATTCACTTATGTACCAATATTTTAAGAATAGAGTTAACACATTTTTTGTATGATTTCTTTATTTCTCTAACAATATAATTATTACTAAGGAATTTTTGTTTAGTTTAAGTAGCATAACAATGGCTTTACAAAAATAGGAACAACTAAGTTTGTTGAATAATTTAATCTTATCGGTCAATCTGATTTGATTTAAACTAGGTAGGCACTATGCAAATTAAAAACCAAAATGAAGTACTTATAATCACATTAATTCACACGATCACCCGTTCAAAACCACAGTTTATATTTAAACGAATTAATTTAAAATTATCCAAAACACTTGAGTAATAAATAAAGTGAAGCTTGACTAGTATTTATTTTATTTATCCAAACAAGAAGTTCGATAACCCCAACACTAGCAAGCACTTTAATTTTAACCCTAAAAAAATGTGAGTATCATTTTATTCGTATTTATTCAGCACTGCAATGTTAGCAGCACATAAGGCAATAACTGCGTTTTAAAGAGGCAATGCGACGTAAGCGCAGCGCCAGTGCGGACATTAATAATTTTGGCGCGAACAAATGACGCGGCTGATTAATGATTTACGTACCCAATTCCGTGTTGTCCACGAGGGTATATGGCTGAGGGTATACAATGTATGTACCTATGTTGTTTGATACATGTTAGGGATCGAGTTACCTATGCAAGTGTTACATTTCTAGGGGTTCATTAGAAGTTTACTAATAAAGTCCTCAACTACTATACCCGAGTCACTGGATTTTGACGTTTCTTAAAGTGTATCTACTTGTGAATAGTGATGAATCATTATCGTCATTTTACAGTACAGTAAATGGCTACAATGGGTGTGAATATTACACTCCCTACTCAAGTAACATATATTGTTAAACTTAAACAGTTAAACAGTAGGTATTTGAATAATTCCACATCTGTGAAAACTACATGTAAGCCTAACTTTACCAATCCCGGTATTGCCACAACAAGGCGACCCTGCAAAATGCAGAAAAAAAAACAGATGCGAAAGTTAATACTGTGTTGCTATATTATTATCTATCTACCATATGCGACGTAGGGCCCAACTGTGGCAGGTCAGGTGTCCCCTAAAGGTCCACTCCAGAGGGGCCCTCTGCCAGCTTGCTGCTTTCACATGATTTATGGGGCCCTTATTGATACCCATTTTAATTTGGAACCATTTCAGCATGTAGCTATGTAATAAGGATACCTTTATGCAGGATATTAGAATAGGAAATATCGATTGGTCTGCGCTGTTTAAATAATAATAGTATGTAAGTTCCTAATGCAGTAAAATCATTGAAGATCTTGCCTTCTTGGCATATTTAGTAGCTTGACATTTATATACCCTACTACTTAATTATCCAACATCATGTATCGTTTACCTGCCTACTGAATGAAAGATTTTATTGTTATTACTAACACCTTTTAATATAATCACAGAAACCTATCCGAAAGTGAATGGTTTTTAAGATATTCAACAAATGAATCCACAGATTACCCTTTTCTTTATGTAGAGCAGCCCATATTCCATTTGTATGAAGCTAAATTCATTACCATAGGTCCATACATTTATTTATATATCTACTTTTCTAAACGTCCGTTCTTTAGAAGATTTACTTGTGGGATAAAATTGGCTCCCATTTAGCATCGGCACCGATATCACAATACCGACTGCCAGCCGATTTAAATTTATTTCGGACGTCGGTAACTTCCAATTTAAACCTCTTAATCCTCTATGATGTATGTCGGTATTCGGCAGGATTAAAAGTTCCACGGAAAATAACCGGGAAAACCTTTTCCGGGGTCGGATTGACCCAGCCAGGAGCGGGATTAGGCGGCCGGGATTGGATATACATAAATCTCGGACAAGGCTTTAGGGGCGACGCAATTAAGCCTCCGCGCTGATATGTCATTTTGTGACGAGTATTACCCAGATTTGGATAATACTAATCGCGTCCAATCCCGTTTTATAGCGTTGGAAATATAATAATTCGAATATTAAAATTCAGCAGCCGACGTGTACAACGCACAATGGTCGCTCTGTCGGGCATTGCGTCATAAATAATTCAATTTCATAGTAATAAAATACGCGTGACCAGCGCAACGGCGTGAAAACTTTTCAGCAATTACGGGTTGAATATAACAAAAAGCGTCGGTCGATCCGACACGGCGGGGTCGGTGAGGCCCGTCCAACGCACTCGTAATTCATGCATCAGCTTGCGGGATAGGGTTGGCCACGAGTGCAGCGCCGATGACTTATAGTTTGTATTAATACGCTTCGAACACAGGAATCCAATCTGACTCGGATTAATTAATTTATGCGGGAAAAGGTATTAGATTATTCAATAATAGATTTTGACTTGATAAGTCTATACGTTTATTGTGTGGATTGTAAAGCTTGTAATATTTAAATGGATAATTTTAATATTATATATCTACAGGAATATGTAATACCTACGTTGAATAATTAAATTTAATTTAATCATGGTTCATAAGTTCAAAAGTAAAACACTTCGGTAATTAGTTAAAGTAGCAATTTTTTTACAAGTGGAAAGGTATGTAAGTAGGTAGGTACTCAAGCTTTTGAAAAACTGCGTGAAGTACTTTCATTAATCTTAATAAATTAAAGAATTTACTATGTAGGTACGGCTTTCACAAAGAATTCTTGCCGCAAATATAAGTAGGTATATCTTATGGGTGTTATTCCAAGAATACACAACCCATTAATAGAATACTCTTCAAGTTACCTCAGACACATAAATTCTACAAAATTACTTGGAAGCAATTGATTTATACCAGTTTAATTATCGCAATTAGATACGCCTCCTAATCAACACGCAGATAAGCGCTCTGCCCTGCATAATATGCAGAGCTATGTGTTATTAAACGCAAAATTACGCGTGCCTATTAAACTCTATTAATTAATTTAGATTGACTTCCGAACATTCCTCACGTGTCTCAAGTATTTGAAAGAATAAAAACACCTATTCCATATTTAGTTACCCGGATGTGACGAAGTAAGCAGCCATAAAAATTAGGGTTGGGCCACGAAACCCGCGACTAGGGCAGGGCCGGGGCCGGCGCGCCCTGGGGCTCGGTTCATCGAAAAAAAAAACGAAACAAAAAACACACATACAATGAATAACTGCCGGGCATCGATACAGATGAGATGAAAGATTTCTCAATGTCCGCCCGTTGTTCTTGTTACTTGTAACTCAATATTGAACTCGGCCCATTTTGTTTTATTGCTTCATAATGTGTGTAAGAATATAATGAACATACAATTATAATAATAAATTTGTTAAAGCGTAAGCCGAGAGCCGCGCCGTATTCTTGCGAAAGAATTAAAAAATTTGGGAAGGAATCTCCAACGACTTCATCATTACGCCACGGGTGCAAAAAAGCGTAGTTACACCAAAAATATCTACTTAATAACGGACACGAAATTAAAAAGCAATTTGGTAACCGTTACTAATTTAGGCGGCGCGGCATGGAGCTCTCAATTTGGGAGGGGCTCAGGAGCAAAGCGCGGGGAGGTGGGAGCCCTAATCTAAAAGCTGTCAGTTAACGCGGCAGGCAGCTGTGGCCGCGGCGCGCCTGTGTGCACCCTTCCTTATATTCCATACATGCTTTCCTATCCAGGTAGCATGCATGATTTAGGTACTCCCGTCGCCTCGTCCACTACTATCAAGAAGCATATCTATGAAACACCGTCTCGAAATGTTATTATATAATAACTATTCCATGAAATTTTAATTGACAGAGTCGTATATATCTTACCTATTAAATTAAACCCTGCGCTCAAAGCGTGAAATCCTATTAATTAACTAACGCACCGTGTCACTATGATTTACGTTTTGGGTTATGTGGGCACCTAAGAAAACCGAGTTACCCTGGACTGTCGGTGTCCCAACCTCATTAGTTGATATATTCGACTTGGAAAGCAAAATTTATAATAGAAAAAACCTATAAGTCACTGCCCACATTCGGGACAGATTAAAATCTTTTTACACACCGGCTAATTCTTGTGCGCCTACGCATCTTTAAACTCGAACGCCGAAATATGAACACCTTGGTTTGCCGTGTGTTTTAATAAAAATACAAAGTTTTCTGTGGAAGTATCGTAATTAGCATAACTTTGTTAGTATGGAATCGGTTTTACCATTTGTGGGGGACACTCAGACGACTTGTCTATTTTATGATATGTATTTTGTGTGTCCGGCATAGTGTTGTCCATAACTCAATACTCTTTATTACTTCATACACACATAAACTTGACTGGCACGCCTCTGTCGGTGTCTGATGTCTAATCAGATACTTACTTAAACAAACTTTTATAAGCGTTAAATTAAATAAAATGAGACAATTTAGTGTAACTTACATTATTATTTAACTGCAGTTAAACAGTTATCTAATACTGAATATGGCTGTGGCTCAATCTTTTATCATATCCACTTAATATTGATGAATTATGTTAAATATTTGTTTCTGATATAATCAATACTTATGTTAATGAAGTTTTGTTTGTCAAATTTATCAGACAATTTATGAATAACAGATAAAATATTTTACTTCAGCCTCCCACAGATTATTCTACTTAAAAATATTTGTTTTAGTCTCTGGTCGTTTTAATGCCAATTAAGTTGACACCAAAACATTCGACGATCAAGATTTTAAACATGTTTTCCAAAAATAGACTTTCAAGTAAATAAAAGCGAACTATTTAATAATAAAAGACTATTGCTATCTCGTGAAATAATCTAAAAGAAAACAATTCATTTAATCCACAATAGCATTTATATCCAACATTCATGTTTTCACGGGAAGTGGGCGTTGTTGCCTAATTAGGGCTTAAAATAATAGATAATTAAAAAGTTACCCAGTATATTTCTTATCTATAAAATATTCAACAGGTGTGTGGCAACAAAGGGAAGATACTCTACTAAGTTTATTTAAGCTATGTACGCAAGGATGCGCGTACGCAGGTAAAAAAACGGTCACTATAAAAATGTAACCAGGAATTCTTTCATTAGCTTAGTAAGTAAACTCCTAATGAAACTAGAATTTTAAAAGCCTGTTTAGTATTGCAAAGGTGACAGGTATAATTTCCAGCTGCTTTCTGCAAATTAATTGTTTAACTTAATTAAGATTATTAGAACTAAAGCTTCAATATTGCGTAGAAGTGACTAAAACATTGGCATTACCTATAAATAATATATAATAAGCAAAACTTAAGTAATACACTTGACCTAAAATGTGCAAAATAGACGTTTGATAGAATATTCAAGCAGTAATAATGGAATGTTCTGGGTATTTTCTATGTATAAAAAAAATCTATCTATGTAATGTATCGTATTAAGTATTTCAGTCATCTAGTGCCGATAACACAAGCTCTGCTTAGCTTGAAGCTAGATGATGCTGCGTGGATTGTCCAGCATTAATTATTTATTTAATTTTAAGTATTGATCACACTAAAATGTGTATTTAATTTGTTGCAAAATCCATGAATATTCGACGCCTAGAAAGTGATGGCATTTCCATGTGTTCACCTTAGTAGGTAGGTACATATCATCAGTTTTCTAAAACCAGCTTAGCCCCGGGCTATGGCTTGGCCATATGAAGAAGGGCTGGGCCGTATTGTTTATTATCAATATCCTTTACTTCTGACGGGATAATAACGTTCGACTCACTGTTACCGGTCTCAGTGTTTGTTAGTGGTGTAACAGTGAAAATATTGTTAAATTTAGTTTTGAACCTATTTTGTAATATTTTAGCATACAAAAATTCGTCAGCAAAATTGATTTAGGTACTTACTTGTTTTTGAAAATTAGCCTCTTCAAAATTGTTTGGATGTCTATAAAACAGGTCTTATAGACATCCAAACAATTATGAGATGCTTATCAAAATGCTCGTTGTATATGTACCACGTAATGAAATAAATTATTATCCTATCGTTTCAATCTTTTATATTATCTCACAAATCTATTGATTCTAATATATTGATAAATTCATTATGTATTCAGTATGATTCAACGGAGTAATCAAACGTTTAGTTTATTACTCACGAGTCAAAACTTTAAATAAAGCAGAAATATGATTATATCATCTTCATATAACAATCAATTAGATTATATTATTATATAATTTATCGCAATATTATCATATAAATTTGATGCTTTGAATTATCTATCAGAATTCGTAATTATATTGGTTTCTTTAGATTTTTCCGTTACCCGCCATTTAAATTTTGCTACTTGTCCATTGAATCTGGGATTAAAAAGTCAAATTAATAATAAATAATAAAAATTAAAATAATTATTTCAAAGTTAATATTTAAAGTTAATATTAAATAATTTATTACACATCGTCTAATTCATACTGGTACTTAGGTATGTCTTCAACTTAGGTATCTTTGTTTTTTCTTTGGCGCTTTAACAAATTTAGATTACTTTTTTTTAACTTCTAATGTATATGTTACTTGGTTCAATATTCTAAACACAGCTACCTATCAGTAACAAATTACTATTGGACATCGTTGAAATTGATCATAGTCTATTATTGAATTTGTCCACAAATCCGTGTCTCAGAATCGGGAAGCTTTGATGGCACGGTTGGCGCAGTGACAGCTATTGGCTGCTATGCTGCATGTCACGGGTTCGATTCCCCCACGGAAGAAATATTTGTATGATCTATGGGGAGTTGTCCCGAGTATGGTTATTTGTGTATGTGAGTTTAAATGTTTATAAACGCACCCACAATACAGAAAAACATCCTAGTGGGTGTAAACGTTTTTTTTAAAGGAAGTCGTGATCTACTTTTGAAGTTTCAACACATAAGTTTTATTTTTCTATGGCGGTGGAAATGACTGCAATTTTTACTGTAGTCTATTCGAGCTTCAACGATATATAAAAGTGGAATATAGTGAAGCTAAAACTATGGCTACAAAACTGTTATGCAAGATTTCAATGTAGAGCGTGAGTTGTGACAGGTCCCTAGCCCATCGCCCACGTTCGCAAACTGTCTCGCTCCTCTCTCAATTGACTCTTACAATTTGCGCGGGAAGATAACCTATGTACATCCACATACCTACTTCTTGTTTATGGTCGTTGATATACATACCTACATAGTGCTGAACTTATCAAAAACTTTATAGGTCGAACAAAACTAAGGACTTCACATAAATCGTATATCGAATTAAAATCGAATATTAAAAACAATTATGTTAATAACATACCAACACGTATCTTAACTAAATTAACTGTGCATATATACAAAAGTGACATTTTAGTTTATAATATTCGAATTAGAATCAAGCATAAACGTTTGCCTGAAGATACGACCAAAACATCTAATACGGAGACCGGTTTAGCGACCGCAGAGCCCAAAGAAATCATCGGGGACACTTTATAAATTCTGAATAAACCGATTATGCAAATAGCTATGCGAACATTGATAAAACAAGGAACAAATAATAAGGGCTTGTGATCGAACCCCGAAGCGATTTCGGTTACTTCCTGTTTGGCGAAATACTGGAAATGAGGTTTGCACGTGAAGAATCATCGCCTCGAAATATGTACTACGTTAGTCAAATACTGAATATAGATTTCTTGACGTAGTCGTTGTCTCTTACTGTTTTGAATAAGTAGAATTGGTCTATAATATCTATGATGAAGTAGAATTCTTTATTTAAAATAAAGCATTCTACGAAGGCATTTTTTATTGTAATGTTCCCCAAGAGTTCTTTATTGTTTAATTTCAAAAAATCAACAAAGACAAGTGAGATCCCAAAGGCACTTGTTACAAAAGAGCATTTGAAAAGAGAAATTTCATTTACTCACGGGGTGCCCAGTTTTTACGGTGTTGCTCAGAATCCTTTGCCCTGGCGACATTTCAATAGAGACTAAAAAATAAACAATAGAAATAAAAACTTGCAAGGCTAAAGAGGAAGGCCGGACGACGCTAAATGAAAGAAGTTTGTAAAAAAGTTTGACACATTTTTAGAAACATCAGGCACGAAATGCTCGGTCGCGAGGACCGATCGTAAATTCTCTGTAGCGTCAGAATGAAAAAGGGGACATCATTGTTGAAAATTTTCGAACGCATTCTGTGATTTCGTATGTAATCGAGTCGCTTTGCATGACAATAATAAACGCGTTGCTTGTTTGTGAACGCGTTTTCACGTCATTTATTTAGTCTACGTGATAACGTATTCAATTAATTTCAACTACTTTTGCATTTTCATTTAATCAATTAAACATTTTATTGCGAATTATTCGGTTGCTTACTAGGCCAACTTTCTACTGGCTAAAGCAACAACATAAAGCAAGTAGACATGTTGGCTTCCATTTATAACAAAACGCCCTCAATCAATGTGATCTATTCAATTTCACCCCAAATATTTGGTACGATACCTTTTTGCTGGATCCCGAGATTTTCCCGAGATTCTTTTTAGCAATCAGATGTTGGATATTGCAAGCGGCTCTCCTTCCCCCCGATATATTTCCTGTGCGGATAAGAGGAGTGTGCTTCTTTCAACAGAAGCACGATAAGAATTTCATTTCCTCAAGGCTGTAAGAGCTTCGCTATCTGAGGAAGTCGCTGACAAAAATACCTAAGTGATAAAGACAGAATTTCTGTACAGGTGTTGGCAATATAGTGAGCGCCTTTTGTATTGTTGTGGAGGTAGGAGTACATAAGTGTTCATATATAGAGTACTCTCGTAGAAGCTCTCAGCGAAAGCATGAGGCGTGACTCCACCGACACAACCAGAATTTTTACCAAAAATGATAATGAAAAATGTTCGATAAAAACAGGCGAGCACGATTTCGGGGAATAACAAAACGATTTGGATGGAGGTTTGATTTTATGAATTCCCAAAGCTAGGTCTGAACTTTTGTTTCGGTCCTTCGATAAAAAAAGTAATTCGACCCTCCGATGTGGGTGAGCTATACTGAACTTTGACTTGTTGCGATAAGGGTGGTTATCGGTTGATCGGTTGCTATCAATATGGTTTGATTTCGCTTTTAGGTCTGAGGATCGGGATGACATCTTTTATCGCGATGCATTCCGCTTGACGGTCTTTAAAGAGTTTGTTTTAAGCCGCTGTTTGTTTTTCTAACATGTTTAATATTATTTTAGTTGCCATAAATTGGTTACTTAAACGAAGTTAAGTAGTTTATAGAACGGTAATAAACTCATAAAAAAACAAAAAAAATCTTTTCCGTCTATCTAATTGGAACATATTAAAAAGTCATAGTTTTAAAAATTTGCGAACTTAAAAAATGTTTCAAACTTAAATGTGAGCAGTGGTAGGGGTAGCTAATCTTAACGCACAGACATACAAAAATGAAACCTAAAGAAATAGTTATAAAGGTGAGTTAAGCTTGCAAACTTTTTCTAGACAAAAAGGAAACAAATGAAAATAGTTCAAAACTTGATTGATACTTACAATGAACATAAATCCTTATAAAATCTCGATCGTATCACTTAATTGGATTAACGATGACACTAGCACACCAATAAACAATCTTCAATATCACTATCAATAACACCAAGACGAATTAAATTCATCAAAGTTTCTTGTTGGACCACAATTAATAAAAAAAATAAACAATAAATTAATTATTTGTTATTATCTTGAACTTGGACCGATTATGTTCTTATATTAGGCGCGTATCAGACCGCGTTCACTACTACGATACGTATGGCCTATACAAATCCTTATTTACAACTGACACTGTTGTCCATGCTATAACAGAGTCGTGTTCTGTGCTCACATAGAACGGAGAAGGCATCTGCCCGACTTTACACCAAAACTATGCTACGATAAAACACCGCATACACCGATCCAGTATATTTTTACACAACTTCACGACCCCAGCATACAAGCTCGACTGTAAAAAAAAAGTCACGAGGTAGGGGAAAAATTTCGTAAGCCATTATCCGACTCTATACAAAAGTTTTGACACGAACACTTTGCGCTTGGGCACAGTCTATTTTAGTGAGGTGCGAGACGGGTATATTTTGAAGGCGACTAATCGCGGCGCGTGCGACTGAGATAGATAGATGAATGTGTGTCGCATTTGAATAAAGTTTAGGGGGACCAAAGAATCGTGAGCCGCGGGACGCCGAGTAGGTGGTGATAAAGCATTCGTAGCGAGCTCGTTCCCAAATCGAATACGATGAGTAATAATATTTAAAAAGCAAGATTTGTTACCTGTCGACCGCCGGGAGATAATGCCCGATGTTTTTTGGGAGAAAAATACAATTAACTAGCAACAGAACGTAAATCATTTTGTTGTACTGATCCATGCGCAGGCTCAGGTTGTACAATTATGCCTTTACAGAAAAAAAATAAAGGTGACGCTAATAGAAAACTATGGCGGTGTTTTTTATTCGGGCGGGTGAATATAACAGATAATTAGAGCATTAACCGCAGCCGGGTCTGAAAAGAAAACGTAATTTGGCGCGGGACAAAAACTTTTTAAGGAGGCTCTCACGCGCACCATGTAGCTACAATACTTGGATTAGCCACATCCGCAAACATTTTTTTGTTCCTTCTGCCTTTGTAAATCTGATATGATTTTACCTGATAATCGATAGGAGGTACCAGCGCGCTACGTTTAAAAATAAATTCCAATAAAACCGTGGCTGTATCCGATCAATTCATTGTTTTAAACAACAGTTTAATGAATCTCTCACCAAAATTACTGGCATCGTGCGTAAATTTAAAAGCTTTTAAGTTTCCCTGCAATAAAAGGTGAACACTCAATCATGGTAAATTTTAAAATTGCGACCTGCCTCAAGCATCAATTACGACGTGGGACTCGGGCACCTCCAATATCGCGAGTGCACCAATCGCTCGCGTTCGAAAATTGCTCGACAAGACCTCTTGGAAATTGTCGGGCAAGCGCTTTCAGAATTGCGGAGCCGACCGACAAATCGGGACCCGAACAACGCAAATTATGGACGCGACTGTGAATCGAGCCGAGTCGAAAATTGCGCTGCAAGTCTGCGATCGGGAGGTCGTGCGCACCCTAATGAAGACGTTAAGCTAAATCGTGGCCGCTCTTATAGAATGTTATTGTGTTTATATTGATTTTTATGACAGCATCATTTTATGAAGGTGGCGCTTAGCTTGGCATTCAGCTTCGTCCACGTTAATCTCGGTCGTGCCAGGATAAATATCCAACGGCCGATGTTATTCGAACATTTTCATCAAAGTTAAGGCCAGGAATATAAGCTAAGCTCCGAACTACATAAAATATGGAGTGAAATAAATTTTAACACATACAAAAAGCAGTGTCACAATAATCAACACAGGCAATTTAATTTAAGAGACATAAACACGAGGCTATCTGGCACTGGCATCGATATTAAGGGTGTGCTAAATGACAAACTGCGGCCGAGAGAGAAATGCTTTAAAACGGTGTAATTTTTACTGTTTATCTCGGGATCTGGAAGGAGATTTCACATTAAAAATACCACCGATGAGTGTTTAACATACTCAGAGTGGATGCGAGCGAATTAAGCTCATCTACATACTAAAGTAAAAGACGCATAAGTCGGCGATTCGCTTCGCGGTTGCGCGTAGCGCATTGATTAAAGGCTTTCGCTGTACACGCTCTGAATGTTTGCTCGATTTTTTTTTCAAATTAATGCTTGCACCGTTTTGTATATTAATTTTGATACTTGTGTTATAATTCGGTGAAATGTTCCAAAATGAATTATTAGCTCGCGAAATTAAATCTAACAACATGTTTGTACGCTACCGGATACAACTGTAACATATAATTTGTGGTCATCCAAACAAAACTACTGTTTCTGATTACTATTTGTTCCGCATTTATTTTGGTAATGAAAAATTAAAGATATCATCACACTACGAATTACTTTCATGCTGACTTCATTAAAAAAGTAATTTAATAAAGTTGATTGAACCAAGATTTAACGTTGGTAACATATTATTAAGTCATAAAAACAGAACTTTGATTTACACCCGAGAATTAATTAATGCTTGTGTGCGATTGCGACATCTTTATCGCACCCATGAGAACAGCAACGTTTACATTAAATATTGTGTGTGGCACCGAAATTGAGTCTGTACTTCATTCAGTGAAAGGATGTCCATTATCCAGATCCTCACAATTGAGATACGAAAAAATGTAACCACGTTTACAAGGCGTAGCGGTGGCAAATAAAAATCAAACAACGCACAATATCTCTCAGTAGGTTGTATACTAAAGTATACATATGGTGTATAAGGCACAGCGGTATAATCGATTGAACACACCTCTTGATGAAGATATTACGGCGGGCCCGGTTTAGCTTTATTTCTGGACCGGTATGCATAACCTACACATTTAGATGCCTACCTGGTGGGTACAGCGAGGTACCGGCGGCATTGTTAGGTCACGGGTAAGAAGCTCTTATATTAATCGCTATTGGTAGACTATTAGTATCTTTATTTAGTCCTCCTTTGAGGTTTATAATTAGATATTTGCAATGTCCATTTGTAAGATAGGGGATTGAATTTAAGTACATAATATCTGTAATGTTTTGGTAATTAACTAATGGCGCGGCACTTGGGAATTTTGTAATTAATCTTGTTTTATACCACATATTACTTAATAAATAACAATTAAGTCTACCATCTACTTTAATTAAACACCCAAATAAATCCCTCGAGTCGAAAAAGTGTTCGTGATTCTTCATAAAAGCTTTCCCGCAATATTTCCCATTGTGTCAAAAAACAAGAACAAAAAAAACAGTAAACGCGACTTTTCTCAAAGAAAATATAAAGAGGGCGATACTTCATAATAACTACAATATTTCTCGGGAGTCCCATTAATCCCACCACCTAATATTTCAGAAGCCAATAAGCCACCCAACCCTCGAACGCCGCTGTAATCTAAACGACCTTTTTTAAAACTAATAAAAGAGCTCGTTCGAAATAGCCACAGAAAATGTTCAAGAGCTTGAATACTGCGCTTATCTTCGGTAAACAAGAGCCATGCACCAACTGGCTAATGATAGACATCAATCAAGTTCGTCAGTGTAAATACTTTGGCGTTTATTTTAAGGCGTTTCGTTCGCGTTATGTTATGTATGATCTATCAATGTCTTGTAGAAGAAACTGTTGGGAAGACCTTAGGTATTTTTAGGAGAGATTCGTTGCATAATGTATGGTGATAAGTTTCTAAGTGTCATATTTCCATTTGAGTACTTTTGCCTTGGTTGATTGACGCAGATTCATTTTCTTGTGTATCCTATACGTTGACCTGAAGATCAAAAAACTTTGGTTACGGAATTCATGTAATTAAAAATGCATAGTGAAAAACCTTTAAACAGTTTACAGAAAAGAAATCAGGCTACACTGCAGAAATTTGGCGCGATCAAAGAAAAAATAAATGTACGGGATTGAGAACGTCTTCCTTTTAAAAAAAAATAATATGATAGTGTTAAATTGCTCGCTCAAAAGCTTTACCTTAACATTGCTTACGTTCAACTTGCTACTGGACTTACATTTTTCATGTTTGCGTTAACTATTTACATCCACATTTCCGTACGACTAAAAACACAATCATTCAGTACATTCATTGAGATATAACTTTTATAATAACACGGAGAACTGGCCCTGCGGTGTTGCAATGGCTTTATAATTCTGCACTGATTACAAAGGGGAGCCGGCGGCCGCAATTTCGTCTTGTACCGATCGTGCTGTACATAAATTATCAGTTATTGATGAAGACATTAAGCTTACGTACCCGTACAACAATTATTGAATATCGGATTTTTGGTTGCAGGCGCAGGGTTGAACAGAAATTCGTTACGCTCTCTGTAATGAGAGGCAGATAAAGGACGCGCAAATTAATCAATTCTCTCAGTTTTATGAAAAATATTTTATAAAATCTTTAAAAGTACTTGTTGGAATTTTTGAATATATATGCCTTTTAAAGTTGAATAGCTAATATAGTAATAATAATAAGTTTATTAAGAATAAGGCAAGTATAATAATAAGTAATACCCAATAATACCCATTGTTTAGTTTAGTGTTAATATGTTAAATGTAGCTGTTATGGGGATGACATTATCACTAAGTGATAAAACCCCTTAAAATAAATAAAGATTATAGAAATAAAATATTAAAGATTTGAAAATAATTAAATGCAACTTGAATTCCAGTTTTTTTTTCTACCAGGGTCTGGTATAGTTTTGGAATTCTGGCTAGTGGTAACAAAACCAGTATAAGCTGGCCACTTATTCTATTGAAACTATGTATTATGATAGACCAGGTAAAGGTCAAAGTATTACCGCCAGCATGCGAATTACAGCACCTACCAAATCTTGACATCTGCGGTTTTGCTATAAAAACCTGTGGAACGCAATACCTGTAAGATAGCATCGCTTGTTGTAGGTACCTACAAAGCTTTCCGGATGTTGGTAAACTATATTACGTAGTTAGTTTAGCTCCTATATCATGTCAAACAATCTCAAATCTAGAACAGCTTATAAATTTATTTTTTCCTTTAAGTTACAAAACCACAGAGTAAAAATTATGAGGTGCTGAGAATGTCCCAGTCTCCTCATAGTCTACGTACTGTGAATCTAGGTACCATTTATTCAGACTTTTCTCAACCCGATTAAAGATTCAGGAAAGACAATAAAAGTAAGTAAGAAACCGTGTAGCAACATATTCCTGAGCGCGGTAACCCTACCGGTACCAAAGAAAGAACTGTTCTGCCGAGGTCCGTTCAGACCCGTACGTGCCCCTAATGCACTATAAGGACAATCGGCATTTTCATTTCCGATTTATTCCGAGTCCAACCGATGTTTTGCTGTCGCCTTTATTAATAAACGATTGTTTTCGCGTCAGCTTTTGCACTTCGCTGAATCAGTAATGAGGACAGGATTTTTAAAGCCTCAATTTCTTACAACTTCATGACGGCGGCAGTTCCACCTAATTCCGATGTTAATTGCACGAAGCACGAGCAAATAAGATTAATTATACACCGTTTTGGCGTGATTATAATTAGTGAAACACTTCATGAAATTGGCTGAACCCTTCACGTGTCGCCCTACATTACTTTTTGTCAGTACTGTACGCAATTAGGTCCTTATTCTGTAACGTGTTATTCTTTAAAAATATAATCGATACGATTGTAGTGAGAGACAGCGGAATGATTTATGGAACTCGCGCCTCGGCTTTAAATAATACATCGCCGTAAGCTTTCAACATCTTAGAATGAAAGTCACGACTGTAATTTTATAAAATGTCGATATGGATGCTTGATGATTTTATTATTTGTTCACTATATTTCACGATCCCCCGTAACCGCAGTTGTATATTCTCAAGGTTATTCGTTATGGGTTTGCATTCCGAATACAATATTAGACATACCAAATCGAATTTATGTTTTTTAAATTATCTCTTTGTCGAAGGATGTGAACTTTATTAAAGAATAAAATTACACGGGTAAAGAAACTGCAAATCAAAAGAAGTCTTAAGAATAATTTATTTTGAAGAATATAAAAAAAGCAATTTTGATTAAAGCTAAGATGTGGGGATCTTTGAATATATGATGGAGCACATAAAGTTCATATCATTTAATTTGTAATTAGTTGAAATATGTAGGTACCGCTACATTTCAGCTAAGTTACGTTACCTTAGTATGTCGTATATAAAATTCAAATAAGGATTTTATCTAAGTAAATGCCAATAAAATGAATCATCTGGAACAACATCCATCAAAATGCAATAAACCAACTGAGGATTGAACAATAATTGAATAATCCGTAAACATTGATAATCGTAAAACTTCATTGATTTTCAATGAGCTCACAAAGTATAAGGTATTAAGTTCGCAATTCATACTTCAAAACACGCAGACTTGCGACTAAGATGAAATTTTGATATTTTTGTGATTGCGATTAGTCCTTAATCAATAGTATCATTTAACTTTTAATTCATAGGTACTCAAAATCGTGCAGACTTGCGACTATGTTGATTAACTACTCTTGGGATTGCGATTAGTCGTTTTTCAATGGCATTTGAAACCATGAATTGTAATGTAATCCGGGTGACACCTTCATACTGTAATCGAATATATCTAAATCTCTCTATACATATATACCAACTCAAAGACGTTAATAAAACCAGTAAATTATAAGATATTAAAACAAATCCGTGACCTCAACATTAGAAAAGACATTTCTTGCATTTTTTAAAACAATGTAGACGCAGAAACCTGATATTTATTTAGCATACTAGCATATTCATTAAAAATCACACAAATGTTAGGATTAGGACCAGTTCATTGTAAGCATACTAATGAAAGCATAGAACACCTGCACGGATGCGGCTTTGCACCTCATTATTTTGTTGAGCAGCTGTCATTTCCCATGTACGTGTGTATGTTGCCGTCAATTAATAAATTACTGTTTTTTTTTTTCTATTTCTATATATTAATAGCTACGAGTATCATATGAAACATGTATACCTTTGCTTTCATTAAAATCACTTACCTACATCGTCCATTTACTTTACCAGTCTAAACAAAATGCGACCCTAAAATCGCACCGCAAAATCGCCAGTCTGCACCTTCAGTAAGATTGTTTACGAGCATCATTGTTAGCTTTGCTCTCCGTACCATTGTGGGCTGGATCCGCTATTATTTTATTGACTTCCTACCAACTGGTCGGTTTATTGTGCAGGTTAGTGTACGCTGGATTGTTTGTTATTAAGCACCGAATCAGTTAGTTAATCGTCGCGGTTATTGGACGCTTTTAGTTTGTTGTACTGAGGGTAATGATGTTGTTGCTCATCAGCTTTTCATTGAGCATTTGTTTCAATTGTTTTATCTCGTTCTGATTGATATTCAAGATTTCTCTTTATATTAAATTCTTCGTTGTTTTTCGCAAAGTCTATAAGAGTATCATGGCTTGTTAGAGGGTCATCTGTGACTATATTATAATCAAAATTAAACTTCAATTGAAAGAGATCTGTTTCTTAGTATGACCTACTTTACGGAACCTAAGTAAACCTGTTGATACTGTTCCCCTGATCTACTACAGAGGGGTTACTTATTTACCCAACACTTTATGCAAAACTTTGCCTCCGTGTGAAAATGTAAGCAAATTGCTTTTAATACAGGCTACCTGGTTGCACTATGATTTACTTAGTTTCCCTTCAATTTGTCAACAGCATGATGCCATATTTTTCAATAAACCAGGCGTGTATTCTAAGCCTGATTTATGGTCACAACTAACTTAGATTCTAGTTTACCTGCAAGTACTGGGTCTCCACGATGTAATGAAAGATGTCTCATAGTGTTAGTTATTAATAGACTGTCACGACAATTAATCGGATGTAATTTACTTGGAAATGAATGGCTGGTAGTGCAATATTAATGGCTGGTTTTGTGCAAATCTTTGTAAGTCTACTGTGTTTAAACTATTCGTGCTACGGACAGGAAGTTTACGAGTGGAAAATAATGGTCAAACCATGTTTTTCCTTGAGCCTACTGTTCATAATTTGAAGTAGTTTATTACCGGACTTTACTCTTTTAAACAGGTTTGTTACGAAAATATTGTTATTGCGTAGTCAAAGAGGTCGGGAGGTAAACCGTAGTTGTATATAATGAATGTGTTGCCTGTGGTACATATATACCTACTAAGTACCAGTCAGTATATGTGTCGTTACGTAAAACGTTTTTTACCATAATAAAATCAATAGAGAGACGATAAGACTTGTTTATTTTATTAAATATCAACTAGCGAGTATTAACTCGAGTTTACCGATGCTACCAGTGCCATGCGGACCGCGCATGTCTCAGTACCAAAACGTCGTCCTATTCTGATCGCGTGGAGGTTATATTTTCGTATGTATTACCTTAACACAAACTTAATTTTCGAGGTATTTTATGTTTCTCTGTAAATCGACTCGAAGGTGCGCCTATGTAGACCACATCCGAGACACATCATGTGACAATAGGGGTTGAAGAAGGACAGTTATGATTCCTTAGGCTTAGGTTCACAAGAAAAATCCGGGTGATTTTTATATCTTGGAAGTTTTATTTGGTGTGTGTTAAACATTTTTTAAAGTTATATTCAGGCTTGCTACATATATTTGGCTAGAATTCATAAAATACTTGTTTCGGAAGCATACAAAGTCGCACAAATCATCTTTATTCATTGGGTTTTTAAAAAGAAAATGCATTTAAGACAAAATATAGGTGACAGGTCAGATAAATAACATACAAAATTGTTTGACTCTGCTTCTATATAAGGCATAGACTACACATAACTTTTTACAACAAACTGATTTGAATTCTATCGTCATTATTCGGACAACGACATCGGAAGATGTGTTTTTTTTTCTATAAACGGTACACCTTTTATCGCGAATCGGCATTTTCAACGACATCTCGAAAACCGGTTATGTATCAAAGATTCTCGGTGGTAAATGAATGAAGTATATTTTGGTGACGATCGGGAATTTTCTATTCGATTTATCGGTTATAAATTTAATCGATACGAATGGCGAACGTAAATCAATCGATGTTATCAGTTTTTAACAAAATAGAAAAGTAAATAGAAAAAGGGTTTCCAATCAAGTCGTTTCCGGTTATGTTAATTCGTTTTAATTTTTATCTTACGTAGTGTAAGCCACTAATAACACAACATAGTTTCAATGTATGTATTAGATAAGTAACAACTGTCATGAACTTGTTCTTTCAAGTTTTATGATATATTATGTATGGGTAGGTACTTAAATTATTTAAAACGTTTAAGATAACTTAGTACCTATATGTTCAAATCAACACTGACATTTTGCTTTAATATTATATAAAGAAATATTTACTAAGCAAACATTTTCTTCTCTCTGGTTTAGGCTCCGCCTCTTGTGCACGAGGTTGTGGGTTCAAACCTGGGCAAGTCCCAATGTGAGTTTTTCAATTCATATGTACTTTCTAGGTTTATCTTGGACATCACTGACATGGGTGAAGGAAAACCAAAAGTACCCTTCCTTTTCAAAAGTACTGTTATTATAAAAAATAAAAAAATGAGCTTACTTATATTCATTTTCGCTAACACAACTTTCAATGACATGTTGTACCTATAGAAGATAACCGATTTACAACAAACATAAAACAGTTTTATTTTGTTATTTCATAAGAAATTGATTGTTTTTTTACTGTTAAATTGATAATTTAAAAAAATATTTATATTTATAAATAATTAGTCTAAAAAGAGTTTTGGCTATATTTTAAAACTGGCTCTCAAAACACAGTGTGAACGATAGAGCCACTTTATTTCAATAACATATACACCCACGAATTAAAACTATATGTATAATTATGTGGATTAATTTGAATCCGCTTATTTTAAAATTTCTTCATTCAAATACAATTTAACAGAATAATAACCACCAAGAAATCATTGAAAAAGTTTAAAAGCTACTTCTGATAGTTTCAAACCTAACGCTATAATATTATACGTACTCTTTGACTAAGGTAATATAAGAAAGATTGCTGGTTATTTCTTATATTGTGATGCTTAAACATTTACCTATCATACGTATGTACGATGTCGTATGTGTGTTGAGGAGCATATCGAGACTCCTCCGTGCCTCAGAAAGCATGTTAAGCCGTTGGTCCCTGCTGTCATTTGTAGATCTTTGACGGTGGTTACGGGTCAACCAGTCTTACCAAAGGGTATCGTGTTGCCCAATAACTGGGTTGTGGAGGTCAGATAGGCAGTCGCACCACGTAAACTACTGGTTTTCAGCTGCATCGGGTGAGACTGGAAGCCGACCTCAACTTAGTTGAGAAAAGGCTAGGCAGATGCTATGTACGTAGATGATGAATAGGTCGTTGGTATTACTATCTTACACAAAATTCAAAAGAGTCGCTTTTCTCGTGAAATAAAGATTGCAACCTTGAGGAAAGACCTAACTATTTCATAGTAGTATAATATAGTATAGCAAAATATAATAGTCGTAACATAATATACCTACCTACTTTAAGAGGTTGTTGTGAGGGTCATACGAGTATACTCGTAAGTAGGCAGTCGCTCTATGTAAAATGCTAGTATTCAGTTGCGTACAGTTAGACTGGAAGCCGGCTCCAACATAGCTGGGAAAAGGCTAGGTAGGTAACGATGTTGATGATGACTTCAGGAAATAATTTATAAAAAGAAAAAGTCATATGACATCCAAAAATTATTAGATTGAAAAAAAATATCAGTTTGAATCGTGCGTATCTACGTAGGTATTTATGCTCATATCTGTGTTTTTTACCGATTTTATTTTTTTATCAACTAACTGGTTCTATTTTGACATAATAATCAAATAAAATACCTTTGCTCTTAAATGACACACTTAATGGCAGACAAGATTTTAATCAAAGCAAGATTCACTCCCACGATTTCGAATTTCTGTGGATGTGATATCATTCTTACTTCCTGAGCTTTTAGTGATATCTTAATCTACTTATTATGTTACTGTTTAAATTAATAACCTGATATTTGCATCTTCGCACTTAATTCGGAATAATCAAAATGAAGTGTCAAAAAAGAATGATGTACAGTTTAGAAATAACAATTAAATGTTGAGTAAAAAGCAGCAATGAAATAGGTTTCTATTATATTTATAGATGTAGAAATATTCAAATATAATATAAGATCAATATCTATTATATTTCAATATTACTATATAGATCGATATTCGACGAAGATTATAGGTAAAATTGTTTTTTTTTCACATGTGTAAGTTATATCTACAAAAGCTTTCCTGCTTAAAAGTTAAAGAGATACACAGATTTTAACTTGTAGAGAGTGATTTTCCGGAATGTCAAATTGAATATAAGTAAGTTCTACATCTGCAGCAAGTCTTTATAATATTTACTTAGGTAAGTGTATATGGGTAAACTACATGTTCCCCTGCATGTGGCTTTAACAGGCATAATGGTACAAGTTGCTAGGTGCCCTGCAATAATCCATAATGGACAAAAACGTGACCAGAACGCATGTAGCTGTACAGCCGCGAGAACTTTACGCGCCGAGTTTAGTCCGCTTAAGTGCCGCCAACTAGGGCTTTCCAACAAAATCGTAAAATACTCGACAATTTATTCTGTACATAGGGTTATTAATTAAATTCAGTCTTAGAGACTCCTGATTTCAATATTATTATCATGAAATTCACTTGTTTTGACCTACAAGTATCCGCATTCCGCTAACCTACTCTGATAACATCCAGTATTGTGGTGCTACAATAAATTTGCCACAAATCGACTGTTTATCTTAGTTTACCGTATCAACAAGACAAACGAGACCTTCCTTTATTTATATACCCATCGATCAAAGCCAAAATAAAGACGGCAACCGTCGGTATGTACTCCATCGAAACGCATGGTCCTGATCGTATGCGAAAATTCCCCACATTGAGTATTCTTTGTATGCGTGCGATGTCAAGTGGAGGTGTGCTAGTGAATAACAAACGAGCAGTTGGCAGTGAGCCTGTGATGAGATGGGCCCTACCACGGACTCGGCAAGCGAGATTATCCAAGTTGCTAAGCGAGATTGTGGAAGCTGTTGAAGCAAAACGACAACAATTCGTGGCGAAATCAATGCTAGGAGATTGTTTTGGGACTGTTTACTTTATTCGAATATAACTTGTGTAACTTTAAGATTTGATAATAAAGTGATTTCCACTAAAGAGATTCAGAATAAGAAGTACTTTTAAGTTCTTAAGAACACATACTAAATGAACTATCAAAGTATATCCCGAACATAACTCATCCGAACTTTTAATCAAATCTCTGTAATGTTGAAACAACTAATGTTAAAGAAACAAATCGAGATATAAATTAAGTATATCAAGAACCAGTAGTACCGGCGTCATGTAGTCGCAATCTTGGAAACAAGAGCAGTCGGAGACAGTGATGTTGGCAATGAACGGACAACGGAGCTGGACACTTGGAGAGCCGTGTCCGGTACCGACCCTGGGAACATGCACGATGATATTAAATTTATTTATTGTTACATGTCACCCGATGTACCAACCTCTGATGGATGGACAGAGTTTGCTCAAAAACATGAAATAACTTTTGGCTACGTAGTTGTGGAAAGTTGGGATGACGAGTATAATGAACCTAAAAAAATTAAAAAAAATTGGAATACGAAAAAATTTGGTAAATCATAACAGTACCAAGCTAATGATACACTTATTTTTCCGAAGAGCAAGATGAAAAAATGGAGAGCTGAGTATTATGTATTTGACAGAAGCGCAACAATACATTAATCTTACAGAGATGAATTACTGAGTGTGCAGGTCATTGAGGTAACAATAAATCGCTCAAAGCGATGACCTTAAGCCACATACACTTTCCAATCTATCGTCACGATATCGTGACGGCGTCAAAATCTTCAGATCAATTGTTACGTGTATGTCTACAACGCCAATAATATTGTAGCCAATTTGTATGCAATAGATCGTTTGAAGATTTTTTTCGTTACAAAATATTTGGCAGCCTCTAGGACTTTGCAATTGGCAATATATCTTCATGTGGAACACTATCAAACACTGTTCCAGTTTCCTCAATGCTTCCAACTAAAAGAAGCATCTAATCGTCTGAAGATGTACTCGTAATATTGTAATTCGGCCGTTTTCCCAGGTTACGAAATGGTTTCTAAAATAGAATTGCATGATTCGATATCGCCACTCTCCTGTTTAGAATTCCTTGGACTCTGAGTAAAAAACCCAAATTATATAATGTGTTTACGGTGAGTTGGTCTAATATCTGTTTATACAATCTGCCTGCGACTCATCTAATTGATGGGACCGTGGTGTATACAGAATGCGATTATTGTGATTCATCGTGTCACCGGTGGCTACATGATGAAATTTACTAATCTCTGTCTTATATTAAATGCAGCGCCTGCTTGTCTACGTGTTTGCACAATCATTTCTTTAATCGATGTCGTGAAGGGAACAGGATTTATGTTGGCTTTATTGTTGTTGGAACAATAACTTTATAAAGAAAACTGTGATGGACTCGAATGGAATTATTTATTGTGTGCAGCATGTGTTTTTCTAAGATGGACGTTGCAGAAGAAACTTGTAAGTGTCTAAACTCTACTTAGAGTGTATGTATTATATATTCTGAAGACGAACCAAAACCCGATCAATCAACAGCTCTGAGCTACAAAGTTCCTACAATTACAGATTCTCAAGGATAACCGGTCCCAGACGCAAGCATTATTCCCACATCAAGTCCTTAAACACGCCACAAATACAGACATCAAGTCCATCCGCACAAATTACTTAATTAGACGCGTCAAAGCGTCCTCAAACCAATAATGAAGCTCAAAACTGCCCGTTATTTTTCATCCGAGACAGGTAATTTTAATGCATATTTAATGGGCAATTCTTGGCTTCAAATTCAGTAAGATAAGGTACGGCTATAATGCATGCAGTTTGCCCCCTTGTGTTATTTATTGTGTGATTTTTGGCAACAAAGCTTTACCCGGTACTTGGCTCAGCTAGATGTGCATGCAATCTTCATAATGCATGCACTTTTGTATGATACCGCTGGAGGCGGTTTGACGTGGCCAGTGACGTAAGCACTAGAGTGGTACGCCTAGTGCATTTGGAACTGTTATCTCAAGTTATATTGTTGTAAATAGCGGTTCGAGAGTACATAATTGTATTTGATCTTAGAACGTATCGAGTGTTTGACTAGGTTTCGATCCTGTTTTCTACGATTAGGATGTAGGACGACTTATCTATGGGAAATGTATTAGTGTATTGATAAGTTCGCAATCAGCCTAATGCTTGAGGAATTCGAAGACTGCATGGGTGGTCTGTATTCTCCGTCCTACTAAGATATAGTATACTACAAAGTTAATATGAAGTTGCAAGAACGCTTCTTGGTGTTTCTTAACTTTTTATAACGAACATATTTTCATGGAAAATATAAAAACTGGAGAAAGGCACATGTGACGAAAATTCTTCGAAATAAAGCGGTTTGGAGTGCGTAGAAAGTTTATGACATTATTACTGCCATATTAAAGTCAACGGTTTTACAGATACTCACGTAATGTTGTTTGACTCGTAAAAAGTAGTAGCAGCACACATACCTGTGAACAATAAAAAGAGCGATTAATTATGAGCTGGTTTACGGTTGATTCGGAGATAAGAAAGGTCCTTTCTTTTAATAGGTAGATATCTACATTACGAAAAATGAAAAATAGTTTTTGCTTTAAAAAAGTCCCTGCTTAATGAGTGCTCATTAACACTATGTGCCATAAGCACCGTAGGATAGAATACTATAGAGAGAATTTTTGGGATAATTTCCCAGAAATTGACTATTCGACACAACTTTTGTAATTTTTACACACATGGTTCGACACATACAAGTAGTTATCGTTGTGCATAGATTTGAAAGTTACATTGCTCAAAATCAGTGTGCTTAGCATTAATTTTTGACGTAAACTAAACTTCAATTCTCGACCGATACACAGATACTTATTACAATTGAAAAAAAAAATCGATGGTCGATACTATTTGTGCTTACCACATTAATTTAAACCTGAATGCTGATAAATGTATTCTTAATTTCAAAACCGGTCGAATTGACGTTCTGTTTACGTCAAGCATTCGTGTTAAGCACACAGATTCCTCCCAATTCTACATCCAGTTCATGCAGCAGAAGCGTAATGAACTAATTACCATTTTTGCAGAGCAACATACGTGCAACTACCCTCAGCTTCGTACCGTGTACTTCATTATGACAAGCCTCTAATTTGGCCGAATGACATGTCGGCCGGTCGCGTCATGAATAATTCCGTACAGCCGTGTCCGGGCCGTGTCCGGGCCTTGTCCGGCCAGTAAAGACGCTTAATTGAGAGAACAACGTGTTTGTCGAATAAAAGCGTGTGAACTTTTTCTGAATCTTAATAACCTCGTTTCGTGAACGGACAGTTTTGAATTTATGACGTAAAGTTTTTACTGGAGCGACCACTTAGTGCCTTAGTTACTGACGATGACGAGATTGAGCCTCGATGCTGCGATGAATAAAAATATATGACGCAAAATATTAAATAAGTTCGTACAACAGACGAACTGGATCTTGTAAATGTTTAAATACATTGTAAAAAATCACACCTCAAAATTAAACATACCTGCAGCAGACAATAAATTATAGCCTGCGACTGTTTACTTTTCATATTTATTCTGTGGCAACATATTCGGGGAAAATCGCGCCATAAATAAATCTCAATAATAAAGAGGTGACGTTTAATGTATGATTTATGTATGTATTATGATTTATGGTATATAGAGCCGAAAATACCGATCGGACTAAGCAGTAAGCACCGCCTACGCGCGGGGTCAAGTATAAATCATATTGCGACATCTCAAAAATGCCAACTTCAAAAACATGTTCGCCCCGTGGCCAGTACCGCACGCACCGATGGTAAGACAAGAAAAACAAACGTAAAAAATAAATTACTTTTGTATACCTCCTTTCTTTCCCGTTGTTGGACGCCGAACAACTCATAAATCACAGAAAGATAAGCATAAAAAGATTGTATGAGGTGGGTACACGGTAGAACTAAACTTTTCGTATTTTGTTATCTCGCGTCAAGCGGGGCCTACAAAAAATGTACGCCTACACCTTTCCCCGAAAAAACTTAGGTAATAGACCAAAAACCAAGACCTTATATAACTGACCATATAGATTAGTCACGCCGACAGATTAAAACTAACTCACATAGCAATACAAAATTTCTCAGTAAGTGTTAAGGATCACGCAATTTTTGTTACAACTTAGATTTTCTTATCTCAGATTCCATCATAATAATTCTTATTCCATTTTTTAGTCGAGACCAAAGCGGTGGCCAGCGACTATGCGAATAATTATTGTCGCTACGCAGAGGAATGACTGCACATATTTTACTAAATTCCCAGTGATATTTCAAAAGTAACGTTTTAAAATAAAACCGGTTACGTAGAGAAGGCGTCTGTAAAAAAACATCCGAGTGTTTCATGCGACGTAAACTTTATAAACGACGTACAAAATTTACTCGTAATAAAAGTAAGTATAAAGCATGTATGTTAGGAAAAATCCTAAATCTTCCACGGTCACCTGGGCGCTTAACAAATAGTGTTGCGCGCCGACCGCATGAGGGGGGCCGTTTTGTCAGGGCTGGTATACACGAGCGCCTACTGAGCAATTAGATTTGTTAGCTTGTACCTACCCGAAGAGTTTCATCACGCCCCCGCTCAACAACAGATGCTTGGACTAATAACCTCTCGAAGTTTCCCCCTCGCCGCCCCCGCCTGCGCGCCCCTTGTACTCCCGCGCTACCCCAGCCTCCCCAAGCAACCCAACTAAGATAGATTGCGCCACCATTCTTGCAATTTTCCTGTCGTATCTTGCCTCGTAAATTCCTAGTGATATATAGGTTCGGATCTCTCGCGATGCGACCAGGAGCATACTCGAAATATGATAAGAGTTATTTATTATTGTTCTTATTGGTTTTCTAAGGGGTGGCAAGTAATAGTATTTCGTTATGGCTTTGTGTTGTATTTTGATTGGACAGCTCTCCCGATACCAACTTTTCAAGACGAGCCTATTCGATATGTTATGATCACCAATATCAAGAGGAGAAAGTAGTTACTAGTCTGTGGTTTAAAACTAAATTTTGAAAAGACTATATTTAATACAGCTCCATTATTTTATTATCTACTCTAATATCGATTTAGAGGTTTCAACAATGATGAGAATAGGCACCGGTGCTATAGATACTAGAAGAGACATTCTTCAACAGGGTGTTACATTATATATTTCAATTAAAAAAATGTTTTTTTATATTTAAAAGAAAGCTTACAGATTAATAAATAATACCAGCCTGTTACTGTCCCACTGCAGGGCAAAGGCCTCTTCTCATACAGAGATGCCACGAGCATTAAACACCACGCTTGCTCAAGACGGGGATCTGAATTGAAGAGTCACATTGATACCTGCCCAGGTTTGACTCCATAACCTGGTGCAAAAAGGCGAGGCCTAAACCGGTGAGCCATCATGACATTTATAGATTAACAACAACATTAAATAAAATAAGTAGATTGCAAATTCCAAGATTCCACATGGAAACCTCACAGTCAAATTTCTAGGTAATATAAACAACATAAGCAATTTTTCACCGAGTAGGAACAGATTAAATAAAACATCAGCAATAGAGAATAAAGCTAATACCTGTACCGTACAGATTCCACTGGGGACATAATAAAGCAACAAAGTCTATTTTAATTACATATTAACATATTAGGTCTTAGAATTAAGAAACAACTTATTAGGGATCGTAGAAATCTCGAAACATAAATCACAGTAAGTAGGTACTGTAAGAAACTATGCAGAGCAACTTGGAACAGTTTAAAGCTCTGCTAATCCCGAAGTATCCTTCAGTGGGGACGATGTAGACAGGAGAGAATTGAACCCACATAGCAGAACTAGATTAGAAGTTAACCCAATTTGGCTTGAGAATGACGTAAACCATATCTTTTAAAAATATCTGACCTCTTTGCCAAATAAAGATACATAGCGAAATAGGAGATAAACAAAACAAGAACGAAACCAAATTACTGGACAAAACAAGTGAACACCGACTGTACGTAAATGAAACAACAGAATCTTCATTAATTTGGCGCCAAATTAAAAACAGCCAAGTCCCTTCCATGCGGCGGCCATTTCCATATTCTAATAGCAATAAATTGTCATAGCCATCAGTTGGTTGATTCATAGCTGGAATTTTAGTGCAGTTTTATGATTTCGTACATAATAATGAGGGGCGAAATTTTTAACGAACTCTTAAATCGATTTAGTAACCGTTATGACAAATTAATAGTTTAAGTATGATGAAGAGGAAAAGCTTAAGAAAAGCATGTAATTAAAATTGTTTCTCAGCTGATAAGTTAGTATTTTGAACCAACTGTAGGTATAAACACGCTTGCATGCTTATAATAATGCAAAGTATACTTGGAAACGCTAACAAGATGTATCACCTGATTTTTGTACCTACATTATTTGAAAATAAATATATTTATCTATTATATTCTATTGTAAAGGAGCAATTAACTAACAATGTAACTAAAATAATCCTAAACAAAATAATAAAAGAACTGCGATATATTAACACTCGGTTATAACTTATAACTCAAAAAACATACGAGTATGTTTTTTCAAACAATATTCTTAAATGTTAAAACTATGACCACGGATCGTCTTCGTAATAACGTCGTTGGATACACCAGAAAATTCTAAATTGGCAATTGAATATATCCTGCCATTTAAGGTCCAAGAGACTACAATGGAACATTGTGTAACAATGAAGAGAGTGCATCATGCAATGCTACAATGAAAGGAGTATCTTTATCTAAATCTAGTTCAGAATCAGTCTTACCAAGGAGTATTGTGTAACTGGGCTGTGAAGGTCAGAACACAGTCGATTCTTATATAAAAAATTCTAGTACTGATTCAGTTGCCAAATCTAAGCATAATTGGGAAAGGCAGATGATGTGGAATGTTCGACGACCGATGTGGCGCGGCGGGCGAAGGTCCGCCTGCGACGCAAGAGGTTGCGGGTTCGATTCCCGCCTTGGGACAAATGTTTGTACGATCTACAAATATTTGTTCCGGGTGTTCTGGGTATTTCCTATGTATGATAAAAATATCTATATATGTAATGTATTGTATTAAGTATATCAGTCATCTAGTACCCATAACACAAGCTCTGCTTACCTTGGGGCTAGATGATGTTGTGTGGATTGTCCAGCAATATTTATTATTATTCATTTTATTAACGTTATCTAGCATCATACAAGGCTCTTTCTGCCTTCTATCATCTACAAAAATTTGATGTGCTACCGTGCCTGTACAGTACCATTTAGGTATGTTTATGATCCGTTTGCACTTGTCGTTTAGTATTTGTCGAAGGCATAAAACAATTGGAAGGAAACAGTACCCTCGCAGACGACGGAAGTAAGCCGAGTGTCGGTACCGGAAATGTTATTGCCGGAACGACTACTACATCCGGTCGTGTAGACTTCAAGTCTACACCGGTGACGATAACTGTCTTTGCCATTTTTGATAGTACCTTCGTGGACTATGAATCGGGATTATGCAACAGTTATTATAGTAGGGAAGATGGTGTGGTTCTGTGAGGATTATTTACAGAATAATAATGTTTGGAAACAAGCTGGTCTAGACAAAATCAAACTGGTTGCTTATTTAAGTACGAGTATATAGTATATACATCTTCACATATAATTTTCTCGACGCCTGATCGACACTTCGCGTGACCAGAGGGCTGGCTCATTCTTTGCCCAAAGAATTAGTATTGCCATCCAACGTGGCAATGCTGCCAGTATTTTGGGCACGTTTCCAGATGACAGCGATGCGGAGGAGTACTTTGACGCCTGAGTGTCTGTGTATCTGATTAATATATACAAATTATTGGTCGAAAACAATTTTAAAAGAGTACCTATGAGTATGTGTGGAGTTCCTTGCTAATTGTTCTCCACATGGAACTACATTTTGGAAGGGGCAACTATGAAGAATCATTTTAGTATTTTATTCGATTACTAATTTTGATGTTCAAGAGTGCCTTTTTAATGGTCTAATTGAAATAAATTATTTGACTTGATTTGAAGAGCGTTTGTTTCTTGTAGAAAATTTTGAATTTTTGTGGACTTTTGTTCTTATTCTGAATAGATTCCTCTTTCATCATCACACCATCTTCCCTACTATAACAAATAAAAAGAAGATACGAAAACGTTTTAATAGAATGAATTGTTAAGAAGCACTTTACCTATGACCTATCATTATCATGATCACAGGTGAACAATAACATAAAGCACCATCGATGTCTTAAGATAGGCCGGAAATAAATATTTGACTCAGGTAATAGCTTTTCCATTCAAGTGAAAGTTCGTATAAATAAGTGGCAACTATTTTAAACACCAAGAATGAAGTAATGCTCCAAGAGAACAAGAGTTATAAATGCTTGCTGGCAACACTATCTAGGCATTTGTAGTTAAGTCAGGTTGTGGAAAATATCAAGTTTACTTTTACTTGGGATTTTCCTTAGAAAGTGCTTTATTTATATTAGGTACTGTTGGAAAATTGTATCGTAATTTATCGTAGGCCTGCAGTTAGGTACTAACAGAATAGTATTATAGTCAAATATATTAGAAATAGTCAAAATAAAATATAATAAAAATGGAACAATGTAATTGAACCGTAATGAACTACGAAATATTAACTGCCAACAAATCTTTCAAATTATCACCATCGCGAAGGCTTGCTATCTATCCCCATTATTCAACCTTTTTTAACGTAATAAACGTCTAAATAGATATTTATCTGTACACAGTACTACTCCCGTCCATTCTTCACATTCAAGGGATCCACGCACGAAAACCCATAACCTCAAGAATGCAAAGGACGCGAACGATTTTTAATACACTCGGCACCCCATAATGGGTGTTTTCGCACCCCCAGTCTGCGGTGACATTTCAAACCCACCGTTCTATGAAAAAACAAAGCTCGAAACATTATGCAAATGGCATTATGTCGGTATTTTTGTACGTTTCGCCAACTTTATGAGCCGAATAGAAGGGTTGAAGGGTTAAGACAATTCAGGATCGTGAATAAAACTTTTTGATGCCTCATTGTCATTATTTTTTTCAATATGTACTATTGTACCCTCCGTGTGGTAACCCTTTGCTGCTAGCGTTAGATAAAACACTATTCAAATTATTAATTCTTTTGTTGGAATCAGTGGCGTTATGTAGTTGATCGTCCATATGTCCGTTAGGATCTCTGCCCTATACTCGCAAACCAGTTGTGATTTATTAGTATTAAATAAAACAGGTTTTATTACTCGAATTAAAAAAATATGAAGAAAAATATTATTCACGTCATTATGTGTGAAGATAAAAGTTTATATTTGATATTTTGGTCTAGCAAGGTTATCTCCTATACTTGATAATCATCCAATTAATCAAATTACAAGACAAATAAATACAATTGCTTTATAACGACTGTCTCCAGACATCGCCCACATTTTCACACACTACACTGTTTACATCATCCACTACACATTTAAATTAATCTGTGTGACTGCTGTCTGAGTTAGTTAGATCACTCAATTCCCGTATTCATGCCAATGACGCAAGTGGCTACTTACTCCGGGTTATCATTCAGAGCTAGATCTTCATCACAGATTTGCCAACGAGACTTGATATGTGGGTTCCTCAATTTGTACGCAATGACGTTGAAAATGACGGCGCTCGTCGCCTGTCGATCAATTTACCTACATTCAGGTCAGTCAACTAGAGATGTACATAACTGTGTTCTTCTATTCATATCTTTTATGTTGTCAGAGATGGGTCACTGTGATGCTATATTATGTCAAGGAGAATGTAAATTTCTTGTTACATAAATATTCAAGTTTCATTTTTGTTGTTTGTGCAAATTGTTATTTAAGCCATTTTACGTGATTCAACCTAAATATCCAGCTACCGTTCATATATTGAGGTCTTTAAGACGTTAACAGAGGATACTAATGACACAGACCCATATAGGTATTGCATTAAGTAACCTAATTAGAAATATGTGATCTCCAATTAAAAGTGAACCTTAACAATTTCCAAAAGAATTTAAAAACGCATATCAACAAACAAAGCTATAAAACCTTTCAAAAATTATGAAGTATTCCGAGCAGTTCATGAATGGTCACGCACGGGACTTGAACACCCACTCCTGTCAACTTCTAATATCGTGTTTGAAACATCTACCCACAAGCTGTCAGTACTTATTATGATACCTATATGTCAGGCCGTCGAACAGGCTCGTGTCGTGTTCCATTTAAAACTACACAATAGCATGATGTACGAAGCTATTGTATTGTGAGCTTAGATACATGAGAATCGAAATGTCATACAACGGTTGAAAGCTAAGCGGAAATATTGTAAGGTATTGAACAGGATATTTGTATGAAATGGTACAGTGCCTCGGAAAGGACGTTAAGCCGTTCGCGTTGGTCCCGGCTGTCATTTGTAGATCTTTGACAGTTTGTGAAGGCCAGATAGGTAGCCGCGCCATGTATGGTAGATATGGTATTGATTTATTATTTCCCACATTGTTGGTAAACGGCTAGGCAAATGATGATAATGATTTGTATTAATTGGTACACTGAAGAACAAAAATAGACTGGATTTATAACTACCTAAAAACTTTTCGGGCTCATGAATAATTTCTGACTAGCGTGAGTCGACTGCGTGGCATCGGTGGTTTAAACTCTTTGGTCTTGAGCTGGCCCAGTGTAGTAGGGAGTGTCAATTTAACAGGACGGCAGCATGAACTGCTCCTGTTACCACTAACATGTCTGCCTAACCCTTCAGAGAATACAGGCATGAGATTTGTACAAAAAAAAGTAAACAAGTCATGGCCCTGTGCAATATAGGTCAAAAGGGCTAACGACCTAATCAAATTGGCTAATACCGACCCTGCACTCAAGGTATGCGGAAGATGTAGTTAAGAATTATGGAGCGTCGTAAGTCTGAAGACAGGATAGGATAAAAGCAGAAGAAGTGGGTGAAGTAACTGTCTATAGGTAGATGTAAAGAAAGCCATGTACTTATGTATGAGCTGGTAAAATTCAGCACTTATCACATTATATTTTGTGATAGTCAAAATCTCGAAAACTGTAATCGTAGAAGTTTGCTAGGTAGAAGTGTGATCTGGCGGGACATATATGTTAAAAACGTCAATACAATTTTAATAGGTCAGAGTCATCGCGCAGTGGGAACTGGAAGTCGGGCGTCATTGAGAAATGGAGATTTTCCGAAGAAAGCAACAAACTAGTGTGAGTGGAAGTCTCTAGGGAGGTTTTGGAGACCAGTGATACAACACAGGTTATGCACAGCAGCGAAACAGTACATCCTCTATTTGATTTCAAAATTGGTCGGGCGGTCCCGAAACAACCAGAAGAGTAAAACTGTAAACACTAATATACATGAAATTAATAAGTAACTACAGTACTTTTTAGTACTGTAGTTACTTATGTACAGTACTTTTAAGACATCATAATTACTGAGTTTCAAATGAAGCTTTTTCTTCGACGACTTCAACTTATAGTCAAACATTAGACAATACACACTTGAAACTATATCATTTTAACCGATCAAATGGATTGTAACTTCTAGGTAATGCTTAAGATTTGAGTGAACTCCTGTAATGCGGATCTTTGAATCATCATCAATAACAAATCTCTGCCTACATTTCTTCAAGCACCAACAAAGTAAGACACTAAAGAGCATTATGTAAAACAATATTTATCTCCCAACGTCACCATTACGAAAACTTTTTATGTATAACACAAAAATAGTGAATTAATCGTAATTTCACCCATTCGTGTCACATAAATAGCGCTAGCAAATACGAAACGTAGTCATGTATAAAATATTGCAGCATAGAATTTATATCCGTCATCACAGCGGTCGGGCTGAATCCTAAAATCAAAATTATCATGCAATTTTAGCTAAACCAAAACGCATTTAGTTGACAGAATGAGATATTTCCGCGACATAAATATGTTTTGCATGCTTCCCTAATGACAAAATGTTTGATATTCCACCGTGTCCACCATAGGCTGGACGCGAAAAAGAGAGAAGCGTTTGTTCCAAATAGTTTGAATGAAATGTGCCAGTTAGGTTTCTAAAATTCGGTTGGAATTTTAAGTGGTTTTAGAAGCATTGTAAGCTAGTAAAATGAAACTTCTCAAATAAACTCTCAAATTTACATCTAAAATGATTTTCATCTGCTGTTTCCGATTTCATTTTCTTTCGATATGTAAATTTTCTAGAAGCTTGTGCAATAATTTATGTATAGAACTATCTCTAATCAAGTATGTATTGTACCCCAACATCCAATACGTCATTTGCATAACCCAAGCACATGTGGTCATATACAAAGGGTCGAATGGGCCCTGTATTTAATTTTCATAAAACGAGAACGGTTTTAATACGTCTGCGGTCGAATAATAACCTAACCCTTTCTATTTCAAAATTGGCTTCGGTTGTTCAACTGTTTAATTTATTATTAGTTGGACCTACACCTATGTACAGACGATGTAGGCATTAATGAACAGTCTTATTGTGGAAATCTAGGGTCACTCCCGCCCCTTGCTTTGAAACCACAATGGTGCTGATTTTCTTGTCCAGAAACTAAACTCAAATTAGGAATCTCAATATTTATTAAATTAGTATTTAAAAAAAGAACGGTGACATATAAGCACTAAGTTAGAGTTGTCAAATTAGGTTAAGTCTTGAACTTCACCGTGATTTCAGTCGATTCAATCTGAAATTTCGACTGTGTTTGTAGGGCAGCATTAGTTCAACTAATATTAACAGCTCTTATAAAAGGTGTTATGTAGAGTTTCATGAATAGAATTCATGAATATAATATAACTAGATGTAATATATATAACACTTACTATGGGATCAACTCTGAATTATGAATAGAAAAGATCAGCTGTTCCCCTAATTTTGTCAAGTGAACATAAATATGTGTAACAGCTGGTTTTTGTCGAGATTTGGGATGGTCCTCTAGTAAAAATTAATAATAATTTTCATGACTTTCAGCTGACAACAACATTGGCATTCAGTTCTTCAAAAATATTCAATTTCTGATCGTCACTTGTTTTATAACCTGCCGGTTAAGTCCATTTTCTACGTTTTTCTTCCTATATAAAAATTGGTTCTCTTTTGTTTTAATCCATTTGTTTCTTTTGTATAAGCAATAAACAAATAAAGCTTTTATCTTGAAATCCATAGCTAGATAATCAGCGCGGGGCATCCGCGCGGCCGGGCGCGATGATTTATGCAATACTAACATTATGATACATTTGCATTTTGTTCACAAAGCCAGCAATGTATGCAGTAACGCTACACAATAGCTACGGGTTAATGTAGACTTCGGTTAGTCAGGAATGGTTACGAGGAATGATTAGGTGCTATTGTTTATGTGATGCAAATGTGCGGCCATTATAAATAATATAGTATTTCTTATTTAGATTGAAACACATAAAGTTTTGCTTCTAAATGTTGTGTGAAGTTCTGGTTGAATGCGTAAAATTTTGCAGAACGATGTGAATTGTAAAGACAATTCATTAACTGGACAGTGTCTAGTTAGCATTTTATCAGAAATAACACAAGAATTCCCGTAAAGTAATCAATTTATGAATTCAGTCAACATTGACGCGATCAAGGAGAAAGTGAACTTATCAAGTCGATCAAAACAGAAGCAAGTGTCCATATCTCAAGCCCCAAAACCTTTAGCCCCAATAATAATGTAACTAAAACACGTGCCATTACAAAAGGTCGCATACATTCTCTTAATACTGACATTTATGTCACGAATATTAAGTTTGACAACTTCAACAGGTCTATTTTAAACATTCCACGTTTCCTTCATTAAGGAACTACACACCTTATCATGATTGAGACAAAAATAGGAATACCTCATAATTGGGTTGTTGTATGCCTCAAAAATATCCACACTTATAATTTCTTCGTCGTTACACTCCTGCATTTTACGATCGTAAACTTTCAGTGGACATAAAACAAAGTAAATTCATTCATTTGTCAACTATCTTATCTCGATGTCGCAAAGCTTACAATTCTTTGCGGGGACGATAAATACTTTTTGCAAAATTTACCACGAGCGAACGTAATTGCCAAGTATTTGATGCGGTCATTTTGGACCTTGTGGTTTCAAGATTAAGGTATATTTTATTGGGATTGAATTGTTGATAAAATTGCGTAGTTTCTGGTGCATCTTTATCTGCGTTAGCCAGTGGTCCGCCAATGCCGTTAAATTTATTAACTGCGATACGCATTCAGTGTCGCGAGCTAAAAGGTGACTTTAATTAATATTAATTATAGCCACACCTCTAATTAATGTAATTCTCGAGATAACCGCTGTGTCGCCTTTTGAATGTGTCAAGCTCGGTGGCTTTCGCTGTACGGTTGTCGACAGGTCATATCGTCAGTTATTTTTAAACAATGATAAATGCAGGTGTAAGCTGTTAAATTTCAGAGAATTCTTGAAGAAAAAAGTAAACCAATCGTTACACAATTACATAGAGAAAACTTTTCTAGTGGATGCAAAAAGCCTTTGTATTTCTTTCACTATTCCAATAACTGGTATGACATATATACATAACATATAACAGAGTATGTGAACTCTAGAAAAGCAAACATAAAAAAAATACAAACGTAGTCTGAAAAACAAACAACGAATCCACGAAAATTAATCTGTAAACCCTTTTCCAGTAAACAACTATTCGACACAGTATTCATCAACTGAAAACAAGGCAACATCACCGCGCTGGCAAGGAATTAATCAAAGTTTAAAACAATTCCATGTAGCGGGCGGGGCGAGACAAGACGGGCTGCGCGAGTGCGAACACACCGCAACGCACGAACATGCGAACATGTTTAGTGCGCCCAACATGTTGTGTGTTGGCGCACTACAAACGTGTTTGGATATAGGCATAGAATAAGATCGGGTGTAATTGAACGCATACGGTAGGCTGGTGTTGTAATGAAACTATTTTATGTATTGGGATTTGTTTTAAATCTTTAAATTAAATAACGAATTCTCTTAAAAAATAATACATTTAGGCATTGTCTGTTAGGACCTTATTTTTCAGACTGGTATTAAAAGCAAAATAGAACAACTACTGAAACAGGCCAAGCCAGCACGATCGTGCATGCACAACACAAGACTTGGAACACGCTTTGTGCGCCCAACTTGCTGTGTCTGACATGTTGGTAGCGCGCAAGCCACGATCGAACAAGGCACACTCAGTAATTAATTCGTTCTTGTAATTTTGTGCGCGTATTTAGAAATTAATATTTTGACTTCGTTTGATTAAGTTCAAAATTAATAAAGTTTAAATAGGCAAGTTAAATTATAGAATTGAAAAAGCTGTTATGAATTTCAATGAGAATAAATTTTCTTGAATTGTATTTTCATTTAATTTTCAAAATCATTTATGTACTTTAAATTAAATGGAGTCTTTTGAGGTGACAATAAAGTCATCGTAGGTTGGAACATGGCTTAACAAGAGACGGTCTTCGCAAACAACGAACGAACATGTCTGCAGACCGTGCGACATACACGCTCGAACATGGCGTAATTAAATCAATAACTTGTGTGATCAACTCATACAGAGAGGTTCTGAGAATCAAAACATACTATACATAGAATTAAATGACGGAGCTGAGTGGAGCTCATAATTATAAGCGAACAATAATTTTTGGGTAGGCTTATGTGTCAAAATCTTGAAGAGAACTTAGATTTTATCACTAAGTGACACGGTACGCCATATTTTGCTGTTCAGGTTCTTGTCTTGCAAATTTTCAGTTACTATCGAGAAAAATATATGTCTTAATAGTTTACTCAATAAATCATCCTAAAAGTTTAATTTCTTAAAAAGTTTTTTAAATAATCACCAGCCCATCTTCAGCTTAAACCCCACATGACAATTCGACCGCTTAACTTAAATGCAGTACCTCAAAACCAGCTTGCTTATGCAAATGAAAATAAAGGCGCGTAGGTTGGAACAATGTTCGTAGCTACAACTTTATCAAGCACCTATGTGGCTGCCAGTGATTTAGTCTTTAGGCCGCTGTTCTTAGTGCCTTTATGAATGGTCGAGTTGGCCTTTAAGGTGTTATGAATAATCGCTCGCTGGAACTGCATTTTGATAGAGATTTTCATTTTGTCCTTTGATAATAAAAGTGACAGCTTGATCTAGTAATCTGGGACCTAATTCTCGGCCTTGCGATATTTTATACCGAAATAGGTAAATATCCCATGTACCTATTAGGTATTTAGCATTGTATCAAATTTTTCGATTACATGCATAACTTTGTACTCTTGAGGGTAAACATTTTATAGGGTAAATCCTGATATATAATAGTGTCATTAGTTTTAACACAAGATCAGTTCATAATCTATTGAAGTATTTATATATATAAGTATTTTATAGTGAAGGGTGGGCGTTTTGGGGGACTGTCTTATGTAAACGTCTTTGACGTTCAAAAAGTGCTGATTCTCAGCCTAATTTGAATAAATGAATTTTGATTTTGATTACTTGATTCAAACGCACTTTATTTTAAGTAAAAAAACGTATTTTCATGGATAAATATCATCATATGGCATGAAATCGCGCCACTCTGGATGATAAAGTGTTCGATCATCATCACCCGGATGGTAAAATGGAAGTTAGAAACTATCATATAGATATGAATGGGTAGCAGAGACCAGGGACTGTTAAAGATGAGCTTCACAAAACTCCATCATTAGCTTCATCATCAACGGTCGGGTACTGCATTTAGCCAAAAATACTTACTAATCTGACAGTTTTTACAAACATATTTACGTAAGTATTTATTATAAGTATTATTGATAAAGACAAATTAAGTTTTGACAAATCGATTAATTAATGAACTCACCTTTCGATATCAAATATCGTGAAGTTAGGTCTCCGAGTATTTTTATTTGAGGAAATTTTGTGCACCAGTAATTCATTCTAAATTAGATATTCATGACCTAAAGCTTCATGTTGTAAATTGTAGGTACGGTGTAAGTAGGTAGGTAAACATAATGTTAACTACTTAATTGTGTGGTTTTGTAATTTATAGTCACCATATACTAACATCGTTCTATACCTATTATTTACAACCTATCTGGATCGACTTAAACAATCTGTAAAGTAAATGTAACTGTGCATTTTTTTTGTTAACAAAATGCAATACATATAAGCTTAGTCTTATGTAAAATTACACTGATATGCAAAAATAAAGCCTTAAGAGGAATTCTAGACTAAATATTAAGTCCAAGAACTCTGATATACATAGGTAGGTTAGTAAGGGCGAGGCTACTGTTTTTATTGCTTGAATGAAATTCATTCAAGCAATAAAAACTATCTACAACCAATCGCTTAATTTGAGTCAAATTTTTGACGTGTCTATTACGTACGTTAGGTACGTAAATTGACATAAATATAAATCAATAAAACCATACTTCTTGCTCATTCGAAATTCAAATAAAAATAGTTGTCAAAACTTAAGCATCATAAATCGATGCTTGTTATTTGATTCATAAGCTTCCACATACAAGATCAACGCCCGGTCACCTCCCAGCAAAGTCAGTTGACTCAAACAAACTTATTGACTCACTTAATGCGTTTAAAATCGAACAAAATGTAACACAGTATGACAGAACATTCATTATGTACTGTAATGCACGCTTACATGTGGTTTTAAAAGCTTTTTTTGGTTCAGTACAAGTTTACTCTCAAGGGATGACCAACATTTTTTAATTTTATTCAACCATTTTAATTTGTTGGAGATTTTGTTTTTTTTTTCTGTGGAGTGGTGAGAGTGAGATTGTTTTGTGCACTCAACTACATATTCCGAAACTTCCCAGAGTTAGGTAGGTATTCGCGAAAAGTTGGAAATTTAATTTTTTGACGACCGATGTGGCGCGGCGGGCGAAGGTCCGCCTGCAACGAAGGAGGTTGCGGTTTCGATTCCCGCCTTGGGACAAATGTTTGTACGATCTACAAAGTTTTGTTCCGGGTGTTCTGGGTATTTGCTATGTACAATAAAATATATATCCATGTATTGTATTGTATTAAGTATATCAGTCATCTAGTACCCATAACACAAGCTCTGCTTAGCTCGGGGCTAGATGATGCTGTGTGATTGTCCAGCATTATTTATGTATTTATTTTATTTATTCAATGAGTGGAGACTAGCTGACCCACTCTTCCTTTACTTAGCTCATAACATTACGTTTCCTGGACTTGCGTTGCAAACTTTGCAATTACAGATACAAGATTTTACTAAACCACTAATGTATTAAACCTAGCCTTCCAGTCTACCCAGATGCTACTGTTAGTGAGCCAAGATACTCCACTATCATTCCCAGTTCCACCATACAAAACATACCAAGAATAGCTGAATCTGTTTTAAACATCACAAAACATTGGCAGTACATAAATGCGTACAGTTGCTCGCACATAAATATAACGCACTCGCTTCGTTCAAATTTCGCCACCGTCTGCTTTATATTGATATATTGTATTGTTTATGGCGCGACCGAATCAAAATGTGATATATTGAACAACACGCGGTGTTCGCGAGTAACTTTCATATTTGGTAGGGCTATGGATGTTTTTGGGCTAGATGTGGTACGAACTTTGTGCGAAGAGGTTTGTGTTTGTATTCATTGTTTGTGCGAATTTAGTATCTACTTATAATTACTAACAGTAGATTATTGCTTGCTCAGTTAATTTATGAAAACTTTTTTTAATACTACAATTTAGTGAGTGATGATTAATTATAATGCACATATTAATGAATCATTGGAGCTTTTAAAAAGCTTGTCATCGTTTAATAAAGCAACACTGTATGTTACTTCCGACATTTATTATGAAATTGCACCAATTTTTTAGCTTCACAGTATATTCAACCATCGAAATCTCCTAATTTCCACTCCATAGATATTATATTTCACAGCAACACCAACACTCCTTTTCCCAGGACTACCATATCCAGAGAGGGCTGTATCTTTGTCAGTAAGGTTACACATAGATGTATGTTTGAGCCAAGGGAATAGTTGGGATGAGGGGGATAAGTTATTGCTTTCTACAACTATGTGTCTGTACCATGTGTTATGGTAGACACTATTTTAAGTTACGCACTGAATAATGGTACAAACACCACCTAAGAGACTGCTATCAATCATAAGAACAATAGTTAGACACCTGTTTATACAAACAATGTTATTTCTACCTTGTTGTGGTTAAAATACCTAATAATCCCAGAGCCTAAAATCATGAAATCTATAAAACAAAATTAATTTTCCCATTACATCGAATCAAATGAAGCTACATAGAGTAGGTACGAAAAGAATATGGCTTCCACTGAAGACCACAGTAAGCAAAAATGCTTTGTTAACAATATAACAACGCTTTTAAATACCCCCGAAAAAAAATTAGACACATTCAGAACTTTTCTATCTTAATAAATAAATTTACGACTCATCATAAATAATGTTAATTAATTAAGTACATTTTTCTGTACAACGCACTCGCCAGGGCCGTACTTGGGGCAAAGTTTTAATGTGGGAGTTCGTACGCAGGTACCTACGTACTCGAGGGCCCGGCCGCCTTTCTAAAGTTCATCGCAAACGAGCCATTGACATGAATGTGGGAACTGAATTGTTTGTTGGAGTAAAGTTGGGGCTAAGATGTTTAGGTGACTCGAGTTGGGTAAAAGATGTGCTAATTGTCGGGTTTTTGCTGACACAGTCGTTTTTGTGCTTTATCTGTCGAATTATATGGGACTGCTGTGTTCGGGTTTGTGTAATTGAGGTTAATTCATTCAATTGTACAGTACACTAATAAGAATATCGATAAATCAAGAGGGACCTTTTGAGTTAGTGTACTTTTAAATTTGTGCATGGTGGCGTTTGCACAAGTGGCGAATACAAGAACAAAGTGCTTCCCCTTAATAGACTCTAAAATGACGTTAGTGGATTAGTCTTAGCTTCGTTTACTTACTAATCCACTAATCTAGGTTCAATTTAACTTGCTTACTAGTCTGAAGACTAGATTTTAATATTAGTAAAGTAGCATATTTTGTGGTACTGTCCACTAGAAAAAAGGTAAATCACGAAGTAGCAAGGTTAGTTAAGTAAAATACTCCAACAATGAAATGGATATAAAGTGACCAGAAAACATAAAATGGCTCTTTTAAATTAGTGACAAATACCTACTCAAATAATTAATCAACAAATGCAACACCTACTTTATTTCAAGAAATAATTAGAATTACCTATTCCCCTACGATTTTAGAATCCCTCAGGGCAATGCACTTGGACCAACTCGTTAATAAGGTACTTTACACGAACGTATATTTTTTTCTCTTACCAATGCAAGAACACAAATCCTGAGCATTAGTTTAAACTAATGCTCAGGATTTGAAAGTAATGCTCAAGATGCTTTTCCTGTACCCAACTAATAACCTCTCCAAGGACTTTCCGGTCCTTCGTGTTCGACAACTATTTATCCTCAATGCCACTCTTCACATGCATAGAAAACTAAAATCCATTCTGAACTACCATTACAGGAGAATCTCAAAACGGATATTCAGGATATCCGAGATAGGTGACCTGAATTTGCTTTTAAAAATTCCCTAATGTCAAGGCGGTTAATTTTACCGCATTTATAACACAGCCATAACTGATCGGCCCAAAGTATACTAGATTTTTCCATCGAGAACTTCTCAGTGGCCGGTGTGGATTTGTGCTTGGTTAATGGCAATAGGCTCGCCCCTATTTATATGGGACTTTAACATCTGGCTAAATGTAGATGTACTATAGATACCCCTCTACCTAACACTTCTAGAAATATGGGTGTGATGTTATCCTATGTTCTTCTGATTTATTTCATGATAAACGTGGTTTTTTTTCTTACTTTTGTTTTTTCATTGTTTTATGTTCATTTTTTTTTTTTTTTTTTTAAACGTTGCCCCACACTAGGAATTTCTCCTGTATCGTGGGTGCGTTTACAAACATTTAAACTCACATACACAAACAGCCAGACCCAGAACAACTACCTGTAGGCCATACAAATATTTGTTCCGTGTGGGGATCGAACCCACAACACGCGGCGCAGCAGCCGATGGCTCAACCACCGCGCCAACCGTGTCATAAAATTCATTATTCTGATGATTCTATTGTGAATTTGAAATACTGATAAATTTATATTGAGTGTTTCGTTTTCATTTCAGTTATTTAGATGTATGCTTGTAAAATTCATTTCGTACAATCGTACAGGCAAACATATGGTTTGGGGGTTCAACATATAGTTCCAACCTGTTTTTATATATCATTTTGTACAATTTAATTAATAAGTTTGATTTACCAAACATATTCTTGCTGTAGTAATAATACACACCTATTTCCAGCTGGCAATATTATAGGAGGCAGGCAGGCTACCGGTATGGCCTACAGGTAGTTGATGGTTTTGCGGTTCGTGTGTGTGACCTTAAATATCTGTAAACGCACCCACGACACTTGAGAAATAAACAGAAAAAGTGTACTTTTTGGAATATTCAAAGAATTTATTTATTATTCCAAAAAGTAGACTTTTCTAAGACAAATATATGTTAATTTGCCTAACATATACCTGTTAGTATTCCTAGTATGTGTTAAATGTCACGTAACAATGAAACAAAACAACAGCGTTCATCATAACAAAAAACCCAGAGTTTTGACAAAAATGCCGGAATAACAAATACGACGAAACAATAGAACGAAAAAGTTAATACAGTACATGTTAGAACGCACCATACATCAGTAGGGCGTTGATACACTGGCGAATAAACGTCTACGCCACGGGAGCCGACGCGACAAAAATAATTTCAAACATCCCGAGCATTTTCCGATCCATTTGAGCCACGTTCAGGCGATCAATTGCTCAAATGAGGTCTAAAACAAGACTTCGTGACGTCATGTTGGCAATAACAGCGATGTTCTCAATAATAAATGGTGGTATGCAATCACAATTAATATAATTGACACCTTTCGCAACTAAGAGTGTATCATGGAATTTGCACGTAGGCCAGTATGTACAGTGTGTGGTAGACTGAGCTAGAGGGGCAGAAGTCTATCATAGTCGAGTTAGGTCTCATTTTGGCAAGTCTGTTTTTATTTTCGGGCATAGTTCCAATTTTGGTATGTAATTAGTTGAACGTAAAATCCAATTACAATCTACTTTTCTAAAAAATCAAGTTCTGTTGCAATGTAATGTAAATCAAACAATCCTTTTATTTTCGAATCGATGTCTAATACTTCAAAGTGGAGATCTGGTCCCCATTCCAACCTCATATTTCTTAAGGGGTCAGATGGGGGACCAGGACCTAAATGACTCTCGATACGCCCCTGTCTCGAACACGCAGAGCAGGGAGGGACCGATAGTGTCAAAAAAAGATAAAAATATTATAAACTGCGTTTATTCTCAAATTCTCTCCCCCATTACTTATTTTTATTTATCTATGGGTGAAGATGGCGTTCTAAGTGTTATATTTAAGACGTTATTTAAAAAACTTATATATATTATGCGTATGTTGACATGTTATGTTACATGTCGTTAAGGAAGTCAATGCCCATTAAACAGCCATACATAATTTGTATGTATGAACCTAGAATTTCCAAGAACTGCATGCGGTGTATAGATGCAGAGATAAAATAATGTTTTATTCAGAAATCTGTGCATGAAATCATTGAAGAACATTAACTCTTGCACGTTTTCAAAATTCAAAGACTATATATTTTAAACCAAGCTGTTATGAAAACACGAGCATGATAAAAATACTTAAACATGAATTACATTCAGCAAAGTACGTAAATAAAGCCAAATAAAATTCAGATAGCAATAAAATCACAAAACAGATTATACAAATATAGGTGAGAAGACATTTAAGTACATTAAAAGCACATTAGTAGAAGATCTTGGTGGGGGCCCGCGAAATTATCTCGCGCAGTGGGAAAAAATAAATTAATAAAAAATACTTTAAACATTTCATATCTCATTTCGGTAACGACAGAAAAAAAGTAAATTGTATGGAAGTAGAGATAAATTTGATTTAATTTCATTATTCTTTTTTGCGTTCACTGCACATTGTTGTACTACGAGCAGTAATTTACTTACAGTGTATTAGTGCGTGGTGAATGTAAGAATAGTTATTACGCAATTGACAAATGTTGGCCTGTTGGACCACGGTGCACATAATTACTTAGGGTAATTAATAGTAAGGTTTAACCCGGCTCATCAGGTCGCTGCCATCGACCGCGCAGTCGCAGACAGGGCCGCAATTTGCCCCACCAAGGCACGTTTAATATTAGAAGTCCTGATTTATGCCCTGCCCCCGTAATGAAGTGTCCTCACACTACAAACGTGTGAGCATCGCACTAATTCACTACCACGGATTAATAGTAGGAAGCACTCGCGATACATCGCAACGTGGCAGTACTCTTTCTTGAATTTAGGACCTGAGAGCCTTGCCACAGAATATACAGCTTAAAATGAGTTCTTGTTTATACTTTTGATCGTTTTATAAAACTGCTTTATACTCTAAGTGGGGTGTACATCTTAAGTGAAATGTTTTATCTTCAAAGGCATATAATTCTTAATTTATAGCCAAACAACGCTGTCCACACATCCAAGTAAGTTAAGATGTGAACAGGGCGTTAATCTCGGCGCGAAGACGAAATACAAGTGGACCGGTAAATCCAATTAGTTTAAGAAGTCATTAAATCAATTTGTTTAGCAGACAGTAATATATAGCTATCCTCATCTCTTTGTTTTCGATGGCTGCAATCCAAGCTATTTGTTATTTTGGTGAGCTTGCGAAATCGTGGTGACTAAAAAGGCTTGCAGTTTTAAGTCTGCTTCCAAGCTGATGTGGGGATTTTGTGCCAGAGAAAAATAGCTTTTATTCAACCTGAGTATATCAAATAGGTTTAAATAGAACAAGTACATATAATACTGTACTAACGTTTCTGTTTGCAATTTAATAACAGGATTAGTTTATAGCTTACATTTGGTATGATAATTTCATCAACAATAAAAAATAACATTTCGTTCATCTATGACGGTTATCAAATCTTTAAGTCGGGCAGTCAACCTTCTCGCTCACAGAAATCTCAAGCTTATGCCATTCACTTGTATTCAACTCAACAGCATTAACCAAGTATCAAGAAAGCCGAAAGTACCTGAGTACACTAATTACGAACCTCTAAGTGGCAAACATGTTAATCCATCTAGAAATATATTTCTCATTCCCGGCAGATCCGATACAAAGGCCGCTGGCCGTTGGAGGAGCAATAAATTAGAAGGAAAGCTGCGCGCCAGGATTTCCCTTGGGTTTATTCTCACTCAAGAGCGCTACACCTAATCCAGAAAGCCTTATTATGCTACCCTTAATACAGAGCTCAAGACTACTTGAAAATTTTCTCGGGAAGTAAACGGTTTAGTTTGGGGATTTTACTTTTTTCCTTTTTGGCCGTCGTCGCCGAGTTTTTATGGTTTCTGACATGCCGTTAGATCTTCTCCCTCGCGGATTAAGTTCGTCATGCCAACTGCATATCAATGAATTGATAGCTAACTAGTTATTTAAACGGTGTTCGTATTAGGACGCCAATTAAAACTAGCAACACGTTATGATATACCTGAATACAATTATCCCTATTATGATGGCCTAGGGTTTTTATCTCCAATCTCAATCGCGAATAACTAGTTGGCGAGCCAAGTCTTAATTGAAACTCGCGACACATTACGTGTGCTGGATTGATTAGCTGCATTATTGATTTTATTGCAGTTATATCGATAGCATATCTTATCGATGCCTGCACACATCGAGTATCGATTTCGAATTTGTTCAGAATTCTTGTTGCCCTGTGTGATTCCAAGCCGATCGGAATCTTTTTTTTTTTTCAGATTTTGCTTTTACTTTGATGTTGAGTATCGCGAGGTTTCATTTTATATAATGTTCGCTGATTTTACCCATTCCAAGCTTTTCAATAAAGCTCTATGCGTTTCTATATGTATTTATTATTCCATTTGAGTAAGTAAGTAAATAAATAACACAGTACAAACGAGTTCCTCGTTTCCTTGTAATAATATGTCATTGGTAATAGATGATGTGCCCGCACTATCTACATACGCTGACGTTTGTCCGTTATTACCAGTTCCTCGAAGTACTTGGCTACCAATTTCTCCAATTTAAATTGTCTATGAGCGCCGCCCGACTGAAGTCAGCCGGCACATTCCGCGGTTATCGACGACGCGGGCGCATTTGAGTGAAAGAGTCAGATATATCGTCAAAAATCACGCGGGACAAGGACGGAACTGCACGCAACGGGCGTTCGTTTTTTAAATAATTGAGTCAGGAATGACGATAGGCACCCGACAATTCGAAGCATTTTATCGAGCTGGCAACCCTAGCGCGGACAGTGGGCATTTAATTTGTTTCCTCGTGAGTCATGTTTGTATTATAATTCGTATAACTGTTATGGGAATTTTATCTGTGTTTATTAATTGTCCAGGTTGTAATCACCTTTTACTTTATTGAGATAATCAACTTTAAAAACAAGATTTTTATTACCAATAAAAAATACGTTTTCAAAAAGCGGTTGGTAACACTGGGATAATTTATTAAGTAAGTTTAGATGACAATATATCAAACATCTCATTACCTTTTAGGTATTTCAAATCCAACAGCATAAGATTATATCAACAAGCCTTCTGTAATTTCGATGTAATAGATTAGATTCATTAGAGATTAATTTATTGCCTGTTAGTATGCTAATGCATGGTAAGTACCTACGTGTTTAATACAAATTGTTCATAAGTTGCATCAAAGCAGTAATTGTAAAATTTAATTCAATTATAAATCAGCTGTCGATTTATCAATTAACATTTTCAACACAGTAGCGGCAACAAGTAAAGCTTATAAATTGTCTCGAAACTAGGAGTCTATCTAAATTCAAATATAGTTTGAGAGCTCGTTAATCATGTTAAAAACAATCAGCAAAGGCTTCCGACTCAAAACGATATAAATCAGCAAATTCTATTTTCAATTAGCACGAGCCACGCAGTCGTTCCTAATTCGAACGCAACCTATAATTACGCGGCGGCCGCTGATTGGCCACGGGCCGCTGTACAGTCGCAGGCGCAAGTCCATGTCCTTTATTTGCCGCTATCTAAGCTCTAGCTAGTCTATCTTTAAAGTGAGGCCAGCGAGTGTGGCGACATCTTTTATCGCGGGTCGCGCTTCTGTTTTTGTTTTGTTTGTTTGTTTTCAAACTGCGGAGCCATATTGCGCCCGTAAATTATTACTGCGAGAGATTTGTTTCCATAGTTCTGCGGCTGCAATACATCAGTGTTTGCCGGATGTTAGTTTATGTTGACGCTCGTTTTGTGTTTCGCGATTTCGTGCTTGTCAAGCTATTGCTTGACAAAATTTTATATCTTATGTGTGCAGTTCTATCTATCGGGTGCATGCAAATAGTGTTGTTTGTCACTGCTGGTTGTGCTTTTATTTTGAAACTTTGGAATACCGTATATTTCACTGATTTTACATAGGCCGGTTGTCAAAATAACTTCATTAAAAAGTATCTAACGTCACTTGCGGAAAATAAAATGGCCCCATACACTAAAGTGTAAATAAAATCTTTAGCAAATATCACGAAAGCTTGAAAGAAAGATCAAGTAAGCCGCATTAGAAACTTCTACAACAAATCTTGAATCAACAGCTTGCCAAAATCCCGCTATCAACCACTTTATCCCAAACTAAATTATTCCAATTGAATAAAACTTATTGATAACTCTTTTACTCCCATGAGATCGTAGCATCTTTTACTATACGTACAAACATTCACTGGATAGTCCTAAGCGGTTTCACTGCCACGCTATATAGAGCTGTTAATACAATTTTCAAAAACAAAAGGAAAAATCTCTGACAGATAACACATGTCCTGAGATGTGCTTATTTATTACACACTTTGTTGTCGCTTCCTGTTATTCAATTAATTTATTAGGTTAGCACACAAATTAACGATCCCAGGAAGAACTTAACGCGTTCAGATTAATGGCGTGCACCGGTGTAGGCACGATAATTAGCCTTGTACTGACCCAAGAAATTCCACTTAACTTATTTATAATTTGATCCTTTCGGCCTTTTTGCTTGCACATTCCCGTGGAACCAAATCAAAAACATCGAGAACAAGAATAACGTGCGTGAATTTAAAGAGTTCGTTTACACTATCTTCATTTTTAGAAATGTTGAAGAAAACACTTAAATTGTTTGCATTAAGAACTGCGTGATTTATAAAGTACAAATTGTGTTTAGGGGTATTTGACAGCTCTAAATGCATTCGTCGGTCCCGGCACGACTGCGTAATGTTTTACGGTATGGGGCGAGACAATAATGGCTTGCTCATAACATTACTCGTCCTCGGGCCCCCGTACCACGCTACTGTGTAGTCTCCACAGATTTTGGATGCCCAACTACGCTCCAGTGGATTTGACGCGACGTCCCCTAACGCAACGGGATCTTAGTACGGAGCTTTCAAGAGCAGTCTTTCGCTGGGAACGTGCTATTTATTTGGTTTGAGAGCATACTAAAATTACTCTGAATTAATTTCTGGCGTGTGAAAATACATTCACTCACGTACAACTGTAGTTGATCAACCGTGTTGTCAAAATTTATTTCTCTCAAGGCGATCTCTTAAAAATATAAACAAACTGTATTAAAATAATTAATATTAGGATCATAACGTAATTACTTATTCGTATCACGACTGGCTTATCCGTACGTTTATTTGTTTAAACCTACACGAAGTTTGAGATCGTACCGATGAGAATATCATTCATTCTGTGGGCCGGCTCAAATTTACATAGAATGAGATGCGCCTGGGCCTAATTAGACTGCGCCCGCGATGCATAAATCATCGCTGACTTGACGTCAGTCATTGCGAGGCCACAGGAGAGGACGAACGTCTCGTCGCCACCTTCACATTTATTATGAAATATTCTGGTCTTCATATTACGCCCCTTTCAACTGGTGAGGTGTGAAATGAAAATATATCGACGCGCTTTGATCAAAGCTAAAATTTGCACGAGATTTCCTTAATTTGAGGAGTTTTTTCTAGATTATGTATTCAGTTCAAATTAATTTGAATCCTTTATAAGTCAGAAGACAATTCACACAAAACGAATCAGACATTCTTTTTCAGATTTAAAAAAAAAACATATTTAATAATGAGTCGGTGTTGAATATATAATCCGATGATAAAAAGCTTAAATTTATCTTACAATTAAACAGAGAACTTAAACGTACACAGAAATAAACTTTCAAGTATGTCGCTGAAGCTAAGGACATCTTCGATCGAAGCGATTGACGAGTGAGCGGAGACATGCGCAGGCGCCTTGACCACGCAACGCTCAGGAAATAACATTAAATAGAGAATATATTGAAACTCCGCATTCAATCTTACTTGGATATTTCATTACACTGTATATTTTTTAATCTATAAATGTTAAAAAATATAAATTACTTTTTATTCCAGAATTTATTTAACAGTGATTATAAATTGATTGTGACACTTAAGTACTTTAAAAGATTAAAATAAATTTCTCAGAAAATGTCTTCGCTACTGTGTATTCTTTATCTGAATTAAACAATCAAGTGTGTGCTTTTATGTTCCTCTCACCGCATAGCATAAAAGTAATAACTACTTATCTACCTTCATTTTACAATGTGCGTGATACCTTAACTCCAAATCCTACATAGTACATAAAATACCTAATTACACAAATTTATAATACGTCTACCTACTTGTTCTTTGAGTTAATCATAAAACATTTTAATTGGGAACTAACTATGTTAATAATAGGTAGCTTTACCTGAAAAAATGTTAGCCGAATTCTTTTCATAACATTTTTTTACCGTTCATAATTACATAGGTACATACATAGTCACATATATGAAATTTAATTACACTGTATGTCAAAATTATTCACGGTGCTATGCTTTGAGTATAAAACCGGTGTACTGGTACATTAGTGGTTCATAAAGTTGGATGCGATAGTATCTATAGAGAGACTTTGTAACTGCATTCTATGTTAGGGTGATTTCAGATGACGCCACTTAATGGGTATATATGCGAATCGGAAGTACCTAAAATCTACAATACTTAGCATGTTTTACTCAAAAAAAGCTAAGTGGAAATGCTACAAAGTAATTCTTTTTTTTTATGGGATCATTTTCTGCTGTTAATAAAGTCCATTTTAATATGGCAGAAATCTCATAAATGAAAAGGTATTAATAAACAACATCGAATAAGCAACTCTTCTCGAACAAATCCGTACCACAGTCTGTACACCCACTTATATTATAACGAGTTTAATTGTTGATTTTACTTTTCCATTGCCATGTTGGCTTTGGTTTGTTCTTTAATTTGTGCTCGGCGTCCTTTTATCCATCAATCAAGCGTGTAAGCCCGATCAGGTTCACTGCAAGACTGCTGCCGTGATTGTAGCTACCACAGAGGTAGCATTGCTTCATGGGATTCTTCCATTGCGGTTAATTCTAAGACTTGATCGTTTAGTTGCTAGTAATAAAGTTTATTGTGACCATTGGAACCGGTTTCGCACATGCGATTCGATTCCGTGCGGGATCAGTTTGATTGTGTGGACCTCTGAACTTTAACTAATGGATTGAATACAACTTTGTAGTAGCCATAGATGCACCAAAGATTTGTTGACCCAATTCTGACACTGACTTAAGTATGTCTTAAATCTAGACACAATATTTTTCCATGATTCCTTTCAACAAAATATTCACCTAATGATGACCAAAGAAAGAAAACAAATATCCCTGGAAGTGACCCAGTAGCATTGCTCCCGGACAGAACCGGTAAGGACTCCCAATCATGATGACGACGTGTCAGCACAAAGAGCTCCATGATGGTATAATACTGATACTCGACGGTAGATAACTACTTACTATTAGTTAAAATTCCTATCCGTAGAGATTGTTGATAAGCCACAATGTATCGAGGTACAATGCTTTTGGCTTTAAGGGTCCGTTTAATGGCTGTCAGTGAAACGACTTTATATTTTGTGTGTACCTAGCCTAACCATACCATCACGCTTTTGGAGAATGGTGGGTGACAGAAGATAGATATCATCTAGCAAGGTGTAATGATTTGCTAATAGGAAATACTGGTTTGTTACAACACACAGTTTTCCTTTGTTGAAAAAGCAAGCAAGTCAGAAAGGAAAGGCATGGTACATTGGTGCAATTTTGGTGCTGAACTAAATTTTAACGTCATTCAAGTAAAGAGGCCAGCACATAAAGCTACCCCAATCTGTGAAATTTCTTTGATGGTTTTGAAACTTTATTACAAAAAAATAAGGTTCATGTTCAATTGGGAAAATTTTATATTTAAAATTTGTAGCTTAATGTGCTGGCGTCTGTACATACCTACTTCTTAATTTTAATTACGGTCTCATTTCAGTAAATGGTATTTGATCATTGAATCGCTTCTGACTTCATCTGTCAATAACTGTCTGTCATATTCGATTGTATTAAAATGAATCAAGACACAATGTTCTATAAAATACCTATTTTTGTAAGCATTCACTGCCTTATCCACTTTTACTGTTTTTAAGCTCAGTTTAAACTACGCCATACTATTGTACTATATATCTTAGCACAATGGCGTCATTTCTTTACTATTCAATACTATTTATAGCATTGTGCGGATGTTGGACACATCCATAATAATATATATATAAAATTTATGCTGAACGATATTCCTATACTATTTGATGAGGTATATAGCATTTTAGAATACTTACAATAAACAAGGAAGCTGTATGGTACGATATTAGTCAGAAGATATTGGTGAAAACAATCTTGAGACGAAAGAATTTTTTTATTAATAAAATGGAAATTTAAGAAAAAAAAATGTTTGTGATTTGTCGTTCCTATCATAACAAATAATATATGTTTAGTCTAAATATATAATGTTTGTATTAAAAGCTATTAATCTTCAAAAATATAGTATAAAATAAAAACATATCACGTCGACATGATTCATATTATATCTTTGCTTTTATAACAGCTGTTGGGTAGGTAGTTATCATTTGTTTCGAACTATACAAGTCTTCACCTTGTACAGGGACCAGCACATCAAGCTACCACAATGTGTAAAATTTCTTTGATAAGTTTTCAACTTTATCTCAAAAGAAATATGGTTCATGTTCAATTGGAAAATCTAACAATTTGGGGTAGCTTGATGTGATGGCGTCTGTACTATAGTGTAGCAAGAATAATGTCATGAAAATAACTACTTATATATACTTTACAATACTGTATTTGAAAAATATACAATGTTTCATTGCAATGAAGTTTAACAGTTTTATTGGTTAAATGGTTATTATGTGCTACGACTAGTCAATCCACATGTCCAAATTCTAACTTCTAAGTATAATAGAATGGAGCAGACACGATACAGGGTGACTTTTAATTCATTGGGAATAGTGGAGGGGGGCGAAAGTAGCTACTCATCAGTGTTAACAGCTATTACCTTTTATGACTAAGAAATTAAAAAAAACAGCTATTTAGTGTCATATAAATTCGCATAACTCGGCAAAATATAGGAAACAACTGATTTTGTTTACTAGAGTTCGAGGTTTTAAATGTCAAATCTGTTCGAATTCATAAGTTTCCCAGATTCGGTAAGACTTATTAATATAAATACTAGCAGCCACACCTGACTACGTCTGTATATCGTATGTATAGCTATACTTATTACTCTAAAGTTTTATCAAAATCCGTTAAGTAGTTTTTGCGTGAAGGAGTGATTGCGTGAACATACATCCTCACAAACTTTCATATTTATAATTATTAGTAGGATGTTTTGTCTTTCTCTATTCCTATATTCATACAAAATACCTACAAGTTTTTAAAAGTTGTGACAAATAAACTGAGGGTCATGGCAATAAGATGTACTCTATTACCTAAGCATGGCATAAATGGCGTCAGTGCTGTGTATACCGTTGTTCAACAATCTTTATTAGTCCTTGAGACAGCCGGCATATGCGGGCACACTAACTTGTATTATTACGTAACTTATGTTACATTTAACTTACGTACATATGTTTGTACTTGATCAACCTTGAAAAATGTCGAACTAGTATATTAAATCCAAGAGTTTCATGGTATGTTGAATGAAGAATATTAATAGTAATAACAGCCTGCTACTGCCACACTGCAGATTAAAAGCCTCTTCTTATACAGAGAAGGCAAGACGAATCAATAAGCTTGCTAAAGGAGTGTTAGTGATAGGTCAGATTTATACGAGGCCAGATTTCATCACGATGTTTTCCTTCACCATTATCAGCGATGTCTAAGATAAACTTTCGAATTTGGAATAACGAAATAAGATTATTTGGATTGTATTTGGAATGTGAACGGTAAGTTCAGAGGTAAAATTAAACAAGTTTGGCTACTATGTTGTGCAGTGTGCATCCCTTTAAATGATTCATTATTTTATTTATTTTCTACATACTTTATTGTACACCAAATAACAAGTGTACAATTGATTGTATTATTGCACAAGGCGATCACTTATAGATAACGTTTAGATGAACTGAAGAAAGAGAGATAGATTTTGGGCTTGAACTTTAAGTAAGTATACCTAATAGTTTCACCATCAACAAAAAATAAACCACCAGAAACCATATGGATTAAAAATGTTGTATAAACGGAATCAAAATACTGTTTCATTTTTATAGAATAATTTTCAGCCAAAAGTTAAACAAAGATTACACCCAAACTTTCGTAATATCTTATTATGTAGGTACTTACACAAACAGACATAAGTGTGAAGTGTTAATTAGTCGAATTAAATGATATAATTAAAGTACAGCTATCTATGAATATTAATGCATTTCAAGTAATAAAAACTTAAGTAATGTCTTACTATGACGTGTGTAATAAAATTCATCTTTGTTTTTCTCTACACAGTTACCTAAAATAATGTAACAAAAATTACAGTAAACTTTAAAAAGAATCCTAGTTCTGTACTATAAATTTTAAAATTATTTAGATAGTTTTTCCTGATTGTCGATAAAATAAACAAGAGATAGGTGATTTTTCGAGAAATCGCGAAGCGTTTGGTCGACTCTTCACGTGACCAGAGGGCTGGCCTTTATTTTGACCAAAGAATCAGCATTTCAATTCAACGTGACAACGCTGCCAGCCTCCTGGGTACTTTTCCCGTTGACAGCGATGCGGATAAATTTTTCGAAGCCCTGTGATTATTTAATTTCTTCATATATTAATAATAATATCGTTTTAAAGAGATAGGATGTTATTTCTTTACACATTTAATCAATATATATCAAACAAATTGTTCCGGACAAAGTTGAAATATACCGAATGTTTTGCCAACACCCTGTCGTGCTAACACGTTCAAAGCCGACAAATTAGTAACAATTTACGGATAATAAACTAAAGTAAGGGGTATTAATAACCGTCTTTGAAACGTCTAATGATATAGGGGTTGGAGGGTTACTTTGTTTATTAAAAGGAGCCTATAATTAATTGCAATAATTACCTGGGTCATTATGACCCGTTAACACGATTAGATTATTTTGACGTTATTATTGTGATGATTTGGCAAGATTTTTTGGTGAAAGAATATTTTAATCTCGTTGGTATTTAATCACCTTGTTTTTAAATTTTGTTTGATTTATCAAGGGAAAATATATTTAAGAAAATGCACGAATATATTATAAACAATGTCGTAGTTTCTTATGTAGGATGTAGATCTAAGATCGACAATCATAAGGCATAGACAAAATATTTAGCTCACATCACTGTCTTTGCATTTAACAATAAAATAAGTTTTTTATTACAATAAAAACAACTATTTCACAACATGACACGCGCTACTTCCACAGCGTTTTTACTTTCATCTAAAAACTCGGCGCATTTTTATAAAATTATTTCACATAATTTATTGCTAGGTACGTTAAATACATTATACAAACAATAACTGTATACCACTATCTATGCTATAATCGGAACGTTTAGTCGCCGTTCGCATTTTATATCTGCACCTTGCTCAAATAAAAACTCGAAACAATTATACTTATGCCACAAAACGTCGTAACAACCAAATGGACGCCAATAAATTCTTAACATTAATCCATCACTCACAAAGATTAAATTAGTTCGTGATATGAGTGATATCGATTAAAAGACGGCATGTGGCATTCCACGGCGGGTTTCTTTGCACCGATGCATTTTCATGGAATTGCCAGCGTTTTTCCGACACCTTACAATTGCATGACTTGAATTCTAGAAAGCTATATCGGACTGAACGGTTTTAATGACAGATCTTATTACTATTAAATGTTAGATAAAGAAATGTATGATATAACTGCGGTATGCTGTGCTTAATGCAATAAGTGAAGGTATGAATGACAAGCTCCAGGCCTTTAAAAACTAGGACTGCCTAAGAAATAAGAGGAGTAGGTGGCAGCACTGGATTCTTTGGTGCATCATTTATCGGCGGAATATCTTTATTCAAAGCCGAGAGAACATTCGTTTCTGATCATTAGTTATTAATAGCCATCATAATTATTATTAAGTAATCGTAGCTTGAAAGCTAATGGAAAATCTACGGCCTCGAGAAATTATTACCTCAACGAATAATTTACATAACAAGAACGACTAAAAACCAAAGATCTCCATTGGCATTGTATCATTAATCAAGTTTTTTCACTTTGATATATTGACGACATAATATTTTACGTTTGATAGATGGCGTAGGTGTAGACATTAGTAAAATGGATGAGTGACAATTTAATAAGAAAATTAAGCAGTTTATTTCACGTACAGGTATTATTTATTCATCTTATTTATGGAGTGATGAAGATCTTTGATTATGGGTTACGTTAACGTTAAGTATAGGAAACAATGTACTTTGAATATTATTAAAACCTTACCGCTTCTGAAACGAAGGAGATGAGAACGACAATTTAATAAGAAAATTGAGCAGTTTATAATATTACTAGCTTTTGCCCGCGGCGAGGAAGTGGGGGGTTAGAACTAGATAGTTGCAGGAATGTATAATGTAAGGAATGGATTTTTTAAGTGGAGATCCACTTAAAAAATCAAGTCAATTCGTCGCTCCGTTTTGCCATGAAAAACTGACAAACAGACACACACACTTTCCTATTTATAATATTAAATATATACGAGTATAATTAATAATTGTCGGATATTATAGTAGGTATATAGTATGGATGTGCAAGTATTATTTATTCATCTTTTTAATGGAGTAGTGAAGCTTGATCGTAAGTATAATAAAAAAAATAAAAAAATTGACAGTATTGGGAAAAAAATATGCATTGAACTTTACAAGAACCTCATCCCTTCAGGCACAAAAGCAGATGACTATAAGTGTGACAGACTTTCATTCACAGCACATCTTGAACATTTTATTACGTAAAATGAAAAATAGCGCTAAAATAGTAAAAGCCAACCGCAAATGGAATAAAGTAAGGGCATAAATAAGAGGAGGTTTTGCGGCCAGCAGCTAACGAGACGAAGCAAGTTCCTAGCCGGGAATTCTAAGAGTTGAGAATTCTTCAAGTTGCCCCGGGCTCGAACTTTCGCAGGTGCGGTTACAACCACCGACTTCACGGGGTGCGGGCGTTTTCAATTTAAACAATTATTGGCTCGGTTGTATACTTAGTTGTACCTTATAATGAACGTGTAAATTAAAGACCCGTAAATTACGGCTCGGTGGAACATATACAATAATATAGGTTGTACGTTTTTTCTTCGAAATTAAACTTTTTTAATCGACATTATAATTCGATCACCGATGTTACCTACATAAAATAGTGTATCATACCAATAAATTTAAAAGCAATAAGTCTTGTGAATGTAAACGGTAGTAAACAACGAAAACAATTATTTATTTCAGCCATGTACATATTGTTCCACTTTACAGTAAAGGTGTAAATTAAAAGGCAGTTTTTTGTTCGGTCTGACTAGATTAATAGCAAACAATTTTTATATTGAGATGGTGTAATTTTTTACACAGAATAACTAAATTTTAAAAAGTGCTATTAATTTTTATAAAACAAAGAAATGCACTTATTAGGTCTGGTTGCACGTGTTCATTAACTTAAAAAAAAACTATCTAATGTGTAATATTTTTCTTTTAAATAAATGTAAAAGATACATAAGTACTTAATTTGGTGTTACAAGGCACCTGTTGTTTCCATAGTACGGAATAAAGAGTGGTATTTAACCTAATACAGAACGCAATAACGCCTTTTTGAGAAAACATGTAAATCTTCTTTACCAGTTGAAGTGATTTGCATAGCTGTCACCCCGAGATATGTGCTGATAACTGTAGATTTATCGGCCTCTAAGACAAGATCTATAAATATTTCATGAAACAACTAAACACAAGGCATGTCAGGTACTTACAAAAATCAACTGTAAGACGACAAAGTTGTTAGAAACTATAACGACACAAAGATCGCTAAAAATTCAGATCAGATGTATTTAAAAAAGATGCCTGTGAGACTTATTCTGTTTCTCACAAAATATATCTCACGGTGTGTAAATGAAAAACAAAAGTGTGGCTATGGCATCCTTCAAGAGTGTTCACGTACGGTGTCGTTTAGAGGTTACTAGGCTTGCCCAAGACCGGTTTATCACATGGCATGGACCACGTGCGGCCTCCAGAATACACTTATACATTAATATATATATATATGAATGTAAATGTGAACTACAGCCATATATGTTTATATGTGGAGGCGAGGACGCAACGCATTGTCGTCAGTAAGTTTATGGTGAATGTTATTTTATGAGTTTTTAAATGCTTCGTTTATGTTCGGGATTCTGTTGTTGATAGTTCGTCTCGTGTTTTGTTTGCAGTATTTTATTAAAGTTCTTTTTGCAATATGTTTAAGTATTAAAATTCATTATCTAGATGAGCGTATGCAATTTTTTTTAATGCAAATAACTGGAACGTGTTTTTCTAGTAGATTTTCTTTCTAACCCAAAGGTTATACACAAAGGACAGTAAACAAAATGTAGAGCTTGAAAAATACGAACGACAAACTAAGATCTTACCTGCCTGCTAATTAAAAGGTGGTATCAATTTTGTAAAATATTTGTTTACTTTGTTACCCTTAAGATTTTGTTTGAAGATATATTTATAATAACTAGGTATCATTGAAATGTAAAATCTAAGGAGATTGCTATCTCCTGCTATGAAACTTGAAATACAGGATACGGTTGCCATCTTCGATTTCGATAAGGATGTGAAATTTATTTACATGATGCATAAATCATACTCACATAGATATAGCTATACTAATCATAGTTACATAATCAATTTCGTGTGATAAATAATTATTTTGTAATGTTTTCGATGAACGAATATTTGATTCAGCCGAGGCAAAAAAATTCATGAACACCCGCCATTGTTTAATATAGGTAGATCAAATTCACGTAGCTGCTCTTCGCAGATTTTGTTTCGACAAGGTAGGTAGTCATTCAAGTTGGGAGAATATGGCTAAATATTAACAGACGTTAGGGTCCAAAGAAGGTTAAGCTACGATTCCTGAGGTCGATAGATAGTTGACCAACCATTACATACCGAGCGCAAGAGAAGCACGTTAAGCTGTTGGTTCCGGCTGTCATTGGCAGATCTTTGACAGATGTTACGGATAGTACGAAGACCGAAAGTCTGACCATCAGTATAACTAAAGGGTATCGTGTTACCCACTTACTAGTTTGTGGAGGTCAGATAGGCAGTCGCTTCATGTAAAATACTAATATTCGGCTGCATCCCTTTCATAAATCATAAATCATTTAATCGTTTGTTAAACATAGGTAACATAAAACGGTCTTAAGCTATAATACATAGTGCGATATGTTTTGTCAACAATGACATACAAACAAATTCAATCAAATTAAATTATTATACAGATTAATTAAAATTCGACTTTGTAGTCTATTGTTACTGTGTATTGATTAATAACTACTGAATTTTGTTCGATAACACCAACACCTACTTCTCTATAAATGTCTCCGTGTCTTTTTCGAACAGCTCGATATCGATTTTACAGTTACATTGATCAGATTCAGATGTACCAATTACATTTTGATAATTAGCTTTTGTTCAAATTCATCAGCTCCTCTATACTGAGAATTATGCATGAGAGAATTAATAGTATTGCTGGTGTATTTCGACAACCAACCGATTTGGCGTGTTAGCCAAGCATTTGCTATTGCGACTAAGATCTGATTAACTGTCTCTATTTGCCTGAGAATTTATTAGCCATGATACATTAAATTAGTCAACAATTTGTCGGCACATACTACATCTTTTTCTTTCTTATATTGTTTGTAGTTATTTACACTTCTACTTAAACCTTCAAAACTGCTGTTATTTGTGCCTCTGACAGGTAAATGTCATAAGTGAAGTTATCAAGCAAGTTGATCTTTTAAATATCACAAAGCTTAAAGCAATAACTTTCAAACCAATACATTTAGTTAATCTTCATTTCTTTAACCTTAAAGAAATGAAGATTAACTAAATCTATTGGTTTTATCTGCGGTCGTCATCATCATCATCTTCATTGACTGCGCGCATTTCTCCAAAACGTTTAACATGGTATATTCTGTGTTCATCTCTTATTTATTTGTTACCCAATTCTTTCTTCTGTGTATATTTTTAAATTTAGCCACCCAGAATAGTAAAGCATATTACCAGCATCTGCTAGTAAATCGAAGTTGTTAAAACTACCGTTTAGCTCTGCAGGTTTCAAATTCAATTGATCATTATTTATCTACACAGAAACAGTAGGTAACAAACAATACAGTATATTAACTGCCAGGAGCCGTTGACTGTTAGCAGTTCATTAAATTAACACAGCCTATCAATTAAAATCTATTGAGCTTGTACACACCTGCCTTTTGTAAGCCCGTTTTATACAGGTTTGGATATTGTCAAAGAAATCTATTAGTTTACCAGCTGACCTTAGGTCAAACGGGTCTACTGAGGTTCATTTAAAACTTGGTTTACAAGGCTTGCTGTGCCTACTTGGTATTAGTAAACTAATGGGCCAATTATCACTACTTACTAGTGATGTAGATATATGAATAACATTCTACAGTACCTAAGTACGGTTGCGTAGTTCTCCAAGATTGCTCAATTTTTATTTCTCAGTGTAGTCCGAATACTGCTTTACATAGAACAGAGATAAATTCTGTTAGGTGTCTAAAAATTCTGTTTTCGGTACTTCTCAAGTCTTTAGAAGAAGGTATTTTCTCGTGATTCCATATGGGCTGGAGAATATTGAAATTATCTAGAAACTCTAGATTTTTATTATGTTGTAAAAATTGGTTATTTATACAGGATGTCCGACTATCGACTGTACAAACTTCTACAAAGCACAGTAGGTATACCTATACTAGTAGGCACACACCTATACTTACTCGTCAAATTAAATATGAACAATTTTCACTCGGGAACAACATACCTGCATTATTTTAGCAACTGTGGTGATGGGTGGGCGTTTTGTCTCTTGTAAATTTTGATAACAAAAAGTGCTGATTCTCAGCCGAAGTTGAACAAATGAATTTTGATTTTCATTGTTAGTAGGATCAAACTTTTGTGTAAATCAGCCGTATTTTTTTTTGTAATATTTCAGTGTTTTTTTCCAAAGTAAAAGTAAGTGCTTCATAATAATGAGCTCCAACTGTGTTTTGTGAGATTTTGTACTGTCGATAGCATATCCTGTATAAGTTGGGGAGGGTCTCCTAAAAATGGTGTCTTGTAGCCATCATCGATGGATATGTTAAACTGCCCTTACTGGGGAGTACTTCTCAAAAGATCACCCTGTGTTGGTAGGTATCATAAGTCAGAATACGACATTATCAATCTTTATTTTCATTTACAGTTCATACATTCACATATTTGTCTGCATCTGGTTAGATTAAAGGCGATTGGAACATGATATAAAAGTTGATGATGAAATGGACGTAAAAATTGTATGGATATTTTGTATTGTTCTTAATATGTTCTTAATTTAGACAGTGTTCGTTAAAGTCTAAACAAATCAACAGTCCGTATTGTCCCGGTCGAATAAACGAGCTCAAATGAAGCGGGCGGCGCAAGTATATTTTGATCAAACTCAGGAGCAGAAGTTCAAAAACAAGTGGCGGGGGGGTGAGGCACGCACGCGGGGCCACCACCCCCGGCTCAAACTTCTCGCATTATTCAAGCGAACGCGACTCTTGAGTAATTTTGAAATATTACAATTTTCGAAGCACGCTGCCTCCCTACTCTTCGACGGACTTGCAACTTCGTTTATACTTAGATAGTTGACTTTTGCGGTTTTGAAGGTTGGTGGTTGGTGAAAAAAATTATTCTGGGACTTGTAACTTGGTGAGTCAAGTTTTTTTATAGCTTTTTTTGAATACATAACGTACAGTAGGTACTTTTAGTATAACCACATCCCGCTTATTATGTGTTGGTCCCATGTAACAGAAGGCGAGGAGCGACCCCTCATGGTCAGCAGTAGCGCTTGCAACCACTAGACCAACGAAGCCATTTCTTACAGCTATTAACACAGTCATTATTTCAAACAATTTTCCGGAATACTGTAATGTTAAACGTATGCTTTGTACCGAATAATACGTGCTACTAAACTAATGCAAAGATACTACTAGTTTTTACCATTGCGAAACTTTTTGAAGGAGAAAATATTCACAGTATATTATAATTGTACGAAGAAAAAAAACTTTAGACGTTACGGATACATTTGTTATTAATTGCTTATGTATTTGTTAGGTAACGCGGTTGTGCCTAGTGTAGATACCTACCATTCAGTAGTAGCGCAATATTATCATATTGATAGGAAATAAGAACAATTATTTGTTCACACATGACTGTAAACTCCACGTTTTATTGAAAAGAGAAACACATTTAAGTGTGTAAAAAACGGTAAACAACTTAACGGTAGCGAAACGGGACAATAGAACAAAGACAACATTTGTTTCGAAGAATAACAGTAGTCAAAACAAGAACATGTGTTATATTTAAACATAAATATGAAGAGAAGAGAATTCCTAAAAATCGCAATATAAAGTAATACGTGAAAAAACAAAACAGGCCTATTCTATTGTGATGTTAAATAGAGAAAAGATGCAAATTGGAACCGTTATGTTTACAAAATTCCTTTTTTTGTCACCGTTAATGGCAAAAAAACAAAGAAAGGACCCATTCGACGATGAGAAACTGCAATAAAAGTTGCGCAAACTATTAAACGCATAGACAAAAGTGACAATTCACCTGCGCATAAGCAGGTAACCGATTATTATGGTAATTCGTGTAACAATGTACTTGTGCTTAGTGCTGTGTTTTGGAGAATTGTGGCCAAAAACACGTAACACCTTGACGTAATTTATTGTTCTATTCTGTGGCGTTTATAACAAAAAGTCCGTTTCCGTGTTCTCTATCGACTCCGTGCTATCTTTGACATGAAAATTTACGGCTTTTTTTGGTAACGTAATAAAGAAATGATCATCGCCCTTTTGTTATATTGCACTGCATTATCATATCAATGTATGTAAGTTATAGACTGGAGAAGAAAAACATCAAAATTATCTTTTGCTTCTTTTACAAACAGATCAGTACATAAGTCAGCCAGTGTAGAAAACGTAAATATTTTTTTATTACCCACTAAAACTTTTATTTATTTCCTTTTCTAATCAAAATATTATACCTACTACCAATATCGTTACCATACAAAACTTTAATTATTCAATTAGTACTATTTGTACGCGAAACGAGTTATTGACCAGATGTGGTGAAGTTTATGACGGCTAATAGGGTTTATGGCTTTTTTATTGACATTAATGTTCTCTTGACTTCGCCGTTTACGACCACCTCATTCATTATCGAACCGATGAGGTCGGAACATCACTGTAAATCATAGATGAAATTATGGATAAGCAAACATTGGACAATTTTGACCACTGTCCTCATGAATGAATTTATTATCATTGAATAATTAGTTCACAACTTTTCCATTACAAGACTTGGCACACACATGATTATTATATTGCACAACAATTAATCAAATTACCAGTATTTAAAAGGAACATGCGAATCTTTCGTGCAGTGCCATAAATTATTCGCGTTTACCAAAGCGTAATTAATCGACATCAAGTTTTTATCTGTGCGCGTCAGGCGGTATAAATATATTGATAACGCACGGCTACTTTTTTACGCGAGGTGGCGAAATATGACGGTTTGGACGTGCCCGCGACTCTGCCTCAGACTAAAGACAATAATGTCGTCAAAGCAGACAATACGAACCACGCGGCCGCACACCGTACGATTTATTGCCTATTCGATAATTATGCGGATTCAAAGCTGAAGTGCGGTGCTTTACGTAGAGGTTTACGGTACTTTACGGCGTGCGACTACTACACGACTTTGTATTTTGTTACGCTGGGGTTAAGATCTATTCAGGCCGCTATCCCCGGCCGGGAGCGAAACAATCGGCTATTTGCTTATTCCGCTGCGGCAGTGGGACTCGCTCGCCACGTTTGAAGTGACTGCAATTTGTCTCCAGCGACGTATTTCAAGTAGATATGATCGTGTGTACGACCGATGCTTGCATAAATTTCTCACTAACAGATGTTGTTTTTTGCTTGTTGCGCGCGGGAGGTAACCGACTCACCTGTTACTGGGTAATGTTTGACGCTTCGCAAAACGTTTTTTTAACTGAAATTAAAAGTTCGATAGCGTCTGATCGGTGGTACGTGCCGCGAATCGATCCAGCATACGCACAACTCACGTCAACGTCATCTCCAACATGTGCGAACGCAGCGGGTGGAACATACATGTAGCTGCGTTATGAACATTTGATTTCACTGGAACATCATACTTAATGCACTGGAGAAATCTCATCATTAGGTAGGTACTAAGTAGATGCTCACGTAAATTCCAAACCAAACTAGTTGTTGAGTTGGGACTTATCCCAAGGGAGCCGTTAACTTTCGAACGGGAGTGACCTCAGAAATTAAATAGTTGGACAAAAAGTTACCAAAAAATTTGTCATTTCAAGTCTTATTGTCTCTAAATGGCGACGGTGCGCAGGCCTACTTGTTTATAAATAAATACGCGATAAATAAACATGAAGTTTAATCAAATTCGATAAAGGCAGATGCGCGGCGCGCGCTTCTTTTATGGCAATAACGGGTGAGCGGCGACCAGTAGCGCTGGCACTTGCGTGGTGCGTAACAAAAACAAAAGTATTGCTGGAATCACTCATTAACTTATTAAGATGATAATTTATGACCGCGAATAAGACAATTTCATGCTGTACTAACACACTTGAACGTGCCCCTCGATTTTTTGTATGACAAGGTCCCATCAAACGTCTTTAAAGAAAAAAGGTGCGGAAACAGCTCGCCTCGTTTAGGTGTATTCAATTTGTCCAGGAGCATCGGATGCGCACCCAAGCGTCATAGGTTTTGTTCGATCCATTAACATAATAATTGCGGGAAGTAGAGGTGGAATAAATCCATCAATCAAAGCGTCAATTTATGGGACTTTATAATCCGAACAATGATTTTATGGAAATTTTATTGAGATTTGCATTGCCAAGTATTTTCTAAGCCTTGTTTATGATGTCAACAGTTGATGATTGTGTCTCTATTTTTTGCATTATAACGGATCAACCTGAATTGAAATAAGTAACAGTTAGTTTATAGACCCATTACATAGATTACAGGTGTTGCCAAGATTGTACCTACATTTATATTCTGTAGACAAATAAATGTTGCCGCCTAAGTTGCTTCTCAAGTAAGTGAATGTAATTCTGTTTGAGAAATAAAGTTCTTAAAGCTAAATGAACAAAAAAAGATTATAACAAAACCAGTATAGGTACCTAATATGATTTTAGTGTTACAAGGTCTTTTAATACAATGATGTGCTCCCAAAAATCTCTTAAAACACAGGAACAAGATTGTACCGACTTTTTCAACCCAATAGTACCTATCATTATTATAAATTTGGTTAAAGTCTCTGTATCTCTACATAACACCTTAGAAGTTATTAATGTCACAATTGTATCAAGATAATTGTTTCTTAACACCCATGGCAAGCAAAAAAAACAGCTTGATCGCTATTGTGGGGAAAATTAGTTCTAGATATTAAAAAAAAGATTAATTGCGACTCTGAGATGATCTAAGCAATTTTTGGCTTTAGGCACTTTGGCCCTTATGCACTGCAAAAGTAAGGTATATTATAAAATGAAAGTTATGATCAACTTTGGTCGTTGTCAATGAAGTAATTTTTATATACTGACACCAGCCTTGTTCAGGAACTTAAATCACATTTTAATAATTTAGTTTGTGTCATTGATGTCGTTTTAGTATTTTTGACGTTATTTTTTTTATATTAATTTAAGTAAATTTCGTTTACAAAGAATGGATAAATGTACTTTAATAAGTATAATATTATAACTTCTTACATGCCATGACTCTTTTTTGCCATCAAAATTGTAACATTAAAATTGTGCTTTTGGATACGGTTTTCTGACAAATTGTAGTGTAGCACTATTATGTTGAGACTATAGATATCAATCCATACTATCTTTTTTATACATTTTTCTTTCATTCATTCAGGTGACCCTGAATGAATGAAAGAAAGTGTGAGTTCTCAGTATTTTTTAATGCTGCATCTATAAAATATTATGAATAAATAAATAAATAAAGTGTGTGAAGTATAGTGAGTGTATGATTTTAGTGACAGCCATTTCCTTAATTACAAAAAAATATGCAAAATTTCTCATTCATTGTAGGTACATGTTATAAAAATATTTATTTTTCTTTACGGTTACAAAAATAGAAAAAAAAAGTTATACCTGATGATTAAAAAAGAAACCTCGAAGGCTTTCCAATGACGTTATAGTTTGAGTTAATTCAATGCAATTATATACGAGGCAGTTATAATTGTAGGACATTTTGTTAATTATTATTTTTATTTTGCCAACAAGGTCAGTAACAATAAAAGAAAAGAACAGCATAAAGAGATTCTGGAAAGAAAAAAATATCTTAGGTACCTACTTATGTACTCCAGTTTTAAAAGATGACGATAGTATAGAAGATAGGAGTAGTGTAGTATAGTATAGTGTTGATAATATTCTGAATCTACAACAATAACAAAAAGTACGACTACCCCTGAATGTATGAGGTAGAAAATGAATTAAAAGCTATGTGTATTTATGAAGAACCATTGCTCTTTAAATTGTCACTTATTGTCGTTACAGTTACCACTCCCCTTGTTGCTGAAGTTAGAGGGATCCTTAATCGGTTTGGACAAGGTATTTTGAACTTTAACATTAGTAACATCTTAGGGTTCAATTTCATCTGGTACATCAACAACATAATTGGGAATTGTTATTATATCTTTTTCTTCAATGATTTGTCCAGCTTCATCAGGTTTACTTTTACAATCAACTGCCAATATATTTATATTTTTGTTCTCCTTCAAGTATAACACATTTTTCTTCTGCAGATAAATATGTTGTAAGTTGGAATATATTCAGAGTTAGCAATTACCATATTCAGTTTACAACTAGGTAAATGATAAGTATCCAAGGAATTGAGTCACAGCAGCTTACAAGGAAAGCTAAATATTACAAAAAGCAACCAGCAGCATCACTGAATAATAAGTAGAGATTGAGATCTAACAGGGTGATGTGAAATAAGACAAATATGGCGGCGCGCATGAGCGGAATCACAAATACAGCGCCCGCGCAAACACTCCTTGAACTACTTTTTATTTTTCTGGACTTTAAGGAAGTTGGTTTTCTTTGCACAAATACCAAAAAAGGTTTTTAAATTGAGTTTGTAATACAAGTTTTTTTCTCTATTTGTAGAAAAAAAATACAAGTAATGGAAATTCAAGTCGTGCCGGTTCCATTTTTGACTCGTAAAACAGTTTGTTCTTCAACTGTTTCAAGTAACTTTGGAATTTTAGTTTTTGTTCCAGTCTTACTTTGTATTTAATTTTAATGAGAATCAGTTCTTGGTATGTTTGTAACCACAGGTATTTTATTTACTTTGTTCTATGTAAATGATGTAAACGCGTTACTAAAAATGTAAACAAGTCCTTGTTCCAAAAACCTACTTAGCTAGTAGAATGTTACCTCGGATTGTCATTTTATAATAATTATTATTTCATTTAATTTATAAGGTTTTCCTTTCGGTAACCAATTTTATAAATTTTATTTTCCTATTATTTTATACTTTACTAATAATTAGAGCTCAGTTTAAAATGAAGTTAATCTTGACAAATATAAGTATACGTACTCATGTGTGAGATGAAAAATACAACTATATTATATATACATTTAGGTCTTTCTCTGTCTTTCTAGGTAGGCTCTTTTTTATTTCTGAGTAAACAAGTATTTCCTTACAGTTCTATTACATTAATGTATTTCCACGGAATACCGTAATTACATACTTACCTAATAATATTTTTTATTTCTTGTCAGTTCCATCATTCATCTACCAAACAAAATCACCATTATTATCAGGGGTCCATAAAGATCCGAAGCTTGAAGTTATGGGATGATGATACACAATTATGTGAACCTTTTTAGTTACTTATAATGGAGTTAATTCAATGCCAACGTTCAGTCATAATATTTTAGTAACAAAGTAGGTGCCTAAATTATGGTACCTACAGATTTGTTTATTCATTGGTGAGTATTTTAAAAATCATTCGACCTCCAAAAACCATTCCACCTCTTTCTCGAGTAGGGGTCCCTACTTAGAAGAGAAAGAGGTTAAAATAATAGCAAAGACAATAAAATAAAATGGTCAGTAACAATTTTTATTTTAATGGTTCTGTTATCATTTTAATATAAAAAAAATAACTTTGATGCAACTTCTCTAGCCGCTTCTATAAGCTTCCAACTTTTATATTTTAAACATTACAATACTTTATATAAGTAATTTATTTTAAAGCTTTGATTACATAAACACTTCAGAACATTTTAGTGTTTTTGTATGGGTACAAATAATTTTACTAGAGTCATATTAATATTGTTGGATAAATCGCAATTGATTCAATCAGCAATGAACATCAAAATTAACCAACTATCGGAATCAAACCACATCCCCGATTTGGTTTTAATTTTACATATCAATCTAAATAATTATATGTTATTATACTAAGTTCAATTTAACTCAGTCGACCCTACAATTACACACGATTAATACAGGTACCTACGTTTCTAAATTAATTTTAATCTAGTGTTGTACAAGGAAGCTGTTATCTTCACTTATCTTGGCTCAAACTGTATTTCATAAATGGTATGTTTTTCTATCATATTCGGCTACCACCACACAATTTTCGACCCTAACTTAATGAAATGAAGGCTCAATTTTGGTCACAAAAATGAGTAAGTGGAGTTACTGCTTATAGTGGATAACTGGACCATGCTAATCTTTTATTTTACTGTTAGTTTAGATTATGATAGTACTTGAATAAGATAGTTTTATGGGTGAAGTAAATAATTTTCCAGAAATCAACAAACAATTTCTTTGGGACGCCTCATAAAATTTGCGACCGTCAATGTGACTTTTATGGACTGTTTATATTTACTTCTCACTTTTTGTTTTTAAAGAGACTTGAATTTTGTGTCTTTCTGACCACTTTTATCATGTTTTTTCAACTTTATGTCTTGTTTTTTTCATGTGAAAACTTTATTTTTTTAATACTTAGGTACTGTTTCTACGTTTAAAAGGAATAAATTCAGTCTAACCAGAAAAAGAATCTGCTCTACAATTTGTTTAGGCTATTGATATCATACACTATCAATTCAATCATTGCTCTAAATTGATTCTAAACATCCATCTAACACTTTGTAGACCCTTCGCACAACTTTGTTTGACGATCAGAACATTGCCGGACCCTTGCCGCGAACCTGTAAAGTTGGGAGCCATAAATTGGCAATAAACTTACCTTAAGCCGGGCGGGCGCTCGCCGACGGCAAACGCGCTCGCGCCATCCCGCTCGCTAAAAACTTCTTCACAAAACTCACAGTTCTATCGAATAAAAAGAGTTCCGAGAGTTTCACTCCGTCAAGTCACGTGTCAGCGTTTTAGATGCGGCATGAGCGCAATACGTAATGTGTCGAGCGCACGTGGGTAAGTAGCCGACAGCCGTCAGGTGCGGAGGCAAGCACGTCGTGTTGTTTATGGCGCGGTTTGTTACGCAACGCGTAGTCGCCGAGGCGCGCGTCAGTAGAATGTGGCGACCGATGCTTTACGAGCGACGGCGCACCCCCCGCCAGGCGACGCCGAACGCCGCGGCGCCGCACTAAATCTGCGACCAACAGAAAAGGACACCACCACCCTCCGTTAATCCAACACCATTGATGTCCGAGAGACAACGTTAATCGGAGCGATTAATTGAACGGTCCGGTCTCGACTCGCGATAGAATTGTATCGGCGGTTGGCCGTAGCACGGCCGATCCGAGCAAGTGCGGCGTCGTAAAGTTTCTTCGTGTATCGTTCGATGCACCAGACGTTGATGCCAGTTCGCACGGTTAGAAAGATGCTCTACTACGTTTTTTAAATCATCAGCTAATCAGCAAAGCTGATATCGCGATATGGATCACTTTTACTGACCGGCTATAGCTGATGTTAAGTTAAAAATTATAATAAATTTACTAACGTCGAGTTAACTCCTCGTAACACACGTTTACGCTGAGTATACAGCCACCGTCACCATGCATCGTATTGCAACTATGCATTTACTGGAAATCAGAGATACTTGTTTTTCTTTTGTATTATATTCAGTCTTACACTAGCCACCAGCTCAATATCCTGTATTAAGTAATTAAATTAATATTGTAACAAATAAATATTTTTTTAACTAAAATCCCGACCGCCGAAACATAACTGGCGCAGTCGGTAGGATCGCGACGCTCTAAGATCGAATCCAACTCTTCATCTTAAGAGTGACGGTTCTCAAATCGTTCTATCGCGGTCTACAAAGAACCTATCGCGCGGTCGGACACCTCTACGGTCATCGGGATAATTCTCCGGAGAATTGGAGGAAGCTGTGCTGGCCGAGACTCGACTCGACGGGAGATGCAGTGGCTGTTTTGGTAAGTGCTCTTATTTACCAAGTGTCCTTGCTCTATTTCCTGTCAAATTTTTTTTTTATTTGTGTATTTTTGTGTTAATCTGTGTGTCTGTCTATAAGCTAAAATCGCAGTAGGCATCCACATAATTATAATAAGTAGCGTAAATATTCCACGAGTAAATTCCAAGTGTTTAATTTGACACCTCTATTGTTTTGCGTTAAGCGCCACTAGGCAGTAAAGCTACAGTAAAACAATGTCGCTCAGGGATTATGATGCTAACTATAAACCTTACAAACTAATAGCAGATTTAATGCCAAGATATGATGGTAATCCTAAATTACTTAATTATTATATTAGGGAAGTAGAAAACTTATTACAGTTAACTTCCGAGGCAGATCGTGCACATCCAGCATTTATTTGTTTAATTAAAAGTAGGCTTGGTGGTCCAGCCATAGACGCAATAGCGTATGAAGGCTACTTAAACTCATGGCCATCAGTTAAAAACGCGTTAATTAGGCGACTTGGCGAACCACGAAACGAGATACAAGTTATGCAGGAGCTAACGCGAGTGCGTAAGTCTAAAGGAGAAGACGCCGAAAGCTTCGGCAAACGCCTCCGTGAGCTGTTAGATACTCTGTATTCCGTAGGAGAGCATGGTAATAAATCTTATTACGAAAAGATGGTTATTGAACAGTATATAAACCAGTTAGACTTCCACGTCTCGTTGGGCGTTCGAATCGCAAAACCAGAGACCTTCGAAGAAGCCATTATAGCGGCTAGACAAGAAGAGGCTAGGCTTGCATATAATAGAGGTAACTATATTAATAATAATCCTTCAACGTCACAAGCAAAGCCAAAGGAGTTACCTAAACAACCAGGCAATAATAATCCCATCCGTAATACAGCTAACCCATTCATACCAGGCTTTATTATTCCGCCACAAAATTTTGTACCGCAACAAAATAATATGACCCCCGAACAGCGTCAACAATGGGTACAATCCGCATTACCCTGGAAAGCCAGACCAGCGTCAGGTAACTCTAGACCAAATGGTTCAGGTAACTTTAGGAATCAACCCAACATTCCAAAACAGGTGGTTCCCACGCCAGTATCATCGGACGTCACAATGCGTACGGCAGGTAAGCCAGAAAAACCACAGTTCGCTCAGCAGTTGTACTACATTCCAATTCAGATGGCCACACAAGATCAACCAGGACCCAGTGACATGGGACTCTACGACAATGTACCAGACGGTAACGGCATATCGTTCGAACCGAATGCAACCGTGAACGAACAAGAGGTAGGTGCTAACCAGGATTTTACCTTGGACACCAACCGAGACAACCAGACCTAGTTTCGATAAATTTCCAGACCAAGAAATATTTACCGTACATAATACTACCAGAGTTTGACGGTAAGTTTCTTTTAGATACAGGGGCCAGCCATTCAACTATAGCAACTGACGTAGTTGCAGGCACTATATTTGAGTACTGCGTAGAAACAGAACCCTTCCAAATTAATACAGCACACAGCTCATCAGTTCACGACAAGGTAGTTTATCTTCCTTTACCTCCCGCGTTTAATAGCGATATAACACATAAATTTCTAATATTTGACTTTGATCCTAAATATAAAGGTCTTATCGGAATTGACCTTCTGCAAAAATTAAAGAGTAACATAGATTTAAATAATAATATTCTACGTACATCTACAGCGGAAATACCAATACACTTTAGTTCTCCACCCCAAAAGATAAGTATAGAACCCAGATGCGAAAAGATTGTAAAAATAAAAACTAACTACCTAGATGGACAATACCTTCACGACGATTTAATCTGGTCAGATGGTCTTATGTCCCCAGCAGCTATAGTAAACGTTACAAACGGTTCTTTTAAAACATCGGTAATTAATCATAGTGACCAGAAGAAATGCATTCCATTTAAGCCGTCAATTGAATTAGAAGAGTTTCCCAAAATTAACGAAAAAGATAATCACGATATTAATACCATACAGGTTAAAACTAACCAAACATTACAAATGGACCAAACATTAAACGAAAACCTAAAAAAAATCAATACAGATCATCTAAACGAAGAAGAAAAGCGCGAAATAACCCGGTTATGCTATCAGTACAGGGATTTGTTTTATGCGGAAGAAATACCACTTACTTTTACACATGCCGTTAAACACGAGCTTAGATTAAGTGACAATACACCAGTTTTCGTACGTAGTTACAGACAGGCTCCTCAACAACGAGAAGAAATTCGCAAACAAGTAAACAAGCTCCTTCAGCAAGGTATCGTGCGAGAGAGCATATCCCCTTGGTCATGTCCCGTACATATTGTACCCAAGAAGCCCGATTCCTCAGGTAACGTCAAATGGAGGCTTGTAATAGATTACAGACGTCTCAACGATCGTATCGTTGAAGATAAATACCCCTTACCAAACATTCATGATATATTAGATAGATTAGGACGAGCACAATACTTCACTACCCTAGACCTTGCTAGCGGTTATCACCAAGTGGAAATGCACCCAAATGATATTGAAAAAACCGCATTTACCACAGAACGAGGACACTATGAGTTCCTTCGAATGCCCTTTGGTCTCAAAAATGCCCCAAGTACATTTCAAAGACTTATGGACCATATATTAAGAGGCTTAGAAAATGTTTATACATACTTAGACGACGTAATAATAACATCTACGTCCCTGCAGCAACACATGGAAAAATTAAAACAGGTATTCGATAGATTCAAACAACATAATCTAAAGATTCAGCTAGATAAATCACAATTTTTACAAAAACAGGTTAACTTCTTAGGACATGAACTAACAGACGAAGGTTTAAAACCAAACAATGACAAGATAAAAGCCGTAATTAACTTCCCCCTACCAAAGTCTCAGAAGGAAATAAAAGCCTTCCTTGGTTTAGTCGGTTACTACAGAAAATTTATAAAAGATTTTGCCAAACTCACAAAACCAATGACTCTTTGTCTAAAGAAAAATAGTAAAGTAACACACTCCCCAGAGTTCTTAGAAGCATTCAATAAGTGTAAACAGATCTTGACTAACGCCCCAATACTACAGTATCCGAATTTCGATGAGCCCTTCATCCTCACCACCGATGCATCAGATGTAGCATTAGGTGCGGTGTTATCCCAAGGAATAGTAGGATCGGACAAACCAGTAGCATTCGCATCCAGAACACTGTCAGATACTGAATCTCGTTACTCTACAATAGAGAAGGAGCTACTCGCCATAGTATGGGCAATTAAATATTTCAGACCCTACCTCTATGGTAGAAAGTTTATTATCTACACAGACCACAGGCCTCTCACCTGGCTAATGTCATTAAAAGATCCTAACTCTAAATTAACTAGATGGCGTTTAAAACTCTCGGAATATGATTATAAAGTTATATACAAGAAAGGTCGTCAAAATACTAACGCAGACGCTCTATCACGTGTTAAAATCTTCCATGGTAGTGTCGACTCTCTAGCGGTTAATTTTGATGATAACGAAGATGAGGAGATAATCAATAGAATATTCGAAAATGCACGTAGAGAAGCCGAAAATCAAATAGACATAGTAGCACCTGATGAAAATATACAATTACAAAACCCAAGCATTCCCGAATCTCATATGGGTACGGATAGTATGAGTATAGTGTCAGCCGAATCCGAACTAGTGTCTACAAGACATACACAGCCTGACAACGAAAGTAAAGGTATACCCATAATTACAGACGCTATTGATAGACAGTTGAAACAGTTCCATATTAGATCAACGCCCGGTTCCACGTATAGAGTAGATAACAGATCCACTAACTCAAAAGTAGTTATAAAAGATGTCTTTATCCCAGTTAATGATACAGAGTCCGAGATAATTAAATTTCTTAAAGAACACACTATTGCTGATCGTATATTCCATTGCTATTTTTATAATGAAGAATTATACCATGCCTTTTCTAGGGTATATACAACAATATTTAATGAGAGAGGCCCTAAGCTACTTAAATGCACAACACGCGTAACTCTAGTAGAAAACAAACCTGAACAACAAGAGTTAATTAAGAAGTATCACGAAGGTAAGACTGTTCACCGTGGTATTCAGGAAACGTACAAGCAGTTGCACAGAAATTATCATTGGCCAAACATGCTCCTTACCATTCAAAGTTTCGTTAATCAATGCGACACCTGTTTGAAATCTAAATACGAACGCAACCCTCTTAAACCACCTTTAGCTATAACCGATACACCTCGAAAACCGATGGAACATATATTTATGGACCTTTATTCAACCGGAGGCACAACGTTCCTTACAATAATTGACAACTTCTCTAAATACGCACAAGCGGTTCAATTAACAGCATGCAGCAGCGTCCATATAGCTGAAGCATTATTAAACATTTTCTCCGTGTTAGGCTTACCGAACAAAATAACCACAGATTCAGACACTAAGTTCGATAACGACGTTATTAAAGAAATATGTGCCCTACATAATATTCACATACATTTTACAACCCCCTATAATCCAAATTCTAACTCCCCTATTGAACGTTTACACTCTACCCTAGCTGAGATAATTAGAATACAAAGAATGACCAACAAAGATGACCCTATACAGCTAATCATGAAGTACTCTATAATAGCATACAACAACGCTATCCATTCGGCAACAGATTATACACCTCACGAGTTATTATTCGGACACACAGCGTCCAGAAACCCATTAGAGTTATATTATCGAAAAGAATTTTACCAGGACTATGTTATTAAGCATCGTGCCAATGCAGAGGCAGTTCAGGAGTGCATTGCTGCACACATGTCCAAAAACAAGGAGCAGGTGATTGCTAAACGTAACCAAGATGCAGAAGAAATTAAATTCAAGGTAGGTGAAACTGTCTATAAACAGGTAGCAAAGTCAGCGCGCAGTGACAAAACGAAGCCAGTCTTCAAAGGACCATACAAAATTATACACCTTCACCCAAATAACGTGGCTGAAATAATAGGTAACCATCCAAATTCTAAGTCCATTAGGGTTCACTTCAAGCTACTACGGAGGCCTCATCTTGTTGCAGGACCTTCATCGCAGGAGCCGTCGTGCTCAACACAACAGCAACCGTTACCATTACCCACGTAGATAATGACAACGGTATCCTTCTCCTAAAGCAAGGTCAACTCCTTAAACAGGACAACTACTTTAGCCTTGCTTGCGTTTACAATATTACCAATCTGCAACTCACATCTACCCAATTGATGTCTCTTTATGCAAGCACGAAAAACGCCGAGAATACAGCATCGGGAGATTTACATAAAACGTTTAGGAATCAACAGTAGCTAGTATTAGCATTAGTAACATATACAGGATAGAGAAGTCAATTAAAGTCAAAGCTTACAGCACAGAACATTCAGTTAACTTTATTCTCGAAATCCCTTCAATTACCCCAAAAACATTCGACCTTATCCACCTTTATTCAATCCCAAATAAAAACAACCTAACTATTATCCCCAAATCCAAATACCTAGCACTTGGTAATGATGAGTACGCTTACCTGGAAGAAGATTGTCAGCCACTGACCGACAACACCCAGCTCTGCAAGCTCCTCGACACCAGAAGAATCGAAGACACAGATGACTGCATACTATCACTCATCCAACATCGCCCAGCGAATTGCACCCACGCTAAGATGAACTTAAGAAGAGGAAAAGTTCAGAAGATCGGGGACAACAACTGGCTACTTGTCCTGACAGAAGACGAAGTCACCAAAACTCAATGCAACACCAAGACAGACTACAAGAAGCTATCTGGGATTCATCTCGCTACAATAACAGAAGATTGCCAGATGGTCGTCATGAATAAGACATTGCGATCTCACACCGACACAGTCGTCATCAACGAGATTATACCCTTACCCGAGCAACATCAAGTCCCAGAATCGATACAATACGAACTCCAACTAGAAGACATCTCACTAGACAGCATCCATGAACTTATCAATAAGGCAAGCGACATCTCCGTGCCAGAAGAAGATAGTTGGCCAATCATAGCCGCTACACCCAGCTGGAACACAATCATCCTCTACATACTACTGGTTGCCGCAGCATCCTGGAAGCTGTATCAGTGGAAGAGAAAGAACACCCCGGAGGACACCAAGGGCAGCGCGGACGCCGCCAGAAGCAAGAGTTGCTTCTATCTTATGGAGGGAGGAGTTAACTCCTCGTAACACACGTTTACGCTGAGTATACAGCCACCGTCACCATGCATCGTATTGCAACTATGCATTTACTGGAAATCAGAGATACTTGTTTTTCTTTTGTATTATATTCAGTCTTACACTAGCCACCAGCTCAATATCCTGTATTAAGTAATTAAATTAATATTGTAACAAATAAATATTTTTTTAACTAAAATCCCGACCGCCGAAACATAACTGTCGTCCTGGTATCTTATCTTGATGTAACACGATTAGGTAAATGAAGAGACATCTGCATTTAATCTTGAGCTAACATACAAATACACGTTCATATTTTAACTTCGTTCCAAGCAAATGATTACTTATACTTTTACTTTTAATTTGTTTTACTTTAGGTCAGCAGGATGAATGCGTACGCGCAGGCAGGCCAATGGCTTGATACGGTCTGAACTGTTATTCGTGCGTGACGCGTTACGCAACTTGATTCGCATTGCAAATAATAAAATACTCGTGCATTTTCACTTCATATTATGACAAATAACGGACATAGAATTCTTTCGTATTTTTCTTAAATAGTATTGAGTTAAAACCCTATTTCATAACTAATTCGAGTTTTGTGCAGCAGTGGAATTTAGTATATTATGTTGCTCTGTTTACTGACTGATTCTGAGTATACTAATTTGGGGTCTACAAATTTCATGTTACGTGAAGTTTATCTTAAAATTGAAAACTGATACCTACCAAAACTACAGCTACGTACACACGTATTTTATACAAATAAAAAAGGTGGGAATACTAAATAAAAAAAAGAACACTTAGGAGTCAAAGTACTTACTCCTCCGCATCGCTGTCATCCTGAAACGTACCCGGAAGGAATATCGCCTTCGTTGAATGGTAATGCTAATTAGGTACCTACTAAATAACGTGTCTTAGAGCAGCCCATTATAATGGCAGAAAAACAACGTAGTTCCGACTGCAAATGTTAATAATCCATTCAACAAAATGCGCAACAAAACGCAGGCTTTTTTTTAATGCTTAATACAATAAAAAAAAACCAGCCTGCGTACAACTTAAAGTCAAAAGATGAAAATAAAACGTAAATAATTATAACATAACAGACAGGCAGAAGCTACGTATTAAATATGTGATTTACAATGCATAAAATATCCAACATACCTACTAAGATACAAGGATACGTATTCGGTGAAAAAATTACACTGCAGCCTATTTCTCTAATCCGTCTTCAAACGCACACTATTCCCTAACATCTTAGCCAAGAAATCTCCACCGGTCTGAATTTAGTGTCTTCTTGTAAATAACAACCCACTATTATTCAACTAATTATAACAAAACATCGCGCCTGTATTCTTTGAAGGGTTAAGCCGAAGCCTTTATTATACCTACATTTCACCAGTTCTCCCCATGTCCCATGTAATAGGGGGTAAGTCCACTGCCTATTTCTCAGGAACAGCCTGGAGTTTGTATTTGTAACTGGTTATTTGTTTTGTTTAAGAATCCTCAACGAATTTTATTCTCTGCAGCCATTGTCAGCAATAGTCATTCAAGCATTGATGACATGTGTGCTTGGGAGAAGTCCACAGTTTTTAATTTGGTTGGTCTTTACATGCATTAGCACTTACAACATGATAAGCAATGACCACATCATGATTAAACGTAATGCAAGATTATCCGCCACAATTGCATCCTTTTCTTCATTAGAATTTACTACGAGATATTTACTTTACTTTTCTAACCAGCAACTGATCGCTAGGAAGTCACCAGCCAGTGGCGTCAATCAGTCATGTATATAAAGTTCACTTCACAAGGTAAGAATTAGTCAGAAAGTTCGAGTTCATCGCTAGAGTAATAATAAAATCAACCACCTGGAACATGAATACTTATTGACAATTTATTGGCTTATGTAGTGCGCTGACTCCAATAACATAAATGTGTCCATGCACCTATTTTTGGTGACATGTCGATGGTTAAAATGGGTATTGGTGTACTGGGCAACATGTCCTATACGCCAACTGTCATTTTTACTATTGCAATGGACGGAAATGTTTTAGTGTGGCGATCGAGTAACCGAAGACGCAGCATGCGCAGGGGCCCCACAATGTGGACCGACGATCTGGTCAGGTGACACCGATGGATGAGGGCCGCGCAGGGCCGATCGTTATGGAAATCTTTGGGGGAGGCCTATGTCCAGCAGTGGACGTCTTTTGGCTGAAATGAAGATGATACTCTTCGCAAAATGTGGCAATGATGCCTATTCTGCGATCCTTCCATTACTCTTGGTCAAAAAAAAACCACTGAGTTGAAACCAAATTAATTTTCTGTTTCTTGAAAATAGTCGAATCAAGGCTCTATAGGCCTTTTCTAATGTTTATTTTCCAAAGTTTATGTTTATTTCCCTGGGTATGATTAAATGTGGTGTTTTACTTAGTTTTAAGGGGCTCAAGAAACGTTAGGACGTTCTGCACTGATTTTAAGACATCCAACAATAAATACGTGTATGGGCAATTAACGCCTCAACAATCAACGCCGCAATTAGTCCTCTTCAAGATATAAACTTATAAATATTAATAACCTATATATATTAAATAGTCTTTCAAATTCGTTACAACCCCGGATATTGAAATGATTAAAAATAAAAATAAACAGTCTTCCACCTTCCGCATCCAGTTACCTATTTAAGCTTATCGCGGTGTATGCAGATGGAGGTATCCCTCACTAAGTACTTAGGCATACTTGCTGATAAATGGTACCTACTCACTCCAAGGCTCGTCTGCTCCAACAGCTATCGGTCTTTCGACGAAAATGTGTGGCTTAATGCTACTTCAGCATGCGTGACAAATCAAAAATTTCCTTCTGGTTAGTTTTTTACATCACTAAAATATAAAGGAAGCTAAACTGAGAGCAGCAAATAAATTTATCAGCTTTTTTTATAGGTTTATTAATCATGCAGTTTTAATAGGTACTTACAAACATTGTGTATTTTCTACAGTAGTCTGTCATTTGTTCCCCCGTTATTCTGTTTGGTAGGTATTGACTGTTCGGGCAGAATTTACATTTTACTCTTTAGTTCTTATAGCTAAATAGCAGACTTCTGAAGCGATAAACTTATCTATAATTTCACCAATTTTGCTTATTTTTCCCAAATTGTTTTTGAGTAACATTTTTACTATCATAATTAATTCATGTATATTTTTATGGTTTCTAAATATGCTGTTTAATATATATTTCACTCACTTACTCATTTCGTAACTATGTCACAGCAATAAAGTCTCACAAACGAAGATACTTGTAATATACTATCAACTACTTTCAAGTCACATGAAACTCAAAGAGCACAAAGCGTTTAGAAAAAAAAGGTTTCATAGATTCTTCTCCCCAAATACAAAAGCAACCGTTCTCCTTCAAAATATTGAACAATATGGATGCACTACAAAGGGATCGCGCTCTAGCCAATCAGAAGCGTCGGATGGTCCGCCATCTTGTCCCCCCACCAGTCTCGCCGAATCGAGATGAGAGGTAGCGCCAGTCGCATCTGTCAACGTCAAGATGCTGGACCGACCGCAATAATTAGGTATAAACTTATTATGATTTGTTGGACTGCTTATTTAAATTAAGTTTCAATTGTTTTTTGTGATACCTATGTATGGGTGAGACCAGTTATTTTATAAAAATCACTTCCTATTCAAGGTGTGAGAATAACTAAGAATAAAATATTTTGTACATGTCAGGAAGTGAAAGACAGTTTTCTGCAATAACACAATGTGCCTTTATTTCAAATAAATCAAGAAACCTTAGTTTATGTTTTTTTATTAATTACTTCACCTTGTAGTACTTACTTACCAATGTAAGTTTAGTGGCGAAGGTCCGCCTGCGACGCAGGAGGTTGCTGGTTTGATTCCCGCCTTGGGACAAATGTTTGTACGATCTACAAAAATTTGTTCCGGGTGTTCTGGGTATTTACTATGTATAATAAAAATATCTATCTATTATAAATTAATGTATTGTAATGTATTGTATTAAGTATATCAGTCATCTAGTACCCATAACACAAGCTCTGCTTAGCTTGGGGCTAGATGATGCTGTGTGGATTGTCCAGCATTATTAATTTATTTATTTATTAGTAAAACCTTTTAAATGGAAGATTAATAAGGTAAGTATGTTAATGTCAAACCTATTTGATTCTTACTTAAATTTACATAAGTATCTCGAATTCTTTTCGTCGATACAATCCGACGCTGGTTGATGACATATATTTTTGAATAGAAGTTACAACTCGGAGCTGCTCAAGAGAAAGACACAAGTATGAAAGTGCCCGATTAACACAAGCATGCCATTTAACTCGGTTATTTCTAGTCTAAGAGACTAATTTATGTTGAATAAATACCACAAAATACACCACACATAACACTGCTCACTACAAGCAGTGACGATACCAAAATTAAAAATGCTCAGTATACTAATATTGGTTGCAACTTACTTGACAATAGAGCTTCACCAGCTACCCTTACTGAACTAAACTCCCATCTGCGCGGGCACAGCACATTAACCCCTGCTCAGAACCCCAATCCCGCGCAATGCAATGTTGTCCCCACTCTAGGGGCACACACACGATTACATACAAAAGAGCGTAAGTACCCACACACATACAAGTGCACCAAGAGAGACTAAAATAGTATCGAAAAAAGTTTTTATTATAAAAATGCCTACAATTATGACCATAATTGAATTTGGCCAAAAGTCAAAAAATATCAGTTTTTGAGAAGTCGCAAAAATATTAGGTAAAGAGCATCGCTCATTGAAGGAATTTCGTTGATTTTTTTAACGTCTATTCTTCATTTTACTAAAGAAGTGAAAACATCTTTACCCTTTTTGGGTGGCCTTTGACATGATAAAGTGACGTTTTGCATCAAAACAAAACATGGCTATTTCAAAGTTTTAAGGTTTTACTTCTGTCAGCAGTCTCCAAGACTGCTTTTATTATGTAGTTCTCAGTGTCTTAATACCTTTTGTCATTACTGTAATGTTTCACAATGGTTGTTCATACTTACGTCCATAGTATTGCTTTAATGTGGTGTAATAAGCTATTTTTTTTAAAGTGCTTGGTTGCACGGCCTGGAACGGAAAGCATGGTCCTAAATTAATGGCAATACCTACTATATGAAGTATTGTGTGTCACATAATTTGGCACTTCCCATATATCACACTCTCTAAATGGAATGATGCACGAAAGCATGATGTCACCGATAAGTTTATCTAGTTCGTTATGTTAATAAGAATTCGAGGTCACATTAGTTGGCACAGAAGCCATATGACTAATGAATCGAACCATGAGTATTCAGCGCAATTATAATTACCTTTTATCAAAATCAGCTACAATAGTCCATTTTAAATAACAAATAAAAAAGTCAAAGTAGAGCCACTTTCGTAGCGTTACAACAGCACATTTCGTTCGCCACATTCCTCAGCACGTTTAAAGCATGCCCTAAACAGCTGATTTCCCCTCTATACTCTCATCTCCTTTATCGCACACTAAAACACGTAATAAAACAGAGAAAACTATAGTTTATGCGCTCCCGCTGGTACAGCGCGGACGGCGTGCGTAACCTACATGCGGCCATTTCGAGATTTACGATCTGGGAATTGTGTGTTAGAGTGAGATAAAAACATTAAACTCTCCGCCGACGGCGAAGTCGAACGTAGCCGGCTCGTTCATGCTCCGAGAACAAGACTTCGTGCCGTATATGCTAAATCCTTAGATGCTTTGTAACCTTTAAGTACGAAAATCTATAATTTAGCACGTATACTATTTGGTATCCTTTGCCTTCTTTTCCTCTATCATAATCAAAAACAAGCATTCAATACAACACTTTATAAATCATTGGAATTATCTTAAAATCACCTGTATACTATCACCTCAAATCGCATACTAGCTCATTTTGTTACGTCTGTGTGTGTAAATTAAACTATCCGCATGGGACCGATGAACGTTATAGCTTTCCCTTTTGTTTGTCTGAGTTATGGGTGTGTTAGAGCGAGAGGTCGTAAATCGCGGTGTGCCGTCCGGAGTGACATGTTTATGGGCGGGGTGCGATGCCGCGTGCGATGCAAAGAGTGGGAGCCACGGCAGTCGAGAGCATGGCGTCGACGGCTTACCAAGCATTTTTAACAAAATATTATGAGGGAATTTATGAAATTCCAAAAATTATCAATCTGAGTAATGAATGATGCAGGTGCTGTTGCAGGTGGTGTTCACAAAATTAAAAAGGTAAAAATAATTAAACTAGGCACATGAAAATACAAACTTAAAAAAGAAAAATAAAACATTTTTTCAAACGGAGACTTGAAATATCCAGGTACCTTGCTAAAATAACAATTTAGACTACTCTACATTTTTAATAGTGATACAATATTAACAATATTTACAACAGTACGAGATACAAATGTGTGGCATATTTTTATCCAAATGAGCTGGTAAAATAAGTATAACCTTAAACGACAACTTTCAACTTCTTTCAACAACTTGAGACTCCACAAAAACGTCTCAATTTTTATGAAAGACTCCAGAAAATCAGAATAATCTCAACAAAATCTAATTAAAACCACGAATTAATTGGACGACATCAAAACAAGGAAAGCGAAAGTGGTAAAAAACGATAAATCTAATAGAACGGATCATTCTACAGGTGGCAAGGTGTAGCCCAGCCCTTAATGAGAGTAGCCCTGCGCTCAATAAATTAGACCTGTATACCTACCCCGCAATGGATTCCTTTATTTGTTGACTAAGCTTTGCGATATAAAAGGATTAATTATTTCAATGTTCTGTTACTAGGTTACCTTGTTTTTGGGAAGTTTTTAATGGGATAAAAAGTATCCTACCATCAGGGTCGGATACTTTCTCAACTCTACCTTTGATTGAAATTTATTCATCATTCATAGAATATAATAGAATAATTTACTAAGATGTTAAATATAGGTAACATTAACGATCTTACGTGGATAGGCCTTGCACTATGTTTTTCCATCAATGACATATCAAAACCTAAATTCATTTATTCATATTAGGTTAAGAATCTTTTTGATACTCAAAAATTAAGACAGTCCTCCAAACCACCCACCATTCAACATTCAAATATAAAACCTTATTGATTAACATGGTAAGATACTGCTGTGGAGGAAAGACAGGCAGTCGCTGAAAAACACTGGTATTTAGCTGCATACAGTTAGGCTGGAAGCCGAGCCCAACATAGTTAGGTAAAGCCTATATAAGTATGCCAATCCTAGGCAGATGATGATGATGAAATTCTGTTGTGTTTCAGTTGAGTCATGTCTTTCTATCGAGACGTTCTATATCTGTCTAAGTAATAGTCTGACTTACTGTATTCCGATAACAGTCATGATTGTTAAGTTAGTTCGTTAAAATCCCTTTTCTTCCAACAATAGTTTGAAGGAAATGACCAAGCATTTGTGTACATATCACTATATCTATCTAATCAATATGTGTTCCACCTTAGTGTATTCCAATAATAGTCATGATTGTTAAGTTATTTCGTTAAAGTCCCTTTTCTTCTAACAATAGTTTGAAGGAAATCCAAGCATTTGTGTAGATATCGGTTGTAATCGGTTTGTGATGTGGAGGGAACACCACACCGTGCTCAAATTGTAAGGAAAGTTTTGAGTTGGAATATGGAGGGTTACAAGAGTAGAGAAAGACGGCCTATAAAGATGGAGGAAGAAAAAATTGGGATGAGGTTAGAAGAATGATGATGCTGGTGACCTGTTTGAAGAAAACAGTCCTTTGAGGACACTAAGGACCGTTTTCTTCAAACTTACTTAGCTAATCTCATAAAAAATTAAAACATGGAAATGCCATGGTTCTTGAAGGTTTCCTTCTGCTATTTTTGAATCCTGGCTTTCATATTTTAAGAAATTTACCTCTAAAAAACCTATTATTTAAGAGGCTTATTGCTTAAAACGTCAATTATAATTACATGATGAAATTATATTTACTGTAAATCTTCATGTTTTCACAAAATAAGTCTTCATCATCTGCCTGGCTTTTCCCAACCATATTGTGGTCGGTTTCCAGACTAAGCGGGTGCAGCTGAATACCACAATTTTACATGGAGCGACTGCCTATCTGATCTCCACAGAACTGGCCTGTGGAGGTCAGATAGGGACTGGGCAACATGATACCCCTTGGCAAGACTGATGGTCAGAGTTTCAGCCCTCTGATGTCCCGTACCGGGACTCAACAGTTCACGAAATAAGTCTTACTTCCAGTAAATATGATTTCGAGGGCTACCTACATTGATTTTTCAAATGCTTATAATCAAATCATAATTACCGCGAAAAAAAAATTGATCATGTAAGATTAAACTTAGCCCTGCAAATTGCAAAAACAGTAACTAAGAAATTTTTAATTTGAGGATTGATGGTGGATTCACCTTAAGTGCAACAAAATAGGGACCAAGAACACTGCCATTGTTACCTGTTTACCTTTGCCTTTAAAAATCCTGTGGGTTTTTTAATACAAAACGAATTATAATGTTACTATAACCGTTAGGGGTCGAAAACGTGATGTAAGTCAACGACTTTCACACACTTAAACGTGCACCAAAAGTCATAAAATAAATCACAAAAACGGAAGCCGGATTTAAATTCAATCAACACGCTACCAGTTATCGAAATCGATATTTAAACTCCGCGTAACATAACTAAAAATTACATTACCATAAATATAAACAAAGGTAGGAAAACCATAAAAATACTTGCATACGTGACGAAGGGAATGAAGTTAATATTCAGATTAATAAAGAAGTGACACCGCGCGGTATAGTAATAGGTGATTCCTCTGCAAGTCACGGTGCGCCCGCGCAGTTTCACTGGGACCACAGCAAAGATACTTGAGCCGTAGACCCACAATCACCTATACGTAAGAACGCACCATATGAACAGATGTGACATTATTGTCACATCTGTACAATCAATCTTTACATATGGGAGGCAACATAGACCAGTTAGAAGCAACACTCCAGGAACGACGTCTATGCTTATGTGCGCGTGCGTTTAAAACCCTTTGCCCGAAGTGGACCTTTTCTATTCATCTATATATTCCATTGAAAGGCACGCCAAAGTACTGCGATAGGTGCGCACGAGTACAACGCGACTCGTGTAACTGGGTTATATTTATTTTTCGTGTCTATTTTTAGTAGTTGACCATTCGGATTCCGGTGTCAATGTGTCTGTTTTGTATACGTGCCGAAAATTTGAAACTTCTTGTTTGGCGACTGTTTTAAAAGGAAAATATCTGGACTTGCTGTTAAAAATATAGCTACTGTTGATAATAATAGAACAGCATCTGACATTACATCATTGATACGGAAGGAGAGAGTAGAATCGTTGAAATGAAGAAGAATTCAGTTTTTATCAAATACTTATAACAAAACAACACGAATGTAGGTACTCCTCGAAGGGTAAGAGGTTTTACTATAATAAACCCACATTTGCCAGTTTACGTCGCATGTAGTATAGGGCAAGCCTATTGCCGTCAACCGGGCTCAAATCTAGGCTGATGGCTGTTACTGAGAGATTCGAGAGAGTAATCCATGACCTCATACACAGCAGTCGTGCTTACATACGTTCACTAGACCAACGGGGCAGTAATTTTGAATTCGAATTGGAAACTGAACCAAATTGAAAACAGTATCAACACAACAATCCTAAGAATCCATGATTCGATGGTTAATTTTATTAAGTACGCTAAGCCGAAGGGAAATGCATTCAATGCCAAAAGGAGAGACAAAGAATAGAAATGGGTGTCAAGGAGTGTGAAATCATCCTCAATAATGTTAGTGAGATTAGTGATGCTTTAATAAAAACAGAGAATCACGGTTTCTCGCAATGTAATGGAAAAGTTCACGGCAAAAGTAGAACACACTTATTAAAACCGAAACCACATTTAAATAACATAATCTACATTAGAATACGTAATCAATAAATCATGGATTTATTGAATTAGGATATCCGTAATCATTGTACCCCACTTCTAACATGAAGTGAACTTGCGTAACCAAATTCAAATGAGGCGGGTTACATTTGAATTGATACGAATTGATAATTTGATGGCTTTATAGAATAAAGAATAATTATATTGATACCATAGGCAAGTGGTAACCAACTACAGCAAAGTAAATTTAATGCAATATACAGGTTGGATGGGTCATCAACGTACCACCTAACGTACGCCATGAGTTGGTGAAAGTTCTCGTCGGCTTTTTCTATTTCAATCTGATGTTTTTCTTTATATTAGATATAAAGCAAGTAGTATTTTTAGTGCAAGTTGCGAATTAATTACGTTTCAATTCAAAATCTGATAGGTTTAAACATAAATCATGTTTTTTACAGTCTAAATGAAGTATACAAAAAGTAAACATTTGAAAAAAAACCGTTAAAATTAGAAATAAGCTGACTAAAATTTTCAACGATGGTGGGTCCGATTCACGTATTGAACTCATGGTTCTGCTGGTGGTGATGCTTCACTGCCCTTCCACCATTTATTTATTTAAAAATTTCAATGTTTAACTAAATTGGTTGGACATTGTCGCCACCCTCTCGATCGTGGATTAAATAGGTAGGTACATAGTTTACCTACAGTTTTCATCAACAAACACATACACAATTATGATGTTGGGATGCAAATGAGAATCAGCGTTAGGTTATAATACCAAATGTTCTCGCATGCTCAGCTTTTTGCCCTTTCTGGCGTACATTTGCACAACCATGTGATTTTTTTTAAGTTTATAGTATCTTCCGTTTTTAATTAATGTTGTACCAAAACTTACTCAAGTGCATTTTTATTCCTTTCTTTTTTATATCTTCATATGATCACAATTATCAACGGAAGACAAAAAGAGAAGGCAGGATTGTAGTTGTGATAAATAATTACGGTAATTTGTTTATATTATGTTATAATAATATAATTTAATCGCAAGTCTTATTATTAATCATACTTATTTGTTTGATGGTATTAAGAAACTTTGTACGGGTATATTTTTTCGGAAATCAATAAATTTACCTTTTTTTGTTTATTAATTGAACTTACATAGAAATTACATTTGAATATAAAAACAATAGAAAAAGCTAGGCCACTGGTGTAGGAGTCCGTCCAAGCTACCGGTGGTCAGAGTTCGTGAGAGAAGAACCCCTTAAAAACACCTTATTAATCTTTAAACTATCATAAGATATGTTTTTGGACACGAAGTATAATTGAATAAAAAATATACAAAAATATTCGCACAAATATTATACCTAAATAAAAGTACTTATATACACAATATACAAGTCATTGAACATGAAACAGTAGCTCGTCAAGCCATCTATCATAGCCATAGGTAATGGAGGTACGGGACTAAGTAGTAAGTGCTTTCAGAGTTTTCTCAGACAAAATTACGGAAAAATCTTTTCTCTTCACTAACAATAGGTCTCGTATTAAATTGCAAACATAAATATTATTAATAACAGTGTCCCATACTGAAGTTTCATTCGGTCACAAAAGAAAAACTCCGCTCCATGTAACCTATGCATTGCCATCTATCTTTTTCCACAAAAGCCGGACATTATTGTTCGGTCCAAACACTCCTAAATCTTCGGAAAAGTAATATATTTTCGTTTTGCCCAGTGCGGTGTGGGATACATACACAGACGCCCAGTCACTACGCTCCGCTACTTTTCTGTATCTACTAATGTTTTATACATTGCCAGTTTTGCTTCAAGCTATTATGCTTTAGTTGCCGTATCGGGGGCAGTGGAAAAACGTCGTAAATTTTTCATTGCTTAGATCGTATTTTCTAAAACCTATGTTGTATCGTTTACGACTGTTTCGCGCGAACATTCCAATTGTGGGAATTGCGTGTGTTCATATCGTTTAGTCTTATATCTGAGTCCCTTGCGATGGAAACTTACCCTTCTTGCCAGCGTCATAGGGTTTCTTTTTCTTATTATTTTTTTTGTTTAAAGACTTTGCAGGTTTGTAAGCTGTTCTAACAATATTGGTGTGTGCAGTAGACGAACTTGCAAATGTGGATGACTGTGAGGGATATTAAGATTGGTGATTCATATAGTTGACAATACTTCATTGTTTTCATATAAATAATCTGTCGCAAATATATTTTTATGTTATGGCTACATCGAGAAAGGGAAAATAGTTGACTGGACCATAACCCTTGAACCGCACCACTGTCGAGGGTACAGTACAGTTCTACCGCTATGGGCCTATTTATCAAACTTTTACATCTGCGTAAAAGTTCGGAAACTATTTTTCTATAGTAGATAATACTCATACCATTTTCTATATAAAGGTCATCTTACCACGACCTTCAATCCTTCTCCTTAATCAGATAATACATCAAAAAGCTCTCACGAGAAACAAAACCGCATTTAACTAATACGCCTACTACATCCAACGTAGACCAACTTAATATTTTATGAAAACTCCTCAAGTTACTAACAAAGTCACCTCTTTAAAATGGTTCATTCTCGGTATTACGTAATGGACGCGCGTAATTTGAGAATAAGCCTTGGCGAGGCAGCGTCAAAATATGTAAAGATTTTTATCTTTCCCGTAAAATGGCTTGGGAAAAAACATAAAGAAGGTGGTGTCACCTGATCCAGACAGGCGGGATTTATTGCGCTCAGTGTGGCCGCGGGCTAAGGTCGAGCCCGAGTTATGACGCTCGGTAATAATTTACCTACATGCGCTGGCCATGGAGTTCGGCGGAGCGGGATAGTCGCCTTTGAGTCAGAGTAGAAGAAGACAGAACGAGTTGGATAATTAGACTTTAACAGAGCAGCTGAAAAGAGTGAGTCCAAATTTTACAGTTAATTTACTGCCATAATTCGCATTAAAAAAAAAACATTTATCATTTTCAGGTTGTTGACTCATATTAGACTCAAAATATACACCACTTCAACCGTCAATTTTACAGTCAACTGATTAATTAACAAAGAAATTAAATGAATTTAATGACGAAAATAATTACAATATAAGAATCAAATAAATGTCAGATCAAATCAATTAATGTCAAAGGCACAAAACAAAATAAAATAAAAATATCATAAAATAATGAATGAAATAAACTAATTTATTATTATTTATGCCATTTAACTTAAAATTCATAACAAATTGGACATCTTCTTTGACCCTTTTGATAAAGAGCCAGATAATAGTTTTAAAAGGAAAGCAGAAAAATTGGTGGTCTTGACTATCTTATATATCTAGAACTCATCATCTGCCCAGCCTTCGGTCAACTTTCAGTTTAAACGGATGCAGCTAAAAACCAGTACCTTTCATGGAGCGACTGCCTGTCTGACTTCCACAACCCAGTAACTGGGCAACTCGAGTATGGTAAGATTAGAATGAGAACGATTATTGGAAGCATTTATAATTTTTACAACATTAAACTCAGCATACATTGTAACCACGGTGATAACAGCTACGATGATTTGTCATTTGTTGTCTATTTTAGGAAATGTCCTGTAACGCTTCGTGTCATGGTGTCCCTAGCTACATGTGACAAGAAATAAAAAGTAGTTCCTGGGATAATGATCGCGCATGGATGAGTCAGTTTTTTTATTTCTCGGATTTTTCATTTCATGTCTTATCAAAATTGCTATTCATCTCTTTGAGGTTTTGCGTTGATTTTTTATTTGCATATTCGGCCAGTTCCGGCAATAAAATACAAACCTATGGTCTTTATTTTGACTGACAAACCAGGACAAATTAAAAAGAAAAATAATGTTTCTAAGTAAATTAAATGTACACGCCTCATGGCATCATTTCAATGGGGATTTAAGTATCCGTGACGTAAGGAAAAACCTGCTCACATTTTGCCCGAGTTTCTTTTTGGGAAAACACCCTCTACCGTTTTAATATCAATTCTCTGAACCACTAATCTAAAGCTGCCAAGAATCAAATTAAAATGAGAGCCACCACTAAAATCTTCTCATTACAACCAAAAGACATTAGTAAAGGGCGGGAAAAGAAATGCCTAGGCCTACAAATGTACCCCGAAACATGAAGGGTTCGTAAACAACGGAGTAATGTATGGGTTATTCGGCGAACGAAAATGGACATTAAATTGTGGGCGATAAAAGTGGTTTTTGAATGGGTTGGTGGTGTAGTTAGGTCGTTAGGTGTTGTGTTGGTGGTAGCTCAAGTAAAGTGGAAAGCGTCCCCGAGAAAATTGGCACAAGTGGTTTTAGCTGGGGCGGGCGGCGCGCCGCGGCGGGACGCGGGGCGCGAGCTCAGAGCAAACTGTGTGTAGACAGGACACCGGCAGACTGTGATTTATGGTAGCCTCTGTGCGGCTTATAAGTACGTATGGACATACAATATTTGTATTGTACAAAGCTGTCACGTACCAACTACATAGTAGGTACCTATCAGCAGTTAATCATGCACCTAAATGTGTTTTCTTACATGACTGTTATGTTATTTACATCTTTGTTATTAGATCACGGTGCAATGGTTTCTTGTGAACCTAATGGTCAGTATTTAGTCAAGCCTTTTTGGTTCGTCGGGAGGCTTATTAAAAAATACCTATTGGACATGCATTTTTTCTTTTTTACTTACTAGAAAGATAACTTGAATTAAATGTTGCATGCCGTCATGCTTATTTAGATTTTAAATTCCTACTCGTTATTCAACTTAAATTTACAGAAAACCCTTTGGATGAATGTTACGCAATTGGGATGCTGGGTAATTGGTTAACTAAATATACTTACATATTTACCAGACCCACAAAAGCATGCTGGCGTTCAAGCGTTTTTGGCATACCTACTATTGGAACGTCCCTTTGTGCCTAGTGGCCTAGCTCTGTTCTGTCTCCTGCTTTATATGGAGGGAAGTGGAAATTATGTATTTTTCTAACTCCTCCGCTATTATTTTCTGATTAATTACGTTGCGAGATGCAAGACAGTTGAATCGTTTCTCCGGGACTCGTCGGGCTTCATTTTTTCGATGCTTAGCTGGTGGACGCCACTGTTGATTCTGGTTTTCAGGAGTTGCAGTGGTTTGGGAATAGTATGGCGGGCTGGCGTCATTTATTAACAATAGCCTAGGTACCTACTGACGAAATCTCCTCATACCAATCTGTTAGTGTCTCTGATCTTTGACCACAGTATAGGGGTGGCCGTCGAATGTTCACAGAGAGATAGGAGTCGTGGGAAGATGTATTACTGCTTACGAAAAATTTTCAACAGTCGCCTCTATCCGATTGGCCCCGAACGGAAAATAAGAGGGGACATCGAGAAATAAATGAACGCTGTAAATATCTCTATGACAATAATACAGGTCAGCAATAGATATCTTTGTAGATAGTAACGCATTATTAATGTCACAAAAACACAGGAAAAAAAAGACGATTGATCGCCATGAGATAAAATAATGGTGGATATGGACGAAGTTTATATGGAGTTTTCATGCTTATTGTAAGATGATAGTGTGTAACGGTCGACTATGTTCAACTTTTTCATTATCGTGTATGAGCAAATCATATCTGATGAGGGGGATAAAATTTTAGTTTTACTTGATGGTATGAAATAAAGGCGAAGTCGAGTTTGATAGACCTTATCCATGGTCCTATAGAGCCATTATAGAAATTACGAGTTACTCAGACTCAGATTTTTTCAGGTCATAGGTATTCATTTCTCAACTATTACATTAGGCCACACGTCAGGGGTAACTCTTTGACCTTCACCTGGCCCAGGGTAGTACAGAGTTTTCACAGAATGCCGGACCAGCTTATACTGGTTGACTTGATCAACTGTTCCTAGAGTAAATATTTAGTAAAAACATTTAAAGTAAAGTTTTTTTATTAGTTATGAAAATTACGGTTAGAGAATTGACAAATTGCAAAACTAAAAAAGTATAGGTAGGTACTTTTATTTTGTCGAAAATTAATTGCTTAACGTACCCTTATTTTTGTATAAAAATGTTAGTCAACCAAAAGAAGCTAAGCTTACCCCTCGACCTAGAAATTAGACCAAATAAATCCATAAAACAGATAACAGAAACCAATTCAATTAAAAATCCAAATCACACATTCCGAGCGAAACCGTGGTGGATTTTTCTTTCAAAATTTATGTCCCCGCGTTGCCTCTAGAGGGCGCTGGGAGGGACGAAGAGGGGGGGTGCAAGGCGTGGGGGGTGCGACTTCATTTCGCCCGCGTCGTTTATCTTGAGAAACATAATTCAGGGGCGAAGTCTCTGTCAACTTATTCCTATTCTTTCGCCTAAGCGTAAAATGGGTATGTTTTACTTTTTATACTTTACGTAGATAGTTTGTGTAAGTTAAATAAGGTCGGCTTTAAGTTGATCTGCGCTGTTATTTATGATGTTGAACGTGAGATGCGTGAAAGGCGGGTAGTTTTAATTTTTATGTCACCTAAGTACATATTTTATTGAGCTTGAGCTTTGTTCTTTAAACTTTAAAGAGCTGTTTCAAAAGACGACGTGACCGGTTATAATATTCACAAAAAGCTATTTTCTAAGTTACTGCAATTTATTGTAAACTAGCCACACGCCCCTACTTTGCACGAATTAGTTATATTGGCCTATTGTTGTCGCTACATGTCAAAACATCGCGATTTTTTAGTGATATCTAAATTAAATATTCAATGGAATTAAATAGTAGGGATTCATTTCTGTAAGTAGATACTTTAAACTGACATTGGTCTAAAGTTCGGTTTAGCAGTAGATATCCCTGAAGGATAAACTGAGAGATGGCCATTCAACAAAAAAAAAAACTGACTTCGGTCTGACACAGACCAGACACCTTACACTTCAATGTTAGGTCAATATTTCTGCATTTCCTGCCTGACTTACCCATGAGAAGAAATGCTGAAACAAACTCAGAGGTCATGGTTTCTTTTAGTGTCGAAACATAATATTATTTTGAGATACTATATGTAAAGTAAAGTCGCAAAACAAAGTTCGAAAAGGCCTGTTGATGAAAGAGTAATTGCAGCTTAGAGTTGACCTGGCCCGGCAGACGGCTTGCATTGATGCCTGCATTAGTCATCGTGTAGCTTAACCTTATTTTGCAATTGGTAGTTAGCTCAATCCTATTAATACCTACACATAAACCTTCCGAATTTAAGTCATTTAATGATCGTGAAAACTGCCTAAGCTACCACACAGACAAACACGACTTTGTGTTTTGCAGAAATACCTAGAGATACCAAGTTGCACAAAACTTAACCCTTTTAAAAACCCATAGAAACCCATACCAACGTACTAATCCCACGTCTACCCACATGTACCAACCTAAAAATACAAAACAAACCATATTTTGCTCAACAAAATCTTAGTCCGAGACATATTTCAGTCAGTAACCGAATGTAATGGCGATATGATATTGGGTAGGACGTTATCGGTCGTCTGCCAGTCTGCGGCTCGTAAATAAAACGAATTCATTACTCCCCCATTGAGTGTGTGTTAGAAAATATTTAGTGGCGAAGAAGATAGGGAAGAGCTATTAACTTGCAATTAAATGGTTGGACTTCTTTTGTGGGCTTAAAGTGGTACGTTTTTGTGTGTCTACGGATGAGGAACTAGACTAAAATACAGTCCCTTATTTAGCTATAAAATATACCCACTTATTACAAAGGCGTGATGGTCGATAGACCAATAAGTCCTTGGTATATCAAAAATTGTCGCAGTTGAAAATTTTGTCAGATCTCTTTCCTGATCAATTTGAACGTTTGATAGGCAGTTTTGCACTCGGAAAGACCTTAATATTAAATTTTGGGTAGAAATCCTGAAAATAGATCATACTATAAGCCATGCTGTTGCAGGAATTTTACAAATAGTTTCGATTTAACTTGGATGTTTTAAGCTTACATCTGTTTGCCTAGCACGAATGTGTATGCGTAACTTTAATTCGACCGATTTTTAAGTCGAAGACAACTAAATTACGTCATTTTGGTTTAAATTTATGAGACAATGACAATAAGTACCTATTATACATAGAATTAAATTCGGAACGATTTTTTTTATATTAAATTTATTCGAATTGACGTTACGTTCACGTCAAACATTCGTGCTACGCACACTGGTAATGGTAAGTATATTTACGAATCACCCAATATACCAAGCAGACCCCAAGTAGGATTTGGACATCGGCATCTAGGGTAATATTGGTAGTAGGGTTTCCGTCATCCATGAGATTACGAAACATGACCAAATTGACTTGGCACGTGCCAGTTGCAACTTTTGGAACACAGATGACGTCATAGCTTTTGAACTTCGAAGCAAAAAAAAAGAAGATCTAAGTGGAGAAAAAAAAAAGACAACTGAAGTTTATGTGTTCGGCATGTGTTTGAATATAACTTATACACGTGTTGGAACACGTGGTTCCAACAGCTGGGTTTGTCATCACGTTGTTGACGTTCGAAGTTTAATTTGTGGGATCGTTCTTGAGCAGTTAAAGAGATAGTTACGTCAAATTGTCTTATGTCATTGATTTACCGACGAGTCCAATTAAAAGATTGCTTCTGAAATAAAGATTTTTGAGTTTTCCTGATTATTTTCTTATTTATCAATGTGGACACCAATTGAGTAAATGTACTGTTATTAAGTAGTAAACGGTTTTTTTATTTGAATTTGGTTTATGCAATGTTTTCATAGAAACAAATGTCGGCAGCGTCACGCGCCTACCATCCTTAACCTATCCGTTAATACGTACAACCAATACGTCATTTGACGCAATAACGGTCAAACAATAAATATCGTTTTGCGCAGACAACACGCGCAAAGTAATATATGAAGTTAAGAATAAATAGGCAATTTAGTTCGGGGCTCACGTCCGCCCGAATATTGCCGAATATTGCCGACGACGGGCGGCGAATTTCCATATCGTATCGCGATTCGTGGGGTGCGTTTATGGGGTAAAAATTAAGTCGGCGAACGGTTACGTGTTGATTTTCAATTGGATAGTTCGAACGGTCGAATTGGACATTGTTTTAAGGCATTTATTCAATTGTTTTTAGATTGGCCCGCGTTTGCTCGCAATTACGGTAGCGAAACATGCCAAAACAATGAACAAAGTTAAATGGGGTTGCTATATGAACTTTGAAAACTTAACTTTATTATTTTATGACTAAATTAGGTTTTAATTCTCATAATCATTCTTAAACGTTATGGGAACTGTGATTCACGTTAAATCACAATCTCTTTATCGACAGTTTGTACCTACTTTATATGATTAGGTTGCACTGTTTCAACTCATGAAAAGGTTGACATTATTAGAAACATGAAATTCAACTTATTAACCACTTTTAACCTAACACGGTGATACACAAAAAGCAAAATCGCAATTTAAGTAATTTCCCATTTTCAAAATACCTTCTAACACCAATAAATTCGTCGAAGTACATTCGTATGGAAAAAAGATCCGCGATGTCGTTATAAATTCCGCGGTAAGACCCGATAGAAATGAGAGAATTCCCATTAAATCTCTCTAACAGGCCGATAGATGGCGTTCGGCTAAGCAGTGGAAAAGCGTTCGGAAAACACATTTTAATATGGGTGTTCCTTAGCGCAGTCTTGCAACACGTTTTGATCCATTTTACAGTCATTTTTTTAAGTAAGTGAGGAGAATCTTTGAATGAACCTTGATAGGCAATGACTGATCGTTGTGATACATCTTTAGAATGACGAACTGAATAACTCATTGTTTTACAGCGGGCAGCGATGCTCAGAGTTGATTGATTAATGAATATTAATCATAGTGACGGAAATAAGGTCCGACTCGTCTATGTTAAACATTATAAAGAATTTATGTGTCTACCTGATGAAAAAGTATGCTAACCAGATTTAAAAATCAACACTTTTCATGCATACAGAACTAGTTCCAGAAAACCTAGTCAGAGCCTGAATCTAGCAATCCTCTAAGCACCAAGACTACGCCGAAGGTATTACTACGGGGGGTGCGAGCGCGAAACGAAATGTGGCTTTAAAAATTTGGAACACAATCCGGCTATTTGTCTTTCCAACGTTTCTTATAAATCAAGGAATAAAGCAGCCAACAATGCTTTATGGGCGAAAAAAAGAACCTACATAAGACGGGAAATAGCATACAGGGCTTCGTACATACATTATGAATGTTAGTGTTGCGTAAGAGAAAGCCTCAAGTTTGTAATGTACCTCAGGTTGGGTGCGTTGTAGCGCGGTTATGGGCTCCTGGTACTTTTAAAGAAGTTCTTCTAACATCATTGCGGATAATGTTTTAGAAATGAGGACAACGAATTGATATAGGGGATGAGAAAATGTTTGGGTGTAAGAGTAAACTTGTCAAGATGATCTATGACAGTTTTCCTTTCATCCAATTTCATTAATTGCGAATTACGTTGAGAAATGATGGTGTATTCTTACCATAAAGAACTTTGAACTGTCAATCTTTATGCCATTAGATTTTGTTTTGGCAGTGAGTAATATATAGATCCGACAGGCATGTTAAGGGTGGAATATATACGTTGTTTACTTGAATAAATAACGAAACTTTTACATTCACGATTGATGTGTTTTTGATATCGGCTGTTAAGTGCAGCTGCATAAACTATCGATATGTTTACAGATACTTCCAAACCTAATTTACACGACCAAAAACATTTCACGCGTATTATATTAAATTTAAAATCGTATTCATACTCTTTCGCCGATGATGACAAGGTAATGGCTTTTTTTCGCAATGTAAATTAATATATAATTTATGACAAAAACGCATATTCGGCGGCCATTTTAATATACAAAGTCGTTATTTAAACCGCGTCACATCCGTCCGCACTACGCGACGGTTTCGCAGAATTATTACCGTGTAACGCACTATATCACGTTAAATTTACGACAACCTGAATATGATAGATTTTCAATCCGGACTCCATAATATACGGCGAAAAACGTTCCGATGTCAAAATAGAGAAATAAATAAACTCCTGACAACCAATTAATAACTCGTAAAGTGTCAGTGTTGAGGACAATAAAAAAAACTTTGGCGGGGATAAAAAGGGGCAGAAAAAGGCGATCACAATGGCGGAATGAGGCGAGGAACGCCTGTAAAAAAGCGCCGATATCGTCCATAAATTTGGACGGATTCAAAACAAATCGCCCTTATTCATTACACGTATGACTTATGGCCGCGTGAGGCAGAAATTTATAATGCACTTATATAGAGAACACAAAGAGATCGAATCGTCTCCTCAATGGATGTTAAGGATTTATAAAAACAACTTGTGTTGAACAAAGGACTTGGCGCGCTTCATTAGTCACGTTTCGGCTCCAGCGAGGACCGACGACACAAAAAATTAACGCTGTGTTAATCGACAGTTTAGATATACTTTTTAAGTGTAATAGAGCGTGAATAAAAAGCCATAAACATAACGTATTAGACAGCCGTTAAACAATGATATTTCATTATCCTGTACTCAGGCTATTTAGAAGGGTTCAGCTGCTTTAAATTATACCTTTCTCCCATTATTGTGTTGCAAACTTTTTACTGTGCCACCGCAATCGTAACTCTTCAAGTATCCAGTGTAGTATCTTGAAACCGTTGGGGTGATCAACGGCTTAGTTAAAATACCTTACATTATAAGCACACTGACCCCATTTACTACCCTTGAAGGAAAGAAACAAAACTACCAATTGATGACTCCACGTAAATTGATGATGATGAGGTAAATACATTATAGCTTCTCTGATTTTCTCAGCAAAAACATCAGAACGTAACTTAGTGGAGCAGCCATAATTCACCAATACACCAATCATAAAATATCTTAATTTGTGTTAAATCAAAAGCATCGCAACACTTAAATAAACCACTTACAAAAAGCCAGCCCTAAAACATGCAAATCGAATCAAGCAACTCAAGCATTTTATTATCAGATACCGCATTACGATACCTTCATCAGTATAGGACGGTATGGAGCGGGCGAAGAAATAAATGGCATTTAAAAGTGTGATCCAAGATGTACAAAAAGTTGGGAAAAGGGGAAAAAAAGTCGTACGAAATGATAAATTTCCCTTTGGAAGTGAAAAAGTGAGGTTTTATTTATGACACGCCAGTGTATTGTGGCCTCGACAAAGGTCGTTATCAGATCTTGTTGGGCCATGCATTTAAAATGCACGTTTGGTTGCGCTTTGACGGATGATGCTCCTTTGTGGTCGTAAATTAAGTGAAGAGGTGAATGGAGCGCACTTTGAGGAGGTTTTTGATGGTTTTATCGCTTAGAAGTGACGTAGTTGGTGCCAAAATACAGTTCTCACACAGTTAAGTATAAACCAGTAACATAGATCGCATACCTATTGAAAATAATTTGTTTTAATGTTTTTTTTGGCTGCTTCGATCTCTATTGTATGTAGATAACCTTATCTAATGACAAAGACACCTTACAATAAATGGGGTTAAATTAAGTTACATAAAAAAAGAAAAGTAATTATAACGACTAGTCTACCCATAACTCACACCCACAAGTATAACGTGATTGATTTAAAAGCCGTAGGGCCTTTTAAAGTTACCGCACCGCAACGTTACCTAGGCAACTTTAAGTTAGGCAAGAAGAATTATTCTCCAATCTCTTCCAGACCGACCACAAATCACTGTTCCTTGGAAGTAATTGAAAATACATTACGCAACCAAATTAAAGTGGAAAGTGGTACAAGTTGGGAGGCAGGTGGTGCGACATCCCCACCCGCGGAATGTTTTGGCATAAAATATAGCTTCAATTATTTACGTGAAAGATTTATAGCACTTAGAAAAGTGCGCCGAGAAAAAACTGGGAGCGACCGACGTGTGCACGAAAAGTGTTTTTCTTTGGAAACTTATAATGGGTATGAGTGTAGGGAAAGTTTTTTGAATCTCTTTCCTATGGTAATTTGTTTTGGGTGCGCTTATAAAGATATTAGTGTTTGTTGTACTTTATTCGACATAATAATGTACCTATGTAATAGAATTTCTTGTCTTCATATCCTTTGTCCTAAAACAACTAAAATATTTGTACATTTTACGCACTATTGCAGGCCTTTGATACGTTTGGCAAATGATTTTTGTTTCTGAAATGCCTTATACTGAGCTAAGCCGACTTTAGAACTTTAGAATGGAGTAGGCTTGCGTGTAGCACCGCTACTAAGACTAACACTGTTTTATTAAAAAATAAATGAATAGCGGACACAATACTTTTTTCAAACAAGATAGACAATATTTTAATGTAAAAATGAATTCTTGTGTTTGATGAAAAAACTTATTACTGATATATTTTTTTCTTTTTTCAGCTATTGGGATTGCTGAAAACTTCAAAATGGATTGACATACGATACCGAGGTGTCACGTGGCTTTTCGAACTATGGGTTATAATAATAATAATAATATTTTATGTTATATAGCAGGCAGTCGTCATCGCTTATAAAAGACCCTCAATGCGACTTCACGAAGTCACTTTTTCAAAATCTCTGCCAGGAACACATATCGTGCTAACAAACGCTAATTATAAAACAGTATTCAGGCTTCGCGTCCACTTCTACACATGAACAATTCTTACAAAACTTAAATCCCTTATAGCTGAAAACAAAACAACAAGATTTACAATATTTAAGTATGAAACAGACGACAAACAACGTTAATAAGTATAACATAGTCACATAAAGCTCACGCATGTTTATTTTTCATTTACGAGCGAGTACTGCAAACAGCCAGGGAGTTATTACGTGTCGCGATATAAGAACAAAGTCTATTGCTTCCGTGTGAGGAAGGTAGGATAGAAATGGGGGAAACTTTGAATGGTGGATAGAAAGCGTGGTTATAGATAAGGGGAGAAAAATGTGCGCTGTTTAGCAATACTCTAGCTGATACAGGGCAAACATTATAAATGGTTGGTCTTGTCATCCAGAATTTTGGACTATAATATTTTCTTTTTTTTTCGAAACGCTGAGAATAAGAATAAGTTTCTTGACACAAATCAGATAAACCATTCTTAAAAGGGCTGTGTGCTTTGCCCGCAAATAGAAGCTTCTAACTCAAGTGCACTTCAAACCGTACATACGTTTAAAAAGCACTAAATTAAGTTCTTATTTATGATCGAAATATAAAAATTCATTAAATTGTTTTGAATGTACCTACTTATCTACATTGTTGTGGTAACATTAGTAGCAATTGTATATGCGCATAAAGTGCACAAATAAGTGAAAAACGCATAAAGTGAAATAAAAAAGGTATCATACCGGAAGTATGATACCTTTTATATTTTTGAAACCTTTGTGGAAGAAGAGCTTTTCACCATCAACTCAATTGTTTCGAGTATAAATTGCTTAGCAAAAGATAAAAGTGATCGAATCGCGACCCGTGAAATACTTATTATTGAGTAGTTCCGGTGGCCGTCTGTGGTCTTCATCATCGGTTCCATTTCACCAAATTCTGTTTTCCAGGTACAAATGCATAGGTCTAAGACTTAGTGACATCAAGGATAACTCGAGACAACATTTAAAAAAAAACACGGACAAATAGGTGAACATACTTAGATAAAATACACACAGTCTAACGTGAAACCTCCTTTTTGGAAGCCGGTTTTATTTACCTAAATTAAGCAATACCTAAATTAAGCATAAACAATTAAGTTTCGCTATCGCAAAAAAAAAATATTTTACCTTTTTTTTTTTTTTCACTATGACATTTTCCGGGGCAGCGTATGCACATACAAATAGAAATTAAAAAGGTATAATCATGCTTCCGTAACAGGTATCATGACCTCTCATAAGTATCTCTAAAGCATACAAACAAACATACATAATATTGATTCGATCAAAAAAAGAGCAATACACATAACATCATCCTTATTAACCCACTTTAAAATATAAAACCCACACAAAGACCACGTAATCCAATCTCGAGCAAGATACTAATATTAAATAACATTTTTAACATCCATAATCGGGCCGTCCGTACGTCTGCGTGATAATCTCCAGTAAAAATTTAATTGAACGTAGGAAGTGGGTGCAGATGGGTCGCTTTGTTCCGAGGCTTCTGTTACCTCCGTTTTGTATCGTCGACCTCGGAAATATCATCCCCTACAAGGCTTTTGCCTACCTTTTTTAACGGTTTGTTACACGAAGAATTTCTTAGGAAGATATTGTTTCCAAGGATTTTATGGCTAGAGACGCTTTTGTTCGGTTAATCAAACACCTTTACTGGTGAGTTTTGCGTAAAGCAAATGGGCAATATTGGCCTGTAAAGCGTTTTGAGTTTGTTTTTTAAAGAGGATAAACAACATTTAGAAATATTCTATAGCAAAATGTGCGAAAGAAACGTAAACTTTTTATAGATATAGGTCTTGTTGTACGCTCTCGTAATGTTGAGCATAATCGTAAATGATTAACGACATATATTAAATGTTATAAGCCTTAAATCTACATGAAAATACAACAGAGACATGAAAAGCATGTTTATAGAAGTCTTTAAAAATTCTGACGTTGATTGAACAGTAATAGATGATAGGATATCTTGTGAAGATACCTAAGATAGATAAAAGACCAAAGCTACTAATGGCAAAGATCAAGTTACCGACAATCAAAAACAAGGTACTGATGAAAAGCACGCTAATGACAGCCACGACCAAACTTTTTTATTTATTTTTTATTTTACTGATATTCAAGACTAATGTGACGATGGTAAGGATCACCTGCCTAAATCCACATCTGAAATTAAACGAAATCCAGAAATCAGTCACGAAGCAAACACCACAAATTATCCGGTAACACCACCAATCTTTAACAATTACGATAAGAATCAAAACGCATATTACGTTACCGCGTTTAAATTACAAGCTAAAAGTGTGGAACAACAAAAAACTGTGTTCCTGTGAGCTTTAATATAATTTGTTAATGATAAATAAACTCATAAATAGCGGTTGTGCTCGCGAATCTGTTTACAACAGATCCACATTTAAGATATCTCTCGCTTGCTTTGTTGCTAATCTGCTAACAAGTTTGAAGCGAAAATTTTTAATCCAGCGTTTTGGGGGTTGTGAAGGAAAACGGGTGTGTTGGGTGAGAGATTTTCAGTTCTGTGAGAAATGTTCTTTTCTGGTTTTTCTGCTTTTAATATTGTGCGTTATTATACGTATATACATACTTAAGTCATTATTACCTCGTTGGTCTTTTTCGCAAGCGCAACGGCTGATCATGAGGCCCTAGGTTCAATTCCTGGGCCGGGAAATTTTTAACTAGGTTTTTCTATTACTCATTTTATATTACTCAGTAGAAACCCGGAGTCTTTATTTGTGTTTGGTTGATAGCAGCAGGCTTGCTCCCATTACACTGGACCTAAACGTAACTGGCAACATTTTATTACTATATGTGCTAAAGGTACACCTCTGCTTAATCCGTCGGGGATTACAGGAGTGATGTTAAGGGACATTTAATCATATTTAAAAAATATGAGCATTTTAATATCATTATTTTAATCAGCCCGGTTTTTTAGTATAGGAAACGTTATGAAAAATATCCAGCGTATGTATAATGATGTGGGCGTTGTCTTAAAGATAAGGGGGTCCGTTAAGCAATAAGATCTTACGACGCAGATGACTTTTACAACATAATTTAATTTATGTTAGTGCATTGAATTAATTTGTTTCAGTAGAACAAACAAGGAATTTATCGATAGTCTAATCAGACACAATGTTAGCATATAAATTACGAACTTGTATATTTTATTATTGACCGTTTTATGACGTTTTAAGTATTTCGTATAATTTAATACCGTTCCTAAGAATTTAGCTTTCACAGATGTCAAAGGGATGTGTATTAAAAATATTATTAGTTTGATTACATTCAATGTAGCCGTAGCGGCCACATTGAAGCTAAGTTGAAATCTTGATAGACACCCAACAGTAGATACCTCTCAACATGTTGAGGCTTTTCCTTTAACTCGAGGAATTTCGAAGCTCATCCACATTTCAAATTAGGGATTCCTCCAAGACGAATTGCGGAAGCTTACCAGCCTAGCGCCCTTAAGGAATTATGCTAAGGCACGTACTTGAATGTTTTCACGTAAACCCCCTCTCGTCTCGTCCCAACCCCAAAATATAATATATCCAGCAAACTTTACATATATTTGTACCGTAAATCCTCTTAATATATTGCTCTATTTTTGTTGGTACACTTAAATTTAAGGGGACGCAGCTATTTAATGAATGTTAATGTCAAGTTGCATTTACAATTGTAACGCTCGTGTTTTGTTCCGAACTGTTTTACGTGTTGGAAATAGAGTATACGGTGAGATTTATTTGATTCACAGCATTAGGTTTTTGTTAAAAATGTTGTTAGTATGTACTCTATCGTTTAAACTAGGATAATATCAATTGGTAGAATCCCAAAGTTGAGTAAAGCAGAGTTAATTACCGAGCCACATCATAAGTTACTATCTAAATATTGTAAAAAAACAGTACCAAAAATTGTATGCGTTATATATTTCACACAAAATAATTAAAAACAAACACCATTAATAACCGCAATATACGGCGACTTTTTCAGTACCACAGCCAAAGTCTGTTCTGTATAAAAATTTCAAGAAAAATTGAGATAAACCGCTCTCGGGCAAGACGGATCGCAGACAATTCGTAATGCGAAAATGGCCAGGCTTCGCCGTATTTGACATCGCGGATAAATTGATATTTATAAGTCGAAGGGCCAAGGATATGTTTAAAGGGATTCCCTTTATTGCCGTATCGCGCTGAAGGGAGGTTCCTGTCTTGCCTCAGGTTATTTTGAAATATACCAAGTTAACTTGAAAACGTCGAAGGTATATTTATTGGTCGGGAGCAGGAATTATCGCGGAGGTCGGATGTTGGGGAAGCCATTATTATCCTTTTATTGGTATAATATTTAATTTTGGGCCTTTAGCTAGTCCATAGTGATACTAGGCACATATAAATCGGAAAATTATTTTGTTCAGGATTAGATTGAAGGTAATGAAGGCATTCTGAAGCGCTGGGCTGAGTTTCTTTCGGGTTTTATGTGTCGCAGTACATGGTTCTTTTGTGGTCACTGTTCACGATTTTTAGGTCGTTCGTATTGGGGTAAATTAGTATTTATGGCACATACGAGGATGTATTTAATTGCTTCAATATAAACATCTTCAAGGGACGTTTTTACAAAAGTCAGCATAGTTACAAAGAAGTCTAAGCGACTTGAAACATAAGCTGAAGTCATTACAATGTCAGTCTTTTTACAGTTTTCATTTCCTTCCACTTATTTACATAAGACTCCTTTCTCATCTTATAGTCTTAGGAGTCACATAGGCAGTATAAAGTATTTGTATCTCAGAATTAGTTCATTTATTTATGCGACCGCCCTGTCTCCAGGATAAGATCGGGGTAGTGTTTTGTGTTTGTGTGTAAATCAGGCAACGTTGACGCATGCGCGCGAACACTAGTCCACAACATAAGTTATTGGAGACTTCGCTTGTTTTATTGTGTGCCGGACTTTTTAGGTAATTAATTTGATTTAATTAAGATACGATTTACGGTAGAGAAGTATGGTGGTCTGGTAAGCAAGCAATGCTTAACATGGACACTTCACACCATGACGGAATATTCCAGAAAGTGTATTAGTTATTATTATCACAATCGATTCCATAGATTTCATCAACACAAAAAGGCGTCAGAGATTATACTTGGTCAGCCTCAGTATTATTTTGCAACACCAAAAATCTGAAGTAGGTACTAAATAAGGATTGTCGTTTTTTTCGGAAGTAAAATATTTAAAAAAAGAACATAATACATGAACACATTCTTGTATTTTACCTACAAAAGACTCCACCAAGTACAAACTCAATTTACACATACTTTTTTCTAATTATACATACTAAATGTACTAGTTCTCGCGAAATTCCGGCACTGGGTGGCACGTACAATAAATTATTGTGATCGGCTGCAAGTTTCAGAGGGTCAGAGGTGCTCAGGGCGGGGCGCGGGGCGGCCGGCAATTATCGGGGACGAATGTGTAGAGCGTCTGGAAGAGACATGTGGGATTGAAGACTTAGCTCTAGAACGCGCTTCATATTGAAAACTGGTTACTGGAACTGCTGGTTCATATGGAGAAGGTTAAGCTACTCTTGCCGAGGTCAGTATGTGGATGGGTGACCGTAAGTAACATATCGAGACTCCTCCTTGCCTCGGAAAGCACGAAAAGCCGTTAGTCCTGGCTGTCATTTGTAGATCTTTGACAGTCGTTACGTATGCCCGTGAGTCTGACAACCAGTCTTACCAAGGGTATCGTGTTGCCCAGTAACCAGCTCCATGTAAAATACTGGTATTTTACATGGAGCGGAGAAGCCGACTCCAACATTGTTGGGTAAAGACTAGGCAGATGATGATTGAGAACAGCATATAAGATTTTATAGATGCGGGAATGGAGTTGTTTAAGAATATATTACGTGGAATAAACATTAGAAAACCTGATAAGAACGAGTAGGACCCGCGCCCGACTCGTTCACGACTTGTGGTGACTGTTCGTCTTGCTAGCCATGATATTGTTATTGTTACATTTACAATTAATAATTTACTGATTTAATTTGGATGGCCCTAGTTTATCATTTGTGACTAGTTGCTCACAGCAATGTGCACATAATCCAGCACATGCAAGCGGACACGATCTTTATTCCAGGAGGCTTTACTTTAGAGCCTTATTTTTTAAATGCTCGAATTTAGTAGTCAACGATTTTTTTTGCTATAGTTATTGCAGTATGCAAGCTGTTCCGTGGCACTTATTTTATTTTAATAATTTGATATGTAAATTACTTTACATTATATTATTGTTTAGATTCGAGACATTGATTTCATTTGGTATCTACCTACTTACCAACATCAGCATCAACTGAAAATACTCCAGCAGACAAAAAGAGAAGTCTCTTTTCTGGCCAAAAAACCACATATAACAATGTGAGGTATCCCCGTGGGGAGCACACCTATGATTTCGATATTACGTTCAGCCACGAGCATGCGTTATCATGGACTATGTATGACTAATAGAATACTATATTTTGTATATATTGCCAACTAAAATTGCTTGCTATGTCGCGGGCCACGAATCCACTCTATCGTCATCAGCTACTTGTTTATGGTCGGAGAATAGAATAGAAGACTCTTTACTGTACACCATGAAAACTTACAAATAATGAGTTTAAGAACTGCCTTAAGTTCTTATCCCAAGTCACAGCACATCATTAGCCTCTTCCCATCCGTACCCCATCCAGTCTTCGGACCTCTTTGCTCCAGTAGCGTCACCCGCACACAGTAGATAAAGTAAAGGCCCGGGGCAACGTCACCCCGCGTGATTTATGCACCAACCCTTATCCAAGATTACGATGACCGCGATCCACTTGTATAGCTTTAGACTCGCAACATCAGTGTTTGTAATTAAGTGGAGTGCGTGTGTCATGAGAACAATGCAAGAGTTATTTCTTTGGATTTAGAGAGGATTTAAGTTATACAAGAATTACTCTTAAGGTTTACTGAGGATATAAGTACTGGTAGTTATAAATGTGTGTAATTTGACGACACGGTTGGCGCAGTGGCTAAGCGATTGGCTGCTGCGCTGCGTGTCGCGGGTTCGATCCCCGCACGGAACAAATATTTGTATGGCCTACAGGTAGTTGCTCCGGGTCTGGCTGTTTGTGTATGTGAGTTTAAATGTTTGTAAACGCACCCACGATACAGGAGAAATTCCTAGTGTGGGGCAACGTTTTTTCAAAAAAAATAAAAAATGTATACCACTGATGACCTGGTTGAGACTCGCGCAGACCAGAGTAGCAGTGGTTGGAACAATGCTGTTATTGATGATGTTATTGATTTGTCAGTCGTTGACATATCCGTTTAGTTACTTAGTGCTTTATGGCTCCTCGTCTTATCATCGTTTCAGCCGATAGACGTCCGCTGATGGAGACAGGTCTCCTCAAAGCGTCACTGCATCTAGCCAACCCCCGCGTCATGCACGCCTCTTCAGGTCGTAGGTCTTCCGATACGCAGTCGCCGCTCTAGAACCGTTTGGTCTCATCAGTCGTCTGTTCTGTTCACTTAGAATTTGGCAATTCTTCGGGCAATAGCGGTTTCCTTAATTCCCTTCAGGATCTCTACGTTTTTATTGGCTTGTGCTGATTTACTCTGGATAGTATGATTAAGTTACAAAATAGTAACAGTTGTTCTTCGTGTCTCAACGTGTTCTCTGAATTGTATTGGGATAACCATCAGAAAGAAGTATCTACTTAAAGTCTTATAAACACAGACCTAACATACCTAGTCATATTTGTTAAATGTGAAATTATTAATGACGTTACCATTCAAACCTCACATAAATATCCGAACCCCAGATATCGTGTCATCAATACAAATTAAAAATGAAACAACGGTAAACTTTTCCCGACTTTCAATTCAAAACAAGATTTATATGTTTGTATTTGATTATAGAGATCCGTAGGTATAAATTTACGAGTGTTGAGTGTTCAAAGGGTGTGTATTTATTAAAATGCTAATTTGGGCTCTCCTCCGCGGCTTTAGATACTTCGCTATCGGTACTGCGCACGCTTTGTGTGCCACCTCCAGATTTATGCCATACGGTTGAGGGAAACTAGTGGTACTCGATCCGGTTTGGGTTCTTAGGGTGATGTGATACTCACCTGTGAAGAAAGTGAGAAACATGTGGTAGAATATCATGATGTGTTGAAATACATGTGTTTGAATCAGCTTGACGTCTAGTGCAATAAATTAACGAGCTACTGTAGTTAGTGACAATCAGTGCTGTTTCATGGGTATTTCATAGCCCACATGAAGATGTTGACTTTCTTTTTAATATTTTTGATCAGCTAACGTTAAATTGAGCCTCATTCTAAAGCCAATAGTAGCCACACATGATAAATAGCTCCCGAGTTAGGGCAGGCGTACACTCGACCATTGGTTACGCAAAATTCAATCATGGTAGATTAGAGTCCCCTTAATATTTTAATGCCTGACCACCGTCCGCTAACGGGGAATCGATCCGCTCACCCTCCAAAACAAAATATATATTTTATAACAATATATCTCATCTAGCCTAATTGGGGTCGCTTAATATGGCTTACCGACGTAAGTACATAATTTATTTCCTTCTCCGTTAAGAGTTATGTGCTGTAGGTGTATTATAAATGTACTTTATATAAAGGTGTGATTGTAATTTGAACTCCTGGATACTTGTATGTGTCTGTGGGAATTATATTGTGTAGGTGGGCTGTGAAAGTTGGCAGTTCATTTTTTTAATATATTAAGTTTCTTTTTATTTGTTTCAGGACGGAGGGTTTTTTAGTCTATGTAGTATACTAGCAAGACATTTGTCATAAGATTTCGAGGTTCACTAGGCGGCCTATGCCTACAGATTGAGAGTGCAATGCTTTATATGGCTTAGTATGTATTAAATTACGTCTCATCCCTAGCACTGAAACGATAAATATCTTTTCGGAATAGCATTGAGGGCCCTTACCTTAGTTTATGCCGCGGGAGCAATATATACCCAGATTGTTGTAAAATACAGATTTACTAAATAAACTCGCTCAAACTTTTATCCTAACTCGAAATGGTCAATAACGTTGTGCAATTCGCACTAAATTAATTTTAGATTTAGTTATCTTTAGTTCCTAGAGTGATAGATTTAAAAAAAATTACCCTGTACTTTAAACATGGTTTATAGTACAGGGTATTTTTTTTTAAATCTATCACTATATTAAAATCTATCTCTGTAAGACATTAAAAAATACAACAATTCCTGTTACTAATACTAAATAAGCTTCAATAGGCCCAATAGTAGAAAATTTAACAAATTGTGCCTAAGTAACACATGCAGCAACTAAATCACGCACATTCAAATCAGTTAACACAATAATCTATGCAGTTTTCACGTAAAAGCAATCAAAGACAAATACAAGACCGCATCGACCGCACACAATCGAAGCAAGCGATCTCTACGCCTTTACACTGACATTAACAATACAATTAAAAAGTCCATCAATACGACATACCAGCAAAACACACCAACACAAACCAAAATCAACTTTAACACTGATGAAATAGGAGATACAGGAGATGCAATTATAAATTTGCAACTCAAATGTCCCTGAGGCGACGCACGCGAACAACCAGCATCTCAATAAGTGAATAAAAAAAACAAAAAGCAAAGTTAAACTTCGTTTAACATGCAAATTTGAGAGTCGCCACGACAGAATGAGCGTCGATACTTAATTACTACTTTAATCGTTCAATCTAGATGGTGGGTGTATGTTGGGGATGCCACATGTCGATATATAGAAGGGAATATTTCGGTTGAAGTTGAGGCTTATCCGTTCATTGTGAGTAAATTGTCAGTTAGATTTTAGTGTGGTTCTGGAAACCTAAAAGTTAATGATATTAGGTCTTTACCTATGAAATTGCCGTTCTGCAGTACTGGCCATTTCAAATCAAAATATTTTTTGTTTGGCTAAGAATTCTAATTTCAAATTAATTTTATTTTAAAAACATGGATTTTTTTTTCCAAAAGTAGTCATTTGTTTATTGATTAGTGTTACATTTTCATCGCATTTAAATCTTTTTCGTCATCATGGATACGTTAAAAATTCGAATAATTATGGAATATGAGTACCGTCGTGGCAGCAACGCGGCACAAGCGGCACGCAACATCAACGACGTTTACGGAGCTAACACTACAAACCAACGCACTACCTGTTATTGGTTTGCTCGCTTCCGTTCTGGAAATTTCGACCTGAAAAATGAACCTCGCGGTCGTCCGAAGACTTTGGTCGACAATGACGAATTAAAGGCGATTGTGGAAGCTGATGATACACAATCTACGGCTGAATTAGCAGCAGCTTTCGACGTTAGCGTCAAAACAATATTGGTCCATTTGCGTCAAATTGGCAAGGTAAAAAAGCTTGACAAATGGGTGCCCCACGAACTCAATGATCGCCAGCGCAAAGTACGCGTCGAGACGTGCCTTGCACTGCTCAACAGACACACAAATGAAGGAATTTTGAACCGCATTGTTACCTGCGATGAAAAATGGATTCTGTTTGATAACCGCAAGCGCTCAGCAAGTTGGTTGGATCCTGGTTCAGCACCTAAACAATGCCCTAAACGAAAACTTGCCCCAAGAAAAGTGATGGTCACTGTTTGGTGGTCTAGCGCCGGTGTGATTCAACACAGCTTCTTACCAAACGGGGTGAGCATTACTGCAGATTTGTACTGTGAAGAATTGAACACAATGATGGAGAAGCTGGCACATCTCCAACCAGCATTGGTCAATCGCTCGTCTCCGCTGCTCCTGCACGACAACGCGCGACCTCATACTGCACAGCAGACGGTCTCCAAGTTGCAAGAACTGGGGTTGGAAGCTCTCCGTCATCCGCCCTACTCACCAGACCTTGCGCCTACAGACTACTACTTTTTCCAGAATTTGGATAACTTCTTGGCGGGAAAAAAATTCAATACCCGAGAGGCAGTACAAAATGCCTTTGAAGAATTTGTTGCCTCCCGTCCAGCTGATTTCTTTAAGAAGGGCATCAATAAACTGCCACTGCGTTGGCAAAGATGCATTGATTGCATGGGTGATTACTTCGATTAATACAAATAAAAAATACATGAAAAAAATTCATTTAAATTTTTTCATACAAAACGGCAATTTCATAGGTAAAGACCTATTATTAGAAAGAAGTGTAACTGTAGATGAAAAACAACAGATCCAATTATATAAATTGAACTCCAAATAATAAGATAGGTAACAGAGACTAAAAAATACCTAAAGGACAAGACCATTCTTAGTATTTACGTAGTTGTAAATAGTAAGAATGATCTTGTAATAAACAATTAGAATGATCTTGTAATAATATACTGATCTTTCACATGTATCGAACGAACATTTGTCCACAATGTTTTTTATTCTACCTGCAAAACATATAATCGATGCCTAATTTTTGTAATACCCCCAACTTTATTTGATATTTTTAAGTATTTAGTTTTAATATTCTCATGTAAGTGAATAGTGTAATTCTTATGAGAATAAATGATCTCAAACCTCATTTTGTATAAAACAGTATAAACTATTAATCTATTCCTTATAACGTTGATCAAGGTGAAGTGAGGTGAGGCTGAGTTGAGGCTTTATGTAAAAGATAAGACTCTTTGATTTGATAGACTTTGGTCTTTTAGTCGTCTCCAGAGAGGTTTATTATCCCCCTCGCTTCTGTATTCTGGCAGCCCTACTACAAATTCGGTTGAGGCAGCGATCCAGAGTTGTTCGCTGTCATGCGTTCAGTACACCAGTAGCCAACCCCAAGTAACTTTTGTACTGTAGGCCCGCACTTCAGTAGTATCTAAACCAGTAAAAGTTGGCCTCGCATTCTATTGACACTCCATACTGCGTTAGGTCAGGTCAAAATCTCATAATATCTCAGTAATACTTCTGACAAGCAGCTGTGCTGCTTTACCTGTATTTATAGCAAGCTTTTTTTGAAGCTGTAGAACTTCAATAAACAACGTGACTCCACGTAAAGAATGGTACTGGTATTTAGCGGCATGTATTTTGACTAGAAGCTGACCCCAACATACTTGGAAAAAGGTTAAGCAAAGGATAAAACGTTCAATGATGAATGTACATATACTGTTACTAAATAGTTTTCATCTAGTGATATTTTTTTGGAAAGTTTATTAAGAAAATAAATGTTTTACTCAGAATACTTTAGATGCAAGTCGATAATAATCGATGCTGGCAGTTCCTTTCAGTTATGTTTACAATTACACATGTCAATCATCTGATATTAAAGTGTTCTGTTTTAATAAAGTAAGACAAATTGGATATTTAACACAGGCACACAACACTAAGCTAAGGTAAATAAAGAGAAAAAAAAACATGCCTAGAAAACTAATTGTGTGACAGTTACACAAACATTTGATAGACTTTTGACGTAACTCCGCTATAAATCAAATTCTCCTCTCCTTCCATTAGACACATATTTACTATTTTTTTAAATTTCACTATCACCATCTACAGCTTAAACCCCAAAATCCTTTTCAGAAAGAACTCCACAACATTTAACGTTTAAAAATAGTAATTCAGATGAAATCGCGTCGTCTTCTACTTTAGTTCCATGTTTTTGCGAACCGCGAAATCGCGTGAGAGTGCGTTGCGACGTTTATCAGATTTGTACAAACATGTTACAAGACTACCGTGTTACAAATAAACACACACTTGTGCGTTTGATTTACTGGGTAGGTATTTCAAGTGCGTGTATGTGGGATGAGTAAGCTTTTTGTGGAGTTTGAATCGGATCGAATCATTGGGTACGTTAGGTTGGTACTTGTGTTTCAATATAATAAAGACAAAACACTATCTAAAACTTCTGAAGTTGTTGATTAGAATTTGTGTTTAGTTTAGTATACTTGTATCTACTAATAACTGATGTGTCATGATGGTTAGTGGGGTTGCTCATGTCTTGTCTCATTCATGACTGTGGCTTAAAATCTGGGTAGGTAGGTACCAGCGTGCCTTTTCAGTTCAAGTTCCTTTAAGTTCTATCTTAGACATCACTGACATCGGGGAAGGAAATCAATGTGTGTGGAATCATTGAGGAAATCTGCACTATTAATTAATCAATATAAGTCAGAAATTGCCAACCTGCGATGGACAAGAGTGTTGATTGATGTTGATGCCTTATTCGTTAGTAGTGCCTACTTAGTTTTTATTATGTAAAACAGTTGTTTAAGTGTTAATATTCTATTCTTATTTGTGTAATAATATATTACTAGCGTTTCATTTTCAAGCTCAGAAAGGTCTCTTCTGCGCCAGTTGATTTCTTAAAAGGACAAATAGAAATTACTTGATATGATGAAATTATATTTATATCTGTAAGTACCTAGATCTTTTCCAGACACTTTTACACGTCAATGTAGCTTACTTTACAATCTTTACTACATACATTCATACAAACACAATCTCATGCCTTTTTCTATGGGAGTAGACAGAAACTACAGAACACCATCCGCTACGATCCTTACATACTCCTTTTGCTTTGTTTACTTTCATAAATCAGCTCATACACACACTTCGGTTACGAATACTATGCGCCTGACCTTTCTGAAGAACATCACCAGTAAGGTCAGTGTTTATCCTTCTAGGACGTCCCTGCAGGCGTTTCCACTCACATCTGCCTTATAAATATTTTTTGTTAGTCTAGTCTTTCATTCACCCTATCAACGTGATAAAACCTTAGCTTAACTTTGTAACGGTATTAAAAAGTCACCTTCATGGTTCACGGATTCTCCATGTTAAAATCCCTATTATTCCAAACTAACATAAATACGATACCCTGGGCCTGCAGCATTAACTCATATTCAGGTAACTTTTGCCAAATTCACCGTACGACAAAATTTATCTAAGAACACATCCGAACTGTGACAAAAGTAGTTTGCACATAAACAATAACACGTGATTAATGTAGCAGGATCGATTTATTGTTCATATTTGTAGTTTTATTGCAAGTCGCCCGTGCCTGGGAGGAGATTTACTCCCAACGCAATTCGTTGGTGCGTTTGCGTTGTGCAATTGTTTGATTTTTTGGTGTGTGTTCTTGGTGTTGTTGTTGCAACTGTTTAATGGTGATTGTAGTTATAGTCGTATTAATTATTGTAGTCTTTGGGTTTTAAGAAAGTTTTGTTATTTTTTTTTAACATCATTTGTAACATCACGCCTTTATTGATGGAAGGGTAAGGCAGTGGTGCACCTTTAGAACACCCATATTTCGGCAAATATGTTTAAGAAGATAAGTTCCTTGTAAGTGGGCACAAATCCAGATTTAGATCCTCTACTGAGAAATGCCTTAAGTTACGGTAGAGAGACTGTCAAAAAAAAAGTTTGGTTATGGGATAGTAGAACAACTTCTGTTATTATTTGTTGTTCTATCAAAATAAATTATATAACAGGTCCAACGTAAACATACCTAATAATATCGAAGTTCATATTTATTCATGGTCTTTGATTTACGCCCAAAATTTTCAACTCATAATATAAACCACAAATAAACTTTCGCAGAATATACAACGTGTACCTCTGTAACAGAACATCCCAACAATTATTTTGTCTACCGAAAGAGTCTTGCTAACTCGTGTACCTATACGGTGCCGAACTGAAAATAATCAAAACTTTGCTCATAAAAATCCAAAACAAAAATGCATTATTCATACTCGCCACTCCGCGTAACACATGACCAGTATACACAGATCCTCACATTCTCCCTTCAAAACAAGAACACAAACGGAAAGACTCAATTTCAGGGAAAGTCGCGGTTCATCTGAATCTGGCCGAGGATACAACTCGAGCGGACATCCCGAGCAAAGTATGAAACTGTCTGAAAATACATAAATATTGTATTTAGGGGACTCGTATTAGACGCGAAGTATTATGGTAGATTTGATTTGTTGCAACTATAATATTCATTCGTATAAAATACTGCCACACAAAACAAACTTTCATTCAAGAAGAAACTCCAGAATTTTTCGTCTTGGAATTATAAGCTTAACCATAGGCAATGAAAATATACCTCTTGTGCCAACTGCCCTAGATCAAACGCTGCCAAAGTGAAAATATTATATATCTTTAAAATGAACACTCCATAAACATTTAAATTCCAAGGTTTTTATATTGTGGGTAAACAAATTAATCTTGACAGAAATGAAAACACATTTCTTAACTAAATGTCAGCACCCTTCTGGTACATTGCCAGGCTTCCCAATGCCGAAGGGTCAAATGAACTTCTATTTCATTTACGAATAAACTGGAGAATACCTATTTTTAATCAACGAAAATAAGGAGGAGGTTCTCAATGAAGGAGCTTCTTGATCCAAATTAGATCATTATTTGTTGACTGAGTACTTACCTTAACGTTTGAAAAAAGAAACTTAATCTTGAGTGTAGAAAATACGGGATGATTGATTATCAGCTGTTTTTTTATAGGTAAGGTGATGAGCAGTTAATTCTGCTAATATCATCTAATTGAAACGTCCTGATTGTGACAGGATTCAATTAGTTAAATAAAACTTTAGTAAAGTCAACATCACTCAATCCAAAAAAATTAAGTCTACTAGTATCTGGCTGTCATCGTCTCTTAAGTATTCATGTCAACAGATGTAGATATCTACTATCTAGTGCAGTGCCTACCGGTGGTAGCTGCAACTCAAATTGCATGGCTTAATAGTAATTTAATGCAGGAATTTCCTTTATGCGATGACCGCTATCTTAAAGCTTTGCCAACTGACCAAATGAGAGATTCTTGAATTTTGTATTAAATCGTTTATAAGGAGATTCATAGTTTCTTTTGGTATTTTTAGTATTGCTGAAATATGTACTTCTCAAAACAAGCCACGTAGCATTGGGCGCTGGTTTACATTGCTACAAGGTATTTTATTTATTTATTTATTTTGTTCACCAACAATTGTTTACACAGGTTCTATGCTAAAGGTAGCATTCGAATGTATGTATGCAATAGTGCAACAATCACTTACAGGCAAACTCCGCATGCATAAAGAAGTTGTACCAAAATTTTAAAAATTAAGTAGGTATTAATCAATTTTTAAATTATTTAGGTATCTTAAAGTGTAAATAATGAACACATCGATCCAGAAATGCAACAATAATAGGTAAGGTACATGTTGTAAGTTCTACGTGGATGCTAATTGGTATAGCTGACGAAGACATAAGCCTCGACAACAGCAGCTGCCAGTCTTTGTAGCTGACCATAAGCTGCCTGGCGATAAAATATCTTAGGAAAGAAAAATATTTATTTCGGACACGCACAGGAAAAGCGAATGACAAAAAGTCTTGCTCTTGACTGCTCAGAGGTAGAAACTAAACCGTTTTGGTTCTCTGCACTTCTTCTCCATATAAACTTTACTAAATATAATAAGTCTCACACACCTCCATGTGCTTGATATTCTTAAAAAAGTTTTCGCTTCATGTATTAATATATATGTAGATAAAAAGGATCTTTGCGAAGCCAAAAGCGCACCTATCTCAGCATTATACTGCGATATTTGAAAAAAATCTTCATTTTTTTAAACGTTGCCACTAGGATTTTCTTCTGTATCATAGGTGCGTTAACAAACATTTGAACTCACATACACAAACTGCCAGACCCGCAACAACTACTTGAAGTCGCGACACGCACCGCATCAGCTGGTCGCTCAACCACAGCGCCAACAGCGCCGTCGTTTGATAGCCTATGACCTTTTTCAAGAATGAGGCTATCAAATGTAAAAAGATTCTAATTTCATATATCAGTATGTTTCAGCAAAGAAATGATTTAATTATGATTATTTTATTTATTGGATAGTCACAGCAAGTCTATCTAAAATCTACCCTATTTATCTCCATGAAGAATATTCCTTATATATTCCTCAAGATAAATCTGTGCTTACTAATGCAAATACCTAAGTAAGATTGAATGTTTGTTATTTGTAACAAATGATTCGTTTGGAAAGTGCAAACCCGATATTCTAGTCGTCCGCTGGCGTCTGCATTGCCGTTCTTGGCTTAGATTTATTCGAACTCTATCAAAGAAAAAGTTGTAGCTCCCTGGCAACCCGCTAGGCGCCGTGACATCCCCCTCTGAGAGTAAGAGAGCTTACACACTATAGGCACACCTACGATGATTTAAGTAGTGCGGAAATACGGAAAATATTATAGTGTAGGTCGGTGGTAAAACTAGGAACAATCTTGTCATTATTACGGGAGTTAGTCGAACAAATATTTTTACAAAGTGATTTCAGATTTTTTTGTCAAAAGCCAATTAGAAAGAGGTAAGGTAGTAAGAAAAAATCTATATTTGTCACAGACCTACCTAAGTGCATGTGTAAAATAATAACTTAGTGCTAGGAATTTCTAATGAAAGTTTAGATGTTTATCTTAAACTATAGTGGTGAAGATAAAACTAATTACTCCTACGAGTTATTAGTTCTATCTTCTTCAAGGAAGGAAAGATTATGAAGATGGAACATCTACATGTTCCATCTTCATAATCTTTCCTTCCTTATGTTTTTATTAGGCTGTTTATTTATTCATTATGTATGTAAAATATTTGGAGGTACACAGATGGATACAATGGTTCTGTCCATGGGCCTTCCCTATATATCTACAGTCGTAAACTATCTAAAAATGGCGCTTCATTGATAAACGCGAAATGTCATTGTCATCATTTTATTACGCTACCTTATCAAGAGTTCGTTTGAAAATCAGACAGGAAAAATAAGGATGTCAATGTACTCCTCCGCATCGCTGTCATCTGGAAACGTGCCCAAAAGACTGGTAGCATTGCCACGTTGGATGGCAATACTAATTCTTTGGGCAAAGAATGAGCCAGCCCTCTAGTCACGCGAAGTGTCAATCAGACGTCGAGAAATTTCTTTGTAAAGAAGACGTGTACTCGGACCCCACGACCCGAGCGTTTCAACCCCAAACGGCTCAAAGCTGTAGCTACCAATAAGGTTACTTGCGCCGTTTGTGGGTCTCGGAGCGGACGCTGAGACCCTCAAACACACACAAACCACAGCACACCACACCACAGCACACCACACCACACCACACCACACCACACCACACCACACCACACCACACCACACCACACCACACCACACCACACCACACCACACCACACCACACCACACCACACCACACCACACCACACCACACCACACCACACCACACCACACCACACCACACCACCACACACCACAGCAGGCTGTGCTTGAAACATGAGATGGCGTAAGGGTATCGACACAGGATATGAATACTGTTGCTGTACCGGGAAATTACTATTTTACTTTTTTACTTTCATACTAGCTGTGCCCACGACTTTGTCATGGTTTTTATTTTATTACGTAGAAGATTTTTTTTAATTAAGATAGCCTAAGCTACTTCTTATCGCTTCATCTGCCAACGAAACTTTCGTCAAATTGGGTCCTGCTATTTCTGAGATCTCCTCAAACAAACAGACAGACAAAAATAAGTTTTTTGGTATCATTGAAATTTTCCACAACACCTCTATCAAATATCATTATAATTTAGTCAATGTATACAAAAACTGGACAAATTAAATACTCAAACCGCCCTCGAGAACCATTCTATCCATTGGTGAGAAAAGCATGAAAATCGGTGCAGTAGTTTTTTAGTTAATCGCGAACAGACAGACTGACGCGGCGAAGGACTTTGTTTTATAATATGTAGTGGTTATGTACGAAACGAGTAGGTACTGACAATCAATTTTCAAACTTTTCGAATTTACGTAGGTGTGGGTATATTATAAAAAGACGGCGTGCGAAATGAGTAGGTGATATTCAATTTTCAAACATTTCGAATTTACGTCACGCGTAGGTATATTGTAAAAAGACCGCGTGCGAAATGAGTAGGTGACATTCTATTTTGAAAATGTTCGAATTTACGTCACGCGTAGGTATATTGTAACAAGACCGCGTGCGAAATGAGTAGGTGACATTCTATTTTGAAAATGTTCGAACTTACGTCACGCGTAGGTATATTGTAAAAAGACCGCGTGCGAAATGAGTAGGTGATATTCAATTTTCAAACATTTCGAATTTACGTCACGCGTAGTTATATTGTAAAAAGACGGTGTGCGAAATGAGTCGGTGATATTCAATTTTCAAACATTTCGAATTTACGTCACGCGTAGGTATATTGTAAAAAGACGGTGTGCGAAATGAGTCGGTGATATTCAATTTTCAAACTGTTCGAATTTACGTCACACATATTTTGAAAAAAAGACGGTTACTTCTTCACATAGGGAAAGACTGTACGCTTATAGAAATGTTTAAAACTAATAAGGATAGTGTGAAGCCCCCTCCACACGTAGTCTTGGTCGTATTCTGGCATGCAGGCAGCTGTTTAATACACTGTCAATTGCAACGTAGCTATTTGTCGATTTAAGTGCCTCGCCCGTACATCTCCCCTGAAATATACACTGTTGCAGTGTTCAAACCACTTTCAGGATATTTGAGTTTGATAGAGAACTACTCGTAGGAAGGCGATTCATAATTTTAATAGAAGAAAGAATTATCGTTTTTGTAGGGGTTAAATATTTCTAGAACATTTTGTCAGTTATAGTGTACATATTGAGCGTAGTTGAGGAATAATAGCCGCCGATCTTCAAGGTTAAGCAACGCTTGCCGAGGTCGGTCAGTGGATGGGTGCCCATCCATTACATACTGAGACCTCTCCGTACAAGTAATCTTACAAAGGAGTATCGTGTTACCCAGTAACTGGGTTGTGGAGGTCAGATAGGCAGTGGCTCGATCTAAAATACTGGTATTTAGCTGAATTTGGTAAGACTGGAGGTCGACCCCAACATAGTTGGGAAAAGGATAGGCAGATGATGAAAATGTACATAATGAAACGTGTTCCAAAAGTTGTTTCTAAAACAGTTGCCAACATTCAGTACATCTTTCAGTATAAAAACAAAGGATAAAAATTAACAAAATTAAGGTTTTTAATTATTTTCCAACCTCATCACTAAACAAGCGTGTTAATATTTTAGTGGGAACACATTCATCTCCATAATGTAACCCGGCTTTAGGTAAGACCGGATTTACCCAATCCACGATTCAAATTTTTGTTATTAAATTAATATAAGAAATATAAACAGGTAGCGCAACTGACTATCTCATTAGGAATGAAACTACTTGAATTTGGATTCCACAGCTATAAGTAGTTGCCGGCATTTAACTTGAGCTTTTTGCTGAGTGGTGGGGGTTGGTGTGCGCCTCGTATTGTGTCAGGAGTGACTTCCAATATCGCTTAAAGTGATTAAGGATCAGCGCTCAAGATAAAAGCCAGCGCAAGTGTACTCAACATGATTTTTCAGTGTTCTGCATTGAACACATTTTAGGCAAGGAGGTCTTTATTAGTGCAATAAAGTGTATTTCTGCATCACAATCCTTAAATACTTTCATGAAAGATGTATGTGGCAGTTATTTCAATGAATAATGAATGTTTACCTAATCGTCAGTTTTTAATCGGACCGTGGATTCGGTAAACATGTTTACGTTCTATATTCTGGCTATATTTTTATTTTCCCGACGAGGTATTCCCGTTGCTATGTAGCTTAGCCAGCATGATGATATGTAAGATTACTAGATGTGACTGCGTGGCGAGTCTCTGTAAATACCTAGATACCTCATATAATCAGAGAAGGTGTGATTGTAATGACTGAAAACCTCTTAAGGGGCACACCCTTAAGAGGTTTTCAGTCAGTTCTTTTCAAAGAAAAAAAATCAGGTGCTTACACTTTGTGTGTACACTTTGTTAAGATTGTTATAATGGAGTAGTTGTTATTTTTTTGGTTGGTATCACTGTAAAATTCGTGGTATATTGTTGAATACAAGGACTTTTTAAGAGGTGTTCAGTAATCTTTATTACTCTTTCAAGATACCTCAAATCTGAAACGATATCAGAATATCCTTCTTTTCCTTCTCAATCCTTGAATAATTTAAGAAATTTTCAAATAATTGCAAATGTAATTAAATATTGGATAAAGTAATAAAGGCTCCACGTGTTTTGATATCTATAGATAGATAGATATACATAACTAATATGAATACAAACAGTGTCAACATTTTCATTCCACTACAACTAACCACACTCAATTGTATAACCCAACTCCGCCCTAGCCGCATCCAGTAGATCTGTACGGCGCACGAGTGGCGACCGGTCGACGTATTTCAGCCGTTTCTCTCCCGGAATATATTCGTTTTTGGTCGCTCTTTTCATGAGCTCGCTGAATGTAGCCTGGTCTATTCATCCTGTGGCCCCGGCGACGGATTTTTATGGGGGTTTAACGCGAATTATATTTGCTTCAACTGTGTTTCGAATAAATAGCCGTGAATCTATAGCTTGATAAGTGTGGGTCTTCTTTTGTTTTTCGTGTAATTATTGTTGTTGTATGGAAATGGATAAAGAATTGGTTCTGATGTTTTGTGTGTGTTTCTCTACTTTTAAGAGTGCTTATTTCCCAATAATAATTTAAAAGTTTCAAATAAAGATATCTCTCTAGATTTATTTGAAGAATTTTAATTATTCAAATATAAACTAAGTCGATGTCTTCGCATATTATTGAACGTATAGAATCATCGTTTCCAGTTATATTTAACAAACCCGTTTGAAAATAATCAAGTAAAAATATAAAACTGTAAACGAACACATATTTACATAATAATCGTGAAAAGAAACGACTACCCTACCAACAATCAATAAATGCACAAAACTTTCTGTTTGCCTCAACAACCACAAGCAAACATCTGCCTAAGCACATCATTAAACAATTACCCACAATACTTGGTCCTTGCGACCGCAGTATTTCGGTAACTTGGCAAATAAGTCTAGCACTTAGTTGCGAGACGAGGTGGTTTCTTTACTGCACTTTAATGTCTTGCCCTGACCACCTAACCTGCGGTCCCAACACCATTGCTATTACTGGGAATCGTCTTAGTTTCGCGTTTGGTGGTGCAGTTTACCATACGTAGGTATTATTTTGGTAACATGTTTAAAGCTTAGGACTTAAACGCGTGCCTAAGTTTTGCCAATAAATGTATACTTCAACTTTTCGTAAAACTGAAGAGATTTTTTGATTTTTTGCTTGAACGCGCTATATCTTAAACTATCCGTTGGATTTGGACATTATTTTTGCATATGATATCCCAGTTATCGAGGAAGTCCGTAGGATATTGAACATCACGCTCCAATCCTTAGGACCTGGCGAAACATGGAGGCACAGATAGTCTAAAATAGAAACTGATGGATTTTCTAAACCAGTTTACATTATGAATTTGGAAAAGGATAAAGTTGTAATACAAGTTCATACGGGCCTAGTTTTCGTTGTGTTTGCGTATAATTCTCATATTTGATAATATGACCTCTTCATCTCTCGTGGGGTGATTGCGGAACCTTAGAAAAGAAAACCTGATTTTCGCAGTTTGATTTTATCAGTGTATTACAAAGAGACGCCGCTACTGAAAAAGAGATGGGGTTTCCAAGGACCACCAAGTAACCCGCACTTTATCAGAACAAAAACACGCTCATCTCTTACATTTTTTACCAGCATTAAACAAAAATCCTTCTAGTTACCTACAACAAAACCTCCGTAAGTAATCCAGAAATTTATAAGCATTTGGGCGAATAATTTACAACGCTAGGATTTTCGCGTATCGCTAAAATGTAATTGCCAATATTTAACAGAAGCGCTACGCAATATTTCCAAAGTAAAATCCGTATGTAGCTCAGAATTGCCTTCGACTGACACAGCCAACACATTATTGAGACCCCTTTAGCGGGCATTAAGTATTCAGTCCTTATTTTTGTTTCGTCATTTATTACAAATAGCTGGAGAGCTTTATTAAGATTCTTAGTAGGTACTAGGGTAGCATAATAATTTATTGTGCATTGCGACCGGGCCAACTTGACAGCGATTATTTTCTATAGTAAATTGTTGCTAATGGCCTAGTTATTTTACCTGATGGTGAATAAAGTTCACCTTTGACGTCTGATGTGGCAGAATCTAGAGAAATCTTATTTTGAAATTTAAAGTTATATGTATGTTAGGCTAAATAATAACGGCTCCACTGGTTAATCGTAGGCTAAAGCTGTGCTTGCCGTTGTCGGTCCGTGGATGGGTGACCATCCATTCCATGGTCCCTCCTGCAATTTGTGGATCTCTGCCAGTCATGAGTCGGTAGTCAGAAGCCGGAAACTCTGAGCCAGAATTATCAAAGGGTATTGCTAAGAAATTGGATAGTAGAGAAAACTCTGGGCAGATTTTGTGTGCATATACCTACAAATGATGTGTGTACCTACGTACCTAATTTGGCTATATTAATATAAATAAGATACCTATTATTAAATACATATATATTTTCCAAGACAGTAGTTTGTTTAAATAATACTGAACTTTCGGTAACCAAAAATATTTCTTGGATCGGATTCTCGGACAAAAGGACCAATACTGTAAAGTATACTTTGCTTCTAACTTAAAAGTATACTTACATAACAGTTACCACAAGTAGGTGCTAATTCTATCTACCTTATTTAATAGGCAAAGACATTCAATGGACAGCGAAGTAAATAAATAAAAGATAAACTTCATTTAACACCCATTCCCGTCGGCAAAATTTCTTTTGCAAAACCACTTTCAAACTCACTACGCCACGATTGTTAATTTATGAGCCATAGAAAATAAGTCCATTATATGGTAAATTAATGACTTCTTATGTCCATTCTATTGCATATAAACAGCTCAGCTAAAAGTTATAGACGAATAGTAATTCGGTGTTGTTAACCGTCAATCGTTTGCCTGGTGCTTTTGAGCAAATGATCATTAATATTGTGTGGTTGGAAACACAACTGTCAACTAAAGGTGTGAAATCCTAAGCTGACCAGAGTCTTTATTCTACCTAATAGGTGTCCATCAAGCTGAAAGTTACTACCTCCGGAAACCTCCGTCGTTGTGTTTATGCCTGTAGAAACACATAGAAAAAAAGAAAGAAAAAACATTTATTTAGCACAGACTCAGGCACACAATGACAATAATCAATATCGAAAACAAAAAACATACGTATGCCAGACATCTAGTGTCTAACGCTGCTTTAAACTGGACCTGTATATCGTAATAATAATACCAGATTGTTACTCTCCCACTCACTCCGTCAGAGGCCTCTTCTTATACAGAAAAGACAAGAGCGTTGATCACCACGCTTGCTTATGGTAGATTGGCGAATCAAGACTTATAGTCCTGGTTTCTTCACGATGATTTCCTTCACCGATGGCAGTGATGTCAGAAAAACTCACATTTGTACTAGCCTGGATTTGAAGCCACAACCTCGTGTGTATGAGAGGGCTTAATCACTGGGCTATCACGACCCGTTTAGGCATAACAAATAAATAAATAATACCAGCCTATCAATGCCCCGCTGCAGAGCAAAAGCCTCTTCTCATACAGAGAAGGCGTGCGCATTTCATATATTAATTATAGGTCTAGGTTTCCTTACGATGTTTTCCTTCACCGATGCCAGTGATGTCCAAGATAAACTAAGAAAGTACTTTAGGGATAGGATTGATATAATTGTGCATATATGACTCTCCGCCATATGTTACGGTAGGATGCACGTCAGCTGTTAACTTTAAGAATAATGTGTTCGAACTCATTTCTTTATTCAAATTCTATGAATTTAAATAATAGTTTTTTTTTTTAATAAACCGTTAGCAAAAGCAGTAGAACTATCAAATGTTGGTATTTAAATATCTGTGTACGGTAGATTTTTTAGGTGCCTCTAAAAATAGATGAGTAGTAAAGCTGTCGCAAGTGAGGCGTGACTCGAGTTCAGGAGTTGGTGGAGTGTTTATTGAAATTAACGTGGTTTACTTTCAATCCAATTAAGGACTAGAAAAAAGTCTAAGAAATTTAATTTCAAGTGAATTTTCCAATTAAATTTATATAATGCTGAAGCGTCTTGACTATTATTTATAAAAGTAATCATTTTGCAAATAATGAGATAAATGATGCAAAGATTATGTGCCTATTATGATGTATTATACGTACTCTACTGAAAATTTGAAAAAAAATAATTTATAAAGGTTTACCGTCAAATATAATTTCATAACTAGTGTAGGCTGTACATAACTCTAGCATTCTCTCTAGCTATTAAATTTAAATCCCCGAACAATAAGCAGAAATTAAATTTTCCATTAAACTGTAAAACATATCAGCTGTTCCAAAAAAGTTAATCACCGAAATGGGCCACCGGTGATTCACTAAAAAATTAACTCCGCATTTGCTTCTAAATAAATTTTAAATTTCACCCCAAAATTTATGACGTCATCCCGGGTACGCGTTTGTAAAATTGTAATTGTATCTCTTATTTGGGACAAAGAGAACAAAAGGTTTGTAACTATGATTAAATGCTTGTGTCAGTTTTGATTTCAGTTTTTGTTTTTTATTTGGTTAATTGTAATGATTGTTAACTGAAATGAATTTTGATTTTGATTTTGATATTATTTTAGGCTGAAATATTGCTGGTTCTGATTTTGATTTTGAAATAAAAACTAGGAACTAAATCTAGGAACCTTATTGATTAAGAAAGGTATTGAGGAAGAGTAATATAATACACCTAGAAAGATTTAACTACTTATTTAACGCTAGGACCAGAAAAGCCAAAGTTATACAAAGGACCAAAAAAAAATAATAATAGGTGTTAGTGTTAATAAAGGTACCATAAGGTAACTCCAACCATCATGGGCATAGACCCAATACAAAGGCTGTTACCTAACAGATTTAAAACGAAAAACAAAATGAGGTCAACACATGCACACACATGAATATTTATTTCGTAAATGCTATATACTAAACGGCTACCTCATTAACACTTACTCGAATAAAATAAATATGAATTCACTTAATTAAGCTCGTTCATTAACTTATGCACAGACACAATAAATAACTTAGAGCATAATTTTATAGAGCATCATCTCTGAAGCGGGACATGCAAATTGAGAACGTGAAAAATAAAAGATGATAACGTTTTTATAAAGTTCCGACGGGCGAGGGACGCGCGTGGTGCGTTTGTGACTTTTATACGATACGACTTTTGTGTTACAATATTTGTCCGGGAAAGGACCAAAGTGACTTTTTCAATTATTAATTATGTACTTTCTAAGTTTATCTTAAGGTGCGTCCAGACTATATAACATTACATAGTTATATAACGTAAAGCAATTAGCACAAATACAAAACATGTTATGTTATGTCTGGAAGCACCTTTAGACGTCAATAAAATCGGTGAAGGAAAACATCTTGGGGAAACCTGAACTTACAGCAATTAATTTAATGAGGAAGCAGGCCTTGAGCAAGCGTAATGAATGGTTAATAATGCTCCTGCCTACTTTGAACAGGAAGAGGCTGGTATTATTGTAATGTTAATCCTTTGAATTATACATATATGGCACAGATTTTTTTCAGGTCTTTCCACTGTGGTTGTGGCTGTGGCTAAACTAGCCAGTAATTGGCTTATATTTTGGTGGACTAAATTGTGTGAACCTAGGGAGGTCGAAGAACCTAGAGAAGATCAACATTAAGAAAAACGGTTACGTTCTTATGATAAATAATAATACTGTGTGGCTGGAGATGACTAAATTTTCAATAGTTGTTCGTAAAATGTGTACCTCTGGCTAGGGTATGAGGATTAGCAGCTGTTTGCTTACCCTCACGAAAATTTAGGCCTTAGGAATAATTATATTTCGCTGATATGAGAGACATGAGTGTTAGACTGCTCCCAGCGAAGAATTTCATAGCATGCACAGTATTCATTTATACGACTGCAAAAATAAGTTTAAATTTTATAATATTTCTCAAAAAAAATATGTAACGTTGATATTTCACCTCTCAATTTATCAATGTATAAAAAAATCTAAAATCACTTGAAAACTACTTTTTAGGTATCTATCTAAACATACCCCACACCCTTTTGTAAACTGAATCATGAAATCAATAATATAGTGCCAATAGCCTCCGAGTAAGCTGGTTGAGTGTCGGAAGTATAAGAGTTCTATTTCTATTTTTATTATTTTGGATACGAAACCCTACAAACAAAGGCTTTTATAAAAGAAACTGTTTTTAAATCTCTACTCTATATTCTAAAAATTATAAAACATTTTTAGCCTACATCGTGAGTTGTAAACGTAATTAAAAAATATGAACATCACCGTCCAGCAAAGAAGCGGCGATGAAAAGGGTGGCAGAGACGATGATAAATAATGCGTTAAATGTGAAGAGTGTCACTTGAGGGCTGGCCGCCGGTGGAATACCAAGTTAAGCCAGCTGGACATTTTTATGACTTGATTACGCGTTGATTATGATGCTGGCTGATTGTTTTTTGTTCCTATAATAATAATAAAGCTTTATTCATTTCCGTGCAAATTACAAAGTTATAGCTTATAAAGTATACAGATTAAAGTAAGTTTTGTGTAGTACCCCCCCCCCCCCTCGGGTAAAAGCCTCCTCTGTTTTTTTTGTTTGATACATACTTACTGAAAAAAGAGTATAAAAAATAAATATGCAGAACGGAAACAGTACTAACACGCCTTCGTATTTGTATGTCATCTTCTTAGATCATGGCTAGGATTTGATAGGTAAGAAAAAGACGGAAAACTGGCGAGTACTAAAAAAAACCGCTTGATTTAATACATATGTACATAACATTTGGACATTCCTAAATTACAAATTGCTTCGTCCTCAAACATTAAAATACTAGAATACTACTGTAATAAATAGGTTAGGTAATGATCACTAGAAAAAACTAAACGCCATTTTAAAACTGGTAACTTTCTGTCCCTACTACGACAAATCTTTTACCCGAATTGCTGCTAAGACCCGTGAAAATAGCCATAACTAATTCGTTAATTACCCTCGATTTTCACACACTGCGCTAAATTACGCTTTGATACTAACGTGAAAAATGGTCGAAGATTTCGCTGCTGAAAAAAAAATCAACGTCCCCAGTAAGCCGGCAAGACGCATAGCCCTGGACGTGTCTACCAAGGTAATTAGTGGAGATACTAATTTACATTTGTATTCAAAATTCGAGCGCTCTCTCGCGCCATTCCTCGTCTGTTTATTCTCATCTCTTTTTTTTTGTAAAACGTACCGCATTGCTGTGTTTTTCGCGTAAAAAATTACGCGGCTCTCCGTAACAAATGTTTCGGGGACATTGTCTAGCAAACACTGGCCGGTAAACAACTTAAAATGTAATAAATAGATCTTTGTGTGACTGTTGTGTGTTTTTTATCATATAAATAAGAGAAAAGAAAAACATTTATTTTTTTATTTTTGTTTTTAAATAATGTGTTAACTCTGGCTATATTATTTTTATCGGTAATGAAATAATGAATTTTATGGTAATAATATATTTAAGAAGAACAAAATGTAGTTGTAGATTTTCTTGATTTTTTTTTTAATAACTGTAGTACTCGCAAGATTGCTGTTGATGCTAATTTTGAATCAGCTCTGATAAGCTGTAAGTAGTTCTGATAAGTACTCAATTTTTCAATTGCCGATGCAATTGAAAAATTGTGTACTTAGATACTAAGTAAGTGAGTTTTAGAACTTCTATTATTTAGCAGAAGCTATGCGATGAAACCATCAGTCAGCCTGTGTACATTTGTGTGCTCAAGGTATTAAATAAATAAATAAAGTCTAAGACATTTATTTACAATCACGGTTATGCGAAAATTGTTCTTAAAATACGATTTTTTTAAGTATATAATTGTGCTATGATGTATTATTGAGTATGCAGTTATGTTAACATTCATGATATTTGTATAAATGTTACTTTTTCCTTTTTTTCCCTTAAGAAACCAAAGAAAAGATGGATTTATTGTGTGGAAGATGATATGGCTAGAAAAGAGGTGACATGACGGCAAGTAGAGATGTATGAAAGTAGAAAACATGCTGCGCCGACCCCAAATAAATTGGGATAAGGGCAGGAGGATTATGATGATGATGTTACTTTTCCTTTGTGTCAGCCCACATAGATAGGTACCTAATGGCGCCCATGGAGTTATGCATATTTCTATAATATGCACTTAATTTGCTATCAAAATTAAAAAAGGTTATCCCAAAAATCAGGTTGTAAAAAAACGAAATTACGTAATTTCACGACACAAACCGTTTAACTGTAGTAACACAAAATACTAAATTATAAGTATGTAGTAGTTTTATAAACAAGCACAATTTCACAAAAAAGTATTATCTTCGATTCTAAAAGCGGCCATAATAATACCAGCCCTGTATGTCTCAATTGATGTCATTATGGCCCAGTGGTTTAGGCTTCGCCTCTTGTGCACGAGGTTGTGGGTTCAAACCTGGGCTAGTACCAATGTGAGTTTTTCAATTCATATGTACCTACTTTCTAAGTTTATCTTGGACATCACTGACATCGGTGAAGGAAAACATCGTGAGGAAACCTGGACTTATATAGTTAAGTATAAGTCTGAAATCGCCAACCCGTCTTGAGCAAGCGTGGTGATTAATGCTCGTGCCTTCTCTGTATGAGAAGAGGCCTTTGCCCTGCAGTGGGACAGTAATAGGCTGGTACTGTATGTCTCAACTACAGGATTAAAAACGGGAATAAGGAACCTTTTTCCTTAAACTAACGTAGAGGAACAAGTAACATTTATCAAAATATCTAGAGGAGAGAGTGTGGACATAACAGAGAAAACTCAAGTGAAGCCTGTCGGTTTAACCCGTCCTCTGCAACTGGGCAAACCGTTGAGGTGAATTTAAATATACCGGTCACATTAACAATTCTGCACATTTACTTATTTTTAGTCTTCATACGGTCCGTGACTAGGCAGTCGAGTCCCCATGTTTTTCCAACGTCATTAAGAATGATAAACACGAACGGTGCTCGAGGATAGTTAAATTTCACTGTTATTAAATGCTTGTTTACCAACACGTGTAGCTGGTCAAATATTCACGAGGCATATTTTGTATGTGTTAAAAGTTTAATGTAGGGAGATTTTCTTGTGCAAAATTCCTTACTACTGCACAATTTATTCCTTGGTGAACTGCAATAGGAACTACTTTGGTCTTTGCTTTGTACCTGTTCTACCAACAAAATAGTATTTAATCTTCTAGTTTATTAAGTCTCAAAATCTCAGTAGACATTCAGTATTGTCGAGTTATCAATAGTCTGTGCTTTAAGATTTTTTTTTATTGATGGTCGTATGAGGGAAATGTCGTGAGGAAAGTTTTGACTGTGAATTTGGGTAGTTGTAAGTGTAAAGGAAGACCAAAGTAACGATGGATAGACTCTGCAAATGAAGAAATGGTGTGATAAAGATACTACTGAGATAATGACTAATAGAGTCTATTATGAAATAAGAAGACATGCTGCGCTGGCCCCAAATAAATAGCAAAGTCATATTAAGATTATGTTAACAGTCAATATATCAGCACGAAACCTCGGGTCGCACTGCAAATCTTATCGTTTTTTAGACGAAAGATTATTTGGTGAAAAGAGATCCAATAAAAACCACTGCCCTTTTGAATCAACTATCCATCAATGTACTCAACCACGAACAACACATAAAAGTAATCATATTAAACAATAAATGGATATCCACAACACAGTACCATTAAACAACAGATTTTAATCATAAACTAAAACAGTACAAAACATTATTAGCGTTGCACACAGTCGTTAATGAAAACATGTTGTTTTTGAAGCAGCTTAATAAGCGAGACATGAATAACGATCACACTCACGCGCATTACAACACAATAATAAATGTTCGAAAATAATACGGAACGCACCATTAATGGGAGCACGCAAAATCCATTTGGCGTTTTCATTTCAATTTTATTTAATTAAGGCTTATGCGGCGGTCCCGGCCGTAATGCCATATTTGGGTATTGTTATTAAGTAGTTTTGGGATTTTCAAATTTCAATTATACACTATATTTTGAGTTATTGGGTCTGGCGTGGATTTGTGGGGTTGAGTCGAGGAAGTACCTACCTGTGATAAGTGGAGTTATCATTAAGTCTGCAATGTTCACAGCTACACATGAAGCTGGAACACAATGCAGGATAGTCTCTTAATGACTAATCTTAACAAAGGCATTGGTGATGGCCAATGCAATGAAATTATAATAAAATCAGCCGTTGTTATTCCACTGCAGGACAACAGCTGGTGACGTCGTATTGGCTATAACAGACTTATTATAACTATAGTCCAGGTTGCCTCACGATGTGTTCCTTCACCGATGTCAGTGACGTCTAAGATCAACTTTGAAAGTACATAATAAATTGAAAATCTCACATTGGTAGGTGATTTCCCGATTTCGAACCCCTAACCTCTTACATGATAGATGGGCGCCATCACGATTGCTTAAACCGCTGTTTTTTTCAGCTGGTTGCTCTTGAAACAATCCTTAGTTGATTTTCGACCACTACAAGCCGAAAGTCGCGATTTTTATTTCGCAGAATTACTCAGTAAGTCTTACGTAGATAAGTAGGGAAAGCACTAACGTTACTTGTATGTGTCAGAATAATTAGTACGGCGCTTAGTAACAAGTAAGAACAGTGTGTTAGCATAAGTGAATGTTGTGTAAATACGACCCACTGATGTTAACGAGATGTGCATCTTGGGGCACTGAGGTTTGTGTTACCTAGATAAAGAGGAATATTCTAAGGTAAGGACATTCTTTAGTGCTTAGTGACTGGATGTTGGTGTGGAGTTTAAACTAAGATAATCAACAAATATGTAGATAGATCACCCGCTTGTGACAAAGTTGCATTTCGAAATAATAAATGGATTCAGATCAATTTAAATGTGAAAATATTGCAATTTTAATACGGCTTTAAGATCAGTGAATGTGAAGTATATTTTTGCAAAGTACCGACGTACGTATGTTGCTATCAGTCTAGAACAAAGATGAATCAAGTTGAATAACAAAATATTTCCTTACAGTTGAATAGGACAGTTAAGATTTATTTTTTACAAATATGCCAAAGTGACACTCAGACGCAGTTTTCCCTAAGTTCACTCCTATAGCAAAATTATTTTAATTTGAAATCAGTTTACAAAAAACAGCAAATACCGAATCGGATCCGTACACTGAGGGTTTCGTACCTTGATAGGGAAAACCATTTTCCACTTCAAGTAAAAATTTTAATTATTTGCGACCGCATAACATAAGTTACAAAGTTATTTTGACTGTAATATTAACATAAACCTCTATTTACTAGTTTTATTTCAGAGTGTGCGCTCTGCTAACTTCGGAGATAAGAGGAAGGAATCGTAGTTTTATGAATGTTTCATTATACATACAAAACAAAATCAAAATGCAAATTAATTGGAAAACAGAACCCTGTCATGTGGTCCCCCATTGACCACTTGACCCACACTGTAATCCCACTTTGACATTATAACCTCCCGAGTGTGGCCTTGATGCATTAAAAGTAATATAATATTGTTACGATATTTTTTCACATGAAATATAGTTCAAGCATTATTTATAACAATTCTAAATGACAAAACTTTTCCATTAATAGTGCCTACAATAAGCAGCTTTTATCAAGAAAAAAGATATAGAGACAGACAAAATCACACCATAAGGTTTTTTTTTACCATTTTGATACGGAACCCCATAAAACATCCTTCACTGCTTACCTACTTACATATCATCTATAAATCTATACGACGAATGGAGGAATATATACAATTCTAACATTAGTATAGACCACCACATTCCTTCCTGTAACTGTCATAAAAGGTGACTAAGACATTCTAGTAAGGATAATGCCTTATTAAGGATATTGACTATGTATAGTTGTCAGTATTAATGGTTAATACCACAGTGCTATAGATAACTGTCTTTTCCTTAGTGTGTAATCGATATGGCAATATTTTGAGAATGATTTCTTATTAACCTTCAGTATTGGTAATTTATTTAATGGTGAGATCGTTTTATTCATACACCTACAGCTTTATTTAGTGATACAAGAAGAACCCATTTTGTGCAAAGTTATTTTACACGAGAGAGTAACGCGGCAGGAAAAGGAGTATTAAGGTGACCTGTGCAAATGCAGTAGCTACCTACCACAAAGCTGGCAATTTTCATATAATTCCCATTTTATCTTTTGCACAACCGGATACCAGATTACCAGCACACGATCATCTAAAACGCGCAGTTAATTTTAAGCGTGACACCGTACAATAGACTGACGTCAGCGAAGGCGCTTGAGCAAAATCCTGTTAATTAGCAGTCGCGGTGCAAAGCGCAAGAGACGTGACCGATCGCCTATCAATATCAATCGGAAATCTAAATCTAACACACTATACCTACCGCAGACCAGGGAAGTGTTGGCGTTGGATAACCATCTCTGATTGATGGATATAAGGTTATGTCTCAATAAATAGTTATTTGACAAATTATGAGCGTAATAGTCGACTGGGTTTGCATTTTGTGCGGTGATTTGTGGTGTGAATTAAGCGATCGGCTGTTGTTTTGATAATAAATTGCTGGTTGTTTTGTCTTACATCACTTTTGAAGCCTACGCTGGCGGTTGATTGAATTGTCTTCCCGTACCTTTTGTTGTGATTTATAGACCAAACGATTGAAGTTTATCAATGAGCAGCACTCAAGGATAAACGGTTTTCCTCATCCCAATTCTCAAAGTATGTACTATGGCCCATACAAAATTTGTCAATCACGAAAGAGCCAGCAAGATTTCCTATCATATCAATCTTGTTACTCTAAATCCAAAGTATTAGGTACTAGATATCAAACGTATAGCCCAACAAAGTTTTACATGACCAAGACAGTCACCATACATCTCTCATCCTCCGTACACGAGTTTATCGCACTATTATTAAGGAATTCCACCTAGCACATGATGATGAGGACATGACACATCGACAAATTGATATTCAGTGGCGAGTGTCCATACAAAAAACGTGTTGTTATTCAACCCATGGACGGGTAGAAGGTGAATGATTGACAACACATTAGGAAGGTTTGAGCTTTGTATTTGCTAAGCAGATCAGTTTGCTTGTCATGTTGACTTGTTCGTTTGAGGAATAATTATCATGGGTACTGGATGTTGATGGATGGTTCACTGTGTTTTGGGTCCGATAGACACATGTTTGGTCATGTTTAGACTGCTGTTTTCCGTGCTTAATAGGCCTGCTCACAAGGATATGAACATAAGCGGACTTACATTTGCATTAATTGACGAAGCATAGTTTGTCGTCGCATCATTCCTAAATAAGGATTAAGAATAGATTAGGCTTTATTGTACAGTGAATAAATGAAGATTTGGAGAACCTCACTGGCTTTATAATATTGTACGCTGATGATGTTCTTAGGGCTGTCTTGGTTTAATAGCGCATCAAGCCTGTTTGAGGAAGCGAGTCTGGACTATTTTTATACTTAATTTATTGATCATCAATTTGTTAGTTGTTGGGTGGTTGGGGTAGACATCCGTTCATGTCGCATTATTTTACTAACAATACACTAAGGTGATGAGAACACTTAAGGATCTGAAGAGTCTGAAGTAAATAAATGTAGTTAAATGTAACAGACTATTTTGTAGGATATTTTTGGACATTTGACTACCTTGACTAATAATCGTTGCTTTAGGTTAAGACCGACTTAAACATCAAACAAATTATGACTGAGCAGTCCCTAATGATTACTTAACATATGACTACGAAACCAAAGCGATTGACGGTGAAGAAACAATAATGGTGTCACAAAATTGCTCAGTAATTAAAAGATAAACGATGAAGCATCTCAAGGCATTTCCAAGGTCATGTATAACTTAAAAACTGTTTTGTATGTGAACATTGTTAAGCGGTTTCTGCCGTGTTGACCAGAACTTTAAGTGTTGCCGACACGACGTGATTTGGCAACGCTTAACGATTAAGTTTTAATGTGGCTGTAGTGTCGGATGTAATTTGTTGGTTTTAAAATAGCTCTCGGGTGTTCGTTTTCTTTATTTTTCAGGCCCCTTTGCCAGAGTTCTTTTTAGTAAACTAAATATGGTCCTACAATTACTGAAAAGCTCAAAAACGACTCGTTTGTCAAAAATAGAAGGTGAAAAACTATGAGCTTATTCTACCACTCCGGTGTTCTTTAAAGTGCTTGCGCACATAAAGACCAAGTCACGCAAAAAAATGGTCCTTATAAATTTGCACAAAAATACCATTTATTATTGTTTCCGTTTCAAAAAACCACACTGTATGCAATATTACCTTTAATTTTTATCATGCGTCGTTAATACTTAAACATGTATTGTGCCTTTGAAATATAATGGAAAATTATGAAGGATTTCTTTTGCGTCACCTCAAGTTAGCGGGTGGTAATACCGATACAATATCTGTGAATAATCAGGTCTTACATCTTAACAACTTTCGCTGTTCACCCAACTAACTTCAACCTCAGAATTTTGGTCTTTACAGTCCTAAAAATATGGTGCAAATTAAATGGAGTAGGCGTTTTTGAGGTTCAAAATTATATTTGTATGTTATTGTAGTGAAGTGAACAGTAATTTATCGTCGTCTTTGCAAGGTAATTGCGTAAATCATGCATTTATGACAGGCGGCCGCAAGCGGCTTTGTCTACCCTCATACCCGTAGGACCAAGCAGTTTTATTGTCACTAAGGTAAACAAGAGTTAGGCGCATTGTTTGAAATGTAAAAAGTACACCTTTTCAGTTTTGATGTTAAAGTTAAAGAATTCACCTGGGTATTGTTTCTTTTGAAATTAGCGGTGCGTTCGTTTTTAAAGCTTTTCCGTTGCTACAATTACTTTGGTAATCTTCAAAATGCTTGTGCAATTTTGTTAGCATTGTCGTATTTTTTAGGGTAAAAATGAATAAAAAATTGGACGTTCGTAAATTGCTGAAGTGATTGTAAATACTTAAACAGAGAAGCTTCTGATCCTTCAAAGGTAAGTTTGAGTTTCATTTATGTATCGAAGCTTTACCCATGATAGTGTTGACAACTGGTTTTAGTCATTAATAAAACATAAGATAGAGAGATAATTTAAATTCCCAGTAGGTACAACATGAAAAAAAGTTTAAACTCTACAACAAAACACAATACAAGAGTACTTCATTTATCAGTATAAAACGTCAGAGCCATAGATCTAGTTCAACTTGTAACAATCTATTAACAAATAAACTATAAAATCATATCGAAGCTAAAGACTTAATTAGCGGTCGCGGCGGGGCACCGCGCACGCGCGCCTATCTTATCTTGACTGCGCACGATTCGAACGACAACGAACCCTGTTTATGAAAATACAGGGGTATGGCGGTATGGCGCCTAGGCCATAGTCGTCGGCCATTTATATTGTGTTGCCTAATGGCGGAGTGGAAGTGAATTGTTTGTTTGCGTTTGTATGACAGAATGGTTTTGTGGTATTAGATCTATGTTGGTAGGTGGGTACTTGTACATTGATTATGTTGACCCGTGTTTGGAGTTGAGGTTCGATATTTTGCATATTTATGTTGCGTGTTCAACAACATGGCTTCAGCAAAGGAGCATGTGGTTTGAGAGTGTACTGTTCAGTTCAAAAAGCTGTATAAAAATCCTTTTCTGCTCTGCTAAGCTTCTATAAGTAATTATACTTGACTAGATTTGTCTCTTTTACAGAAGCCTATATTTGTGAACATTGTCGAGCTGATTAGTGAAGGTTAGACATCTGATTTGAATTCGGTTTCTTTGATAGAATCATGCTGCTTCCCACATAACTTATGTTTCTTCTCTTGTGTATTCATCGAAGTCTTGCCAAATTAATTGGGCCTAGGAAGTGACCGCAGTAACCACAACATCAGCGGCGTGTTTTACACGACTGTCCACAAAGGAGTGCTATATTTTCAGTGCTCATGTAGTACGTATGTATGTGTTTTTCTATATCACAATTAGGTACTTTGAAACGCCATGACCAACTCCTATCTACGTGCTATCGTTGAATATCTTGCGTTATCTTGGCTAACATAATAAATAGCAATATAGTAGTTGTGGAGATTAAGAAAAAAACAAAATGAATATTTATTTCAAAATTCCACTTATTGCCAGCATTCCAATTTCCAGGCCCTTAAATAAGTTTACCTACATACAACTTATTGCATGCTTAGGCACACTGGCAAAATACAGAAGCCATTAATCAATAATAATTGAATTATTTTTAATGCAAAAAGGCTTGTAAAAAAAACCGGATAACCTCCTTTTACAAACTTTTATGCGTTAATAATTACGTTACGTTATTAAGTCTTACTTCAGGCTACAATGCCTGAAGTAAAATGTTGTACTTTCGCATTATTATTTCCGAATATAAATATTAATAATCATCTCTTCCATATTGTCTTTATTTCCTCGTGATCGAGCCCCGACTGCGCAGGAGTTGCCGTGCCTGATATTGTAGACAGAAGGATTTATGTCCCTACTACACGTACCTGAATATTATTATAATAATATTTTTAGTGTAGATACATACGTATTTGAATCACACTGTTGGGCTTACTAAGGAGTGGAGATTTGTTTTGAATATTTATGCTGATTTTCATTTTAAACAGATCTACTTGATTATAAGGTTATTGGTATGAAATAGAACGTACAAAAGCTGTAGGTATCACAACCTTTTCGCAATTTCAGTTTGAAATGTCTGTCAAGTCATTTTCGTGTGGCTTGATAAAAACACTTTTAATATCTACATAAGTCCATATTTTTATTGGAGGGGCATCTCGCAGTTTATCCTTCAGGAATATCAACTGCTTAGTCGTACTTGCCTGTGGTCACTTTAAAAATTAAGGCCAGGGCATAAAAACTTAAAAGCTAAGCGACCATTACGTAAGTCCTTCAAAACAGGTTACTAAAATACGATTAAAAATCTTGAAAACTAAACGGAACCCACGCACAAGACCTAGGTTACCAGATACCACCTAGATAACAGCTTACATAGCTCTCTAGGTATCGCTCGGATCGCGGGTGGCGGGTTGCCTCCAGCTAATTAAGATAACTCAATATGTCCGCTGACCGCGAAATATGGCGGCGCGCACGCAGATAGCTGTGTGTGCAGATTTTGCGCGGCAAATTGTTGTATGACATGCACTGGATGTATGAATAATAAGAATTATGTGCTGAAGGATAATGTCGTAATCTTCATTCGACTCGGGATGAAATGTTAGTAGAGATTTGTTGTGCACTTGGCATGTGCTAAAATGTTTCACATTTTACAAACAGAGCGATATTCATGATCTAGGGATTGTTTTGATAAATGTTTTGACTTTTTGTTTTAACACCTTAAACGCCAAGTGAGCGACTTACATCAACAGCGTCTGGTTTACTGGCAGTTAAGTTGTTAACTGCAGTTCCTTTCCTCAAAAATTCTACCTACATGTATCATCTGAAAAAACATCTGCCTAAACTTTCAGAGAAAAAAGGCATGTTGCTAAGTTATATTCCTACTACTACCAGATACCTCGTACTAGTAGAAAATCGGTATTAGTATAGGTATCGGTATTAGATAGTCTGGTATTAGTATCTTCTAAGGAACAGGACCATACTTCAACTTTAACAATCCAGCAATAGATTTTGCAAGCTTCCTAAAAACTCCTCAACAAACAGTCCACTTGATAATAATGATACTCCACGTAAAGGGCCACATAATGTCTAATCCTACACGTTGATCGAGGTCAAAGCCCCATAAGATTTTAGAAAGTTTCCTTATACAATACCCTCTCGCATACCACATACTCGCCAACAATATATCTCCCTAAAGACTAGAATCAAGCCATGCCAGGGTCATATAACCTTAACAAAACCACCAAGAAAATGCCTAATTAAACCTGCACCAAAATCCGATATCAGGCTTCCAAGAGGCGACCCAGCTAATAAAGTGAGTAGTATCACGTTACTAATTAGCCCGTTAATTATAAGCCTTTCACGGGAGCCTTAATTTCTGCATAAAACACTATCCGAAGCCGCCCTTAATTTTTGAAGGTATTCGGTTACGTGTATCCGCTGGCTTTGTTTACTTAGTATTTGGTTTTCTTGGTTATGTGACCGAATAAAATTTTGGAAACACAAAAAAAGTAATGATAATTGAGTATTTTTAGTGAAAAAAAAATGTCATACGTTAAAATTACGCTTCCACACATCAGTTGGTAGTTAATTTTATAATTGGATGATTTTGGCGTTCGTACTACTCTGAGAAAAATCATCGAAGCAAACTCGGAGGTCAGCCTCATTTAATCACCAAACTTTTTTTTTGTAATTATACAATCATAAATTAGAACTACTTATGTAGGTTAGTCAGTAAAGCACATAATTATTTTTAAGTGAACCTGTCCAGTATTTTTAATATTTCCAAGTACCTAATCTATATTTGCATTTTTTTTGTCACTTCTAAATTGTATTGGGATTCAGCATTGGTGGTTGAATTGATAACTGGTATTCAAAACAGCTCTTTGAACAAAAAACAACGGATTCTTTTGGCGAGTGCTGTATAAAATATACAGTTAGTAAGTACAGGTAGATTCACCAAGTCCAAGATTGTTTAGTCCCCAATTTAATTTTCCATTAATTTTGAATAGCTATTGTTCAATAAGTGAGTAGATTCTCAGATCAAGTCAAGTCGGTTTTAGGCTTAAACGTTGCAAATATCTGCTTAGGTATTCATTGCACAAATTTTGCAGTTGCTCAAAACTATCCATCAAACCACGTGTCTACGTTGTCCAATAAATTATCGCTCATATCCTACATCAATATGATTTACGTTTATATGCTTCGTATAAATCTATTATTAAACAAATTCAAGCTTAATTTAGTACATAGTAAGACGATCCTAAGATTAGTGATGAAAGTTCTAATAAGGCAGAGATAATTGACTCGGAAAATGGCGCAAACACGAAGTCTAGTTTGGAAGGTACAAGTAATGCCCCGAGAAGACGCAGAGTACGGTTGAGCAAATAGCTAAATAATAGGAGTCCCTCAGCAGGTGGACTGTAGTCATTACTCTTGCGGTAATCCGCCGAATACACCCTGATTTATAGGGTACCGCAGACGGACCACCAAATTTAGGTGTTTTATAAAAAATGGAGCTTAGTTTCTTGAGTTATAAATAATGTTAGAAATCCCTAACGGGAATGGGGTTTCGTAAACTGAGTGTGCGACGAGATATGTTTCTTTCAAAATAGTTTCGTTTATTTATGAGCGACTATAATTATACATGGCTCTATGTGTTGCATTATCTTCCTGTATTTTAAGAACTTTAAGTAGGTACTTTCTTTCGATTCTTATTGTTGATTTAACACACGAAGTAGGGAGTCGAGACTTTCGTATTTCATAGAAAATCGATTAGTTCTCTTTATGACTATTTCGAACTATAAATATTCAAGCAAATTACACGAACACTTTGTAGGTACTACCTCTCGGTTACAACAAAGTTAACAACATTTACTAATGTAAATGCTGTTAACTTACCTACATAATAAGGCAGGTTAATGATTACGTCTTAACATTTATGTAAATACATCATATAAACCATGTATGCTGTTGCAATGCGTGTAAACATTAATCTAACCAATTTATTTGAACTTAAATCAAATACTCTCCTACGAATAAACTATCACAAAATAATCCCCAGAAATTTAAAATATGTGCACAACATTTTTAATACATGTAGGTGTGTGTAGTAAATAAATAAGGTCCAAAATAGCGTAGCAAAAGAATCGAACCCCATATCCCGGCGGCCTCGCAAGCACGCTTCCTGTTTGGCACGACACCATGGCTACTTTTCTCAATGTGAACACTACTTTATTTTCACCGTTCGTCTGTGTGTATGTATTATGCATTAGGTTTTTCCACGCAATCGTTCAATTTTATTATTTTGGATCTTGTTGGTGGATTTTGGAAATATGGGGCCGAGAAAATGGATAAAGAAATATCAAGCGTCTACTTTACACTTTTTAATACATTTTGTTTAAGCAGAAAGCAGGAAGATTGTGAAACCAATGAGGTCTTTCTGATTCTGGCATGAATCAACAAATTACGAAGGGTACACAGAATGCCAATGAGAACCCAGAGAAAAAGACAATATCGAGAAAATCTTAGGCGATGAAGAACAAGAGATACCAGAGATATTGACATCTCTTTCTGATAGACAGCTCGAAAAAAGGACGGTGACGGAAAATAACCAACTGAGAGATGTAAAAAATGGTTCTACTTTGAATTTTCCCACGTTTTTGGTTGATGCTTTAGCTGACCTAAAATATCATTAACTTAAAATTATATATCGGTCTCTTTCTTGTTTTATAAGAGAAAAGAAGACGGAAGTAGTCTACATTTTGTTTAGCTAGGCAACATAGAAATCGGCACCACTGACATATGTCAGTGGTGCCGATTTCTATGTTGCCTAGCTTTTTTTAGTTTCATCGGCACCAATGACAAATATCTATTTAATCAAAGTATATACTTTGATTAAATAGATATTTGTCATTGGTGCCGATATTTTTGGTGTTTTGCAGGTACAAAGTATAACTTTGAAAACAGTTAACCCCACCTTCAGACATAGTCACGGCATTTTAACGTAGTTGTGGAAAAATCCAACGTTACTAGAAATATCGCAGCTGATGACAAAATCGAACCTATCTTTTTCTTGAATCTTCATTCCCTATACTTCCTCTTAACAGGATCGGCAGAGACGTAACAGTTATGAATTTATGAGCGTAGCGCACCTCATGTTTTATCAAGTGTCATAAATTATCTTCATTGGCTAATAACCAGCTGATGTTACTCGTTCGGTTAGTGACCAGTAAGGAATTTCAACGGACATTATTCATATTGAGCAGAGAAGATTGGTAAGAATTTTGGGTACTTTACATACGCTTCTTGAATGAGGAATAAACCTTAAGAAGTAGTTATCAAACTAATAATTTAAAATGTTTTAAAATATACTTGAAGTCACTTATCTACTAGTGAAGTACATAGAAGGGCAGGTAGGTGAACTTTGATGTGATTTTTCTATGAACTTTAATGTGATTTTGTGTCAGCTGTGATGTGTTTTGTGTGTCAAAAAAATATACCCAAGTATTTCTTCCAGCACAATTGAGATTTTCCTGTTTTTTTTCTTCGTTTTTTACAAGACTGATCCTTATTTAATTTGGCCTAACGCCCATAAGGATCCGAGATTGTCCATTTGGGGTTGGAATGGAGGTAATTGTTGGTTAGTATAAAAATAAAAGCAATTTGTACAGTAACAGAATTTTATTTAATGCAGATCCATCTCGCACTATAGCCGATATTGTACAAAAAATTATAATATCGTTCCGTTCATAATGATAGGTAATGATAGATAATATAATATTACACAACTTCTCACACAGTTACAATCATGAAACACAAACATTTAAATCATTCTCTACACTAGAATCCCTCAAGTTTTAAGTATTACTCTTCGTTAATTTCTATATTATAATTATTTTACATTACAATAAAATTGGGCCTACCTATTTACGTATGACAAATGCTTCGTAAAAGGACAAAATTTACGTATTACATTCATGAGCACGTTTCGAATTAAAATAAATTAACGATTTCGTTCAACTGTAAACTTATCATTTTCAAAATGCAGCGAAATATATGTGAAATATTAAAACAAGTGTACGAATTTCGAATTCCGTCGATAGTATACAACAAGTTTGTCATCTATCATTTTGTCAAGAAGCTTAATAAATAAGTTTTTTTAATATTTACAATATGTAACAAAAGTATATAATTAAAACTTGGATCAAGATTCTTCCAGGTAAGTGGTGCAAAGTCGATAACAACATGATCGTTGTTTATATTAACACAATAAAATCATTATTACGTTAAAAAGGAACTATAAAGAGGTAATTAGATGAATCAATGATTAGTAAAAAAAATGAATTTGGCACTTCGAAGGGCGTTAATTAAAAATAAATCTACCGAAAGAATCTTGATCAAATTTTGCACAATCATTCGTGTCGTCACTATGTTATACAGAAGAAAAAATTACGTATATGTTTATAGGAATCCAAAAATATTACTACTACTGTATCTTAAAATAAATTACATTATTTAAATTTAATTATGAGCTACTCGTATACTGGGCACAACTAGTTTTGATTCATGTCATTTTTAAGTGACTATAGGTAATCTATTTTTCTAAGAATAAGTTAAGTTATCGACTAATAAATGGAATATTTTTTTTTCGTACTAAAGCTTTTGTAGTTACGTATAGGATTTCTGGCGGGACGCAATGGACTTTAATGTTTAAATACATAATACATTAATAGAAAAAATTGGTAGGCACGAAACATCGTCTTCAATTTTAAATCGATTTAGTCAAATATCTCACAAATATACATAAAAGTTATTGTAAGTATACATTTGCCATGTGCGTCGCGCCAGTAAAATATATTATTGTAAGTAAGTCTGTAATTGTATCACTATTATGCGTTTCAAAGACGTATACAGACGTTGTACATCAGATTTCGGTTACAAGTACATAATTACTAAGTCTTAATATTTACATTACAATAATTTGTTCGACACATGCACTGCGACGTACGATCATGAAGATTAATGAGCACGAACTTGATACTAATCAAATTCGATTTTCGTATAACATTATTTCTGGTCAAAACATTGAGTATTACAAACTCCACATCACGATCTATGATACCTACCAACTAGAGAAATATGAAAAGGATGATATTCCCGTAGTCGCAGTGGACGTATACACACTCCTAGTGCATTTTCAATTTCAGCTCGCTACAAAACAATTTGAAAGGAAATGAACTCATCTTGATACGAACTATTGGCAAGCACTCCATCAGAAATAAACTCATACTGTATTACCTAATCGTAAGAACGGCATCGCAATAATATAAACAAAAATAGTAACTATAAAGAGCTGTAAAACCCACCTCGGTTCGACACCGCGTTTTGGCAGATAAAGTGCGATTTCAAGTGAGCGATAGTGGGGCACGATTCGCACGATAAATAAAAACACAATTCCATTTGAAGCTCGGAGTTGCGCCGCGGCGGCCGTGTCCCGTGTACCTCAGCAGGCGTTCAAGATTTATACACGGAGATGCGGAACAATATATCACGGAACAGTACGCGGGAACTCGACCTATTCCTAGCGTGGAGCAGCCACCGTCCCGATGGAACATGATAGCAGATCACCCCGACAGATAGCGACAGCCTCACAACTAACGCCATGTCGCCTGGACAATAACTGTACGCTTTCTAATGCTTCTATCCAGAATATACGTCGAGCTCACGTCTCACTCCGCAATAGTTACGCAACATATCGATGCGAATCGATTAATATTAATTGATGTGACTATTTAATATCATCGACTTATTAACATAATGTATTCGTATGTAAGTCAAGCTAAGCGATAAATAAGCGGAGACCGAATTGCGTATTTTTCATCTGAGCTTCATATAATTTATAGTCGACGATGATATCGCGACTGGTTCTTTTATTTGTGAAATAGTGATACGCGGAGTGTGCTCGGTAAGCGTTACTAACGGGAAATTTTGACAATAAATCTCTGGCAGTCGATTGCCTAAGCGTTCGTGTGGGCTGGTAAAAATTTATTCGACAGTCGATTTTGATATCTTGATCTCGCGACGTCAAACCGCGTCGGGGCGTGCGGAGCCGAGCGACAATATGACAATCGGAACACATACATCACGAGAGCTGCGTATACATGGAGCGCGCTAACTTACATACTAGCATCGGCCCTAAGACCTACCAAAGCATCGACAACGATTACACGCGACGACCACCTGAAACAAAAGGAAAGCGAAATTAATTAAAACGCCAATCATAAAAAAAATTAAAAATGCAAATAGCTTATTCGTTTTCGAGATAAATATTTTAAGCGGGGTTAGCTAAACAATGTAGGTATGAAAAATTCGTTATCGCCGCTGTTGGCTTAGGATAATTGGAAGCATAATTTCAGCATATTGCTGAGGAGATAAATGTGACGATTTTCAGCAGTATTTTCTATTTATACACGCTTGGCACTAGTCGGTAACAATGTTAAATCTAAAGCGCACGACGATATTTCATCAGATCGAAATACGTTCTCATAAACAAGGGCGGACTTAAAATGCAAATAATTTCGCGCGAGCCCCATGGGCATGTTAAAACAAACTCAGCATTCTAACAGCTTTTCATTATTTATCGCTTACGCTCACGGAACGGCGAATTTTTTTTTCAGTTAAAGTTAATTTCTAGCGTAATGCGTATTTGATAAAAGGCTGTATCTCTGGCAGGCAGGCTCCGTCGAGCCGGCTCTGAAATTAAGATGTAACATGATGCGAGAACGAGCAAGAGCAGCTAGATTTATTGCTATACCACTTTGCATATGCTGATTTACAAAGACGGTGGATGTGTATAGAGTGGTTGCGTGTGTGACAGTTATAATTTAAGTGTGTTATTTAAATATCTATCGACATAATGTTATGGCAGTTACTTTATTTGATTGGTTGTTATTTATATTTATATGGAACAATATTTCAGAGCATAATATATGCGCAAGTGGAGCGCTTTTCAAATGCAGTATCCACAGGTAAATAAGGCAATAATGAGTACTAAGACACGGCTGGCATTTTTTGTGTAAATTAATTTGGTAGATATACGGAAAAGTTTAAATTTTGAAATTCAAATACTTTAAGCTACAATACAATACAAGTTATAAGACGTACGGCATGAGAAAGCAAATTATGGGTTGCAGGTTTTAGTACAATTAAAATTATGTACTGACCTATTAAAATGTTAGCAGGCATAAAAAGTAAGCATTACAACATTTTCTCACATGGAAACTGTAACGTTGTTTTCAAAATGTTGATAAATTATGATGAAAGAGTCTTGTATTGTCTGAAAGGATTTATACATGTATTTTAAGAAGTTTTAAGAGATACAAACATTTAAAATTGTTGTATCAGCTCTATGAAGTTACAGTGCTGCTGATGTGGCCCATTCGCGAGGCAGCGCGAGGGAGGACTGTCTGGCGATCCGCAGTCAGCAGAAAGAAACACATAACAGAAACGTTCGAGCTCGCCTCACCACTCACTTGTACAATATCTTATTTTATTGTTTTTTCAGGGTATTTAATTACTTCATTTTTATATTATATATTTTTTACAAAAAATAAACTTGGTATAGTTGTTGGCAGTGAGTTTTCTTGTACGTATATTTTTATTTTATTTATGCGGTGACAAACGACACGATAACAATTTATACGAAGCAGGTTTTTTAAGGGATGTAGGTCAAACATTTGATTAAACGCCCATGCAATCAGTACGTACGCAATTTATTGCTATAAACAAGAATACCTACGTTTCTCCGGGGAATTCTCACAAAAAGTCAAAGTAGTACAAAAAGGTTCACCTACCATCCCGGTCAAGGAAAGTAATAAAGAAGAGGGACGCGAACCGAATAATTGATACGATTATGTGTTACTACTGCAGAGAAGATAAGGGTGCCAGCATACTGTGCACAATAGAACGAAGATGCTAAGGGAAAACAGACCCTATAAATAAATAAATCGCGCTGACTTGACGCTAAACCGCGTGCACGTTCAGAATAAATGCTAATTCTAAATGATTGCACATGTTTTTATTGCAAATCGTTACGTAACACATCCAGACATAACCTAAGTCGGCACAAAACTAAAACGAATGCTCGAGATGCCGCCACGGACGACGACCCCAAATGCGACTAACACGATTTCTATTCTATTTCCAGATGTTGACCAGTATGCATGCAGCATCAAGAACAATGGAAGAAGGGCGCCGGGCGCTCCGTCAAGTGCGAGAGCCCATAAATCCAATAGGACGCGCAATTTGTTGAATTACAGCATGCGCCAGCCAGCCACCGGGCCGACGCGAAATTAGCTCCCACAGAGATAAATTGACGGCGGGCCGCTAAATAAATTATTTGGGAAAACCGAGAAAAAACGGGCGTCTTCCCTTGATAAGGGTTGCGAGTATTCTACCGTGGAAATAATGAATATCGACCGCTGAAGTACATACTCGTGGAAGACAACAATCATCAATATTAGTCTCGTTGTTTATTTACTGGAGCACAAACAATTTGAAACAAAAACTTTCATGATGACAAAATATGTGGTGAAACTTCTAATGTACTGCTCCCAAATCAAAAACCTACATTCGCACTTAACCAGTATTCGGTAGCTCTATTAATTAACCATAAAACATCAATCAAACTTAATGAACCGCCATTTGAATAGAAGCACTTAATAAAGTCAACACCTTAAAAACAAACGAACACACAGGCTTGGATCTGGTTTGGTAATTAACCAAGCAATTATCACCTAGAAGCCGTTATTAACTCGACCTAGGTATTTCTCACGATAGTAAAAAAAAGTAATTAAACCTCAATAACCGACACGAAATGGAACTTCACTCGTGAAACAGCGTTTACATTGGTTTAAACGACATTTTAGTTTAGTTTAGTCCTGTCGAGCATTTTTGACGAATTCTTACTAATCTGGAAGTGATTATGTGGCTTAGACGCAGATGTTTTCATTTCTGGGTATTTCAGAAGTGTCAGTATTGTAATCCAAGTAAGCTTATATGGTATTTGGAGAGACGGGAAAATTGTATGCCTCGAAATTATGTTAATGATCAACTGCTTTTGGCCGATAGTGTTCTGAATGTACTTGCTGTAAGTTTTCTTTTACCAAAGCAAATCCTTAAGAAGCTGTTTTTTTAACACAAACATCCCTCAAAAGGGTTGCATCACCCTTTCTTTCAACGGGATTAATCTTAGTTGTATATTCAAGATTTAGGCGGCAATAAGAAAGACGCATAGGTGGGCTTACGAAGGGGCGAGACTGGCAAATTGTCTCAGATTCCACCCCAGCCTGTAAGGATTTTATTACATTCGTTAACGCATATAAGATTAATGTGAAAATACTTTACATTTGTATGTAAATTCTATAAGGATTACAGAGGGTTTCAACAAAGGGTTTAAAAATTATAACCGCAAGCCATTTCACAAGAGTAAGTACAAGAAAAGTTATTACCATTTTACTGAATGATATTGGCAAAGCAGTTTCGATTTGAGGCTGGATATTAAACAATCTGTTTCTTTTACGTGTGTTAAAAAAAATGTGGAATATAGTTGAATAACATTAAATTGATTCGGGTCCCATTTTGAAAATCACCACCATATTGGCAGCAAAAACGCCAAAAAATTGGAACAACCAATTATATTCGAATTCAAAAAACTGGAATAGGGGTTCGTTTTTAAAAGGAGCTCGCTCAAGTTCACCCCACCCCGCGTACCTGCGCGGAGTGGCCATCAATTTATCTACATCCCCACCCGACGTGTGCGGGCCCTCCGTGACGTGTTCCGACCATGTACGCTGTTACTGTATCGTCTATTGTTAGAAGTATTTCGTCCAAAAACTTGGTGCTTGGTATGGACACCAAAAAAACTGGTGAATATTGATGGTGATTATTGGAGAATATTTTTGTGGAACGTTGGGAGGAGACTTCATTCGTTTGTGTTAAAACTAAATCTTCAATAACACAATGTGTCTGAAAACTCATATGTAAATTACGTTAGAATCTAACACAATTTGCTTCGCAAGCAATATTAATATTAAAAGGGGTACTGTGATTTTTTTCCCGCAGCGATCCGCCCCCCGCCCGGGACATTTATCAGGATTTTGGACGGCACAAGCTAAAATTTTGGACGCTTTAAGCTGGGCGTAAATTTCACAAAACATGACACGACCGCGTGAAAAAAAAGACCGAAAAGTTACTCGAACCGTTTGCTTGTGTATTCAGTTTGAATGAAAATGAAAATTTTCTGATTTCGTAAGTACCCATTACAATTAAAAACCAGTTGCGACAATGAGGCGTCGTTCGTATAATTTGATTCACACATTCTTTATTTAAATATCTTTTAACGGTTTGATAAAAAAATCAATGATTATTCAAACAGAATACGGTCACTAACTCGTTACCCGCAACAAGGCTTCGATATTTAAAATTCATTATTCAAAATATCAACGGTATTCTAACCTGTAGGGCCTTCACATAAATTCTCCTCTCTCAAGACACGACCAATTATACGGAAGTTTTAAAAAGGCGACCGTTACTAGGCGCATGCGCAATCGTTTGTCGCCACTGTGAACTTTCACACTACACGATATTTATATTAATTTTATTTTTGGGCATGGCTAATGCGGTCGACGTGCTCAGACTAATCTTTCTTTTTTTCTTGCTATTTATTTCTGTAACAGTTTGTTATGTGCCACCATTAGGTCGGGCAATTGAGGGTTGCAAGCGATAGCTATTTTAGGTTCTCACTTTAGTTACGTCTTTATTGACATGTGTTTGTACGTAGATTCGGTTTAATTTACAATATACCTAAAATTCAAAATTCCTTCGAAACGAATCATCACTCACATGTATTTGTATTTCGGCGCCAAAAAAAAACACGTCTTTAGCATAATGTGTCCACACGCCTCAGTAGACAGCGTCGTATAATATTTACAAAACATTCCCAAACCATTTTATTGCTTCAAAATAAATACTCTATGCAAATAAATGCAAAGGCAGCCTACGCACGATGTAAATTAAAGAGGAGACCAAAAACTTGGAGAAAAAAAAGTTGGCAAATATTGTAACGAGAAAAAACTATTTAATCCGTAAAGTTTTGTAGGTTGGTAGTAGGGAATAAATCAAGCGGTCGTCGCTGGCGTCGATGCCAAGGAAATAAGATGATATCGAGTTGGCAACATCGCGGAGACGGTGCACAGTACTGGTGTACTGGCGATGAACTGCCATTGTTATGGAGAGAGTGTGAGACGTGAGGCGTGAGTACGAAGCGAGAATCTTCGCAGATGGAGGTGAAGAAAATGATTATTCAAAAGATGATTCAAGCAAGGCGTATTATCAAATTGCATTAGATGTTTTTTCTATGTTGACGCCATGCTGATTTTTTAACAATATTTTAAACCCAAGGTAAAAGTAACTAATTACCAAATTATTAACAAAAATTATCATGTTCTTCTAGTAGATTCTTTAGTATTCGGTTGAATACATTATGTTATAGGTATGTTGATGGCATGCCAAAGCTCTCGTGGTGCCAGAAAATCTCAAAAAAGGTAACTAATGTAAAACACATTTAATTTTCTTTTCTTTTCATCGTCATTTGTTTAGCTCTTCAAATATAGAACGAACTCGAATTCTTCAGAAATTTTAACACGCCCCATTTCTTAAGGAATATTTATATTTCCCACCACTACCACCTTCAAGAAAATTATTTAAGTGCGAACTCATGGTATTGAAACCCCATATTTCAGTTGTGAGTGCTTAGTGGTCGACGACACACACTATAAATCTCCGTATGATTTGTAATAAAACCTCGCCACTTTACCGAACGTCTTTGTAGAGTATCCTGACGTTTATTAAGTACCTATGTGGATGTTTTTCTCGTCTTTTTCGTCGCTGCAATAAATACAACAATTTCTCTCGTATATTCGTGAGGTGAGCAAAGGGTAATCGGGTGTCAGTCATTGTGCCAAATCGTGGTTATTTGTGACACTAGTTTATACAATAGTATAATTGCTATAGACACAAGTAGTATTTATGGTACTTGTGGTGACGGTACCTCATCGCCTAGTTACCAAAATCCAGTCTATAAAAGAACTGTTTCAAGAACCTGAACTTCTTTAGCTGAATTTTCGTAGTTCACTCTAAATATTCTAACATTACAGCTGTTATCGATATGGTCTGTATTTTTGGATACATAATTGGAAAAGTTGTATTGACTTCGTTTTATTTCTACATCCACTAAAATATTTTTCATAGACAACTCCAATTTGTAAGCATATCCGTCCCTGTGATTTATTTCAGTAGTTTTCCTAAAGATTTACGGGCACAACTAAGAACTATTTACTGCGTTACTTGAACTCGAGTTTATTTTGAAAACACTGTCAAAACGCGATGGAGTGCCACTCTCAATCAGACATTAATTTGTCGACCCGTGCGATCCATCCGTATAAGTACTCATACATGTATGTTTACCATTAAGTTGATTTGTGGCGCCCTCTCTCGGAGCATCGGCAAATTATAATCCTTCTTTCACAACAAACGGGCAGTGGATGAAAACAATTTTCCCTCGAAAAGATTACATCCCGCCCGTCCTTTATTACATCTAATCACGAGATCTAACAATAAACTATTTTTCACAATATTATTTAGTGAGGCCGTCCCTTCACACTTTCGTTTTTTCTTCCCTTTTTCACGGAAAAATAAGAGTCGTGACCATTCATCATCGGTGACGGTGCTCGTTACCGAAATCACGTTTATCATAGATCTCTTGTCTAAGGTTTTAGTTTTCTTCACCACTTTTATAGTCATAACCACCATTTTTTATTTATTCAATTTAGGACTCATTTTCTTGGAAAATAGGTTTCATTTTTGTTTGTCAGCCATTAGGTATTAGAGCGATATTTCCGAAAGCGAAGCAGAGAAGAGTCGCGAGCCACACACGACGAATTACGAGCGAACCCGGGACGCGAGCTGAGTTATGTGACCGCGATATATAATATTTATGAATTATGTTTTATACTTGGTAAAACCTAGTTAGTTTTGGAGGTGGAACTACTTAAATGTAGACACTATCAGGTGATGTATGACTTAAAGTTTTTTTTTTGTTTTATGACAGATATTCATAGATTTTATAATTGATAACTGTGCGACATTAAGCCACCTTAATATTTAACTTGAAACCCTACGAAAATGAATCTGATTACCTACAAGACTTGAAATATATCTAGATTAGATAGAAATCGAAGGACCTGATTAATATTAATCACTATCTTGTCGTCACCTTCATCCAAACATTCATTAACAAATCTTCTTGCTTGTTACTAGCAAGTTTTAAAGAAATATATCATTTGTTAGCTAAACAACCGCAATATTTTACTTTTAAACACAACGTGACCGAAAGACTAGCATATATTATTATTCTTTGATGCTATTTCTGTTGTTCTTTGACGTAGTTTCGGCCATCCCACCAAAGTTCTTCTTTACCTACGTGAAATAAAGGTTCTGATTTTTCTGATGTTGTTCCATGCCTCATACAACCCACACTTGTTAATTTATTACCGGTATTTTTGGGTAAATATTACATATAACTGTCTCCCTTTCATTACGTACACCGTCTATACATCATCAAAGAGTTATTGGGTTCCTGTGAGTAAGTGCATATAAATTTTAATGTTTTTCGACAGTTTAAGTGAGTTAATTTTAATATTTTACATCAATATCTCTAGAGTTGCCGTTCTTCGAGTTTCTATTGGTGATATAAGTGAAAACCTTACTGTGTAATTGAGATTTTATACTGTTAAGACTAAATTACTTTTCAGTTAGAACAAAATGATTTGAAGATATTTTTTCAACTCTTGCAGCAGACGTTAAATTATATCATAGGTAATCAAATCTGCCTGATCCTGATCCTCTCAAATGAAAGACTTACTAAATCTCGATCTACATAATTCAAGTGTACTTTCTTCATTACTCTTAATAGCTACCTAGTCCGCACATCTTAGTGTAAAGTTTAATTCGAAGGCGGTATCAAACCGTCAGCTATGCAGCAAGATGGCGTCGCGACACGATTTGTCAAAAGGAAAACAAACAGCCCAGAAATAGTTTGAGTTGACAAGTTTATAGCTGCTTCGTCCCGCCCGAGACTATGTTACGAAATTATACTAACAGTGAAGGAATTTTATTCAACACCCAACACCCGGGCTTTTCTGCTCGCTTCCTTACTGATTTACATTGTATTTGTATCGCTGTGTTTGCGTTTTGTTGATAGCTCAATGACGCACTTAGTTTATTTGTACTAGTTGGTTACTGTGTGTGGTTATATTGTACAGGTATTCGAAGTGTGTTGAAAGTTAAAGATGGATGTTTTAAAGGGTGAAGCTTATTCTGGTTATTTGGTAATGAATTAGACAAGATGATCAATTTTAATAACTCACTAGGAATTGGATAAAGCAATTTACTATAAAAATCAAAATTCATTTATTCAAATTAGGCTGAGAATCAGCACTTTTTGAACGTCAAATATACTACTATACCAGCCTGTTACTGTCCCACTGCAGGGCAAAGGCCTCTTCTCATACAGAGAAGGCACGAGCATTAATCACCACGCTTGCTCAAGACGGGTTGGCGATTTCAGACTTATATTAATTATAAGTCCAGGTTTCCTCACGACGTTTTCCTTCACCGATGTCAGTGATGTCCAAGATAAACTTAGAAAGTACATATGGATTGGAAAACTGACATTGGTACTTGCCCAGGTTTGAACCCACAACCTCGTGTACAAGAGGCGAGGTCTAAACCACTGGGCCATTAAGACATAAAGCAATTTGATGTTGCAGAAAAAGCTAAGACTACTGTGAGCAAAATTTCTAAGTACAAGATAGTATAGAATATATGTTATACTTGAGCAACGAATGAAGTAAGATAGTGTCTGCAAAAGCATGAATGTTAATGTTGAATGTTATTTTAATTAAACAAAAAAGAGGATATCTCACAATCCCAAATAACTAACTGCTCTAAGATGGATCAAGGCAGGTAATAAATATTAAAAAGTCGACATAAACAAGTCCGAACACGTAACTAGTTTCTGCGGATATTTGTCTAAGCAAAAACTGTTGGATACGGAGGGAAGCGCTAAGGCTTGCTGATAACCAACGATTTATCTTTAAAGATACACGACTTTTTAGTATTAGCTAAGTATGTGCTTATGAATCATTGCGTGATTTATATTATGTCAAATTAATAGATATAAAAAGTAAAAACATTAGCTCATGTATATTCAGCTTTGTAAATTTACATATTTTTTTGTTATCATTTCTAGAGGCTTCGAGAATGGATTTGTGCTCAGCTGATGGCAATAGGCACGCCACCTATGTTTAAACTTAAACATAAGTAACTGGTGAAATGTGCGTCAATTTTAAGTAGGTAGGTACTTCTCTGCTTAACCCTTCAGTAAAACGAACGTGATGCTATGTTTCGTGGCTAGAAGTTACACGAAAGAGAAGTCTTAATTTTGTTGACATAGAAACAGTCAATTGTTTCTTTAAATTGATCCGGCACGAGTTGTTAGCATTAATTGTATCTAATCACTCCACGGTATTGTTAGAGCAATTAGGTATAAAAATCCAGTGACAATGAGCAGAGTGTAATTACAAGATAAGTGGGTGATTACGATTGTTTAATTTGTGATTGCATAAACTATATATACACTAGCGGATCTGACAGACGTCGTCCTGCCCGTACAGCGCCACCTACCGGGTCCAATTATGAATCTAAACCATCCAAGGCGCTACGCAAACGCATTAAAAAAAAAAAACTTTCAAATCCAGCCGTTAAGGAGGAGTTCAGTGACATAAACACGTACCTACAGTAGAATTATATATATATAAAGATAGCATATTTATACATATCATAATAATCTATCGTTATAGCATCAATATTTTCATTACCTCCGTTTCAATAATACAAAACGAATTGTGTTTCTCAGTGAGTATCTAATATTTTTTTCATATCCAAATATCAAGATGGGCTCACTCATATGGAAGTGTAACAATTTTTCAATGGTGTCATAATACCTACTATTTGCCTGGTCTGTCAGTTAACTGTAAGTAATGTTACTTAATAAATAAATATTGATAGAATAATCATAATAATTCTTAAGTTCCATTATGTATTAATAATACAGTAGGTATAGATTACTAACTACTTAACTAAAAATAAAATTTAACACATTAAACAACCAGTTTTCTTCCTCCTCTCTTACCTGATCTATGCCTTGCCCAGCAGGGTCCATAATTGCAACTAATATCATTATTTCCCTTCCAGCTCTATTCATCATAAGAATCACGAATTTAGAATTGACAATAATAAAAAAATTGGCTAAGAAATCATGAGAAACTTTTTCTCCCCTAAAACTAATTCTTTCATCCCCACAAGCTTAGCGACAAACGCAGGTGTAAGTCGCGAGTGTGCGGCGTTCCTTCGGAGGGTCGTTGAAGTTACTCGCGTAACAGCGCAACAAGAATAATACAAAATGTTTTTCATTTTCTTTATGTCACCCTCGACAGTCGTAAAGGCATTAAGCGTGACCAAACTTTTGTTTGATACGGACAATATAAGTATGAGCGCATTGCTGTATCTGCCTTAGACTTGCGTTCAAAATTTCAAGAAGTTCATATTTTAAAGTCCTTAAGCTAACCTGAAGTCTTGATAGTAAAATGGTTCGAATGATTTTGTATAGGAAACAAATGAAAATCTTCCTCCATTCTTTTAGGAAAAAACTTTCCAAGATATTAGCAATTGAACTAAAAAACTTGGCGACTAAATTAAGCAAAGACGTGATTCAATCTTGTAAACAAAACACACACAATAGATAGACAGTAACATAAAACTAGTCTCCCATGGACTATCATATTTCATCGCTCAAGATTCTATATATACAAGATTCGATATCTACAATCCTTCTTTCTTTTTCATTGACGAAAAATTTAACAGTATCCACTAAAAGCTCTGATGGTGATGACATAATTATTTAGAACACATGGGCGACATATTTAAAGACGCTCTGCTGATAATTAAAATAATAAATCATACTTAATGGATCATCTTTCGCAATACATTATGCCTACTTTAAATATATTTTTTTTGTAACTACTTGACTGCAATATTGAAGCTTCTAAAATCAAAATTCATTTATTTAAATTAGGCTGAGAATCAGCACTTTTTGAACGTCAAAACGTTTACATAAGACAGTCCCCCAAAACGCCCACCCTTCACCACTTCCTAATGTTTTTGCTGGGAAGAAGAAGTGGAGGAACAAACTCCCCAGCAACACGTCTGTCTGATAGGTTTGAAGAACTTGAAGCTATACAACATATGTCAAAAAATAATAATTATGTCAATCATCTTTCTATACGAGACCTCCTAACAAAGTTAAGTGAAGCATGATGAACGATCTGAAGCCCCTCGTATGGACCTAGAAATCACTATTCGTGACAAAACTGGTAACATCCCCATACATACATATTGTTTCGTAAGTTCCCGCGATCAGGGAAAGTGGGGAAAAGTGTAGATTTCCCCTAACGCACCATAGGTTTATACAAGACCGATTTTATTGTATTAGGATAGTAGTAACAAGATATAAAGGCGATTTCTCCGCTTCATCAAATTTCTTTCCGCTTCTACGGTTTCCGAATGGCTTCCTTAGAGCTGCTTACTGCTCGTGAGTGGAGATCAGTGGTTTGATTAATAGAAAAGTTATTTTCTTTTACATAATACTCGTATTACTTATGTGAGTTGTTTTTGGAGCAGGCTGATAAGTAGGTAAGTATATAAACCATATGAAACGAAGAAGGATACTTATTGGTCGTACGATACTGGTTTGGTTTAACGATTTTAGTGAATTTACAAATGTTTTGGCAGATTTTATACAAAAGCAACGTTTTTTGTTAAAGAAAAAGTTCCATCAGTGCTATTTGGTATGATTGAAACTTGCCAGAATGCTATGTATCTACTAATCCGATTTTAAGTGTTCTTTTTATTTACAAATAGTGTATTGCACTGCATTAATCGCTAGCAACTCAATTTACAAATTAACTCTGAACAACAGGGGTGTCATTACATTACCAAATTGCTCAATTTTAAATTCAAACACGAATCGTTTGTGTCGTCCCTGCTTAGTGGAGTCGCGATGGAGCGGGAAGGCGGAGAGTTACCCGACTTTACCCTAGTAATTACTTTATTAGGTGATACCGGAAGATGGTCGGCCGCGAAATATGCCAGTGTGACAGCCCTACCGAAAAACGGCCACTTCTGTAAACGGTAAGTATCAATGTGGCTTGTAAAATATTTAAGGGAAGGTTTTCCGGATTATCTTTGCTGAAATAACTGAAACTGGTTGAAGAATAAATGAATCGGTTGTAAGGTAGATTTCTCAAGTAGAGTATTAAGCTACATAAAAACAAATGAGTTACTATACTTAGGTCAGATAAAAAGTAATAAAACAAAAAGCCGACCTACCTAACTAAATCACGTGCGGCCGCTCAAACAAGACACAGGAGCACTTTAACGACAAATTAACAGCTTCAATTACTTACAACTACCGGTGCGCTATCGCAACGGCAATGAACTAGCGACTGCCACCCGGACCTACCTGTGGCTCGCTCCTAATAGCCCGGTAATAATATTTTATGGCCATTACCTTTGTAAACATGGATAAAACGTTCTTACGCGACCTCTCCGCGTAAAAAACGGGCGACAATTGCGTTAGAGGGATTCCCTTTTTTTTTAAAAAAAAAAACGAACAAAAGAGCGTGAACAAAACGGTCTGTTTTTGAATTTAGTATTCCTTTTTAAAGAATCGTTTCTATGCTTTCACATTTTTTTTCTTCTACAAAGAAATGACAATTGACTTTTGAAATTAGGAAAAGAAAACAAAAGAATCATGTAAAAACTAAGTTTTGTTTGATGAGTGTATTCGTTTCAATAGAGAAAGCTTGATGCAACGACGGCAAAGTATCGTTCTAGGAAGTCGCCGACGGGATGGGGATGTGCCAAAAAGAGATAAAGTAGTTTTATTGATCTATACGGACGTTCGGGCGGCGCGAGTGTGAGTTGAATGAAACGAAGATAACTTGCCGCCCCAACTTGTTTTGTCCTTTTTTGCCCCGCGGATTTTTGGTGGTGGCATCCTTTTCAGGCCACGTGACCTAAGCAGGGTGTAACTCACCCTACAGCGGCCATAACTTACTCATAGCGATAGGCGGTACGGTCGCGAAAAACATGTCTACATTATTCTTATTTTTAATTTCTTTTTCGTTACATATTTTAGGTTTATTTTTTATTTGGAGCTTGAGACTTTTTCAACGTTAAATATTTATTATTATCACTGAATTGGGATTTAAGATTTGTGGGCTGAATTCTCGTTATTCTGTCTTAAAAAATCTTGTAAACTTCTTTTAAGAAATGTCTACTTGGCACAAAAAGGATGGAACCAAATTAGTGTAACCAACGAAAAAGAGCATTTAGTAACAAAATACTAAAAAGAACATTAATATCATAACTGAACCGGGAAATAACTTTTTATTCGGTGCTGTTGAGCCCAAATGTGCATCACATAAATTACGTCTCTCCTTCACTATATTTCTTTCTCCGTCTTGATTTATCTTTTGTCTTGTTCTCTCCCTCCGTTTATTAACTGGCTAGCTCAATTCACTAGGGTATTGTATCAATTTTAATGTACTTGTACATCAAAAGTGTAGATATTAGGAATCCGTTGCCAATATTATGTTTTCTCGCCAGCCATTTGTAATAAAGAAACATAAAATTAATGTCATCTCATTCTTGTTGCGAGACAGAAGAAAAATAACGAACAAATAAATCCGACAAATTGGCCACAATATACTTAATCCAGTATAAAATATGCACAAACTTCAATAGCGCCGCTTGCGATCAATAAAAGCGTATGTTTACAATATTAATATAAAGTGGCAATAACATCCACGAGCTAAACAATCACAACCCGAGGTGTTAACAGATCGTAAACGTCAAGTTAACGATGACGATGATCGTAAACGTGTCGTAAAACAAATAATTAGCCGCTGTTAACTTCGACGCTACTGGCTGACGAGATAAAAACACTTGAGTGGGGAAAAAACGACTCGTATTGATATCGATTTTTTTGTTCATGTATGTACCTACGTATGTGTAGTTTTCAATTTGAATATGTATGTGTTTTTTTCTAGGGTTTTTTTATTAAATGCTGTTCTACAATGTTAATATGTAAGTTGAGAAGGTTCTCTGTACTAAACACGTTTTTGTCTCTGAATGTACAATCAATAAGAACCTATACCTATACATGGACATGAAACAGGGATTAATTTTTTTGTATCATTGATTTATGTTTTGTTCTGTAATCAAAAAATTAATAATTAATTTCTATCATCGACCTGTTTGAGGAAGTTTTAATGTTAGTTGTGTATTCCACTGTGGCGCCATCTGTTACCGAATAGTGGAATCATAATTAGTAATCGATACGAAGTTTGTTTTGTTGATTACATTTAATACTTATTAAATGTAAGTCGACGTTTTATGTTTTGTGTATTCCTCAGAGTATCAGCATCTAAGATCCACATCAGTAGCTTAAATAAAAAGGTTGGTATTTATGAATGTGTGATAAACCCGTTACTGTAGTTTTTGTTGACGTCCCAAACTTCAAATAGGTAGGATACCACTATATTAAAACCTGAAGAACATCGATTAACCATAACCAACTACATTGAAAATTAAAAAACCAACTAACTAAAAGTACAGCTAAGTTTGGTATGAAAATCAAAAACAAAACTACCGCACAATAAGACAGCTGAACAAGAAGATCGCATCAAAATGTTTACAAACGAAGTCATTAACACGTAGCTATTGATGAGCTATAATTTTCCCAAGTTATTCAAAGAGTGAAACCGATAAATTATCTAGTAAAGCTATAAAAGCATTAGTTAATATGTACATTAGCACATCGACGCGGTAGACAACCTGACGCCCATTTAAATGAAGCTTTATAGCCTCATAAACCACCACTTGCGGTAATAAAGTGATTTATCCCATAAAATAACAGCTGATCGCCGTGATTACGCACAATACGAGCGAACTCATAATTTTACAGCCAATTTACAAACAATAAAAGTCGTTCTCTTGTCTTACACGCCCATTCGCCCTCCGATATCTCCATATTCGACGGCCGAACGTCGTAACTCGTAACTTTTATAACCCAATAAAACCATAACCCCGGTCCTCCAAGTTAGCGACTTATAACTCACAGTTGCCGATTGTAGATGGCGCTCATCGCTCAACGACCGTACCGCCATCTGTGAGTGAGCTGGTGAAGCTTTTTATGAGCCATTTGAGGTCGTCACGTCGTAATGTTGATGTTTTATGGGTTCGATTGATGCCGCTAGTGTTGCACTGCGGACGTACTACATTGCCATGTGGATATCAAATGTTTTTGAAATAATATGTTTTATTTTGATAAATTGTATCTTTTATAATTGTATTATTTATACAGTAACTTAATATTACAGTAGGTATACCAATAACGTATTCTGATAGACGTTTAAGACTGTTTTATTTAAGAATAATTTATTTAGTACCAAAGTAGGTATCTTAAAGTAAAACAGTAAAAATAGCAAGCAACTTCGAACAGTAAAATTAAAAATTGCTTCCTAATTAAAAATAGCATTAAATGGATACGAACGCAATAAGCGTATTTTCTAGTTTAAAATAAACACGGTAATAGCTAAACCACGTGGTATCGTATCGCAAAAACTAGACAGGTAGTTTATAATAAACGTACTGAGAAAGAATTTTCTTAGTGCAGGTTTCAAGAAACCCAAACAACTTGAAAGAGAATTCAGAAGTGTATTGTCGTGTTATATGAAGTGCCTGGCAATATACGAACTGTAAATTGCATCATAAACATCCGCTCGTGTCCCGCCGGCGGATTTTCCCTCGCTCCAACCGTTTAGTACTCTGAACGTCCGCACCCGAATCGTGGTGCGACAACATTGAGTTGCGCGCCATCTAGTAGCGAATGGTGGAACTACTTAGACCACAAGAAAGGTGTCTCACGTGCGAAACTTTGAGACAATTTTCAACACAATAAATTATGATAAAAATTACATAGTGCATTTAAAGGCACTTTACAAGTCTATTTTAACTACTGTACAAAGTTTTACGCAAATTATGAACTTAAAGATGACGACAAAAGTTTTACAATGCCACTAGATGGCGGTACTAGAACGTTTGTTAATGGAGAAAATTATTTCAACGAATGTTTGTATTGCTTGCTCCCGAAAAATACTTATTCAGCATATTAGGAATCAACTGTGACATTTAAAATTGTATTCAGTGTAGTTGCAGTTGATATTTTAGCACGTATTTTTTTAATTAAGTAGGTAGGTAAGCAGTTGGGTTGTTTTGGAAGCTGTGCCAAGATTAATCTTGGCATAGCTTGAAACAAGTCGGTATAACGGAAGGTATATGAATAAAATATTTGGGTCATATGTTGCAATATTCGGAAAGTTACCATGGATGGCACAATTATTTAGTGTAACCTAATTAAATTAGTAGGTACCTACTGATGACCAAAACCATCTTTTGTAAGTAACTGCTTCTTACTTGGTAATATTTTATTTAATACTTACGATAAATGCGTATAGGTAGCTATACGCATTTTAAATTCCATTAAACAGCATTTTAAATTTTAAATGACCTAAACATATAAGAAAACAAGATAACTAACTTGCCCATCAGAAATCAGAGACAATTAATGTAAGAAGCTAAAAACTTACAAATCCAGTTTACTTACTACCAGTTTAGACCTAGTTTATTTAAATACAACTCGCAACGGATTTCAAGACCGTATAAAGCCCAGATTATGCACGAAACAGTTATTAAAACTTTCCAAAATCCCATAATTACTTTCGGTAACAACTAATCCATGCCAAAAGTTGCCCTGAAACAACATAAATTCGATTTAAAAACTTACTCGATATCTTGGGTAATTATAAAAGAGGGGGTGAGTGACAAATCCCCGAATAAAACAACAAGGAAATAATTCCGGGCATAAATCGCCCTCTCAGTGTGAATAGAATAGCAATTATTTGGTTGAGTTGGTACTCCTGAGCCTTACTAGGGGTCCCGGGAACTCGAATGGTTATCACTCGATTGGCTATTCATACTAGAACTATTTACTACAGTAGAAACCGAATTACATCTTGTTGGAATGAATTTACGATTTGCATGATGGAACTTAGTTAGATTTAAAAGATTACCGTAGCTTGGAGCTGATGGGCAACAGATTTTTTGAAGTGAAACTTCTTTATCGGGGTTGGAAAAAAATTTTGTGTAACATTTTTTCGTTACATGTCACATTTTTCCGTTACGCGCCATCTTTTTCTTATCCCTACCACGCGTGATTCGAAGTATACTTTCTCCAGCGGAGTAGGGATTGGTAAATGTCTCCAATGTATTTTGCGGCCCGTTTTGAGTAGTTACATTTTTTGAAAAATAACGTCATAAAGAAGTTTCACTTCTTACGAGTGTACGCTAGTACACGCACACATTTTTTTTTTTAATAATAGCATCAGCCTATTACTTTTCCATTGCAGGGCAACTAAGGCCTGTTCTCATACAGAGAAGGTAAGAGCATTAATCACCAAATGAGTAACACAAATTCAGAGGTTTCAGGAATGAAAATAAGTGTCATAACTTACTAGGTTACTACTAACTAGGTTTCTGCTAACCTACTTCAAAGGATGCGTACTTTTTTGTCATAGACATTTCTTTGAACTTCCTCTATATAGGACCTTAAAGACTTTGCATCCGATGTCCATCTTCCCAATTGGAACCAAACGAGTGAAAACAGAATGAGAATCAAAATAGACCAGTGAATTCGTCACCCCTAGTAAGATTCACACTCGACTCCGACCACTATTATGAGAACTACCGCACATTTCCTGAACACTAATGTTATTGGCACTCCAGGAGTGTTCCAGCGATATGTCAGGGCTCTCACAGGGATGGCCAACCTTAAGGTAATGACAGGGTTGGCGCTCGCAAAAACAATGTTACCCCAAAGAGATCCAAAACAAGGATACTTATCATTTTTAACTCTCATAAATTAGATATGGGTTGATTTTCCCTTTCGATTTCTGTTGAATTATTTGTGTTGGTTTTCTTTTACAGATGGTGGTCGCCTGAATTTGAATATTTTTGTTTTACAACGTAATTTTGGGTGTGGAGCTGCCGAAAATTATGAACTTGTTGTTTAATTAATTACGAAAGTACTGTAGAGCCTTCGGACCTCCATGAATATTTATAAGTTAATGGCATATTATGAGATAAATACTTATTCATATTAAGAATAAAAAACGAGTAAAAATACAGCCCTTTGCTGGCAGGCCTTTTGTATGTTTAGGAAGTAATTCAAGATATCTAGGGATAAATCCTATTGAATATTATTAATTAATTTATATGCAAACCTGGCATCTCAGTAAAGTTACATCCCTATAGTACAGTTGCCAGCACATCAGGCTTATCCAAACTGTCAAATTTTCCCAATTGAATCTTTTTCTTTTGTAATAAAGTTGAAAAACTATCAAAGACATTTGACATATTGGGGTACCTTGATGTGCTGGCCTGGCAAAGGGACCAGTCCAAAAAATAAAGTAGAACACGACAGAATTCGGTGCATCGATACGCTTCGACGGTTTAGATTTCCGGTATGGTATCAATTACTAACTGAGAAGACTCTTTGATAGCTTCATTTCACTAAATTCGATACGCTTCGGTAGTCGCTACTGTTATGCCATAATAACTTCATCAATAAGAGTGGGTTTTGAAAAACAGAATATCATCATCATCTGCCTAGCCTTTTCCCAACTATGTTGGGGTCGACTTCCATTGAAAATCAGAACAAAAATAATTAATATATATAGGTTCTTGTAATTTGGTCACTATTAAACAATCTATCTAAGTATAAAAATTGATCACAAGATCATTTATTGTACGGAAACTAGCCGCAGATTTTGCAATAATTTAAAAACTGGAGTCAGCAAGAGATAAATCTATTTAAAGTCAGGATTTCAACTTTAAAAATTCTCTCAAATGCATAGAGCATCGTTCGTTGTCAAGCCTCGCTTACCTTTTAGTGTAATATACTTTCATTGTTGAGTTGTCAATTGTTTTACTTACTTCTTCTTTTATAGAACACACCTATGATAAAAGAACAGTAGTATTGGTAATCAAAGTATTTTAATACTTTGTTTATTTATTGTTAAGGTACCAGTGGAATGTATAAATATGTGAACAAGCTACAAGAACCTGACAATATAGGTAGAAAACTAAGTAAGCAAGTAGATGCATAGACATCTTAAAGAACACTGCAATAACGACACCGTGAAATTGTGATTTTCATCATGAATCCCGTCGCCATGATACTACTTTAAACCCACTCCATTCCTATCTTAAGAGGTCTTAAGAATTTCGAGTAACTGGCAACCCTATGAAGGGTTACAGTAAGCATGCGATCCCGTTATTCCTTTCATTAACATTGTCACGTCTTACGCGGGGCTTGCTAGCTTAAAATATACCATAGTTTTCCCGATTGTTGTGAAGAATTTGAATAATTATGTAAATAAATATAAATATGATAGCATTTTGAATATAAAGTAGCCGTTAATATATTGGATTATCGAAATATAAATAGATTCCAATAATAATGTATTATGTTTGTTGACATTTAACACACAATCGGCATTCCGATGCGGCAGTTGTTTTGGACTTTTTAATATTATTTGATGAAGAACTTGGGGCTTTGTTAAAGATGTACGCTAAACATTTGTCTGCACAATCTACATTCTAATTAAGATAACTGCAATTCGCATCACCAAAAGACAATTACCTTATCTAACAGCACAATAACACTATTAAATAATGGAAAACCGGTGCAAACACCCCCGACTTTAATCAGACCCTTAAACAATACCACGAGCTACGAATCTCGAGCGCAATAAAGAAACTAGGATAAAAATAAATTAGCGTATCTCTGTAAAAGACTGATGGGGGTCGGAGAGGCCCCGGCTAAGGAAAAAGTTGAGGGGTTCAACCCTTCCCGTTTATTTACTCCCAACTCTCCGTCGCTACATTTTGATAGAGTTTTTTCTTTGTAAATCGATCTTTGTTTTCGTTCGTATTGGAAAGAACTAGAATAATAATTAATGCCTTGGTAAAAAGTGCCGGTTAGCAAGGTGTTAACCTAGCCACGAGTGGTGGATATATTAATGTCAATAAGAACTATATTTCAATGTAGGTGTCAGGTGTATCTATATATACCTAGGCACGCTAAAGATACTGGCATAAATATCCAATTAAGACTTTTATCTAAATGTCGAAAGATATACGACTTTAATTGATGTGTGAATTATTTAAATTGGTAGACATTGTTTTATTCATATTTTATGAGTTGCCTGCGGTCTATATTAGTGATTATGTTTGGATCTAGATTCTAGATCTTTAGGTGTGAAATGTGATTAATGGATAGGTGAAATTTAGTATTAAAGATAAGTGATTTTGGGAATAAAATGATACAATATACGTGTTTAAGGAATGACGTAAGTCAAATATTTTTAGGATTGTGAATGCCAAGATTAATTTATGCGCTCACAGCCTTATTATTAAGGTCAATGGTAGCAGCAAATGAAGCTATAAATTTAAACGTTATTTAATTTTGTTTATGCTTTAAAAATAAACAACTTGGTACATACCTAACCATAGCGATTAAAATTAAGTTGTTTTTTTTTTAATAGTAGATATCGTTATTAATTTAGATCAGCACGACAGCATTCGTGTTTGAGTTTATGAAGAATACAAATTAATTAGTAAACAAAATCAATAAAAAAACAATAAGTAGTTACTTATCAGCAATTACCAATTTACCACCTTCGTAGCTATCATATCGTAGCTGGCGATCATATCCTTCTCCTAATAAAATAAAGCTAAAGAGTATGTTTTGTTATTTGTTTTAAGAAGCTGATCTCTATAATTACCAGTTGGATTTAAAAAAGAAACTATTTTGCATTTGATAGCCCAATTCTTGATGAAGGTTTTAGGTTTAAGTTTTTATTTAAAATACACGCCATGGCCCTAAGGAGTGTGTGGAACCGTGGGGAACAGCTAGTGCGGGATAAATGTGCTGATAATGCTTAGAGTGTCATATTCTTATTCTTTGCCTGAAACGAGTCTAGCAGCTGATTCTGTTCCTGATTCACCGTCCCAACAAAGACCCACGATTCAGTTCCAGAAAGACCAATCTTATTAGCAATTTACCTGCATAGTAGCCGCAATGCAAATGCCAGGAAACTAGAGGTTACAGTTAATTTTATTCACCACCCTTTGCGTTCTAATTCATCCCCTATTTACATGCTAGATATGCAGGTGTAAGTGCAATCGTAAGCCGCTCAATATATACGAGAGAATGGTATTAACACAGTCAAATAAAATTAACTGATGAATACTTAAGTAACATAAAACATCACGCTGTATTCCCCGAAGGGTTAGCCAGAGACGTGCCTACCTACCTATGGTAAGTACAGACACATTTTACCAGTAATGGCAGGGGCGAGCCTATTGCCAATAACCAGGCAAAAATTTAAACTCCAAGCTTCTTCTGAGAAATTCCAGATGGAATATACGCGATAATAGAACCCACGAACTCAAGCTTTGCAGTCGCTTTTGCTACCATTAGACCAAAGATGCAGTCTTATTATTAATAAGTAAGTAGGTATTAAGTATTGATATCCAATTAAGTACAACGTTGACTCGACGTTATTCCAGTGGTCGCCATTGTTGATTTTGGCTTTCCGGACTTGCAGTATTAGGAATAGTGTAGGAGAGTCGTCCCATCAAAAAATCCGATTACCTAGAATAAAAAGTATGTTTCCATAATCCTTATTTTAAGTAGGTAAATAATTAATGGCGACGTTCAACGCGTTTAAGCAAAGTAACATAGACGCTTCAGTTTAAATTTTTTATGCGTTGTCGCTTTTGTAGATACCTAATTGGTATTTGTGAAGTTTTGCTAATAAATTAAAGAAGGCCCTGTATACGTGCGATTAATATAAATAAGTGCGATTGGTAAATCAGTGGGAGCGCATGCGCAGAGCGCACTAGCCACTCAATTAAGTGCCGGGATTTCAATTAAAACGCCTTACTGAATTTACGAGTTTTCTAATTTATTGTAAGCACACTTTTGTTAGGACGAACTTAAGCCAGATATTGAGTGGTATGGGTGAACATTTGTAAGTTAGCAATTTATTTTCATTAACACCTTAACTGCCAAACAACGACACACAATAGAAAATGTATTGTTTGTCGGTCATTTGGCGATCAACGTGTTAAAAAAAATACTTCTTTTGATATGGAACAAGTACCTACCTAAGTTTGTTATATTAATTTTAAAACATCTGCTGTATTTTTTTTTAATTTGTGACAAGCCCACGGACACAGAGAGGACACTGGCATCCACCAGAGAAGCGTCGAGACAATGAAGTCCCGGAGAAACGTTTCAGCTGTCTTGGATCCCGTAACGAAATTAATCAGTAAAGAACAGCAGAAGAGTTAGAAAAAAAATACATAATTTCCAATCTGCTGTAATACCTATCATATGATAAATGTGGCAAACGCACGACCCAATGGGTCCCATTCCCATTACACGGCAGGAAGGACCTGAGGTCTATCAATAAAAATGATCCCAAAAAGCCCTACAAAGCGAGACCTGGAAAGAAAGTGGGAGGCTTCTGCCCTGCAGTGCATCTAAGCTATTAAAATAACATAATAACAATATTAAAACAGAAAGCCAATTTCCGTAATTTAAAACGTTTCAAATCTCGCGACGATCGATGTCAAAAATGTAGGTAAGCTAGACGTATTTTGACTTACTTGAATCTTAGAAATACGGGATTTGCCTCTTAGAACATTCGACACTTAAGCATCTACTTATCTGCTTTTAATAATGAAGATAGATTTATACCAAACTGCTTTTGTTTTTTATCATTGGTGTTTTCTCATTCTGGTTATCTGCCTCCTAAGTCATAGAAATAAACAACTAGTTTAAGTGGAGTATTTAAATATTTACCTATGTGATATTGAGCCTTCTATGTGTATATTTGCTTTTGGTGACAGAGAATTTATTTAATTATGCGTTATGCTTAATAATTAAGTTATAACTTCACCAGTTAATACGATTACCCTTCCTAATAAATTATATAGTGCAGGCACAAGTAGTTTATCTCACAGTATACCTAGGGCTTTCAATTCTCAATACATCATTAAACTAAAGATAATATCTAAATAAGCGGTTATATACAAACAGGTACATAACGGCTAACCGTATCGCAGGCCCCGCTGACCAATCATAATCATTATGTGTTAAAGCAATTAGGTAAGTAGCTGCCACATAATGGAACGGTCCGAACAAACCGGCCGATACGCAAAACGCTGTGCACGTCTTGCTGCACTTTGCATAAACACCGACACGCCCATCAAATGTCACTTGTGCGCAGGGTTCGCAAAAATATGATTTATATAATAAATGTAAAAATATCCTATATTTTATGTATACCTAGGTAAGTATGAGGTATTTATTAAGATTTAAACTCACAGTATAAGTAACTTTTTAAACCCCGAATTTTTTTGCCTACCTCTTGTGAGCTTATGATACGGATATACTTAATTGAAGTTCCATAAAAAGCTAGATGTACACGTACCTAGATACTTAAGCTAAATTAGTGAATCTCCATACTTCTCATAATATTGTGAAAAATAATCTAAGCTTAAGTAGTTTTTTGCTATTTGTTGCCAGTGTAAACAAAAGGCTACTAAATTTCTTGATTGGAAGACAGTAAAATATATATATGCACATTCGCACACATATCAAAACATATACCTATTATCCATATAATAGCTCATATAAATCCCAGCTGATATAATACCCATGGATTTATATCAGCTGATACATCAATATCGGCGAACCCTGATTGTTACCTAGTAAATAAAATTTTCAGCGAGTCTTTAATAAATAGTAATTTAAAAAATATAGCCCCCGACGTCCTTCATATTATCTGTTCTCGGAGTGTATGAATATTGAACTTATATGTCGGCACGCTATATCGTGAGAAAGGGTAGGTATATAATTACGTTCAAGTATCAAAATTAATTATATACCCGGCCTTAATAAAGATAGCCAACTGAACGCAGTGATGAACAACCAATTACACGATCTACTAAAATAACTCTTCAAAAACGCATTAAGATAAAAATACTTAGATATAATTGTTGGGCATTCCTTCGGCACGCGTATAATGAACTGAGTAATATTTCACAGAATCCAAACATACTAAAATGGGAATCACAACAAATAGTAGTCTTCCGAGTTAAATATAAAGACTTATGTGTTAGATTGGAAATAAAACGAGTTCCAAACGAACATCTACCAATAAACGATCCAATAAAAATACCATAACAACCCATAATTCAGTCATCAAACGAAATTACGTACAAATAATTTGGCCGTAGAAGCTCACAATCAGAGCTGGTTACAACTAGTTTTATGAGGAGTCGGGGTGCCGTCGTAAACTAATAAAATAAAAGTTGGAAGCGCGAACAAACCGATAGATAATGAACTTTTATTGGTCAGTTTTACAGCTCTCCCCGAGTGATTGTAAAGTGAATAATTGTATGTCGTTAGCCGGAGAAACAGTAACGTACCTATGCGCAGCCGCCCCTCCATAGTATGGGCCGGCCGTTCTATTGTTTGTTGTTAACAAAACTCTGATTGGGAAGTGCGAAAATGAGTGGGAGCAATGATTCACAGAAGTGTTAACATTAACAAAACAGTGGGTTAGTTAGAGTTTAATATTCAGACCAGTGCAGCACGCGATGATAACTGCACTACAAAGGGTGAAATCATCGACGCACATCCTGATCCATGAGTTCAGAAGGTACCTACATGATTCTGGACACCGTATCGTTGAAATTTTTGTTGGGTTTTAAATCCAATAAAGAAGTGAATTATTTACTTTTTAATTAAAAAACTCTTTGGGTTCGATAGAAATCGTGGTCTTTTACACTTTGAAATAAATAAAATCATCAGAAAAAAAACCGCAAAGTTTAGGAAAATCCGACGAAAAAAGTCAACGCTGATTAGTCCGGAACTATGTATGTTCAACTTATGGCTTGAGCTTGTGTGCCGATGTCCTTCCACCCTACAGGTATATAGGTATACAGGTATACCTTCACATATTTTTAGTGGATAAGTTTGACATTTTTTTATTTATCAGCCACTCAACAAATTCCTAGTTAACAATGCCATGATATCATCTTTTACCTTCCAGCCTTTTTCTAACTATGTTGGGGTCGGCTTCCAGTCTAACTGCATGCAGCTGAATACCAGTATTTACCATACTTGATCTCAAAAACCCAGTTAATGGGTGATAATACTGGTTAGTCACACTTTCGGGCTTGTGACTACCCGTAACGGTAATCAAAGATCTACAAATCACAGCCACGACCATCGGTTTAACATACTTTCTGAGGCACGGAGGGGCCTCGACATGTAGATGATTGTCACCCATCTTCAGATCGACCTCGGCAAGCGTAGCTTAACCCTCGATCGACCCACGCGGCAGTTATTACTCATCCACAAGCCAACAATGCCATGATAATAGACAATAAAAACGTAGGACCACCAATCATAATTCATGTAAAACACTTGTACCTAACTATCGATTACACCAATTATTGCGAAGTGTCTATTAAATAGACCCTGGATACAGATAGCGGCATGTTTATTGCGTCTAGTGTGTTCCTAGCTTTATAGCTATATCCGCAGCGATTAATAACTGTTGTGGTAAGCGAACATTTCGTATGTGTCGTAAATTTTGAATTGGTCTCGTTATTTTATAGGGGTTAAACTCGATTAACGGGTGGGGTAGGTTTATTGTATGTAGCAGAGATTATCGCAGATACATGCAGACATACATGTTATTGTCTGGGCGTACGGCTACTTGTGTCTTAGGAGGCTTAGTGTTGAGACATTGTATGGAGGATCGTCGAAATACTAGCATGGGTTAGTTAGCTTATGTGCAGAACGCATCTACACAAGCGAACTCTTGTAATAGTATGTACGCTTTACTTAATTCAGATTAATTCCATCTCTTTCTCTCTTATAAAACGAGAAAGGGAGGAACATTTAAAAGAGCTGTCAAATTTAGTTGTAGGTACCTAGTAAATCTACCAACAAAACATGGTTGATATTTCAAACGCATCGAACAAAAACATGGTGAAGTGTAAGGCATGAACTAATTTGACATCTAGAGTTGTATGTCACTGACAGATGTCAATTCTCAAGAGTATCGGTACTTGTCTCTGTAAATACATAGGTAGGGAAGTATACCACACTACTAAGCGGTAGAACTCTTTTTCCAATGGACATTATTCTATGCTCCACATTGGTTTGAAACCGGATTCAATGTTCCAACAGGTCCATATTAGAGTCAGTAGTGATTGACTACATAAAGCTTTACTAAGAAGGGTCACTTTTATTTCTATTCAAATTCTATTGAAATTGACCAATATGGAGGCATAAGTTCTAGACAATATCTACTTACTTTACGACACAAAAGCAGCCCACCAGTGCATAAATATGTTTTCAAGCATTTTTTGTTTGAGTTTTATTTATATTTTTTTATATATACGGATAAAAATCAATAGCCCCATGTATGAAAGATCATCAATTGAGAACAGCTTGCCCGATACCTGTCGCTGAATTTTATTTCATCGTGGTCGTCATTGTCAGAACAAGGTATGTATGAATCCACCAGTAAAATCGGAAATTTGAATGGTTTTTTTGTCTCAATAGAATTAAATAGCTCAAAAGTATGTTTGAAGGCAGGGGTGAGCGCTAGTAATCGATAAAATTCATTAAAATATTATCTAAGTACTCATGGATAAGGTTAACTCGAACTCGGTCGAACTTCTACCACAATCAATATTCTAATATTGGGTAGGTACCTACTTACAGACGTCTTGCTTATAAGTAAGTATCGTCCATAAAATTAAAACCCAAACCAATTCTAACTCGAACTCAACCAAAACATACCTCTATACCTAAATCTATAAGAGGCAAGTTCAAGCATGTTCCCAGGAACGAAACAGTGAGGTTAGTCGCACAGTTAAAGGAGTCGTGTAGAGGACAGGCCAGGTCGGGTGAACGATACTATCGAATCACGAACCTTCCCTGGGATAGGGTTGAACGGGACTTGGGACAGTGGCGAATGTCCCGGGACTTTTTTTCTTTGAGAGTTGCTGGAGCTTTTTTGGTCGGGATATTGAGTGATGCATTTTTTTAATATTTTGATCTTTATGTGAAATCTATTCTCATTCTATTCCTAACATAATATTAGGTATGCCTATATTCCACGAAGGGTTAGGTAGAGGTGTACCTACTTGTAAGTAGGTACCTAAAGCCAAATTTCGTACGTTATTATAGCGAGCCTATTGCCATCAACTGGGCAAAAATCCAGACTACGGGCTTCTACTAAGAAACTTCAGAGGGAAAAATCCCAATAACTCTGACCGACTCGGGAATAGAATTCAGGATGAGTACCTAGTGCTACCACTAGACCGACGATACAGTTTTTCTACTCTTGTTCTTTTTTTAGACAGTTCTTTTAACATCTTTTTAAATATCGAGACTCGTAAAATATCCCCAGGATATGTGTAAATGTTCGGTTCGGTCTAGTGCCTGAAATATTCACGATTTCAGTTTGTTTGAATGCCCCAAAACAATGAACTATTCTGAAGAGTAAGTACCTAGGTAGGTAGGTATATGTCTCCCCAGTGGTATTTGTTGTTGAAGTTATTCTATGTACAGAGGCCAGCACATCAATCTACCCCAATCAGACAAATTTCTTTGACAGTTTTTCAACTTAATTTTTATAATAATAAGGTTCATTTTCAGTTAGCAAATTTTTACAGTTTAGAATAGCTTGAATATACTGGCGTCTGTACAAGATAATAATGCGTACCTTACTACCTCTATGTGTACAATCACAATCGGTCGACATCGCTTTGAATAGAGCGCTGACAATTTTGAAGTCGACAACCCTGAGTCCTAGATGCATATTCCTACACATATGTTAGTATGTATAGTAAATACGACGTTAAAGGAAATCAAGGGACTCCAATAAGTACTAACTTTGATTTTCTGTAGGTCCTTTACAATCAGTACGGTAATTATTATTAGGTAGGTACTTTAGATAGAGTACTGATCTTACTTTGCTTTACTTCGATATTTTGTTCTCTAGGTAGTGAAAATAACACGTTGAACCCCAAATGACCGACAAACAATACATTTGCTATTGTGTCTCGTTGTTTTGTAGTTAAGGTGTTCAATTATTAAAAGTAATTAAAATAAGGAACTTTGAAAAATATATGCAGAATGACATAAAAAATCGTTTATTTCATTACAATTTATAATACAAGGAGATACCATAAAATCTAAGCCAAGCTATATAATAGGATCAATCGTATACAATGTTTATTATTAAAAGTAAAATAACCTAACAAAACATACTTAGTACACTCATTGAATATAACTAAAATTCTATCATCATCCTATAAATCTATAAATCCATTTCCATTCTATAAATCTAATCAATAAAGCTACAAACAAAAGAATCCTACAACTAAAATCAATTTTAAACTTTCAAGTCTTATATCTCTCACATAAATATTCCATCCTTAAGAAAACCCGCCTGACCTGAAGCAGACGAATGAAGTAGCTACTAGTACTAGCCACATAAGAGATCACATCAGCTGCCCACATAAGTACCAAGCTACCAACGTATACATGAATGTACAGTAAGCAAAAGAGTTTGGTATACAGGCACACTTTTGTATGTACTCACATTGCAAAATGTTTTTCGTAGTGAAACATCTTTTGGTACGGTGTGAATTGGAATTTATGAAACGAAAATGTGTTACGAAAATGAGACAACTATCAGTGTTGTTAACTCTCTGTCTGTTTACCACCTCCATAGTGTATTTATCTCATTCTTTTACAAATTAACCGGAACACAAAGTTTCACTGGTGTGAACTCACACTCGATTTTTCTATATTTAATGTGCGTATAACAAAGAGCATTTTTTATGTACTTAAGTAGTTGCTGGTAAGCTATTTATCTCTTTGTTTGACTGTACCTCCTTTTTTATTTAAAGGAACGCCGGCCCTCTAGCCTTCGCATGACAAACGGGTATACCCATAAAAATTGCAATATTTTAATAAGGTACCCACATACCTTCAGTAAGTAACAATTAATTACTATAAATACGAAAACGTCAGCATTGATTAATTTGCATAAATTATTCGGGTAGTTTTCGTTGTTTACTTGGTCGGTCATTTAATTTTAATATAAAAAGTAAAAACTCTTATTAAGTCTAAAAAGTTTTTACTTTGTATACCTATCATGTTGCATAAACACTTAAGACGTTTTATAATTTTACGTAAGTACGTACTTATTCGCTACTGTACCTATTTATTTATGTACTTAACAGTACCTACGTACTTAACAACATAAGTATGTACTTATGTTGTTAAGTACGTAGGTACTGTTTACTTAGGTACTGGTTTTATTTCAAGAGCATTTAATTTTTATTTAGTTTTAAGTCAATATTATACAAGCTGAAAATAGTAATATTTATAAGTATAGGTAACTACCTACATAAAATTATTATTTAAGCAAAATTTGGTGAAAAAAGGGTGGTCAACTTATTGGGAATCTAAAAGTTTGACTGCATCTGCTATCGATGGTAAAAGTGCCCAAAAAAGCATGCAAGTTTAAAATTGTATGTGCGTGAACATTTTTCTGTGAATTCGTAGAAGTCGGTCAAAAAAGGTGTTTGCTGCGGGCCTACCTAAGCGTATAAAGTGCTCAAAGGCATTAAAACATTTTAATACTATGTGAGAATGCAGTTTCGGTACAGCCATATAAATTATATACCTTGAAAAATGGCCGACCACATAAAAAACAATCAGTCAGTTGATTTAGCAGCCAATAAAAACATCTTGTCGAGTTATTGACTGATTAAAATGACTTACGGCCCGCAAAATGCTGAAAAAGTTGCATTTAAAACTTAAGTAAACGTTTAGAAAAAATATACATCACTTTGTTAAGGGCACAAGAGGCATGCCCGTGTACTGGAATGGGCGAATTATCGACATATAAATTCAGTTTTTATCGATACATCTGCCATTTATGATGTTTATAATTTACTAAGGTATGTTTTAATTAAGTGAGAAACATTGCATTGAAGTTGTAATTATTCTTAATTGAAAACGTACACTGCTATCGAGCTCGTCGAAGGAACTCCTATTTCGCTCCGGGCTACACGAAGACTCGGAAAAAATACATTCCACTCGACATAAAAGTGAAAACGTTCGGACGATGTTAAAATACGGCTCCTACGTATTCATAAATATTCATAAACCCATATTATACTAACTCGAACATTACTGGCTCTTAAAAAGTATAAACAAGTTATTATATTATTAAATTATTGTTCCATAAAACAAAGTTCGGTATGCCCCAGTAAAATTGAGATGTTCAAAATTCGGGCCGCGATACGCCGATGTCCAATAATTTTTCGTATCGGCTAAATAATTATCTGTTATCGTCGTTTTGGCAGGCCAGGTCGAGGACCGCAAACATGGCCGACACGAGCAACGACAGCAACACAATATATCAAGGGAAAAACAATTAGAAAAAAAATAGATTTTTTTAATCATAATTCAAAACACGTTCCCTTTATTTAATATTTAATAAACAAGAATAATCTTTGAGACCTATAAAAACTAACTCCTGAAGTTTTTTGCGAGAAATACTTCCACACAATCCCACCTCTTAATACAACACGCAACGACTAAGTTGTTAGTTTGTAAAATGCCTTATAATCTTTCACCATATCGCAGGGAGCTCAAAGCGCAACTTAGTAGCTACGTGATCTAGTTTTTTCCCACTTCGAGTCTTAAGAAATGAGATTTAAATCCGGATTTAACGAGTTGACACGTACATATAATGCTATTCAGCATTTTTCAACATGAATAGCACATCCAAATAGGTCGAAAGATATTCGTGAGTTTTTCTTTTGCCGACTGTACTTGGAGCGAGGCTCGGAATTCAGTTTTTAGCGTCCGCTTGATTCTTCAGTTGCCATATTCGGCGTCCGAGATGAAACGAACTATAGTAAATTTAATTAATAGTTCCCACCGCTCACCTTCCATCGTCGGTAAAACCGATGAAGTCATTATGCATGCTAACGAAATATTAAGACCTCGACAAGTTAGTGAGCTTTTATGATTTTTATTGGACACCTAATTATTTTATATTGCGTCAGTCGTTACTCTGGTGTTAATTGTGACAGGAAGCGGCAGTTAACTATCGGTCACATGTAGGATGAAATTAAATTCATCACAAGGACCAGTAAATTATCTTTAATTGTTTCGATCGGTCGTAGGTACACTTAAAGCGGGTGTTATTACGACATTCTACATGCTCGGCGTGGAGACAGTCGGGAACATCAAAAGGTGCAACGGACTTAGTAAATTAAAACATTGCAAAACAGCTATACCGTAGAAGTCGCGCTTGGGCGACTTCAAAAATGGCATCGCGCGTCGACTGGTGACGGCGAGTAAGTTTTTCGCGACCGTCTCCACTCGATAAATAATGGCGGTGACTTTGACAAAAACTCACCTAGTCCTGTTCAGTGGCCGGCGGCGCGCGCTCCCCGCGCTTGCCCCGCAGCTGCCCCGCTCGCCCCGCTCACCCCGTGCCCTCGCCCCGCACTCGCCCCGAAGCTTTTTCTGCCCATTCCACGGCGCCGGCGCAATCGCGAACCGCTCACTTCCATCATTACAGACGTTACCCTAACTATTTACACCGCTACTGGCTAAATAATAACTACTTATATTTATGGCAATTTGTTTAACTTCACCGACTATTAAAACTGCAGGAACACGATCACGTTTACACTATACTTATGCGAGAGTATTGAAGGATTAGATGGCGCGGAAGGTTATTCTGTTCACACTGTCCGTATTACGATAGCGGATAATTAATTTAACTTACGACTCTTTATTTACTTAGCTTTAAGGGTACGAGACCGGGTCTCTTTGGTAGGCATATTAAATTTGTACAATGTAATATAGTTCGTGACGCCGACGCTGCCGAGCAGGGAGCGCTACGATCGCACATAAAGTAAAACGCACTACGATACACCTACACTATGTTACACGGAAGAGATTTCTACAAATTGCACTGGTTTCCAAACGCGAACATCTTCGACGATTACGCGGATTAAAATATAAATGTATATAAAAATCAATAAATCAACAAAAACAAAACCCGAAACACAAAATAATACGACCCGTTTCTAGTCTAGCATTCAACAGTTTATTGTTCCTTCATTCGTTTTGAGAAAACATTGTGTCTAGTTAAAAATTAATTTAAAAATAATCACAACAACCGAACAACACTTAAATAACGAGAAAATAATTACAAACAATTTACAAAAAAAAACACAATGCTATGGAGTGTTCGGCGGACTGCGATAGTATCACTGGACAAGGCTTTGCGCGCGCGCATGCTTAGTGTTCGGGATGGCCTTGCGCAGCGGCCGCGGCCGCCGCCGCTGCCGCCGCCGCTTTCTGTGCTTGCGCCTGCTTTTCCTGCTCATTCAACTCTTTTATAGCTTGGATCTCTTTCTTTAATTTCATCCTTCGATTCTGGAACCATATTTTGATTTGTCTCTCCGTCAAACAGAGAGCGTGCGCCATTTCTATGCGTCTCCTCCGTGTGAGGTAGTGATTCGTATGGAACTCTTTCTCTAACTCTAGTGTTTGATATCTAGTGTACGTTTGTCTTCCTCGTCTTCTGAGGCCGTTTGCTCCTGAAACAAAATAAAAAAGTTTCCATTAATGATCAATACTTAATCTTTTAAATCAAGAACCATAAATGTAATGGTTATTTGGAAAAAAGGTTTGTGCATTGGACCGGCAGATCTGCTTTCAGAGAAGCGTTTGAATGTTGAATGGGATTGGTTGTCTCACGCAGCTTAGTTCAAATGACGTTACAATTGGCGGTGACGACAGCTTCATTTCGTTTAAACGTCGATATTGATATATGCGCAGGGGCAGCCTTTGAGAGCCACCGACCGGGAATTAAGACTGGTTGCAAACTTCATTAAGAAACATAAACACGTGTGGGCGAACATGCAAAATTGTTGAGTTTCAGATGCAATATAAATGCAGATGCAGAAACATTAATAACAAGACATTCGAGATACATATTTAGCGGAATTTCTGTTTTCTAGCTCGGTTTTAGTAGGGTGTGTAGATAGAAAATACAAAATAATAAATCAATATTGGACTTCAATCGCGGCGAATCGGCATATCTTACAACTGTGTACCGAAAACTCGATTCGCGACAGGATAACTGAATAAGGGCCGGGGGCCGACTTGCGAAAATTCGAATGATTTCAGGGTTGCTCTATATTCTTAAGTTGAAAATTGGCTTAAATCTAGACAGTCACGTGACCAATTGTATAACATTCACCTAATCTACATAACGTAAAGCTTGGTTGATAAAAACATTGAAATGACTGCGCTAAAAATAAAGTCTATAGTCTTTTGATATACACAAACATTTTTCAGGATTACCCAGTCGAATTTATCAGATATTTTCATTACAAGTCAATATTGAGTAATGACATTCCACAAAACCCTACTTTAACACTAGCAGGATCTAGAAATATTAATAACATCGCGATTTATTACAAATAATACATTAATATTAAAATGCCAGCCCTGTCGAGTCGGTTATTCGATGGCTTTCATTGCATGCCGGTCGTTGCGTGCTCCCCAACATTATGTATAGGGCCGAACGCACGCTGCGATCGGCTTATTTCTTTCTTTTTCGGTGTCCAACTTTCTCAGTAGGTATATAATATATCAGATTAAGACCAATCAGAATGTATCTGAATTCAATTTAGTAATGTTGCAAGGAACCCAACTCGACCTAGTTGATGTTATCGCATTTCCAAAATGACTGCTCAAGTGATCGGTGATGCGTGAAAAGATCGAAATTGCGATTCGAATGATTGTCTTCGAATTTTATTTAAATTGTAGGGTTTATAGAATGGAGAATATTGAAATTTCTTTTGACGTTTTTCGAGCGAGATTCATTGATCGAACTTCATGCGACTAGGTAATCATGCGTTTCATACGGATAGGAATCATATACGCTTGATGATAAGATTAATATTTGTATAAAACGCTTACTTAGAGAAGTCAAAATGGTATTAGTGGTTCGTCTGAAGGTGCATACATGAAGATGTCATTCTCTAAACATACACCAGAATAGTGTTCTTAGACAGCTTACATTCAGTGTATAAGCAATTAAGATATACAAAACATCTAAGCTTATGTATGTAAGTGAAGTCTGTAACTTCCTCACCACCAAACTAACAGACACACAAACATACATGAATCATACTTAATACATGTCATAATCAAGCTACAGCGCCGATAAAGCACTTGAACAAGCACATTGCCTTGGTTACTGTTACATTCAAAATAAAACCAAGATCGGCCCGTACTTCTCACAGCGTAAAAGGGTACGCGAACCAATTTAATGGCTTAATTATCTCAAGTAGTGAGATCGGAGGCTGCGTAAGGACCAAGCGGCTCTTTTCATACATCCTTATCTATCCTCTTAAGTTGTATGGAGTATGGTTTAATCGGAATCGTGAGAAAGCAGGGAAGACATGCCTATTGTTGATATAAAGCCAAGTAAAGGTCGATGATTATGTTGATGCTTGCCTATTGGGATATTGAGAGCTGATAATGTCAATTGATTTTTAAGTCACGATGTGAAAGGAAGATTCGGAATGATTGTTGTAGGTATAATTCGCGTCACTTAAGTTTACCGGTCTGAAGTAGGCAACAAATGAATGCACAGTAGTAGATCTTGTAGGTACTAAAAGAGCAGTAGAAGTTACTCGTACCATGTGCATCGGGAATTCAAGTTCAATTCATTTCAGAGTGCCAGCTTAGGTGCCTACGTGACGCGAACGTTAATGTATTTTTAATTTTGCTGAAGGATTTCAATGTATGGACGGAATGTAAGGCATGGCTTTTGTAGACTTCAGCCTGATTTTTTGAAAATTAAGAGGAAGATCATATAGGGTCCCATACACAAGTGAAGACCATTTTATAAAATAGTGGAACTCACTGCCTGCGTCTGTGTCGTAACGCATTCAACCCGAATCTCTTCAAAGTTCAAGTCTCTCCATCGTCGATTTTGTCTCCTTCACCTCTGACATAGACTAGAGTCAATAGCCAACCCGTCTCAAATAAAACAAATGAGTGTGCTTTAGACCACACAACTGAAGTGAAACTTCTTTAGCTCCATCTGTATGTTTTATTTATATATATATATGTTATATATGTATATGTTTATATAGACGAGTATACATGTAAGTACGTATACATATTAGTGTGATAAATTTAGTAAATTATTATTAGTCATGAAGCCGTTCCGCTTCCGTTCGCCTCGCCCGATGAGACTTTCCGTAACGCTCCCGTCACGCATTCACCAGCTAACTCCCCAAGTCTAGCGTGCCTAAAGAAGTTTCTCTTCAAAAAGCTTCAGGTACAATCTAAACCCTTACGTACTGAAAACAATGCACATTCTACTGCACTTGACTCTCAACCAAATGCTTAAGAGGAAATGAGCCTAGAACTACACAAGACAAAAACCTTTTCTTTCCTCCAATTTCCCCCTTACCGAGTTAAGTGCAACCTTTTTAATAATTAACAAAAATTCTTCTGGCCGCTGTATAGTGGTTAACTGAGTGACGCTAATTACCTAACCCGTAAAAGCCTTCTGGGGGTACCACGTGAATTGTGGGGCCATTCCTTATGTACGAGTTATTTACAGGATTAACTGTAAATCGTTGTTTATTTCCTACGATTGTAATTAATTGAATGAGAAATATATTTTATTTTCAGGGTTTTGGAAACGTTAGAGAAAAATGATTGCCATTTGGTTTTAATGGTAACACCAGCCTGGGGCAAAGGCCTCTTCTCATACAGAGAAGGCACGCATTAACCAGCACATTTTGTCGATTTCAGACTTCTATTAATTATAACTCCAGGTTTCCTCACGATATTTTCCTTCACCGATGTCAGGGATGTCTAAGATAAACTAAGAAAGTACTTAGATATGAATTTAAAAAGTCACTTTGGTACTTCTCAGGGATCTGAAAACTGAACCTACTACTTTGTGCATAAGAGAAGAGACCTTTACTACTCAGCTTAGCCATCGATATATCATTTTAGTTTATTATAAATTCTACCCTATATACTTTTGATGATTTTTCAGTCGCTGCAATGCACTTTTCAAGGACACAATAATACGACACACTAGTTCTGCCCAGCGGTTTCACCCGCTACCAAATCTCGTAGCGTGATTATAAATAACCTTGTCCAAAAAATGGTATTAAATACAAAAAGATTTTTTCAAATTCGACCGTCAGTTCCAGAGATTTGCGCGTACAAACCAACAAACTCTTCAGCTTTATTATATGTGTAATATATGTGTATAACGGCAACTTAAAATCGACTAGGTAACGTCTAGGAGATGTAACCGAGAGTTCCCTATGCACAGTCTAAGGTGAACTAAGTTAAATGCAAAATTCCTTGAACACAATGGGCCAGCTATCTGTAGAATGAAAGATGTAAACAGAGATTCTGTATAGTGTTTGCTAAGCAGACAATCTCAACATCTTTTCTGCGGCTACCTAACCACTCGTACATGATTGCTTAGAACGATACTGCTTTAAGGTTTATTTTGCTTTATCTTTATTTATGCCATAGGTACAGCATACTATTCCAGAAAGTACACAGGAGTAACGTAACGTTTTATTAATGATTTTCAAAAAAAATAAGGTAGGCATCATTTTATATCATAAAGTTTTCTTAAGATGCGTCCAGACTGTATAACATAACATGTTATATAACATAAAACATGTTACATGACATAGTTATATAACATTTTTTGTATGTGTGCTAATTGCAAAACGTTATATAACTATGTTTTATAACATGTTATGTTATATAGTCTGGACGCATCTTTAGAGAGACACGCATATCTTTTTCTTTTGATAAGCCCATACTGTCCCACAGCTGGGCAAAGGCCTCCCTTATGTCCTTTTTCAGCGCCTACCCGTGCCAGCCTTCATAGTATCTACGCGTCTAGATCGTCTCGCCACCTTTTTCTGGGTTTATTACATAATGCTTTTATTCCTAAAAGAAATAGTAGAACAAAATATATTTTTATGATATAACTAACAGTGTCGTTAAGGCCCAAAAAGAGGACGTGAGACGACTTGGACAAGTAACATACGTACTGGTTCGAGAAAGCGCGGGAAAATACTTCCTAGAAGGACTTGGAGGAGGCCTATGCCCAGCTGTGGGACAGTAAGTACAGGCTTAAAAAAGTAAAATTAAAAAAAAAAACTCATGACTTCTGTTGCTACGACATTTAAATTATATCAACAGTGTGTACGAAACATATTATATTGGAAGGTATAAATACCCGTAAATAAATAAAACTGTATCTAGATACATTTACCGTATTGATTAACCCAAAAAATATTCAACATGACGAATGCACCAGAGCTCTGATAAGCAAATGCATTAAGAGTATTAAGAGTCATTACTCGACGCAGATCAGGCTTGCATGTTAATTCGGAGCTTTCTCTCTCTGTATACATAGGTATACATAATAACAGTATTATGTAGGTATATGGGTACACAGATACCCACGTCAATGTATCGAATGAAGGTCAATTTGGAAGCCAAGACTTGATGTAAAGCTTACAGATTATTTGCAGGCGTTATCTGAAAGAGTTTTCTTTTAATGAAATAATGGTCACTCAGAAGTCGAACTTCGACTGTTTTAGCTTCCTAAATCTTTGACTGTCGTTACTGGGAGTCAGAAATCCGAAAGTCTCAATACCAGTCTTACCAAGGGGTATCGTGTTACCCAGTAACTGGGTTGTGTAGGTCAGATAAGCATTCACTCCATACAAAATACTGGCTTCAGCTGTATGTGGTAAGACTGATTCCGACTCCAACATGATTGGGAAAAGGCCAGGCAGATGACGTTTCAACATAATATAATAATACCTACATGACATTAAGTAAATATTTCGTAAAACAAACGAGAACGAACAAACAATGATTTTCCAAATGATATCCAGTGAGAAAAGCCCTTCACAAAAAGGATGTTATTTACGGCCATAAATATATCACGTAAGTAAATAAACAAGACGTAATCTGCGGAAATCTATGTTGTTTTACTTCCCCCCTCGTATAAAAAAACACGAAAACATCACAGACACCGCACGTGTGCCAACTAATTAGGGGCTACCATAATTTCAGTGTCAATTTTCGCCTTATAAATTCTCTTCAAAATCCGGAGTACGCCGTAAAAGCAATAAACATGACACAAACGGCTTCATTAAGGCATAAGGCGGAGTTTGTTGCCTAGCAAAAAATAAGTATAGTGTCACACACAAACCTTAATAGGTATATAATGACGGCACGTTTCCGTTATGCACAAATCTGAAAAATATCATCTGCGCAGACGCATTACGTGTTCCGGAACGCGGGGAGGGACACGCGGACCCCAAAGGTTACGGGCTTATGCTCACGAGGTAAATAAAAAATGAACACACCAGAATTTTACTCATTATGGCAAATATTTGAGCACCGTTACCCGAAACTGCCAATTAAAGCTCGGTTACCATTAAAAAGAGTGATGAAATTTGAGGTTTCATACAAAATAACCAACATTGAAGGCACGGAATGAATGTACGAGCGACAATAATAAAGCTATAACTGTGTGATCTCAATCCAATCTTGATTGCATCCGAGAGTTGCCGGGGCGGTCGATTCAAAAACCGGTTAAACGAATTTGTGTTCGGAAAGGCGCAGCGCATTAAAAACGCAACATTTTTCGTTGAAAAACAACCAGAGAAAATCACAATATAAGCTGACTCCCAAAAATTCAAGTTCAAAAGCAAAAAAAAACTATGAACGCTTCCAAGGAAATCGGCTCGTTCGTAACCGTTCCCAAGATTCCCTCCTTACAAGTGTCGGGCACAACCCGTTCTGCAACACGTGTCGCAAACAAAAGAAACTTGTCCATGTTGCCCCCCTTTCCCCATCGGGCGACAAAAGGATTGCTCAAGTTATATTAGTCGTAGAGAATTTCGGACTAAGATCTATAAGGTTGTAAACCGCTCGTAACTTACAATGGCCCCGCAGTTGCGGAGGACATTCGCAACAACTGTTGTTTGCTTCGATGTTTTAATTGTTCCTAATTCGTAAAACTTTTCAGCGTGATTTACTAGTGTTGTTGTAGCAGATTGGTCGGTTTTGAGTATTTTTTTACCGATACCGTCGAACATGTGGCGCGGTTGACAACGCGGGAAGCGGTTATTTACACTTGTGGGATCGTAAACGGTTTTTAATGACAAAAACAATAGCTGTTTTTTTTTTTAGCTTTAAACTTAACTGTGTAGGGTGTTTTATAGTTTCATCTAAGACGGATGGGTTCAAGATAAAACGGGACCATTGTTTAGCATATTTCAATGGAAGGGCGACATTAAAACGGATCACGTCGGCGAGTATGCCCACGCGCACAATTTTCTTCGATAAAATTATGTAAAGTAGATATTTGCGCTCGAAGTCTAATGAGTCAAATTAAGATAACATGGTATGTTCGACTGCGCATAACATGTTTTACAAGTCAATAAATGTGTCTAGGACTTGTCGAGACGAGGCTGGGTTTGCCTGAGACACTCTGGCCCTATTACATAAACAGAACCAAGCTATATAATTTTTACTTTATGACGGTCTGTCTAAGTCGCATTATTGCTGCTATAATATTATCTTTTAATAATACACATGCGATGTACTCAAAGTTTAAGACATCAATAAAGCTCTGAAAATCGGTAGGATATTGTGCAAACTTTGCATATACATGCCTACATGCTATTTGCATATAATATAGGCATTATACAGCCATTATCTTTACAAAGCTGCCCACTTAAAATATCTTTAAGTAGGTATAATAAAATCAACCTATCACTATAATCTTTCAATAATTTTATAATATTCATCCGAATATACCTACCCACCTATCTATACATTTTCAGTAATAACTTACACGTATTTCTGAACAGCATGACGCCATAATGGAATGCATAACCCAAAAACGTGTTCAATGCACTTTTACAATACATTATCATCTCATTACCCGCGATCCGAGCGATTTTAAATAATCGCGACCGCTTATTTTAGCGAGTTTCCTTATTACATATTCTCAGCCAACGGGCTCGACGAAAATATAATCACTCAAATTGGTAACTCGAAGCACAAATTACAAAATTGATACGAAAAAAATGTTTTGGCAATGGTGGGGAGAGTCAGAGATTCTTAACTGTACATAATACGTGACGTGTGTGTGTGTGCATTTGCGTATGTAGATGGTAGAGGGCGCACCGTGGCTGGCACCTGGGTGGTCTCGGAATCAACTGACCGATCCCGAAGTAGGTATATAAACACCGCGCTATAACACATTGGCAGCCGTACTCCTTTATATCTATACTCAGTGAATTATTGGTTAAAATAAAAGCTCACATGAATTACTGTATCAATACGCGGTGTAATTAAAGCAACGGTGTAGGGTCCGCAAGGCAATTTAATGTGGAATGGTTATTTAGTTAGAATGTTTTATAATAGTGGGATGTAGATTTAATAGCTGACGTATTATTAAGTCACTAAGATCTTAAGTAGGTACTGTATCTAAGAATACCTAAATCAAATTCATATGAGTAAAACTTCTTAAATGTCATCTGCCCAGCCAGTTATTCCTAAATATGTTGTCCAGTCTTCTTTTAAGACTGGAAACAGACGCAGGACGAGCCTATCTCATCCAGTTACTGGGTAACACGATATCCCTTGGTAAGACTGGTTGTCAGAATATCGAACTTCTGACTACCCGTAACGACTGTCAAAGATCTACAAGAAACAGGCAGGGCCACCGGCTTTACGTACTTTCCACGGCTCGGATGGCTTTCGGTATGATATTGTCAACCATTCACGGACCGACCTTGGCAAGCGTTGCTTAACCTTAAAGATCGACCCGTGCGGATGTTATTACTTAGCACTTGAAACTTCTTAAATATAAAACCTTAAATTCACATTGGCTCGATCCTAGACAGGGACGTCTGACGAATTAATTCGCTGGATTATCTCCTAAAATTCCTCGTAAAGGCAGAATAATATCCAGATCCTAACGATGGCAACATCGCCGGGTAATTTTAATGTACTTTCCATGATGCCGCTGCTTTCCCGCCATCTGCGGTGCCGACTTCCAATCAGCTCACTAGATGTGTATCGACTTGAGAGCTTGCTTGTTATCTCAAAAACACAATATGAATAATACATTAGTGGTCGGTGTAAGAGTACGCGCACTCTTAAATTGGCAAAGCTTAATTGACTCAAAGGTTGAAAATGAAACGAACTGAGCCCCCACCGGCAATACGGCAACTTTTTATGCAATCAGTACTCGGCGGACCACATAACGGAATCAATTTAAATCGGTTATGTGAGATTGCGTATAAGGGTTGGTAAGGTCAGCGAAACCAATTAGTTAATAAAAATTATATTATTAATCACTGTGGGGAAACTACGCATTGAGATTGCTATCTGTTATGGCGATGAGAATGTGTTTTTGCAGTCAAGGAGTTTGTGAAGCTTCTTTTGTTTTCTTTTTCTGGCAGAACTAGATTTTCCTTGTGCATTGCATCGTATGCAACGAATACACAGTGGCCAGCACATCAAGCTACCCCATTCTGTCCAATTTCTTTGATAGTTTTTCAACTTTATTACAAAAGAATAAGGTTCATGTTCAATTGGGAAAATTTGACAGTTTGGGATAGTTTTATGTGCTGGCGTCTGTACAGTACATAAGATAAGTTCGTGTATTTTTCTGCAATATCTTTTCAATGCAGTTTTCTTTTAAATTGAATTTTCCAAAAAGGTAAGTAACACGTGGGGATTATGAAAGAGCAGTATGATCGCACCACCGTCCCCATTTTAACCACGTTGGGCTTGCGGGTCGTTGACCGCTGAGTTATAGCAGTACCTTAAGTATTTACATAACGTTGACAGGCCCTATGCCAGCCGCTTTGGTTAAAAGCTTGACCATTTCCTGTTTGTATGATAAGGTATCTTCATTAATAAATATGATCGTTTAACTAATTTTGTACGGAAACTTTTTGGGTTTGCTTGATTACTCCGCGCTGAGTAGGACTTGAATACGTACGAGTAAATGTATTTAAATCCTATAAATGCCTGCGCATAAGTAAGTCGAAAACTTCTTATTATTACATTATTATTATATAATTATGATAACACATATTTTATCTTTTTTTGGCAATAGGTAGAATCGATAGGTATTCCCATTCAACGTGGCCATGCTACCGGATTTTTGGGCATTTTTTTCGTTGACAGCGATGCGGATATTTTTTTATGCCCGCATTGCTTCCTCCCTTTTTATAAGTACAGCATTTACCGTATTAGGTACCTACTATTATTATTTTAAGCGTGTTAGGGTTTAAAGATTTAATTTAATTTAAAATAGAAAACTATTTTTTTTATTAAATGGGCATACAAATATACTATTTTCAGTAGTCAGCTCTTTAAAGAGATCATAGCCCTGATTTAGTAATATAGTGAATAAGTAAAATAAGTGATTTTTTAACTTGGTCTAACAGCTAGCTATTTTGTATAATAATTTGTGGATAACGTCTTGAGTGGTGTATTTGTTACTTTTAATGCAAGATTTTTATTGTATACCTACTTTGTAATATACTGCTATTTGTTATCCCTAGCAAATAAAATAAAATAAAATAAAGAACCCACACAACATTACGAAAATCAATTTTTCATCTCATTAATTACAACAAACAAATCCCCGTTTAACAAGCCACACAGACTTGAAACCGGAACAGAATAATGCAATTTAGTTCATAATAATTGCAGTACTAGTAACAGGTTATCTACGATTCCTATTTGCCTTAACTCAGCTATATTTAATTAAACGCTAATATCATTTAGTTTTCAATGCGCTGAGCAAATTGTATGTAATTAAACAACGCACCGGTAAGAAGGGGCGTCGCTGCTGTACGCCCTAATCAGTTATGGATTCTTGTACTGTCTCTTAAGTTTCAGTTGTAAAAGTTGGAAATATTTTATAAATACCTTCGCCCATAGATAGATTTTTAAAAGCAGCGATTGTTAAAATTCGTTAGTACTTTAGGTAAAAATACAATTTTGTACCGGCCTCACACTTATGTAAATTAAACCTCCTTGTAAGAGCATGCTAAATATTCAGGGCTGAACATTATCGGTAAATACACACGGTATATAGGTAGGTATTAATAAAAGGAGCAGGGGCAAGCCGGTACTTGTATGTATTTAATATCGAAGATAGCTATTAAAATAATTGCGAAGGAGTACCAACATGGCACTCAAGACATGACGCTCTCGAGGCGTTTACGGAGAAAATTAACAATTTGCAAACCAAAATGGCGTCGACAACCTGATTTTTTTCCGTGCCCCTAGATAATAATTTCGAAATGCCCCTGCAAACGTAAATTATCAACGATGGTGTTGAAGATCGAAATCACGATAGTCGTGTCGAAATCACCAAACCCGTTTAAAATCGAGCCTTGTACCTAATTATACCTACTGCCCTTTAATTTTGTTCTCAGAAGACGTGCGCACGAAAATTTATCATACAATTTTCTCCTTTCAGAACATTAAAATGCCAATTTTAAACTCTAAAGCTCCATGTAAAACTGCCCACGAACAATGTTTGACCCCTTTCCATATCACTTTCCGATATATCGTGCCGATATTAGGCCATACATCAGGGTTGAACGCAATAAAAATTGGACGTCCCGAGAGGATTAGGCCAAACCCTGACATATGTGACATGTGAAAGCCTCAGACTATTTCTTTTCAAAGGGGAGGCCAGCGTTTGTTATTTAAAAATCAATTTTGGAGAGCACTTAAAACACTGATGTGCTTCAAAGACATTTATGTGACGGTTTGAAAGGGCGGACGACGCGACGCACATTAAAATGATGAATACATCAGCTGTTACTCAAAATAAATGACTTCATAAATCAATAATAGACTGTTATTAAATACGAGGTCATGCAGCGTATAATTTGCACAATGCATGAACATCAATAATGTCTCTATTTCTTTTATCTAACAAGGGGGCATGTAACAAGCCACTTGTACAAGCCGAAACTACACGAAACTATTGACGCAAATAATTTAACACAAGGCGAACCTCTGAAACCGACGCTAACAAGATGCAGCTGTTGCGATCTCTCAAACGGAGACCATTTTGAAAAACTCGTTAGTTTTCGAAAATAGAATATAAAATGTGTCACTCCTTCCCCGATAAATCAGTCGTGATGAATGTATCCAAGTTAGGAGCGGAGCGCGCCGCGTGACGGGGCAGTGCCTCATTGGGTGGCGTGGTCGCCATATTGCTCCGAGCTTGTAGCTGTCAAACTTTGATATATTAAAGCTGGCTTTCTCTAGTGTGCGCCTTGTCTTATGATCACATTGATCACAGATTAAATGAAGAATCATTTTCTTGTGAAGAATTGCGAACTAATATTTCCAGTGACTTTGAAAAACATCATTCCCTTTGTATTCAAGATAAAAAAAACGTAGAAAAAAGAGTAATCTTTTGATTTCACGGGACGTTTTGAGACATTGACTTTTAGTTCCCGAGGTGTAAAATTATAGCGAGCACCGACTACTGAGAGATAAAGTATTTGATTTATATTTTGACATTTTAAGCCAAAACATTCGTGTTTTTGTTGTAAACATAATTTATTGCTATAATAAAAACGACAGATATTAATAATATCAAAGTCTCAAGATCGCATTTGAGTTTATTTAAACCTACGTAGTTCTTAGAATTACCACATTCGAACCATGTATATAACACCTACCCTACCCACATCCTTTTCAGAAGAAAAACTTCGTTAATTGAAGTTGAGATCGACATTATTTACTTAAGAAACCGCACTTAATAGTCATTCGCCATAATAAGAGAATTCTTTGCCGGCAAAAAAGTGTCGCGTTTGGCGGTTAGCCGCAAAACTTTATAGATGTACGAGTTACAACTTTGCTGGTAGACCACAAGATACGCACATCATTAGATTAGCCAAGAGTTCATTATCAGCCATAGTAATTTAGACCTTCATGACGAAGCTTTAGGGTTGATAAAACTCTCAAGATAGTATTAAAGTGTCTGATGAAACCAACCGACAATTTGCCGTTTAGTGTGCATAAAAGCGAATCATAGTGATAGTAATCTAGTAGATATCATGTTATTATAGTGATTTTCAATAGAAGGTAGGGACAGAAAAGCAGTCTACTTCAATAAAGAAAAAATATGGAAAATTGGCGGTAGATGGCGTTGTTAACGTACCCTTGTGATAATTTATTGGATAGAATAACTAAATCTGACGTAAGAATTATTTCTAGTCACTTTTCAGTTAAAATAACTATGGTTACCATGAAAACTAAGAATTCTTTGGGATTTAATTGATAAGGACTTAGCTGATTGATTGTAATCCAAGAAAAAAACCAACATAAGTACCTATACACTTGTAATCATTTCATCAATTTAAAAGGATTCAACAAGTACATACATACTAGAAATACCATCTACACTGTAATCAATAAAACCTTTCCCATTGCTCTTATCCCCGGTACAAAATCGAATCTAGACCGTCTACTCCAGATTTATCTGCAAACAGTACGCCATTCAATGAACGCAATAAACTAGCACTTGAAATAAAATCGTGGAGTTGCTGTGAGGTTTCTTAAATTGATACGCCCGTACCCCGATCCATTACGTGATACAAAACAACTGTTGACACAGCCCATCATTGTACACGGTTATAAAACTATAGTCATTACACTGTAATGTCCTACGTTTCTGTTATGATTCTTGGAGAATTGCAAAGTGATGTGTCTGCAAATTGGTGTAATTTTTCTGCACTTATGTGTACTGGCCCTTTGAGTCGGTTGTTTAAAATGGATTCAATTCAATGTTGAAAGTATCTTGAATTTGTATGATTTATTTGTTCAAGTTACTCTTGCGATTCCATTTGTACAAAAGGACCAGATATTTTTGGTTCAGCTAATGGTCTATGTTAGAAACACAAATCTTTACCTGAATTCAAATTCTTCATTAACTTTGTTATATCATTCTAAATTTGAATGCGACTTGGAAACAACAAAACGGAGTAACGACTAACAAACAAACATAAATTTATTCAAAATATACGTATCTTATTCCGAATTCACATTCGAAACGAAACTTTAAATCCGCGAGTTCGCCGAAATCCTGTTGCGAAAATTTTAAACGGCTGAAAGACAACAAAGTCACCTGAAAAGGAGTTGGTATTCAGGAGCTTCGGTAACCCAAGTTGGGCGTAGCCGCGTAACTTAGGTTAGACTTAAGTAAAGAAACCACAGCGCCGCGTTGTCTGAAGACCGACTTAAATCTCAGACGATGTTAGGACTTGGATACAATATATGAAAGGATTGAGACTTTTAAACTGGATTTTTTTGAATAAACTGAAATAAAAAGCTGGGATAAGTTTGGGTTAAGTTATTATGTTGCACTGGCAAGTGGTTACTTCAAAATCTTACTACTCATAGTCTTATCTTGAAACTTACGTTTCCTGTGCCCGTCTTGCTACCATACGATGGCTTATAGAATTAAATGAATAAAACCATCACAAATGAAGACAAAGCCAGCCTTTTATCTTACTTTAACTTAACAAAGTTCTGCTTCAGTGTGTATTGTACTTAAATGCAAATTTCGCCGCTGAGCCGAGGATGCACCGAGATTTTACCAGCATTTGAAATAAATATACCAGATTTGCAGTCTAGAGTTTTATGTCGAGACGTTACTGTTTCATTCACAACTTAATTCTTAGGAAACAAAGACTACCTACCAGATTTATACAACCGAATGCACTTGGAGGAACATGCAGTTTGGTCTTACTCACAAGGGATGAATAAACGAGAGTTATTTATATGATTTTGTCTCGACAATACAATGTGGAGGGAGATACATCATACAATGTATCTCGTACCGTCAAAAATATTCCCAACACCACGTATGAAAATTTTGGTCCTTCAAGAAAAATATAACCTCCATGAACAATCCAAAGTAGTCTGTAAATAACAGGGTCGACGTTGTTTAGTCAGCGCGTCACGATACACCACCAATAAAATGTTCCCTTCCGAAGCTGTGTCAATAAAGATAAAGGAAAACTAATATCAAAACAAGAATAGGTACGTGATAAGAAAACATTTATTCCCTATGTTTAATGCATGATTTGTCATAATTCCCCGGCCTCCCCGCCCTGCCCGTTGTTTTGTATCTCGTGAGGAAATGGGCGGCTATGATTTATCGTTTGTCTTATTTATCTCGGACGCAGAGAAAAATTATTTGAGGGGTAACATTGGAAGTATTGCCAGGTTTATTAACAAATGTACCGACGAGATTGCGGTGGCGTAATTGCAATTTATTCGAGTTTTATGCTCTGCTCTCTCAGTGATAACCTACAGTTAGTTTTACCATATGGTATTGGATGTAAATTACGTATTGTTCATATTCATTCCGGGTTAAAACAAAACTGATTGGTATCCGATGCAAAATGTATACATAAGTTTTCATTTGTTTTATCAAACTCCGCCTCAACCAGGAGTTCGTATTTCATAACAGTTTTTATGAGAATTTATTGCGCAAAACTCCAAACAAAACGCAGGTGAATTTCCACATTGCAATTTTAATTCATCCCTCTGTAACATAGAGGCAATAAAGCCGCGAATCAAAAGTTGGCAGTAAATCACAATACGGCGTCCGCTGCCCCGTGTTTGCTCTCGCCCACATAATCCGTTCATACGGCGGTAAATCCATCCAACAGTGTCGCGTACAACACTAAATCATCATAAGAGAATCCAGCTCTATACGCGTGTACTACACAAACTACACATATTGCTGATTCGGTTTGGCAACATCGCTTATACAGCGAAATTTACTATACACCACTATGAGCGCGCGATTTATTCCTACATCCCTCACAAAACAAAGGCTTCGAATAATTTTATATTTGTAATAACAGAACTTTCAGAAACTAATAACGTTGTACCTATGTACATTCGGATTCATTATCCAATCGTCGAATATCGAATGGAGCCGCTGAAAAAACTCACCGATTTATTCGATTCTTTTTTATTCGATTTACGCTCGGTGCGCCAGTTACTGAAAAAGTTTGCATCGTAATGCAATCGTGTGGCATTAGTTTTGCCGTTTATCAGCGCGTTCTCGCTGCTGCAAAGCTTTGAGGGATTAATCTAGCGGCGTGGTGCGGAATAAAACTGTTACTTTAAACTCGTGAAAAACTTCGCATTGTACTCGAGCAATGTCATCATGTTTACCTACTGAATTTAGATAAGCACTAAATTCTTAATCCATAATGCATTATTAGGCTGCTACTTTGTCTGGCATCAGCCCAAGTTTAGTGAAGTTGCACATGCAAGCTTTTCCGAGTACTGTACCGTTGTAGAATACGACTATTAAGCAATTATACGTTCGTTAAAAAAGGGACCATAAAACAATAAAAGGAATGGCTAAACAACGTGTGCACACGCAATATTTGTTTGTGAAACATCGCAATTTTTAGTTGAGTGCTGTGCGTGAACCGTGGCCTGCAATTTGGCGTTTTCGCTCGATTTATGCGAATATCAGCGCCCCGCGGATAGTGGACAAACAAGCGGAATTTGTTGTTGAAACAGAGCTATTTTTTTGGTTGAACTTTTATTTACATTAGTAAAGAGAAGGATGTTTTACACGGTGGACGATTTAAAAACATATAAAAAGGAATGGATGTAGAGTCGAGCTACAGTTTGCTGAAAACATTTTATGTTTAATCTATTGCCCTGAGAATTGTTCACCTACAAATAGATCTTTCTTTTTGATATGTAGACTTTTTCTGATGAAGGTAACCCTTACTGAAAACTGGCCATTATCTCACAATTTTTCACCACACAACCATAGTTTTAACAGTGCAATCACTACATAAACCATTGTCATTACAATACCAGGCCTGTTAACATATGTGGTCGCGAACAATACTCCGCAGATCAGTTACGTTTGTTAAGCCCTGTCTGTCTGTACTGTACGTCAGAGGTTTATTGGACAAGCGATTGAAGCGATAGTCCGCCCGCCAACGACGACCAACGAATTGGGTGTGCACTGTCGCGGTAGGGTTACGTTTCGTTTCTAGGATTCAGATTTATTTGTGTCGTGAGTTTTGTTTGATTGTTTACCGAAATGTTGTTTTGTTGCAAACGTTGTTGAAAATGGAACCGTTGAGTTCGACACGATATCGAATACTAAAGTGACTAGGACGAGGATCTTAGCAGGAGATCGTTTTTTTTTAAGAATATATTCAGAGTCTAGTTAAAAACTAGAACCCGATCGGTATAAAAACTAGTATTATGTTCTGAAACTATAAAGTAAACATGGTAGATGTGTTTATGTATAAATAAATACGTCGACTTTCAGACTTAATTTTTATAACTTAAATTGAGTAATATATAAAATTTAGGCTGTGAATCAACACTTTATAAAAATTACATGAGACAGTGCCTTAAGACGCCACTCCTTCACCTCTAGTGTTTTTGCTGAAAACTATGCCTACAGTTACTGTTAGCCCTTGACAGAACAAAACAGAATCGTAATGATTTTTGTAACGAGACGACCATCAATATGAAAATACTCCATAAAAAAATTCATACATCCAATAATGCACCATTCCCTCTATAACTTCGCCCATCATAATCTGAAGTTGATTTGGCAATTTGCCCTAATTTGGAAAATAATAGCAGCGCGCTTTGAAGCCGTTTTTCTGAGCATGTTTACGGCTGACTGCCGTGGTTTATCTTGCAGGACAGCTAAAAGAACCTCACAATAGGGGGCGTACTACCTACTGGTCGCCTCATCCGTCTGCCTGAGAATTTTGATGCGGAGAATTATATTTTTAGATTTATAATGCGGAGAGAAAATGTAAGTGTTTTGTGTAGGAGTTTTGTTATAGCTAAGGCTTTAGGGCTCTCCTACGTAATATTCTGTATCACGAAGCTCTGACTGTGTTTTGTTTTTCAGGTATTTCTAATTAGGTACGTCAGAGCAGGTATTCCAAAATTCCTCCATGCATGTTCGACAATCTTAAATCAAAATTTTATTCAACTACTTGACCCCATATCTCAAAAGGAAATATAACCAATTTACACTTGTAATTACACTCATAATTAAACGCTAAAACAAAATAGCTTCCCGCTTAATTTTAAATACTAATACAGTATGGAGTTTATTGGGTTTATCTACAGTCCCCGCGGCCAACGGGCGGCCTGTAAACAATGCTGATATGAAATATTAGTTTCAACCGAGCCATACATCTAGCCCGCTTGTTATTAACCTTGCTATCTTTAGTATTTATACTTATGTAGTATTCTACATACGGAAATCATGTTTTGTATTGCGAAAATCGAATACTATATTGGGTTTATTCTCTGTTTGGTATACCGTTTAAGGTATATGTGTATATGAACAGGAGATCTTAGTTATGAGGGTTCATAATGAGGAACTATGATACTTAAGAAAACTAAAAATTCAGTTCAAGATATCTACTGGCCACCAGCAGTTTAAAAGTTCAAGATTTCAATCGAATAAGTCGCCATTACAAGCTTCGCAATGTAAACTTTAATTCAATACAAATTAAAGAAAAATAGATATAAATGGTAGAGAAGTCTAGCAAGAATGTCACAATTAGCCAAACATGAGTAACCATCTTCCCATCTTTCAACCCCTTACGTAAACCACGAAGTTTCAGTTTACACATCCGGCTTAGACAACGGACTTGCGAGCACGTCTCCCAGTGTCGCTGTATCATTCCGTCTGGCTAGGTCCGTATAGTTCGCTTAGTTCTTAGGACAGCAACAATGCGCTCTCCACGAGGAGTCTACTGATATATACGATAATGCAATATATGTGCGAAGTATGACATAAAAAAGCAGTGTGAAAGAAATATTTCAGACGTCTTGATAGATATAAACTAGAGAGTCGAACAAAATAAACGATGAACACAAGATAAAGGACATTATGAAGATAGATGGAAACCTTACCCAACTTGAAACTTGAGATTTATTGACAAAGCCCAAAAACATAACAAAGTATTTATGCTGGCAAATGAATACCTAGCTGTTGTCATAATTGAACCCATCCTTAACGAAATTAAAACACACACTTACGACGTACTCACAGCTAACTCGCACGGACATCACGAATACCAGTAGGTCCAGAATTTAGCCGCTGTTAATTTGTCACAGTGAATTAGCCACGGACGGGGGTAAATGATAGCGTTAGCATGTTGCACCCTGCACCGCCAATATGCTCGTAAACGTCGCACCACGACAATTTAATACCTAACTATGTATCTAGATGTCTATCTCACTGGATATACGATGATTATTCCGGACCACTATAAAATATTCTTAGTCACGTAATTACAATTTTGAATGGATAAATTGTCTGTCAGATTGTAAGCAAATTGGTTCGGTTGGCTGATGAACGTGGAAGTGGTTTGTGTGATTTTGGTGTCTTGTTTTGACTGCCAATCTTATGCTCCTATACTTTTTATCTGGACTCCTTGTAAATACATGGTACAGAAGCCAGCAGATCAAGCTGTCAAGAGCAATGTGTCAGATTTTCCCGATAGAACATGAACCTTATTTCTATTGTGATAAAGTTGAAAAATTATCAAAGAAATCTGACACATTACCTTGATGTACTGGCCTCTGTACCTACAAGTCTAAAAGTTAAATCCTGTAATGAGGTTGGTTGTGAATCAAAAGAATTGCACATTTCAAATAACAGATGCACAAACCCCGCAACCTTTGTTAGCGAAACATGAATGAACTGAACAAAGTTAATTAGTCGCTACTTCAAACAATAACCAACAATTAAGAGTACTCGCAACTAAACTCAATGACACCGTTAAACTATTTAGTCGCACCAATTTGAGGACCCAAAACAAACTTAAAAAAGGAACTTTAGAAAGTCTGGACGATCATAAAAGTCCAACCGATACTAGGGAATATAGCAAAAAACTGAACAATACATTTTAACTTTACAGTTACCTTTGTACTGTAGATAAAGGGAGAAAGTTGCACAACGGTCAGCTTTCTAAAATTCGATATTGTTTGTCTATTGTTCAGTATAAAACTGTTTCTGGTCGAAAGAAAGTTTGCCGTTTGAGAAACTGCTTCGGAGTTCGAGTATGTAGAGACCAGACTTAAGGGCGAAATTCGGTTGAACTTGGGGTCGCCGATTCACCAATCGATGGTGGTCAAATCTCCACATCGAATGATTGATTTAGTAGTATCGTTACTGAAAATGACACCAATGAAATATCAGACCCTAAAATGCGCTTTAACATAATATCTGCAACGAACAATGTAGACGATATTATTTTCGAAGTCGATATAGTTCTCACTAATCACAATCAACGTCAACTAACATTAACTATTCTATATCCACAATTACCAAAATAAGAGAAACAATAAATTCTATGAACTGTTATAAATACCAAGCACGGTATGTACTTAAGTTTATACTTTTAAGTAGTTGTAAGTGCGGGTTCAGTGTCGTGCCGGGGCGCGGTTACAGTCGCTTGTTAGCGAACAATGCTATATGCACGTTTGTGCATATCTAGATATGTATTGAGACCTGTACGGATGAAGAAAAAGCCTCCAGTTGCAGACATTTGCATTGCATTGGTTGCGATGGAAAGAATTGTACGGAACATGTCGAGCTAGATAGTTTCTATCGGTTTCTTATGTGACTTGTTAGTTATTGCGAGAACTACTTACGTGTTGTTAAGGAATAATGATGTGTCCAAGATTTATAAGAAGTATCTTTTTACTTATTTTAATCGTTGACATTTAATAATGATCATAATTTTCTTTTACATTAAATGCATTAGGTACACTGACTCGGCTGTTTACAATATTACTTGATGAAACTACGTAAGTACGTATAGAGATTTGGTCCAAATCAATTATAGGTAAGTACTTCAAGTAGGTGGTTAATAAAAACAAAATTTCCAGGCGATGGTTTTTTTTTCTACCCACTATGTGTAAGTACTAATTACAGAGGAACAAAGGGCAAAGGCCAGGATCAGAATTTAACAGAACTGGCTTAAAAATCACCCTGTATGTATAAAGAAGCCGCACAGTGTGACTAATGTACAAGTAAATACGTGTTAATAGACCATAAACAATAATATTCGACTAATGTAGACGTTTACGGCTGTCTTCCAACACGACAATAACACATCAACTGTATCAAGCCTCATTGAACTAAACACGCTCCATGAATCGACGATTCAGATTAAGAAATCAATTGAATCGAATCGTATCGAATAAGAAATCGAATAGATTCACAATTTTAAACATCACCCGTTCGAGAGAATGTGATTTTTATTCATCGATGGTAATTTTATAGTCATTTTTAAACACATAAATGTATGTTCTTCAGATTTGTGCATTTGCATGTGGAGAGTTATAAACACACGGAGTTTATAAGTCTCTACCCGATACTCGAGTATAGTGCCGTATACAGAATTTCCACCTAATAAAAGGCCATGTTACGTGTAGGGAACGTAAGACACGCAATTACGGAGTACCCAGTTTAATAAGGCCTTCTTCTCCCTTCGTGCAGTTGACGATAGGGACAAAGACAGGGGAAATATGTGAAGGGCGGCGGATCACGGTTGATTGGCGGAGGTGTACGACGAAGTTTCACGTTGAACGTTAATTAGTGCGTTCCTCACGTTCTCAAGCGTGTATGGATGTATGTTAGCGAGATTATGTCTCGGTAGGATTAAAAAAGGTGCGGCAAAACATATTAAATCCTACTCCAAATCACAAACTGTTGAGTATTTTATGGTCTTTAGAAGATAAAGTTGTTATAAATTCACGCAATCTCGCACTGAATGCGTCGTTAATACAAGTAGCAATTTGATGTACAGATTAATGTGCGGAACAATTTATAGACAATTACGGTAACCAACGCCGCCCCGGGATCAATTAACACAAAGGCGCTGTTGCAAATTAGACTAACTGGACACCTATCTAGACACCTACCGGTGTTAGATATTCATGATTGCGCTCCAACTACCACAGCGATTTATAGCATAGATCTGCAGATAGTGATTTCCATCGATTCAGTAATCTATTTTAATTAATAATTAATACTAACAAATGATTTGTGTTAATTATTTAACAAACAATGCTATTTTATCTATGAGTAATAGAACACACCTTGGGGTATGACAGTTTCAGTTATTCGATAATTTTGAATACCGAACACGCCTTAAACAAATGATTGAGATTTTTACAGGTCTGAACAAACCGTCAGTTTATTCTGGAAGGTTGGCCTAAAACACGTGTTGTAATTGGTTAATATATTTAGAGGCGAGCCCGAAGAAGTGGGCAATCTATCTAAGTCTATCCCAGGACGCTCGAGGGTCGTAAATCCGCCAGTCAGAGTCACCACTACGCTCCCAAGGGCTTCCGAACAGTTTTATATGGTCAGCTCAGTGTTATTGAATGTTTTTATTGGAAATGTTTAGATGCAATCTTTTTATCAGATAGAATAAGCAACAGCGTTCACCTGTACTTACACTGATAGCATCATGGTATGAAAAGCTGGTTTCTGTAAGGGTTGTGGAGGTCAAATGCAGTCGCTTCACGGAAAGCCAGAAGCTTGCTTTAAAATGGAAGGAGGAACTGGTCTTGTATTTGCTAATGGCCTCACGACCAGTTCTTTTAAGCATGACGGACAGGCGGACAATTTTAATTTGTTCAGGGAATACTCTTTTAAAAAGTGTCATTCATTGTACAGTAATGGTATTAATAATACGAGCAATTTCCAAACACATTCGAATCTGAAATCGTGGCAACTTATTACTTACTTACTTTCAAAACTGTTGAAAGAAAAACTTGGAAAGCTAAGAAAATTAATACATGTGTATTGACACTAACATTGAGATTTAAGATGTGATCACTGTCAATGGCATTATTTTTCCAAGAAACCATTTTATGAGACTTATTTATTGGTCTGATTATTTCTAGAGGTTTTCTTTCAATGTAAACTACCTCATAACTTGGTCCACATATTTCGACCGTTGTCGTTATATTTTTTCATTCTGCACAAGAACGTACCTATAGGTTCCCATGTCAATTTTCCTTTCAAAACCTTTAAAACGTATGTTTCATTTGTTACTCATAAGTAGTTTGTAATAAGTGTGTGTTGTATGTGTTTTAAGTATACAAAATAAGGTGCTACCTTATCATTATTTGACCGTACAACATACTTATTTAGGGCTTTGCAATTGCAGCCAGGGTATTATATGTTAAACATTAAAGACCATCTAAATGACAGAATTCCTAATTTAATATTAAAAGTCTTATAAGTCCGTGAGTCTCCTTTATAGGATGCTTCGGAATATGGGAAGATAACAAGAGAATAGCTTGAACAGCAAATTGGAGAACGGAACAATGTCATTACTGTTGAAGTGGATGTCCATTCACTTGATATAATGGTACATCTGCTGCCTGTTACTGGAAATTCTGGTACTAACATTTTGGGTAGAAATAATGTCAAAGTAGGGCCGAACTGAAATAGTACTATTCAATCAACGAAGAAATACAAGATTAAAATACAAAATAACAGAAATTATCTCGCTAAATATTACCTCAGTTGCTCGCACGTCATTAAAGCGATCATTCCTAGCGAGCCCTCGTCCAGGGTTTATGGGGCCCATGGCTATCTATCCCATTGTTAAGTCGACCAACAGGTGATTTTAATTGAGTTCCCTATAATAAGAGTACGACCGCAAAGTACGTCTACTGACTTTCAATGAACGATGAATTAAGTAGTTAATATTTTTTATAATTATGGTTGAGTGTGTCTCGTTTATTACTCAAGTATTTTTAATCAAGATAATATTGAAGAACTTAATAAGTTAAAGTGTTCATTTTATAGCAGTCTTATCAAAAGCTGATGGCGGTTTTAATTAACGGTTTTTCCACAGTAGATATCTAATTCAATAATTTAAAATTCGATTGATCCACCTGCTACTAATTCGAGTTTTTGTCAACTTAATTTCGTGCAAAACATTAAAATTCAAGTGGAGAATTAATAAAGAGATAAATAAATTTAAGAGCAGCGGGAATGTGGGTCTGCCGTTACGGGCCCGGTTCGCTTTATGTGCATATCGAAGATGGATGGCGCAGTGTGCGCTGCGGCAAGGCGCGGGCGGTGGGGGGCCGCGGGGCCCGGGGGACGCACCGCCCCCACCGCGCGCAGTAATGGCCGCGACCACTCCAGCCCCGTCAGACGACAAAAATGCCATAATAATGGCCCCTGAATAGTTTTTGCTGCACCGCTCTAAATACCCACTGAGCCCCTAGTACGTGACGACACGCTGGTCATCTCTCTTTTATTGAGAAATTCGTCAGTTTTATACCCGTATGGAAAAAACTACATGTCGAAGGGCCGGAATCCGGTTGTGTCATTTCAAACACTTGATAAGTATCGTTCGGGAACTTTTTACGTGCAGAATTTCAGCGGAGCTTCTCTCGTTTAGTATTCGACGAATGCGATGTTTTTATCCGCTTTAAGGATGGCACGGTCACCTTCAGAACGCTTTAATTGTGAACCAATAAGAAACTTATTTCTTTTATAGACTCGAGATGCTCCACTCCACTGACAATGCCTTATTAATGGCTATTCGCATTGGAAATATAAAAAATGCTATCCGAAGCTCTAAAGCGGCTGGAGTCTGGACGGAATAAAGCCCATCGCTAATTTCTATATACAGTATTGATGTTGCACATCTTTGGAGTATAAATACCGACGAGTGTAAATTAAATATACGCCAAGGTTGAAACATTAATAAAACAATCGAACTCAATATTAAACAAAAAGTAACGAACGCAGCTTTGATGGAAGACAATATTTATGGAGCTGCAGGAATCCAGAGCAGGGCTGCTCGAATGCAATAGGTATGCGATTATATGAACTAATAAAGCATTGCTGAGCAAAAATCGTAACCGAGCAAAACGTCTCACAGTCATCAAACAGCTAATTAAAAACAACGATCTGCTAATAATTGACAGTGTTATTATCGAGGCGGCATTATTGAACGTCACAAAAGGTGGACCAATTAAGAGTTTCCCCGAATGTCCGAGCGAAAAGTTCAGAATGATAGCACCGTCAATTATGGCTGGCCGCCTCGCAGCCCGCTCAGCCAATTACCAACCAGCCCACCGATTGATAAAAAAGAGCTTCGAAAAATTCGCCCAAACAAATTTGGGTTATCTGTGAAGGGAACCGCAGGCACTACGTGAGGTTACTTTCCCAAAAGACTAATTTCGACCACCGAAACTTAACTGTCGATAATGTTAATAATTATAAACCAGAGAAAATTGTAAGTTGATAAGTCTCTCGGAAGCGCTGACGAATTTGGAGACATAAAAAACTGTAACGACAAGGCAGAAATTCAACTTTTCACGAATACGATTTTATTTACGAGCCGAGGACGGGAGGAACCTCGAAAAAACTAGTTCGCGCTTCATGTATGAACCATGACGCGGTCGCAAGAACAATCACCGAGAATAATTCATATTCCGAGCGCGCTGCAAACATCCAGAGCCGATTTACGGGCCGCCTCTGCGCTTCTGTCGCGACCGGTATCTTAGTTACTTTCGAAAATAATTGGATTTCGATTGTGCGAGAAAAAGGCATTCGCGGGATACCCGTCATTACTGGTTACCTTTTACAGACTGTATAAATCGTAATTGGGGATGTGTAGCGAGCGCTATCGCGGCATCGGTCGTGTCTAACGCTTGGGTACGCGGGCTTAAGGAGCCCCTTGCCTATTTAGTTCCCATATCGGCGGCTATTGGAAGGGGCGCCGGGCCAGGCGACACCTGTATGCGTTATTTTGTCGCATAAATTGTCGTCAATTCAGTCGCGAGGCGGTCGCGTCCCCTGGTTTATTGAACTCCGTATCCAGATAAGGTGCGGCTTCCACGTAGTAGCGGTGAAAATATCCCATAATCTCGTAATTTTTCCCGCTCGTTTGCATTTCCTGCAGGAGTTCGTGAGCGAGTCATGCGCTTCTCATAATTAATTCAATTCAAATCACATCGCCCACGAGTCTTCCAATTTATCTGGTGCACCTTATACGGAGTACGATTGTACTCACTGAGATTTCTCACACTATAGCTATACACTATGTTCCATATTACCTTTGCCCCCTGTTTAGGTATAAGTAATATAAACGGTAGTGCATATCGTACGAATCGTACGTAACTAGATAGTGGCAGTGTATTAGCACACAATAAACTTATCTAGGAAGAATCTGCTGTGTTTGTAGCCGCTCTCCTAAAACGTCTATTTTCCGCACAGGCAATGGAAATGTCGTCGGGCCTGGATAAACGGGTGTGCGGGCGAAGGAGGAGCGGAGGGGAAGCGGGGGGCGGGAGCGTGTTCTAATGAGGCGCGCCCAGTGTGCGCGGGCGCTGCACTCACGCACGCACGCCAGCGATTTATGTACTTAGGTATGAATTTAAATGAATACCTACGCCCATTTCAATTACGCAATATAGTAGCTAAGTATGAATTACTGTAATTCAAGTTTGTTTTTTTAACTCCGCCGCAAGCAAAATCACATTTAAATAAACACGGCCGACCGGCATAAATCAAGATTAGTGAGGATTTCCAAACAGCAGTGATACATGACCGCCAGAAATAGTTGCTTAATGACATCTCCGCCATTTATACTTAAGTGATTTCAGTAGGAACCTTGTTAGTAACGGGTGCCGGTTGAGGAGCGTGAGTAATTTAAGTATTCACATAAACATTAATACACTTTTTTCTCGATCCCGAAACCCGAAGAGGTGCTTCAGCTTAATAAATATTAGCAAATAGGCACTTCGTATGTACTACCGTAACGCACTGGCTTTTAAACGAATTGCTTCGCATAACAATAAAAACGCCTATAGGCCCTTTCACACATTCTAATGTGCCCAATGCTCCTTCATTTGTCGGGGGCCAGCACGCAGAGGAAATATTTTCCCAAATCCATACAGCCTTAAGGATCTCATAAAGCAGTCGTTTTCCCCACGCGAAAGTATGGAAGTGAGATTTATATGGGGGACTTCGGTCTCGAGCCCGGGGCTTTGCGATGATGAATTGACACTTTTTCAGTGGTGCCTACAAATTTCAACTCCAACAATATACGCACCCGGAATGAACAATGAGAGGTAAGAGTTGCCGCCGTTATGGCTTGGGAAACTTTTAATGTCTCCAATGAGGTAAGGCCTCCATAAATATTCCCATTCGTGAGATTAGTAGCTCTTACTGGAAGTTGAGTAACGCAACCAACTGTGAGTGCTGTTAATTAAGTAGAAAAAAGATTTCTTATAATTTTCAGACGCTCATTACACCAGCATATTTGAAATGATGTCGTGCCAGAAGGGACTGTCTATTTATATTTTAATTTCCCCCTCATTATACAGTTTGAAGAGCCATGCTCACGTGTACCTGGGGCCGGCAAAAAGTATAAACACGTTATAAACATGAACGGCCCACCGCCATGGCTTTGCGTCACGGAATCTTCGCTTGCATTTTTGCATAACAAACCCAGCTATGATTTGTTGACTGCGTTTTATCACATCGACTTAACTTCGAAGCACTTTGTTATGAAAGTAATTATTTACTCGGCAAAGATTTCAACTTTATTTTAGTACAAGAATATAAGTTTACTTCAACAAATGTAAAGTTAACATAACATAGAAGTCACGTGAATGAAATAAAAGCTAGCGAATGCAAAACACTATACAATGATGACTTCATTCAGCCAACGAAGCTTTAGGCAGTCGTCTAAATTATAATAATAAGCGGGCGTGAGCTCAGCCGATGGCTCGTCTTAATAAAGCCATTATAAATATCTGATTCCTCGGTGTACGTCCAGTCGCTCGACGCCAAATGCCAAAGGGTTACCGGTCGTATATTTTACGAGACAAGGATAATTTAAATGAGACGTTCATATCGTCTTACTTATCGACACCCATACGTATTTTGACATGTAATATTATACTACCTGTAGAGACCAAGTGGAAGACTTATTTAACTTTCTATTCAAATATACTCGTACGTAATATATGCCTATAGGACACATATCGATTTTCAACTTGCTTTAGTTTCGGGCATGAAACCGTCGTGATACATTCATAGAACGAGCGTGCAGTCGTGTGCTACGCCTATTATGGCTACAAAGTCCTTTCGTTAATGTATTTGCATTTCAGAAAAGATTGCCTAAATTTTTTGCGCCCTTTTCGTTCCGTTTCAATTAAACCATTTTTACCTTAACAACGAGTGTACACACGCGATAATAAGCATGATAGATGGGTTTTATAAGACAGTATCTACACGACATGATTTGAATATTTTTGAATTAATGTTTGCATATTTTGAGGTCGCCAACTTTCCAATAAAAAATAGACGGGAGGTATGTATATTCGATGTGGTAACCGGTGATTTAAGCGGCCGGCTAGCTAACAATAGTGGTCTCGGTCGTATGAATAAAACGTATACAAATTTAATCAAAGAGAAATCTATTAGTAAAATGAGAAGTACGGAAGGGAGCGCACCTATACATATTCAACGAGGCACTGCATCACGAACGGGCCAATTTATGCGGCAACTCCTGAGAGTATCTTACTTTTACCTCAGCCATATGTAAAACTGGAGTGTTTCTTTGCGCGATCAGATCGTCACCTGGTAGACTCGGGAATATTTATTATTTCTTAACAACGCCTTTCATGTCTTTTATTTTAATCAGCTTTAAGCCTACCTCTCCTCTTTACATGCACCTAGCGTGTCACATTGTTATAATCAATTTCATTAAAAACGCGCTATAATTTTATACGTTGAATTAAATCCAGGTGAACGCTTACATTAAGCTTTATAGTAGGTATGTAAAAAGCAGGTACCTACTGGCAGACTACCGACTGCCTAGTTGGGTCTCTGCACAAGTTTCCTTTAAAGTATTAATCAAGAGCCATGTCGCGTTTTACCTTTCCTTTTTTATTTCGCAAGTGCATCTGCCCTCTGTATATAGTAATATGTTTTATAATATAACCTTTATATTAATATATTAACTAGTGGTTCCTATTAATGCTATCATCGACTTCATTCCATTCATCACTCGGGAGTCATTATCAACATTCTTTACTTTTACTAATGCGTTTGACTTAATATACGATGAAATATTTATAATTCCTTCAAATAATTACGTTTTATTTATATTCACCCAAATTAGGAAAGCAAATTACCATTTTATTTTTATGGAACCTATGCTCTACAATGTTACAGAAGCATAGAAAGATTTTTACTGTAGATAAATAAAAAGTGTGTCACAAGGGTGCAACCTAGGCCCCAAATATCAAACGTGCATGTAAGAATCCACCGTTATATTTCATTACGTCAGTGTAGTAAGGCACATAACAGATGGTATCGCTTACAAAACGACTTTATCTAGTCACGTTGTTATGTAGGTACAGTTAGTTCTGGAAACACGAGCCGGCTAGGGGTTCAAATTTTGCTGTTATTTTGCTACCATACGTTTACCGGTTCCTATGGTATTAAGAAATAAAGACTTTGTAGCAAGAGCTTCTGTGATTTTGTTGCATGTGGTACATTTTTTTCAATAATTGTATTAATCATTTGTTCTAAAATCTGAAACTTTTAGTTTGACTTTCTATAACTTGTATAACTTGTAGATTTCAGAATACACTAATGTATAATAGTCACTACAAGTTCTCTACAAATCAATTTTGATATTAATAATTATCAAATGTTTGCATTTCCTAAACTTAATAAAAAAAATCTTTATAAACAGGAAAGAGTGGAAAAATATAGTTGCCTGTAGCGCCAGACAGGCGCTAAAGTAGGGGGATCGATGTCCCAATTGGGATCCAACTTGGACGGGGTGACGACGGAAAAACTGGACTTTGAATTTATTCCATGCATCTTGTTCTAAAGACTGTTACAAAATAGTAATGAAACTTTCCAGATTTATTGGCAGCATGAATAGAATGAAATTGCTTGTGACTTTTTGTGAAATTTTGATTGCGGAAACATTAATTTCATCCGCGAACGCGTGTTATTTAGGAAAGATAAACTCATGAGTTTATTATGTTTTCACATGTTATATATTATCTCGTGATGAAATAATCCTGTGTTGATGTCACTTAACTATTCTTATAAAACAGAAGAACAACGTTTTCAGACAACCTAAAATAGTTGTTGGACATATTTTTATTGAACAAATAACAAACAATAAATTTCAAAATTAATCATTTGCTAGTATAAAGTTATTCTGCTATTATCTAGTATATAACAGAAATAGTATCTCGATAAATGTTGGCAATATAATAGTGGCCTTAGACGTATTTGAATATCTTGGCGCGCATCGGTCGCCGGCCATTGTTGTCGCTACCCAGTATGGACTTAATTAAGCAAGGGTAGAATAGGTGGAAAGATCTACGGGAATTTAGAGGATGGCCACTAGTGGTAAAGCCAACCAAATAAGTACTTATAATGGCTTGGTTATTGAAGTTCCCGAGGTGTTGATTGCCAACTTGGAAGATGTAGTATCTTATTCAAATAATGATAAGAAATAGTCAGATAAAAGTGCAAGGGAATAACAAGGACTATGTAGCTTAGCAGAGAAATAATTCATGTGATAACTTTCTTTACCTATGGACAGTTTGACTCCCAATATTCTGTTGGGGATACTTCACTGTATTCCTAAACATGTCTGTCTGTCCGCATCGATCCTTACGTCTGCGTGCAAAGCAATGATATTAATGTTTGCCGTCTCAACGTTTATTCGCTTTCAAATTCGGCTGCTGGGAAATCAAGATGGTAAACTTGCAGTACTTGTAGTGGTCGCCGTACAGACCTCGGGGAATAACAAACAATATTTCGAACGTTAGTTTGAGATGCTGTTTGCTCTTTGTTAATTAGTGCTACTAAATATAATGGGCAAGTTTTCATATAGAATGAGAAAGGGATACCTCCGTTGTCTTGTTTTGGTAAGTGTATCTAGACGAGTTCTTTTTCACCTTGAAATTGTTTGACACTTGAGATTAAATTAAAAAACAAAAGAAAATCTGCTACTTGCTTATTTGTATTCGAGTCAAATAAATCGATAACTCCGGTTTCACTTTAGCTTTCAAAGTAAATAAATAATTCAGCGGAACAAATGAAGCAGAAAGGAAGCCGCGGTACCCTTAATGCAATCAATTAAGTAGGTACACATATAATTGTGTTAGCGAGTCAATGGCAAGCGTAACTCGTAATTAAAATAGTTTATTCTAATCCTGTATTCAACTAAGGCGAGTTTTTCCACGACTGTACAGCGAATGTGGTGTGGGGTTTGGGAGAAGCGATGAGCGATCGAAGTACGGATGACAGCTGAGACAGAAACAAGCAACTACTCGTGTAGGTCCTAATTCAAAATTTCGTTCAGACGTACAAATAGCAACTTAAAACCATTAAAACGAAAGTGATTGTACACTTAAGTCCGAGAAAACATAAAAAATAACCTGAACCCACAAACATTGTCAGGCTTAAAATACCTCAGAAAACGAAAAGTACCGTGCTGACCGTATGCATGTCAAATAGGATTGAAAAAGCGTGCGTGCACACGCAGTATCGCTATACACGCTCCGCTTATGATTTCGGCCCAATCAGGGAGAGGCCGCGGAGTTTACTGCAGGGATATAAATTAAATGCTTACGTTTCGCTTGCCCCGCTTCGCTAGTTTAATTAAGCGTCTCCTCCTTTGTGTCTGCATGTGCGTACACATTCAACATGTTCCCTGTTGTTCTTAGAGACCACTGGAGACGCATTGTCCCATTCTATCGACCTATAGCTGCCTCGAGTCGGTTTGAATTTAAATTCCAACCGTTGCTTTTGGTAGGGAGAGATAGCGTTCCTTAAAGGGTTCGGTTGATGAATCTTTTTTGTTTGTTTGTCAATAGTTGCCGGGGACTGTAGCAGGCTAAATTCCTAGTGGGCCTAGCAGAACCATAGCTTTTTAAACAAATTTTATAGGTACCTCTAGTAATATAGAAACATTCCGTTACATATCGATAAGGCTAGATATATATAAAGCAAACCTAAGTCAGGTTTGTAGACATTTATTAATTATAGTCCCCACGAATATTTATAAGGAGTTTATATACTCAAGCATGTGAGTTACGACATTGAACCCCTATACATAATAATCCCTTATGTAAAAGCCAGTATAAGCTGTCCACATAATTGCGTAACGTAAATTGCCTAACACAATATGTGTCAAAAAAGCAACGTTAATTTGTACTGACAAACTGTGCACGACATGACCGTGAGATTAAATTTTCAAACATGACGCCCGCAATTAATTTTTCCGGAGGAAAAATTTTCATCATGTCTGTGCAAAGTAACCTGTTGTTTAATCTGGGAGAACATCGGTTATGGGGAAAAGTTATGAACATACAGGTACCTGTACGAAAGCTCTATTGGACTCCATTTTTCCCAGCAACACAGCTTCCAATCACATTCTCAAACAAACTCAAAACACGCACGCTCTACGACGAAGTTATTCGAATACTACAAAAACTTTAAGCCGTTCATAGCTCTGTTCTTTAGCAGGTACAAAAGCTTTTTTACCTGAACAATGGCGACTTTCTCTCGAGCAATAACTCAAAAAACTATACTTTTTGTTCCCCGATGGAACAAAACCAACTCTCTCTTGGCATTTGTGCAACAAACAATTACTTAACAAATAGAAAAAGGTACAAGATTCACTTTAAAACATATTTTTACAGTCAGTATTTGTCGCGTCTTCGATCGAGCTATCCGATCCACGGCACAATCGTGATGATACTGAAAAACGGTATTCTTTTATCCAGAAATCTCTTAACGAGGTTAGTTTAGGCAAACTTTTGTGATGTGATTTTTTGTTCCGTTTTATTCGGGTCCATATGAGTACGTTATATTGTCGTTTCAAAGCTGCGAGTCCCGAACCAAAGGGTTAAACTGTTCGCGCCAGTTTTGGATGCGCAGGAGTGAGCGTGATGCAACGATTCCGTTAATGGCTGCTTGGTTTGAACAGAGAACACGTTTGGAGAATAATTTGAATACCGAAATGCAGATGGCTTCTTTTATCCAAGGGGCTCCGGGCCCGCCGAACTACAAGTTAATTAAGGTTTGCCCATCAATTAAATATTGGTTTTGATTGTTTTCATTTTGCAGATTAAGTTGTGCTCTTGATTTATACATTAATTGTGTTTCTTAATTAAGAGATTCACTGCGGGTCCGTGAACTGGTTGAGTCAGGCTATTTTGCAATGCTAAAAGCGTCTTTGATAAAGTATACGCCGTACGTACCTACATATGGAAATAAGTTGATAGATTCGAATTTCTAATTTAGACGGTATCGAATTGAAAAACGTGAGCGTCACGAATCCAATCGAAGGTCATCTCTTATAAATTTTGGCCAGTAAGTTATAAACCGCGCCAATAAATCGTCGCAGTCAAATCCCGCACGTTCGTATCTGGGACGATGCATTCGTTCAACGGACGGATTCACTGAGCGAAACACCAAAATTTATTGGGTTAGTAGTTGCCGTAGGTCGATAAAACTACATACCGACAACAGAACGGCGTATCTCAATAAATCGGAAAGAAAAAAATACGACCTACGAGGGAAAGAAACAGAGTAAAGTTTTGCGTGATGCCATGCCACTCGAAGGTTGTATGACTGAAAAGAGCAATGCGCAGTGCAATATTGTGATATCTTTTTCACTCTTTCAATGGCGGAGCTTGGTAGGCGACATACGGACGTTATAGTGTTGAATTAGCATATTTATTGCTAGTTACACGACGAAATAAATTTATCTTAGGCCATTGGGCCTGGGCCATATTTGCTTTTTTCTTTGCTTCACATATTCTAGCTTCCGGTCGGATATGCTGGGTGTGGCTGATGGGGTTATATTGTCGAGCGTTATTATGGCTGCGATGTTTTTTATCTTAGTTGTGAAACAATCTTTACTGCCAAGATTTTCGTCAAAATTAACATCGCGCTTCTAAAGAGGTTTGAATCCCTAAGGTGTACAGCTACACTTTGGCTCCCTTACTTTGGAACGCCCTTGGCGTGGTTGGGTTCGAATACAATAGGGGGACGAGTTTATTATCATTCATCACAATTTCTAATCTCATGCTCCATCTGTGAGATTTAGTTTGAAATTCTGTCTAAGGTGGATTTGGTTTCAGTCCCGAGACCACATACCTACAAGTATTAGAAGAATTAAATTCAGTTCCGTATGGTTTGTGACTCATAAACCCTTTTTTTACTATTACATTGGGTTAATGTCAATTTTTAATCGAATCTCTAAGTATTTTCTTGATAGGTCAATAATATTCTGAATTGTTTTTTTATCCCATTTAACTATGCAATACTTACTCGTCATCAAATGGTTATAAGCACCTATTAACTGATTCTGGCCAAAATTGATCCTAAAACCCTAGAAAACCAGTTTTCCATCTCTTTTTTTCAGCATTACCTACAGATAAAATTCTCTGAACCAATGAAATTCAGTAGATACGCCTATGCATCATGAAATTGAGCTGAAAAAGGTTTTCTTTTATCATGAAGATTAATCCACGAATCCGTCCAGGAAGCAGGAAAATTTTGCCTTGAGTAATAACCTGCCGAACGTGTTTATGTTTCCTTACTGTAGGGGCCTATAGCTATAGGTACCAGTGGAGGATGTTCCTCGTTGCCTTCGAAGGGAATCCTTACCTGCAACAATAAAAAGTGAATATTAAAAATTTATATTTTAATTCATGTAGGCAAACTGGACAATTCATCATTATAAATAGGTAGCGCGGGCCCTACCTGCCCTCGGCACATAGCCGGCACATACGCACACTCCGTAAACGCCCTGACAAAACCGGTCTGACACGCCGCCGGCATACAAATGTACTCTCGTTCCGACACATTCTCCGTCTTTCATCGGCGCCAAAACATCACATAAATCTAACTCGCTCGCTCACTCGAGCCAACTTCACGGCAATGCGCGCGCCGACCAATCAGCGCCCGGCAAACCATCGCCATATTGAATCCACCGATCGCAATGCCCTCTGCCTCAACTTATGCGAAACGTACGCTGTGTTTTCCTCGCTGTTTTTGTGTGTTTTACTTGGTTTTAAATGTTTTTCTTGGTTTATTTTCCATATAATCAGTGAATTATTGCGTGTTATGGTTTTGTTGGCTACCGTTTTTACGTTTCAAGGATGATTTTGAGTGAAAACAACAATGGTAAAGTCAAAAGGACGCCACGACGTATACCTAAAGCTAAGTTCAGTTCATGCGAGGGTTTGTTTTTCAATATATTTCGATTTATTCGTATCAAAATATTCAAATTTCAGTTGTTAGTCATTACTTTTATAGAAATCATTTTAAAATATGTCACTTATGCTATCCAATAAGAAACTAGTGAGGAGATGCCTACATAACCTAACTTTTCATATTTGTTAATCAATACCTAAAGTAAACTTAAACTTATTAATCTAATGGTAGATCAGTTAAACGATTCACATAAATAGGTACCCATCCATTATCAAGTGTCTAATACAAAATAACAGGAACTTTGAATCTCTTAAGCTTTGTTTTGTTTACCCAAGCTTTTCACAACATATTTACCTACTTGCCCATCCATATAAACAAATAGGTAAGTATTTTACTATCATACCTATACAAAATACAATTGATAACCAGTTTCAGTGTATAATAGAATCTAATCTTGAGTAATATCTAGAATACAGAACAAAATATTCTCTTTTCTAACCTCAAAGTGTATGCTATGTGATGATGATAACTAGCAAACTACACAGAATTTTTAATTGAAAACTAAATGAAGTAATCCTAATATATTTATCTTAATGTTTTTAATTAATTTCCCCGCATATTAGTTCATTGTACTATGAAATATATTATAAAGTAGAACACCGACGGACGGGCCCACTCCGATGCGCCGACGGCGCATGCGTTAATTTAAGTTGGGAGGCTTCTAGATAGGAAAGGTACCTAAATACAATGAATATAGATTTATATTATGTAGTCTTGTTTTGTATCTTGTAGATATAATTGGTAAATAATGTTTAGTGATATAAACATCTCAAGAAACGTTCCACGATACATTATGAAGACAGAAACACTCAGAAGCTTTAGCATTCAGTAGGAACTTTATGTATGCATAGTAGTAGGTATTTAAAATATTTAGAAAGTAATTATTTGGTTTAGGCATAGATTTGTCTTATTTATACTCGAAAAACCTAATTCTTGGACTGGATTTCTTTTAATAATATCTGAATGTTGGGTGTGGGTCAATCTTCTGAACTCTATAAATATTATTTCAGCGGCCTATTTTATACCTATTAACACAAAACTCTATAAACATATAGATGTTCAAGTTTAAACATTTGAGTGCATGCTACAATGCATGTACTTAAGTTGAAAATGAGCACTGAATTTTGAACACCTAACAATAAAATATAAACACAATACATTCTAGTTCATTTGACTAAAGTTTCAGTATATTTCTTTGGCTCACTGAAGACAAAGAAACAGATAAAATGGAAGTTGCAGTGTGGACAGTTGAGCGTACTCTGAATCCGAAATAGGCCAATGACGGATAGCCTTGCATAGAAAAACTTGGGACGAAGGCGATTTAGGAACATCGCGGAACTAAAATTAAATTAAACAAAGTAGAAAAGAATCAAAAGTAGGAAATTTTGATCCTTTTGTAGTATATTTAAGTGGATTTTAGTTTTATTATGTTGATATGTAACGTTATCAAAGCTAAATAAGCAAATTAGCAACACTATGCTGAGTGTTATTACTAGTCAAGAGGTGAAACTACTGACAATTTGATATTTTATTTAATCTTCCATAAAGAAAGATGAAAAATATTTACTACTTAAGACTTTGTGTAGAAATTCGTCTTCTTTACTTTTACTGAATACCTACTGAATATGTCCTGTGGTATATACCTAGTAAACATTTATTTTTCTTTCATTCTTTCAAATTAATTTGTGAGAACAGAATGATAGGTAGGTATTTTAGCAGTCGCTATTACGGGCTTTAAAAGACAAATCTTTAGTTTCATGAAGCGCTGTGTCAACGCCGTTCCCAGATACATGCAGTGCCTTTTTAGATTATGGACGGCGCGAATAATAAGAGGGCCATAAAAATGAAATGTCGCTCGCAACACATTAAATATATACAACGACTATTTACCTAGCTACAGTGCAACGCTTGCATTACACAGATAAAATATGGTGCCAAGTCTTCCCCGGGCAAAAGAAGCGAAACGAAAGGAGAGATTTACTGTGGAAATTTTGGAAGTCAGCCGGGACTGTTATGTAGTGGCTTTCATTAATCACTCGATGGAAAAATACCCTCGACTTCCGACTAACTTCCGCGCTGGACGTCACTTATTTAGCTACGGTTCCAAACTTTCTCTGCAGTTTCATTCCAGAAGTTTCTTTATGGGAATGCTTGATGAGCCTTGTAAAAAAGATAAAAGCGAGTGCACAAGTGATCCAAATTAGCATTACGCATGTTCCTCCTAATTTAAACGAACGACCAGACCTAAGCCTACTTAAACAAATTTACAACGATCGTTTCTTCTGAAGGTGACCCAAATTACCATGAAAAAAGTTTAACAGCCCTTTATTTCAGAACAAACAGAGGCTGTTGGTGGGAATCCCATGTAATCCGGCCCACTTATCACGCGTGCAAAATGCAAATTCAACCGGGCCCCGGCGTACGCAGAATTAACGAAACCGGACCGGGATACGTACGTCACCCAAATTGTCAAAGTTTGCAAGTAACATTAACGGGGGATAAACAAGGTAATATGAGAGACTCCGGCCAAACTCGGAGACGTTCATTAGGTACAACATATTTATTTTTAGCACATTAAAAAATTTAGACAAATAAACAACCCGAAACGGACGTTTTTCGAAAAGAATCCTCTTAAAATTCAAATGAAGAACGACCAAGAAATGAATTTATGAATCCAAATTGAAACAATAAACAATGCTGTCTAATTAAATGCAGCAGAGGCGTTCTTTAGTACATTCTGAATCGAAAAAATGAACATAGGAGTAGCGTGTGTAAACGCTATAACACTTGCGCGCTTTTCAATACCTCTTCACATTATTGATTAGTTTCTGAGAAAAACTTGGCACGGCTGTACGACAGAACGCATGTAGGTAAACGAACGTGTGGGGTAAAACGGGACACTTAGTATGAGAATAACCCTACGTATCGAGCCACGACATTTGTCACGAAAGCATCGCTCGTTTAGTGCATTGTTTCAAACAAAATTGTATGCAAATTAAACACAAATATTTTAATTAATTCACACGACGATTAATTACATTCATTTTAGTGACTTTTGTTTATTCACAACATGGCCGTATGGCATTTGAGTTTTTGTACCTTATGGAGATTTTCGTTTATTTGATTTACGTTTATGTAAATTGTAGGGTTATCAGAGGTCCAATTATAACATAATTATCTTCCAACCTTTGATATTTTGGCTGTAACATTAATATTTGGGGCCCCGCACTCGGCTAATCTTCGGCCATTTTAACCGAGCTATGGTCTGCCGAATCCCGAAGCTTAGCACCCTGTTTGTTGGCTCTAATACGCTTTTAACACCTGCGTTTTCCGAGTTATGTAATGTTTGTATGAGGTAATGTAGCTTTTGTATGGAGTGGTGAATGAAATGTGGGCAGTAGGTCGGCGTCGGTGGGCGTACCACGTACCGACAGTCAATGCTGACTGACTGATGGGTATTGACGCATCGAGAAAAGTTACCGTTGTAGATATATTTAAATACTTAGATAAAAAAACAGGTATTATGAATACTTTTAGCTATGTATTTGTACGTGGAAAAGATCTCATAGAGTTATCATTGATTAATGATATTAGGTACGATGAAATAATGCAATTAATACATTATGCTTTATTTTATAAATTTAGAAACTGTACTGCAGGCTTCCAGGATAGTTTTTTGATATAAGAGTTTACCAACTAATACTTTACAATATTTTTTAAACTGATCTCTGCTTAATTAATATTAGCATTGGACGTTCGTACTTTGTTCCTGGAAAAGTACCAACTGTTTTATTTTAAGCGGTCGAATTTAGAACCTGGATTATATCAATACCTACTAAATAATCATGACGTAGACAAAGCAAAAAACTTTGCTGGGTGAGGTCTGTGTTCTCGATCTGACTAGGTACCTACTCTGGAAAGAACAATGAAGCAAACTCACAGGTCTTTTTGTCAGGCACTTTTGGTCAGATCATGTGAAGACTATAAAGATTGGTGTCTGAGACGTACTTTTGAAAAAAGAACCACATAGATATGAGTGGACTGGTCAAGTCAGTGCATGCATTTGTCAGTAATCGTATAGCTCAACAAAACTTAAGGCAACGACTCGACGAACAATACCAAAGAAAGGAAATTTGGGAGGCCAGATAAAATACAATCCGTCAAAATGTCTCTGACAAATTTACAACTTTATTACAAAAGTATAAGGTTCATGTTCAATTGGGAAAATTTGACAGTTTGGGATAGCTTGATGTGCTGGCGTCTGTTCTTCTAAAGACATACTTACAAGTCAAGCAAATAATATAGATCTTATAATTAATTGGCCATACATAATCGAGACAGATCTGTTTTAATTATAACAATACATATTTTACTTCTGACGCAACACTCACACAAATCATAGGTACCTATGTAGCTGTACCACGCTGCTCACAGCTGTTTATAAATAGGAATGGCACATGTTCTCGATACGTCCCATGTTCCTGCTGAGTAATTAATGACTAATTAGATAATTGCATATCTGTTTCGCTTTTAATTATACATAATATATATATATAGCTGCGTACCGACGTGCTTAGACATCTAATCTTATACCGCAAATGTCTTGATAAGATCTTGTTTAATTTATGACTTAGAAATTGTTTTGCAGCATATCAACTACTTGGACATATATTTATGACTTAAGTGAATTATTAATGGCAGATACATTTGCTTAGGTATCGTTGTGGTAAATTTCTACAGGTATAGGTTACCTACAGAATTTTCTATTAGGTCTTGTACCTATTTCATAAATTTTAGGATTAAGTAGATGACGGTTTCTATCAATTAATTCAATCATTTAAGAACTATAGGTTTTACTTGGATTAACTAACTCCAAAGCTTTTTACCGTTTCTAATCTCTATAGTTTTTGTATGAAAAACAATCCAATACCTATTTAGATGTTTAAACTTAACAGATTGAGCAGAAATCGTCAAAGAAAACAGTAGGGGAATTAGAAAATGCCTGTTTAGAAGCATTGGTGCTTATCTTAAACAAAACACGATCAAGATTGATTGAACGCGATTAACAGCTTAGAACATAACCTACGCAAAATCTTATCCTTGTTTATATTAGTAGGCACAATTACAGTAGGCGGCACGTCAATGCTAACAAAGCTAGTATAAGCTGGCCTCTTTTTCTTTTGAAGCTCCGTATGACGCTAGGCTAGCCCATGGTCATAGTGTAACCACCGACGTGCGGCGTGCTGTACCAACCAATTATTTAGCATTGACTGTTACTAATATCTTCTACTTAATCAATGTCTACGAATATAACTACATTCTCCAGACTTCTTATTTCTTTAGTAGCGTTTGATTTTGAATCTTCATCAGCTATATCTACAGTCTACTTTTGATTGTTATTAAGGTTCAACGCTTTCTTTCAATGTAACTAAGTTACAGATATTAAGATGACTTTTGTGTGTTATTTGATAGTTGCGGTGCCGTTCTTCTTTTATTTTTTCTTTTAAATCCTAAATGAAATTATGTGTGATGAATTGGGATATCGTGACTTATTTTTATACGAATAGGTACTTACCTAGAGTAAGTTTTAGTAAATACATAGTTCAGAAAGAAATTGAGCTATTATTTCATTTAAAATGTTCATAGTCCCCTAAAGCATGTGGGTTATTTATACTGGGTAAGTGCACGTGACCTTTTATGTATGCTAGCAATTTCCAATCGATGTAATTAGAACCATAATTCAAAATGTGTTTTAGTTGGTCGGGGACGAAGTCATTATCAGATAATAACGAATCGTTTACTAAGGGCCTACGCACACAACGCGAAATGAGAGAGATACGGACGCTGCTTATGCAAAAGCACGCCACAACACAAATCTATTTAAGCTCGCACGATGTATACGTATTTACAATATTTCTATTACGATAAATTGTTCAGCTAAATTTTGTGGCTTTAGCCCAGGTGAAGGCATATCTGCATATTTATGGAACCACGGAAGCCTCCTTAAGGGGAGCGTCTCGTTTTAAAAATGGCGGAAAATGTTCCGTTTTTTTTACCCCCGCAAGTTTTTAACAAGATCCACCTTATTTATGCTGTACTAGGGCGGGTATCTGAAGAGATTTATTGTGGGGAAGCGTGACGGATCGAACAACTTCCAACGAATACGTTTTGGCTGAATTTAAATTGGCTCCTTTACGTATTTGTATACTTTTTCGATAAGGCAGCGCCTAACTCGTTATGTCTACATGAAAATGCGATAAAACTTCACACAAAAAGAATACTGTCGCTGAAAAGGTCCGTAGCACTGCCTTGCTTATGAATTATTAAATAGTAGGTACTAAGTAACTTGACTTGAGACATAAGCGATTTAGTTTTGTTGCCTTAAATGTATGACTCCCTCGTTGGTCTAGTGGTCGTACTACTGCTGAGGCTAAACTATGAGGTCCTTTAATTCCTAAAAAAATGTGCCCGGTATACTTGTCCCCTATTTTTTTTTTTTTTTTTTTTTTTTATGCTGGGCAATCCACACAGCATCATCTAGCCCCAAGCTAAGCAGGGCTTGTGTTATGGGTACTAGATGACTGATATACTTAATACAATACATTACATAGATAGATATTTTTTATTATATATAGCAAATACCCAGAACACCCGGAACAAATATTTGTAGATCGTACAAACATTTGTCCCAAGGCGGGAATCGAACCCGCAACCTCTTGCGTCGCAGGCGGACCTTCGCCCGCCGCGCCACATCGGTCGTCACATGTATTACATGGGACCTAAACACAACTGGCCAAATGTGGGTGTAATATAGACGTACACCTCTGCCTAACTCTTCGGGCACTACAGGCGTGATGAATAGAATTGAATCATTTATTTGTTATACATAGGGGTTACATATAAAGATCATTACTAGTCAGATATTTCGCTATGTTTTACCATCAATGGCATAAGTACTTACAAAAGATACCTAAGTTAAAATAAACACAAAAACAATGAATTTGTAAAAGCCCTTACAAATCAAAGATTTGAGTAGCATCTAACAGTTAACTATAGTGATTCATCATTTAGAAATCCGTCTTAATATAGATACCAGCATACATAGTAACATTCCTTAATCAACAGCCTGTGAACAGACTTTTTGATGTTGTATATTTAATGTTTAATGCAAGTACAGACAGTATTGAGTAAATTCTCTTTTGTCCCTTATTCAGCCTTAGTGGCATCTTCTTTAGCGTTTTCTTGGCTGCTCGCCAAGGTTCGCTTTGGTCAAGGGAACTCGTGTGCTCATTAACAAGCCGCCGACTAGTTCCTTTCATCTGTGATATTAGGAGGCTGCGGTTGCACACAGAGCGTCTGTCTTTTCACTACGGTGATATCAATTTATGTAGATGACATAATAGCTTCTTTGCTTTTAACAGCTGTATGATAAAATATAGCGGTTGTTTCTAAGTCTATATTATAAAGCTGGTATTTTTGTATCAAGGGGGCTCATGGCTAAAAGATAATAGCCACACGGGTCGATTGAAGGTTAAGTTACTCCGGTTGGGTGACCACCATTAGGTACCTAGATATCAACATCCTCCGTGCCTCAGAGAGTACGTTATGTCGTTGGTGCCGGCTATGATTTAGAGATCTTTGACAGTCGTTACGGGTAGTCAGGAGTCCCGAAAACCTGGCAATCAGTCTTACTAAGGGGTATCTTGTTGCCCAGTAACCGGGTATTGGATGTTACACAGATAGTACCTTCATGTAAAATACTGGTATTTGCCGGTATCCGGTTGGACTGAAAGACTCCTCTAATATAGTTGGGGAAAAGGCTAGGAAGATGAGTTATTACTCTAATTGCTGCTTAGCTGCCTTACCACATTATTATTACCAACATAAAAAACTACTTTTAAGTTCTTACTTAATAAATGAACATCAAACACCGTATCAAACAAATCATATTCTTCAAAGCACATACGCGCAAGTAAATAGGCATCTACATAGTTCTCCTATATATCAGGTTCATTACTTAATTAAAAATTACCTTATCATAGGAATAAAATCTACTATCTTAACTGTATCAGAGGTATTCCATGGCAATTACCCACGGGTTTTATATACTTCAGAAATTGGTAGAATAACATTCTTACTTCCATAGACCGCCTAAGGAATTAATGTAGTTAATTTAATCAAAATTATGTATTAATGTTTCGAATTAAGTTGTTAGTTAAACTTCTAGCGGACTAGTATGGCTAACGATATTTTATTTATCGTTTAGCTTATTACTAAAACGTATCTTATCTCGACTGTCGGCAGGTTTGATTTGGTTTTCCTGTGTGGTGAGGTCAGATTCGCTTGCTTTTATGGCCTGTAAACTTAGGTAGCTACCTTATCGGTAATTCATTGGCTCTACCATGAATGATAAAATAATGTATAATGTCTGTATGAATGATGTAACCTTGAAAGATTTTGTAACAATATTCTGATTTAAAAGAGTGTCCATGGAGTTTCTTACCCATTCTTCTCCATAGAGATCTAGCCTTTGGAATGTGCAACTACAGGACTTTCTCAAGTCATTATGCCTTGTGACTGAAGCTTCGCTTTTTTTTGTTTTTTTTGGCATTCAAAAGTGCCGTAATGCTCTAATTGAAGTAAATGCTTTGAGCTTGAGTGTACCAGCATATTATTCCTCAGAAGGGCATAGACTGTTCTCATACAGAAAAGGCATGAGCATTAATCATCACGCTTGCTCAAGCCCTGGTTTCCTTACAACATTACCCTTCACCGATATCAATTATGTCTAAAATCAACTTAAAAATCACGAAAGTACTTAGATATAAATTAAAAAAGTCACATTGCTACTTGCCCGGATTTGAATACAGGTTCAAATCCTGATGAGAGGGCCCCCCGTTTTAACAGGTCATCACAATAAAATCATCAAGACGACACGGTTGGCGCAGTGGTTGAGCCATCGGCTGCTACGCCGCGTGTTGTGGGTTCGATCCCCGCACGGAACAAATATTTGTATGACCCACAGGTAGTTGTTCCGGGTCTGGCTGTTTGTGTATGTGAGTTTAAATGTTTGTAAACGCACCCACGATACAGGAGAAATTCCTAGTGTGGGGCAACGTTTTATTAAAAAAAAAAAAAAAAAAACAAGATAAAACTGATGATTATAGAGAATATCATTTGAATTGTAATTATTGTATGTCTTCAATTATGATATCTGACATGTTTTAATACGCAAATACTGCAAATTTATACAATTATCTAAGTAAGTAAGTAGCTGTGACAGAACGCACTCCAGAGACACACAAAGCACCTCTTTTTATTTGGTTAAAACTACATTTTCCTCTCAGTACTAACAGGATCTTGTCCCATTTCTTAATATTCTTGTAAATGGTGAGAGCCTGAAGTTCTGTCATACAGGTTCCGTACTCAGTATAGACTCCAGCTCTTACAAAAGTCTAATATACGTTTACTTAATCCTATCAATCTGTCGTCTGACAGAGCCGCAGACAATCTATCATACGAAATTGTTAGAATCTCTCGAATTCCTTTCATCATCAAACAAATTAATACCGTGTTAGAAAACGAGGCACCATAAAATAATGTATTGTTTGTCGGTCACTTGGCGTTTAAGGTGTTAAGTATAGGCCAAACTTAACCTCTTCAAGAGAAAGAAATAAATACATTGTATTGTACAGGTTAATGTACCCAGAAAGTAAAGAAACTAGAGAAACCTCATATAACTCAACTCTAGGGCATCGTCCTAGCAAACTCACTTCCTTACATAACATCAATTTCTAAAATTAATTTGAACCGTAAACACGAGGTCTTATATCACGACAATTAATTTAACAATTAAATGTCAGTCAATTTAAGATTACGCCCGTCGCTGCTTTCGATCTGTCACAATTTCTAAAGACTCGTTATAAACATGAGACCATTCTTATCTGGCCTTAGAAACACCCACACTCACTTCAGTTGCCCAAGACAAGGAAAGGAGGAAAGGGGGGCAGGGAGCTCTTATGCGTTGGTCGTTGTATCTCAGTGCAAATCAGTCAAAGGTGGCATGAGGTCAGCCCTGATAGGAGAATGCGTTGACAACGCAATGTTGTTGTATGAATTGTTCTTAATTGCTGCTGTATCCGAGTGGAAACGATTGTGCAAACTGTTCCTGAATGCGTCCACTGTTTGCATTTGAGATAACTAAAGTGGGGTGAGCTTTAAAAGTTTGGATGATAACGTTTGGATTTAAATTTGTCCAAAAAAAAAAATAGATGCGCGATTGTTTTTCTGTGGATAAGTGAGTAGGTTGTTTGGTTCATAGGTTTATGTCTTTATATAGCAATAATAATTATGGTATGGTGGTACATACAGTAAGACATACCGTTACTTACCAACTCGATTCACCATTTATAACAACTAATACTTTAAAGTTAAATCAAACGACTTTCATTTTCAATTTAACCAAACAAGAACCCTAATAAAATTTTTCTTCAGATGTTTATCTCACCAATAACATTACAGCATTTAATTAAATCAAAAAGATAACTCGATAATAAAATCGATTGAAAGATAACACATCGATTGTATTCCCATCGCTCATTAGATCGACTAATTTATAACGTAATCATTCTTGTAGACGCATACATAATTAAACTTACGATTTATTACTTAATAAACATGAGATTGTAATCATCTATCAGTGAAATATTACCTACATCGGCTCTCAGTACAATACTGTACTTACTAACTTGGTTTAGAAGGAACGTCCTGACGCTCATGAGAAGATTCCATTTTCCACTATACTTGAGAATCCATCGGTGGGGATCATTATGAACATATTTACCTATATGTACATATTTTTTTACCAGACCAAAGACAGAAATTCTTCTCAAACAGAGAAGGCACGTGCATTTTTCCTGCGTGCTTCTTACATAATCTGCCTATTTATTTAGTTTTTAATTTTAATTTGTATTTGGGTTTTTATCTAAGCAGATAGATACATCGACCCTTCGTTCGCCGTCGTTTAACATATGCACATTAAATACTAATACTACACCATACATGTTACCAAACCTACCAACTTATGAATAACTATAGGTTTCTGCCTGCGACTAATTATATCATAAAACATATCTTGAGCACTCTTCAATAGTGCAGCTCAAAGATTATTTGAAATCGGATGTGTAGTTTCGGAGATAACCACAGACATCCAAACTTTGCCTCTTTATAATATGTATATATTCACCGTCTCCAGGTATCTTCAAAATATTTTCCTTCACTATACATCCACAACGACCTTTTAATAATAACAAAAGAGCGAGCTACACTCAAGTGAAACCTAACAAAAAAGTACACACGTATATTATTGATTTCCAATTAAAGAAATTGCCCACTGCAATTATCTGTAGTTAAGTTTGTAACGAACGCATCGAAAAAAACAAAGATTCATTAAAGTATAACAACAAAAGAGTTAAACAATTGCTTTGAGAACAAAGAAATGCTCATTAAAAGCACGGTAGCGGCTAACTAATTGCGAACAACTAACTGAAAACTTAACTTTTAACTTGATAATGAACTGACTAGAATAGATGGATGCGCCATGGGAATTTAATTTTTAAGGGATGTTAGGAAGGGGATGATATTAAACCTCATTAATAATAAACGCAAAGTGAAGTTATGCCAACACTAGGTACCTATTCGTCCAAAAATGTGTAGTAAATCTTGATATCACCTTACTCCGCTTTTCGTTGATATGGGGAAAATAGTTTGGTTAGGAAATTCAATAAAAAAAAAAAAAAGTAGTTTTGATCCATACCATCAATAGTAGCTGAACTAAGTTGCGAGATGCTCGTGGCTCAATAATAACAGTCGCACGGGTCGATCGAAGGTTAAGCCACGCTTGCTGAGGTCGGTCCGTACATGGATGACCATCAATTGATGGTCATCATTGTCCACAAAACCAGACCCCCTCTGTGCCTCAGAAAGTATGTAACGGGTCTCACAACGGGTCGCTGTTATTTTGTAGGTCTTTGACAGGCGTCAGAAGCCCGAAAGTCTGAAGTCGTCTTACAACCAGTCTTGCTATAAGTAAAGTATCTCTATGTGATATAGGTACCTACTAGTATTCAGCTGCATCCGTTTGGACTGGAAGCCGACCCCAACATTTATGAAAAACAGTTAGGTAGATCATGATCAGGAGCTGAACTGATTTGATTTTGTTTCCTACAAAGCTTCATGATCACAAACTGAACCAAATAGGTACTTCAAGTTTATTTCCAGCGATTCAATTTGAAGGCCGTCATTTTGTAAGTTTCTTCGTGTACCTACTCAACCAAAATCGCTAATATTTCATTTAAAAAGAGATTATTGATACCAATGATCAAAGAAGGTACGGCATCCTCCTGCCCTGATCCCAATTTATTTGGGGTCGGCGCAGCATGTCTTCTTCTTCCATTCATCTCTATTCGCCGTCGCGTCGTCTCAAAAATCACCTCCTAATTTCGCTGTTACTAACCAAAGTCACTTACTAAAGCCACTTCTATCTCTTGATCTCCCCAATAATACAGCAAAGAACTCGAAGAACTAAAGAAAGGAAACTCACCCACTTAATGAGACACCCATAAATAGGTTCATGTATTATTTATTACGAACCAAATGCATTTTTGGACTCTCGCCGCGATGCTATTACTGGGCTTAAGTTAAGCTGTTACGCTTTAAGAAAACTAATGATACTAGCACCAGATAGTTGCATTTAAAAACAGGGGAATTTATTCTGGAAACTGCTTGAGACGCTGCATTTTTTGCTTGATAAAGCGCTTTTTTATTTACATATGTTTTGACGGCGTTGATTAATAAGGAATTAGTATCTGAATTGATACTGGTTTTATTATCCAATATACAAACAGGTTTTAAACTAGATTCTCTACTAGTATCAAATTATTTATGGATATTATTAGTATATATATTTAATACCTATTTTTGGCCACGTCTTCTACTACAGCTGTTACTACAGTTGTTCTTGTAAAGCTCTCAAGATCCCTTTTCAGTTTCCTTTTTGCCTTCATTATGGTACTCATACTTTAAACATAGATATATATTCAACTTCTCAGAATGTTCTGCAATATCTACCTACACGACATTTTCTATCATTATTTGTAACAGAATCAATTCAATTTAAAACCTCCTTATCTCTACATTGGAGTACATTAACAAACACATCATTATTCAGTACAGCAGTTTTATCTGTATCTACGTCAACAAAAACAAATCCCCGTTCAGCGTACAGAATGCAACACATGTCACATGTTGTCGATATGCAAAGCGATTATGTATGAATTATGTAAAGTGCCAGGATCCCAGGATCCAGCTGCCACTGGTACTAGCACAATGAACACTGAACGATGTACCACAACGCGCCGCTCTTTTGTATACCTCGCCTTAACATCCGATTAAGACTTAAATGGTATCTCATTTTAATGCACCAGATATTCTAAGCTCTGGTTCACAATATGGCCGCAGCTAATATTCAAATACAGAACCTACAAATGAGATGTACAGCACGATGTTTTCATAAAACCAATTAATATGAACATTCGAACCCCCAGCGTTTAGAAATTTCATCTGAAATTTGAATTTTAATAATACATAACAATGGTCGTGTATTCATACGTCACATCAATGCTTGTTTCCACGGGCTGTATGTTCGCAATTTACGTCTCTCCCGGGAGACGAAGAGTAATGGCAGTGTAGGGAGAAAAAGTAAAAAAATCGCTACGACTCGGTCGACAAGTTCAGCCAATTATAACTGACAAGCGGCGCAGGCGCGGCCGCTCGCTCAATTTCAAGCCTTCAAGCCACGTACTTTAGTATTTCCCTACGATACATGTTTAGTTGTTATTATTATTGCTGAAACAAAGAGGATACATTAATTCAATTACTATTTTAACGAACGTTTCAACGAAATCGTGGAATTAATATTACAAATCCGATTCCAATTATTGAATGCTATATTGCTGACTGATTTCAAGCGTCCTGCTTACAGTTTAACACCCATTAATTTATTAAAAAAAAAACGAAACAAAATTCTTCGTTCCATTTTTAAATTCTATTATCTGCTTTCTGCCTTCATTACAGGTACGTTCGAAAAGTTAAAAGTGACACGGAATGAATCATGGCGTGCGATCCCTAAGAAATATTACACCCAAGCTGGCACCATAAAGCAAACGGCGTGGCAGAGGGCGATACAACGATAGCGACACTGCGAGAACCGACAGACACCACAGAACTCGCCTTTCTGGACGCTACAGGGTGTTGCCTGGCTCTTAACACGACTATTTAATTATATACTTACGCCCACTCAAATAACTCAAAACAATTACACCAAATACTACAAAAAAGTTCAAAGTTATACTCTAATTAAATAAGACAATGGCACGTAAAATATTTAATAGACCAAAATAACTGCTTTGGCAACTATGCAAGTTGCGGCTACCAGTTTTCACATAATCAATTCAAAAAGTCTCCGTTTTATGTACGAATGAACGTCTAAATTACAACGGCGCGAAACTTTTTGTGATTATATTTCTACAACTGTATTAAATGAAATATAACTGTGGTAGTTATCGCAGGGTAATTACAGCGGCGTATATTTTCGTGAATATAATCTTGAACGCGTCACGGAAAATGATAATAAAGTTCTAATTAGTACGATAAGAGCTTAATTGAGGGTCCGAAAAAAGCCCACGAAAAGAGCCACCTGTGTGTGACTCCCACATATTTTACTCACCAACACAGGGACGTAATGAAGCAATTATATATCGATATTTTTATGCATAAAATACTTGGCGGATATCTGGTCGGGCCGCGTTGGAACGTTCAGAAATAAAACAAAGCGAGAGGTTATTGTTGGCGCGGGTAGGTGTGTGCCCGTCTCGGTTATCGAGCTTTTAACCCGACGCGCGACACGTCGCGACATCGACACGATTTATCGCCTCACTAGCCCACTACTCATTCGTATTTCCCCGACAGAATAAATTTCGAATAAACAACCGAAATGATTGAACACGGAGCGCTTCGACTTTTGTCTGCTGGCCGTTGTTTGGGGCGGTCACCGTGACTTATGCGAACCAGAGCAAGTGCACTGCTGAATCAGCGAATCTAGATCTCGCAAGCCATTCCAGGATTTTATGACAGCCATTTGAGGTATGGATTTGTCTTACAAGATTTATGCTTCCAACACCCGCCTTTCGAAACAGCTGGGTGACCAAAAGCGTCCTGAATCGTCATGTAGGCACATCACTAGCGCTCGACGGAAAATTTTGAATTACCTTACCCTTTTGACTGCTTTTTGTTCTACAAAGCTACTTCTATTTTTATATTACATTTGTATAATGACAGGACTCAATGATTGAAAAAATAATTGTACAAGTTATTTTTACTTTCCAGTCTAAATCTGTCACTTTTTTGGCGTTGGCTCATAGGTTTACATACGTCGGTACATCACTAGCGTATGTACTGACTAAGCTACTTATTTTATTCTCTTTGTACCTAACTACCAATAGTTGATGATACTATTTTGTAGCTACTTGTCTAATTAATATTTATTATTGGCTTGTTTTGCTGAAACTTGTCCAAAAGTTAACTGATTTTCTGTCCTACTGTCATCAGAACCATAATATTTAGCCCAATAAATTCATGCAGAACTCCACTAAATATTAAAATAAAAGTCAACTGACAAGTTAGCCATCGTGGCCTGAATTTAAGAACCGTCATCGCACCAAGGAAACAAGATAAACCAAAATTCCCACTACCATGACAATTCACAATACATCACTAGCTACAACACAAACGAACTTCCCACAAAAATCTAAACCCTAAACTGCCCAATGGTACCTAATTCTTTAAAATAAACAAAAGTGCATCAGTGTGTGTTGGCCGAGTTTGTTCAACTCAGGCTAGTGCGGGGTTAACTCGTTGCCACCGATTTATGTGGAGAACTTTCAGCTCACGACTCCTTCGCGACACTTGCTTCCTTTCCGAGCGCGATTGTTTCTTTCCAAAGAATTTTCTTTCTTTTTAATTATGCTTCAGTTGGTATACCTGGTGGAAAGTTTATTTGGTGGGAAGGGTGGAAATTTATATGATGTGGTGTCGGTCTTATTTTTTGGGAAGGAGCGGAGCGGAGCGGTAATTTTGTATGGTAACTTATTTAGTGCAAGTTTGAAAGTGACAAGAGATGGTTCTTTGCTAACTTCAGCATTCATTTGTTTCATTGAAAAGGATTAGGTAATTTAAATATTAAATTTTTAAATACCTGATCTATTTGTGTTTATTATTGAAGGCTACAAAAATAAACATGTTGAAATCTAAGTGAGTCTAATTAAAATACTTATTGCGGATAATAAATAAAACATCTAAACAAACAAATTAATTAGCTGACATGCAAACATTGCGTAGTTGTAATAAATTGTTTCAAAATATTCGCGTTTAATCAGTTGAAAGGAATTCCAGAAAAGGCCAAGTGAAAATCAACAGTAGGTTTTCACTCCATCACGCCCACGCAAAATGGCGAAATATTTATGTGTTACAATACATAAATATGGCTTTTTACTACTTTAACGACTCTAAATAAACACGTTAAATTTTGACGAAATATAAACTAACTCTTTATATATGGCGTGAAGAAACTGTATTACTGCTTCAAAACTGTAAACTTCAAAACATTACACGTTAAAATGGTTATTTTTAAATGTGTTATCGTCATAAAATAACCATTTTATGACTTAATTAAACGTTATATTTATATCGCTTCTGCAAACTTTAACGGTCTAAATCTTATATTTCTTAGAAACAGCGGCTATGTTCACGGAATTTTCACAGATTACTTATGTTAGAATTGAGCTTTAATCGTAACTAGTCAGTAAATAACACTTTAATTTACTTACACATTTACGTATATTTAGAAAATTACTGGTATGTAATAATTTGCTGGGGATTTATTTAGCATCATGGCTACATCACTAGATAAACCAGACTTTGAAAAAAGAAAACGTTCCAAATTAACAAAAATAAAACACGACTTGATACCGAATTCTTGTACGAAAAAGTAAATGTTGTCGGAGGTCTAAAATACCGCGCAACACAAGTTTGTTGCTCCTTTATTTATGTCCGGTGTAGTACAGCGTTAAGTTACTTATATACGTGTCTAGTGGCGACTGCGAGTGTCGGACACTTGTGTCAGCGAGCTGACAATTAGCCGCGCGACATCTGACGAGGCAGGGCGCGGTCGTGAGCCACGCACAACACCACTCTCATATTTATGTACAAGCACCATCTGTTAAGTAACAGAATTCATTATTGTGGGACTGTTTTACACAGTTCTCTCCCATACTAGTCCAGTTTCTGGAACTAAAATTATCGCAAAATTAAACTGCTGTGATTGGTTGAATGAATAGCAACAGGCAATTTGTGACGCTTCGGAATTTTGTTTTCAGAAACCGGGTGTAAGCCACATGCATGTCTAATAAATTCTCCAGCGAACAGGTATCGCAAATCTTTCTGCAATAGATTACATTTAATCGACGTATAGGGTCATTATGATTCAGGAACAACTGCTTTAAGCACCCATAAAGCCATAAAAACTACGAGAAAAATAGCCAAAAAGTTTCCAAATGCTATCAAAATTCGTAGGTATACCACACTTCCATTCATTCTGTTCGCTGATAAGATGGGCCGAATAGTGGCTGGACATTTATCTTTAAGATTAATGAGCCAATTTTCTTAGTTGGCTATAAAAAGAATCGGTAGGCCGACCTCGAAAGCCATCACGACCACTTACGGGTTAACTTTGGGCAACGTGAACTATGCATTCCTTTGCAAATACTTATAAAAAAATATAACTGACCGGTTGAGTTGTTGATGTAGCTTTCTATGATTATAATATGAGAAAGTAATAAATTATGAATATTTAACCTTAATCTTGACTGTGAATTTTGTGCATTCTAAATTATAAATCATATAGTTGAATAGATACTACCAATTCGTGACGCTTCTCAATAATGAAACATTGCCTCTTATGGCATAAACAGAAAATAGACAAACTTTGTTTTAACCATAAATAAACTTATCTTATTAACTGTCGTGATGAGTAATCACGTCCTTATAAATATGTAAATTAACGTCTGTTTTTACCGTAGCAAAAATGAAAACGCGCAAAAATGTATGAAAATGCCTTTGTCCTTAAGGGACTCGGCTGCCGATAAATAAAAATGGAAATTTTAAATTCAAAATAACAATTATAAGGACAAAATTCTTCCCCTATCCCTTGGGCGAGATATAAGGAAACAAATTGGATTAAACTGTCAAAGGTGAAATAAAAAACGCGCATATACTTTATCTTTCGCAATGTCTGTGCAACGTCAGCGGTCTCAAGTGTACTCATACAATACTGGATATACGAAAATCGTATTTTATTTCACGTAAATATTTAACAATACGGTTGAAAACGGCGTATAAAATATTTTTTAACATCTGTAAATGTCACACCACCGGCCGTAATCGTATTTGCATTTAAAACGGTAAGTAAACATAGAGTATTTTGTGAATGGACGAGCCCGTGTTTATGAGTCGTTTTATGACCTGTTAAGCGTAAGGATCTCTCGTAAAATAAATTGTTTGATGGCCACTCTCTAGCCATTTTCATCTTTTAGTTGCTGTTTTTTCGTTAAATTAAACCTCCAAGAAATTGTGCAAATCCCTTGAGCTTTTAAAAAATGTTTATTTTACACTTTTTTCTTTTATAACTTTGTTGTTAAAATGTATTGAAACGCTCTGTAGTGCAACTAATTGAAGCCTAAACGATATGACATATGAAATAACTGGAGAACATAACGATAAAGTGCATCATTTTAAAATCATTGACAAGTCCCGCTCTATACTCACAAAGTATGTACACTGCGCGCTTTGTTTTCGCCCACATAAATCCGCCGTGTACCGCGCGCTAACTTATTTTTGTTCGTAGGTACGCGCGATAGATGGATCCAATTCCAAATTATGTCTATCTTGGGAATTAACGGTGGGACGGGGATTCCAGTTTATCCAAAAAAAGTGCGGGGAGAGGGCGTGAAGTGGGGGGGGGGGGGTTGGAAGGGGAACGGATGGAAGTTATTTTGGAATTATGATTCCGGATGCGTCCTGCGAGCGCCGCGTGTTTCACGCCTCGTTTCGTGTAATATCTGCCGGTTGCAACCGTTAACGTTGCATTTGGACGCAATAACGTATTTGCGGGTAAAGCTGTGTGTATGACTCAATGATGGCAATGGAATCTATTCACAGGACACCGCATGATGTCCGAGAATAAATTAGAAACATACCGTATGGAGGTTTTAATTGGCATTTTTACGCGTCACAAGTGTGAAGTGAATGTTGTTCTGATCAAACCTTGACATACAATGACCAACTTCATCAATGCAATATGAGTACTATCTACTTACTTCATAAAAAAATATTTAAATTACAAGTCTCGATTTAACCCTCACAACGCACACCCAATTTTAAAACGAGTACACCACAAATTCCGGACCTAATCCAATTCGCGTTTGGGCCGAAATTAAAACGTCTGCCCAAAAATGCGGGACGTGTGTTTTAATGGGGTGTCACCAGGGTTCTTAAGTATTCCACCGGCCCACCCTATAATACCCAGTCTCCTTAGTCTGGCACGTCCTCCCCTTGATATATTAGTCCCAGTTCGTCGTACATAATTTTGTAGAGGGTGGTACCTCCTCCACTCCCCCCGTTGCGAGTGAACCGACCGATCCTCACAATACCAAGGTTTTGTTTATTGGCGTATAATAAGAGTAAAAACTTAATGATGTCAGTCAATTCAACCGAGTGGATAAGTGTTTTGAATTGGCACGTCTTGTCCCAGAATAATTTTCTTAAACACTTGGTCTGGACGGCCCACAGTTGCAATTGTAGGGTTAGTGCTTATTATCCATTATTGCATTAACTGACTATAAAGGCGTTACCTTTGTATTGGATTGCCTATAATAAGCTTAAGTGTCTATAAAGATATTGGAATGTCCGATATTATTAACGATCATGATTTATGGCAAGCTTTTTTAATATTGGAAAATCATAAATTATAATAAAAATGTGTTTTATAAGGTGACTAGGGGATGAATGTGGAACGACAGCTAAATTGGTGACGTTGCAAACAAATACGCAAGGTACAAAACGTTGTTCAGTAGTAAAACAGTAATTTAGTGCGTCACTAGTGTTGTACCTATAACATACGCTATGCATTAATCATTTTTACTGTTTGTTGTGATATCATATTCGTACATTATCCACATAAATATTATTTATAACAATAAAAAAAACCATATACCTATCTACTCAACTTGTTCTGTTTACTTGGCTTCTCTAAAGAACATTCCATTGAGAGCCGGTTTATTTATCTGCACTCAACAGCTTCTAACGGATAGATATATTTTGTCGATAGAATCTTTCGAGTCAGCTGTCATTTCCTTTCTGTAAATATTTTCAAATGCAGAAGTTTATTCAGAATATTGAAATTTAAAACAAATGACGATCCTTCATTTGAGCCATAGGATTTTTTGACGATGTTTAAGAAGAAGTTAAAAAACGAAATAGCATACCAACGTCTAAGCCCATTCTAAATACCTAAGAACAAGAAAGGTACATACTATCCTAAATAAATAGCCATAGGAGGCATCTTCTACCTTGTCCTAATACACAACAAATATGTAGAAGCTATGTAATCTACGCACGGTATTGCACAGTGTGGTAAAACTTAATTACAGCGACACAGGAGTGTCGTCAATCTACTGCGGTCACGTGTTCTTCAATATTGAGTTAGGTGCACAGTGAGCCGACATCCAATAACGCTGGAAAAAATTAGGGGCGTTGGAAAATATTGGCTGACAAATGAAAATTGATGTTCTATTGAACAGTTTATGAGGCAATAAGAATACTTTTCGAAAGTGGATGTAAAAAGAATGTTATATTATGTATCTAAGGTATTGTTTTCATTCCAGTTAGTACACGAGAACTCATATTATGCAAAAACAACGCAAATTGAATACAACCGCAACATAAAAAACTTTGAAACAATTATGAAGTTTGAGTAATTTTGTTGTGTTAGTAAAGTTGTTCGAAGTAACTTTCGCGGCACACAATGGGCGCCACATATTAGACGCAGTATTATATTAGTCCATTAGTTAAATTAAGTAAGATTTCTCACCCTATCTTGGCAAGTTATTTATCATGCGTGTATCTACATTAGGGACTCGCGTTGCAATACATTGTGGTTAAGGCATTTAATTTTGCACCGTAGATAAATCTTAATTTTGCTAATGTGCGTGACGTTAGAAGTAATTGAGATGCGTTTTATCGAATTAGAGATTCATGAAATGATATGTGGTTCTCATTATGAAATCATAAGGAGTGGCAAATAATTTAGGAACCTGCAGGCTTTATAACTAAATAATAATATTGGTTTGTTAAGCCGTTGGTTCTTTGGCTGTCATTTATAGATCTTTGACTGTTGTTTTAAATCGTCGTATCGTGATACCCAATAACTTGCTATACCTCTTCTGGAGGTGAGATAAGCAGTCACTCCAAAAAATAATACCTACATATATAGTCATGTAAAATACCTACTGGTAGTCAGCTGATTCCGGTTAGAGTGGTAGTCGACCCCAACATAGAAGGAAAAAGATAATGAAAAATCTAGGGTTGTAATTATTGAGTACCGTCCAAAATATTATAGGTACTTTTAATACTAAGTAAATGTTTACTTTGGGGAAACCATGCAGGAAACTATAGACCCAGTTGATAAACCAAATTTGGTAGTTTTGTCTATTCCAATATAAAAAGTACCCCACTGCGCAAATACTTAATTAAAGCAAAGTCCTGTCACTGTCCGAAATCGTGAGAAAGCTAAAATCGTGGATATAGTTAAACGCTAACTTTGTAGTTGTACTATTGAGTCATTAGAAAACAATATAGCCCAAGCCCTATAGATCACTGCCCACGCGCCTTCACCACGAGCCCTAGTTAGTTTATGGCGACCCTACACAGTACAAAATGAGACCGATAATAGTCTGTGATGCTATGGTGACGTAGATTGGTACACAAGATGGCTATGTATCATCTGTGTTGAAATTGATGAGAAGGGAGATGACAATTCTTACTTCTATGAGTCTATGGCTTCGTTTCGGGAACTATTTTATAAGAGTAGGTATAGTCGTATTTAAATTAATTATTTAAGTTTGACTTTATACTACCAATTTATCTTTTGAAGATTTATCTAGTAGGTACCTACAGTATTAGTGGGTTTTTATAATATTATGTACAAAAACATGTTCCTACCCAGGTATGGAATAAAATTGAGGATCCTGTAATTTATTAATTTGTACCTGTAGTAAGTAATGAAGGCAAGAGGAATCCATACTAATATTATAAATGGGAAAGTGTGTTTGTCTGTTTGTCTGTCTTTCACGACAAAACCACTGTACGGATCAGAGAGATAGATAGCATCCCGAGGATGGACCTACTTTTTATCAGCAAACCACGCGGGCAAAACCGCGGGCGGAATATGTTATTATGTATGTCTATATAGCAGGCATATTAAACATTATTTTCTTTTAAGTAAGCCCCAATATTTTTCATAGTAGTTCATACCTACATAAATAATTTTGTATGTGCTTCCGAAGTCTAGACTTGAATTTTTGGCAGTAAGTCATCAAGTAAGTGCATTATTTCTGTGGCAAGGCGAACCGCAACGGTTAAGGCTGATTTAAAGTACCTACCGACATTGATAAATTTTACATAATAATATCTTATGTTGATGGACGTGTCATAAAAGACATGAGATAAAAAAAATATGTACAGTACTAATTAAACAACATTGCATAGTGCAGGTAACTGTAGCAATTGTTCACAATTCCCAAAGTTATTAAATACACACATCATTATCATCATTTCAGCCAAAAGACGTCCGCTTTTGGATAAAGGCCTCCCCTAAACTAAGCAATAAAGCAAAATCCAAATTCACCCAAATACATTATTATTATTCTGGGTAAGCTCTTCGATAATATCGCTTAGAAAACAAGGATTAAAGTAGGAATTACAACATTTTTGCATTAAAATCAGTCGAATGGTCCTTTTAAAACGTAAACATCTTCAACTTGTTTGTATTTGTCTAACTTGTTTACATTACATTGAAGCTTAACATGGAGATACTTCTATTAGAGACGGCGATGTGGGCAGAACAATGAAGTAACAACCAAAATAATGGATGAAATGACTATTGTGGTGCACAGAAAAATGTGGTCAAAACTCGTACAGTCAAAGTCGAAAATGGAGCAGCAAGCCTCAGGGCGGGCAAAGAACTAAATGTTGGATGGCATGATGAAATGTGACAGTTCATTATGCGGAAGATAACGGACGCCACAGCATACAGTGAACAGTAAGTACTTATGTTATACGCACCTACACTCCAGGCGGAGTCGAGTGAGGAACGTGTTTTCTTGGAGCATGCGTGCATAAACCATCCAGGCATCCGATTAAATTATTTAACGTCTTTATTCCCCTGTGGTGCACGCAGGTTGCATGCCGGCACGCGGATGTTAAGATACATGGACTTGGCGTGTAGGCTACCTAATCTATATAAACTCCTACTCGAATAGGTGAATATTCTGCTGAATGTAGGTATTATAAATCGATTTAATTTCAACTTTTAAGGCTTATAGTGAACCTTTTTCCGAAGAATATGGTAAAGTTTAAGATGGATGAATAACTATACAATTTTTCCTTATCGACAAACATTTACTCGCACGCGCAATAACTCCTTCGGTCTTTTGAATTCATCGTAATCGGGGAAAAATGGCGCACAGCCAGCTGTCACTGGATTTAATGTCGTCTACGAAACAGGATTCCAACAAAATTGTTATAGGCACGTTTATGGCAAGCTTTACCACTACAAAGCTATAAAGAATATAATAGAAAAAATTTCGGTGTTTAAAAAAGGTTTTATCCACTTTGAACATAACCCAAAAAAGGTTCCTAAAACATAGGTCTACACCAAATAGTTCCTAACTTATAGTTCTACAAGGAGGTCCTTAGAGAGGGGCTTCCGTAAACGATTTGTTGACCTTGTCGATTGGGGTCTAGCACTCGGAACAGAACCGGAATATTAGGAAGGTCACATCAAACCATTTGAATGCCGCAGCCAAGGGCCATTTAAATGCCTGTTAAGAGTGATTAATTCAATAATTATTTTAGACTCAGTTATAAAGCCAGTTAATAAAGGACTCTCGGTGATAAACTAGCTGAAATTAACGAAAATCTGATAAGCTCGCTAGACTGATTAAAATTTATATTCAAATCTCGGAAGATTTAGAATGGTTCAAAGGCAATAAAGCATCGCCGGGCATTACATTTAAGGCTTTAACTGTAGTATATTATTTAATATTAAAGATCTTAAGGTAAACGGGCGAAGTGCCTGCAGTTCCGCGATAAGGCAGCCCCGTCTCCCGCCTCATCCCCCGCTTTTTGGGGGGTGGCAGACTTAAGAGGCGGCCATACTTCAAATTGCGTTTAACTTAGATAGCTAGTTTGATACATTGCCCCCATTATTGCATATCAAAGGGCTCTGATAAAATTGTGGCGATGATAAAGTCAGAGCTTTTTTATTGGGGTTCTTGATCTACATAGTTTAGATAAAATACCATGGAAAGCCGCTTCTGATTCCGCTTTAGATTCATACCTGAAACAAGAAGAGGAGATATTTTAAAGATGGGTAGTGTCTCAAAAGCTTCTGTTATAACTTTATATTTAGCTTTAGGTAGAGTATTACTGATGTATGTTACAGTACAAAATATAATATAAAATGCATATTTATTTATGAGAATCATTAACAGAATGCCCTGACTTTATCACTTATTCATATGGTAGGTATCATAGGAAAATTGCAGCAATGTGGAAATAATAACTCATACAAAAGCACCAATCTGATGAAAGTCATCACCTCATAAAATGACGAAAAAAAATCGCATATCACCCGAAAAATTGATTACGATAAATAATGTACTGTACGGGAATTCGTAAATGAAGTATCACATGGTACACACACACGCATAAACCACGCACAGAACGAATTGCAAACTCAGCTCTACATCACTAGCACGTAGACGCAAACATAGCGGCGGGGATATAACATCGATACGATATCGATAGATACGTATCGATAGCGGCAATAGATACTATTGTCACAGTTCAATTTAACAACGTACGCTCTCAGATTCCCTCGGATATCGCAAAGTCAGTCGAACTGAAGTTTTCGTGATTCGAATTTGTCTTTTACAGACTTATTTATAACGAGATAGTGCATGAAGTTTATTGTATTAAAATAACTTTTGTTCGTACGTGATGTATTTTATTTCTGTATTTTGAGTTTGAAGAATTCATCTACTCCTTTTCGAGTAGAATGTTTTAGATAATTTGAGTCCTAGCAACGTCTGTGGCGTTCTTTAGATCTATCAGTTTTAAGATGAGTAAGTAGGGTATCAACATCTAGCTCCTTGCTAACACGTTCTAGGCCTTCCCGGCCCGTTCAGAGATCCAAAGGATAGATTATCGCCAGCTAATAATTCTCTCACGATTCAAAACTCACAATAGCCCGAAGCGAAACTGTATCGCTACAGATAGATTAAACATCGGAGCCCAAATGAACGCACGATAATTTATCGGAGCAACCCCCGTGTGTATTAGCTGTATCCGACTAATGCCGGCTTTCGATATTCGGCGCTCGGTCGCGATTCGATATTTACGATCGAACGAGTCGCATTAGACTGTCCGCCCGTAGGTAAATTAGCACAGATGCTCGCCACTGTTACAGTGATTCATTCCAAATTGGCTTTTCAGCGGGGAAAAAACGGACCGAGCCAGCCACTGCGGTAGACGCTATCTAGGGACTGCAGCTAAATAGCTTTTAAAAGAGTTTGCATTTTCCTTTCGAGCATCCAATGGACGCGAACATCTGTCGTTCAACTCTTCTTTCAGGAAAATTGCTTGTCTGTTTTACAAGCTCATCCTGAATTTATGAATTGATTTTGTATGGTTCTTTTCGCAATTGAGCTTTACTCTTTGAATTCTGAATATTTCAGAGTTGCCAATACTAAATATCGACATTTAAAACAAAACAAGTAACGTAACAAAAACGCACTAAATAAAGGCGATTTGCAATTAAACGTGGTGTAATGTGAAGGCTGGCCAAGATCGCTGGTAGCGGCAACGCCTCGTGATTCGTATCGGTCCGGAAAGGGCCGCCTTAATGCGTGCTAGACTACCAGATAAAGTATTACAGCGAAATTGTATGAGTTATATAGTGCGAAGTGCTTGTTTAAAATCGTACTGGTAATTTTATACGCTGAACGGTGCTAATGAAGGATGTTATTTGGTTGCAGATTGCAGTGAAGAGGGGAGTGGTCGCGATGTCAGACCGTGTTGTGAGTTGAAATATGGCGTTGTACGAATTAAACGCGTGGTGTGAAAATGGAAAAGTTTTTAAATGCAAGGTACAGTATGCAGAAAGGGTACAATTAGTAGATACAGCGGCTGTTTGAGTAAGCCAGGGTAAGAGTACAGAAGTCGATAAGCTTTTGATGAAAAAATATAAACACGAATGTATGGAACTTTATATGATAACAGCAAAACCAACATTGAACATCAGTCATTAACTGAAATGCACCCATAGCTTATTTTTAATGAACTGCAAACGATAGTCAGTGAAATACGCAAATGTTACATTTCCCAATAATGAACCGGCGATATTACCTTTAGTATAAATAATCCGTGCCAAAGGGTGGCTTCGATGCGATGCTACTGCAAATCAACCCCCACTACACCCCCCCCCCCTCTACCGCGGGCTGTCGACGATAAATAAAATTCACGTTTTAACAATAAAATGCATTTTCCGCAAATGCTCCCGGTGAGTTATTGTCCGGGCTTTACGAGCTTAAAATTATATGGGCACGTGAAATTTTCGATCTCGATAATGCATGGCCAGCGCACCGCCAACACTATTTTCGGTCGATACAATGAACGCGATTTTTAAATTACCGACCACTTACGTCGATCAGTTTAATTTATATAAAAAGCATTTGGTGCAGCACAATTTTGCTTAGTGCTCCTTACAATAACTTAGATTCGGGGTTAAGTAGATACTCTTAGTTATTAGATAGTGACTACGTCTATTGCATTAGAGGGGTTGCATTTTTTATGCATTTTTCCATTTACAGAGAAACCACTGCTCCCCAAACATACCTTACCCTAAAATAACACGTCACGTAGCAACCATAAAAATACTTATAAAACATTTCCCGATGGAAAAAAAATACAATGTTTTATTCGCAACAAAAATACATCACACGACCGCTTGATGGAGAACCAATAGCGACTGTCCCTCCGGCACAGATGGCGACACAGCGCGGAGATAGCAGAAAAATATGAATTGTAGCTCTCGATATTTGTCACTTGAATTACAACTCCCAACGGACACCCAGAATGGTGCGACTGTGGGACTACTCGCACCTCGTTTGCTGAATGATCTATTTTTTTTTTCCACTGGATTTCGGCCAGTGACTCTCGGATAAAGCGCTGGTTCAATCACTCGTTGAATAATGCGATCCACGTGCTAGCGGTACTAACGGCCGATGATGCTTCCTATTTTAAAATGCAATTCTTTTTTCGTAGTCAAATAAACTTCAAATGTTACTGTTTTATCACTGGCCAAATACGGTTAGACTTCAATATTTACATTGATTTAATTTGATGTTCTATAAGACCCTAATAGATTTCGTTTAATGCTCATAAAACAAGATTGGAGTGAGTACCGTCTTTGGCGGCTAGCCTTAATACGACAGAATCTTGAAAAATGATCCCCCAACAAAATCTTCTGATGCTATTACAAGTTGCCACCGTGCGGCGGCAGCAATAAGTAAACAAAACTCGTAATAACGGCCAGTCACGCCAAGGAAACCAATTTGGGAGGTATTTGTAAATGTCAAATATGTTTGTGCGCACCTATTTATTGCGAGCATCCCTCACGTACGAGTAAATAACGGAGACACTGCGATAAAGTGAAAAGAGATACCCGAAAAGTGCGGAGAGCTACGCCTTAACTGCTTAACTAGGCTAAGCCAATACGACCTTTAAGTACCTTGTTGGAAAGTTGAAATTTGATCGAAGAATTACAGCACTAAGCCACTTTGTGTTAAGGTTCCTGCGTATACAAGTGGAAAACTCAGTGCGCCACGTGCGAATGATTCATGTTCGTCCCTTAATTAAAGAAGATTTTAATTGTATCGGATGTCTGTGAAAGCGAAAATAATGCACTCCTAAATTGGGGTTGGAATTCGGAAATTTATTTTTGTTAGCCCACCGAAGTATTGCTTTGCGTGTTTTACTTTGATACCAATTTTTGGACGTTGGAGTTTTACCAGCTTTTGCCTAGTAAACTTTTTCGACCAAATGAATGGGACACGGGAAAAATATACGCTAGATAGGCTGTTTGAAATACGAACATAGCACTAGAAATAGTCGCTTTTGATCAATCTTATTTAACTAGATACCGGCTGTGTTTGCTAACTGCAGGCAATCAACAATTTCGTCTCGCTCTTACAAAATTCGAAACACCCTTAAATTCAGTAAATTCATTTTGCGTATATAAAGTCAAGCTGCCGCCGACTTAAAATATCTTTCTTAATTACAAAAGCCTTTGTTGAACGTATCTGATCTATGTAAGCAGTCGGGGCGAATGTTTTAAATAGCAACCCAACAAATAGGTTCCGGTTGAGCGAAATAAGCAAAACTCCTTAATGAAAGAATATCTGAAGGGTTGCCACTGTTAAGAAATAAACTGAACGGAAACCTAATATTTAAAAAAAGAATGGATAGAGTTGGGGTAAAGAGAGTCTGTTTTTATTGTTGAATCTGAGTGAGCCGCAAAAATAAAATATAAGTAAGGTAAATGCTCAAAGCTTAAAATGATTGTAACCTGTTACGTGAATAATAATTTGAACACAAACAAGCACTACTAGACAGTGAACAGTCGATGTTCCCGACCATAAAACGATGACGGAAGCAGTGTAACGGCCCTGTAAGCTTGCCGTGTACTTCATTTGGTGAACAATGGAACGGCCCCGTCCCACGAGCCCGCAGCGACACTGGATAAATTGACTCGAGCCTTAACTCGCGCCCGCCCGCGGAAAATTGGGGAAAATCGATTTAAATATCTTAAATGTGATGCCTTATCTCGATCGCAGGAGCAACCCGTGCTCACTGCAGTACTGCTATTGACATTTGTGTAAAAATTTAAAGAGCTTTTTAAGTAAGAACCTGGTAGCTACTTCTCGATTTTGTTATATAGAAATTCTTCACCGAATTCTGTATTGAAATGTTCAACACTTAAAATTCACAATCTCAAGCTATATTTTAAAGTTAAAGAAACCTTTTGTCCTGATACATTTGATTAATTAAGTGCGAAATCGGAGCAAGATACGCTTTTAAAGTAAGCTCGAATAATCAATAAATGCCAATTAAGAAGTGTAGCCCCTTTGAAAGGCGAAATCTAGATAGCTGGCCGGTCGGTCCAACAGAGCCGAGGCCTGATGTATCTCGACTTGCACGCAAAGTTAAGTAATTCTTAGTAGCCAAATGTAGCATGATATAAATGGCGAATATATATCAGACTATAAAGGTAGGTATAGGTAAAGGAAATACTTGTTACACTTTAAAAACACTCAATCAAACATAAATCGTAGTGCCCATTTTGTAAGGCCCGAAGACCTCAAAGCAAAGTAAGCCTCCCGCTTAACTCAATCTAATAGAATCACCTCGGATTGCTTTCCGATATTTACTGTTTGATTTTTCCCCTCGTGTCGAGATTTGGGACGTTTACCCAAAAGAGGCGTGTACTGCGAAGGTAATGGCCGGTAGGGTCGTTGGATACATAACCTTTATAATTAACAATACGCCCTACACTCTATGAGGTGAGAGTTGATTATTTTACGAGTTCCGCTTTTTCCTTCCCTCTTTTTCTCTTCGTTGTATTTTCGTTAGCACTTGAGTGGATTAATTACTTTTATTGTAGCTTGGATGCCGGTCTCGCTATTTTATTAATACTTAAAAGAATTGCGAAAGGAAAGGAAACAATATTAACTTTACAAAACAATAATACAGAACTAGACAGAAGTTTTACTTATTAAATTAGACGGGATTGCCCAAGGAAATACAAGTGCAAAGATAAATCAAATTATAATTCAACTGTGTACGTAGCAAGTTTATTGAATTGATCATGCGCAAATATTTATCGATGGGGATGTAACAAGATAGGGTCAGAATTTATTGAAAACCAAGAGCAGTAGCATACATAGGTAGGCAAGTTACATAAATTGACATCGTCGGCAATCAGACAAATTGGCTCCATCCAAACCCCTCGCTAACCGAATTAATCTGATACGTAGGTTTTCTTAGACAAAACCACTTAGATGAAGGAATATAGAGGGCAGCGAGAGGGAACGCGAATAGACACTGATGCGAATTGTATTATTTATTGTACGTTTGCGAGACCAAGCAAAAAATAGTAAGTATCTAATGAATTCATGCCAAATGTACCTACGTATGGAAGGAATGGGGAAAAAAATATTGACATTCTTTGACCATTTTCGCAACGACCCGCGACGCGACAATAGTATCATGATATCTTTTTGTGTACTTTATTTCACTTAAAAATTCACTTCAGTAAACTTTTTGTTGAATAAAATACATGTGTATCGCCCCTTAACATGTGTGTAGGTTACATGAATAAATATTCAACAAATCCACCTTTAAATAAACAGTATGGGGGAAATAACGTTTTGCCTCATTCTGAGTAAACGATGCTTAAGATATTTATTAGGGGATGAATTGAGTTTTTAGATATTGCAACGAATTTTTGTCTCACTTCTGCGTAATATAAATAAAGCCACGATTTGTCCGTTCATTCCGAAGATTGTTGTGTCAGCATTTTTTTTCCTGGAATATTTATTAACTTTTCTATCTTACAAATAGACAGGCCACTTTTAATATGGGTGGGAGAACGTGGCTCCGTGACTTGCAACTGAATAGCTCGAAGCTGCAGTAAATACAGATATTAGTTTGAATAAAGAAACACCACTACCAGCAGTGATTAAGGAGCTTAGAACAATTTGTTTATTCCTGATGTAAAATGGGGTTCAACTTAAAAATGTTTGGAATTGCTATCTCCCCTTGTAGGCAACATTAATAACATCTGCTCAAGACGTTTAAATCCCACTTCTGGTGGAAAAACTGAGTATCTAATTAGAAGAAAGCCTCCGCAAGAGTCTCCTAACTGAGGGCTAATCACAAATTAATGAGAGCTTGTAGCAGGGTGTCGCGGGGCGATGATAATTCCCCGCCCCGCTGCGTTAAGATCCTCATCAATTATGGCGAAGCCACCCCCGTGGCCTGAAGGTTGTGCACCCCTTCGTGATCTAGTCACTACGGGTATCGTGCTAGGCTTCACACTATGGGAATTGTAATGGTGTTTAGATACATAACAATTTTGACGACCGATGTGGCGCGGCGGGCGAAGGTTGCGGGTTCGATTCCCGCCTTGGGACAAATGTTTGTACGATCTACAAATATTTGTTCCGGGTGTTCTGGGTATTTGCTATATATAATAAAAATATATATCTATGTAATGTATTATATTAAGTATATCAGTCATCTAGTACCCATAACACAAGCTCTGCTTAGCTTGGGGCTAGATGATGCTGTGTGGATTGTCCAGCAATATTTATTTATTTATTTAATTTAATTTTCTTAGGTGATAAACGATCTTCGGTACCTACTTAGCTTCTTTAATGTTCAAGGTTTTAGGTATATATATGTAGTGTTATTGTGCAATGAAGCTGATAGTTTATTTATTGCAGATTCTTAATAAATAAATTGCAACGTATTTTCCGAACTCATTAAAAAATATAATGAGTTTATTTTATAATGCAATTATATTGATTTATAATGTAAGCGTTCAAACTTGTGGTTGATAAAGTAGGTAATTCATTATCATACAAGTACATAACTATTGCAATATAAAAAGGCTAATAATACTGCGCGAAATTCAAATGCTTGTTTTCCTGCGCTAGATCAGAAATCCACAAAAATTGGGCTATCAAACGCAAAAAGAATAAGAATGATGAATAAAAACTTTTTTATTCGTCTTGTAGATTATTAAAAAGCATCGATACATTGAGTCACATGTTGCACGTGTAGGTATATGTAGATTGTATACATACTTGTGACGTAGCGACCCGCGCTCTCCAACTTCAAAGCGTTTAATCTTTGCCATTTTTTATTAATATGATAAGGCAAAAAATACGTCTCTAAAATGTTGTAACTATCTGATTAATAACATTTTTTTTAACCCAGGCATCGTCCCTATTATTAAAACCTTACTGGTACATAGTTGCAGAGAATAGCGCGTTTAAACAAACCAACTATCAATCTTCAGCATAAGCATAGATACCTAGTATAGATTAAAGTGTTTAAATTATTAGTATAATATCATCAAAGTAAAAGCCAACCCTTGCAATAACTAATGGCCCTTAGACAGTTGTTGTACCGACACCAAATGCTTCCGTTCCGAAACCGCACTTGATTTGTTGTTCCGTCCGCCCGAGAGTTACAAGCTACCAATGTTAGAAACACTCTACCACCATATGCTACGGGTTCACACCCGAACTTGTTATATTTAGAATTATTTACACCATAGACACTTAACATTGACACAAAAATATATTTACGACCAAATAAATACTCTTTCGATGTTGTAAGTTAGGCATATTGCGTTATCACATGCAACGTTTTTATCAATATAATTAATAGTGTTTTATATCAACGCAGATATCGCAAAACAACAGGTTTTATTTAGCAGACTACAGTTTGAATGGGAGCACCCTAAACGGAGATCTTGTTGTTATGCCATGAATATAAATCGTGATAAATTCCTCGCGAGACGAAGGGGGTCGGGGAGGGGCGGCACAGCCTCAAGGGCTTTTTTCTTAAAAATAACTTTTGTCAGAGTAATTCGGAGGAGTCCCGGGATTTATGGAAAGGTGGTGTCACCCCGGTAATTAGTTTTTAACTAGTTGTGATAAGGGTCCGCCGTGCTTTATGCGCCCTCTGTAATAAGTTTAAACTAATGCTCGGATTTCTGGGATGAATTAAATTCGTAACAGCTGCGGTCAAAAAACAAACAATTTCACGTAGAAATGTTTTAACTCAAAAACTTTCGTCAAAACAAAAGCGTCCGAAGCAATTGTCCAGACATGTCACAATATTTTTATTGTTAGCATATTTCGCGCGTTTGCGACCCGTCACATGGCTGGAATATGGGTATGATTTACGAACTGAACGAAGAAGAAAAAAACAAGAAAGTTCTTCCACGAAACTTCTTTTATTCTCGGAGAAAGTTGCGTAAAAAACTGGAGGCGCTTAGAAAAAAGCAATTTTCTAGCTCAGGTGTGTGAGATGTTCTTTATCTAACTTTGCATCCGAACCGCTTTGTTTATGACGGCATATTTTTTCGAAGTTTTGAACATTTTATTACGTTGTACCGTGAACTCGTACTACGTACCTTTTAAAAGGCCGCCAACGATAGAACAATTGTTGTTTTGTAAACTATATTTGTTAAAAAACCGGGCCCGCTACCTGTAGCGGTAAGAACAAAAAGCATACGTTAATATCACCGTGACGCGTAGCTTTATTACAAAGGCAAGTTTGTACAATCTCTAACAAAAGTTTGAATAATAAGCCAGAGAAAGCCACATCGCCTTTTTAATGGACACGGAAAATATAATTTGAAATACTCTTTATAGTCCCCATAATGTAGCCAAGTGGGCCAAAAAATGGTTGTCACCGTCTGGCGTAGTACATTAGCATGAAGAGTGTGAGGCAAGGAGGCTTTATCAGGAGGGCCTTTCCTGAGGGAGGGCCAAATAATGCGATATTGCTCGTTTGTGCGAGGTCCTATTTATCTATTAAAAAACGTGAGATTTACGGGCCAGTATAGGAAACTTTGGGAAGTTTTTATGTTGTTCCGGCGCTTCTGGAGCTAATATAAGAGATTGATGCGTGTTATTTTAGCTTGTTTGGGTGTATATTAGCCGGTTTATTTTGATGTTTAGTGATCTTTTTATTGCATTATTTTGGCAATAAAATTCTTAATGTTCTCTGCATATTTAGTTAGATACCTATAGTATTTGTTGTTGTTTCGGGTGATAGGCCTGTGGTTAAGAGAGCAAATAATGACAACCCCGGATTGGTGAAATAAAAATATGCTTGTACTTAGTTACCGCAATGTGCGACGGAAGATGACTTGTTCCTCAGAATAAAAATGTTAGGATTGAGAACCCTTAAGGCCTATTTCATGAGAGAGAAAAAACAAAAATAATTGTTGGGCCTTAAGGCCCGCCCCTCATACATGAGATTGTGGATTCAATTACGACCAAGTAGATGGACCAATGTGCAATGGGACTTTTTCAATTCATATGTTCTTTCAAAGATTATCTTCAGCATCACTGAAGAAAAAAAATCACTTGGTGTAAATTATAATGAATAACAGTATGAAACCGCCAACCAAGACCAAGTGTGGTTACCAATACTTAAATGCTCGTACCTTCTCTGCATGAGAAGAGGCATTTGCTCTACCGTGGGACAGTGACTGGGCTGGTTTTATTATTAATACTCAATACGTTTATTGCATTCCACACTGTGAACTTAGGTGGTAGGTTTTACATAGAATAGTTTTGGAGTATTGTGGGCCCTGTCGGGAAAAATTAGGAGGAGGGCTATTATAAATATTTTTTACAATTTCCATATCAATCTACTCTTTCGTTTTATTATTTAAGTATTTGTTTGCTACTTAATATTGAGTGGGTAAAATCTTACGAATTGAGATACTGTTTCGACGTCAAGGTTTCGCTCTATGACCTACATTAACTGCGAATTATGTATCCAGACTGATAACGTGAGTTCCTCATCTATACTTAGATACGTATAATAAAATTGTAACAGGCCGATGTCTGTATATTGTAGACATTGAATAAAAACTAATAAGGGGGTCTTTACTAGAACAACAGAAATCAAAACTATTTTAAGTAAGTCTGTCTGTCTGTTTGTATACCCATCACGCCAAAACTGCTGCATGGAATTGAATACAGTTCTACCGAAAAATCGCTAGAGATCTAACTTAAAATATAGGCCATTTCACCTCAGGATAAGTAAGTACTTGATTCTGAATTCCACGCGAACAAAGTCGCGGGCAAAAGCTAGCCTAACATAATATTACATCACGAAGACTCATTTGCAGTATCATCTCGTTCGGTCACGACTTCATGAGCCTTTCGAACTAAATGAATAATAATTAAAATATTCAATAAATCCTACTACCGCATTGGACTAACGAGGTACTTGCACATATCTTGAGATAACTAAGTTTGAGTGGCGTGTTCTTTTAGGCCGGGTGCACACGGCGAGTCGTGACTCTCGTGACTGAGCTCCAATCTGGCATCACGAGAGCTTGTGTAACACGTCTTTATGAAAGGCGAAATGGAGCTGTGTTTAATAGGGCGATATTACCTCAAGTAAATAAAAATAATACCAGCCTGTTATTATTCCACTACAGGGCAAAAGGAATCTTCTCACACAGAGAAGGCACGAGCGTTAAGCACCACACTTATTCTAGACTTGTTGGCAATTTCAGACTTAGGTATTTTTTTGGATTGGTTGGTTTTTTTAAGTTGGGGAGTGTGGCCTCGCTATGTCACAAGGAAGTGTAGAATGTACATACACGTGACGTCATGCTACATTTGAACTCAATGTGACGCTGTAATCTGTTGATTACGTAAAAAAAGAAAAAATACGTGTCCAATATTTTTTAATAATCTACCTGACGGACCAAAAACAAATTTCAGTCCCTGTTCACCACAAAAAGCTCAAGTAAAAAAAAATACTACCTCAATCAGTAAATCTAATGATAAAACAAACTTGATAAATTATCCAACATACTAATACATTATCTAACTATTGCAAACAGCAGATATAGAGTCGGTTGTTACCCTTTATCTAATATATTATCAAGCTGTTATCTATTTAATTTATTACTTCACCATGCTTCATGAAGAGGAACCGTTGAGTTATCACTGATAGGTATTACATACAAGACTTATACATAGTTATATATGCACTTAATCTACATAAGAAGGACACAGACAAATGGCTTGATATATGCTGCTAAAAAAAATAGGTAGCACAATATAAACGTGTAGTAAGTATTGATAGTAATTTATGATTTCCTGTACAACTTTTTCACAAAGTTGCATAGTATTATTTATCGATTGCAGAGTGTAAACACATTTATTGTGAATTGTTTTTTATTAGAATTTGTATCACCTTACTATGACGCTGCCGTAATTAATAAAATTGAAGTCATGAATGAGAAATAGTAAATATTAGGTGGAAATAATATTAGGTATACCTAACCTAGTATTTAGTCATTATAATCAAGCTTTGTTTACTATGAGGCATAAAAATATCCTTATTCGTCCACGTACCGCGGGTTAGGCGGCCCGCGACATAGTAACTCAAAAATTTGAGTAGACAAAAAGAAACTAGTTGTATGCCAGTATATCAAACAATCCCAAACTGTCAAATTTTTCAAATAAACAAGAACATTATTATTTAGTAATAAAGTTGAATTAAAATCAAAGAAAAAAAATTGTAGGGGTAGCTCGATGTTCTAGCCTGTGCTATGTCTGTCTGAAATGTACTGCATTTCAGAGTCATGTCAAAGATTTTACGCTCGTACCTAACATCATTGGCCCTAAACTAGAAAACTGCCACAACCTTGTTATACCAACATGGTAAACATCCAATAACATAATGCCTGTAATACGCTAAGGGTTAGGCAGATAGAGGTGATTTCTCAGTAACAGTTACTTGTAATAGACTCGCCCCCAATGACAAGTAACTTACTCATATGTAGCAAAATGCTGGCAAAATGAGCCCAATTTTTTTAAATCGTAACCTAATAGAGTCCCATACAGACCAGCGCATCCCAATACTAAATAGGTATGTACATGATCTAGGTATGTTTATTATCAACAGCGAATATTGGCGGGAAACACAGTGCTAAATTCGCGGCCCGACATCCGATAGTGTGGTATTATCTGCCATTATTTGTCACTGGGTGAACAATGCGAGCCCGGAACATACCTATCAGCTATCTTATAGCAATTTGTCAACAATTATAATAATGGTGTGTGAAAAAGTTCATTAAGCGCCGTAATTGTGGGGTCAAATGTTGTGTTGGGTTGGTGAAATATAAAAATGAAAGATTCGACTGTTTTATCACCATCGTATTATTCAGTAACTGGGTTGTGGAGGCCAGATAGGCCGTCAGTCCAGGTATAATACTGGTATTCAGCTTATTTTTTTATTTTATTAAATTCAGCCAAAATACTTAGTTGGGAAAAGGCAAGGCAGATGATGATGCTGATAGATTCGAATATTTTCTTATTTATTTAATTCATCATAGAGTTAGTAATTTATTATTTGCGAATAAAACCAGACATCCATATTATTTAGTGTAAGTATATGACTATATATTCATGTATGATAGGTAAGTACCTACTCATACTACTAATAGTTTTTAAATTTTAATATTAAGAATAAAAGTTATGTAGGTAGGTACCTTTTGTAAAGCTCTGGTTTTATAAAATCAGTCACACACACATACCTACCTATAATATATGCTATAAAATTCTTATATTGAAATAGTTACCAAGGACTAGTAGAATGGAATACCAAAATTCATTGGTAACTTAAACCTTATGCCCGAGCATAAGAGCTCTGTATTAGACCATACACATCAAAACTATTTAAAACCTAACTCCTGTCAAACGCTAACAAGCGATCATCAAATGCTAGGTTCAATTTATAGGACAGGCAAAGAATTATTAGTTTTTTCACCTGGAAATTCTCAGTGGCAGCCCGGAGTCGATATTTGTGCCCGATTCACGGCAATAGGCTCGCCTCCCACTACACATAACTTATAAAATGTTGGTGTAGGTACTATAGTTACACTTCTGCCTAACCCTTCGTGGAATACAAAAGTACTGTAATGCTTACCTACCCAAGCAAAAATGTAAAACTCATATCTACAAACCCTAAAACGCTTAGTAAGCGCAGCACAGTTTATATCAGCTGACAGATGTTACACTTACCAAGAGCTACTGTACCCCGTCGGAACCCAATAAATAATAACACACTGAGTTAAGACCACCTAGCGAGGAAACTGAGCTTGTTTACGGCACTACCCTACCAGTATTGTGGCCACCTACGCTATATATTTTGCTTAGCAAATTACTCGCCTCGCTCAGGGTGTCTAATAACCCTTTAATGAAGGAAGAGCTGTGATGTTTAATGCTGTTTCTGCTTTATTAGGGAGATTTTTGCCGGAGGTAATTGCTGGGTTGTAAGTTGAGGAGCTGTGGGGGGTTGGGTTTTGTATTTGCATGGTTAGTGGGTGTGTTTTATTATTTTTCTTATGGCTATGTAGGTGTTGAGTTTAGTGTGAACAGGTCTTTATTTATAACTAACCTTCAAGTGTTTTTAAGTTCTTGTGTGTTCTACATAAATTGGATATAGGAAGTGATTGTTCATTATTACTTTTAGGTACAACGTGACTAACATTGATTTAGTTAAAAAAATCCTTCTTCTACGTGAAAGAATGCCTCTCTACAAAAAGTCCAGTATTTTTATGCATACCGTATCCAGCTCACATCCTGCATTATACTACTTACTTACTATTTTATTCTACGACAGCATATTGTAGAAGTATGTATTACCAGTAACAAAAAAAGCGAATACGTTAAAAACTGCAATAATTAATAATCTCATAAAAACGCAGTGCCGCAAAACACTAAGTATTTCATTATTACGCCATATATGAATGTACATAATAGCATGCTCTGCCACCGATTACTTGACATGAATTAAACGAATCTTCGTCTTACAAACCTAATAGAAAACGCCCCTTTAATAATATAATAGTAGATAATTATCACATTTAAATAATGGAACGCAAATTAATTCAAGCAAGAGCACGCGACTCGGCCACTCCATTCACAAAACTCAAGAACTGTCCGTAATAGCTCATTTGAATACAATCTAGATAGTTATCGGTGTATAGACAACACTACAACATTGTTATTATGTAGTTCACCCAGTCTGAACGACCATACACACGAACACTCAATTATTTGATTGCATTTAATTCAAGACACTTAATTCTCAGCTATAGGCAGATATCTAATGGTTATGACAGTTTGAATGCGTGCTACGTCATTAGCGGCACTCTGTCGTGGACTTACGAAATGGGGTCAAGGAGAGCTAAAAACGGATTCATTCTACTTAAATATAAGCAGTTATCGACAATGGCTTTAAAAAGGAATACTTTTTAAAAAAGGAATTTTATTTTAAAACGGTATTTTAACTGTGAATAACAATAACATTACACATTTATATCGTAGTAGGTATGTGAGCGTCACGCACACATAAAGTTCGAACTTTGGCACACTACCATAAATCAAGGGGCGTTATACGCCATGTTTCACGAGCCCCATCCTTCTCTTTCGCTCTACAACCATTCTTTATATCGCTGTCCCGTTCTGGCATCAAGCAGGAGCTCAGAGGGGTCCAGGGGAGGGGGCAGATGTCTAGTCGTGACGTATTACTCGGCTGGCGGTCGGTCGGGTCAGTCGTTAGTTAGTAACGTTAAGTTAAATTGCTTAATTTTGTGCTTTATGTTGCATCACATAAAAAATATGAATCCAAATAAGAGTTTAATGACATTTTACTGCACTCTCCTAAATGGAGGAAACATCGACTAATGAAGTACCCGATAGGAATATCGATATCGACATGAACGCTAATTACTTACAAACCACGCCACATTATAATGTATGCCGAGTAGGTTCCAATGCAAATCGCAAGTTCGATTCTAGAATAGACAATGCGACCACAAGTTTATAGGACCACCCACACATCTGCAATGCATGTGTTTGATATGTAGCACGATTCCAATTTATTGGAAAAATATGAAAATAGAAATTACTTCGTCAGAATTGCATTGTAGACGTAAGAACTTGGAATAATGTTGTTTTAGTTGTCTGGGAACATTTTGAATTGTGAAAACCATTGCTTTGTAACGTCGGTAATAGGTTATGAGAATCTAGTAGTACCTACCTATTAGATAGATTTAGTGCCAATAAGATTTATTATGCCTACACATCTAACACATACATCACTGTAGATCTATGCAATAGATTTGTGTTGTCCAGGTCCAGGCTAATACGTGATCAGAATGCTAGTGATGCGCTCAAACAATAATTTCACATAGTTACATATCTACACTTTCTATTAGTTATGATAGATATGTCATTGTGAGATGAAATACGTGATCACTTATAAATAGGTATCTATTACCAAGTCTTGTACTATAATAAACGTCAAGTAAAATTGGAAAATAATGTAAAGTCTCTATCAGGGTTCAAAGAGAGAATGTGACATGTGAATTTTGACAGTGACATGTTTTCTACTGTAAGTATATCAGGGTGATACCTACCTATCCTGCCCATCGTATGTACACTCAAACAAGATACTTAGTACCTGCAGGTAGCTAACTTGCAACTTCATTTTAATAATGTTGTGAGTATGCAGTGTAGTATTTTTTTTTTCAGCTCAAAAATACAAGAAAAATTAATATGAGCAGGTAATGGAATAATTTTGCTTGTATACCAAATGACTTGGTCGACCGTACATTGCCTTTATTGCTATGTTCTTATTTGTATCGACTAATTCGTCGGCCGTTAAAAAGTATCGCGGCCTTGTTGGACATCTCATTGGTCGGCAATAAATATGGCGTTATCTCTCGATATCGACCGCGGGCCGCACTTCGCTCCACGCGACCTACCCCCCCGCACTAATGAATTACACAATGAACTCTCATCTAAATACAGAAAAAAGCTTTTAAAGGCACATATCAAAAATGCCCACAAAAGCCTACTAAGACAGGACTCACAGATTTATAGCACTCCCTTTGTTAAATCACGTAATCTCCACGTGGAGCCGCGATATAAATGGAGGTAAATGAAAATAAATGTAGTTCCTCATTCTGCTGCTTGCCTATTTACATTGTGCCCAAACATAAATCTGGCTCTGTTTAATGGTAATCTATTTTAAAAATTACCTGTTAAATCACATCAGGACAGATAACACATTGTTTGGGGTATGTGGGTTAGAAAAAATGTTTGTCGGCCGACACGCCTGAGATTTGTTGCCTTCAGGGTGGCATTTACATCATCGGCCCTCTCATATATTATGTGGTACACGGCTCGGAATACATTAAACAGGTACCAAATATTGATCCCGAAAAATATTTTAAACAATCCCTTTTAAAAGTTAAAAGTATTTACTTAGCCACAGTGTTATGTGCAATTGTGACGAATTCTATCGTCTTCTATCATATTTATACCACTAGTGCGTGGGCGAGTATCGAATTTAAATGAATGATTATTTATCGGCCATGTTTCGGACATCGATACGTGGCGTCCGCACGGATCGTGTCGGGCCACAGGGCCATTTTCGGCAGTTTCCGGGTATCTATTCCGTAGCTATGTTTATCTAACTAATTTATATGCATGACGAGCTTTACGGCTAACTACGTTACCACAAAATGCGTAGATTTAAAGATAAATACCCTATCCATAATATTTAAATTTTACTAAGCCTTAGTAGAAGGCGTTCACCCGTGCGAACGAAAGTATTGAATTAATGAAATTCCTGAGAGCAGCAGTCAACGCTACAGATTGCGAGACTAGTTTATAAAACAACAGAAACGGTCCGGCAAAATAATAAAAATAATAATTAGTGATGCGACTTCCCGCGGTCTCGGCGACCCACGTCGTAAGTTTCGCCTACATACGCGAGAGGCGTCATGCTAACGCAATAAGAAATAAGAGGTGAATAAAAATAACGGGCCCGGAGCGATATTTCACCGACAGATCTGACCAGAGATGCTGATGTAGGGAACTTGTGACAGCAAAACGCTGGGATCTTTGCTATACTTGCAAAGATTTTGCCAATTCCCATAACTCTCTCTTTGTTTTTGAACGAAAATCCAAAGACAGATTTTTATTTCTATCTTGCACGATATCTTCGATAGCCGTAGGGTACCAAAGTGCCTCCAATAATGCCATTCTCTTTACCATCTCACTCAATTTCAACTGTTATATATCCCTATTACTTATTCTCTACGAGATCGTTGTATATTACTAGCGATATTGCATATATCGTAAAGCATACAATAGTTCGGCCATTTATTCGGTTTATCGATACGTGACGTAGCAATTAGCACATCACTAGACAAAGCGCTCTCGGGTGCGAGCCTACAAATCATACAGATACCATCTTCTACAAATTTGAATCGGATCTTATTTATGATTTGCCTTTTTCACGGCTACGTTTTGGGGAAAACTCGAACATAAATCACTGATAAATGGTTATTGGGTTTCGTACCTAATTCGAACTTTGTTACCGCCTACCGTACTCCAATACACAAACAATTCATATTTATAATTACCTACCTGTTGTTGTTCTATCTTATCAGAAAAAATGGAGCCAATTGGTCAAAAAAGAAATTCCTAATATCAAAATTCCCACGGCATCGTTTGCATTATTCGCAACAACATAATAATCATAACAAAAGCATGTACAAACACCGTACTTGGTTAAACAGCAATCGCATAAACAAACCCCAACAATAAAGCCAAATAAACGCTCGAGCACGCCATCCAATCGCACCTTGAATCGCACATAAAAGCCCATGAACACCGGTAGAATTGAATACAACGCTGCTCAACAGGAGCATCCAAATATTGCATTCCCAACCGTACTCGGTCGGGTAATATCGAGCACGAGAGTAGACTTCGTTAGTGCCCATAAAATCGTTTACGAGCTGCCGAAGAACCCTCTTCAATAAACGTGCCATAAAAGTTCGGTTATTCGACGCTAGATGGCGACACTAGTGGCCGCTTGAAACAGTTGCAACGATTTTACTGCCATCTATGAAGCTTTTTAAGCGTTTAAGGTCGGCGTGCGAAAGAGACGAGGCATGTCGTCTCACTTCCACGGGATTATGCTGAAGTTCGCCGGTTACGGAATGGGTCAAGCGTGAAGCGATTTTTTATAATACGTTTTATATACGGCACGGAGGTGTACGGTTGGTTGGCGCGGATGGCTCTTTTTATAGTTGTGAAAATAAATAATAATAACACTTTTAGAACGGTTGCCATTAATAAAGCTGACTACATTTCCGCGACGTTTAGTATTTTCTTACAGCAACAAAATCATGAGTGTAAACAACTGGAAACTTTTTTTAAAGTAGCTGAACAGGTGCCTAAGATAATGGCATAATTATTCAAAACCGTAGGTAATTAATTAGTCATAAATGTCACGTTATAGTTGCAATGACGTCACAGTAGGTAAGCAACACTGGGTAAAGCCTCGAAGGTTTGAATTTCGAAGAGCGCGGACGCACTCCGTGTGATGAACGGTTTCACGCGCATTACGCCCGCCGGCCAGTAATAGGGTTGCCGACGTTCATAAAAACTGTCGTATTAACTAACCTTTTAGAAGATGTGATATTCGCGAAAAATTACTTTTCCACAAATAAAAACGTTTGGCGTAGGTTATTCTCTGTGAAGAATTTGTTTGATATTTTAGATCTATCTGTTCATTATACTTAGACTTAAAACAATTTAATGTTTGTCAAAATAAACTTTTGAATACAGTTACAATGCTGTATGTAATAACGTCTCTAACTACGTACATAAAGTTCTCTGATTGACAGCCCTATTAGTCACGTCGGTGGTCTCATTAGATGACGCCCTTATTGTGTTATTAGGGTTCCGACCTTCAAAGGAAAAACGGTATCTATTAAAGATCACTATTTGAGCGTCTGTGACCGAGAAGTTGTGTGGAAATCGGTTGTCATGGTATGGGCATGTGATGCGAAGGAATGAGGACCATGTTGTGAGGAAAGTTTTGAGTATGAATGTGCAGGGTTACATGAGTAGAGGAAGACCAAAGAAAAGATGGATGGATTGTGTGAAAGAGGATATGGCAAGAAAAGAGGTGACCCATGAGATGACGGCAAATAGAGATGTATGGAAGAAGAAAACATGCTGCGCCGACCCATGTTTTCTTCTTCCATACATTTGGGATAAGGGCAGGAGGATGATGATATTTGAGCGTCTGTCACAGAAGTTTTTCATACATTTTCATTCGTTCATTCATCTTCACCAAAACTAAATGTCGTGTTAGTATCATTTCATAGAAAATAACCGGTCCTCCCCTTAGCCCCTTGGTGTCCAAACTTCAAACTTAAATTTTATTAGATTTATTATATATTGAGCCATATTTTACATAAAATTTATAGCAATTTTGTAATAGTAGGTAAACAAATTATAAAAATACAAAGTAGTGTCTACTTACGAGGGCCTGTTGACTTATTTAATACCAATCTTCATTAATACGTTAATTACCTAACCTAAATCATATAAAGCAGTTAATTTTTATCCTTGACACTAGTGTCGTTTAGGTAGATGCATAGGTATTTAGTTTAAGACCAGCGACCTTTCTATAGGCTGCTCAGTGTAGTTTGGTCGGAACCCACGTTGTGCGAGCTCTGCTCTCTCTTAGCCAGTTTTTTCTTTACATAAATTATAAGTCAAGTGCAACGAAGCACGTCAAGGAATTCACGGTGTAGACTGCTAAACGTTCCTAAACTATGGGCTAGAACGAGGAGAAAATGGCGCTAAATCATACCCATACTATACATAAGTACAATGTTAAGTGAAAGATAATTTCAGGTATCTAGTTCCTACGTGGCATTTCTCTAGTTAAAGCTTATATTAACTGGAAAATTGTAGTCAGTTATTCTATTACAATTTTATTAGGGAACGAGGTAAACGCAGCATGGCCCTAAGTGCTATACCTTGGCCCTAAGTGTAATAAAATTATAGGGTAAAGGTTTTTTTACTGTTGTTACCTAGGTAGTGTCTGACACTTCCTGATGGCAAAGAAACGTTATTAGATCACGATATAATATCGTTTTTTTTCAGGAATATGGAGAAAGCAGAACACGAAAAATCAAATTGGTAAATTATTTTCACCTCTAAGGTAAGCTTAGGTATGTTTCTAAGTCAATAAATAACAATTTATAACTATTGTTTATTTTTTGTTTTACTTGCTAGGTTATAAGTTCATTTAAAGGCGTACGATTTAAACATTAATCAACAGCGGGATTCTAAAATCGTTAATTTATACTTACACAAAGAACAAAATCAACACAAACTTCGTTCAGAAAATAAATTTCAATAAAATTGATCTCATCTTGTGGCGGCAAACGGAAAACAGTAGAGTCGACAACGTTAACATTAAAAGAATATTTTTATTTTTATTTTACTGATTACCTATACCTAAACAACTCGTTAGCCAATACCTACGAAATAAATTTATTAGAACAAATTAGATTTATTTTAACGATGAAGGTTTATTAAAATGACTCAATTATTTGGGAAACATCCATTTAATTAGTTTTTTACTGAATTGCGTTGGTAGGTTCAATGGTTAGGTAAATGAATGCAAGAAATAAAACAACAACGAATTGACATTTATTATTTATTTATCATACAAAGTGTTCATAAACTGCTTATTGCAGCTATCATAAGCATTTATGGCTACAATAATTGCCACTTACTTCATCAACTTACACTATAAATTACCTATCACATTTCTATAAAATGTCAACAATAGATTTATAGCAAAATATTAATAACAATAATAATCGATCACTCTATAAAATCATATAAGGTAATATCGATTAACACTAGTCAACAATAATTCTCATATTAATAAAAGATACAATGATAATGGCGAATTTAATAGTCTAAAAGAGCAATTAATCATCACATTTGTTGAGCAATAGTATTGACACATCTGCCAATTTGTTCATAAATTATTATTCTATGATCATAATTCTTTATGCGGACGGTATAGTCTGAAACGGGTTTCTTGGTATGTTTTATGTTATACCTACTAACACTAAACGTTCTATCTTTTGGATCAAATATTTCGGATATTTGAACTATGCCTAATATGGAACTGGCAGTGTGTATTTTGACCGGAGAATCTAGTCAAATAGTAAGTGCTTTAATATTAAAATATTAAGTAAATGTCACATTTGAATAAGGTTTTTCTTACTAAAAAAAATACAACATAATATTGGTTAATAGTAAGCCTTTGGTCAAAGTAAACTCTTTTTGAGCTTTCCCTTTTATTTCATAATTTCCTTTAGAGATTTAAGTTTGATAAGGACAAAGCTGTGATTTTTAAGTAGCATAATAAATCTTTGACGTCGGCTGAAGAATTTACGAACCGACAAGATGTTCATATTTTAAAGAAACTCCCCCAGGCCTTCTTCGACAAATTATTAATTTTACAATTAGGTATAATGAGGGTCCCAGGGGGTTCCAAATTTGAACTTTATATCAACCTATTTGAAGAAATACGACGTTGTAATAGGCATCTAGGTACATATTCTCAACTAATGAAGAAACAAAAATGAGTTGAACACGAAGGAGACTGATTGGTTCTTTTATTTATTATTTCTATTTTTACAATTTATGAAATAGCAACCCTAAGTTCTTACTGTCTACAAATCTTGATCAAAGCTGAGTTAGGTATAGCACAAAATAAGGACCTATTGTGATGCTTTATATTCCGACGAGCTTAAGACTTGCCTAATATTAAGCCTAATATTAATTTATCACTTAAGAATATTCGCTAGTACAACGTGCCATGTTCAAATGCGACCTTTATGAAATAAATTACAAGTAAATTATGGCAATTCGATCGCTCACCGAACCATATGCAGCGGTTATAAATAACTTAATGAGCTCAATTAGCCGCCATTTTTAAAAATGCAGTTTGGCGTTTGATCTCGTGCAATTTACGCTTTTGAGTTTAACTTTGTTGGACTTAATAATAAAATGAAGTAGGTAGGTAGGTACACATTATGATAACATGCCAGATGTTGTTATTTTAATTATGATCTTTGTTAGAGATTTCATTAAAAGGTTACTGTACAAACATTGCCATTGTTTATTACTTCCTATACTTAATTATGTAAACCTACCGACTTAAAAAAAAAAAGTAACATGACGACATTAAAATCTTTGAACTGAAAGACAAATTGACGTTTAACTTTCTTTGTAGGGTTCCATAGTTGTATTATAAGTAGATTTTGTGAAAAAAATAATACCTATATACTGAGAGATAAAAAAATATTGCACAAAAGCTTTGGATCCCATGGTCCAAAGTTAAAGGTAAAACATATTTTCGGTTAGAACCGCAAAAACAAATTTAATTTTCAGTTTCTTTGGGAAATACTATGAGATACAAGATTGTTTTAAATCTATTTTCTTTTGGTACGCCACTTTTATAATTTTTATTGGTCATTGAAGAGCGGGGCCTTCTAACACAGGTAACTATATCTTTTACTTAAAAGGAGGTCTCTATGTAAGAGTTCAGTACTTATTCTAAAAGTTGTATAAGTTTCTGCAATAAATGCTTTTTAATTTTTATTTTTTTTACTTTTTATTTTATTTTTAGATAGATAAGTATATATTTTTGTAGTTAATAAAATCAATAGTTTGCATCCGTAAATTTTCAGCCTAACTACTTACGGCACCTTTTACTGTGCGAGGTCCAACACGTACGTGGACGGTTTTTTTCTTCCCATTATTACCATTTCGTACACGTCAGTGCATTTTTACAAACCACACCAGGATAAAGTATTTAATCCGTTTAAAGATAAAAAGAAAATTAAAAGGCTCACGTTAAAATTCCGAACAACAAAGGCTCATATCTGCGGTATCTACACGCGAACAGACAGACATACGGACAATGAAATTTTGCACAATTATCAAGATTACGATCGGAAACAGATATGAAACATGCCCTAACTACGTAGTCAGTTACGTACTTAAATGATGAGTTACAAGAGCATCGTTTTCATTGAGTGCTTTGTATTTTCCCGCTTCGTCTGTTGTGGGTTAAGCAGGCATAACACATCAACGCATTATTATAGAATTTTCATAATTAACGTGCGTGTGTAAGGAGTTGTAGCAACATTAGGAATGACAATTAATATATTAAGTCAGTTAAGATAGAGATCGTATTAAGTACTTTGGCTATTATACACACTTTTCTGCACGCAAGTGTAATAAGTACTGCACAAAGCGATAATTTTCGTTTTGATAAGCTGTAGGTTTGTTTTAGATTTATCCGTAAACTGGTAGCCATCCGCAACTTTGTGTGCGTACACGTATCTTTATGAATGAAAGCATATATATGTGTTATTTTGCCTAAGTTAGTATAATATTTATCAACTAGATACCTATTTAAACTGTAGGTTTTGGAAAACAATAGAATTCGAGTTTCAAAAACATCATCCGCATTGATGTCAACAGGAACGGGTGCCCAAAAGGTTGGCAGCATTACCACGTTGAATGATTTTTTGGCCAAAACGCCAGCCCGCCAGTCGCGTGAAGAGTCGACCAACCGATTGGCGATGTCTCAAAAAACTAGACGGGTACACGGACCCTATGGCCGAAGTGTTTAAAGTACCAAAGTTATATAAGTTTTATCAAAAACAGCTCAGTACTTTTTGCGTGCAATAGTAACAAACATCCATACATCCTCACAAACATTTACATTCATAATAACTATTAGTAAGATCTACAATACAACGTTTTGTAACTTTTATCTAAAGCAAAGTTAATCGATCCTAAGTCGATTTCCCTGTCTCAAATATTCAATGTAACCGATTTTGATTACCATTGAGTTTACATGATTAGGGTGTAGGTAGAGGGCCCAAATGAAGCAATGGTTAACCTCCTTTAATGTTTGTACTTACGGCGTTTATGCAATGCAAATCATTTTATACCCACTGTGGTTGTATGTCTTTGAAAGGGTAAGCAGGCTCTTGTTGTACAAAGTTCGCCTTAGGCATCCATTTAACTTAATAAGAGGTTCAGCTTATTGACAATTGTAAAGAACTCCTTGCTCAGAAATCGAGCCCAAGTCTTCACGGTATGTAATTCCTCACACTATACTTATAACGTGTTCATTTAATACTTAGTTAATGAAACGTTAGTTTATTAAAACGCGCTCTATAATTTACTGTATTAGAACATTTTCTTACACATTAAAGGGAAATGGGTGTGAGCTTGCATAATGAGCCTTATCGCCACATATGGGCTTTGATTAGCCCACGTTACCTTGCAGTTTAATAGCTTCGAGTATAAAGTAATAATTTTACCCAGATTCTGATTTTATTGTGGCAAAATTAAATTGCCGATACATTAATTTATCCTACAACATTTAGGTCAGCCCGTTCTTTACCTACTTAGGTACATTTTTTGCAATAATAACCGGTCAATGCTCGTACTACAAGATTAAATAGTGATAATCGACCCATAATAACCTCAATTTATTTAATATTAAGCTCTATTGTTCAAAAGATACGGCGTTATTCTAAAGTTGTTGAGAATTTTCATAAAAACGCCTTGAGTATCGTGGCGGTGGTCCGATGGGACGCGCGATGCCTGCCTCACAGGGCGTCCGCTTGCTTGTAACTCATATTACATTGTTATTTATTGAAAATTAATTGTGTGAAAACACCACGCGAACTATCTCTCTATCAAACCTACCACGTGGAGAATAATAGCCTCGCACCTTGCATGGAATGAAAACAAATCAACTTTACAATACCTACTAATCTTACACAACATCGCTTATTGGTTTTCTTATACTAAAAACGTTTAGGAACAACGTAACCTCAAGATATTCTTCCACACATTCATCTTCCCGGTAATAACAACCGCCAATTTTATTCTTCCATCCATATAGCGAAATATCGGGGAGATGAGAATCCGATATCCGATTATTCCGCAAATTCCCCAGTTAAGAAAGGCCTTAACACATCAAATCCCTAAATACCAAACTAAACCGATTCCCTAACACCTTAAAGTCCATACTTCAATAAATAACGTTCTGATTTATGAAAATTTATCATACACTTGAGGCTTAATTTTGAAATGATCTCCTCGCGATGCTAAAGGATATGATCCGCGTTTCAATGACAACGGAAATGAGACCTTGTGTATAATAGAATACATTAAAAACTAGTTTGTGCGATGTTGCGAAGAAGACATTTTTCAATACATAGTTGGAAGTGTGTCTGCGTATTGTTTTGATAAGCTGTAGAACGGGTTTGCGAGATTTATTGCTGGTATGATTTAATGCGAATAAACTACTCGCCTTGCGCTCGTTGTATTGATGAATGCTCTATTTTTAGTGCAGTCACCTATATTCTAAGTGATGCTTAAAATATACATCACGTTTTGATAAAGAAAATAAACAAAGTATTGGCGTGGGTAAGTTAATGCGCATTACACTTTACTTCATGCGGATTTTCATTTAATTTAACAGGTGATCCGCGGTTCCCTTGCTAGACTAATTTGAATAAAATTAGGTTTCGTGCACTTATTCAACGCCGCCTTAAGAATGGAAGAGGATAATCGCTGTGTTACATCCGCTGGGGCATGACTCAGTAATTATTGTAAGTCCTCAATTAAATTATAATAGCGGGCTGTGTTGGGCATACGTTATTTGTAGATTGGCAGCCCTGTCGCTCGGGGGCCAATGGGAACGTTGTAATGCGGCGCCTGCGCATGATCGCCCGCTGAGCTTTACAGTTCAAACAACATAAGAAATATTGTACGAGGAAATAATTTGCTTATTTTTGCTTATCAGACCGTCTCAACAAAGTAAGTAAATAGGTATTTAAAATAACGTGATCAAGGAACATACCGACTGCCGTAAATAGGTGCCAAACATGAATGGTTATTTGTCAGCTGGCCTAGTTATGGGTTATGTTAGTCATGAAAGAAAGATTCAATTTGAAAATTGCATACCAAAATGTGATTCACAAAACTCGTTTACCAAAAACGACGCAAACAATTTGGGTTACCGTAGCACCAACTCAAATCTATTACCGTATGCAAGTATTGACGAATCAAGGACCGAATTGGTAGCAAGCAAATGGTTCGATCTATATTGGTCGGTAATAAATCATGTTCAGTTAGTGGATATTTGCGTGTCGCAACTGTTCAAATTTATTGCGATGACAAGGTCGGACTTAGGAACGGTAGGTACAGAGGCCAGCACATCAAGCTACCCCAATGTGTCAAATTTCTTTGATAGATTTTCAACTTTATTGCTGAAAGTATAAGGTTCATGTTCAATTGGTAAAATTTGACACATTTGGGTAGCTTGACGTGCTGGCGTCTGTACATGAAGTGCCCAAGGCCTTGTGTTAAGTTTTAAGGCTTGTTCAATGTTACGTTTAAAAGTAATACGCTGTGTTAATTTGGCCAGCTGTCATATGGCCTCGCGTTGTACAGAATTGAACCACCCAAAGGAAAATGTAAGTACCTATATAATATATGCAAGTTTAAGGCTAGGTACGGATAATACTATAAAACTACAGGTACTTCTGAACTTGTTAAATCTAAAGTGACAATGTGCATCAAGACGATATCTATCAATATTCTATATAGGTATCTACATAGTGCTGATACGACCTTTTTAAATTGATTTCAATAAAAATGTGTACACTAGTGCTACAAGCAGTAATTTTACAATAGGGCTCGCGTAGTATAGAATTGAACCACCTAACAGAAAATGTACCTAGTAATGCAAGTATAAGGCTAGGTACGGATAATTCTATCAAACTAGTCAGGTATTTCTGGACTTGCTTAATGTCATAATGTGTATCAAGTCGATATCTATCTATATTTTATATAGATATCTACATAGTGCTAATACGACTTTTTTAAATTGATTTCAATAAAACTAATGCTAGAAGCAATAACTTTCCAATAAAAACGATATTAGTTACTTTAATAGATCCACAATACGTCTTCACTTGACATAATTTACCTGAAGAAAAGTCTCGTTAATCTTTCTGCATGTACCAGCTCTGATCAATTACCAACCAGCTTGTCATGAATTTTAAACTACACACCTGTATACGCTAGTAAAAATGTCCTACTAAAGATACCAGTTCGCCGTATACCTATGTAAGGTACAATTATAATGGTGGTTGTAAATCAACCACGGGAAATGCCATAGCAATTACTGATCGATCGGCTGTTAGATTCTCGTGTTTGTGAATGGAAAAATAGAATTCCATTGGCATTTTTGTACTGATTGTCTTTGCATTTAATTTAGTAAAAGGAATCAACGATATTAAGCGTAGAATAACGTTTATTTTTCTTTATTAACATTGTAACTTTTTCGACATCCTTTGTCTGGCACCATTTTCTACTAAATAAACCTCGATACTTGAAGATAAAATATAATAATTCACGATAATAACCCTTTAACCGACGCTATATTAGCCGTTTTGGGCACCTCGCTCGGTGGTATAGTCCCGATACACGCTACGTGAGTGATAACTCTATCTATTTGATACATTACCATCAAAATAATAATGGAAGTCCATTTGCTGGACAGAAATAGGTTTCGCGATTTGAGATCAAAGAGTACTGGCAGTAAATGGTCAAGGCATCAGTTTACAAAGTGCATCTAAACTTGAATTTAGAACCCGAAAACTAAATCTCTGATAAGAAAATCGATTTTTGAAAATGGTATTTTACTGAAGCAGATAACTACATCTGGTTATTTAGTTTATGACATTTCACTATACTTAAGTAAATAACTACAGTCTACGTGTGACTTCAAATTTAGAAGGTTTAAAACAATTCTAATTGATACAAAAAGTGCCAGGTAATACACCGGTGACGCATGACACGTTGGGCCATACTGGTATTACACACGCACCCCTGTATAAAGACATAAACATCGCCCCTCACTATCTAAGCGAACGTAAAATTTGGTAAAATATTCATCCTCTTCTATGACCCAGGTTGAATGGCTTCACTTCCTTTGCCTGGGTGACAACGGCAAACTATGAGCCGCCATGATGTTTTTTTTATAAACGGCTCTATTCAATGAAAAAGAGACAGAGCGATATTACTCGTAGTTTTGTTAGTTATACGATGATTGATTCCTCAACAGGTACATAAAATGGACGTTGATAAACATTAAAACTGTGCGTGGTTTAGTTAAGTGACCTTAAAATCGTTGTCAATTTACATAAAACAATGAGACACGCAAATAAAGCCTTTTGCAGACAAAGTTTTAAGAACCTGAAGTTTCTTTGTAATTACTAACAATTTTGTTTCTACAGGTGTGCAAGAATTACGTGTAGCCGTGTAGGAGACGTCTTTTGACAGCCCTATAAGAAACTTGAACGTAAATGGGAACAGGTGAGTAAGTATTCAATTATTATTTTCAATGCAAAAACTAAGTCGGCAACAGAAAAAAGTTATTTGAATTCTGCTAATCAAGGTTCGAATCACGTCTTATTCGTTGTTCAGACCAGCAAATCATCAGAGTAAAAAAAAAGCTTATTTTTAGAGAGCTACTGGCTTCATTTTTTATGAAAGATATACAATCAACATAATGAACTAATTGGTTGTTCGCAATCATGATTCGTTTAATTAATTTTAATTCAAGACTAGCTTGTAGATATTGCATAAGTTAATGTCAATTTGTTTGTTAGTTGTTAGAAGTCTTGACTTATGATCATAAAACGGATTTTATGAACATTATTTATTTCAAAGAATCGTTTAAGTAATGTTCTATTTCCAATACAACTATTGAGTACTAAAATAATAATGTATTCGACAAAAATACCAGCAGTATCAAACACTTTTAAAACTTATTTAATTAAAGGTTTTTATTTTTATCTTCAGCTTCATTTAAATAAAACACAAGAGCACAAACATTTTTATTGAAGAATTTTTAGACGGTAACATAAACACAGTATTAGTTATAATGTAAGCAACGCATTATAATGTTATTACTAAATCTTAAAATATCATCTCTTAACTAGCAAGTATACATTTTACAGATTTTTTGCCTTTTATTACACTAGGCACATTAGATTACTTACAACTTAATTTTTAGCTAGGAAATAACATTTATAATTAATTTCGAGTAACGCCTCGAACTAGTTATTTTATCATTTTTGTTCTAAATTTTGTATCTTAAACTATTCAATATACTGTTTGGAACATTATTATGAAATACAGTACCTGTATTGAATACTTTTTTATCTAGGTATGCCTGCAGAACATGTGAGTCACATAAAATGTATTTAATATCATTATAGATACTTTTATGTGAGAAATCAAGAAGCATTGTATTCTTTTCTTATAGACAATCGGATGAATCTGTCACAATTTCAAACATAACATCCCGCTTGTATCCTCCGAAAGGTTTGGCAGAGTGTGGCTCTTTCACACACGAGACCAATCTAATAGGGAGCAAGCCTATTGCCATCAATCGGGCACAAAGCCAAAGTCCGGACTTTGGCCACTGCTGAAAAAACCCAGTAACACTGCCCGACCAGGGATCCGAACCCAGGGCCTTAGCAGTAGGCCATGTTTACGACCACTAGACCAACGTAGCATTTTTTTTTTAATTGCAAACATTGATGTTACATCAGGTACTTAAAAGTATAAGTACGAAATCAAGTGGCATTGTAGTATTTTCTTACAGAACATCAGATGAATTTTCCACAATGTTTGTATTTTAACGTTACACAATAAACGCGGCGGTGTCTCGTGGCCTGTGGGAAACTCAACAACTGCCGTGAAACATGTCTCATATTATCTTTCTCCGTCTAGACCCATTTAATATTGAGTATTAGTGTCGCCCTAGAACAGGAAATGTTACAATAGCCCGGTCCATATAAACAATTGACTTTTTAATACTAACAATACCTTAAAGTTGTGTAAGAACAATCAATAATTGGAATCAATACTTAGGTGTAATTACTGTGAAACGGTTGAAGTACAGTTAAAGTAATCATTGTTATTTTTCCAAGACATTTATTTATACTTAGGTACTTAAGTCACGTTCGGAGAACAATAATATACCTGTCTCGAAAAACAGAAAATAATGCAAAAAATAAAAATGTATACACGAACACTACTCGTGGAACAATTCGAGAAAACATTCAAAATTGGTATCTAAATGTACAACTTACAAATGATAATCAGAAGTTTAAATTTAAATTTCAAATGCGTTTATATCGCTTAAATTGTCACAATCAATCATGCGGCAGTCGACACTAGGGTGACAATAAACAATAGTTTTAACATAGTGGCCGAATGCACCCGGACGCTATGCTGTGAGCAGTAGGAGAGTTGTAAACAGAATGTAGCCAGCCCGCCATTACTCACAGGCGTTAGGGTCACCACGCGGAACAGGAAAAACACGGGAAGGAAAATCTTTGTGATTTTCTCTTTCATTATTTCTTGTCGAGCAGCTTGGATTTACAAGTAATCGAATCCTGTCTATCCAAAATGATATTTATAATATAAATTATTTCGTTCGCTTTTTTTAAATAATAAAATAAAATATTATTTTTGGTTTTAATTTCTTTTTACTAAAAATGTACGATTTTTCAAACTTAAAATGCTAAATTAATGTAGAGCAACTTCGACATCCCTAGAGTTCGGTATCCGAGCTACGAATGCTGTAGCAGAATCAGTAGGATCCGATCTCAAAATTATACGTAACAATACAGTCTGCCATAAAAAGTTTTTAATTCAATGCCTGCGTCTAATTTAATACTTACTTGACGAAAGTATTTTATGGTACAAGTACCATTGGCTACCTAGAGCAGAGTAGTTACCAGTTAATTAAGACCAGTTATTTTGTTTAATTGTAATTTAAGTTCCACGCATTAAGAAATAAAGATAGCTATCTCGGAGCTATAATTCAAAATTATTCCGACACAAAACTTTTATTGTGTTCATGACATCGAAAGCAACCAACAATTTTATTTAAAAGTGGAATTTTCATTTTGCTTACTACACAATATCCAACTCAGCACATCGTAGTTTTACACTAGTTTTACCTAGACGCAATAAAAATCGTAACAACGCTGTATAATTTTCAATCAAACAAACCACCTAATTGAAACTGTTGTCACACGATGAAAAACAACACAATTACTAGAAACATGAAACCACTTTTTCTACACAACACATTGTTCTAATTACGTGTTCCACTCTAGATTTTTTTTCTTATACTTTGTTTATGTTTATAAACAGCCAGTATGGTGTTTTATGATAAAATATCGCGCAACAATTCGTCATATCCCGTAGTCTGCTGCTCACGTGGGTAATTTTTATTGGGGCCTTGAACTTGTACACAATTTGGACGGTCGATATTACAGACACGGCCGACTTTGCCACCGCGGAGATGAGTCGTTCTAGTTACATTTATATGGAGTGATATCATTCTTATAGTGGCGCTATTAAATGGTATATTCGAATGAATTGAGAGAAGATTTTTGCGGTTTCTCATAGGAGTGGATTATTTTTAAACTGGGCTGTCAAGTGTGTGTACAGACCTCGCACTTTATTGCAATTTCCTACTGTTATAAAAATATTAAAGTCCAAAAGTTGCTAAATATTTTCAAGTACATATTTGTTTGTCTGTTTGCGTATTTCCCAAGTGCAGTTAACGCCTTAAACTCTATCATGCTATGTTAAAATGGTTAACGGCTCATAAATAAATAATTCATCAAGCAGATATGTATATCAGTGACAATAACTGCTTAATTACTGTGTAATAGAGCGGGAAGGCGGAATTTTGAATAATTGATCGTGAAAAACTGCATTGCTACCTTTTGTGCAAAGCCGTCACTTAAGTATTTTTTTATTTTTATTTTTTATGGCAATCTTCTTTCGTAAAGGGAATGATTGGATTTTCGTGTAACAGTGTAATGACGGATAATCAGTCGTTGTGCAAGCAGTACGGTATCCAGGCCCTCAGGACCTAACGGGCGTCTTTCAAGCTTTCTCACAGCTCAGGTATACCCGACTGGCGAACTATTATTTAAGTACTTACACTCGCATTATCTGATCCGTTCAAAACAATAAACTGCCGGTTATAACCTGTTCAATTTACATACGTAATTATAAATGTTATTACACCAATAAAGTTTTAAGAAGTTGATTATAAAACTATCAAATTAAAAATAGTGCTTCCGTGCGAATGGAATGAGCATAATAAAATTTTGGTAACTATTCTTAAAAATGATAATAGTATTAAAGATTATATCTGTGACGTAATTAATGCTTTATCTACATGGTAACAAGGGGCTATCAAGCCCATGCGTGACACCATACAAGTTTCAACAATAGTAAAAACTTATTACGTCCTTAAGTAGGAATTTAATAGCTCCAGCCGTAGAACAGAAAGGTATGGATTTTTTAACCTTCAAAAAACTACTGCCGACTCAGACACATAAATCAATGTTTTTGCCAACCGACATTGCTTGCGGTTTGAAATGTAATATCAAAAATTCATTAAAGTATGTGTGTACATATCTCACGATTTTATCTCTTTGTGTTCCGCGGAAAACTCGAATGTATGAACGCTCGGTACTTAACTTGGAAAAAATACTGTAGGAGGTACCTTGTAGGTGGTTAACGGACCTTTTTATAGTCTATTAATATCTATAGGTACATTTATCCGATCAATCAAAAACCTAATCAGCTATCACGATCCATTTTCCCACCATGCCACATAAAAGGTGTTGGCAATTTCGACACAAATCTCAATATAATTTTCGATTGAGTAAAACCATCCCATACGGTAAAACCTGCCTCTGCCTCCACAATGGCAAATTACTGATCTTTGACATCGGCAGGAACAATGGGAGACGCAACCGATTTATGACGTGGCGGGACTGTCGCAGATTCAATAATCTTGCGCGCACGCATCGCGGCCCACGATCATGTGACGTACCAAGTAATGTACGGGTAATTTATTATAATTTCCATGCGGGTTAAATACAGGTTGGTCGGCTAAAATTACTAGCAGTTTAAGTTTAGCTAGGGTTTTGAAGATCAAGGTCGTGAAATTGCTTTGATTACCGACACTACATAAGATGGAAAAGACCTCGGCCTTATACAGTGATAACCTTAAGAATTCATTGAACTAAGTTTGGTTCAGAAATTCTGCAACAGTTTTTTTTTTAATAGACTAATTTCGTGAATTAAAATGACTAATTTCCCGGACAGTGATAATTAAAACCTTCAGCACCTCGTTTTTTCTAGTGTATACAGTACGAATCATAAACCGCTGCCACAGAAAATGACGCAACACAAGCACTAATTAAGTAATACGATTCCTGTAATTGCATTTCGTAGATGTAGTAACTCGGTAACCGTGTAAGTCTGAGATTTTTCCCGACATCTGAGTAATTAGAGGTTTAATTATCTCTGATGATATCTAGAAACGAGTATCCACAAACAGGATGTCCAACAATATTTGTCATTTAAGTGGATGCTCTATTATTACATTTTTATGATGTTAAGATATAAAAATTAACGAATTGGAGGTCCAGTGAGCGCCTTAATGTTTTCCGGTTTCGTCGTAAGAGTTGTTACAATGTCGCCGCCATCCAAGCTCTAACAGTTTGTTTCTTTATTACTGTACACACAACCATTTAAACACCCTGTAATTAATCTGATTTATGTTTAAATTAAAAATCTAAGAGCTTTATTATGTGTTTTTTTTTTAAGTTTTCGCAAACAAACTTGGTGGCTTGTAATTAAATAATTAAACCGACTTGTTTATTTTTTTGGCGGCATGTTGAGCGCGTTCGTTATTTAATTTTGTTACTAAAATATTGCTGTGTGGTATAATAAATAACATAGGTCTCAAATAAAACCGATCGGTCTATGAGTATTTTTTATTTAATTTGTTTTTAATTTTCTGCAGGGTCAACAATTCTATTAAAGTGTGGCGACGCAACAAACAGGGGTCAGTGGAGGAAGCTCGCCGGAAACGTGACAAAATACAGGGAGGATGGCGAGAGATTTACACACCCTGTATCCAGTGGTTTAGTAGTGTGATGTTTTATGAGACGCTTAATAGATGTTTCTTTGGACAAGTTGGCAAAACGATGAGGAAAAATGATATCAGAGAATTTATCTGAGTAAGTTGATGATCATAATTTAAGCATTCAATCTGTGATTCGAAGAAGTAAAAATGAATAAGGGATAAGTTAGTGAATACCTTACTTTCTTTGAACGACGTGAAAACTTGTTGCGGTGATGAAAATTGATAGATAGGTTCTTACTTAGCTTTGCAGAACTAACAGAAAACAACATCTTAGTAGATATTTTTATTTTTCTTTTATTTAAGTACTTTTTCATTCAAAAAATAAGAACCACATCGCATTATGACTATGTCGTTTAAAAATATAACAGTTACACGTTCCAAGAACCGTTTTATTGTTAACCTTAACATAATAATAGTTTTTAAGGATCCCATTCATTAACAACAATCACCTGTGACCATAAAAATTATGCAACGTTTTTCGAACCATAAAAGTCATAAAACAGTTGTAATTCAACGGTAAACGAAACAATAGTTCTGTACCTGCACAACCGTTTTAGAGTCTAGGATTGTTTATGGTTTAACAACTCTATTGCATAAGGGATGAAAAGAAAAAAGATTTTTAAGCAAAAAACATAGGTACCTACAAGAGCAGATGTTTTACGAAAATTAATTACTTATCTTGAAGTAAAGTGTCCAATAAGTTAAGTTAATTTTCCCCTACACTTAATTGCGAGCGATATTATCCTGTTTAGTTGCTTACGTCTTAACGATAAATTTTTCCACCCCAAATTTTCTCACCTACCGAGTTTACTATGGAGGATTACTCGAAGCCCTAATCCGACCAGCTGTAGTGACGTAATCAAACAGCTGATGCTATAAAATACGTTGTAAACAGAACCGCAATAAAAAGGGACCGAGAGAGACGGCGACACACGCACGGAGCGACTGCCGCACACTGAACGTACCGTACAAGACTATATTTTTATACATAGTAATTTTTGGGACATGAAACAACAAAAAAATAACATCACACCTGTATTCTACGAAGGGCTAGGTAGAGCAGTGCCTATAGAACACTTTACAACTATTATTAAATCAGTTACTAAGAGAACAGAAATAATCTCTTTTTTTTCCTAAAATTGTAACTTAAGTAAGTAAGTAGTTATTACGAGTAAGTATCTGTTATCAGCAAAAAGTGTCATCACTGCCAATCCTTATTATAAGTGGCTACAAGAAGGTAAAGACTCCGTAACAGCCAGAAACAAAATGTAACACAGCGATTCGCGTGTGAATAATTCATCATAAAATGATTTATAACACGATATAAATCTTTTATGGCAGAACAAAATACGAATAACGTACAAAGTAGGTTCTATTTATAGAATCTATGGCTATGTTACTGACCGTGGATACCCTACATTATTTTTTAAGACATCTTATAAAAATTTTCTTTCTATCTTTCTTCAACATTTCTTTATGAACGCACCTTAATTCTAAATTGGCATTTCAATTAAGAAAACAGTAACAATTTGTCGAAATGTAAAAAAAATCGGATGAAGCGGCGATATCGCTTCGCCTCGGTGGTCGGTGGAGCTAAAGCTAACCCATAAAATGTTCTTGGTTACTGCGTTCGGCTCACAATGTGACGTTTTATACAGACTCGGGCAGGTGTGAACATTATCTTAATTCAAGTGCTACCGAACCGATCGAGGTGTGCTCCGAACTTAACGTACCAAATTGAAAGGAAGATTTTTTTAAAAGAGCCGATATTTTGCGAGATTTTTAAGGAAATTTCTGCATGGGAACAAGGGAATTAACATACAGTGTAATTTGTAACGATCGTTTTTTGTTTGTTGGTATTCAAGAAGAAAAAGTTGCAACCGTTTACATCAGAAGTATTACTTGGGTATTATTATGTTTTGATAAGATTGGGGCTAGGTTTGTGTTTTATCTAAATAGAGTACCTACCTATAATCAGAAGTTAAAACGCGTGTAGCTACCTTTTATAACTGTTTTTTTTTAATGCCAATATATAGCACAAGTCTAATAACATTTCATAATTTACGTTGTGGCGTTGCCTTAAAGAACTCTTAGATAAGACCTTTCTGGTAAACAGATATACCCCTTAATGGGATGAGTATTAAGAATATATTGTTAATTTATTTAAATTAGTGAAATCAATTCCATTTAATTTAATTGGTAGTGTTTTATTTGCTAAAAGCCCAATTATTGTTTAAGAAAAGGTCAATTAACTCTTATTCAGTTAATTTATTTTAAAGAAATAAGGTTTTATCCACTGCTGACCAATTATACGCACCTAAATATTAACATATATAATATTCCGATTATTTGTACCAAATTTACAATATCCTTAAATGTCATATCGGCCAATGTTCGCAAACATTGAACAACTAAAAAAATCTCACTAATTAATACCGAATCATTAACGATTAGCATAATGAGATCATAAAGGAAATAAACCGTGAAGATACTTATCTTTTGAATATAAAACTTATTGGTTGGATTTTATAAATCAATGATTAGGATCAACAATTCAACAAAAGTAAAGCCTGATTTCTACCAAGTAGAGCTACTTTCCGAGCGTTACAAAACTTCTCATTTTAGTGTTTTAACCTGTAACACTTTATTTTTGATGTTTTTCGCAAACATTTCTTTCAGTTTTAAATGGGCTTGTCTGTTATGAGTTAAGTAAATAAAATGAAATGCATTGTTTTCTTCATTTATAAAAAAGCATGACACAGGTTGTTTAATTTTTGCACTGTGCGAAATGTGTTTTTAATTTTAAAATATTTAAGTATGTCAAGTAAGAACATATTGTTTTTTACATAAAACCTATGCTCAAGTACTTAGCAACGAAGGTAAGTATCTCATATAGAATAATATGTATAGACTAAACTAATATAAAAAGCCAGAAATTGCATACTTTCAACCCCCAAACAAGACTTATCTAACACCTAATTGTCCGAACATAGAAGTAAAGTTGGGAGTGAAAATTAGTGAGTTGTCTGCGAGTTAGTTTCAGTTTCAGCAGGGTCACCGGGCCAGGCGGAAGGGCGGAGGTCACCGCCCCCAGTGCCCTGGATACTGAACACTAAAAGATTACTAGAATTGTGTTTTTGAGATTTGTTTTAAATCTAATGGAGAAAAACATTGTACGTGTGTGTAGTTTTTTTTGGTGTTCTGGTTTAGTAAAGAGGTTTGGTAAAGAGTAGAAAAAAGTTCTGGCTTGAAACTTTGATTTTGAAACATAACATTAGATATGTGGTCGCTCGATAAAGAGTTATAAATCAGATACAGGATGCAAGACTAACTTATTTAATACAAAAAAAAGTATAAATGGCCGATTTTGTGTTACGGAATTTTAGTATTCACCATTTAAGCCCAGAAGTTTTTTTTGCAAGTAATGTAGGTTCTCATGTGAAGTATTTTACTTGTAACTGCGAGAAGAATTTTTCTCTAATGAATAAGGAATTTAGGTCTACTTTGTAATGTAACACCTGAGAAATAGTAACTTTTATGCCTGATTTCACTAACACTAGACGACACTTAAATTCCTAAATAAAATGGACTACTGGATTTTAAACACTGGGCTCACCCCTAAAGTTGAACATGCAATGATAGTTAGGCATTCGTTTAGTCGTTTCCTATATTAATGAAACGGATACTAGTATGTAAGCAAGAAACTCATTTTATTTATGGACATGGGTCACGCCTTGGGTATTGGACAGACACCTTAAGTTATAATTCCGATATATTGGCAAGAAAAATACAACAAAATTGAATTAAATGGGAAGTATTATGGAGTGCCGTTTTAATTAATGTTTAAAAAGCCAATATCAGAAATGCAAGATGTTAAAATAATTACAGAAAATACTGTCGTGGCTTACAACATAACACGTCATAAGGAAGAAAATTGCCTCCATCAAACTTTAAATTATTCATGGAACAATTACCCGCTGACTTAATTGAAAATTAATTTGTACTATTATTATAAGAGCATAGCGAGGGCAACACCACAGTTTTGCATTTATGCAAGTGCAGGTTTTTGTTTAGGCCACTTATTCAAGGAGCGCTAAGACCGTGTTTGGTTTTACTTGTTTGTTAGTACATATTTTCGCGGCGGCTCCGTGCGCTCGCATTCATAACACCGGTGTTTGACCTCTTAAAATTACTTACTGACACATTTTAGGCACCATAAATATCTACAACATTGCTCACACAATCGAAGATAAATTATTCACCACACCACGTCTTCTTATAAACTAAACAATAAGGTCGCAGATTATTTTCGTAATTTTAAACGCATTAAAAATGGCCGTTTAGCAAACAGTCCGCGATTTCATTTTCCGTTGTAAACATGACGGCGAGTCGTATAATGTTTATGTATCTCGAGTGCAGAAGGAAATTCTCATCTAAATTCTGCGCGAGCGCCGATGATTCCAACATTCGTGCGTTGACAGTGAAATACATCTCGCGTCTGATGCGTGTGAAAAAGTAAAAGCAAGTTTTACGATAGCAGAACACTAGGCTTTGAAATATCACTGGGGGTAAACTGAGAACAATCACTGGCACAAATAGTCTGTTTCGGAAGTGCATGGCTCGTTCACGGGCAGCGGTACATGATCGTCGAACGATGACAGCTGCCAATGGGAGGCGCTTAAATTACCGATACGTGTGTCGCATCGCATCGCATGCCCAGTACACTTTGATGTTACTCCGTCGACAAATTGAGCTGTGGTAGGTCACGGCGGTTTACAATTCAGATTACATATCGGTCACTACAAGTTCTCACAGCCACTATAGGTAACGTCTGCCGCACTCGAAAAACAACGTTGCACTAAAACGTATAATCAAAAGGATACCGCCATAGATACAGAAAGGTGGATATCTTAATTTCCTAGTCCTTTAAGTTAATAAATTATAATTTACGATTGTGTTTTTGGACGGTGACTAAGGTAAAAAATCGGCCTTCCATAATAGATACGTCGTTTTTTTTCACCCGCATGTAACGTTTAAACTAAGTTGGGCTTTCGATCGGTATCGGACCTTGGCCTGGCCATTTTGGTATGAGGAAGAGCTGTGATAAACATTGTTATCTCTTTCTTCAAATTATGTTTTATATGAAATAATATTTTATGTTGCTGAAGATAACATTTAAACAATGACATCCGAAAGTGTGTGAATGCGTGGGTCTAATTAAAAATTTAGAGAAATTACTTAATTTAAATATTCCACACTTACTCATAATTTAATGAGATGCATATTGTTTTTTTTGTAGCGCTACTCTGTCTGGTTTTCCTCAGAAAGAATACTCTCTAACAGCTAGATAGGTTGCTAATTAAAGTTTTTTTTAAATCAGCAATGCTCCGTAGAAAACAATAAAACTAGAGTAACAGACCGAGACGGATATATTTCACCGCGTGTGTCCTTAGACTGGAAGGGTTTATTAGTTAACTATGTGGTGGGGCCCATACATCATGGGGAACGGCGCCGGCGCAAGCTTTCCGTTCGATTCCCGCCGTGAATATTTCAATTCTATATCATAACGACTTCAATGCTATTCTGTTTTCCATGTTAACAACTTTAAATTCATTCTTAATACGTTAATGATTAAATTGTTGTACAACATTTACTAAAGTGTTAAAATATCAAAAGGTTACAGACTTTCACCGACTTTAGGTGATAAAACACCAACAACACTCACTTCTATAAACTTTTATAGTTGAATAATTATTGAGATTCCTACTGAAATGGTGTGATAAACTTTATTGGTCGTTAGAATGAGAGCCGAAACAAATCCGTGAGTGGCGAGACGAATCGCGTAGATTTGTTACGGACAGTAATATAACTTGTGATTGACCAACGATAATTAAAAAGTAGCGAGAGTGCAATAAAAGTGAGGTGAGCGCACCTATTCACGTCCCAGTAAATGTTACATTTATATTTTCGTGTTCTAAGACTAAGCAATCACACCAGAATAACGTGTTTTCAAACCAATTGATACAGATTGATATAATAGTCGATTTAGATGTCTACCGCTACCGATGTGTAACTTTGAAGTCGTTTACCCGATTGATATGAAATAATTATTGCCTATTCTTAATAATCTTTATAAACAGTCAATTATTGTCAATCATATGCAGTTAGCGTAAGTTACACTTACAAATAATTGTGTGATAACACAAAATGGCTGTTTTATGTGAGAATCATAATGGAAGCACGATTAACCGACTTAGTTTAAAAGAAGACACATTGTTCTGTAAAACGCTAGTTTCGGCACGAAGCCCTCTATGTCAGGGAAATAAGTTTTAAATATCAAACACGATTCCTGATATCCTAAATGAAACTTTATCCCACAGACTTAAGGTTTACGGAAAGTTTCAGGTCGAAAGGCAACGAGAGCCCTTGCTTATGAAAAATGTACTTTTAGAATAAGGTAATAAAAATTAAATTTGAATGTTTATTGAGATTTTTAGTATCGAATGAAAGGCGAATGCAGCTCAGTTATTTATACCGAGTATATGTTACGGTGCACTGTTTATGTGAAATTAAATATGGTTTAATAGTTTACTAAGAACGGGTTAGCGTTGCAAAAATTAAACGATGCAGTTTCGCTTAGCCGGATGTGGTGTGCTTGTATACGTAATCAATATTGATACTAGGGAGCTTTGAAGCAAATTAAATCTAAAATTATATTACTTATCATTTAGGAATAGACTTCACTCAACTTGCCATAAATCTATATGTCAGATATAAACGTGGTGACACAGACTTAGACCACTGACTCACATTCTCACAAATCGATTGCATTACTCATATGATTTCGATTTACAACGAAATCGATATATTTCTGCATGTGTCTTAATATTCAAATACCGCGTGGTGGGCACCTCAGTGTTGTATATCGTGCAACAATTAATTGCCGGCCAGACATCAACTCCTTTCGGTCCGCCATCCATGCGAAGCGAAGCGATAATACTCATGAATAACTACCAGATACCACAGCTTTTTTTACTGCTAAACGGCGCAAATACATTCACAGATAATGTAATTAATTGCCCTATTTAATCCAATCACGAGTAAGTAAATGGTTTCCGCTAAAGAGAAATGATTAACACTTCTAATAGCGCAGAAAGTACATCAAAAGATTAAAATCGTAAATGGTAGTCACGAGTACGGTTTAGATTTTTTTGTGTAAATGTCTTACCGTCGTAGGTACTTATTGTACATTTCATATATCGGTATATAATTAAACGCGACTGTTTGCGGTAGCTTCTGCATTATTTTGCGCTTAAACTTCGTATCTAAATTATTGCTCCATTATAGATAGGTACAGTAATTTTAATGTGAGTAATTATATTTTTATAATCGTTTTGTATGTGGCTTGAATAATGCAAATATTTTAGATAAGATCGAACATGAACTTGGTAGTTAAATAAATGGTATAAAAAATCAAACAGAGTTATCGAAATGGATGTAATTTTTTACACATGCTTTGATGTGAAGCGAATTTTAAAGTACTGCCTTCTAAACTTTTAGTGAAGCGTTATCGCGTAGCTAAGCGCATCCCGCTGTATGTGGAAGACAGGAGTAATGTAACGTTCCCAGCAAGCGATCGACCGCCCGCCCGATCAACGTGTAATAATACATTTTTACATACTACGAGCAAAGAAAATAAATTACACACGTACGCTCAAAACTCATGTTGGCATTATATGACAATTTGACGTCGGGAAAAAAGTTCTGACCATCCTAACAAGCTTTTGTATCAGAACAAAAGAATAACCAAATTACATGCAGTAAATTATAACATTTTTCGAGCCTGTTTCATTACTTCCTACTCCAAAAGATTATCTACTTCGATAACAATTTAAAATATGATTACAGCATACAATTAAAGAGAATTTTGAAACTGATTAAAATATGAACAAATCTTTCTCATACTTTTAACATTTACCAAAAACTTTTTATGATTTCAACTAGGATATTCATAATAAACCTTAACTTTTCAGTAGACAAAGAGGCGTTGTTGGAATTAATGTCTAACTATAGGGCCAATTGTTAAGATTGCGGTACACAACGGCAACTATAGGATGCAGCCCCGTGATTTTCAATGTAATGCATAATAACCTACGTCAGGTCACGCCGTTTATGAACACTAGCGGACTGGGAATACTTTATAACTACCTCTAACCACTTTTTGGTGCCTAGAGTACGTACCGGGTTAAACAAGTTTGGTCGACATTATGTAGGACCACGTATTCGGCAATCGAAACACTGGGCACTACTTATTTTTTTGATTGCCTCCGCTTATAGGCCGGTGGTTTTTTACCACATCAATTACGTGAGGTACAGAAATAAGTATTATCATAATTTGGTAGCGTTTCCTGTAGCTTAAGAATAGCAATAATATAAGGTGCCAAAGTAGATTTGGTGGGATTTTTTGTCAAGAGTCGATAATGACCCTTGAAAACATTTCACAATATAAAGTACATAATATGTGTTTTTTCACATATTAACACATTGGATTGGGGCACTGTTCTAGAGTTTGAGACACGTTTAATTTTAGTTTTATATTGACTTATTATCTCATTTTGTCTTGCAGTGCTTCCAAGAAGACGGCCGTGAGTTCGTTCCGATGATTCCACAAAAAGAAAGTCCACACTACGAAGCAGTTGGGATTCATATTTATCACTTCACAGCTGCGCACCTATGATCGATTTTATCCAAGATGGCGGCCGGCGCGCCGCGCAAACAGGCGGGAAACAAGCGCATGCACACCTCCTCCGCCATAACGGACCCGTCAATCTTCCGACACATTTGAAATTAGAACACTTTATTCTTCTATATAATGATTCGAACGCCAAATACGTGCTGACTCGCGTACGGTTTGTGTTGCACTAAATTAACAAAAAACTGTTTTAACGTATTCAAAACTTGAAACCCATAAAACATATCTCCCCCATTATTAGTTTATGGCTTGCGACTGTTACGGGCCTATTATGCTGTTACTTTTCTGTGTATTGGTGTTTGTTTTGAGTGTATGCGGCGGTCTGGGTTACCAATGTGGGGTACCATTACAGAATGTTTCTATAGAGTAGATGCCTGTTATCCGTTTTTAAGTGACTCTATTATCATTCTTGTTCTAAAGATTTTTTGTTTCATTGCAGGTATTTGTTTAACGGTGACTGTTAAGTTATTTTACTTGAACTTGTTTTAACTAATGAGTTAATTTAAATGTAGAGCTGACATCAAATCATCAATTTAAAACAGAAGAAAATTTTAGTGCACACTAAGAACGAACCGAGCATTACGATTGATTACAAAAAGGATTTCAATCGAATAAAAATAAAGAAAAGTATCTTAAATGATTTTTGACCTAAATAGTCAATAGGTAAGTAATTCATTTTATGAGCGAAATAAAATCACACACTACAATTTTAAATACAATGTTATATTAATAAAAACTATTTAAAGTTAAATTTTCTTAAGCACGGACAGCTACTAAAATCGCTGCGGTACAAAACATGTAGTGCGAAGTAGAGCCCCTTTCGTAGCGTCTCACCGATCGGATGCACATTCACGAGTTCCCATCACTACGAATACGATGCAAACTTATAATATTATGTAGTTATGTACCTTGTGCATCGAATTCCAATTAATTACATCGACTTTTCTCAGAATATTTAAATATTCGCAATTGTTTTGAATAATTACTCATGTTAGTGACATTCATTGTTTTGCTTTTGTAACTATCGAATGAATCGATTGCATTTTTGCGTATAGAATAATGAGGACATGATTTAATTTTATTTATGAAATTGTTTTTAATTTGCTTGTATTTTCAATTTTATTTATAACTACTTGGGGTAGAATAAAAAAAACTGCGCCACCGATTCGACGGACAACGAACAGTTTAAAATTAATATACAAACAAGTTTAAAATCGAAATTAAGCGTGTAACTACAGAATACTTTGCAAGTGCGTAACTTGTGATTACAATACCTCATTTCCCTATAATAAACGTGCATTTAAAATCATTCGGTGCCCACGGCAGTATCCAGTCGCCAATTTGGGAACTTGTTTAGAAATTATAGGTTCAAGTCTCGGCATGAGGTTAGGTTGAGTTTAAAGCTTTACTGTACCTTAAAAAAACCGGCAAAGGGCGAGGCGTACTTGCCCACAGAAGGTTCCGTTCATAATATTACTTATTCCATCGCAAAACTAAGTTTGTTTGTTAAGGGTTTTAAATAATTACTAAAGAACTGTGCAAGTCAACCGCCATCGAATAGATTTATTTGAGATTATTTGTTTGGAAAACTTCGGAGATAAGGGGGAAATAGGTATTTTTAATTCTAATATGAATGAATGCAATTGAAAAAGCAAAATATGATTTATAATGTACAAACGAAGCCATTGCCATTTCATATTATACCCAGACCCTAAGATGTAAAAATTCCAAAATGGGGTACTTTGTTATTTTCGCCTCCTATTGCAATGAAAATATAATTTTCTTTACTCTAACACTAAAAGAAGAAATAGTAGTAGTAGCTCCTGAAATAAACTGTGACAGACATACATACGAAGACGCCACGTAAGGGTTCCGTTTTTACCATTGGTTTGGAACCCTAATAAGCAGCTCAAGAATGCAAATAAAACTGTCAATATTATCTATGCGTTGGTTAAAAGGCTGGGTGAAAAGTTTATTAATCGATCAGATATTTTTCAATCAAAACTTAATGTTATGAACATACTGACAAAATTGTGGCTTGAATTATTATGTTTTAAATAGTAGGTACCTATCTTATAATAGCGGAAGGAGCTACCTATGATTATAAGTTAATGCTAATATTAAAGGTAATATAACTAATTTTAATGTGACTATTAGCTGAGATTAAAAAAATGTACCTAATTTAAACTAATATTTCTTTAATGATCGTTTTCAGTAACACCATTCGACACCTAAAAATTAAACCAATCAAATTTACGCATTAATTCAGGTGTCGCCTAGTACCTACGTATTAGTAAAAACGGTCATTAATGTATGGTTATTAGATAACCTGTAAACAAAACAAGCATTTACTGGGGCTTATAACTATTACTATGTAATTGCTAGTTTATAATTGTATTTACTTATTGCCAGTCTATGTGTAGTCAGTTATTTGATATCAGTACTGCTTATTATGTCTTAGTAGTACTTGGCACTGTATACTTAATAACTTAGTTACCTGCAGTTAGTCGTTCATGCAAGTTACACTTTAGCAATTTCTGATTTGAACGGAATGACACTATTCTAAAGAAGTTTTGATTTAAAAACGATTCTGAATTATTATAATGCTCATCCATATTAACATCATCGTTGAGTCTATTATAGAATAGATTAGGTAAATCATGATTTTAATATTATGTTCAGTTCTTAATTCAAATTAAGTTTTTTTTTTTTACTGGAAAGCTTTTGTATTCAGCATAGACACGTGACATTTTTTCACGAAGCCAACACAGGTCGGCAGATCGTGTTCCCCGGACAGCGGACAGGCCGGACAGGCCGGACAAGCCCGAACTTTTCATACAACCCACGTCCAACAAGCGTCCTTGTATTGTTTCGCGGGCCGTGTTGCGTGAACACGGAGTGAAATATGGCCGACAGTTCGACTACTTATTTTTGTTTTATTTTTTTAGCCCGTGTTACTTAATTTTATCAAGTCGCATGAGTTATGAGAGGCGGGACCACACGCGTTGCGTTAATTACGCGTTAGTAATGTACAGGTGACTCGCTCCACGCTGCGGCCATGATTGATTCAAAGACAAAAACGTATCCGATCCCTGAATCTAACCAGTTATTAAATGCAGCATTCCAAATTGAATTTAAAGTTGGAACGTCTCTATTTTAAATCATGCGTCCAATTAGTAGTTACAAAAAAGATTCTAATAAGTCTCAACAGGAATTTTATTCAGTGTTAGTTATTGGTGGTAATAAATACATAAGCGCGTGGATTCTTTGCCGGCCGTCTTCAACAGTTCACTAACGTTTTCGTCAGCGGGCCATTAGTCACTTTAAATCTATCTAGTCTTGGGCTTTCATCTTAAGAATTGGACGCATAATCGAGTGGTCATTTGTCGAGTGGTCAGTGGCACTCCTCAAGTTAATAATAATGCGCCCAAACTAGATCGGGCCATTGACCCGGGCGCTCGGCGCGGGCGCGCCGTGCACTCCCGCCATAATTTGGAGCGCTAAAATGCTACTGAAGACGTTTTTACCGAGATCGTGCGCTTCATCAGTAGCACCTTTATCGATATCATGAAATATGATGTTAGCGCAAAATATGGCCATGTAAAAAATAGATTCTTGAGTAATTAAAATTGGACACATTTATTATTTTATTAAACTGTGTTTTGATAATGTTTTCTGTTAATGAGTATAATGAGTTCTGTTACTTTGTGATTAAATAAAATTATTATTAAGTAAGTAAGTAATTCCTTAGAGATAATTTTTTGCAAAATCACGGTTGTCAAAAAAATATATTGATTTTAAAATAAAATACAAAACCTACGCTAGTAAAATTACTTTGAGTGTGCTTAAACTAGAACAAGAAAGAGCCTTGTAACTACTTGATTGTAGTAATTTACAGGTTACACGTCCAATGTTAACAACCTTTTAGTGATCCGTTCATGATCTATTAACCTTTTGTATAGGACGCTTGCAATTTTTGTATGCACAATTAGCAATCTAATAACTTTAAATGGTTGATTATTTTTTTTTCGTTTTTGAGGATAGTTGAAATAAATTTCGTGTAATTAGGATTTTAATTGTGAGTGAACAGCATTATTTTAAAATAACTTTGAAAATTCCTCCAAGTGAATTATGCTGTAGGAATTACTCATTCTCAGAGGTTTTAGTTTTATATAAGCATTAAAGTATTTTTTATAGCTTTTACAACACTAATGGCTCTATAATGCATGTTATTACAATTTATATCATATAAACGCCATAAAATGGCACATAAAACTACAATATCTATCAAATAATTGAAATATAAAGCAGTAAATAAAATAAAACCAACCATAAAACTCGGCTCAAATGAACTCTACCGCTACATTTATTTATTTTTTATTGTCACAAATTAGTATTTTAATGAAGATTCCAAGAGTTGATGGCAACAATAAAGTTATGAATGGCACTCAAATCTGTCTTGACTAATAAGGTGCTAACGAGGGTCGTTCGTTTTATGTGCGTTTTATTGACACTTGACTTGAGTCGAGTTGTCGGATCTACCTGCCACCGCTCTTCTTATTGGTTTCCTACGAGACTTGAATGGGAATTTCCGATTTCGGGACGCACTCAAATCGGATAGCGGCATTTTAGGGCTTGTACTAAGAGACTATCAGTGTATGGATGTTTCAAATTTTTATTACATATTATTGAGCAATTAAAGAGTTGTTATAGTGCTGTTTGAGGTTTTAAAGTTTTTTGTAAATTAACGACTGGGTTGATCAGATGTGTTTCTGGGTTCTCTGAACAAATTTAATTATAATTGAAAGAAAACTAACCTGCTATGGCCATCCAAGGGTAGAAGGTGTGATTGGTGGGCTGGTGTTGTACGGGCTGTGTTGCTGCGGTGGCGGCGCCTGGCAGCGTGCACTGCTGGCCCCAGGGGAGCGCTCGTCCCGGACTCGAGGATTCGCTGTAGCGCGCCTCAGGGGTGCAGGCTGCTGGCCTTACGAGGGCCCCTAGCCCTGAGCCCCAAGCCTCCTTGCCTCCATAGCCATTCTGTTGTTCTCCTCCGGGCTTAGAACAGTCTGCCTTAGCATATTGTTGCTCCCCAGCATATAGCTTACAGGCGGCTGCCACTGATGCATCGTAGGGCGAGTCCTGGGGTCTCGGCTGGTGCAAGGCATGCGGCTGGGCATATGTCAGGCCGAGTGGGAATCCGCGGTACTGGTCACCGCCTCCACCACCCTGGTGCACCCCGTGCGCCCCGTAAAAACCACCCTGCTCGAAATAGGAGTTCATTCTGATCAGTCACCGACACTAACGTCACTCAGTTAGGGAACACTTATGTCATCGCGGCCCCACGCGCCGTGATAACGCGACCTCCGCCAATGTCACTCCAAATACGGACAATGTAATTTAATTTTATTAATTTTATTGCCTCTTAAACGTCACTCGAGCGTCATAATGGGCTTCGTTGGCGATAAAGGCCAGTTGACGTGTGTTTACTTTTTACGATTATTTTACGACTTGGGAGCGCGTGCCGCGGGTTTTACGACTTTTTAAGCGGTTGTATGCGGCGCCGACTCGTCTCACAGTGCTCGTACAAGTGACGGGTGTTGTGATTTTTTTTCTAAAAATTTTCAGTTCGCGATGTGTGAGACGCAGACGCGTGTCGCGAGCGAAGTTTGTTCGTCGCGTGTGGCGGGAGCGCGCGACTATGTGCCGTGTGCGACCGGCGCGGCTCGGCTCACGCAATCTACTGAGAGCGAGCCACGCGCGCCGCCCCGCGCGCTGCCTGCGATCGCAACACCGACGATTGTTCCGTCCCCTTTTCGCTAATGACTATAAATATTATCAGTTACGCTCTCTTTTCCCTTTCTTATCACTCCTCCTGAAGCACGTGGTGCTTACCTACCTATTGTGATTTTTCAGACTGGTCTATATTTTCAGGCGACTCTACCAGATGTGAGGACGTGAGTAGGTACTTAATATGTACTACGACCAAACTTTTTAAGTAAACAAATTCACCAACTGACAATAATCAGCTGATATAAGTACAGTAAATCGTTAAGTGTCATCCGTTGACAGCAGGGCAGCGGTACAACTTAACTTGCCAGCCCACGCAATACAATAAATAAAAAAAAGCATCGACAAAACCCCAATAATGACTATAACTGAAAAGTTAAGCCGCAAAAGTCGTAAACTCATAAACGTACAATTAGTGAAACGGGCGAGTAAAGAAAAGATTTTACAACCACTCCTCGGCCGTGCCACAATGAGCGCGCAGTATCGTAACAAGGTGCTGAATAGAGTGAGAAGTCGTAAAGATGATTATTATTTCTTCTACTACCTGTTTTTACGAGTGATGTTGCTGTTACGCTCGCCCGTACGCGAGTCGCGTAGGGGGGAGAGTGACGGGAGGTTAGGAGCGGAACGCTTATCGCGGCGTCGGAGCTGCAAATAGTATGTCTGTCTCTTTCAGGCGCAGTGTGGCGCGTGCAGTGGAAGGCGCACTATCGAAGGGTAAACAATAGCGCATTATCGCAAGCACTCAGTTCGCGCGTCCAAATGAAGTCATCAAACGAATGAATGGCTGTGGTAGTGCGGCCTACCCAGAGACACGCTCGCATTTTTATTGCACTCACCTCTTTAAACAAATATTTATCGATAAAAAGGACGGGAACGGGCTCTGTGTGGCGATTTTTTGTGAGTGCGTGTAATTGGTCAATTTAGGACCCAAGATACCGACACGTCCTAGATGCAGTTTTATATAGATCTAGATTACTGGTTACATTAATGTTTTTATATCAAGATGAACTAATAGAGAGATAAAAATATCATAATGATAAATTCTTTGAAATCCAGTTTTTTATCTGGAATAACTTCTTCACGCAATAAATAGATCGATGAGAAATCTTCTAGACTCTATCCTTAAATCTATGTTGAAAAAGCCTGTTGGCAATCGACTAGAGCAGCATTTAATTTGTATCTTCTAACTAGGAGATAGGAAAAGTTCAAACGTGTAATAAGTACTTACCTAAGTGGAGTAAAGACGCCAGCACATCAAGCTACCCCAAACTGTCAAATTTTTCCATTTGAACATGAACCTTATTTATTTTGAGATAAAGTTGAAGAAATACCAAAAAATAATTGACACATTGGGGTAGCTTGATGAGCTGGCGTCTTTACTCCACTTAGGTAGGTACTTATTACCAATACACAACATTAGGAAAAAACTAAACTACCTACTTGTACTCCTAACTGACTTTTATCTTCATGAAGTTTCTGCAACAAAACTCCAATTTTAAATTTTGTCCAAACACCGATCTCTTCAAAACGTTAGACTAAGGATATTCTTGATCATAATGACTGGCTGAATATACAAAACGGTAAAAAAAAACTTACACAGGCACAAAAAGGCCCGTACAAAAAAGAGATCTGTCCTGTGCTTAAGTAAAAAAAAGAACAAATGAGTCCTCTCATTTCGGAATACTTAAAAGCCTATTTGTCCCTTGAGAAGCCATTGCATAATAATTGGTAAACCCGTAACGAATCGTTCATGTGGTAAGTGGGTAAACGATTTAGGGTAAAATATCAGATAAGTAGGTAACTTCCTCGTTGGTCTAGTGGTAACGAGCGTTACTCCTGTAGGAAGGTACGTGAGGTCCTAGGTTCGATTAGGTTCGGGTCGGAAAAAGTGTTATTAGGTTTTTCTATCTGGAATTTTTCAGTAGTAGCCCGGAGTCTGGATTTGTGCCCGGTTGATGGCAATAGGCTCGCCCCCTATTACATGAAACTTAAACATAATTGGTTTATAGGAAGGGTTAGGCAAAGGTGCAAACCTTTAGCCTAACCCTTCACAATTACAGGCGTGATGTTATGTTGTTCTGGTAAAAGGAGATTAAAAAGGTATACTTAACTAGAAACTTTGGTGTACTATAAAAACATCCCTGCTTAACCTTATCGGAGAAAACTGGCGTGATGTTATCTCATGTTAAGTTTTAACAATATCTGAATTTGTATATCGTCCATTACAGAGACTATAAATTCTTAGTTCCAGACATACTTAGTTCAAGAAAAATGCGTAACCAATGTAGAGGAACCTACAAGTTAGGTTCCTCATTATTTCTAGTCGTATATATTTTGTGTAGTACAGAGGTCTGCACATCAAGCTACCCCAACCTGTTAAATTTCTTTGTTTTCAACTTTATTACAAAAGACTAAGTTTCATATTCAATTGATAGTTTGGGATAGTTTGATGCCCTGGCGTCTGTACGTTACCTACCTACGTACAGACAAGAAACAGGAATACAGAATTAAAGTTAGAACGGACAGCCTGGTACTTAGATCTGCGCCCCGCTGATAGCAATAGGCTGGCCCTCTATTGAGTGGGAATTGAACATACCTAAGGGTTGAAATGTGAGCGTGTACCACGCAGGTACTCCGCTGCTTAACTCTTTAGTGAGATACGCTTTCTGCCCAGGGTCTTATCATCTGTTGTGTTTGGGACACACTTTCCAAACATTGGTCAGATGTTGTCGTCTTTGTCAGTGGCGTTTCGACTAAGCTCAAAAGGAGGGTAAGTCTTAAACAAAATAAATAAGTAATGTACAGAGTCCAGCACATCACGTTACCCCAATCTGTCAAAAGGATAAGTTCATGTTCAATAGTGAAAATTTACAGTTTGGTATAACTTAATGTGCTGGCGTCTGTACCATCGTAATTTCGGATGTCGTAAGCTGTCATTGCTTGTTTACTAAGAGTCAAGAGCGAGAGCAGCAAACTAGGAAAATGCAACATTCTGAGTTGAATAGCTTGAGGCGAATGCGTAGAGGCAGCCTATTTTTTACAATTTAATGCTCACCATTAGGTTGTATGTATTTTATTTAAAAATTCATTCGCGACCGTAAAAACATGCAGTTTTCGAAATATAATCATTAAAATCTCCATTTGAAATTCAACTTACAAAATTAGTTTTGATCTTTAAGATCAAAACTAATTTTGTCATGATTTCACGAAACAGTAATTCAGTCACTAATAAATTGAACTCAAAAAGTCGTATTATTGATTGCAATTATTAATACTAATTTCGTAAAATACACATTTGTTACTGTCGCTAAATCATCATCTGCCTAGCCTTTTCCCTACTATGTTGGGGTTGGCTTCCAGTCTAACTGGATGCAGCTGAGTACCAGTATTTTACATGGAGCGACTGCCGATCTAACCTCCACAACCCAGTTACTGGGTAACACGATACCCCTTGGTAAGACTGGTTGCCAGACTTTCGGGCTTCCAACTACCCGTAACGACTGTTAAAGATCTACAAATGACAGCCGGGACCAGAGGCTTAACGTGCTTTCCGAGGCACGGAGGAGCTTCGATATGTAATGAACGGTCACGCATCTACAGACTGACTTCGGCAAGCGAAGCTTAATCTTCGTCATTGATACGGTTAATACTGTGGTAGCACCTACATTTTCACGGGTTGATTTTACAGAATTTCTCTACCGGTGCCATAATAATGGTCAACAGAATAATAAAACATAGCAGCTACATACAGTTTTTTCGCATCTATCTATCCCTATAAGTACCTTCCCACTAGATGTCCATACGTCACTGGAAACCAACGCTGTCCTGTGAGCCTCCACGGCGCAGCATCATGCAGAGCGGAACCCCTCTTACCGCAGTCTCGACGTGCTGCCTACAATTTTTTTTGTTTTGTGTTTTATCTTCACCAACTATACTTAGGTAATTTAGCTAAATATTTATAAGACTAAGTAGAAAACATCGTGAGGAAACCTGGACTTATAATTCTAATACAGAGAAGGCACCAGCATGAACCATCACGCTTGCTCAAGACGAGTTGGGGATTTGTGACTAAATGTGTTATAAATATTTAAAGGCCACCGCCTTTGCCCTGCAGTGGGACAGTAAAAGGCTGGTATTATGATTATAGGTATAATTAAAAATTACTTGAATTCATAAGTAGGTTCGCATGTCATTTGCGGATTTTTTTTCTTTTTTCTATTAGATACTTACTTACCTGAGCTTCGACATTGTTTGTAAGAGTACCTTCCTACTATCCTACCAGTAGGAACAACCTGTAGCTGTAGGAGGTTTGATAATTTCATGAGACTTTGTTATTTTACATAACATCACGGCTGTATTCGTCGAAGGGACGGCCAGAGGTGCACTTATAGTAACACCCACTTTTCGCCAGTTATTTGGAAGTCCCATTTAATAGGGGGCGAGCCTACTGCCATCCACTGGAAACCTGAATCCAAACACCAGGCTACTAATGAGAAAAATCCAACTGGAAAAACTCAATACGCTTGGCCCGACCTGGGAATCCTACCCAGGACCTCACGCTGAGCAGACACGACTTTGAAAATTTAGTTTTGTCATAATCAGTTACACTGACAATCTCTGAAAGCAAATTTAATTTATGAAGCACTCCTCATTAATAAATAAATGTATCCTATTTACTAGATTGACGTTAATAGAATTTTATCCCACTATAACAACTTAACTGCCAAACAACGAGACACAATAGAAAATGTATTGTTTGTTGGTAGTGGGTTCGATTAGGGAATCGAACCCACTACCAACGAGCAATACCACGAGTTAGTTCCGTCGATTAATGATAGGGATCATTAATCGACGGAAACCAACTCACTAAGACTTTCCTGGCACAGATTGACATTTAAAACTCGTAATTTTCTGTACATAACTTTAAAATTACACACACCTTACACACCTTAAAAGGTGTCCAATAGAATACTTGCACACAGGCACAGTGGTTGAGCGACCGACTGTCGCACCGCGTGTCGTGGATTCGATTCCCGTTCGGAACAAATATTTTTATGGCCAACAGGTACTCTGGCAGCTCGTGTATGTGACTTTAAATGTTTGTAAACGCACCCACGACATGGGAGAAATTTCCAGTGTGGGGCAACATATTAAAAACAAATACAAAGCTAACAGTAAGGTAGGTACCTATACTTAGTGGGTAGGTACTCGTAGATTCGTAGCTCGTAGTAGCATAGACTGCTACGAGTTCACCGGCCACCGTAGCCCCTTCACCGGGCAACGTTGGAGTTAAAGTTAACTCAATGTTTGGTGTGAATTACGATTGGTAACGGCTGGCAGGAGCCACCGTAGTATTTCATAAAGTAGCATAACATGAAGACTAGTCCCCGAAGAGTTTGACAAAAGTACCTATCGTACTTGCAACCGTATTTTCCATGTAATAGTGGGCGAGCCTATTGCCATCAAACGAGCGCATAAAAAAACTTCGGGTTGTTACTGAGACATTCCAGATGGCAACACCCAGTAACCTTTGCCCGACCCGGTAATCGAACCCAAGACCTCATGCTCAGCAGTAGCGCTTCCGACCACCAATCAGCAAGGGCAGGTGCACTTACCTATCCTCATTTTGACGAATTATAACAAACATAAGGCAGCAGATCACTTGATTGTTACTAGCAGTTAGCCCTCGGCGGTACTGTAAGTCGTACCGTCTTACAGTACCTTCATATATTGGTATTTACTATTATAATTATTATAAAGTATAAGGTCACAAGCTCTACCCACGGCCAAGCATGAGATCCTGGGTTTGATTCCCGAATCAGGCAGTGTTATTAGGTGTTCCATTTTAGATTTCTCATTAGCATCTCGGATTCTGGATTTGTGCCCAGTTTATGGCAGTAGGCTCGCCCCTATATTTCACGGATTATAACATTACTGGCAAAATGTGAGTGTAAGTCCAACTCTGCCTAATCTTTTGGGGTATACAGACGTGGTGTTTTGTAAGGGTAGATACATCATTTTTGACAACAATAAATATCAGCGGTATTCTCTAGAATTAAGGAGGTTTATCTCTACGAAAGGATGTTCTCTAGTTTGATGTAGACCGTCTAAATCAATCTAGAGAACATTCTTACCAACACTTAATCCTTTCCCGTGGTAAATATAATACAAATGGTTAAAAAGCCGTCCAAGGAATATATATACTACAGTACGTATAACTTTCTCAAGAAACATAACGTCACGCTAGTAATACTCGAAGGAGTAGGTAAATTTCCGACTGTACTTTTCGCCAGTAGAAAGAAGTTTTACCACATGAGTCTGTTGCCACTAACCAGACTCAGAACCAGACTACAAGCTAGTGTTGAAAAATCTTCTAGGGAAGATCTAACAACACTTTGCCCAACTCGGGTATCGTATCCAAGACTTTAGCTACGCTCATTAAGACCACTCTAAAAGGCTCTACTCTTCGAAGGTACTTGTCTTTTTAGGCAAGTACGAAATACTAAGGGAGCTATCGTAACTTGAAAATATTATTTTAATAAATCTACTTTTTCGTTTTGTGTAGACTTATAAACTTCAGAAGTAGGAAAGAGCCGTGTGTCCGATGGGGATACCCATCAGCAAAAATGACGAACTTATATACAAACTTTCGTCCCATATTGAATTCCTTTAGGGAGTGAATTTATAAAAATCCTGCCTTAGTAGGTAGGTACCTACTCACTTTCATTATGGAAAGAACTTTTGTGGAAAATTCCGCGCTTTACCCAACGGTTTAGTTTGAGCGGTGTGTCTGTAAATGAATTATTTTAAAAGGTAGCTGAATAATAAAGTTAAAATGATCAAAATCTTGATAATGTGAACATAAATATATGTAGGTATTAAAATATCAACACCCCGCTGTATAGGTAATCCTTACATCCAACAAGATTTCCCATAGACTCCGTCCAATAAGACTAAAAATATTTCCAATAAGCGATCGATCTCATAAACTGGTTTGAATTTATTACCTTTCAGGAGCTTTAGTAGTATTTAATACTCTGTAATTACCTCTCTACGGGCAAATGGGCGGAACAAAAACCCATGAAGCTTCAACAATGTACAGACAACAAAAGAGTTGGTATGCTGGTATAAAAACCTTCTTGAACTGGGGACTTACCCCTGCATTCAGCGAAATTCAAATATTCACAATTACTGCATAATATGGTACCTTAAAAAACTTGTTAAAGTAACATCAGTCCTACGTTATCTACATTAAGTAATCAGCATACCATTATTCACTATATAACGAATACATGATTTTTATTTGAGTAAAAAATCTTAGCGAGATTTTTACACGTCTATGTTTCTGTGTGATTGTTTAAACTTAGTTTTAGTTAGCTGCCTGCATTAATAATATCGGTACTGCCATCTAATGTCGCAATACTGCAATGTAACGTGGCAATACTGCCAGTCTTCTCGGCCAGTTTCCACATGACAGCGATGCAGAGGAGTACTTTGACGCCTGAAGGTCGGATTTATTATCTATTTAGTATTCCTATTTTATTTTATTTTGCTTTTGTATATGCATTTATTTTAATATTATACTATATATATATATTTATATTGTAATAACAGTAAGTATTCAATTCTATAAAATGAGGTTTTATAAACAAAATATCAGTAAAGTTCTTTTCACTGCATTGGGGAAATTTAATTCTTCTCTTTAATTAAAATCGAGAATTAGAGATTATGCTTAGGAATCCATTGTATTAAGTTGGTGATTTCAGATTTCTTCGGCCTCGGTTTCCTTGCCATCTTTTTATTCACTGGTTGGGTTGTAAAGGCACCAATCTCCTTTGTTGTCTGTACATTTGCAGTTAAAGGCTGTTTCACCGCTTACAATATTCAATATTGCAAAGTACGTGATAATCTAGTGTTCTTGTAACTTATGCACTTTAAAGTTACCTATAGGTAGCATAGTTTAAGTATTGTTTATTTCTATTAAGGAGTTGCTTAAGGCGGTTTACTTATAATATATAGAAAAGGGTTAAGATTTGAGGGTCTAGGTAAGCTGTTTGTCCTGAAGTTTCAGATTGAATGCTGTGAGAAAATACTTAAGAATTTTTGACAATAATTTAGTGATGGCCCAGTGGTTTAGGCCTCGCCACTTGTGCACGAGATTATGGGTCACTTTTTCAATTCATATGTATCTACTTCCTAAGTTTATCTAAGACATTGGTGACAATGGTGAAGGAAAACATCGAGAGTAAACCTGGACTTGTAATTAATATAAGTCTGAAATCGCCAACCCGTCTTGAGCAAGCGTGGTGATGCCTTCTCTGTATGAGAATAGGCCTTTGCCTAGCAGTGGGACAGTACAGGCTGGTATTATTTATAGGAAGAAAAATTAAAGATACACGCTATCTGGTACTCCGTATATTTTAAATGAAAATCTTTGCTATCCCTCACAGATCTATATCTAGAATAATCTCATGGGTATAATACGATAATAACACCCTTTGTAGGCTGATTGGTTATCTTAGTATGTTTATGAGTGGAAGCTACTGCCAGTTTATAGTTTATCTTTACTGTGAGTACTTAAGGTTGATATTTACTTACCTGTTTATTCTTAACTTGGTGTAAGTTCGTAGAGACGGATGAACCAAACAATTTAGTTAAGAATAAAACTCATTTATTAACTTTTTACCCCTTGAGCACACTTAAAATAGATAAAGTGTCAACACCAACCATTTTATTACCCACTCGATAATCCTCAACGCCATCCATATCCTCTTAGACGCACGAAAAAATCACCAACTCGAAAAAGCCGGGAAGCACTCTAAAAATAATAAAAGAACCATTTGGGGAAACCACTACAGACTACAGTAGTTCACGTTATCACAACAAACGAACAAAAAAAACACATCTCATTCACATTCAGCGACAGATGTGATGATATTCGCATCGCGGGCGGCGCGGGCGCAGCGCACGCGTGCCCGTGCGCATCGTAAACACGATTTTTACAACCACTCGAATGCTCGTAAACGTCACGTGAATTGCGCCGTTTGTAGAACTCCCAGTAAACACCGCTCAGATTATTTCGTATACGCCTCCGGGGCTAAACCTCGATATAAATTGGTAACTTTATTGACGCAGCCAGTGAACGCACGTGGATTGTTATTATGCCGTTCTTTAGACGTTTATTGAACCATTATTGACTTGTTTAAAGTATCACCCGTTTAATAGAGATAAAGGAGTCGTTGATAGTTTATGTCTTTATCGTGTGAGGATATAACGACGATCGTCTATTTGCCCGCTTCCTCAGCGTCTCGATGTCTGGTTTGACTCGATTGCGGGCGTTTTATGACTGTAATTTTCCTTTTTATTGACTCGCAAGTTATTGATGATATAGGATTGATAACAATCGATTTTGTATAATGGATTTATAATTTACGGTTACCATATTTTGTTTATTAGCAATATAATTATCTGTAGTCCGGTATTTAAATACCGGTAGCGATGTGTAGACGGTTAAAATAGCTGTTTTAAATAAAACATTATTAATTTTTAATTTTAGCTCGATTCATAATATATAATGCTCATTCGAGGTCAGATTTGAATAAAAAAATCTATCAGAATCAATAATATAATAACAGTAATCACTATGGAGATTCTATATCAAGACAAATATATGGGAGCATGGCTGCGCGATAGTCACGCCATCTGTCAAAAAATCTGGTAAACTGTCATCAGCTAACATTCACATTTACTTAAACCAAGTAAAGTATGGGTTTAAACAAATCTATATTTTCCATTGCATTTCGCTGTTTATGAATTTAATTATTTTTATAATTTCAAATAATAAGTTTTTAGTTTGATAAAGTGCCATCTATTGTCACCTTAGCGCGACCTCTACGTAAGCTCACAGAGATTAAAAATCTCACTGAAGGAAACTGTGAAAGGTCAGCGAACGATGATTTCATAAAAATAACTTTTTATTATGAAAACAAAGTGAAATCAAACCGAACTATGAAAACAACAGTCTCAAGATAATATAAGATGTTAAACACACTATAAATACATCTCATTAATCGTCTTATCAAACAAAATGAGTTAATTTAAACAAATATACGTCTAGCAGCTATTTATAACTTCATGATTTAGTTTTATGCGCCACTATAATGTTACATAATACTCATCTCCGTATGAAAAAGCGACATAACTGCCAATAGAGAAGCGATAACATGAACATAAAAGCGATTTTTATTGCTTTATTCATCATTTAGCTATATAAATTCATCAAGACACTTGTTAATCGTAAAATAAATCTTATTACACAGTAAAATGATGTTTAAATTGACGACAAGCGTTTTATTTTCGTCATAACAATAAAATTTATTTTTACGAGCGGTGGGCTAGTGCGGTTGAGCTTAGCGCCATCTAGCAGTAAGTGGTGGGACTGCGTCGCCACGGCACTTAGCTGACGTCACTTCATGGTGAGAGCTTTTACGACGCGTACAACTCGTCAATGAATGGAAGTGTCATAAATGTGGATTTGGCGGTTTGTATAAGTACGATCTTGTAGTAACTTCTATACTACACTACGTGGGTGGTGTTGCCCTCCTAAAATACGGTGATTCGATGGTAGCTAATGTTCTGTGGATATTTACGGCTGACTATCTGTCGACTTTTCCTACTGATGTTGTATGCTTATCTCGAATGACTCATTGATACCAAAATAGCATAGCCGCATCATAAAAATATGCTTATCAATTTTTTTTATGTTTTATAAAATGGAGTAGGTAAACCTACAAACAATTTTACATTTAAATAATTTATGTTAAGTCCAAAGAAACATGGTAATATAATCCACCTACTGATATCTAGTAACGAAATCAAAATAATTTTAGTGTCAACAAATAAATATTAAAACTGCTGTTAGTAACTTAGAATTGCATCTTTTATGCCAGTAGACGAATGAAAGAGGTCTGCCTAAATAGGTATCTACATAACTGAAACCTTGATAGGTCGAGCCTATATAGGTAGGTAGGTAGGTACCTATACCTAGAGATATACTCCAAAAAAGTACCTACTCAGGTAGCAATAACACAAAAATAATACCTACATAAAAAAAAAAACATTATACGACTGTACACAATTTTAAACAAAAAAAATCTAAGTAATTAAAATTCAACAAATAAAATCAAACATCATAAAAATTGGCCTACATTTTTCTACGCAAGATCACTAGTTCCTACACCCGACACCACCCGACTGAAATCCAATGCACACACACACACACAAATGTCCCCACGCACTTCCCAGCCACATTAAAACTAAACTAACTTTGCATAATTGTCTCATTCACGCACGTGCAATTGTAACGGCGCGACGATGATGCTATCTCTGTCACACGCGATCGTCAAAATGGCCTCCAAACGAGATATTTTGAAGGAACGCCGCCAACTTTTGTAGCTGTAATGGGCGGAGCGTGCATGCACAGGGGCGCATTCAGTTGACTCATCTTGCTGGTGAGTGCTGACATTTTATAAATTGATATTTTTTTGTTGACCCATAAAATCTTTGAGTTTTCTATCATATGTTTACTGACGTCAGGTGAGAAAAGATTTTAGAACAATATTAATATTGTGTTTTTATGTTTTTGTCCATCTGTGGTCGATTAAATACTTTGCACTAGAACTCCACAGCCAGTGTGACTTCAGGCTCCACTTTCTGCTTGTTTATCCAGTAGGGCACCGCGAACGCACTCTGACGACTGCTGCCCAATCTGGACATTCTCACAATACCTCCTGCATAGGCTCTATGTGGGTATCGTATGGTTCATCACATGATGCACTCTACCGCGTACTAGTTTAGGCGGTCAAACTGACCTTCCGCAACGTTTCAATTCAGCGAAGACCCCAGATAATAATGGCCGTCAGTGTGATACCGTGTCCTACGGTCAGTTCCGTGGCGAAGATTCTCTTAGCCAGATTTTTGCCTTGGGCCGAAATCGTTGAGTCACTGTACATTGTTGGTGTGGGGCATTCCTCATTAAAACTGGGGAGCATCTGATCCTTCAAAATGCGGAGGTGCACAGAGCTGGACTTCGCCAGGTTCTAGTGGTGTTATGAAGGCAGTGCACGTTGCTAGCAATGGCTGGAGAGACGCCCTGACACTCTCTTTCTTTTTTGTCTAAAACAAGTGCTCTCCAGACAAGACTGTTTAGTGAAGAAGTACATGATTGTCAGGAGTTGACGCCCGGTCGCCACCATTGTGGTTAACTGCCACGACAACACGGCATATACGCCGCAGGGCAGAGCAACGCCGTGACATGGTCGCAGCCACCAATGTTGCGGGTAAGCTCTCACTTCTGGTCGTGGTTCTGGCCATCGTTAGGAGAAGAGAGTGCGTGTTTCGTTGGCCACCGTCGTCTCCATTTGCGAGTAAGATGTCCGCAAAGGAGGCTTATGGCTGAAAGGTAGGGGAAAACTACAAATTTCCGCCTTATCCCGGGGCGCATAATGGTCTCGGGTACAGAAGAGTAAGAATTTATCGATATTCTAAGATAAACGTTTCACAAAACTTACATCACAGTTTTCTATTAACAACTTCTACAAAAAATCTGGTCTGGTAAGTTCATAGTCAAGTCAATTGGGAGCTGTGAATCTTATTAAAATCATAATTGTCATTTTCAATTCGTTCTAAGTGAGGGACTGCCCTGACAATCTGGTAACTAAATCGTATTTAGTAACTTTCTAAAGTTCAAGTAAAGGTTCCTTGATCTAATACCTAACAGAGAGTCAGAGAAAGATTTCGAAGTATTTTTACGGGTGGAAATTGAGGCACAAACTGATACTATGTGTTCCATATATGGTTCTGGACACCCTAGCGTTGAAATGATTCGTATTTTAATAACTATGTATTTTTTACTGTTAACTATAAAAGTCATGAAAAATTAATCATTTATATCTAACCTAATGAGATTTTATTTTAAAAGCAAAGTATTTAAGAACTTCAAATAAAGGTCTAAAGTAAAAATATAATCAGAAACAAACGTTGAAATTTAGCAAGCCCGACGAAAATTTAAACGCTGGGGAACCTGAATCATCTTATCTACGTAACTTATAGGAAGTATCACTTTGTGATTCGATATCCCTTTCATTATGTATGTATAACAACAAAGTAGTCTTACAATAATGAACGGTCAGGAAGACATTACTACGAACTAATTGACACACATGGACAGTTTACAGGAGTTAAGTTATTTGCCGCAAAATTAAAGGACTTATAAAAATAGGCATTTTCAAATCTGATCTGTACTTCTGGAATCAATTTACTTTCATGAATGCATGATGTAAATGTTCTAAATAATTTAAATTCATTTACGTTCACATAATTCACAAAAACACTAAACTAGATCACGTGACAACAAACTCTACATAAAAAATAAATCTCCCCAAGGTCACTCAAATTCGTCCCTGGAAATAAGAATTTGGATATGGCGACTGATGCGCTGTACGACGAACGACCAATGTGATTTTATCTACTTTGAAATGTGCTATTTCTCAGTTAAATCGTTAGGAAACTGGTGTATAGTGTTAAAATATAGTGTAACAATAACTGAGTTTAATTGTTAAGTGGTTAATATTACAAATAATCAATTAAATCGTTAAAATATCGAATGTGTTTGTATCGTCCGCCATTACGCTCGTTGGCGACGCGTCGCCGTTCGTAGAGATCGATAGCCCTATATCTGTCTCTGTCACTCGTACGGTAATAAAATGTAAGTGCGAAGCGATTCGAGTTTTGTGACTGCTATAAAATAATTTAAAATTAATTTTTAATCGGGTGTAAAGGAGTAATTGGATACAATTTTGATGAAAAGTTTGAAATATTCTTTTAATGTCTGGTACCTAACGGTCATAAAATTGTAACAACCTTTTTCACACCTAGGTACTTGAATGCTGCTTTTATTTGGGTTTTATGGCGTTGTTAATTGTTTTTAAATCTTTTTACAACGTTGAACATTTCTTTCTACAAATTATTTGTTTTTAATTGAAAAATATGTGGGTAGTGGGTTTAAGCACAAAAGCGGCAGTCTCTACATTTTACCATAAGTAGGCTGAAGAATTCTATATACCTACCCCAAATGTTACCTAAGTGTAGGCACACTTTTATTTAGGTACCTAACCCTGTATTTAGCAAATAAAATAATATCTGAATAAGTACCAAACTAATAGACGTAGGTACTTACTTACATGTGGATGACCACAATAATATCAGGCCAGACGACTTGAAGCTAGTCACCGACCTACTTGGTAGAAACCTACTTAAAATTTTTAGCTGGGTGTGACACCTGTCATAAGTCTGATCTTCCCGCGTTTTTTAAACTTTAACTTGTATAACAGAATTGTGGTCCTACTTACCTACCTACATGTAAAAAATAAAAAGGAAAATATGTATCTATAGGTAACTAAATCAATTAAAATAGGTACCTATCACTAAAAAGACAACAGGATCTCTCCATTATCGAGTCTATCTACCTTAACATTAAATTAACTGTTGGTACCAGCTGGCCGCTAAATTAATACACAACACTATAAGTAGTAGGTAGATACATATGGTTACCATACCAACACCGGATGCTTATTTAACCAATCAAGGGCTATGTTGGCCTCAATCCAATTCCATATTTGAACTAGCCAACTAAACATATCAGCCATAATTAATTTTCCGCAAAGAAAACACATTTCCCAATTACCTCGTCCATTAAAATGATTTCTTAGTTAAAACAGGGCAAACCAAACATATTCGGGTATACTGCAACCAAATTAAAAATTGATTGGGCAATTTAAATTCGTAAACACGCTTGTACCTACTCCGTCGGAAAGCTAATTTTGCTGTTACACGTAACCATTTTAAAAGGAACTCTTGCGTAGAACAAATTACAGGACATCTGTTGAGAGCGTGTGTGTCTACGATTTTTACAAAGTTGTCTTGAAGAATAAACGTTTAGATGTAGGTACACTTGATATATTCGTCCGTTTCTATTTATATAAAGTGCGACCAACACTAACGTTGGATGAAGTGGCTTCAGATTCTAAACTTGCCCACACGTTTGTTATAAAATTATTCTAATGGTTTTTATATCGAGTGGATGTGAGTTATATTGGTGATCTTATTACTAACTAAAAATAACTAAAACACAGAAACATGTTTATATATGTAGGAATTACATAGTTTTTTGTAACGATGATAATGTCGTATATAAAATATTTTAGTAGGTATCTTTTTGTTTGCTTTTTTCAATTTGCTATTCAACGACAGGGATCCGAGCCAAATTCTGTCATGTTGGCCCAGGTCAGATGGCAATTGTCATTTTTAAATACCAGTCTGTCGGCTGTCATCATGGATTTATCTGGAATTATGCACGTAGGGTTAGCATTACCAGACTATGACGTTTCCACGGCTGTGACACAGGCCTCCTCCCTGTAAGGGGGTTAAGGTATACTCAATTGTAAATGTATGATCAGCTGCAGCAATGGGAATCCCGAACAAACCTTTGGAAATGTTCAATGAAACCTCATTGAACATTTACAACTTACTGAGAGGTCCTTAATAATATTAATTCGTCTGAAAGTTCTATTGTAGGTAGGTATTTATAGGTTTAAAATGTAGAGCAGCGGTGAGGATTTATTCCTTGTTTAATTATCGCAGTACTTTGGTATCAGCTGAGATAGGAGTCTTTTGGCCTGCACAGGTCCTTTTTTTTGGTGTTTATGCGTGTCCCAAATAAATGTATTTATTTCTTTCTTTTCTTATAGAAATACTTATGCTATCCTATGAAGCTACATCTAGTTTTTAGAATAGCCGTTAATAATGAAATATTAAGTAAGTACCTTGGCATTTAAAAGTCTTGTTGCTCACAGTCGAACATCTTCAATTACATCTTACAATAGATGCCTAACATATACCTAGTCCGTCGAGTCATTGAGCCACACGATGACAGGTCCATGGTCCACTCAAATCTGTGTATTTTCTTCAAACTATCATTTCAGTTAGGTACTAATCTGCATGGTTCTGATTTTATCTGACCATAATAATATCTGGACTTGCACGAAGACTGCGACTGACCTTTAAGTTTATTTCGGTATTTCTTTATACAGTAATCAGATAGGAAACACCGATCTCAATCACTACCCAGTGCATTTTTATGTGATTGACGTGTACAAGAATCTTGTAAATCAATTTACAGAAACAAATATCAACATCATTTATCAGACAAACGTTATGTAATAAAAAAAGCTAAGAATCTGAAGATAAAATCCTGCAATTGCTGTTGTTCAGCAATGGTAGAAGCCTAGTTGTTGACATTAGACCATAAAGCTTTTAGATGCTCTGACAACGCAACTATCTTCTCTGATCGAAATTAGCACTGAAAATAGCCGAAAGATCTTAACCCAACAGACCTTCACTACCTGAAATCAATCAGCATACAATGTAATGGTACCCCAAAAAAGCTCGGCTCTATTCGGGTGCCATCATATCGGCTCGCACCGTTCGTTCGTCGTCGCCGGCGCAACCCCGGACATAAAACGTAAATAAAAATATAAATATTTCGACGGATATCGGCAGCACGTGCGCCGGCGCCGCTGTAGTTTAACATTCAACTCCTGAGCATTGTTTGTTTTCACACTCGATAGCTTGCTCGATCGCGTGAGCGTTTTATTGAGTGATGCCTATGATGGAATGTCGTTTGTGATGTAACCGATTCTCAAGGCTGTTTGGAATACATCACTTTATTAGCCTAAGTGAGGATGCATGCAATGAATAGTTTTCTAGCGTTTACATGTTGCAAATTGACTTGTTCCTGGAGATAGAGTGCGTGCTGTTGTTGGCCAATTAAAACACATTCATCGATCAGCTGATGTAATTGTTTGCAAATACGTGAGTGACATCGCTGCATGGCAATGGTGACGAAGGTTCAATGTCAGTGTCTCGACGCTGGGAATGTATTAGTCAGAACTGAGGCAGTTGCTTTGAAAGAAAGCACTTTCTCACTGGAGTTTTTCTTGGCACTGAACTGAATTGATTATAAACCTATAATACCGTGGTGATGATCCGTTTTAAGTTATGGTTCAGTGTTCTCAAGACGACATTTTCAAACGTTCTTACTCTATGCCATAAGAGTCAGTATCTTCCGAACATCTCCTAAAATGTCTCAGTTGCATGTAGTTAATCCTGCTTTACCTATGCAAATTCCTAAGAGTCCCATCGGTCAGGAATGGTATGAGATGGCTGTATAGGAGCGACAACAAAAAACTCTGAAACGCATCCTATCAAACTGATATGGATTTGGTATTTGGTCAGATATCATAGGAATAGGCATTCCGATACCAATTCAAGCAGAAAATTATACCAAGAAGCAGGAAACGTGTAAAATAAAAAGCAGTCGGTTTTTCCTTGCTAGCACCATTTAGGTACATAGAAACGTGTACCATCCCACTCTTATTTGAATGTGCTTTACATACACTAGGACGATATCAGGGACACCAATGGGGCGGGAATAAAGTAGATAGGTGTCTTCAGAGCCCCGTACAATGGGACTTCGCCTCACAGATAATTTTCTATAGGACCACCACAGTTTATTGCCTTAGTATTCCGTAGGTAACGTGCCTTTGTACACCATGAAAATTAATACCAGTTTCCTTATTCTAATTTCCTAGATTTATTCCTATCGCGCCTACAATTTATTTGGCTTGAATGAATAAGTAGATTTATTTGAATAGATTGTGTTATACCATTGTTTGTTGGCTTGTTTTCTCGACATTCAATTGTTTGGTTTTTGGTTATTTATCGTATTGCTGTCAAAGACAAATTAATTTTGTTTTGTGTACAGCATTGTTAATGTATGTTGTTAATAAATTTGACGGTTGAATGAGCTTCTACATAATTTCCAAACTTACATTCCTGCATATAAAAGTATGTAAATAATGACTCGACTGGTGCAGTTACTCAGAAACTTTTCCCAGATAAACTTTATCCATAACGTACCTAGCCAAGATATTTATTAGCTTTATGGTACAAAAACAACTGTAGATAGTTATAGAACTTATCTAGGTAAAGGTACTGTCTGTATAATAAGCAAGATATTTAGGTTGTTTAATGTCAAAGATGGTTTTAGCTTAGTTTATAATAGGTCTTTACCTATAAAATTGCCGTTTTGTATGAAAAAATTTAAATGAATTTTTTTCATGTATTTTTTATTTGTATTAATCGAAGTAATCACCCATGCAATCAATGCATCTTTGCCAACGCAGTGGCAGTTTATTGATGCCCTTCTTAAAGAAATCAGCTGGACGGGAGGCAACAAATTCTTCAAAGGCATTTTGTACTGCCTCTCGGGTATTGAATTTTTTTCCCACCAAGAAGTTATCCAAATTCTGGAAAAAGTAGTAGTCTGTAGGCGCAAGGTCTGGTGAGTAGGGCGGATGACGGAGAGCTTCCAACCCCAGTTCTTGCAACTTGGAGACCGTCTGCTGTGCAGTTTGAGGTCGCGCGTTGTCGTGCAGGAGCAGCGGAGACGAGCGATTGACCAATGCTGGTTGGAGATGTGCCAGCTTCTCCATCATTGTGTTCAATTCTTCACAGTACACACCTGCAGTAATGCTCACCCCGTTTGGTAAGAAGCTGTGTTGAATCACACCGGCGCTAGACCACCAAACAGTGACCATCACTTTTCTTGGGGTAAGTTTTCGTTTAGGGCATTGTTTAGGTGCTGAACCAGGATCCAACCAACTTGCTGAGCGCTTGCGGTTATCAAACAGAATCCATTTTTCATCGCAGGTAACAATGCGGTTCAAAATTCCTTCATTTGTGTGTCTGTTGAGCAGTGCAAGGCACGTCTCGACGCGTACTTCGCGCTGGCGATCATTGAGTTCGTGGGGCACCCATTTGTCAAGCTTTTTTACCTTGCCAATTTGACGCAAATGGACCAATATTGTTTTGACGCTAACGTCGAAAGCTGCTGCTAATTCAGCCGTAGATTGTGTATCATCAGCTTCCACAATCGCCTTTAATTCGTCATTGTCGACCAAAGTCTTCGGACGACCGCGAGGTTCATTTTTCAGGTCGAAATTTCCAGAACGGAAGCGAGCAAACCAATAACAGGTAGTGCGTTGGTTTGTAGTGTTAGCTCCGTAAACGTCGTTGATGTTGCGTGCCGCTTGTGCCGCGTTGCTGCCACGACGGTACTCATATTCCATAATTACTCGAATTTTTAACGTATCCATGATGACGAAAAAGATTTAAATGCGATCAAAATGTAACACTAATCAATAAACAAATGACTACTTTTGGAAAAAAAAATCCATGTTTTTAAAATAAAATTAATTTGAAATTAGAATTCTTAGCCAAACAAAAAATATTTTGATTTGAAATGGCCAGTACTGCAGAACGGCAATTTCATAGGTAAAGACCTAATATTACCCATCAATTATTATTTAAAATAGCAAAATAAGTTTGATAAAAGTTTAATATTCTATTCGAAAAGACCTCAAGGAGTTTGGCTCTTTCTACTTCGGCCGTCAGTCTTTTCGGATCCTAACCAGTCGTCAGCAATGCAGAGGAATTGTTCGACGCCATGCTATAATTTGATGTTAGGTTTAGTTTTTTAAGATACCTACTCGGTATTTCATTGTTTTTTTGTATGTGCCATGAGTTCAGTATATGATTCTGTACCACCAGTGTTGAAACACAACAGGATTAAAAGTAAAAATGAGGAAATGTCGACCAAAAATTTGAACGCTGAGGGTGTCAAAATTTTTGGTCGGTTTTATTGTCTTGAATCATGTAAGTACCTACTTACTTACCGATCTCATGGCAAGCCCTATATATTTATGTAAGTTTGCCACTGTAAAGACCTAATACTTAGGTACATAATATATTCAATCATTTGGGAAGTAGGTATCATAAGACATAAAAAATTCCATCTAAATTAATTTATATTTTTTAACGTAGGTACTTAAATACTGTCTTATGGTCTAGAACCCTAGACAATCTGGATAGAGATAGAAGAAAGAAGAGAAGAGATAGATTGTGACTTACCTAGTCATTATTTAGTGAAACAATTAAATAAGAAAGTACTTCTTGAAAAAGCTTACTTATTTACTTCCAACTTTTAAAATAATAGTCAATAGGATGATTCAAAGTTACCAAAAAGGATAGTGCTGTTCTTTGTTACAATATAGGTACCTAACTAAGTACCGACTAGTGACTAGAAAGTAGAAGGAATAGGAACAAAAAAGACGGTCGGGACTCGGCAGTCGGCGCCGGTCGCGTCGGCTGAAAATATCCGCACCCACCCTTCGTGAGGCTGGCTTACATGAAGCTGAAAATATTTTCTTATTTTTACCAGGTCTTTTTGGTTAGTCTACCTATTCAAAATGGTTGAAGAAAATTTGAATGTTTGTGGTAGGAGAAATTAGTACTTAGGTGGGGTAATAGAAAATCATTTATATAATTTTATTTTGTTTAGTTTGAAATAATATCTAGGTACAAGAAGTGAATTTTCTGTTGGTAATAAAACACTTAATAGACAATGTAAAAAAGCAGTAAGTACATTTTAGGAAACTTATTGAATTTTGATTTTTTTCCAGTGCAATTTTTAAGTAGAAAGAAATACATTCAAACGTATTTGTTAGATGTCACATTTAGGTATAAAATATCATTTATCATTAGAAAATAAAATAAAGCCAAAGCCCATCTTTACAATTCTTATAACCTTACATTTAATCTTAACACACAAAATACTACACGACACAAACATTAATCTGCCAATGAAACATCCAATAGATAAGAAATCTAATCCACAACCAATATTTGAACTCCATATTTTTAATTTTTAAACTCAGCTCCGTATGGCCTACTCACAATGCGCGCGTTCCCAATCGCTCGCGACAAAAAAGTCGGCCATTTTGTCTACGTGTGAGCCGACCCGGCCCCTACCGCCACCGTGGAGGGGGGCGCTATACAAAGACTTCCTTTAACTTGAAACACGCAACGTACGAAAATAGCCCGTATTGTTACAGAATAAGGGTTATATTAGGTGTCTGTTTGAACAAGATAGGGTAGTATACGGGCTGTTTATGTAGCCAAAACTGCCGCTTCATACAGCGACGGCGTCACAGCCATCACTTTCATTATTATTGGGCGATTCACGGCGTTTACCCGGCACTCGCCGAGAATCTCTGTTCCGTTGTTCAATTAAAATCTAGGCGATTGTTATTTTGATGGTTTCCGTTTTTGACGTAGGTATTGTGTGTTATTTTTTTGCTTACTTTTACATGTTCTACGCGTGGGAATTTGACTGTAGGTATTTGTTGCATAATCACTTGAGTTGGTACTACCCAGATATAGGTATATACGATAGGTTTCCGTAATCCATTCTCCATTTACCCAATAGCTAAATTCCTAGTAATTTACAAACAATTATTTGACAATTGAAACAAAATTGTAGTATTTTTACCAACTAAATTGATGCGGCCAAATATTTTACACATGTTGTCCCCTAGTGCCACCGCATTACGATCGAAACTTACACAGCGGCCCGTTCCGCAGATCCCATTTTGGTTTTTGGCGAAAGCCAAACATTTGGTCCATTTATACTCTTAATGGCCCATCCTTATTAAATTTATACTGGATACTGTTAAAATTTCAGTTGTTTAATTACACGGAATTTTGGCCCAGGGAAACCGTAATGGGCGCAGTGTGCGGACGCAGCGAAATTAGGTGGTTAGACCAACAGAGTATATCATTCTGTGTTTAGGACGAGTTACATTGTGAGTTTCCGCTTCCCAGCCAGGACATACCTACACCCACATATTTGTAGGACGAAATGTGGTTATAATTGGCGACAATCAGCTGATGGTTTCGCGACATCTGTAGGAATCTAAGGAAAACATTGACAGTGTCTAAATAATAGACGTAACTGTTATAACTCAATTCCTGTCCCTCAAACGACTGATTGAACCCTTGTTGAGACATTCAGCGTTTTATGTTATGAGTGCGTCGTAAAATAAAAGTGCATCAACGGGCCTCCCGTTTGCATTGTCCGCGATTAAAAACCGTCCGACTACAGAACTGTGTAGTTCCACTCGCACACCGCATTCAAACTCGCCTCTTTAATATAGCCGCTTTACCAGGGTTCCTTTACGATTATTTAGTCGTAAAAATCAAAGTTATAGGCTATTTACACCCGTAACTGTATGTTAATCTTTGTTTTACGAGTGTGCGGCGGCTTATTATTTAATCGTTAATCACTTAACACTTGAGGTTCGTGTATGGCCGGTTTTATACCCCGTAATCTTGATTCTTGAAGAGATTACTCTACATTGTACTGGATTTATTTGGAGTCAGCTATTTTTAAACGACTAGAGGAATTTATCGCCAGCCTAAGTAGCGAGCTCGCTATGATTCATACTACGTTTACGTTTCTCTTGGATTAAATTAAACATGCAAATGTTATTTGGGCTATGATAATGCTGACCGACTGTCTATTGTTTTACAAATAGAGACAGTTTCTTGTTTGACAGCTAGAATAACAATTTCGATTAGAAAAGGATTAGGATTGTCATGCAAATTTTTTGGCCCTGGGATTTTTAGGTTACACACTAGGTAAGTACGTGCTATGCAATGTTTGATTTTAAAAGGAGTGAATACCTAAGTATCTATTGATTTTCGTGACATGCATTCGATAGTTTATTGTTTTATGGTAGGTGTTGAGTAACCTTTTAGTAACTAAATAGGTGAGTAGTACATGGCAAGGATAAGCAACGTGCGTTGTCTCACGTAGCGCTACTTATTGGTTTTAAACTTTTAAACCTAAAACTAGATAGTTTTTTTAATATGCAAAGATATGTCAGTCTCATCGTAACATGTTCTAACGCGAAAGTACTCACTCCGAAAGTTAGTTAACAGAAGATATAGCAACGAGGTACCAATAACAATTAAAAAAAAACTCAAGAAGAATAAGTACTAAACAAAAAAAAACAGTTAAAACACAACAAACTCTAGAGGCGCAACGAATATTCAACGAATATTAGCTAGCTTATTTTGTATTATTCCTGGAACTTATATAAGTCCACGCTTATTAATTTCCAGGTTTTTTAATGGTTTCAAAATTATTCCGCATTTACTGAACATTGAATAAAGAAAAGTCTGTCATCCCGACCTTAACATGCATTCCGTTGATCTTTAATATGCGCAACGAACCAACAGCTGATTGTTTCTATGCGGGCGTAGATAGATTTGGAATAGAAGCAAGAAAATACACTTATACCTACTTAAAGTCTCCAAATAAGGGCTGTCAATTATTCGATTAATAGGTAGGTACTTACTATGGGTACCTTTAAGAAAGATTATGGTCAAAACCCACTATAATTGTATGTGTGGAATGGAGTTATTGTACTTGCAGTAAGAGGTAGGTATCTGAGAGAGGATATTCACTAAAATGCTTCACCGAACTAAGTGCAATTTTATTGAGTGACAAAGGTGGCAGAAATCAACCGACATTGTTCCCATAATTTGCGCAGTGGAATCTCATTGGAACAGAGACATTAAACACGGGTGTCAGGACCTCAGACAATATTCTACACATCGTTCAGTGTCTTATAAATCTACTTACATTCCAACACTAAAAGCAGCCTACATCACAGCACATCCCAGTGTAATCTGAACCTTATTTTCTCCATGAAAGGTTTTATTTCCTGGAGTATCTTCTTACACATATTTGAATGTGTCCGAACAATGTTTTAAATGTCGTTGAATTAAGTGCGCGGACGCATTTGATTGCATCGCAATTTGCGTTGTTATTTCTCGAAGGGAGAGTGACTTATTGATAGTACGTTTATATTTTTTGATTAGTTACGTGTTTAATATTTTACTGTCCTTTTTTAATGCTGTATATCTTGAATTGTGTTGCTAATTGACGGGCGGAGAAAATATCTAGACACGCCACATTTTTTCTTGAAGGTAACAAAATTATACACCTGTCTCATTACCAGATATCATATATATATTTTCACCTGTAGTTGGTTATCATTTGTCGAGACTGAGAGCTATTAATTTGAAGTTTTTTATGTCTGTAATTTACCCGATTTAAAAACCGTTCAGTATCAGCAATTTTATCAGGTCTTTACGGCGAATTAAATGAACAGTAATTCGATTATTAATGAGAAATAAATTTACTAGACATGTAATTGGGATTGGCACTGGATAATGGTTAATTTAGTTTTAAACGGAGTATGACTTATCTAAATGGTTTTGCTATCAATACATTTATCCATTGAGATTACAACTAAAGGTAATTTTAATCCGGTCAATTTAACTATTGAGTGAATATGTATTTAGGTACTACTTATGCTGTACCTAAGTATGTTGTTCTAGGCGCAGTTAATGAAAATTCATAGGTATATAAACACATGCGTTCTGTTGGTTAATTTTGAGTAGATAAGTACCGAGGTTTATTTGTTATTCTTAGTCCTCCACATTATTATTTTAATACCTATTATAAATTCTTTAATGGAAGGTTACAAAATCTAAAAAATAAAGGTGCATTCAGTTAATACTAATGCCATTTTCCCATGGTGTTAGGCAGAAACTATAGAACGCCACCAGTTGAAATCCTTACATACCTACTTACTTACTCCTTTTGCTGACCTCGTTTAAGTTCATAGGTACATCTAGTCACACAGGCATTCAGTCTTTTACTTTCCAGTTTTAAATAAAATGTAGGTAGGTAAGTTAAAATATTCCTGAAATAGTTTTCTAGGAAGTGCAAGCCGTTATCAAACCCCATAACTCCTGCCAGCGCAAGGTGTTCTAAACAAACATCTACTCTTAAACTATAGTTCCTATATAGATGCGAAGTACAAGAGGCTACACGGGAAAAGCTCCAGTTTCCGCGTCGCAATACCCCTGGGCCTTGTAGCTTTATCGTACCTTGTCGTGGAAGAACATCCTTTTACAGTGGCCATAAGTTACCGGCGCAGCCTAACAAGTCTAACAACCCATCCTACTGCCCAGCACCATATTGTAGATCGAGCAGGATAAAGGAATGTTCGCATTCTGATTTATACACCGCTAATTGTGTGGTTTTGTGTTTCAGGACGGTATTTGGTGCAGATTGTCATGTATTTTGTGGGTAATTTTAGCTGTGTTCATAATATCCGCCTTGTAGTTTATTGGTAGATAGATTGGAACTTTAAGGGATGTATTTATTGGTTGACTGATTGAAGGTTCGTGTAAATTACTCAGCGGAGGAAATAAATTTAGTTCATCAAAAAATAAACGACTCGATCTCAACTGAGACACTAAGTACACAGGAAATATTATAGTGCACAAGTGTGAGCGCAAACACAGGTGCACCCTCTGCTCCTTTAGTCTAATAGGTTGGCAATTCAACACGACTAGGAAGATATCAGGTCCAAGACCAAAAACTTTACGTGCTTTACTAGGCACGGAGGGTCACTCCACCAATTTACTGAAGGAAAAACCCAATAAAACATAGGCCAGCCCAACCTGGGAATCAGAATTCAGAGACACTTCGAGATTCCCCAAAAAAACATAAAACAAGAGGCATACAACATACGAAAAATTCGAATGACGAATCAAAACAAAGTCCAAAGCGGTTATTTAAGTAACAGAATAAATCGGCTCGCATTTCGGTCACGTCCGAAGCGAGTCGTGACAGAGTATACATCACGGTGAGATAAAGGCCCTTCGTATCGTTGCCTGTGCCCACTCACGGTTCTGCTTTGGAAAAAAAAAACGGAGAATATGCTCTTTAGCACTTAGTGTGATTCAGTACTGTGTTGTGTTGTTCTTGGATTTTCTATTGAAGTTGGGAAAATAGAGACACTAGGACTGAGTCCCAGTGAATACAAAAAAAAAACAGAAAAATACAACAAGGCAAGGACTCCTTAATAAAAGTAACTTATAACATGGCCATGATTATGTTTTATTTCTGTATTTTTCTCAGTCTACAACAGTTTCTGTTGACCTATTTGCAAGAAATCCAACGCCAGTTATCTTTAAGAAATATCGATCGTCTGATCTTCACGGTTAAGCAACGTTTTAAGAAGTTGGTTCGTGAATGAGGGTCCATCCATTACGTTATAGACCACGGAAAGCATGTTAACTAGTAGTATTGACAGTCGTTACAATTAGTTAGAATCCCAAAAGTCAGATGACAAGACTGTTACTACTAATGGGTTCATATCGTTTTATCCAAGTGAGTTGTGCTGGTCTGATAGACCAGTATAAAGTCTATGGAACAGATTACTTTGTTGAAGACCAGTCTCAAAAAGTGCTTCTGTTTTTATAAAACAGTAAAATTGAAACTACTCATTACCACTTAGTGTGTGAACGAATACTGTGGGCATTGGTAATTTTTATAACCACAAAATGATACGTTGTTACCATGCAAAGTGGTAAGAAGGAGTAATGAGGTATAATGCAATGTTGTGACCGATGGAACTGCTTCATTGATTGCCAGTAAAAAGTTACCAAGCTTCTACACAAATTGTACGGCAAACCCACATGTGTTGAGACAGCATATATTACCACTATACATATTTGTTAGTATTTACATATCGATTTAAAACACGTCACGGAATGTATGTTTTTTCTTTGGAAATCCTATAAATCTTGGGCCAATCAATATTCATGAGTAATGCTAATGTAAAAGATGAGACTTCTGTATTCAAATACCATTGAGATACTGGTAGTTGGAAAATCGAATTAAATAGGCGGTTGTCAATTGGTTTAACCGGTTTTTTCACTAAAGTATGGAAAGACCATCGACTTTTTATTTTAACTACCTATAGAATAGGTACATTACATCATGCCTGTAAGTATTCCTCGACGCGTTAGACATGGGTGTAGAACCTCTGTAGTACACCCACTTTTTGCAAAAGCTCCATCTAAAAGAAGGCGAGCCTATTGTCACCAAGTGGGTACAAATCAAAACTTACCTATAAAAATCCCTAAGAAAATCCTGCTGGTAAAACCTGAAACCTAATGATCCATGCTCAAAATTGGTGTTTGCGAGTACTAGACCCACGGAGCATGTTAGAATATTTAGTTAAATGGGACTTAGGTACGTAGGTAAGTATTTGTAGGTATACCAAAAACCAGAAAAAACTTACGAAAGTAACTTTTAAACCTTTTAACTCGTAATACCAGCTAAGGGACAAAATAAAAATGAAGATAATACTTAAGCAAAAAACTTGATACACAAAAACAGGATCTAATTGAAAAACTCATTCTATTTCCTGAAGTTGATTGTAAAAAACACATTGACTCCTCAAAACTATTATCCATCCTTCTGGAATTACGTACCTACATAAGGACCAAAATCAGATACCACAATCCACCAAGTTGCACGCCAGGAACATACACCTCATACAAACTATACAGCCAATTATCGCACCCAATAACGCTAACTATTCGTACACCACCATCAGTCATGCACGCACACGATCAGATATTCGCGCCACAGAATAAACAAGACTAGGCAAAAAGGAGCTCTGCAAACAAGAATAAGTTGGCAATAATTTATTCAAGTGTGAGTTATGTAGTATTAAGTTTATGTGGGCGGAGGGGTGCGGGGTGCGGGGCCCGCTATCTACTGGCAAACACGAGGACCTGAATTATGGAGGGATTGAGTAAGGACCTCTACTAAGGGTTGCCTGAAGATTTATATTGGATGTTATTTGGGACCAGCCTGTGATATGATTGGAAGAATTCTGGTTTTATGGTTCGAATAAAGAATGTGTAGGTGAATTAAAATAATTTAGACCTCGATCAAACTATGTAGTTCTTCTAGTAGTTGTGGACTGTTTAAGTAGTTCGAAACAATACTGTATTTTTCATGAGATATTTCGGCGAAGTGATACGATACATTCCAAAACCGCATTGACGTTTAGGTACTTATCGATACGAAAAGCGTATTACATTGTACCTATACAACGGTCAGAACATAGTGCAAAATTTTAAATGCCATTAAGGTACCTACCCAAAAATTTAAATGAAAAATTCTAAAATGAAATTACCTAAGCACTTAGAAAACAAAAAGAATTTATGCCAAGACATATTTATGAAAAAATCAGACGAATAGGGCACCTCCTTTTTTGAAGTCGGTTAAAAACCCATTTCCCATCCAACCATCCCAGTATAAAACAAAGGAACGACAATTGATCGTGGTACCATAGTAACACAGTCGCTAAATGCGACTGATTCTCAAACTTTCATTGGAATGCAGATGTTCGCTTCTTTGATTTAGCTTTTCCACTTCGCTTGTTGGATAATTCATGCCCAATGAATAAATGAACATGCTGCGAGGTACAAAAACGGTTGGAAAAACTGTGTGAATTTGTTGGTGAGACTGTTATTTTTTTACACTGTGGCAAGAAAATTAATTTCTTGGTCTGATTGAAATATTGCTGAAGAACGGATGAAATATAGAGTGGTTGTAACCGTTTATCAGTAAAGTGTTGTGTGTATTTAGTCGGTAGGCAAACGGGCTCCACTTGAAGGTTATAGTAACAAAAAAGACATCGCTATGTAAAATCTAAAATTACTGAAATTCAGGAGAAACAAACATATTGTCATGGCTAGGATTAAATACGTACCTATAAATAATTGTTTTAATTATATGACTATGGAGAAATAACCTGGAATGATCAAGTCATAAATCCTTCCTCGAACAATAAAAAAGGTGATGACAATTATTTTCTTTTCTTTTCCAGATGACACGGCCAAAAGTTCATGATTTGAAGGTAGTTTTATAACACAAAGAAGAAGTGCCAGCAAGACACAAATCGGTGATGTTTGACGTTGTCAAGAACCTTTGGAAACCACTGCTACCACCCGGCATCACACCCCGAGAACACCATGTGCCACGATGCACCAACTATTAAAGAAAGCCAGAGTTATTGCACGACAGGCCCGAGATATTATACAAAGACTGTGTTGGGTTTGTTTTATGTTTAAATTTAAAGGTAGTAAAGTACCATAAGTACTTAACAAGCGTGAACTTTGTATTTTAAGAACATCTTGTATTTTGGAAAAGGTCAATTCATAAGTGAAATTGATAATTTTTGAGGTAAACGTATTGCAGAATTTAATAATCAACCTTCATGACGAGTTCTTTAATTTTGACTTCGAGAAGGATTGAAAATAATACAGTAACAGTTGTTATTACAATTTCATAAGTAAGTTTTTTTAGGAATTTTCTGCAAATATTGTTCATAATCTTACAGTGAGTGCTTTAAAAGTGCCATAAGTTCGCAAAAGTGACTTCCTAAAAAGGAATTGCTCTCCGAATAAATTCAAGCAAAGCCAGTACTGTTTGCTAGCATCACAATATTTATGAGTCAGTAGATACATATTAAATACATTAAACGTTCATTTATTAATAGGCGTTCAATATAAGTGGGCTGTATTTTTGTTCAAGAGTCGATTCAATTTTGTTGTGTAATGTAATTGAGCACTTTAGTATAGCTTCGGGCTTAAGGTTCAATAACGGCAACACTTTTGAGACTTTTTGTGAGCTTCTTAATAATTTTGATGCAAGTGTGCAAAGTATGTGTAATCTGTCGCAGTACTCGTGGCGCGATTGCATCCCTAGTCAGGCACGCTATATGAGGTAGTAATTAAGCGAAAAGTGCAATGGCAATGTAATGATGATGTGTTCTCGCGTATCAAACGATGCGTGATACGTAGGTACAACAAATCAGATTTTATAAACATATTATTGGGGTATTTGTTCCATATAACTTGCAGATTTTTCAAAAATAAATATGAACAGACTATTATATAACTGTTTTTTTATTTTATTGATGCAACTGTTATTCAAGCACAAGTCAATAAAGCAAAAGAAGGCTCTCCTAAAATTGACAAAAAAGTCTCATCTCTGTCTTTGTTATAGTATTTGGCACCAGTCCGGGGAAAGTACCCTGACCCACTGGTAACTATGATGCAAACTTTAAAAAAATAATCTGTATTTCCTAACTAAGAAATTGTTACACAAACTTACAGTTCATGATGTTCAGTAGATTCGTCAGTACATATCATGTCAGTACATGTATGAGTAGATAGTGCATATGAATATGTATGATTATATTTATTTTATTTATTTATTTTGAATATAATTTGATAAAAGTATTTCAGTTTTAACATTGAGGAAGGTCCACTACTTAGTTAGTTCCGGTTGCATAATACTTAATTTTTAAAAATATTTTCACTTTTATTGAAGTGCATTTTAGTGCATGTACCTAATAATATGAAGAATGACAAGATTTGTGATATTTTTATGTTTATTACAAAATTTAAAGAAAAAAAGAGTTTTATTTTAATTGTTTTTTTTTTAATTACACAATATTGGCACAATATTATATTCTTTTATTGACCTCCTTCCTTTTTCTTTTATTCTCCTCCTTTTCCTTGCACCTACAGTTTCTAAAAGATGTCTACATATCCAGGCTTCCTGGCTTTGCCCGGGTTCCCCTCATGTCGCTAGCACCGCAGCAGATGGTAAAGGGTTATTTAATAGTGTTCTAAGGTGGCAGGCTTACAACCTGTCATTATTTATTATATACACCATTAGGATCTTGAGAGTTGGTTGTATTTATGATAGCGCTTGCAAATGGTGCAAAGATAAAATATATTCGTTTACTCTATCAATTTTTAGATATTTTTTGTTTGATATTTATTAATTTTGTCACAGTATAGTAATGAAGGAAGTTCAAATGCTTAATACATTTGGTTTTTTAGATATTATATTTTTACTTATATTTTACTTTTATGATTTACGCGTAGACATGTAGGTATTAATTAGTAAGTAATAAGTAAACTGGGATTCCAAGATAATTAATTATTATTTATTTATTTAATACTTTAAGCACACAAATGTACAGAGGCGGACTTAATGCCATAGGCATTTTCTACCAGTCAACTTTTATAATTGTGCGTGCTGAAATAACACGAACATTACAAACATATGTACATTGAAATAATGGTGTATAGAGTGTGAACTGTGATCTTAGTGGGAGTTTTTAAACGTATACGATCCAATTAACGTCAACTTCAATTTGTACTGACACTGAATGAACGCCATGTCGTGACAATAATGGGAAAAACTATTACATACCAATTGACGTCAGTAAACGGTAACGTTGACGCGATCGAGTAAGAATAAAAATCTCGCGCTAGGCCTCAGGCATATCTGACGTGGCTGGAGGCCTTAATTTCGATTAAGTCCCTACGGGAAATTTCGGTTGAGCAGTTAATAACACTAAAGGTTAGACTGCAAGATCCGAAAAAAAACTTCTGCATCTCTTTGGCTTTTTACATCGAAGATGGCGTTATGCTTGATTTCCATCAAGCCAGTTTGAAGCAAGATCTAGCTCAAATATGAATAACAAAAACATAGCATGACGCCTGGAATCCAAAGTGTGAGGCAGAGGTTTGAATAGCTTTACTTAGTCCACCTATATTTCGTCAGTTAAATTTAAGTCAAGGGGCCAAGACTATTGCCGCTCACCACAAATTCAAACTACGTGCTGTCACTGAGAAATTCCAGAAGGAAAAACCCAGTAGTGGTTACTGGGTTTTTCCTTCTGGAATTTCTCAGTGATAGCTATTTATATTCGGAAAATAAATTACAATGATAAAAATATTGATGAATCAATATATTTCAGAGAGATAGGGCGCCATTTTGATAGGAAATAATACAGGCGTGTTTTAAATTAAGGCCTCCCACGCCTTCATCTTACACAATTAATTAAAGAATTAAGTTATGGAATTTGAATAACGGACGTATAAATATAAATAATTGGCCACATAAGTAGGACAGGTGATACAAAAACGAATACACTCACATTACTTGAAAAGCCTGTAAAAACGTGGACCAATATTTAAGATTGTTTTTTAATAGGAAGATCATCATCTGCCTAGCCTTTTTCCAACTAAGTTGGGGTTGGTTTCCAGTCTACCCGGATGATGCTGAATACCAGTATTTCACATGGAGCGTCTGTCTATCCGACCTCCAAAAACCAGCTACTGGGCAACAGGATACCCCTTAGTAAGACTGGGTGTCAGATTTCTTAACTTCTGACTACCCGTGACGACTGTCAAAGATCTACAAATGGTAGCCGGGAACAACGGCTTAGCGTGCTTTCCGAGGCACGCAGGAGTCTCGATATGTAAAGAACCCATCCACAGACTGACCTCGGCAAGTGTAGCTTAACCTTCGACAAACCCGTGCGGATGTTTTATTAATAATTAGAAGATATAATTCTAATGTATAATGGACTTAGTAATGTATACTTAATTAATTACAATTTCAACTATCAATAGGCAGATAAGAAACTTGTTTTGCGGGTAGACGCCTAAAGTGATACAGACATAAATATTGCATCTGTGAATATTTCAATAGATTATGCATATAAAAGATATCTATGGTAAACACGAAAATTCTTTTTTTAAAAGCTATATTTTTCCAATTTTATTTGCTTGTGGTAAGTAGGTGTGTTGAGTTTAAGGTTAAATATTTAAATTTATTAATAAGACTCAACTGTAATGGTCCAGTGGTTAGAGCCTCTCATGCAGAAAGTTCTGTATTCAAATTCGGGCGAATAGCAATATGACTTTTTCAGTGTATAATGTAGGTACTTTCTAAGTTCATCTTAGACGCCACTGACATCGGTAAAGGAAAACTTGGTGAGAAAACCTTAATTTGGATTTAACATTAATATAAGTGTGAAATCAACAGTCTGCTGTCGCTCTGACCCAGCTTGGTGATTAATGCGCCTTCTCTGTACGTGAAGAAGCTTTTGCTCTGCCGTAGGACAGTGACAGGTACGAGCCTGTCACCTACCTACCTATTATATTAATGTATAAATAATATTCAAGCAGCTACAAAATACTTGTGTTCGACATTTTAGTATATGTGGGTACGGGTAAGTAATACATTTTAGGAAACTATTACCTTCCCGTAAATGGTAAATCAGTGGCATTAGGCTAGGAATTGTTCTCACGACTGGTAGTGACCATTTGAACTGCAGTTAGAACTTAATAAATACCGTTATATTTACTGAATGTTTCCTTTGAAAATTGTAGGGATGATACCTGGGTGGAAAAAATACCTTCTATTCAGTCCTTCAGACAGATAATAAAAAAAAATGCTGTATCATATTAATAAAAAATACATAGATAAAACGCATAAAAGCTGTGGAGTGGGTGTCGCTACGTCACAAATATGTATAAAATGTACAAACGCGTGACGTCATGAAACATTTTTACGCAATGTATTGACGTCATTCGTGTTTAAATCATTTAATAATTATCCTGACGGGCAGTAAAAGAACGTGTAGTCATCATCCCTAGTAAAGAAGCTCATATAACATAGGAAATAATCCACGACCGTATGACTTTAAAAACCATGTAATAGAAATTAAAAATAAGTAAAATACAATGAACAAAATAACTTAATCAAGTAAATAGATTGAATTAATTGGTTTTCCTTACCTCTAACGCCGAACGCTTATCATGCACTCATAACCACTTATTAACTTAATCCTAGTGAAACGGCGTCTTAACTATAAACTCACACTAATCTTGTTTCACTGAAATTCGATTATCTCTCATAGATATCTGAAGGCAAGCGTGCACAAGAAGGATTTTTTCAAGACTAAATGGCTCACAACAAACTGGCCCTAACACAATAGCCTCAAACGTATATTTAACTTCGATAAAACAAAACAAAAACTTAGCTAACAAAACGGTTTAGCCTTTTGTAGAGAACGCGTTCGCGGAACCCTGTTGTTACAAAAAAATAAAACAAAGTTTTTTGTTAAAAAACGTAACCCTTACAGCGACAAAGAGCCATTTTTTGGGCCTCAAATGGGTTAACTGTGTGACGCAACCTTGAAAGGAAGTGTAATAAAAATTTATATTCAGAAAAAAAATATACTGAGAGCACCTTTCTCTAATATATTGCGAATAATATCGTAAGGATCCCGCAATGTTTAGCCTTGTCCGTACCGATTTTATTGCTCCGTAAACCACTAAAAAGTACCTTGTTAGAGTAACATTGACGGTGTACAAAGGTGTTCCGGACCATTAGGCTTGTTACGAAACAATGGTACCTAGATAATTACACCTTCGGAGCTTTTTAAGAAGAAAGTCTTTCTCCTATTGTTGTATTGCGCAAAAATGATTAATTGTTATGAATGTTTTGTCACGCGCAATTTAGCAGGTGACGAGAATAAGGACATTTCTGCAACAAAGAAAATTTTGATTTTTGTGTTCCATTTTTCAGTTTGTCTCTTACCTTTGCTGTATACAGTGCGTGTGTTTTGTTATTCAGTAAAAAAGTAAAATTCCAATCAGTGATTTATACCTACATACCTTTTCACAATTTCAACATCGGTAAGTTTTTTTCGACCATCAATTTAAAGATTAATATTCAACGACTTGATATTTAGGCGGACGTATTTGGCTACCTACCATAGTGCTGGCAGTATATAAATCACTGGCAATATATAGATAGTAGATACATTTGCATATCTAGGAGCGGGCACGTACTGGTCGAAGCCACAAAGCCGCCTAATGGAGCGACAATCGGCGCCACATTTCATAATTATCGCCTGTTTTGACTGGACAATATCGGAAGCTTACGGGGCCCTCGTACTACTGACGCTAGATTAGATACTGTTACTCACCGTTACTGTTAGAATGGCCGTCGTATTTATTTAGATTATGAGATTGTTAGACAGCAATATTTACTGGAAGTTTTGATTTTAGATATTTCCCTCGTGAAATTGTTTATTTTGTGACGCCATTGCAGTGAATCATTTCATTTATTTTTATACCAAGACATATTTTTTGTGAATATATTATAACCACTTGCTTCTTAGACAGTGGATTACCTATTAACCTTGGATAAATTAAATAACCCACCATTTTTTAACAACTGGTAAATTACGTAACTTGTAATTTTATTTGGTCTTAATTACCTTTATCGTAAGCCCAAAACACAGCATCAAACGCTGTGTCAGCAACAGGAACATCCCTGGCCATCATTATCGCGCGTTTGTTCGACGTATCAGGATCACAATGCCGCTGCCAAATGCGACCGGACTTATGATAGGACACTTTTAATGCACCATTCGCTGACGCTAATAGACCGTAATGGGTTACGTCGCTGAAATATGGAATGCACGATAGGCTTCCGGGTTGCTCTGGTATAGTGAACTGCACTTTGGTGGTCAGTTTTATCTAGACCTAGATGCGCTTACTCTTGATTTTAATTCTGATATATCGACATTGGAATTTGTGTTTCGTACTCTTGAGTTCGAGTTTATTTTGACAGCTGTGTACTCCGCCAAATAATATAATCACTCTACTATAGATCGGAATTTGAAAAATTTGGAAAATCCAAAAGTGCACGTCGCAACGCTCATTTTATGACAAAAATGACTTGATTGAATTAGACGGTAATTTTCAATAGGCTATTACTCAGAATGATACTGAAGCGGATGAAAAAAAAAATGACTCAAAAAGTGAAGTTTTTTGGGCGATATCGTGACCACATACATCATCCGAACATACAGACAACCCGACGTCCACTGAAATAGTTTTTCAAAACGGTTTTTTATTTACTATCTAGCAAAAATAGTGTTTTTTAAAAGTATCTACTGTCATAAAAAAGTGTTATTGTTGATATTTGTCAACTCATTTAATACTCAAAGTCCAAAAGGATCGGATAAAAGCAATTTAAGCCGAGATAATTGCTTGACCTTGAGAGAGTGAGACTCTCAACTCAACGCTTCGCGTTGAGACGTGCAATAGTTTGAAGAGTCAAGACCCTGGTCTAGCATAGCACGTAGTTTCAATAGAATGCAAGACCAAGTTTTACTTGTTTAGCTGAAACATACGTGCCACGTCTTACGATCACGGCTTGATCTGCTTTTGTAAAATGTGGTCTTTCATTAAATCACGTGATTTTTTTCTAAACAACTTTTTAACCACCCTTTTTAAATAATTAGTTAAGAACAAGAATGTAGGCCGCTCGCTAGTGGTAACACAACCAACATAAGCTGGCAACGCATTCTAATTAAACTGTACCTATACTTACTAATTGTAAAACAATCTATGATAGCTTAGTTATAAGTAGCTAAAGGAAAGATACATACATACATCTTATCACTTTTATAGAAATCCCATTCCAGTCACTACAGTACTTAAGAGATACAAACTATACCTACCTACTTACATAGATATTCAAATATACGCTTCGGCATTTCGGGTCGGCTCATTACACTTAATTGTAGGGTCATTCGCGGACGCCCATTAGGCCCTGATGGGTGGTCCCAGGCCAAAATAGCTGCACTAATACCCGTACAAAAAGTAAGGTGCCGGTTAGGAAGTATTTAGTGAGTAAAAAATTAAAACACCCTCTTACTAGGTCGAATAGGAGAAGTGGGTGGTTAAATAACAATTAGGGTTGGCGTGTTAGGGTTTTAGGAATAGGACGGTGTTTAGTAATTTTAGTGTTTATAATGGGATTTGATTAGAGGTGTTGAACCCTGAAGTCTAACGACCAGTCTTACAAAGTTTCTTGCCCATATTTTTCCACACGTAATACTTTTACGGAGGAGATAATTTTAGAAGTTTATTTTGATTATAATGTTGACGTTCAAAAGTGCCTTTTGAATGGTTTAATTGACATAAATGATGACTTTCACTTTCGGCATCACCGACTCAGACGGGCAGACGCTTCGTGTAAGATGCTAGTGTTCATCTGCTTCTTGTAACACGGGTACCCAACCCCACCTTAACCATAATATATGATGTGTTAAAGTGACTGGACGATAAACATTGTTAACAAAAGTTGTTGCCGCGATGTCTGAAAAATAAAATAAAGTAGACGCAGAACCATGTTTTACCGTATAATTCATACCACAATTTGTTTTTTATCAAAGCACCCATATATTTTCAGTACATATTACCCAGTCCACACTTCCGAACAATGGTTCATAAACATTTCAACTCATACCTACACTTTAAAAGGAAAACAATTTCTCGCTTACTTTGCGTTCAAGCGACTAGGGAAATATGTGCAGGCATAATAGATAAGCCTTAACAGTAAGTCGCCTTAACAGCTTTTGTTTCCGAGAAAATATACTTACATTTTTCATAAACGCCCGAGGGCGGCGTGATGGAAAATTGCCTGTAATTCATAAGATACAACGCTCATAATTGCTTGAATTATAATATTAAAAGCTGAACAGTGAACAGCTCACGTGTAGGGAAAATTGATCCCTTTTTAGAGCAATTTACAAGGATTGGTGTTGTTGGGTTCCTGTTGGACCTACTTGTTTTGTTGTTAGGATGATGTTTGGAGGTCCGCAGGAGTCCGGCCGTAGGCACTTTGAAACTGTAAGGCTCATTTGTAATTTATTTATTGGATCGCAAAGAAGGTTGGCCTTTGAATTTTAAGGGACTATTAATTACACTTATTCAGCTCTATTCAGCTTATGCCCATAGAAAATAACGATTTTGTATGGAGACGATTACGCATCCGTTCCGTTGAAAGGACACGCGTCCTTAGGCAAAAGCTGAATTGAGCTGAATAAGTGTAGTTAGTCCCTAAAGGTTGGACGAACGTTCACGGTTCTGGCATATGTTTTTATTTTTGCATCAATTTCAAGAGTCTTCATAACTTTATGAATAATGCATCTAAATTTTTGGTCTACCACATCGCGTGCTTACTTCTACTCAAGGATTTACGCTTAGCAAAGTGCAGTTGAAGACACACACTAATATAATATTGTTCCAATCAGTCACATGTGACCAGGATAAATATGGAGCATTTCTATCATCTGACAGTGTCAATAGGTTCAACCTGATAGTCAACTGATATGGGATGTCTTTTGTTTTGTGTGTTTGTATATCCCAAACTGTCCAATTTTCCCACATGATCATTGAACATGCACCTTTCTCTTTTGTAATAAAGTTGAAAAAATAACAGATTCGGGTAGCTTGATTTGCTGGCCTCTGTTCAATGGGCACTTACAGCTGGGATGGGAAAATACCTACATATTCAGGAACAATCTTGCCATTTCCACTCCATTGACCCAACAAAATCGTCCCAATATTGATGGTTCCACTTGTTCAAATACCAAGACGTCATGTCCTTACCTATCAGTGAAGGTGCAATCGAGAGACATGACCACTTGACCAACCCACAGTCACTTTAAATGATCCATCCTAACAAGCTGGAATTTATATTCGTTTAGTGCAATTACTATCAAGAACACAGAATAAGGCAAATTGCTACAATCTTAAATAGCACGAGTGTAGAGACAATACATATTAATTCCGTGTTAGCAGTTACTTAGTAATTAATATTGATAATTTCGTAGAAACTCGCGCTGTTAATCAGCCGCATGCAGATAGCGTTTGGTAAATAATATCATTTGCGTGTGTACGAATCGTATCACAGCTATGTATCGGCGTTCACACTGTAAGCTATTGTTTTGTTACTAAAACCAATCGGGAGTTTATTTAAAAACGTACGAGCGCAACCGAGGCGAAATTAAAACCTGCCACGGTATCACAATTGGCAATAACCAATCTCTTATCCGTATATATCTCTATAGACCTTTTAACATAAACGAAGCGCGGCCGCGGGCGGCGAACTAATCTCCATAACTTTAATCCTTTAACCCTCGCAGTACCAGGAATCCAATCAAACAGTACAAGCACCCCCGCCCCCTCCGCGCACCCAGCATACCCCCTGCGTCCCCCGCCTCTCCCCTCTCGCGTCTCGCCTACGCAGCCTGTCCCGAGTAATTATCAAAGCTTTAATGACGTCATAAATCGAGTGTATAATCTAATCTGGAAAAGCCCCGGGCTCCAGCGCGCGGCTTAATGGTGTGAAAGCTACCTTATCTCCCGCCATGTGTGAATAGAGCTTTATACGCGGCCGCCTGAAAGCTCGCGCCGGGAAACTTTGGAAAAATATGTCGTAGAACATTCGAGATAAGAATGTGGGACGTGGAACGCTTTCAAGTTTAATAGAAAATCGAACATTATCGTAAAGGAGATGTCTTTGCTAACAAATTCTTTGGAAGTGTATCTTGTACAGTATGTAGTAGTTAAGTACGGGCGGTAAGAGGATTATAATGCTACGCACACACTACTGTATAACATGACAACACTATTTATATCATTGTAAGGCTCTGAGCATCAAAATCGTCGGGCGATTAAGTTATTAACATCTAAAGGTTGTCACCGCGAGCATTGACTTCACGAATATGTTTTGCAAACATTCTTTGCGCGAGCTGTTGTTACGCGACGAACATTCATTCACGAGACGAACGTTCGTTCGTAAGCTCAACAATAAAAAAATGTATTTATGTTTTGATTCAAGTACTCACCAGACTGTTCGTTGTAACGAATTAATGTTCCTCGAGTAGCCAAAATTTTGTAAAATAAATTCTCGCGATGAGAACCGTTCATTTGAACAACGGCCTGGAAATATGTAGATACGAGTAGTTATACTGAAAAACTAAGTTCTGTTAGAAATATTAAAAATGTAGTTGCTATAACTGTCTCGATTTTATCGAAAACAATGAAACACACATAAAACAACGAATTTCATAAATCTAATTATAAATTCATCACGACTTTGAAATAAGTTTCAATTAACTTTCTTTATCGTGACGGGGTTTTTTCAGAAAGCAAACTTTTTGTAAACTTTTATGATTTTGAAAGTTCCGAATTAAACGTTTAACGATTCTCTTTAACACTTCCTAACGACATCCTCTTGGAGTTGCATCGCGATTTCATAGCCAAAGGTCAATCTCTCTGTATCAAATTGTTGATTGCACATAATAGTCGGGGCCAGACTGTGAGTGCCGCCGGTGTTCCGACACTATTATTGAATTACACGCCAAATTCAATCTAACGCCTTTGTAAGGCTGAATTATAAAACTGCGTACAGTTTTATAGCCTTCGATTCGACACAGAACCGCAGACTAACCATAAACGGGCAATTCAGTTCAACCTACTGCAAGATTCTCAATTTAAATGTCAAGATTTTTTTTGTCTCTCACCTCCACAGAATGGGAATCTCTGGTACGATTTGTTTAATACCGTTTATGCGACGATTCGATTTTAACTAGCCATCGATTGCGGTGAATCGATTTGTTGTTTCTCACGTTTTTGTTTCGTTAACCTTTCGTGTAATTGATTTATTATCTGTAATAGTTTTTACATCAATTTTTTTTAATCGATTTCTGTGGCAGATCACGGATTTTAAGCGGAATTTTTGTGAATTTTTTATCCAGTTTAAATGAATCTAGAAAAATCTTTCTTTTAATAATTCGTGCACGTTTTATTCCACGGCTTCGGGGCAAATTTTGGAATTGCTACTTGAAAAGAAATCGGTGTACAAAAAATTATAAGCCGCGAAATAACGATAAAAGTTAATGAGAGCCGTTGGTATAATTTTATTTGTTCGACGGCTTTTCCACTATCAACCGCATACGCCTTAATAATCTATGCTCATAAGCACACCATACAGCCATTATCCTAAAATTCGTCTCTCGCAGAGATCCCCCGCCTCGCTGCTTAATGAACGAATAAATAAATTGAGCCCTTCTTGTAAACAGCTAACGTGATACTCTTAAGGGCCCCACTGTACGGGGTAAGTGGATTTCTGTGTTGTACCGAATCTGTATGTACTATGTGTGTACATAATGTGGGGTCTGCGAAATTGCTTGGTGCGAAATTTCGAGTTTTATTCCGATACACACTGCGCTATATCTTCTGAGCTAAATCACTCATTATAGTGTTAATTTCTAATTGTATTATTGACGCCTCATTAATCTTACCGATGTATGGTACGAGTAAGTCTACCTACCTACTATGATTTTGTTATTTAAGACGGTGGAGACTAGTCTCTATGTCACAGGCAATCCTAATGTGAAGACTAGTGTTATTCAACAGTTAATATTTTTTTCTTATTTATATTTTTTCACATTTTACTTTTTTTACCGACCGCCCATGAGAAAGAAAATGGATTACAAATAAATGGTAAATAATGCTTCGTGTCTACAAAGCCGTTGTTGTATGTTGGGCCTCGGTATAAATCTATTCATGTTTGGGCATAGTGCGTGCACTATTGGAGGGAAACTAACTAATAAGTCACGTAAAGGAATTAACTGCGGGGAAAATGAGCCCGCTCGTGCGTAAGCGCTGGTGAAATGTAGTCAAATTATTTATTAAACAATCATAAACATATCTGATGTTGTGCTGATAAGGGTTTTTAATCGTTTTATGTTTAAGTTAAAATAATGTTTAATGGGTGCTTGTAAAATATTGTGTGGGGATGTTAAAAAATGTGGAGCATGTGTAAATAAATTTGAAATGCATGTAGGTGGGAGCATGCAGTATTATATCATATTGGGGGAGACTGTAATGTGGAATTTAATATGGTAATTATAAACAACAAGTAGGAACCAGGATATACCGCACCTCCTTTCCTGCCCAGCAAGCACTACCACCTGATTTCATGATTTGAATTAGGCTAACTGGTTCAGACCAGTCTGAACTGAATCAGTCTGACAGATAACTGGTTACATCTACCAGTTATCTGTCAGACTGATTTGTCAGCAAAACATGAGTGAAATGACACGAAAAGAATGAGAAGTGGGAACGTATGTGTTCGGTTAAATAATGAATAAGTATTTAATGGATATATCCGCATGTTCACTGCGGCGTGGGTCTAGTAGTCTCAAGCGCTACTGATGAGCATGAGATGCTGGATTCAATTCCCATGTCAGAAAAAGAGTTAATGGGCATATCCATCTGGAATTTCTCAGTAGCAACCCGGAGTCTGGATTTGTGTCCAGTTAACGTACTTAGATCTTAACTATAATCAACCATAACTGTCTATCGGAGGTAACAGACGTGATGTTATATTCCTCATACCCACTCTACAAAATTTTTACTTAGCCAAAAGAAACCAACACAACACACAATTCACCATACAAAAAACCATTAAATTAATTACCCACAACACACTACATCGACATCATGACTTAAACAGCATTTCGACTCCGAAAACGCTTATCCGTTCCAGCATTTCGCTGTCCGTACATTACAGTGAATTATGATTTTGTGCGTCGTATTTAATATCGTAGGCCACAAATAACCGCGATAACGCACACTGTGTTGACTTACCTTAAAACGATCAGAAACAAATTGTTCAAGGCTGGTTGGTGGTTATATTCGTCTCCTATTTACAGGCGGTGTTCCGTGTTAAATGTTTTCTTTAACCGTTCAGGTCCCGCTTACGTCAGTTTGACGGTGACATTGACGTTGACAGTAGAGTCGCAAGGGGAATCCAAATCTTTATTTATGAAAGGAGGTTTGTTCACATTTGAACATGTCACTCCCGTAAGAAAACTAAAAAAACATAGTACTGAGTACATACCTTATAAGAAAAACAGTGAATTGAAGTGTATACTAATACCTATATATATCTTAATGCATAGTATAAATACGCATATAGATCAGTCTGGCTTCGTCCTAAAGAGGAGACGACAAAATGCTATTGCACCTTCGGACATTGTGAGAGAGATGTTTTGATATTGACTCTGCCAATCTGATGCAAGATTATAATGCGTGTGTTTTGTATGTGTGTGCGTGTGTGTGTGTGTTTTTGTGTGTGCCTTCATGTTTGGGGACTTAGGGTCCTGCTGTTTTTAACAAATATTGTTAAGGTACTTGAACCAATGTTCACCACCTTCATAGATATGGATGAAAGACTGATTTGGTCTTTGGCTAAATAACAACAGCAGCGCGGGTCGATCATTTCAAATTGAAAGTCCTCCGTGACACGGAAAGTATGTTAAGCCGTTAGTGCTGGCTGTCATTTAAAGATCTTAGCCAGTCGTTACTGGTAGTCAGCTGCTTCCTGTTAGACTGGAAGCTGGCCCCAACATAGTTGATAATAGTTTATGGCAGAATAAAATACGCTGATGATGGATGTTTGAAAGTTTAGAAAAGCGTTGGTTACTGTTATTTTTTAATTTTTTTTATTATCCTTTCAAATTCTAAACTATAATCTCACAAATTAGAATAATATTTTAGGCACGTGGTACCTATAATTATGTATCCATGGAGCATGACCGGTAAAAGTCATATATGTATATTTTTTCACAGTAGACATCGTGCATACTAAATTAATATACTTAGCTACCTACGTATAGAAGATACAATCATCTTTCCGTAAAGTATCGGTCAGTAAATAAACAAGCGTACTTGAGTACACCGAAACACGATAACGCAATAGTAGGGGTCACTGTCTTAATGGAGCCCAAAGCTTAGATTACGTAAGGCAACCAATATAAACAAGGCTTGGTTACTGAGATAACGTGAGCCACGGTATTTAGTCATCTATTTAAAGAAAGAACCCCATTAATTTCGGTTGGGCATTATTTACTGAGCTAAGTAGGCACGGAACGGGTTCCTTGTAACACGATAAATCCAGTCGAAAGCCCCGAATAAATCTCATTGGTACGCGATAAGAATCAATGTCTCACGCGACGTATTTATTTATTTAAACCTTAGCATATAATACGGAACCCGGAAGAGTGGGTGTCGACGAACTCGATAATTTTGATGCTTTCTCTTTTCAAAAATAAATCGACTCGCCCCAAGCTTTTTCCGATTATGAACAGAATCGAGCTTCTCGATTCTCGAATATCGAATGTTGTATCGATTCCGTGACGGCACCACTGAAAACAGACGGAGGTAGGAGTACGTATTTATTGAAAATTATCGCTTCAGTTTTACATACGCGTAAATCTGATTTATCGTAAGTTATCTTAACTACGGTCGACGTGACTTACGGCGAGCTCAGATATAAAACGCGAAATGTCCTCCCTCAGAGGTTCAAGACGAAAATATAGCAGCCATGAAATTATGTACGAGTAATCTGCTCAATCGAAACGGTATAAGACCGTTTGTCACCGAGATATTTATCGAGAAATTTACGAGTATGTACAACATTTTGTAATGCCATGGTTAACATTACGAGAAATACAGTTTTAATTGAATAAAAATCATTTGTTTCACGTTGATCTGTATTTAAAAGATTATCTAAGTACTTATAGTCTGCTGTCTACCCTCATTCATGATTTGAAATGTGGGTACACGGAAATCATGCTACGGACCACATGACACCACACACACTAGAGGCATTAGTGTCAGTTTCTGCCCACGAATTCAATTTATGTCAAGCCTGGGTCCAGGTGTAGCTAAAGTACTAATTATAACTAACAGCGTCGACACTGAGTCTAAATAATAGGTATCTAGATGTAAACCGGCTTATTTCAGTCGTATGCGTATAGAACTATACTGTAGATAATAATACCAGCCCTTTAGTGATCCACTGTAAGGCAAAGGACTCTTCTTATACTTACGGATAATGCCATCATCTAGCCCTAAGCTAAGCAGAGCTGTGTGTGAGTGTTATGGGTACTAGATGAACGATATACTTACTGCAATACATTACATAGATAGATTTTTTTTTATACTTAGCAAATACCCAGAACACCCGGAACAAATCTTTGTAAATCGTACAAACATTTATACCAAGGCGGGAATCGAACCCGCAACCTCCTGCGTCGCAGGCCGACCTTCACCCGCTGCGCCACATAGGTCGTCAAAATAATGCAGAAGCAATAATCAACACGCTTGCCCAAGGTGGGTTGGCGATTTCAAACATATTGATTATAAGTCCAGACTTCTTCCGATGATGAAAGAATTTTTTTTTCGATATCTATGCTCAAGATAAACTTACCTTTATATGGATAGAAAAATCAAAAAAGGTCACATTGGTACTTTAATGCACAACCTCATGCATAGACTCAAGGCATCACAATCCCTCGGCCATCATGACATTATTTCATAGTTATTCAGAAAACTTTTTTTTTTGCATGTGGAAATCCTCATAGATATCCTCTACCCTGGGAGAGAAGGAGACGTCTGTCAGACTCTTACTAACTGAACCCTTCGGTGTTCTTCAACTACCTTTAGCCGGGGCAATGTAAGACTTTCACAGTTCGTCAAGCTCTCCCAACCAAGTGTTGGCCCGCATCGTCACCCTCTGTGGCCGTAACTGTTCGGCCGCATTTCAAAAAAGGAATTAAGCCTAAGAATTAGGCCTGTGTCAGGTACTTTTCGAAGAACCGATGTAAGGAGAATACCTGTGTCAATTGCAACGTAAAGGCGCCATGCCTTCTCCCCAGCCACTTCTTTATAATTATGCAAGTCACTACTCCTTTTTCACCACCTCGATATGACGAGGCATCAGGTGCCCAGCTCCAGC